>JAIUSX010000074.1:0-2496985 GCA_026573805.1 Hesperophylax magnus
CACGTGACGGATCAGTATAAAAAGGCTTCACCGAACGTTGTGTTGGTTTTTTGTTTCTCGGTTTAGAAACCTAGTTATCTGTGTATGTGTGGTATCCCTTGGTTCTTTTGAGATAGAGTGAGTTGAATCGATTACCGCTGTGTTTTAAAACCATTTCACAAACCTTATCTTCTAAGTCGCCTGCTCCCCCAACTAGCTACGTGATTCTACCTGTCATAGAGTAATGTGAGTATAATAAAGTGTTAGATTTTATATATGTGATATACATACGATAAATTTATGGTGTTAGTTGTCGGCGCCATCCATGTATATATTTTGGGAGGGGAAGGAGAGGAAAGGAAATGAATTTTTTTCAAGTTAAGACTGGCTCCTCCGCTTACCAAACAAAACTGATGGATGATAATTCGAACAAGGCAATCGATATCTGCGTGTCTGGATATCACAACCGGCCGGGTCTCCCCTTGTTCCAAATCGGCAACCTTCACGCCAGAATAAAGAAAACCAGGTCTCTTCACCAATTTCAGAATTGCCCCAATCTCAAACACCTCCAGGATAATCTACTTTACTGAGTGTAGAAGGGGAAAACCATGACATCCCTTGTCACGAATCTAGTCGCGAAAATGTGACACGCAAGGTCCTAAGTTACGTGCCACCTCTAGAAAACGTTGTAACTCCCACGCCGTCGGGGATTTACATCCCTTTCTAGGTCAATACATATATAACACACGACGATCTTGTCGACATTTTGCCCGCTTATTAACGATAGGTTGTGTGCCTACCCATTCAGCCAATTATCATGTGAGATATATGTAAGGTCTACTCGATATGCCAAATTTGGGATGAGGACTGTCTGTATTTTAATATTTGGTTCCAGTATTTATTTTATGAGGTTACTAGCATCCTCGTGTATTAGGTATGGGTAACTTCTACTGAATACCTATCCTCTCAGGTAAGGTATAAACGGATAATTGGTTTGATTTTTTGCATTTAATTTAAAGAGGCTGCCTACCTCTCGAAAGATACCTGTTGAGAAAAGTTGTTCGGTTGGTAGTTTTATTTCGGAGATTACCATCTCCCTCTTTCGACTTTAGATTTGTTTTTGTGCATCCCAATTCGTAACTTAGAAAGTCAAACAATAGATGAAAAGTATTAAATTAGAAAAGTCAAATAACAGAAGAAAAGTTTTCATTTTGTTCCGTCTGGTTGCATCCGAACGCTTTCAATTCGGGACGGCATACGCTAGCAAAACTTCCCCTTTGACTGACTGTACCTGCGTCTTGTCCTATATATGAAAAGGTCGTTGACTCGTCTCTCGCTCACAGCTGATTGACGGTTCGCCTAGCACATCCCTGTTAATGATAACATTATTTGGGCGGCAGGTGTTGTAAACTCGGTTCCTGTACCTCGGTTGTATCCTATTATTAAAAGGGTCCTCTGAAATTTGATAAATAATATAAAAAAACTCACCCTGTTAGTCACCTCCAAATCCTCGTGTGAAACTTACCTGGTTACACTATATAGCTAAATCACTTTAATTTTCGACCTCCTCCCTACGCTTATAAAAGGGTAATTAAATATTCCTGTAAATAAAATTGTACCTCCCTAATCTGTTAGGATTCGAACCCACAGTTAATAATCTATTTGATTCTCTGGTTTTCGGTCTCCGTGGATAGAATGCCATCTCGCCAAATCAATAACCTAGCCCGATTAAAACTTGCTGCCTTTATATACGGTCACTCTGTTTTTAAAACGCGATCATTATTTTTATTATTTTCATGTTTTTAAGACAAGCAATCTAGTTCAAACTGTATACGAAATCACGTTTAAATCAACACAACTTTATAACACAATCGCGATTTCACAACACCTGGCGCCTCTGAGGTGGGTTTTTACAAAACGGCGCTCTAAAAATTATCCGATTGTTCCTTACTGTCATTATTATTAATTGTTTTCTCACTGAGTCCAACCACTTTCACTTCACACAAAAACCGGTTCAATAATATTTCACTTTAGTTCAAAATTCCACAATACTATTAACACCATCTGAATCCACTAATTCACTGCAATTTCACACAACACTTCTCATTTGTATCGATTTCATGGAGATGTCAACGTACTCAAGTTCCAAACCTGACTGCCCGTCCCTGCGCCCTGTCCCGTGTGAATGTGTTTACTCCAGGCCTGTCTGTCCATAAATCTCCCGTCGTTGTCTAAACAAAAAATTTTTTTTGAGCACGTTCGTTTCGTTTATTTTATGTGAGTGTCCAAAACATCACAGCCTCCCTTTAGTTCTAAGCCCAGCGGGTAATCTCGCTTCCTCGTGTTAGTCGATGGGATTAGAAATAACTATAGGTAATTTACGTTTCTCGAATACCTCTGTATTTATTTTTTTATTTTTATTTTAAATTTTATTTTAATTCTTCCAAAATGTTGAGCGCCCCTGTTCTTCGTTTCTAACCTAGCATCTGTTTATTTTTTGGTTCCCGTGATTATCGGCTTGTTCTGCTGGTGAGTTTTTTCCCGCCCTCAGCTTTTTCAAGTGTTTTTGTGTCTCTATGGGTAGAAATTCAATATGTCATGTCACACTTGTTTATTTTCGAATTTTAAACTACGAGTTTTGTTTATTACATAATAGTACTTGACTTAACTTTGTGTTTTTTCATCTCAATGCGTTATTTGTATTATATTCGAGTGTTATTTATTTCCATGTTGATTTGTTTTTATTTTGTGTCCTCGGCTGTGATCCGATGGTTTTTTGTCCGTCTGTGTTATTTATGACTTAAACATTCTCTGCCTTTTAGATCTGGAATAAACAATAATTGTTTACAGTTATTCTAATATCAATGGTATAAAATATGCCATATACTTCACGATATCCGATGCAATGTTTATTTTAGATTTGTCCCAGCTATCTTATTCTTGTGTTATAATTAATCCGATTTCGATGTTTGTTTATCCTTTGGCTTCGTTGTTTATGAACATTTTAGATGTTTTTTGTCGTCACAATGAATTCAATGTTTTCCGGGTCTGTCTGTTTATTCTATTTTGCCTTTGAAGTACGATGTCTCTGTTATCATTTTTGACGATAGGTACCATTTCTTTTGCTGTTAATGTGAATTAATAAGGTTTATGAAATCCATTTTTTTTCTCAACAACAGTAATGAACTCAAGCCAGCTTTTATATCTATCTCTCCTGGTTTGCGGCATCAAATGTCATGATCTACCCTTTCTACTTCAAACTTTTCCTTCTCTTCTTTCTACGATAATTTTTCTTTAAAGTCCCATAGGTAACTTTTCCATAAGGCTTTGCATATGTGTTCGCAGGGATGGAAAATTCCTCCCCTGCCGTCTCTACGAGCCTTTGCTCCTCTCCTTTGATTCTAGTTTGTCTACGTGACGTACGACCTTGAACGTACTCATTTCACGTGACGGATCAGTATAAAAAGGCTTCACCGAACGTTGTGTTGGGTTTTTGTTTCTCGGTTTAGAAACCTAGTTATCTGTGTATGTGTGGTATCCCTTGGTTCTTTTGAGATAGAGTGAGTTGAATCGATTACCGCTGTGTTTTAAAACCATTTCACAAACCTTATCTTCTAAGTCGCCTGCTCCCCCAACTAGCTACGTGATTCTACCTGTCATAGAGTAATGTGAGTATAATAAAGTGTTAGATTTTATATATGTGATATACATACGATAAATTTATGGTGTTAGTTGTCGGCGCCATCCATGTATATATTTTGGGAGGGGAAGGAGAGGAAAGGAAATGAATTTTTTTCAAGTTAAGACTGGCTCCTCCGCTTACCAAACAAAACTGATGGATGATAATTCGAACAAGGCAATCGATATCTGCGTGTCTGGATATCACAACCGGCCGGGTCTCCCCTTGTTCCAAATCGGCAACCTTCACGCCAGAATAAAGAAAACCAGGTCTCTTCACCAATTTCAGAATTGCCCCAATCTCAAACACCTCCAGGATAATCTACTTTACTGAGTGTAGAAGGGGAAAACCATGACATCCCTTGTCACGAATCTAGTCGCGAAAATGTGACACGCAAGGTCCTAAGTTACGTGCCACCTCTAGAAAACGTTGTAACTCCCACGCCGTCGGGGATTTACATCCCTTTCTAGGTCAATACATATATAACACACGACGATCTTGTCGACATTTTGCCCGCTTATTAACGATAGGTTGTGTGCCTACCCATTCAGCCAATTATCATGTGAGATATATGTAAGGTCTACTCGATATGCCAAATTTGGGATGAGGACTGTCTGTATTTTAATATTTGGTTCCAGTATTTATTTTATGAGGTTACTAGCATCCTCGTGTATTAGGTATGGGTAACTTCTACTGAATACCTATCCTCTCAGGTAAGGTATAAACGGATAATTGGTTTGATTTTTTGCATTTAATTTAAAGAGGCTGCCTACCTCTCGAAAGATACCTGTTGAGAAAAGTTGTTCGGTTGGTAGTTTTATTTCGGAGATTACCATCTCCCTCTTTCGACTTTAGATTTGTTTTTGTGCATCCCAATTCGTAACTTAGAAAGTCAAACAATAGATGAAAAGTATTAAATTAGAAAAGTCAAATAACAGAAGAAAAGTTTTCATTTTGTTCCGTCTGGTTGCATCCGAACGCTTTCAATTCGGGACGGCATACGCTAGCAAAACTTCCCCTTTGACTGACTGTACCTGCGTCTTGTCCTATATATGAAAAGGTCGTTGACTCGTCTCTCGCTCACAGCTGATTGACGGTTCGCCTAGCACATCCCTGTTAATGATAACATTATTTGGGCGGCAGGTGTTGTAAACTCGGTTCCTGTACCTCGGTTGTATCCTATTATTAAAAGGGTCCTCTGAAATTTGATAAATAATATAAAAAAACTCACCCTGTTAGTCACCTCCAAATCCTCGTGTGAAACTTACCTGGTTACACTATATAGCTAAATCACTTTAATTTTCGACCTCCTCCCTACGCTTATAAAAGGGTAATTAAATATTCCTGTAAATAAAATTGTACCTCCCTAATCTGTTAGGATTCGAACCCACAGTTAATAATCTATTTGATTCTCTGGTTTTCGGTCTCCGTGGATAGAATGCCATCTCGCCAAATCAATAACCTAGCCCGATTAAAACTTGCTGCCTTTATATACGGTCACTCTGTTTTTAAAACGCGATCATTATTTTTATTATTTTCATGTTTTTAAGACAAGCAATCTAGTTCAAACTGTATACGAAATCACGTTTAAATCAACACAACTTTATAACACAATCGCGATTTCACAACACCTGGCGCCTCTGAGGTGGGTTTTTACAAAACGGCGCTCTAAAAATTATCCGATTGTTCCTTACTGTCATTATTATTAATTGTTTTCTCACTGAGTCCAACCACTTTCACTTCACACAAAAACCGGTTCAATAATATTTCACTTTAGTTCAAAATTCCACAATACTATTAACACCATCTGAATCCACTAATTCACTGCAATTTCACACAACACTTCTCATTTGTATCGATTTCATGGAGATGTCAACGTACTCAAGTTCCAAACCTGACTGCCCGTCCCTGCGCCCTGTCCCGTGTGAATGTGTTTACTCCAGGCCTGTCTGTCCATAAATCTCCCGTCGTTGTCTAAACAAAAAATTTTTTTTGAGCACGTTCGTTTCGTTTATTTTATGTGAGTGTCCAAAACATCACAACCTTTGATCTCTCTACAACATGGTCGTGATCTTGATGAAAGCGTTACCGATATTTCAGGAATTTGCTTATAAACTCCTACATAATTAGTTTAAAAATAAACTACCTAGATATTAGAATATTAAAACTAAACCCATAAGGTTATTGGGTGCAACCATCGACCAACAAAGTTTAGACAGGGCGTATGGATGTTAAAAATGACACCGAAACCAAGAAAATTGGTTCCAAAAATTGGATTACGATAACATTTTTTATGAAAAATAAAGTGCATTATTTCGCAGTCAAACGATCTAAAGAAGCAGTGCTTTTAACTTTTGTTGGTCTGCAATTACCAAATTTATCTCTCAAGATTTTACGCTTACGAAGCGAGGCGATAGAATCAGATGGGGAGTTTGCTCATGAAATTAACCATTGGTTGGCCGAATTTGTAAGATACATCATATTTACAGTGGATTTATCGATGGTTGAAACGTACCCATACGGACGAACGATAAATTACTAGGAAACACGTCATTTATGGTCATTTAGCGATATTTGCGAGCACGGTCAGAGTATGATTCCGACAGTTGGTTGACAAGAGCCATTACTTTTAGCGCGGCCTTCAAGGTGTCGGATAAGCTGTCAATATGCACGACTTTTGGATAATGTAATTCGTTATGCAAAATAACTGGCACAACGTCATGAGCTGTGGAGTTTAGAAATAATAATAATAAGAAGCGACGTCATTTTGATCGTTCCATTATTTTTCATTTGTTTAGCTTAACCCCTATACATACCCAATTTCTAGATTATAAAAATTAAAAGTTTCTCGTCAACGAAACGTTAATTATATGAAAATCCCTCGATAGTAAAAATCGCAAAGCTGCGAAAATTATTAAAAACTCGTTTTGTTCTGTTATTTAATATGTTATAAGTATGAAAAAATTCACAGTGTATCTTTAAATGCAACTAAAGCATTTAATGAGAGATTTTTGCTCTATTTCAAACGAGTCGTGTTTTACTAAATATTTTCACCTATTTCGCTTATTTATAATGGTTTTTTATATTAGCGCGCTCCCCCTAACATTTGTATTTATATATCTCCCTTTCAACCATCTTGTAACGTTTACTACGCGGATTTAATCGGTGTTGAAACTGGTAGTAAACATTTATATTTTTTTATCAAACATATTTTTATATGGTGTAAGTAGGTACATGCAATATAATATAATCCTTTTAGAAATGTGAAAAATATAATATTTTTTAAACGTTGAGAAATTTGTTGTATGAATCAAATTAGGTACGGAACAATATCAACAAATTATTATGAAATGAACTGGATTCATATTTTATTTTCAATGTGAGATTCACGTTCAACGAAAATATATCGGAATATTATGTTCCTATACAAAAAAAAATTATAAATGTCACCCTTGCGATACGTACTCGTTTTGCCTTTTAGTGGGGCTATCTGTGCTATTAAATCAGGCAACAAAAGAGTTGCTACATAATATTTAGATGAAATTTCTATTTATTCATATATCACGTTGATAGAGTTTCATAATAAAAAATGTTCCCTCATGCGATTTCTATAAGTAACAATGGTGGATCCACAGTTAAATTCAGCAATATTTTGTTGTTTTTATTTCAAAATATCTATCAAAGATTTTTTTTCTTTTCTCGATTCAAAGTACTATTTCTGAATAAATTTGTATCTCCGTTTTGAAATAGTGTAATTCCGATTAATTACAGTAGTACATGGGGAATATTTGTTACGTCAACTGAACATACACACGTCACTATTTATTTCTCGTACAACGGAACTAAAACAAGGGAAAAATAATTGTGATCAGATCAACAGATATATTTTTTTATTATTTTTTTTTGTTTTATGTTTAATTAGCTGCCGTGGACCCGGTATTGCGCGGGATTATGAAAATTATGATTTGTGATTAAATTATGATAATGATATAATAAATTAAATTATGATAATGATATAATAAATTAAATTATGATAATGATATAATAAATTAAATTATGATAATGATATAATAAATTAAATTATGATAATGATATAATAAATTAAATTAAATTATGATTATGATATAATAAATTAAATTATGATAATGATATAATAAATTAAATTATGATAATGATACAATAAATCCGTTTTTCCAAATAAAATGATAAAAAAATAACGTTTTTCTACTTTTTTTTTTTTTTTTTGTATTTTTAAAAAGTTTGTCATTATCCGGAGTTTGGGTTGGTGTTTTTATGCTGTTGTGTACAATAAAAGAACAGTTATATAACAACTATAAATTAAATTTACATAATTTTTTTTATTTTTTATTTTTTTTATTTTTCAAAAGTACGGCGATATCTTGAATAAATACCCATGTTTAACTAGACCAAATATGAAAATACAGGGTTTTCCAATAAGAGGTGTTTTTTTGATATTCAATCGTAAAAGATCGTTTAATCTGTCCCTTACTTCGTTATTCCATATATTAATATTCATTTTGGGAATAAACAAAACGGAAATATTTAACTTGGAAGTCGGAACTTGAAATAGTGTAATTCCGATTAATTACAGTAGTACATGGGGAATATTTGTTACGTCAACTGAACATACACACGTCACTATTTATTTCTCGAACAACTGAACGAAACAAGGGTAAAATAATTGTGATCAGATCAACAGATATATTTTTTTATTATTCTTTTTGTTTTATGTTTAATTAGCTGCCGTGGACCCGGTATTGCGCGGGATTATGAGAATTATGATTTGTGATTAAATTATGATAATGATATAATAAATTAAATTATGATAATGATATAATAAATTAAATTATCATAATGATATAATAAATTAAATTATGATAATGATATAATAAATTAAATTATGATAATGATATAATAAATTAAATTATGATAATGATATAACAAATTAAATTAAATTATGATTATGATATAATAAATTAAATTATGATAATTATATAATAAATTAAATTATGATAATGATATAATAAATTAAATTATGGTTATGATATAATAAATTAAATTATGATAAAGATATAATAAATTAAATTATGATAATGATATAATAAATTAAATTATGATTATGATTTGTGGTTTGGAGTAATGTTATAAGGTTGTGAAGTCGAGTGTGCATGAAAACTGGGTGTATTTATGGGAAATAATTTTATTCAAAATAATTAAAAAGTTTACTTTTTACTAGTTTTTCTTTCACTTGATCGTATCACGTCTTCTAGTAGATTCGTAGAACTCGTGTAAAATAATTTCTTTCAGTGCCTATTTAATTTTCCTTATGGGGATGCTGGGTGGAGCTTTAAGCGTAGCAAACCACTTGGGGAGGCCTATGGCAGAGGTGTTCGTTACCCAATAAATGGTTCTACCAAATACCCGTCTTCCAAATGTATAAGTATGTTATTATTCTAATAGTTTCACAGTGGTCTTGAACGCCGAAACATCTGTCACAAAATTAAAAACTAAATACCTCCATAACTAATAATATTATTAAAAAAAAATTTTTTTTTAATCTATTTTGAATGCGGATAAAGCTCTAACTTGTTGGAGTTTAAAGTTTCAATGAGGTAACAAATTCCTGGATGAGTTTACTTTTTAGTATAAAACTATTGCTTTAAATGTGTACTTGGGAAGCTTCGCTGAGTGAGCCAAAATACCTTTCGCTGAATTGAATCTGTGATTGCAAAACTTTTTAATGCGTCTCGGGGAACAACCGTGGAAAAATCTTCAAAAAGAACAATGTAAGTTGTTTTTTCAGGTGTCAGGACGAAATTACACTGTCGTGAATTTCACATTCCAAAATTATACTATATTTTATATACCGTATATTTTTGTACGTGCACGAGCACGTGAAATTAATAATTTAGATGTATCTTAAAATACTTCCATGTCGACGCAACTTTAATATATAAGTTCCTGCATTCCTCCACCCAATTACCTGTTCCTGTCTGACAGTGTGGACACTATTTATAATATAAAAACACACGCGTATCCGAATGCAACATTGTGTCAAATCTTTTCTTGTTATCTTTTTTTCATCCAACATCGTATAGAATCACTTCCCGAAGTTGACACCCTGTATGTAAAATACCATCAGACATCACGTAGGGGTAGTTGTATGGCGGAATGCTATACTCCCATTCCTTGCTTGTTCCACAAATATTTTTTTTTGCATTCTCTTTCATATTCGTCTATTTATTTCTACTCTTGATACGGTCGCTATCATTTTTTTATTGATTAGACAACACTTTGCATTCCTGAATTTTATATCCACCCCTCCTTACCATCTATCTCGTCTGCATCCCTTTCTTATTAATACTCCTACATCATTCTATCCATATCCTCTATTACATATTTATTTATCCAAAAAAATGTTTTTAACATAAAAAACATAATCTGCACATCTCACTAGGGCATTCCTTTGTCAAGATGTGCAGCTTTACAATTACATCATGTAAAAAATACATATAAGTAAACTTAATATAATAATTAAATTAAATTTAAACCCACAAAAGAAAAGTCAATCACACTGTTGTGTCGAGACCGGTAATAAGCATAATTTTACACGTTTCCCTCAGGCTACTAAACTTTACAAAGTATAAAGTTTTTTTATCTTTTTATTAATTTAAATAATTTTTAAGAAAGACAAATATTCTATTCTATTTAAAGATATCCTACTACGATTACAGCAAGCGAAAGTTGCTTCTGTCGTGATGGGAGACTAGCCAGCCGACTAATTGAACTCACTCACTCCTAAGTGGTAATTTTAACATTTTAAGAAGATAAAATAAACGATTTTTGTCTCTTTCACTAGTAGAGTTTAGCGACTTGATAGTTCAACTTCAAAGATTGGGTAGGGTATTTTCAGAAACTTATGTGATATTGTTTTTAATATACTAGTCAGTTATTTTCCTGATGATTATATAACAGCTAATAATTAAGAGTTTCTTTGTCCAAAGGTAGTATTACGCGCATATGTTGCTTGTCTGTTTGTTTTGCTCTATTTAATTAAAATCGTTTTTTCCCCAGGCACTACAGATACGAGCAGAAGTTGGCTTGCTTGCTATGGAAAATAGACCTGAAGGAGATCACCATTATCCCTACTGAGGCTGCGGATTCCGTCACCAGGAACAAGAGCGTGGTAAGGACTATTTTTGGATACAATATTAAAACACACACTCACACCCATATCCTAAGCGATTTCGGTTCTAACTTTGGACACAATATATTATCTGAAGCTGGGTATACATCCGCTAGCCGTTTGCGAGCCTAAAGTTTGCGACTCTCATTATTTCGACGGTGTTTTGAGATCCGAAAAAATTGCATTAAGACCGTTTGTGTCGTTGCTGTTGGTATTTTTCAAGAAATCAAAGGAATTTACAGTTCAAATCGAGAAGGTGTCATGTGTAGTTCGTTGTTTCTATTTCTAATTATTAATTAATTGTTTATATTTCTTCTCTAGACTCTAATTTAATTATTATAAAATTTACTCTGGGATCCTATACATAAGGGCCACTTTGAATTAAAATTGATTTTCAATCATGAAATAATTAATTAATAATCATAAAATATTAACAATAATAATATTACAATTTTTTAAACTCCTGTCTCGAAAATGTTTCATTTTTATATTAAAGTTGTACACAATTATTTCTTACTATTTTATGACACTCACTTATGTCTAAGTAACCTGTTCTTTATTAATTTGCAATTGTTATTCAACTTTGAAATCTGGTGGTTCGCGTTTGGTTCGTTCCTTTTCCGTAGACCGTTGGAAGTTCAGTGTAAAAGAATTTCAACAAACGGTTCGCAGGCGACTGGTGAACGTTTCGGCTCGCAGACTTAAGCCGTATACTCAGCTTAAGATCACACAATACCCTAAAATAAAGTCTGAATCTTAACGAAATAAGTGAAAAAGGCGTGGACAAAAATATGCGATTAGCGGCCCCGGTTTATTGGATGGACCTAAGGTCGAATTCGCCTTAGCGGGCAAGAAAAAATTATCTTATCTTATCTTTTCAATTATTTCCGATAAATGTATTACAATAATTTCAGATGTTTCTAAATTAATTAACGTCTAAAAATTAAAAAATCTTGTGCTTACAGCCAGTTTTATAGTTGAAAAACGTTTTATAAAATTTTCAAAGCCCTTTTGTAAGGTACCGTTTTAAATATCTTAAATATAAACCTACATTCGTAAGTATCGGTCTGAAAACACAGATATTATAGTTACGAATTCGTCGGAATTAATTAAAATATGAGCCTAGATAAACGCATTACTAAAAATTCAGACCCTTAAAATTTATAATACTAAGCCCCCGTTATTATAGAATTGTGTCAATAATGTGACAATGTGCGTGGTACCTATAATCTTATTCTGAATACCATTATTTATTTATTTTTATTTTTATTTGCGGTTTTTTTCAATAGTTACGTAGTTGCCTATATCCTAATATTGTTTGCCTACTTATTTTGATCGCATCGTTTTAAACCTACAACGGATGTTTTTGCTTGCACTTTAATTTCCAACTTATGCACAATTCTCAGATGATTTAAGTATGCATCAAAAGTTAATCTTATTGAAATAAAAAAGAGCGTTTGAAATGACAGGGGGCGTTTATCTTGCTCTATCCACTTCCCCGGAAAAATGTTGTGACGCTTACTTATTATTTGAATTTTTTTGACGATACCTATGGCGCATGGAGAAAACTTAGTGACACAAAAGATTACTAATTTATTAAAACTCTTGTGAAATTATTCGTATAAGTATTAAAAACAGGACTGCAGGCCTTTAACGACCGAATCGATAGATTTCCTAATATTATTCCTAATATTATCAGTAAAACACGAATATGTTACGAAGATATCGGAAATGTCAGAATGTTTATAAAAGTACTAAGTAAAAGTAAAAGGAGAAAACTTAGTGACACAAAAGATTACTAATTTATTAAAACTCTTGTGAAATTATTCGTATAAGTATTAAAAACAGGACTGCAGGCCTTTAACGACCGAATCGATAGATTTCCTAATATTATTCCTAATATTATCAGTAAAACACGAATATGTTACGAAGATATCGGAAATGTCAGAATGTTTATAAAAGTACTAAAATTTCCCTTTTCGTCATTATGTGAAAACAGGATAAAAACCGCTGCGTAAACACGTGTTCCGATATATTATGAAAAAACTAAGGACGGGTTGTTTCGGAGAATTTGAACAATTCATCAAATTTCAACGTTCATTTTCGGGTTCTGTGAAAGACTTTTTCAAGTTCTGTTTTTATATCATTGTAGGCTAGTTGCTTGACAAAACTGAAATAAAAACAGAACTTGAAAAAATCTTTCACAGAACTTGAAAATGAACGTTGAAATTTGATGAATTGTTCAGATTCTCCGAAACAACCCGTCCTAACAGTTTGATGGGAAATGGAATGCTATCGCTGTTTAACAGAATTTTAATAAATCAGCATTACTCATTTTTCTTCTGGTTGGAAAAGTTAAAGGTTTCCCATCAAATAAAATTAGTTAGGACGGGTTGTTTCGAAGAATTTGAACAATTAATCAAATTTCAACGCTCATTTTCCAGTAATGCGAAAGATTTTTTCAAGTTCTGTTTTTATTTCAGTTCTGTCAAGCAAATAGCTTATAATATGCAACAATAACATTCAATGACAGCTGTCGTGTTTTTATTTCACTCTTGAAATATCTCAAAATAAAATTAAAAATTCTAGCCAAATCTAAATATCTATATTTTAATAGCTTTAATAGTGAAGTGAAGTTATACTAATTAATATTTCGTGCCAAAATGACTACACGAGCAACTGCAAAAACACTAAATACTACGGACACCCAACTCCTCCAACTTCTTGACAAAAAGTTTGAAGAATTTAAGGTACAATTTCTGGAAATCATCAGAAACGAGTATAAAAAAGAAATTGAGGAATTAAAAAATAAAATATTAACTCTAGAAAAAAAAATTGATGCGAAAAAAAACAACAACCTTGAAAAAACTCTGGAACAAAACGCCGTAATACAAAGTGAATTTAAAGAATTACAAAAACAATTGGATGCTAACGAACAACACGCACGCATTAATAACATAGAGATCATTGGGATACCAGAAAAAAAAACAATAGAACCTGACGGAGATTATCAAAAGGATCTATTCAGAATTAAATATAGTAAGCGACGACATTGAATACGCCACCCGAGTCACCCCCAAGGAGAAGATTGAAGGAAGACCGCGGAATATTATAGTAAAACTAAAGGGCAGGAAACAGAAAGACGAAATTATAGCAGCAATCCGGACAAGAAGGGGCCTAACAGCAGAGGATATTAACTTTAATGGAAAACAACGGATCTATATAAATGAACATTTAACTCATAAAAACAAAGTACTCTACAAAAAGGTCAGAGAGTTTACCAAAATTAATAAATTCAAATTCTGTTGGATCAAAAATTGTAAAATTTATGTAAGACTTAATGAAAACACAAATCACCATTGCATAAATAATTATAATGATCTAGAAAAACTAAAAACATACAATATTTCCATCAACTAACTTTCCAGCAACTTTATATTAACTGCACTATATACTTAATACAATGGAATCTTTAGAATTATACTATCAAAACTTAAGAGGCCTTAGAACCAAGACACATATTTTTCTTCAAAATGTATTATTAAACAACTATGACATTATATGTCTCAGTGAAACATGGCTTAACAATTCAATCTTTAATGAGGAACTTTTCGATCCACGGTACCATATTTACAGACGAGATAGAGATTATCATAACCTCAATCAAAATCGCGGTGGTGGAGTTTTAATTGCAGTCAAAAGTAAATTAATTTCTGATCAAAAACTAGAATGGGATTCTGAAGCGGAAGACATATGGGTAACTATATCACTTCCTGGTAAAAAAATTCACATATGTACTTCGTACATCCCACCTGACAATAAACATCTTATAAATATTACTTCTCACATAAACAAAGTATCACAGATTATGACGGATAACAATAATGACAGTTTCATTATAGTGGGAGACTACAACCTACCTCACTTACTTTGGTTACCAATAAATGACAACTGTGTTTACATGTACACTGAACCCATCAATTCATTAAATCCCGCCCATTTTAACTTTATAGAATTTTTATCATTTAATAATCTGCAACAATATAACTCTCAGAGTAATAATATAAATAATCGCATTCTTGATTTAGCTCTAAGTAACATACAACTGAAAATTACTCACAATAACATTTCATTAGTACCAGAAGATGTTTATCATAAAACACTGCTAATTTCAATTCCTATTAAAAATAAAAATAAAAACCTGAAAACTAACACAAAGCAAGTATTACAATTTAGAAAAGCAGATTATTCAATGATAAACACAAAACTAAACGAAATTGATTGGGATCATAATCTGAACCATCTGAATACTCAATCCGCAACTGACGTCTTCTACAACATATTGAACAATATTAAAATAAATTACATACCAACTAAACCAGCAAAAAATTATAATTATCCGCCATGGTATACATCATCTCTCATAAAAATAATTAAAGAAAAATATAAATATCATAAATATTTCAAAAAATTTCAAAATCCACGTGACTACCAAACGTTTTCACTCTTAAGATCTAGACAAAAACGAATTGCACAAGAACTCTACATTAATTATATACATACTGCTGAAAGTAACATGAATGGTAATCCTAAACTCTTCTGGAATCATTTCAATAATATGAAAAATACACAATCGTCCCTTCCAAGGACGATGCATCTAGATGACAAAAAAGCTGAAAATGGCCAAGATGTATGTAATATTTTTATGGAATATTTCCAATCAGTTTACATAAAAGATAATAACCTACCAACATTTGACATACCAGAAAACACAAATAACATAAATATCACCACGGTTAAATTCACACGAGAAATAGTCTTAAAAGAAATAAAAGCTCTTGACATAAACACAAGCGCGGGGTGTGATGATATTCCGTCATACTTTATAGTTAATTGTGCTGAAACACTCGCTAAACCTCTCTGCATTATATATAATAAATCAATGAACGAAGGCACGGTACCTGAAATATGGAAAGAGCATATGTAACACCAATCCACAAAAATGGCGAAAAAAATAATGTTCAAAATTATCGTCCGATTTCAAAACTAACAATATTCAGTAAGTTAATGGAAAAAATTGTTTACCAATACCTAAGTCCACAACTCAATCACATCATAACAACAAAACAACATGGTTTTACAAAAGGCAGAAATGTGGAAAGTAATCTCGTTCTTCTTACCGAATTCATTGTTGGTCACATGGACAATCGCACTCAAGTAGATATCATTTATACAGACTTTGCCAAAGCATTTGATAAAATTAATCAAAAATTACTACTAAGAAAACTTTGGGCATTAGGTATACGTGGTAATTTATTTCGTTGGGTTACATCTTATATACTTAACAGATCACAGGCAGTAGCAATAAAGGGCTTTGTATCAGACTTCAATCAAATTTCCTCAGGGATCCAACAGGGTTCACATCTCGGACCATTATTTTTCATTTTATATATTAATGATTTGGTCAATGTTGTAAAAAACTCTGAAATAGAATTATTTGCTGATGATGCTAAGCTATACAAGCCAATAAAAAGTCTAAACGATTGTATTAATTTACAACATGATTTAAACAATGTAGCTACCTATTGCCAACAAAATCAATTATTTCTAAATGTTTCAAAATGTCATCACATTGTCTTTTCCAGAAATAAAAATAAAACATTATTTAATTATTCTTTAAATAACATCAACATTGCAACAGTCTCAAATATTCGTGATCTTGGAATAACTCTTGATAATAAACTTCAATATAACCTTCATATACAACAAATCACAAATAAGGCTGCTAAAATGTTAGGTTTCATCATTAGAAACACAAAACTTTTTAATAACATCAATATCATTAAGCAACTCTACTTTGCCTACGTACGAAGTCATCTGGAGTTTGCATCAATTGTTTGGTCTCCATTCTATAAAATCCACATAAACAAAATCGAAGCAATTCAAAACAAATTCCTAAAATATCTCTTACAGGTCATTTGTAAGATTTAATAATTATACAGAGGCAGCTTCGTACTTTAAAATTGATTCATTAAGTCTACGAAGGCATCATGCAGATGCTCTATTCCTATATAAATTAATTAATAATAATATTCAATGCCCAGAGTTGCTAAATAATATTAAATTTAATGTGCCTGCACGTTTAACACGGTCTTCTATCCTGTTTAAAATCGATCAAAGCAAAACGAACTGTAGACAAAATTCTTGCCTGAACAGAATATGTAATAATTACAATAACATATTATTCAATATCGACATCTTCAATTGCGAATTTACTAAATATAAAATGACCTTAAAAGAGTATTTCACTGATGTTTCTTGAATTGATGTTTCTGATGTTTATGTTTCTAGTATTTGTATATTTATAATCCTGTTATGGTATGATTTATATGCACAACATTGTCTTCTTATGGTTATGGTTATAATATGTTGGCTAACACCTTCTTATACTCCCAAAATTATTCTTGATTACACTCACCATCAAACCATAAATCACTACAGACAAAACGACGGTATAGTAATATACACACTAAACAATACTCATAACGCGTATAACGTCAAAGAAATTACCATTACAAATTCAAACTGTCTCCAAATAACATACAACGTCAACACATGTATCATCGCACTTTACCGCTCTCCTTCTAAGCCAAATATTTCTCAATTTTTGTTTGACTTAAATAACTGTCTTACTGAGCTAAACAAAATAAAGAACTTAGTTTTAATTGGAGACCTCAACATCAACATTCTAAAAAACAATGAACATCCTCAGTGTCAAGACTATTTAAATACAGTAATGTTTCATGGAATGGTAAGCACTATAAATTCACCAACTCGATGTACGCAATACTCCTCTTCCTGCATCGACCATATTATGGTAAAATCATCCAATCTATACACCTCTGAAATTCATACGTCATCAATTACAGATCACTATGCCACCTCCTTCACAATGGGTTCCAAACACAACGTACACAATAAAGCTTCAACTACAACAACTAAGAAAACAATTGACTATGACAATCTCAACAAAATGATTAAATCCAAATCTTGGGACATACTACATAATATAACAAACACAGAGGATGCCTGGAATTACTTCTCTAACTACCTACAAGACACCCTTAACCAAAACACCAAAATCACCACCAAAAACATTTCTAAAACTATCAAACCCCTTAAACCATGGATAAACCATACAATCATTAACTGCATTAGGAAACGCAACTCCTTACATAAAAAATGTGCCACGAATCCATACGATATCACACTCCATAATTTCTACAAAAGATACAGAAATATTTGCACACAAGTAATTAGGAAAGCCAAAAATTTATACTATAGTAAGAAAATTTCCGAATGCAACAATGACCCTAAAAAAATATGGAGAATTCTCAAGGAAGCAACCAATTCACACAAAGCTACCGACGTCTTAAACTCTCTCAACATCAAAGATATCACTATACACGCTACATCGAACCCTAATACAATTGTCAATCATGTAAACCATTATTTTGCAAATATAGGGTCAGAATTAGCAAAAAAAATCACAACAGATAACAATACACCTCACACTAGAGACCCCTCTACCAATGATGAAGTCCCAACACGTTTTGTTCTTAAAACGGTTACAGAGAAAGATGTTTCTGTAGCAATAAACTCTCTCAAAAACACTTCATCTGCCGGCATAGATGAAATACCAAACACTGTACTTAAAAAAATTGCCCCTGGTATAATTCAACCAATAACTCATCTTCTTAATATTAGCTTCCGCCAAGGCCTTTTCCCCACTATTCTAAAACAAGGTCTTATTATCCCAATTTTTAAAACAGGTTCTAAACTTGACATCAGCAATTACCGTCCAATTACGTTGCTCAATTCCCTTTCAAAAGTATTTGAAAAGATCGTGAATAATAGTCTGATGGAATACCTTGAAGCCAACAACCTTCTATCGCCTCGTCAATTTGGCTTCAGAAGACATAAAAGCACTAACGATGCCATAGCCACAGTAACTGACCATATTTCTGGCCACCTAGATAAGGGCTCGAAATGTCTATCGGTATTTCTCGACCTCTGTAAAGCGTTTGATACAATCTCACATATCAAATTAGAACGCAAAATGTTCAATATGGGTATTAGAAATAAAGAACTAGACCTTCTCTCCAGCTTCTTATCTGGCAGATCCCAATGCGTTAAACTCGGAACAACAAAGAGTCAATTTTTGCCAATTAGTTATGGTGTCCCCCAAGGCAGTGTTATAGGTCCAACGCTCTTCCTAATATATATAAATGAGTTGTGTAACCTAGATATCGATGCCACTATTGTCAGTTTTGCCGATGACACAGTCCTTCTATTTCAATCAAAAGACTGGCCTACCGTATACGCCAAAGCGGAAGTAGGAATTCAAAAGGTAAAACATTGGCTCGACTCTAATTCACTAACTCTTAATATACCTAAAACAAAATACACACTATTCAGTCTCATAAATATCCCAAAGTCAAACCTATGTCTAACTTTGAAAATACACAAATGCAAATATTCATCTCTTAACCGGAATTGTGACTGCCCATGCTTAGAACAAGTAAACAATATTAAATATTTAGGTATAACTTTTGACACAAACCTTAATTGGAAACAACATATTCATAACACCACGAATAAAATCCGCAAATCTATATACTTTTTCAAACAAACACGCAATTTTATTGACCTTAAACTTTTAAAATCAGTCTATTACTCACTTTGCCAATCACACATAGAATACGGAATTCTAGCTTGGGGTAATGCTTCTTCTAGTGCCCTCGACCCCATTATAAAAGCACAAAAATTAATCATTAAAATAATCCTTAAGGTTCCTCTTTCTACCAGCACTGATACGATCTTCAATACTATCAATGTTATGGACATAAAACAACTGTATGCAAGATCCCTCTTGGTCAACTTACACCAGAACAATAAATCACTATACAAACCAACACAAACTATTCACAATACCCGAGCCAAAAACAAAGAACTTCTTCAAAATCCTTTTGCTAAAACCTCATTCGGACAAAGACATTTTAAAAACATAGCTTGCAAACTATACAATACACTACCAACTACGATCAGACAATTAGAAACAATGACAAAATTTAAATACGAAATAAAGAAATGGATTGCAATCACAGGGCGTCCCACTATTGCAAGCATATGTAAACCAAATTGCACATAGACAACAAGTACTATTTACATAAGACCAAAATCAAACTTAATTAAAATGATCTATTTATATTTTCCCACATTTGTAATGAACACAATCTTAACAGGATTAACCCAACCGTTCTTTTGATTGTATTGAAATTATTTTGTATTATTTTTATACTGTATTTACCCTTATTGATATTCACTTAACTATATGTATATACATCGATGTACTCTATGTCTGTCTCGACACAGGTTTACCCTAGTGAGACAGGCATCGAAAAATCACTTGTAAAAAACTTTATATAGATAAATAAATAAAAAAAAATAAAAAAATATGATTTATATGCACAATATTGTTTGTATTCTTATGGTTACCAATATATCGATAATCTTTTATTTTATATAAATTTTAGTTTTTTTTTCCCCTTTATTTTTGTTGTATTATTTTGTTCTATTATTTATACAATTCTTTTATTTTATATAATTATAACTTCACATTTCTCATAAATTTAATTATTTCTTCTAATGCTGTCTTACGTAAAGTCACAAGTAGGAAATCCGTAATTGGTTTTATTTTGGCTATTTTACTTATGTACAATCTGTAAAAATGTAAACTGTTGATTTCCCAAAAATGAATAAATAAATGAATAAATAAATAAATAATGATATATTAACAGAACTTGAATACGACTTTCACAGAACCCGGAAATGAACGTTGAAATTTGATGATTTGTTCAAATTCTCCGAAACAACCCGTCCTTAGAATTTTAATAATTGTTAATTATTAGATATTTTTATGGCGGAAGAATTTATGTAGAATAATTATATTTTCTTCCGTTATTTTACCGATATGGTTTGTTGGTTTTATTTTTGTTCCTACGTAAGAAAAAATTAAATTCATATAATTTTCATTTTAGGAAGCGAGTTCAAGTATTTATTTGATAACCAACTCCTCTGCCATAGGTCACTCCAAGTGGTTTTAGATCGGGAGACTGGTTGAGGACGACACTTTGACCTTTCCAGCCCGATTCTCTTGTCCAGTTATTCCTGGACAACCTGAGCCTCAGATTCGTGCACTCCTCTTACATGTTTACTTCAAAGAACTTTCATTGCTTTCTTAAAACCCTCACAGCATCCACAAACGTGACATTGACCTTGAGAGAAATTATTTTCATCAGAGCCTCCCGTGTAGCGTTTATGTAAAAATAAATAAGGGAAAAACACAATAATTTGGTAAAATAATTCGGAACAATGTTTACCAAATTCCTTCATAAATAAAATATCTCATTGTAAACTAGTATTCAAATTTAGTATTGATTCGTTTAAGCAAACACATTCAAGCCTTCATTCAAATTTCTATTAAAACGAAACAAATGTTATTTATTTACACAGCGTACCGCACAATAAATAACGTTAAAATTAAGTGTTATTATTCAAAACAAACCAAAAGCTAGGCAAGTATTACAATTATACAACTATCCAGTATTCATTTTATTCTTAAACAACTTCATAAACGAGTAAGTACAACACACAGTAAAGTTTTATCGTATTTACTATCCTCTCTAAAGTAAAAAATCTCCACCGTATTATTTTCTCATGAATTGAAAGTCCAGTAATGTAGTTTTTACGGTGGCTTTGAGCAGTGTTAATTCATTCACTTGATCGACTACTTACCAGATGATGGATTTTCATCCTCTCGCGGACCTCTGCGGAAACCCTGCGTGTATCCCGGAATTAAATAAAGATAGTCAATGAAATTTACAGGGTAAACAGATGATGAAATTGGCAAGTTTTTTAAAAAAGAGCGGATCATAATTTTTTTAGTGCCTTTTTTAAAAAACATTTTCGAAAATTTTAAAAGTTTAAAATTTCAACTAACTTTGAGATTTAACATTTTTATGGCGCATTAATATCACATCTGTCCACCATTCTTTTTTGTCTACAAGGCATGCTATTCACCTAATTAGAAAAAACTCAAGCTCGTATCTCAATAGTTCATTTCTCTGTGACCAATAATCTCTTGTAAGTCAAGCTTTCATAGATCATAACACTAAAACTACAAAACTCGGAACATACATGGGGGTGATTTGGGTATCCCTAGGGGTGCTCTACCTCTGGACTTCCGCTTGACACTATTTTTTGGGACACCTTGTTTATCATTCATCAATGATTTTATTGGTTATCAATTTTGTTTATCATTTATCAATGGTTCTCGGAAATGTTTATCGCATTGGTATTCAGGAGCACGAAATCCATTTATCAAAATTGCTAATGGGGTTGTCGCGGAAACATAACCTGGAGATATTATTTAGCTAAACGGGCTTCAATTAGATTTAAATTATACAATAATTTCATCATTAATGACTTATCAGTTTTATTTAACCATTTAATGACCAGAATTATTGTAGATGAGATTTCTTTCCAATTTTTTCGTCTTTGGTTTTGGGATTTTTGGGAAGAGTATTCTCGCAAGTACATGAAAGTTTTTTTTTAATAAAAAGCTTTACCCATTAAATAAAGTTAATCTTATATTCTTCTGGACCTCTGAACTCTTTTCCTCTGCGGGTTTCAACCTTGAACAACATGGTGATTATTCAAAGTATAAATAAAATGTTAATATTTTTTTTTAATTGCTTAAATAATCTTTAATCAACTCAATAAGGTGTTCACAAAACTACTTGACCATTTACAGATGAACAATTGGAAATGAATTCCCTTAAATTTTGAATTTTGCCGCGTTCCGCGTTGTCCATAAAGCAGTGCTTCACAGTTGGAATGTGAACGTCAAAACTGACAGATGATCTATGACGTGAAAGATAAAACCAAGATATTGGCGATATTGCGTCAGATTTTTACATGGTCGAAGTAACCAAAATAATTTTGGTATGTTGGAATAAATCATAAAAGGAAATTGCAAAGAAATTGCCTTAATAAAGTTAAATGTCGTTTCGTTTTTTTTACAGATAGAAGTGTTTGTAAATAGTGTGTTAGTTTAGTTTGTTTTAAGATGTAAAACTGATAAAATAAAACTTTTTTTTACAGAGTTACACATATATTTTACTAATCAATCACTTGAAAGGAATTGATGTACAATATTATATACACAGTTACTGATTGCATTACACCACTACCATGTTTTACATTAGAAGCATTTTGTATTATTTGCATTCACATCTACATACTGTATTAGTGTGTACTGTTTGGTGACTCATAAAATTGACAAATCTAGACAAGTTTAAAAAATGATGTAAAGTCATGAAAAGTGATGAAACAAATACTTTGTTCAATAGGTTACGTGGGGAAGGTTTATATGTTAGTTTTTTATTGCTTTTAATGACTTTATATTACTTTTTAAATGTGTTGAATTGTTATTGTATTGAGTAATCATAAAACCATCTCTTATTATTTCTAACATTCGTTTAGGCAGGTCAATACAAATCGTGTTTGGTTTTGAAATGAGAATATGCATTAGTTCCTACCGTGATGTCATTTATCCAGGGATATATATCTAGGAACCAATCCCTAACCATCACCTTGCTGGAAAAGTGTTTGAAATTTGGAACAATAGCAAGAACACTTCAAATTCGAGTGCATTTGTTTGGAAACAAACTGAACAAGAATTGAAGTACTGCAAACAAGCTGTTGATGTTTTTCGTGTCCATATTCTTTGAAACGTTAAGTACTTCTTCATTTTGTTGTGGCAGTAGTTACCTCGAGGTATCATAGTGGAACTTACTATATTGTGTTTTGTGCCATAAGTCATTGGACATTCTGTTTTCCTTCTTTCCATACCTTGTTTCATTACCACCCATACTATCACCCAATTCCAACAAACACCATTTCATTTCGTATCGTTTTATTTAATTTACAGTCCACAATTCATGTTTATCTGAAGCTGTGATTCGGAAGCAGTTTCAGATGCAACAAATCGTATATTTTTTTATCAAAGCGCTATCAACTAAACTTATTTTATTATACGACTAAAATAGCTCTTTCAACATTTTATTTAAGTACGCACCTAAGTAGGTACTTATTTATAATTGGTATCAGTTTTGCTAATAAAGCTGTCTCCTTAATTACGAAAATTAACTCTGTGTCTGTATACTGTTTATATGTGTGATAGATCACAATTATTATTACAGCGAGTACTTGTAACGAATTACTCGTTAACGAAAAATAAATCCCGCTAAGCAAATCATTTCATCTCTTTGAACGTAAAAATTACACGAGGAAGAAAACGGCTTACAATTTTTACATATGAGTAATTTTTATTTTTATTTTAATTCAAATATAATTTTGACATATTTTTAGGTAAAGTTCTATTTATTAATTGGTTATTTATAAAATTTTACTAGAATATTTTTTTTTAAAGAAGACTTTACTAATAGATCTAAATGAAATTTCAATGGCCAGGTGGTTAGAGGCGTTGTCCCGGCAAGACAGAGGTCATGGGTTCGATTCCCAGTTGATATTATTATCTTTTTATTTATCTATGTCTTGTTCTGTTTCATGTTTCATTTAGATTTGAGTATTATCTCCTACTTCAATAACAAATAATATTTTTAAAGAGACTATACATTAAGTGGGGATGTTCGGAGTTGTATTTTTGGACAAAATGCTTGAGGTTTTCTTATGTGAAAAAATATCTCATTTATCCTGGAGACATTTTAAGATTATCGTATCCATTTTGGTTACCAGTTCTATTTTCGGAAATTCCCGTTTTTCAGAATGTTCGTTGGAATTTTATGTATTTTTACATTAAAAATATCGGATCAGTGAAGAATAGACGGTTTTCAAAATCAGTAGGTAATCGTTAAGGTTGGTACTAAAGTATACTCTTCTAAAACCACTTATAATATCGATGGCCTAACGCACACTTGTTGAGTGCGGTTTTAAGTGAAAACAATTACTTGTTTTGTAAAGCATTTATCAAGATTGCTTACTTTAATTAATCTAGAATGGATAAATATCGGAAATTATTCTTATAATTAACCTGGAGTGATCTTATAAATTTTTAAAATTGCACTTAACACATGTGTTTGCTAAGCCATCCATATGCAAGTCAAAGAACAATTGTTTTTTGTAATGATCTCACTTCAATTTAAATAATTTAGCTAAATTAAAAATCTTAACTTCGGGTGTCGGTGATAAGTACATTGGGCGTAAGTATGAAATGTAAATATTCCCGCGTAATGCGTAATGCTTGTTGAAGTTCAATGAACTTTTAATTTTCAAAATTGAAACTACTTATTTTATGAATTAATAATTCTTTATTGGTTTTACAGATGCTTAAATGAATTAAAACAGTGACCGAGACAACGCGTGAAGTTTCATTGAACTAGGTTCAGTGGACATACTTTAGCGGCCAGTTAATATACATTATTTTTTATATTATTTGAATGCCTAACCTTTTCATAAGCGGTGATACATTTTTCGTTCGATTAGTATAAATATAACGTTTCTTGTATTTTTACTATTACTATTGCTATTTTTATTAATACTAGGAGCAGGTTGATGAGTTTGTGTATTTCGAAAGTATCTTTACGAGAAATGGAAAGGCTGACAGAGATATTGAAAGAAGGCTAAATGCATAAATGGAGGACTGAACCCAATGGCGCTAACAAAAAATGTTCTAAAGAAGTGAATCTGATGTATGGAAGTAATGCATGGAACTAGCAGAGAAAGGATGAATTAGACTGAATGCTGTAGAAATGAGATCCCTGAGGCGAATATGTGGTAAGACCATGTATGATCGTGTGAGAAATGTGGAGATCCGCAAAGAGTGCAAGACTTAAGAAAGGGACGCTTAGATGGTTTGGGCATGTAGAGCGAATAAGCGAAGAAAGAAGAATACATGACTGTGAAATGCCAGTGGAAGCAGAAGTAGGGGACGTACGAGGAGAAATGGCACGATCAAGTGAATCAGATACTTGAGTCGGGCCATGTCAATAGTCAGAATAATAGAAAAGTATGTACGAGACGATGTATGAATGTGAATGAGGCAAGGAATGTGTGCCAAGACTGAGTTGTTTGGCGATCCGTCCTTTCTGCCTACCCTACGAGAAAAACGGCGTGAGAGTTGGTTAGTTAGTTAGTCTTGTATTTTTATATAATGTCAATGAATAGATATTGCAATGTTTTAAGTTTACTAACCTTCGGTAGGTAAATTTCTTATTTTGAAAGCGTCGATATTTTGAAGGGCAATGATCCTAAGGCAAATATTTTTCATCACAAATCCTACAATTGTAATACACTACTACAATAATAAAGTTATTGCAAACATGACAAGGATTTTTCTTAAACAGGTCAAAATAAATAGACCAGATGACAAACTTTGTTTGATATTGGAATGGAAGTTATGTAGCTACTAAAGTCCAATTACGGAAACAGTTCTCCGCGAGTTTGTTTTATTTTAACTTCTAAGACTCTAAAAATAATACTCTTATAATAGAAAAATAAACCTTGTGTTTTTCTCGTGAACACAAATAATTGTAATTCTTCTTTAAAAAAAACTACTTTGTTATTATAAAACATTTTGGAACACGATTAAATGATGAACCAACACGAACACGTGTTTCGACATCGTGATAATGTATTACTTAAAGTTTCTCAGGAAATCTGTTAATTCATTTGTTGAAGGACTGCAATCCCGTTTTTAACCAGATTACCAAATAAATTAGCAATACTCATTTTACTCCGTGTGAAAAGCTCAGTCAAAGTTAGCCATCTAGTCAAAGTAAGGCTTGCGTTAATAATAAAGTGTGTGCAGCAGATTTTCAAAACAGAAAACAAAACGTTTAAACAAATTGATAGACAGATAATACCAAACTGTTAAAATAGGACTTCGCTATTCAATAAAATAATAAGTTAAAATTTATTGAAATGTAAGTTGTTCGCACTTTTTCCGAGGATAAATTGATAATGATCTTTTACAATTTTTGAAGGACCAGTTGTTTCACGGAATTTGAACAATTCATCAAATTTCAAGTTCTGTGAAATTTCTATGGAAGTACTGTTATTAACTCAGTTCTGTGAAACAACTTGTACTTAATGATATAATAATAGAACTTTATTGAAATTTTATGAATTGTTCAAATTCCGTGACACAGCTCGGGGGTTTAGGATCACAAGGGCCTATCTACAAAAACATAGTTTTGAGATAAACACAAATAAAGACGGGATTGCTAATATATCCACCTGAATGCCCAACTAATATGCCCAACTACAGTTCTTAAATGGCTGTGTGTACGAAGTAGAGCTTCGTGTCTCTAAAAAATATGATTATGGTATAGCCGAAATCAAGCCTAACTCAAAACACCAGTTTTTTTAGCTAGGCCGCTGTGACCTTAAGCCCCCGAACTGGCCTTAACAGTTGATTTGAATTTAAATGATTTTATCGAAGGTTTCTTTCATTTTTGTAATAATTTCTTGAGGTAACGTTCGAATTATGAATTTATTCATTGGAACATAATATTATCGAGCCGTCTGTTTCACAAATAAAGTGTTTCGCTAGAGAAAGAGAGAGGTACATATAATTTTTTTGTGTTTTACCATTTATGGTAATGAAAATACTTTTTAAATTGCCTGAAAAAACATGTTTTTTTAACTAATCCATTGAAATTTTGCTCCTTGCTCACTATATTTCAAGTAAAGTAAGCCAGCCAAAATGTGTGTATTCACTAATCCTCTCTTGTCAGTCCTTTAGTGTTTTCGATGGCAAATTTAACAGAAGATAAAATGATTTATTGTACTACAGATTGAACAATAAATATGATCGGCTTTGTAAAGCGGTATTTAACCCATTATTCACAGTTAGTCATGACAATATCAGGTGAATTAATGAATTATTTGCGTAAACAACCATAGTTTTTGTACTGAATATTCAAACAAATTCCGCGTGCAAATAGATCTATCTTCCGCAAAATAGACGGCGGGTTGCAGAAGCGCCGTATTTGTTCCCATACCCATTGTACCCATTCACGACAATGCTTGTACCCTAGGGCCCGTTAACAATTCAGTACCTCTATAATAGTAAAAGAAGCAAAAAAACGTTGAGCGCGTGAGGGGGTATCACATTCCCCTGACACTGTTACGTGCTAATTAATACCACTGTGCTACGGAGATCATTGACCAACGGGCGGTGATTCTAATGACCTCCCCAGTGTATCTTAAATATATCTACTTATTAGCAACGCAATAAAGTCATCAGATAAGCAGGCAAAACTGTATACAGAGGCCATTGAACGTACGAAGAAAATGAGTAATGCTTTTTCATTAAAATCCTGTTAAAAACGTGATGGCAGGCAAACCAATAAACAAACCTTCAAACAAATAAAATATCTAATCATTGAAGACAATATTAGCGATTTCTAAACGAAAATCTGAAACAGAAAAATTAGAAAAGGATACGGTCACATCTAGGACCGTTTCCGAGCCTTTAGAAATCGCTAATATTGTCTTCAATAATTAAATATTACGATTTAAGGTTTTACTCAATAAAGTTATTCCGAAAAATAAATAAAATATCAGTATATTAAGATTACATTATTGGAATTCAAAGCCTAGAAACATCAGCTATTATTCGTTTATTTATTTGTATGTAATAATTTTGTGGAACATTATCAAAGAAGTCAAATTTGTTATTTCTATATTCAGAGTGTCCGGGGGTAAAGTGCGCTAACTTCGGGAGGTGATTTTACATTATAGTACAAGTAAAGAAGACGAAAATTTCTAAATTCAAACGTTTAAAGTTAGGAGTTTTTTAAGGTAAAAAGGTTGAATTAATTGAATGGGAAAATACATATTCTTCCGTATAATTTTTATTTTTTATTATTTAATAAATGTTTACATGTTACATTTTTTGACATTTTGTTAACTACCATACTAAGCTAATGCCCGTGTTGTAATATAAATAAACATTGGAATTTCGAAAAAGCCATTTATTTTTTAACTTCTATCAACATGTAGAATCACCTCCCGAAGTTATATTTATAATGTATGACGTGGAAGTGAACGGCAGAAGTCTTTTTTAAGAACTTTATTAATTCTTTACAACAGTATCATTTTCACTTTAAAATTGCACCCAATTTTCCGATACACTGAACTTCAAAACCTCAAAACCTTATTCCAAACCATTCACAACTCCGAGCAACGCCGGGTACGTGTCAGTTTGAAAATTACAAAATAAAACCAAGGCAAAAGAATAATAAAATCTAATTTTAAAAATTAATAGTTATTTAAGCTGTATTTTATTTGGGCTTTCTTGTAACAAAATTCGGTGCAGTTGAACACATCTACTATTTCTGGGAAAGTATTGCCAACTGCATGTAATCCACTTCCCCACCTTCCTCTTTCCCTTCCCCACTTACCTTAAGCCTCACAACATCCCCCAATTGGGGATGCCATAGTCTCACTGGCTCCAGACGGGAGCAGTTGGGAAGTACAAGCCAATATCTAAATGACTCAGTCTAGATATTGTTATTGCAATTAAAAATAATTTTTGGTCGAGTATTTCTAGTCGGTATATTATGGTAGGTGATTATGTTAATCGGGACTGTCTATATTACCATTAACCGTCTTAAAAATAAAATTCAAGTCGCAAACAAGTCTTCCTTCTGAGAGTTTTAATAATTTTAATTATTTCCTCAAGTGGTTGTAATGTATGTTTCTATTGGCAGACCGAGTTTATAATTAATTTATTTTAATGGAATTTCAATGGAATCAGAATGGATTTTACAGTAAAGGGGTCAGATAAAATAATTGTATTAGACTTGACTTTGAACTAAAGAAAAATACAAGATTTTTAATCTTGAAATATTTTTTAAGTCTTTAGGATGACGAATGTTTAGTATGCAAGGCTTGATTTTGAATCATCTAATACAGATTACTATTTGAACTTGGGTGAAATAAAAAACTTGTTCATCCCTCTGCTTAGTAGTGAAGTCATGACCATAGTCTGACTCCTGTAACCATGAAGAAAATTGTAAAAATTCTTTTAAATTGTAAAAACCTCGCTTGAAGAAAGTCGAAGATTTATTATAAATAAGAATCGTTTCATTTCATATTGTAGAACCATCGGTGAATATATTATTCGTACATGACTTTCTACCGAAGTTATTTCCAAATTCGTTTTTATATACGGGGTGTTTATATGACAGCCTCCGTGGTCGAGAGATAAGGCTCTCGACTAGCAATCCGAAGGTCGCGGGTTCAAATCTCGGCTTGCGCAACAAAATTTAATTTAAGACAATCCGGTAAGTCAAGAAATCCTGGGTTCGATTCCTAGTTGTGACCATTATCTTTTTATTTTTCTGTGTCTTGTTCTGTTTCATGTTTCGTTCAGATTTATTAGTATTATCTTCTTCTTCAACGATATATTTATTTTTTTGAAAGAAAGACAAACATTTCCGTGTTACGAATAACGTTACAATATTTGAAAATCTCTGACTTCCACCATAGTAAGCGGAAAATATGGCTTGTGTTGTGATGGAGGACTGAGCCATGTAGGACTTTTATATGATTGGTGTGTGTTATTTCACAATATTATCATTAATAATAATATGAGGTACGTTTGTATCACGTTCCAGAAAGGAAGATCCTCTCAGTATCGCCCTGGTGTAAGACCAGCATTCAGAATTGAAACTTTGCTTTAAATGACTTTAGGCGTCTTTGATGAACAGATCTTAATAGCCAGGTTCTTCTCCACCTTCCTCCCCTTCACCTTCTTACCCTCTCAATTACCTTCATATTAACAACCTACCCCAATTGGCGATGACATAGACGTGTGGTGTATTAAAAAATAAAAACAGGGTGTATGTCCGAATTTGGGGGTGCCATATTGCGGCATATTACGGGCATTTAGGACTATTGTAAGGTTTTCATGTATCTTTCTTTAAGTCTCCACCTCCAGTTACGAATATTAAAATTAATGTTAAGTTTTCCACCCTGTGTGATATTTACGTAATACGATAATACCTACGCGTGGCTGGAATACCAAATATTCAAATGTCAACGCCGAGACAGGGCGTCTACGTGTAAATATGTAATGAGGCTTTATTTAGTATTTTCCTTCATTGAGAGCCATAACTCATTATGTCCTCCAACCAAGCCTGTTTCATTTACACATGTGATATATAGATTTTGGCTTCAGACGCCTAATATAATGATTCTATTGATTGTCTCTAAGGTGAACAAGATGTCATTTACGAGTATATCATTAGTATTTGTAAAAACCCACTGAGGATATAAACTGATATTACAGTCTAGTGCGCCTGAAGTAAAGTCAAATTTGAAGTTAAACTTCGGGTGAAATATATAAAACTTTTAAATCCATTTATTTGATTTATATTGGAACAACTTTTCTTTCAATAACTTTTGACGCGATGCCAACTCAGCTACTGACCGACCGTATGTAATATATCATTGAAGAAGGAGATAAAACTAATAAATTTAAGCGAAATTTGAAACAGAACAAGACGCAGAAAAATAAAAAAAAGGTAACGTTCTCAACTGGGTTTCGAACTTAGTATCTCGGTCTTACCGGTACAACATCTCTAACCACTCGGCAATTGGGACCTAATTATTCACCTAATCATTTTTGTTGATCTCGTATTTCAAATATAGAAATAACAATATTATCTTGCAAAATTTAACTAACTATTCCCATATTTTTGGCAGCATTGGATGACGTTATAAAAATTTACCACAGTTAATATACGAAATAAATCTCGTTACCATCCAATAATATTTGGCTTAAATGATAGCGCGGTTCACTCATTTTAATCAGTCCCTGGGGAGGACGGCTCAATCCTCATTCAAACAAAAATTAAAAAAACGTTTAAAAGTTCACATCGGTTAAGGTCAATCCCTCGGGAGGAAGGTTCAATTTTCAGATATATTAAAAAAATAAAAACAAATGACGTATGCATATAAATATATTTTTAATACATCAATTAAAAAAATAGACGTATTATTGTAAAAAAAACTTTGTTCTTTACGGGTTGATTTATTCAGAGAATTCATAATTCTTGAACAGAAAATCAAACTAATTGGTTGTTACTTTTACAAAAGCTAATGAAATGTATTAAATGTGTTAGCACAAGAAATAAATAATAACACTATTATAAAACAAGTAAAACTCACACACAAAGCAAAAAAAATTAAACTATGGATAACACAGGGAATATTAAACTGTATTCGTAAACGAGACAAAATTCACAAACAAATTAAAAATACACCCTACGACATGGAACAACTTAACTACTATAAAAGATATAGAAACATCTGCACTAAAATTATTAGAGTGGCTAAAGAATTGTACTACAGAGAAAAACTTAAAAAAGAAAAAAATAACCCAAAGGAAATATGGAAAATATTAAAAGTAGTTACATACACCCAAAAATACAAACAGAAAAATACTATTGAAAATCTAAATATTAACTCATAAAAATTAGATGCCAATACAAATACAGAAACTATAGCAAATCATGTGAATAACTTCTTCGCAAATATAGGAAAAGTTTTAGCAAACCGCAAATTGCATAACACAAACACACTACCACAAACAAATAGATCAAATATCAAAAAGATTTACAATAAAAACAACCTCGCAAGAGGAAATCGACAAAATAATAAACACATTAAAAAACCGAATTGCTCCTGGATTAGATGAGATAACAACGGATTGCATTAAGTTATGGAAAAATGAAATTTTAAAACCTATAACACACTTAATCAACCTTAGTATAACACACTCCTGCTTTCCTAGTACTCTTAAAAAAGGACTAGTGATCCCCATTTATAAATCCGGAGACAAAATGGAAATAACTAACTATAGACCAATCACTCTGTTAAACTCGCTTTCAAAGATTTTCGAAAGAGTATTAAAAAAACAAATTGTAAAATACCTAGAAGAAAACAAATTAATCTCGGATAACCAATATGGATTTAGAGACAAAATAGGCACAAAAGAAGCTTTGGCATATACAATAGATTATATACATAGCAACTTAGATCAAGGGTACAAGTTCATAGCGATATATCTAGATTTAGCTAAAGCCTTTGACTCAATCTGCCACAATTCACTTTTTAAAAAATTAGAAAACATGGGTATCAAACGCAAGGAACTTCAACTATTAAAAAGTTATATGAGTAACAGAACACAACAAGTCAAAATTAACAACCATACTAGTAAACCACTGCCGATTACATATGGAGTTCCACAAGGAAGCATACTAGGGCCCGTTCTTTTTACTATTTACATAAATGAACTTTGCAGCATGAAAATAGACGGTGAAATAGTTAGCTATGCTGATGACACAGTTTTACTCTTCAAATCTAAGGATTGGAATAATGTATATAACATAGCGAATTTGGGAATCTCGCAAGTGAAAACATGGCTAGACTCAAACATACTTACACTTAACATATCAAAGACAAAATTCACAACATACGGTATATATAGCACGGGACAGCCAAAAAACAACACAAACACCATAAAAATACACGAATGTTTAAACACCAACATCTGCGATTGCCCTCCTCTAGAAAAAACAGAACAAATAAAGTATCTAGGAATCGTAATTGACCATAACCTTAGATGGATACCTCACATCAAACAAATCACAAATAAACTTCTCAAAACAATACACATTTTCCTAAACATAAGAAACATATATAAAATAAAACAATTGAAAACAATGTATTTTGCACTCTGCCAATCAATAATAGAATATGGAATTATTGCTTGGGGAGGAGCAACAAACTTGGCTATCAATTACATAGAAACCGCACAGAAAACGATCTTAAAGGTAATACTAAAAAAACATAGACTGACTGATACAGATCAAATATTTAACAGCTGTGACGTACTAGATATACGCCAATTATACGTTAAATCACTACTAAGCTACATTTTTGACAAAAAAAATAAATTTCAACATACACAAAATAACACTAACAGACCAGTTAGACAAGCGTACAAAGAAAACATAAAAACTCCGACAGTAAATTCAAGCATTGGACAAAGACACTACCAATACCATGCAATAAAAGCTTTCAACAGTTTAAAACTTGAAATTAAAATTGAGGAAAATAAAAATAAATTCACACACATAATTACAAAATGGATTAAAGAACAAAAAAGACAATATTACCAAAATTTCATAGCATAAAATAAAAATAAAACCTACACGTAACACACAAAACCAATATAAACACACATCACTCACAAACACACAAGATTATTTTCAATGTACTATTTTTTTTTTTAATTTTAAATATATTATTATGTATTTTTAATTTTAAATGTATAATTTTTCTCATTATATGTATTATGTAGTTTTTTTTACATTATAAAATGAAGGCCTCAGCACGGGCAAGCCACCCAGTGAGGCCTAAATTAGTGGAAAACTTGAATTGTAAAAAATATTGTGCCTAATAAATAATAATAAAATTTAAGAAATGTTCTTAAACCTAAGGCGCACTACGCTATACGCATCAACGCTTATTAGGGCGTGGCCTATACAGATTATACAGGTGTCACACTACGCTAAAATATTCCTCTCCCTATGGCAAGAGAGTGGGTCAGATCAATTAGGGAACTGCCGCGGAATATCATTTTTTTATGCGGGATCTGTCACCTTGAAAGCTGACCTTGGCGCTCAGTAAATTGATTTGACCCCCACTCCTGTTGTAGGCAAGAGAGGTGGTCGAATCATTTTCAAATATAGCCTGGCTAGCAGATCACGGCATATCATCATCGCCACGCCCACACTTATTACACTTCATCTGTCAGGTGTGGCAGGTCTGAATGGGATTGTATGGCGAGTGATATAATTTTCAAAAAAACGCTTTGATGCATGTGTCGCCAACCTTAGGCGAGGTAGTATCAAGTAATATTATGTTTCCATACTGCAACTCCGGCAAACAATTCACAACCTTTGATAAAAATTTTGGATTACGGGCATACTCCGTAATATTTATTTCAAAGCCGATCAATAAAATTATTCCATTCCTCCACACATCGCAGAATCAATTCTTTCCTTTCCAACCAATTTATAACTACAAGTGGTGTACCACAGGGGTCTCAATTAGGCCTAATATTGTTTTTACTGTTTATAAACGATATTGTATATTATATTATTTATATATTTTATAATTTATATATTTGATAACGATATAAATCACTTTTTGCAGATGATTTAAAAATATATTTTTTTTAAAAACCGTTTAAGATTGTATCCGTCTACAAAATAACTTAAATAGTATAATTAATTGGTGCACTCTTAATAAAATTTATCTAAATATAAATAAGTGTCATTCAATAAGATCTTACAAAATAAGTCAACCAATTATTTATTCATATGAACTTAATAACTCAACCCTTACCTCGGTCGAAGAAATTAATGATCTGGGCATCATTTTCAACTCGAAATAAAACCTTATATCATACGTAAACGCAATTAACAATAAGGGAATGAAAATGCTTGGAAATCATTCTTCGAAACCCCAGAGGCTTCCGAAATATTTCAACCTTGAATATTTTGTATACATCTTTAGTTAAAAATTAAACCCTTGAAATCATGGATAAACTATTCAATCATCAACTGCATTCGTAGAAGAAACGCACTACACAAAAAAGTGAAAGAAAATCCATATGACATAATAGCAATAAACATCTACAAAAGATACAGAAATACGTTCGGTGACGTCATCAGAAAGGCAAAAGAAATCTATTACGGAGTCAAAATCAAAGAAAGCAACAACGATCCCAAAAAAATATGGCAAATTTTAAGAGAAGCCACAAATACACAAAACACTAAAGACAAACAGGACATAAGTAAACTCTGCATTGATGGAGAAATTATTGATACCTCAAAAAACCCAAAGCTCGTTGCGGATGTAATATTTTCATTATTTCGGCCTTGCTTTTTATTATATTAAACAATATAAAATTTTCTTCTCTCTTGGCTATGATCGATACTTCTTTTTTTTTCTAAGGCTTTGCATATGTGTTCGCAGGGATGGAAAATTCCTCCCCTACAACACATAAGCCTCCATGAAAATTGGACCCTTAATTTCTTTGATAACTTCAGAAAGCTACTTAAAGCCCTCTTGTACTGTATATCTTTATAGACATATGTACTTAACTAATTAATACGTTATTTACGAAATTGAACGCAAATATTTTCGTATTTATATTGTAATTAAATTCCATCAAACGTTGTGTAATTTTTTGATTTATGATATAGGATTTTAATTACTTTCATTTTTGTGGTAACCCTCTTGGTTCTGATCGAGGCGTTGAGTTTCAAAATTTACTTGGTTTTTCCATTGCAAACCTAGACTTAAATGATTTCTCTGAATGAGCTAGCTTTCCTATTGTAACTAGTCTGATTTCCTACACCCTAACAAAGTCGTAGTTAAACGCTGATAAAAGATATTATACATGTTTATTTGGACAGGTAATTAAATATAACTCAAATGGTTAATTTGTTAGTAAATTTGACAATGATTTTGGTAGATTCATGTGTCTGTTTGGCGCCACTCCTTTTTGGTCCTGCTGCTATAGGGTACATGTAAAATTTATTTAGTAGGTTAATGTAGTTAGTTAAGTGTATATTTGACGAACTCAGAATAACCCTTTTGCTAGCAAAATTTGGCTCCTATCCTCCAGCAAGTAAACGAGATGATCGTGAGTCAACGAGAAATTTGCACAATCTTTTGACACGGCTCTTTGATTGATACCTAAGTTATCGCGTCCCAAAAAGCCTTCCACGTCATCATGCACTGCCTTCAAGTTTCCCCTCGGGTCCCGAAACCTCCAAATTCCATCTCCTCCAAGGTCTACTATTTACTTAGGGCGAACCGGTTTCATCCTATATACAATCATATACTCACGGTTGGTGTGGACTTACGGGTCGTGAATCCTCATTCCACGTTTAAAAGAGAATGCGAGAGTGGTCTACCGACCTAAATGCAAGCTGTATGCAGGTCCGCATTCTCCAGTAAACAGTACATAAGAAAATATATATGTATACATACGTTTTTGGGAAGGGTTTATAACTTGCAATACAAGGCTATTTACCTCGCATCCCAAGCTCGGATCTCGTGCCAAGAACTCTGCGAAGCTCTAAGTTTGGTTACCGAATAAATACGTACTAATAAGGTGATACTAATAGATACTAGTAAAATAAGATCTTATTTGATAGTTTGTTTTGGAGAGCTATCGAACTCCAGGCTTTTGTTTGTTTGGTTTTGACGTTTTTATTTAAGAGAATCGCCATCTCTATTTGGTTTGGGTAATGGTCTTGTTATAGGAGCGACCACTGCCTCCTATTGGGTGAACTGTATTTGTTTTAAATTTTACCTCCAGGGTTCAACATTAATTTTTGTTCATCCTATCCCGTGATTTCTCAATTGTTTCAAGTAGTTGATTGCCGCATTAGAGAGTACTCGACTCTCAAATGTCTCAGGCAACTGATGGGGTTTTGTATGAGCACCCAATCAATAACATTCAAATGTTTTGTATAATTATTCGATATAAATCTTACTAACCCGTGATTTTTTCAATTGTAGATTGTGAATGGTAGGTAATTGTAAGCACGCAGCTTCTAGCTGTTTCAGGTAACTAATAAAAATCTATGCGACTATCTAATCAATGGTATTCAAATGTTTCATGTAATTTTTCGATATAAATCTGGCTAACCCATGATTTTTCGATTGTTGTTTGTGAATGATCCATATCGCTGCACATTGCACAATGACATCCTGATGATTATCCTTATAACTCTAATAAATTATCTAGTTACGGCCAAGGTCGTTTTCAAACTATGCAGTTGACTGACCCAATTCTTCAGTGTATGCTTTGTTTATCAACAAATCGAATAGTATAAACATCTCATCTGACCCACTAACCCAGATGTGAGATTGTTTATTTAAGAAATATTTCTACCTCTCCCTATGATTCAGTTTCGTTACCCTCTATTGTGCATAGTCAATTTAAAATATTTTTAATTCCTTTATTGAAGTTAAACTATTTACTTCATTTTTTTAACACAAATTTACTAAGAGATTAAGTGAAGAATAAATATAAATATAAGTACACATATCTCGATTGTCAAAATATGTTAAATAAGAGTACATATATTAATAAATAAATATAAAATATATGAATCTACATAGTATTGAATATTAATAAATACATATTTTCTTTTTCAATAATATAGATATGTCCATGAGTAGGTATTTTAAATCGTTACCATTCCGATGTTTTGATTAATAAATAAAATACATATATATAAATACATTACATATATATTTATTGTTTATATACAATATATTACTTTATTTTATATAAATAAATACATAATATACATATATTAATGTGTAATGCTTTGTTTTGTTGTTTTTTAATAATTTAATTGATATACCATAATCAGCTGTATCTCCTCACTCCTAGGTCCTGAAAATTATTTATAAAAGGAAAACTTACCCCCCACCAAGATTTTTCCAGTTGGGTGCCACACAACAAATCTTGTCAAAGAAATCCTACCTAATTAACTGTATTTTTCAAATAATTTCAAAATTAATCTTTTCGACTATTTTTTCCTATTTAATATTTTATTCTTGCTCGATTCATATAAATTAGCTGATATTTAAAATTCGTGATATAGATGTGCCGGAAAATTATAAATTATTTAGGTCGAACTATTTTTGTTGCTTTCACTCTTTTTAATTTTTTTTTTTATTTATATAAATTTATAATAAAATTCATCCCGAATTGCGCAAACTTTTAAATATTTCGATTCTGAATAAATTAAATATCTGTTTAAAACTTTCTTCTAAATTTCACTGTTTTCACCAATATTTTAAAGTATCTACAATTATTTTTTTTTCGAATTTTTACTTTTAGAACAAAGGTTTGAGCGTTTATTATTATTGAATCCCTTTTTTTTTTTGTTTTTGTGTTTGATTGATGCAAAATTATAATCTATTTTAAATATCAATCCGCGAACCCGTTCACTCTAGATTAACGATAAAAACTCTCCATTAAATTCTAATGTTTTCACTTTGAATGAAATAATTATTTTTAAATTTTAATAATTCACTTTTAACACTTTTTGCACTATTCACTTTTAACACTTTTAAGCACTTCACACTTTACTTTTAAAGCACTGAGTTTAAACTGTATTTATTTTCACTGTTTGATTTAATTTAACTGACTTATTAAATTTCACTGACTCTAGCACTTGTACTTTCCACAAAATTTTCCTAAGTCCCAGGGACTTATTCAAAATTTAACACTTAAAGATTTTTCACTGTTAATCCTACCAAAGACGTAGTACTGCCACGTAACAACTTTTTGAATCCTCGGCGCGACTCTCTCCTGACTGATTTGTTCCATCTTTTATACCCCTCTCAGGTTCCAAAAGACGTATCTGAATTTCTCTTGATGCTTAATTCTATCTCCTATCAACTCGTAACCTTGAACATCCCTCTCACTAATATTGATTGTACATCCATACGATCTTTTGTCGTCCGGCTTTGGGTGGCGGTTAATTTTTATCTCACGTCGCTAACTTGATAGGGTCCGAATCGGGTAAGTCTGCGTTAATCGCCCAAGCTCCCTTTGTCCTCTGTTCATACAAAATGTAGTTAAAATCTCATGATTTTGCGTTCCTTTTTTTCCTCAATTCGCGATAGGTCCGTCCCCAATAACATATATATAGATCTCACTTTTATGCATCTCGTGCGAAAATTGTTTAAATCCATTTCGAAATCTTTACTACGCATTTTTGAATTTCGATTTGTCTAAATTCTACTTAATTTTATTGTCACTTATATGAGCTTTTCCATTTCCACCCGTACTTTCTCTCTTTATGTCGCAGATTCGTATTTTCCCTTTTTCTTTGAATTTTATATTATTAGCGACGTTTTCTTCCACAAATTTCTTCTTTATTCTTATCTTATTTCTCATAACTCTATAACTACTTATTCTCCAAGTCGTATTTATTTATTTCACGGATAAATTAGAATTGTATCGCTTTTCTCCACTTGGATTATTCCTTATCTCCGTTCTTTACCCTTCCTTTTATCTTTTTCTCACTTTTCCCGATGTGTGTGGTCTCCAGGAAAATTTCATACTTCATTTATTATTAATTTATATATATTTTTCCACACTTCTGTGGGAGATATACCTAATTTGGCTCTGGGATATCTGTCACTTTTATTGCCTGACCCAATCTCCGCCCCATCCTCCATCTTTGTCATACAAGATTTAACATAAATTATATGTCTGGACACCTGTTTACGTCTCGAATTTATGTACTACAGTCGTAAATTTAATTTAATTTCAAACCTATTAATTTTAATATCTTTTGCTTTAAATAAATATTCCATAAGCTCCGCGTTAAATTTTATTGGTCTTCTAATCGTTTATTACCTTAACGTAAATAAGAATCATGTTCGAATTTCGATTGTTTATCCTTCAGAATACACATGAGATCGTCAACCTTTTATCTTGTTTCGATCCCTCTGTAATCTTGTGTAACTCTAATATCTATCTACCCTGATAATTATGTAAAATGTCTACTTTTCCTGAATCTAATCTATCGCTATATGTTTAGTTTTATGGCCTTCCTTTGGTACTCTATTATCATATTCCTAGGACCTTTGTGGTAGCTCAAAATCTCTGTATTATCACTCCGTTCAGTCGCTCCACTATTTCTAAAATGTCTATTTTAATGCGAGATTTTCATTCCCAAATTGATTTTCCAATATGTCCGCTTCATCTTAAATTGATAACGATTAGTTTCTAATGTTCCTAACACTTTCGTTTTCCTTTAGTACGATTTTTATCGAACTTGACACCCTATCCCTATCATAAATAATTGCACTATAGTTGAAAATTCTGCCAGCAACTTTCTTTCGTTTTACCCGTCCTTTTTTATACTATCACGTTTATAGTTTTTTTTCATTGCATTTTCGTGTGTGTGTTTTTCCAACATGAAAGGCCAAAAGCCCTCGATGTCAACGGTTCGCTATCACCTAAATGTCTCAGTTATTGTAAACATTTCCTAGAGTTTGTCGCCTTGAACGTCAGTGTTTATACCATAGTGCGTTCAACTCTAATTTTTGTGGGAACGGAAATGCAATTAATTATCTATTTTAATGTCGGGTCCAAGGTTCAATCCTTTGTCTGTAGTTGATGCACGCCTCTCCGTTCACTGATTGGTTATTCAAAATTTTTATAGCTCTCGTCCAGATCTAATTGGTCGACAACCTTAAATATTTGTTTTTAGGCCTAGACAGGGGAAGTCCCAGTCGTTCCTAGACGATTTTAATGACCTCTGTGTTTGCGCTATAGAATCTCGACATAATTCCAACTATTACAGGTGTCTACTGCAAGCAAACTGAATCAATTTTTTCTCCGCCAGATGTCGTTAGCATGTCCGTTTTCATAAATAATTAGCATATTTTTAGCAGCTATTGTTTATCTGTTTTTCACTGTGATTTAAGCCTTTCATCACACGGATCACATCAATAATTTTTTTATTAATATTGGGTCACATCTTGCTTCTCGTCTACCAAATTGTGGGAATGCTCAAACTTCTGAAATAGGACTCCAATTTTCTCAAAGAAGATTTAACTTTCAAACAGTGTCTGGGGAAGAGATTCTAAAAATAATTAATTCCCTAAAAAACACGTCTAGTGCCGGAGTTGATGGGTTATCAACCAAGATTTTAAAAACGCTGTCTACGGAAATTGCATTGCCCCTAGAACACTTAATAAACTCTAGTATCACTCAGGGCCACTTCCCCTCAAACCTGAAACAAGGTATTGTTATTCCTATACATAAAACAGGTAACAAGACAGACATAAACAACTACAGACCAATAACTCTACTAACTAGTCTATCTAAAGTATTTGAAAGGGTTATCAATGCACAGTTGGTAAAATTTCTTGTGAGCCATAAACTGATTTCAGAAAATCAATACGGGTTTCAAGAAAACAAGAGTACCTCAGACGCTATTGCTGCTGTCACTGATTTCATTGTTAAAAACCTTGATAAAAGCAAAAAATGTATTTCAATCTTCTTAGACCTATCTAAAGCCTTTGATACCATATCGCACAGTAAATTAACAAATAAACTTGAAAAAATCGGTATTGCGGACAACGAACTTAAATTCTTTAAAAGCTACCTTGATGGGCGTAAGCAACAAGTTAAAATAAATAACATATTAAGCAACACCTGCTCAACTAATTATGGTATACCACAAGGAAGCATATTAGGACCGATTTTGTTCCTGGTGTATATTAACGACTTATGTAACATTAATATTCAGGAGAAAATAGTTAGTTTTGCCGATGACACTGTTCTTCTGTTTGAAGCTGACACTTGGCCAGCTGTCTACAAAAAAGCTGAAACGGACATAAGCATTGTAAAAAAATGGTTGGATACAAATACGCTCACACTGAATGCCGAGAAAACCAAATACATCACATCAAGCATTAATATTACAGGTCAACCTCATGACGATGCCTCTATTAGAATACACACATGTTTGAATTCTGAAGAATGTTGTCAGTGTCCCTACATTGAGCGCACTGCTCAGATAAAGTATCTCGGCCTCACCATTGATCCATACCTCAAATGGAATCTTCACACTCAAATACCTTCAAACAAAATAAGAAAAACCATGCACTTCTTCAGAACGATACAAAACTTCCTCAACTTCTATTTCTAACTTCTAACTCAACTTTTATTTTGCACTCTGTCAATCTATTATTGAGTATGGTATCATAGCGTGGGGAGGTGGAGCTTCATCTGCACTAGACCCAATCATAAAGGCACAGAAAACTATTATTTATTTATTTATTTATTTATTTATACGCCCATAGGGCTTTTACATACATAGTTAAAAAAAAGTAATATTCTGAAGATTGCAAGTACACAAAAGTAATAGAAAAAATACATATAACCATATCCATATAATAACAGCAAGTAAATAGTACAAAAATAAGAATATTCCTACTCCTAAGTTATACAGACTTAAATTAGTTAATAAATAATGTAAATGCTAGGTAGTGGCAGCGGTAAACATGAGCCTTTGAGTTAGAAAGCTAACGAAATAATTATTGGTAGTATAGATATACTGCATTAGACTGGTTGTAGTGGCCTGCTAAATAAAGAATAGTAATTAACCTTTATAATTATAAAAATAATTCTTAGGCTTCCTAATTATAAAAATAATTCTTAGGCTTCCTCTAATTACTGACTCGAACTTGATCTTTAATATTATGAATGTGTTTGATGTTCGGCAGACATACGCAAAAACAATACTCACTCACCTATACACAAATATACATACATACTACGAAAAAAGATCTAATACTCGCTGTACTCGAAGCAATAACAAAGACTTACTTCAAATTCCTGTAACGCACACTACTTTTGGACAACGAAATTTTAGATATCTTGCGACTAGACTTTATAACATTCTTCCTGATAAAATAAAAACATGTCATTCACAAAAAAATTTCAAAGATAGCGTAAAAATTTGGATTAAAAGTAATGATAGGGCCTTTACCGGTGCACTCATCCAAATTCGCAGTCATTGATGCAACCTAATTATTGTATGTATTTTCATTTTTTTTTTTTTGCTGGTTGGTATGACCTTTATTGACTGAAAAATTTTTTACATTTTTTTTTTTAGACAATGTGTAGATAGTCTTACGAAGCTGCCACATGGCTGCTTGTCTGTAGGTTCTATCTCAATATACAATTATAATACAATAGTTATATCTTAAATTCAATATCTCCCGTTATATAAAATAAATAACAGACTCTTACATACAATCATAGAACTCACTAAAGCGTCCCAAGTACACTAATACTTTGAATGACAATACGATAACGTACATTCAAAAGTACAAGACAATATAGCACACAGATAACACACATTCAAAAGTAATACATATACGATAACACACATTGAAAGTGAATAACACCGTACTGTAGCACAATGCAATAGAATTAAAATTCTAGTTAACTAAGTGAAAAATGTTTTTTTTTTTTCTGGTAATAAAAAGCTTGTTAGTGAAAGGAAAAAAAATTAAATACATTCATTTATAATAGAATTAAAACTTTCAAATAATGTCTTTCCTTTTCTTCTTTGTTTGCTCTATTTTTTTATAGATATACAGATTTTTCATTTATAAGCCACATCTTTACAGTTTTCATGCTTAAACTCTTATTTTCTGAAAAAACAAATTTATTTTTGAGCTTATTAAAAATAATTGTAGGTATATTATTAGGACTAGAAACGAACTTGGTATATGATGTATTGATATTGATGCTACCTAACTATTGAGTGTTCGTATTTTTATATAATTGTAGGTACGTTATAGTACTACAAATAAACTTGGTAGATAGCTGCCTCAACACAGGCTAAGCCTAGTGAGGCGGGCTATGATAAACACATAACTACATTAACATTTCTATTATTTACATTTATTTTACCTACTGTTTATATATTAATTTCCATTGATAAAATTATATACTCTTCTAATTTATAAACCAATGTACACAAAACAGTCTTACATGTATTTCTATAGTTATAGTTTGAAAATTTGTCACAATAAAGATATTTATTATTATTATATTATAGTTCGAAGTCAAGTCGAATATGACTCCTCGATCTGGTCCCCCCATTATAAAATACATTCAGATTCAATAGAAAACATTTAACACAAATTCCTAAGACACATTAATTTTAAACTCGGTATTCCCATTGAAAGTATAAATTATAAGGAAGTGTAGTATAAATTAAACCAGTATGACTTGTAAACATTGTATACAATAGTAAAAAATACAAATATTAAACAAAATAAATATATATATATATAAAAAAAATCGAAACATAGGTTTTTACATCACGTAACCTCGCATATCGTTTAGTCTTTAAAATAATTATATGAATAATAATTTTGAATTAAAAATATAAACGCAATTTGAACAATTAAAAAAAAAATTACTTAATGCAAAAATTTAATTTATTAAAACTCTCAGATTGAAGAATTATATCCGACTTAATATTTATGTTCAAAATTGTAAATGGTAGTGTACACAGCCTTGATTTAATTAACCTCATTGAATTTCATGTACTAATTAAAGCTACTCGTTCTAAAACCCTGTTCAATTGTAACAATTGCAAGACTGAGCATTTCAAACACTCGCTTGCACCTAGATTACATGAAGTTAGTAATAGGTACGCAGATGTAGTGGATATGTTTAACTGCACAGAAGCTAGGTACAAGAAAGCTCTACTATCATATCTTCTAAATATGTACTAATATAAATGTAAGTATACTCATACTTGTATGTACTTGTATCTCCTTCTTGTATTAATTTTATACTTTATGTCGTCATTTTATGATCAAATGCCACAGTTCATTGGTATTCTGTGACATTAATTATGGTGTATGGTATATTTGGTTCCATGATAAATCAACACATAGACAATTCAACACACTTTTAAAAAGTGATATAAAGTCATTAGAAACGATGAAAAAAAAAAATTTTAAACCTAACCTAACCGAACCTAACCTACTTAACCCAGTTAGTAAAGTTTTTGTTTCATAACTTTCCATGACTTTATATAACTTTTAAAGATGTGATGAATTATCATTTTGATGATTTATCCGGTCACCGGTATATTTATACCGTTGATATACAATAAATGAATAAATAAATAAATAGTTGATTCTTTACAATATTTCAAGGAATTCTAAATGGGTTTGAATCGAATATTATAGTATGTATATCATTTCTTCAAAGTTTATTTTTGTTCACTATTTATCGATGAATACATTAAAATTTTATGATTTTTCACTGATTATTTTTGCTTTTAAAATATGTAATAACCTTTATAGCCACAAAACCACTCTGAATTAAATGAAGCATTTTTTGGCTCTGAAGTAAAAATTTTAGAACTCGGTTTTCATTTCAAGTTTTTGTTTTATATCACGCTGAATAAGACAAAGCATTTAAAAACAAAAATACAATTAACGTTTAATTTGCAGAACTGTAATTTAATTTAAAGTTTTACTTTTATATAATAATATAATATTAACACATAAATGGAAATAAGTCAGAACAGGCACGTAAAAACTTATATGAAACATTGTATGAAACTTATGAATCTTAACGCCGATTTATGGGCACTGAATCTGAAAACTAACATTTCCTTCATATTCTAGACCTCGTTTGACCTTTATAATACGAAATATAATTATATGAGTAATGAACATTCCTTAATTAATAATTCTCTTTGTACGATTTAATTGTTAATTACTCGAAGCATGGCTTAAACGACTGCGATAAAACATGCTGCGGTAACATTCACATGGTCTTTATATTCATGGGGTTAAATGGTTGCTGATAACCGTACAATAGGTATTATGTGATTAAATTCATTTTTTCAGACGAGTACGTTCTCATAAGGTGTGAAATACCACTCAAAGCTTACTATGAAAATATTAAATATTAACTTACTTCGCGTTCACCATTTCTCCAGACAAACCGAACAAAAACAATATTTGATTAGTTTAAAAATATGAAAACCAGTACAGGTGAACTTTGCGAACAATAAATTATTTTTGTAGCTCTATCTTCATTTTAAATACACCAATTTAAATTTCACTTTTGTTATCGTGAATGGATGAATGAAAATCTTGGAAGTGGAAATTAAACCACTTCCCGACATCCGATCGAGCTGAAACTCTGAAGATACACTCGTTGTTGATGACCATGCATTATTTCAACCGGCAATCACGCGTACATAATACGCATACATCGTCTTATTTTTAACCGCAGCGGCAATCAAAAAGTGCGGGTTCAATTCCCGTCGGCGAAATTTTTTTTTTCTCGGAAGATTTTTTAATTATTGTGTTTTAGGCTAATAATTATTGCTTATAATAATTTTGCTATCCTTTGTGCTTTGCATAAAAACCTTGTCTTGTAAACATAAGTTTGCCGCCAGCAAAAAAAAAACTCTAATAGGAATTTTATAATACACATTTTATCAATAGAAACGTCACAGACAATTATTTTTTCAAACTTTATTCAGAGAGATGCGAACAAGAAATTTAAAATTTCACATCTGCTACTGAACCATTAATACAGCCATCATCTTGTTACGGAAACGGAACTAACAAGCAAATTTACAGACAGATTAAATGCAAAACGTTCTAATTAAAACAGGACATCCCTAATACTCAGTTAATTACGTGAATTGAATGAAATTACATTGTAGTGCATAACAGTAACTAAGCGACTTATTACTGTGACTTATTCAATATATATGAGTGGCGTACTCGGTTATACAGTATTAGTGGCTCTGAATTTTCTATAATTTTTTCGACGGTTTTCTTCAAGCCATTGCCTTATTAGCTTTATGCCAGTTTCCGCTCTGTGATGGGTTTTATTGCAGAAATTCTCTTCTAACATTTGAACTGTGTCATCTGCGAAAGCACTAATTTTGCCGCCTGTTGGTAAAGAGAATGATAAATCACGTGTGTAAATTATAAAAGGCATGGTTCCAACTACCTTGAGTTCATCCAAGCTATTTTCTAGTGGAGTGCTCCTAGATGTACCTTTTTTATAGTATGGGTCCAAGCTTACTACCTTGAGGTACACAAAAGTTATTCTGTAGTGGAGTGTTCATAGATATACCGTTTATATAGAATGGGTCCAAGTGTACTATCTTCAGGTACACCAAAGTTATTCTCGAGTGTTCGTGTATGTACAGTTTTTCATTCGCAAGGATCTACCTAAAATGAAAATCTGACTTGTCTGTAATTTTTATGTTGTAATCTTTTGAGGAGAAACTTTTGAGAGATTAAATCAAAGTCCTTGGTGAGGTTTTAGGTTCTGTAATATTGCGATATTCTATGTAAGTATTACTGTTGCCTACATGTATAATGCCGTGAACACGACTGACAGTGAGACACCTTCTCGCCAGATGCAGTCCTGCCGCGCCAGCCTGCTGCTGTCCGGGGGCGGCGAGCGCGGGCCACCCGAAGGGGGCGCTATGGATGGCGGGGGCGGCGGCCGAGCCTACACGCGCATCGGCCTCTACCGGGGCAACGTGGTGGCGCTCAAGCCCGTGCACAAGAAGAGCGTGGACGTCACGAGGGCCATCAGAAAGGAACTAAAACATGTAAGTATCCTGTTTGACTACATATTTATAATGAAACATGTAAGCGTTATTTTCTATTATTAATTTACTAAAATACGTTCGAGTATGTAAGTGTATCGTTTTACAATTTACTAACCGAATCATGCTTAAGAAGAGCTTTCTACAATTTATGCATTTAAAATTTAACTACTTATGGTAGGATTTTCACGTGTCACTTACTGAAACACGTATATAAATATCCGTTTCTACCATTTCCTTATTGAAACAGTGTCCCTTTGCATAATTTATTTTCTGAGACATGGAAATGTCTTATGCCATTTATTTACTTAAATTTGTTAAGGTCTCATTTTAATATTTATTTACTGAAAGATGTTAAGTGTCATTTATTTAATGAAACATTTAAAAGTCCCTATCTCCCGCTTTTTTGCCGGTAAAAAAAAATTAAAAGAAAGACAAACATTTCGAGGTTACGGATAACCTGATAATATTTGAAAATCTCTTGGTTGTGTTGTTATGGAGGACTTAGTCAGCCGAGGAATTGAACACACTACGCCTGGCTGGGACCCAAACGCGATGCCAACTCGGCCACTGCCCGGTCTTATTTAATTATCCGTTTCAACAATTTATTTACTGAAACATATAAGTGTTCCTTTTTACCATTTCCTTACTGAAACATGTATGTATGCTTTCTGGAATTTACTTAATGGAACATGTTAATGTTTCATGTAAGCAAGTTCGAATTCAAAGTCCGCCATTCTCTGAATTTACGACTGATGTAGTCAACTGAAGACACCTATTAATTGCTGTCTTTTGAATCTGCACATCTTCAAAGCTTGTTACCACCTTACAAATATTTTTAACTTCCAAAACTCTTTCAAAAGAAATTGTAATATATGACAAAATGAAGTTTTCCCTTTATACATTGTTTTCGTCACTATAAACTTCGTCCCCTCAGAGATCTTTGTCCGAAATTTTATTCCAACATATTTTAAAAAATAAACTTCATTCCAACATAACATTCCAAAATACTCCCTGTTAAATTCTGTCAAAGAATTCACATATCACGCTGGTTGAGTATTTCTACCCATTGCTAAATGCACACAGTCAATAACCTGCTGACTCGTATCTTTCACATGAATAACTTCAAGACGAGAAAATAGTTCTGGAGAAAAATTGTTATTACCTGCCTTACTATTTCAAACTACGAACATGTTCTTAGAACTTAAATACAAACAACTTTTACAACTTAGTATTCCTTCTAATTTTCAATTATTTTTTCCGCTACGTGGACAGGAGTTGTTGAAGTTCATGGAATCCATTATTTTCAATTTTATGAAACATTGTTTTTTTCTACGCCGCTCGTCTTTCAATGAATGATATGGTTTTGAGAATTAGACATTTAATATATTATATAATTAAAATGATAATGTATCTATTTAAAAAAGAGTATATCAGATAACGCATTAAATGAACTGCCAGTAAGCCATAGGATATTTAGGTAAATAAATAGGATTTAAAAAAAAATTATTTGAGGACCCCAGTAACCAAGGTAAACAACAGTATTTGACATTCATTTGAAAAAAATAAAAATATATTTTAATGGTATATTTTTATGTTGATAACGTTTTTCTGGAATATAATATATCATAGATTCGTAATGTTGAAAGGTAGTTGAATTGGAAATTATAGATTTGTTATGTCGAAAGGTAGTTTGATTAGAATATTTAATTTGGTCACATTGAAAATTATTTATTGATTTGGTTACTGGAATGTAGTAGTAAAGATACAATCATCTCCAAGTTGTTTTACAAAATGACAACAATGTCATTTGCAACCAACGTAGATGAACAGGGGATTATTATGTCATCTGTACAGATGAACATGGATAGTCTAAGACCCCAAAAAACAAAAGCAGGTATTCCTAGACAGCGTATGAAATGGACGAACGATGTCAATATGTTCATTGTTCGTTCATATTTTTATGTAACCAAAGTAGAAACAGATATGTTGTTATACAGGAAAAAATTACATTTACTTTTCTCACAAAATTATCCGATTGCCCAAGTAAGCGAACAAAGATTAGCAGACCAAAAGCGAGCTATTTTCAAAAATAATTTAATTTCTGTAGTCACATTAGAACAGATTAAAAGAGAAGTAGCAGATAGATTGCAAAGGGGAAATAATTTAGAACAAATTAACACAAGTAATAATGTCATATCAGATGCATTGAATGTAGATAGTTTGGATAATATTCTAGTCGAAATGTCCAATGATATTACAGTAGATTCAAATAACTTAGCCGTTATTTATAATCTTAGAGAAATCAACATTGCAAATTTAAACTTTGTTGATGAAAATGTAGTAGAATTAGCTAACTTACTTCATAATAATATAAACAGATATATAGATGTAGAGCCAACAGTTAGACCAAAATTATCGAAATTGCATACGTCAAAGAAATTATCTAAATTAATTTTTGAATTAAATAACATAATTTTACCAAAAATCATATTTGACGAAATTAGTTTTTTAGATCTTCATACAATAGTATACGCTAGTGCGATTACTGTTTGTAATAAGTTAGGAATTAAATTATCATCCTCTGACGACAGATCATATAGTTATAGTAAACCAGAATGGCAGATCAGATTAGAAAGTGATGTAGTATTTTTAAGAAGTAACATAGCTAGAGTAATAGAATATAAAAATGGAAATAGAAGTAGGAAAATTTTGAGACATGTAGATGAAATTGGTAGAAAATTTGGTTAAAACATTGATAGTCATAATAATGAAAATATAATCAATGATTTATTGGATTTATTAAAACAAAAATTAGGCGTAAAAGCTAGTAGATTAAAAAGATATAATTATACGTATAATAAAAAAAATAATAATTGATTATTCCAGAAAAATGAAAAAATATTTTATTCCAAACTTGACGATAAACAAAATATTATTTCGAATAATAATATTCCGTTGCCATCTGAATCAGATATGCGCGATTTTTGGACTAAAATTTGGAGTAAAGATATAAAACATAACGAGTCAACTCCATGGATAGAAAATGAAGAACTCAATTTTTCAGGTATTGAACAAATGAGTTTTTCTAATATATCGGTTGAATTGTTATCCAAAATTATTAAAAATACTCATAATTGGAAAGCCACGGGTTGCGATTGGATACATAATTTTTGGTACAAACGTCTGACTACTTTACATCCTCTTTTGGCAAAAAATCTTTCAAAATTTGTCAGTCAACCTCAAAATTTTCCAAATTTTCTAACTAAGGGCATTACTTATATGTTACCCAAAAGCGAAAATATTAATAATCCTTCTCAGTACAGACCCATTACATGTTTACCGACAATATACAAAATTTTAACCTCTTGTTTAACAGATTTAATATATACTCATTTAGATGAAAAAAATATTTTATCTGAACAACAAAAAGGTTGTCGCAGAAAACATATGGGATGTAAAGAACAATTAGTTATCGATTCTGTAATTCTAAAACAGATTCAAACTCGAAAACGTAATTTACATACTTGCTATATAGACTACCAAAAGGCTTTCGATAGTGTCCCGCACTCGTGGCTGATCAAAGTATTAAATATATATAAAATTAACCCCATTATTATTAGCATTTTGGAAAATATTATGTCCTTTTGGAATACCAATTTACTTATCAATTTAAAAGGTAAGAAAATAGTAATACCGGGAATTTCAATTAAAAGAGGGATTTTTCAAGGAGACTCATTGAGTCCTCTTTGGTTTTGCTTAGCATTGAATCCTCTATCTAAAATGTTAATTAGAAGCAAGTTTGGAATAAAAGTTAAGGGTAATACAAGGGAGAGTAGTACAATTTCGCATTTATTATTTATGGATGATATAAAATTATTTTCGAATTCTGAACAAAATTTAGAGAAAATGATCGAGGTAGTTAAAAACTTTTCAGATGATATCAAAATGACTTTTGGTTTAGATAAATGTAGAACGATCCATATAGAGAAAGGCAAAATTATAGATGGGGACGAGAGTATATTTAGAAATTTCCAAATTACTAGTATGAAAAGGGATGAGGTTTATAAGTATTTAGGATACCCACAATCAAATAGATTAGACCATACTAGTATTAAAAATGATATTAGGATTAAATTTCAAACTAGGATCAGGAAAATTTTAAAATGCAATCTATCTGCTAAAAATTTAGTAAAAGCAATAAATACTTGGGCAATACCTCTATTAACGTACTCATTTGGCATAATTAAATGGTCTAATACAGATTTAGATAACTAAGAAAGATTAGTTAGAACTACGCTAACAAAATTTAATTGCCATCATCCAAATTCAGCTATAGAACGAGTTAATTTACCTAGAAATTTAGGAGGTAGAGGCATAGTCAAAATAACTTCTTTGAAACATAATCAGGTAGAAATGCTAAGAACTTTTTTCCATAGGAAAGCTCATAGCTCAGAAATGCACAAAATAATTTGCAAAGTAGATAGAAATATTACACCTTTAAATTTATACGATGAGAATGCCAACATTTTTATAAATCTCAACCAGGAACTATTAGATTCCTGGTCAAATAAAATTTTACACGCAAAACACTTCAATTATCTCAACCAAACGTATGTTGACAAATTTTCGTCAAACAAATGGTTGAGTATTGGAGAGTTGAGCGCAGAAATAGAAGGATTTATGCTTGCCATTCAGGATAGAGTTATTAATACTAAAAATTATAGAAAGCATATAATCAAAGATACAAATCAAATTGATGATTTGTGTAGAAAATGTTTGGCTTTTCCGGAAACTATAGAACATATTATATCGGGATGTTCTATATTAGCACCGTCCGAGTATACATTTAGGCACAATCAAGTTTTAAAAATAATTCACCAAAATTTGGTAATTAAACATAACTTGATTGACTGCCGTAATATAGTACCATATTATGAATACGAACCAAATTCATTTTTAGAAAACGAATTTTATAAAATATATTATGATAAAACTATACTAACAGACCGAACGATTAGTCATAATAGACCCGATATAGTTTTACATGACAAAATTAAAAAAATAACTTATATCATTGATGTCGCTATTCCAAATTCCTGTAACATTCAAAAATCTGTTAATGAAAAAATAAGAAAATACACAGATTTAGGAAACGAAATAAAAAGAATTTGGCATTCTCAGACTATAAAAATATTACCATAGCATTAACAAATCCCTTCCTACAGCCCCTACCTTACTCCGCCTCACAACGCCGCCCAACCGGGTGGTGACATAGTTCCCCTGTCTGTGCACTGCACAGGCAGGGACACTCTTGTGAGGTGTCACATAAAAAAAAAAAATAAAAAAAAAAATAAAAAAAAAAAAAAAAATAAAAAAAAATAAAACCATTCGTTATTTCGGCTACTGGCATTATACCTAGCTCTCTCATTAAAAATTTAGGCGTATTAGATCTATCAAAAAATTTATATATAAAGATGCAAAAGTCGGTCATTTTGAATACATGTAGGATAACGAAAGATTTTTTTAAATATTTATGTTGAGGGATCAGTAGGATTTATAGGCCCTGTTAGAAGTTCTACCGAGCCGAACCCTCTGATATGAAAATATCTGGAGTCGGTGAATTTTTTTCCCATTTGATCTCTGGTGAGTTGACGTGTTGTTGTTCTTGTATTGTTTTGTATTTATTTTACTTATATAATGCACTTGCATAGTGTTGATTGACTAGCTGATCATTTGTGGAAAAGTGAGTGGAAGGGTTTAGTTTTTCCTATGGGGAAGATTTAACCCGGACAACAAAATCGGAAGCATATTTAAAAAAAAAAAAAAAATGAGCGAAATAAAATTATCAGAGTTTCCCCTGTGACGGGAAAAAAGTATATTTTAATTTAATATATTTATTTTAACTTTTTAATTTATTAATTTTCACAGATGTGAATTTATTTTTAGTGTAATTAACATTCTAAATTATATTAACAAAACATGTGTTTTGGTGATAATCATAATATTCATATTATATTCGTTTTAGAAGATATTCGTCCACTAATTTCTTAATGTCAAAGTTTTCTCAAAGGAATCTTAAATTTCATCTTCACGTGTCAAGAAAAACTTTTGAATGGCTAAGTTTTTATTTTATTTAAATGTAGATTTATTTTTATTTAAATCAGCTAATTCCTGAGAGATCTCTTTCAGAGAGCATCCGGAGTTCACATAATATAAAGCCAATCCGTCGATTATAATGAACGAACTTTTCAAATACTGCACAGTTTTCCAGTCGTTAAAATTAATGGTATGAACTTTGGTTATGCTATTTATTTATCACTTGCAGTTACTTTTATTTTATTATTTGAACTTAAAACTATTAGGTTAACTATTATTTCATTATCTAACTAGCGCAGACCCGTAAAAAATAGGGGATGATTTGTAAATTATTCAGATGTCTTGATGCGGCTCAGTATGTTATCACCTTTAAACTCGCGATTCCTGGGTGAGAACCCATAGATTTGAACCACCCACCAGGTGAACTAACTATTTACACCTAATTAATCTTCACAGATCAGAGAGGTCCGCCACGAGAACCTCCTGCCCTTCATAGGCGCGTGCGTGGAGCACGGCCACCTAGCTATCGTGAGCGCATACTGCGCGCGCGGTAGTCTGCACGACGTGCTGGCCAACACAGACCTACACCTGGACGGCATGTTCGTTTCCTCGCTGGTGAGCGATCTGCTCAAGGGACTGGCCTACCTGCACGACAGCGAGATATTCTCTCACGGCAACCTTCGGTCAACCAACTGCCTCATCGACAGCAGATGGGTGCTGCAGATCTCGGACTTTGGCCTACATGAATTCAAAGGTAAATTATTCATCCTACAACAAACAAAGATAAAAGTGTGAAGAAAAATGCAGGAGTTGTAAGTAGTATTTATTTTTAAAGTGAAATAGTAATTTAGTGAGTAAAACATCAAATTTCTGTCTATTTTATACTTATCCTGTCGTTTACCCTCTGTCGGGCGCACGTGATCTGAAAAGCACATGCTGGAATCTTTTATAACCCTCTCCCCGCCAGAGCGTCGTCGATTCTCGTAACCTACCAGTAACTTACTGTCTTTAGAAGGCGCTTTGTACCTACTACTCGTTTTCTCACCTAACAATTTTAAGGGTAGTACGTGACGTCTATGTTCTGTTATGCTCATTGCGCCCAATTTCGTCATATTTGAGGTACTAAATCTATTAAATTTATCTATTATGATGAGCATGCGAAGTCTGATTCTGATTGAATATGGTTCTGGTAACATTTAAGTACTTTATAATATATGCTGTTTCACCTAATTTAATGGTATGGAAGTGATTATGAGTATGCCCATTCCAAAATTTGACTAATTTTGGTTTTACTTAAACTATAAGATAAAATACTTATTACTTTATCATCAAACTTGTGTTTTATCAAATTTCATAAATTTTTTTAGAATTCTTATATATTCCTTTAAAAGTCAGTGATTCCTTTTGGAGAGCTGAAATTAATATGGGTTGTTACGAATGGCCATTTTCAAACACATTGTGCCCAGAGGAGTGCCAACGGAGGGTTAATATTATCTTCAATGATTGAGTATTTACTATACTAATATTACAAATAAAAGAAAAAAAGAAGAGAATACTACAAAACAGCAGAAAAAAAAACAAAACTTTATCTTTCTTCAAAATTATTTTTTGTCATTGTTCTATGTTTGCTTTGTACCGCTGCCTAAGGCTCTGTTACAAGCGTTGCAGTTTAACAGGATAGTACTTACGCAGAATAACACAGAAATAAAAAATGGAACATACTTACTTTTTAATGTTACTAATTTGACAAATTTTCCAGAGAAAATTCACTGTAGAGTTGGGTAGCTTTGTAAATCAATGTATTAATTTAAGACATTTTTTCCTTGGCAGCAATTTAATTATTTTGAATTTCTTTTTCCTGTCCTCCTATTTTGTTTATTAATTTTCCTATTAAATTCATTTGACAATTAAAATACAAATAACAACAAAAAGAAACAATGTGAAATTTTTCAAACATATGGGATGTTAAATTATAGAACCTAACGATTTTTTTCATAATTTTCAGAGCATAAATAGCGTTTTATTTCAACATAATTACGTTTTCCAATTTGGCATCTGAAGTACATTTTTATCTCGCCTTCAAAAAACAAACATTTTTTTTTTACTTTAAACACTTAAAGTGTTCAAGGGAAGTATTTTATATTACGGCGGTAAAAAATCGGAATTCGAGGTCTGAGGACCAATAGTTTTAGTGAACTCATAGTTGTATTTTGTTGGCCCCCAAGCTGGCCAAGAGGAGCCCGACGGAGCCCTGCGCGAGGAGCGGCGCGCCCTGTGGCGGGCACCGGAACTGCTACGCTGCCCGGCGACCCCTGCCCGGGGCACTCAGAAGGGGGACGTTTACTCCTTCGCAATTGTGTTGTACGAGATCATAGGCAGGGCAGGCCCCTGGGGGCACACCACGCTATCCAACGCTGGTAAGTCTATTATTTACGTTATATACCTACATATTATTATGTCAAGACAAGGACTCTTCACACTGCATTCATTCATGTATTAACAGCAGTGGCGGTTTCCTCTAAAGTGCGTTTGTGAAATGACCTCCAATAAAAAGGTAAGAAAATGAGACAAACTAGAATTATAATTTTACCACACTTTAAAACACGCTCTTTTCAAATTCTGTATCCAAAAATCCACCATCCGTATTAATACTGTCCGAAATTAATCCCACACGTGCGTTATGAACTAAGCGAATAGGGACTTTCTGTTCTAAGAAATAGTTTATAGCATACATACTACCGCGCTTCAGCAGTTAAACGGGCGAGCCTGCAAACCTTAGGAATATGTTATGCGTGGGTGAGCAGCGATTACAAAATTTATTAACACAAAATTTTTTTGGAATAATAGAATTTTTCTGTGATTATCGTATTTTATGTTGTTATTAAAATAAATTTAATACTGAAGATGTTACTGATTTTCATATATTTTATACAGTTTCTGAAATAGTTCAGAAGTTTTTTTATCTAAAAATAAATCTGACGGTTTTTTCAGCCCCGATGTTTGTAAATAATATGAATACCATTTCAGCCAATCAAAATGTGTCTCCATTTCGCTGTCATACTCTTCGGATTTACGCGAATAGGAGCAATTACTAGACCTCCTTAGTAAGGAGTAGACTTGAAAGTGGGTCGGTGATTTGGAGTCCACACCAGGTAAAGTATTCTCTCATGTTGGAGAGAGTTCAGAAGAAATTCTTGAGATTTCTCTACATGAGGGAGTATGGCTACTACCCGTGGCTCTATCCCACTGACTTTCTGTTGGGTATGCTCGGAATGAACTATCTACGGGTCAGGAGAGATGTGCGCATTGCTAAACATTTCTTTAGAGTGATTCGTGGATGGTTTGAAAACTCGGTCATCATGGAGAGCATTCATGTCTATGTTCCCGATGGTTATCTACGTCACCGAAAACATAGACTATTTTATCTCGCGACCTGCAGAACTAACTTGCCAATGGTCATGCCTGTGGGGAGAGCAATCTTGCTGTTGAACAGAATCAATTCGGATATCGACATGTTTTGCATCAATGAAGCTTCCTTTAAAAAGGCAAGCTCTATTATCACTGGTATAGTTGATATACACACTGTAAATATTAATCTTAGAATTCTTATTATAAAAATATTTTAAAAACGTATTGAAATTAACAATTTTGAAATGTTTTTGAAATAAATAAACAAATTGAATTGAATTGAATTGAATTGAAATTCTGAACCCGCGAACCCATAGTTATCTTATTAATCATCTCTCCTCAAAGCGAAATTTCCATTTAACACCATTATAATGTAATACATTTGTGAAATCCTTCCTGACAGAGATACTGGGCCGAGTCCGACATCCCATCGACAAGGTGTACATTCGGCCGCCGCTGAGCCCCCTGACGGCCCTGGGGACTGCGCCCTACGTGCTCCGCTGCATGGAGGCATGCTGGCACGAGGAGCCTGAACAGAGGCCTGACATCCGCTTCGTTAGGGTCCGCCTGAAAGAGATGCAGCAGGGACTGTGAGTTAGCCCTACTTTATTTTTTACTAACCAATGGGATTGGCCGTATTGGCATTGAATGGCTAAAAGCGCTAACATTATGCCGAAGAATTTCGTTGCCGTGATTTAAAACTTATTTTAATATACAGTATTCTAAAATAAAATCAGAATCTTAATGATTTAAGTAAGTGTACAAACATATGCAACGCTCGGCTGCTGGATGGCTATTGGACGGAACCAGGTCTAGAAAATTGTTCTTTCCGCAGGGTATATTTTAAGTAATTCTGATTAACTGTAACTAATAAGTAAAAATTTCAGATGTTTCTGACTGAATCTCTCAGGAATTTACTAATTCATCGTTTTGACAATAAAATCTGGTGCTTACGACTAATTTTATTAGTTAATATACTTATTTACCAAGTTTATTTTCAAACCGTTTTACGTAAAAAAATTAAGGTAAATGCACTATTTTTATTAATCTAAATATATAATTCACAAAACGTCGGCAACTATTAGAAAAAATAAATTATTACGAATTTATTGGTATTAATTAAAATGTAAGCCTAGAGCAAACCCCCGTCATCAGAGTCTTTTGTAATCTTGAATCAGGTTATTTAAGTTATTCGCAATTTCAAATAATCTATTTAATTTTGCCCCCTTTTGAAGATTGGTAGTTAATTCATCTCCCTGTTCACAGAAAACCAAACATCTTCGACAACATGCTGGCTATGATGGAAAAATACGCCTACAACTTGGAGGGTCTGGTGGCCGAAAGAACTGAACAACTGACGCAGGAGAAGAAGCGGACTGATCAGCTCTTGCACAGAATGCTGCCCAAGTCAGTACCAACTCACTTTTCATCTTATTTCAAGTGCTTTGCAAGTATTCACGGTCGGAAGCCAATTTTGTAGCTTTTAAAACCAAAATCTTAAAAAATTTGCAAACGTTTTTTTTTTATTTGAACCTCCCCACCTCCAATTTTCCCCCCGTCATAAAAAAACAACAATATTTGAGGAAAATGTGTTTTCTCAATTCTTCTTTAAACTTGACCATCTTCTCATTCTCAGTAACTTCCTTCGGGATTTTGTTATACAGTTGGACTTCCTGGAGATTTCTGGGTCCTTGATTTTTTTCTTGTTGGCAATCTGATTTTTCTGGCATTTCTCGTCTCTTATATTATTATCTTTTCATCTTCATTTATTTTTGGACTATTATACCGTGTTGTGCTTCTTCCTTCTTTGGTTAACATTTCAGACACTATAACTCTGTCCGAAACGTTGGCTAAAGGAGGAAGCGCAACATTACATAAGAACCAAAAATAAATTGTTATAATACTTTTGGCCGTTAAAATCTCAAATAGCATCCTTTCAAAGCAAATGCATTGATTTACTAATTTATTAACGCTAATTAGATACTAATAGTCTTAATAAATTATAAAGCACTTATTTAATAATTTAATCACACAACTGCCCCAGTAACAATCTTTTGGATTAATTAAGTGATAAAATAAAGATGTCCACTGAATCGATGTAATTATTGCCCTCCATAAGTATTCTGGGCATTGAGGAATACATATGGTAGTTAGTCCCAAAATTTGTGCACTAAAATAAATCCCGTCTTCTAGTATTACACAGTGGAATCCAAAAGCGTATCAATTCAAGAAATTCTGCATTTAGAATTGTATATACAAATACTAAGTTAGTAAATATTTAAGAATATTCATTTCTTCATATGAAGCAGTTACTTTGTGATGTGACATTATAATTTAAAATTAAACAATAACTTTGTAAACATCACTTATGGGTAAATACTTAATGTCGACCGGGTTTCGCTACAACCGTAGCTTCATCAGGACGGTATTATATAGGACGGTATTATATAGGACGATTATATATAGGACGATATTATACTGTCCTGATGAAGCTACGGTTGTAGCGAAACCCGGTCGACATTAAGTATTTACCTATAAGTGATGTTTACAAAGTTATTGTTTAATTTTAAAATATTCATTTCATTGAAAAAAGCGTTGTAGTTCAACAAAATTGCTTGAATACTTATTTTAAAACTAAGAAAACGTGTGAATTTATTCTTTATTCTTTCAATAACTTGTACATGAATAGTGTAATGTGAGTTACAGGCGGGAGAATTGTACTCAATTTGTGGACTGTAATAATGTATCATAAGAACAGCACATCCAACAATTTGGTATTGCTGATTTTAAAAAGTATCTAACTACAACTGTGACACGTTCTTCAATGTGAATTTATTGTTTCCAGTATGAAATATCCATTTCCCACGGGTATCAATAATACAGTTTCATTTGCTATTCATCTTTTGCGACACATGTATCCCATAATCCAGGACGGACGGACGATTAACGTTGACCTTGTGTGGCCGTTCTTTTCAACGACCGCAACGCGTTCCTTTTGTAATATCTTCCGTAAATATTTTCATGTGATGTGATGCCCACAAAACAAATATTCCTACTACCAGGAGCCAGTGGACGTAATTCATCGATGATTACACCCCAATAATGGGAAATATCATTAGGCAGAATGAGAATTATGCATTTATAGGGTGGTCCATCTGATACGCCGAATTTAATTTTGAAATAAAACATCGTAAATAATTATTTCGTTGGGAATTTTTTATTGATTTATAAATTTGACATTAATTATGGAATACGGTGTTAGCCAAATGGCCACCTCGGCTGTGCTGGCATACCTTGACCTTTTGATAAAACATTTCGAAGACTTTTTGCAAGACAATTGGCTCAATTTTAGAAATAACGCGTTGGATCTCTGTTTTTAGTTTATAAATTATTTGTGGTTTTTTAGGACAGACCTTGGACATTAAAAAACCACGGAGGTAAAAATTGCATCAAGTCAAGCCAATGGAGGGAAATTTAAATCAGGCGTTCCTGATGGACCACCATATATGATTGTGTTGACTAATGTGGAAATTCGCAAATAATGCAAGGATTATGAAAGCGCAATAAGTTGCAATGGTACATTTGAGTAACAAGAGCAAATAAACGAAAAATGGGTGTGAGGAGAATATATGATGCAAATGTGAATGGTAGACGTAGTTGGATACGTCCGAGGAATGCATGGCACGGTCAAGTGAATTAAATACGTGAGTCAGATCATTCAAGAGTCAGAAAAACAGAATAGTTTTGTGTGAGACGATGTATAAATGTGAATAAAGCACGTGTGTCATTCTTTCCGCTTGCCCCGCCCCGGCGGGGGACATTGTGTGTTAGTTGGTTAATCAAGTGGAGGAGAACAGGATTAAGTAGGTAACGGAATTTTATTATACGAAGTTCATTTTGGGCGAACCATGACTTGAGGGAAAAGATTCGTTGTTTTCACAATGTCAATTTGGGATTTATTTAAAATTTTATTAACATTTCAATTAATAAAATATTGGCGTGATTTATTAATTGCGTGTACTTATACTTGACGTACAAAACTAAGATAAGTATCAGACAGCTCAAAAAAGCCCTTGAGGCGTGATGATTTGGGTCTAAAATTTTAATGAATCCTCTTAACTGTGTTCTCATTCTTCGGAACGTTTCTTGCGTTGAAGAGCCGATGAAAGTATCGGAAGTTCCGATAATAAATCATTTAATTATTATTAACTTGATATTGGGGATTATCAGTGAGATGTAAATTGCATGAATTTTGACTTGCAGCCTGAGACTTGTTATTTTAGACCGGCAAGGGAATTTAAATTTTGACGTCTTTGAGGAGGGGAATATTTTGACTTAACGGGCTTTTTTGATAATAATCCTAGCACGATAAATTCTGTTTATAATTCTGCCTTTTATTTTCTATTTCGTATTATAATAAGCCTCTGCTTTCCGATACAGGTGCCTTGTCATTGTTTTGTTCTTAAGGAGTTTCGATTGACTCATGTAGAACTTTCAGAAAAAAATAGTAATAGTGGCGCTTTGAGAATCACAAGGACGATACTGTGTTTTTACTTTTGACAGCAGTGTAACACATTATCAAAAAATATGCGAACATTTCAGCACAGGTTCTCATAGTGAGGTGGTCAAAAAATACTACTACTAAACTACTAACCTATTTATGTAAATTTACTGATTATTAACATTTTCTGTATTACCAAAAATTATTATTTTTGTGAACTGTTGTCATCTGAAAATAACTAAATACGTTATTGCATAATGATATTATGATGTATGAACTTATACATTCAAAAGGTTTTTTTTCCAAAATCAGTGGAGATTTTAGTATCCTGTATTTACTCAATTTAGGAGGCGGGTATGGGTACCGCCGCCCCGGGAATTATTTATTGGATAAACAACACCTCTACCGTAGGTCACCCCAAGTGATTTTCTACGTTTGGTGACTTAGCAGGGGTTCCTGGGTTCATCGGGTGAGGTATGTTCATATTTTGGCGGCGAATGCACCCGCCTACCAGCTCGACCCATTATCTTGCACCACAGCTGGAGGGATGGATTCATACGTACATCACTCCTGGACACACTGACCCCAGATTCTTATCGACCCTTCATACCTTTTTCTTTCCCAACACTTTCCTTCATTTCCTTAAAAGGCCCCTTGACACAGAATCACAAAATATTAAATAGGCCTTAAGGGAAATTTGTGTGGGGTAAATGTAAAAAATAAAAACTCTACAAGAGTTCAGATTTATGATTCCAAAAATGTGATTCTTTTCACACTAAGCAATGGTGAATTGTTATATTTTCATCACGTAGATAAGAAAAGAAGGCAATTTAAATTCACGTCAGACATTATACTTCGTAAGCTGTAACTACCCCTTCCGGTGCAGCTTGTTAAATATTTATTTGTTCCTACAAAAGCATAAAGCATATTTCCATATATATTTTTATTTCTTTGGCAACATTTAATATTGTTCTTTATCTATCTTTGTACATCTTATATATTTTATATGCATTGGCAATTCAATTTTATTAATGTCAAAAAAACTAAATGCATGTATATAAGATCACCGAGCTTGAAAATGTGGAACTTGCCTAAAATAACTGCACATAATTTTGAATGTATACATAATAAAATGGATAAAAATTGCTGCTGTGAAAAAATTGATTTTACAAACGAATATACTTACCTTGGCATAATCGTAGACAATAACTTTAAATGGGACAAAAGTGTGAAAAAAATTTGTAACCAGCTCCGATGTTTGGCGAGTAATTTTTATAAATTAAAATTTGTATTGCCTCGATGCACTCTCAAACTTATATATCTTTCTATGGTCGAATCAATACTTAGACATGGAATCCGAACTTGGGGACACTCGAGTAATATTAATATTAAATACATTCAAAATTTACAAACTGCTATAATTAAAAAAATTGTTAAACCTAGCATTCACAAACAAAAAAACAACTTAAAATTACTGTATGGCTCTGAGGGCCTACTACAATTAAAGGGCTTCTCTGGTTTATTATAATTATGGATAATGCGGGAGAAAATGCGTGCAAAAAGTTATTGGTGCATAGTCACAAAACAAGATTTACTGAAAAAAAAGACCTAAAAATTCCACTAATATCAAATAAGTATGGTAGCAGAACACTTGACTATTTGATAGCTGTGATTTATAACAAATTCAACGAAAACTTTAACTTAAAAAATAATGAGGAACCCTGCCCTAAACGGACAAAAAAGTGGTTGATAAAAGAACATAACGTTTATCTATCCTAAACATTATATTTGGTATTAATATTTAAACTTAAGCTAATGTGTTTTATGTTATAACTTATAACATTAAATGGTAGAACCTACAGACAAGCTGATTGTCACAGCTTTGTGGGACTACCCATATCTTATATTGTATTAAATGTAATTATATTCAATTTAATAAATAAAAAATTCTATCTTCTATAATTTAACTATCTATGTAAATCTTCTATATTTTACATACACTGGCAATCGAAAAGAAAACTAAAACGTAGGTAATTTATAGTGTTTTGGTTGTTACTGGTAAAATAATTCCCGCCCTTATTAAAAAAAATTCATACCTCTGAATTTTAATAAAAAAAAACATATTAACAAATTGTGGCACTTATTAGATAGTAACACTTATTTGGGTCAACATTGAATATTTTCTATTTCTGTATATTATTTATGGCCTACTCGATAAATTAGATATATATAAATATTACAAAACTTGATCTTTAATCGTAAACAGATATTCTAAAAGTTTTGAATGATTAAATATTTTGTAGATTTTGTGTCAATTTGGGTTAGCGAACTGTCAAAATAGATTTAACCAAATTAGGATATTAAATAATTTTACCACAAAGAACTGCTATTGCTTTAGACAGATAAGTTCACTGTGGTGACCGTATAAATCATCACAATGATTATTCATCACATCTTTAAAAAGTTATATAAAGTTATGGAAAGTGATGAAACAAAAACTTTATTAACTGGGTTAAGTAGGTTATGTGAGGTTAAAAAAAAAATTTTTTTCATTGTTTCTAATGGCTTTATATCACTTTTTAAAAGTGTGTTGAATTGTCACTGTGTTGAGTTATCATGGATCCGTTCACTGTATAATATTATCAATCTCGATTTTTCCTTTATATTTTTGGGGATCAATGGTGAGGCACGAAATGAAAGAAGGTTGTGAAGGTCACATGTGTTTTATTGGTGAGTCAGTAGCCGTGACAAGGAGATGATGAAGGACAGATGTTGTAGACTCCGGTTGCTGGCTGATGATGTGCTGGTCAAGCGCGGGTCAGTGAGTCGACGCCGGGCGCTGGTGACCGGGACTCGGTGGAGGTCAGGCACTGGCGAAGAACGTAGGTCTTCAGGCACTCCAGTGCTGACGAGACGGCCGAAGGTGCGGCGGACCTTGTGGGCAGTTGAACGGGAACGGCGTGACCAGTGAGGATGCAGCGTGTCCTCGTGGTGGTCATGATGGCGTGGAAGAAGCGCTGGTCAGAGACACTGGAACCAGGGCGCTTGTAATCCGATGTAGCGCTGGCCATGGACACGGCCGAGGCGCTAAGATGATGTCCCGATGGAGTCCATAATGATAGGGGCGAAGCCGGGTACGTGTTGTCCACCGCGCTAGTAAGAAGAGCGCGAGTGATCACTCGTTGATCCTTCCTTGTAGGCTGACGGCTGAACGGTAACTGATGACTGACTGACTGACTCGCTGCGTCGGGTTTATTTATACTACTCGGCCGACGGCGGCAGTAGGTAGGTGGATGGCAACTAAATCGAAGACACTCGCTCGATCTGGATCATTCGCGAACTTTCGACGGCTTGGCAATTATGCCTAGGCCGTAGGCTCGAACCTTCTGGCGAGTTCTCGTAGTATTCGAGACGGACTGCGGTGTTATTGTCATCAATAGGCAGGTAGGTACTTGAAGTACGTAGATTACTTTGTTTACGATTTAACGATGCAAGTACATAATTCGGGAGTAGATACTAAGTAGGTCAAGCGGTTTATTATTAATTATTCAATGGATTAATATCGACGCTACATATTCTTCGATAAAACGTTATATATATACATCCATTTACACGACATTTGACAATGTAAAAGACACGTGGCAGAGAATTTACACTGTGATTAGAAAAATACTGAATAACAACATTTCACATGAGTTAAAAATACGTTAAATAGAAATTACGAATACGCTTGTATGTAAATATGTGATGAACATTGAATAAAACAAAGCATCATTTTTACAGCCCGGCGTCCATAAACAAACTTTGATTCAGAAAGAATTATTTATCTATGGTTTCTAGAGTAGACCGTGATAGCTTTCGAAATGAATTCCTACCTTGAAGGAAAAGTAATTATTCTTTCCAAGAATTCTAGACTAGATCAATGCTCCGTAACTGGTATGCTAGGCGTGCTATGGCGCATTGCTTCGAAGAGGAAAATCTTAATCAACATCTCATTAATACTGTTCTAACATTTTTCGTGAATCTCTTTCATCTTTAATCCGTCCATATTCATTTTTTAGCGAAGCTTCAAAAATCAAAAACTTTTTCTTAATTTTCTGCTCGTGTTGTAGTTTTTAAGTTAAGTTACTACAAATTTATTTTCCGTTTGATTGAACTTTAAGCCTAGCATAACCCAATTTCTACCGATTTTTTTTGTGTTTCTTTATTCATAAAAATTTAAATGATTACAGTTTTTTGTTTTCTACAGCCACCATACTAGGCACATGCCCGTATTATGGTAGCCATATTTCTTTAGATTACAATGTTAAGATGTTAGGATATACATAAATAAGAGAGAGAAAAAAGGATATAAAAATAAAAAGAAAACATATAAATATAATGGAATAAAATAACAGTTAATTTAGTTTAATGACACGAGACATTCTTTGCAATAGTTCCTTCCCTTTACCAATAGCCAATTCTGAATATTTTTTATATATAAAGATGTTCAGTTTCCGATTTTCTGGTATCTATATTGAGTGAATTGAATATCTTGGGAGCAATATAGGAAAATTGTCGTTGGGCAAATGCTGTTTTTGTTGGAGGAATTACACATTTTATAACGATTTATAAAAAGTTTCTCAAAAAATATATGTTATTTTTGAAGATAATATCTGTACATTTGTTATGCCAAAACGTTAATTATATGAAATTCCCTCAATTGAAAAAAATTGCTAAGTAAGCCGCGAAAATTATTAAAAACGTGTTTTGTTCTGTTATTTAACATGTTATATGTAGGCTTGAAAAAATTCAAAGTGTATCTTTACATGCAACTAAAACATTTTACGAGAGATTTTTGCTCTATTTCAAACGAGTTGTGTTTTATTAAATATGTTCACCATTTTCACTTAATTATTATCTTTTATTTTAATATCAGCGCTCTCCTTGTAACATTGGTATTTACATATCTCCCTTTCAAACTATATTTGAACGCTTTCTACGTCTTAAGTTGAATTTTTAAGAGTAAATTTGAATGTTTCAAATGTGGAAATTACAACAAATTTCAGGAGATTAATTTACAGATTTTTTGTGGCTGCCGAGAACTACTTTATAAAAGTAAAATCTCCATTTTTCTTCGAAGTTATCTGCGAATTTTGCATTATTTTCATGATTATTTTCTAACGCTATGTTTTGCTTGTTTAGGAGCGTGGCAGAGGCGCTAAAACGCGGTGAACCAGTGCAGGCGGAGAGCTTCAATTGCGTGACCATCTACTTCAGCGACATCGTGGGCTTCACCGAAATGTCCGCCGACAGCACCCCCATGCAGGTTAGAATGCATTTCAATAATATTATTATGCGTCATCGGATTGTTTAGATCGGTAATGCCATTTATACAACACATACATCATTTATACAGTACACCATACTCGACCTGCATAACCTCTGTACTTGGGTGGATGATTGTTACATTTCTGTAATCCAAAACCTACATAGTTCCCGTATACTTCTCGCCGTCCGCGCACGCCGCAATTCGCTGGCCGCTTTCGCAAAATTCAAATTACCGCTGACCTGCTCTGATCATTCTGATCACGGTTCTCAAATCGTGATAAAATGAATAAACTATTTTTGAGTGCCACGTAGGCCGCCAACCATCTAATAACCGCTAATCCGATCCGCAATAAAGCCAGTGAAATCATCAGTACTGAGAATATAATCATTTTACAAATACGCAGTGAGTCCCTTCCCTTTTCTTAGAATGACAAATTTCTCCTTGGTACAGGTTTTTTTGATTAGGTACTAGCACTACTTCAACATTAAATGGTCCTTCGATCCATAACTTACTCAAATTACACACCAAATATTATGTATTTGCATAAGCGGATTGTATTTTTAAGGTCTTTTATCATATTTTTAAGCAAATATTAGCTATTTTTAATACCCCGATGATAGGTCAAATGAAAACACAAGCAGCAGTCATGGGTACAGATAGACCCACCTAAAACGCAAGCAGCGGTGATGGGTTCTAATAGACCCACCTAAAACGCAAGCAGCGGTGATGGGTTCTAATAGACCCACCTAAAACGCAAGCAGCGGTGATGGGTTCTAATAGACCCACCTAAAACGCAAGCAGCGGTGATGGGTTCTAATAGACCCACCTAAAACGCAAGCAGCGGTGATGGGTTCTAATAGACCCACCTAAAACGCAAGCAGCGGTGATGGGTTCTAATAGACCCACCTAAAACGCAAGCAGCGGTGATGGGTTCTAATAGACCCACCTAAAACGCAAGCAGCGGTGATGGGTTCTAATAGACCCACCTAAAACGCAAGCAGCGGTGATGGGTTCTAATAGACCCACCTAAAATGCAAGCAGCGGTGATGGGTTCTAATAGACCCACCTAAAACGCAAGCAGCGGTGATGGGTTCTAATAGACCCACCTAAAACGCAAGCAGCGGTGATGGGTTCTAATAGACCCACCTAAAACGCAAGCAGCGGTGATGGGTTCTAATAGACCCACCTAAAACGCAAGCAGCGGTGATGGGTTCTAATAGACCCACCTAAAACGCAAGCAGCGGTGATGGGTTCTAATAGACCCACCTAAAACGCAAGCAGCGGTGATGGGTTCTAATAGACCCACCTAAAACGCAAGCAGCGGTGATGGGTTCTAATAGACCCACCTAAAACGCAAGCAGCGGTGATGGGTTCTAATAGACCCACCTAAAACGCAAGCAGCGGTGATGGGTTCTAATAGACCCACCTAAAACGCAAGCAGCGGTGATGGGTTCTAATAGACCCACCTAAAAAAAAAGCAGCAGTGATGCGTATAGATAGACCCACCTAAACAATCGAATTTAAGAGTTTTTTATTCAATGTTTATCCATATCTTTAATATTAAAAATGATCTTGTGCAATCCCCCATATTTACTAAAACATTCAGCTTCACAAACATACATACGTACTTTATATTCACGTAGAATGATATAAATTTAAATAGTAATATTACTTCTGCCAGTGGACACACACGCCCCCTAACGTGTGTTTTGTCGTTGTCATAAATATGCTATCTGCACCGACTTTAATAAATAGTTTTTTGTTGTTGTAAAAGTTCCTCTTTCCATGACTTCGTAGATACTATCGCAGACTCACGAAAAATCACGGGATATTATTTAAAAAAATTATGTGTGAAGGTGAAAGTAGTTATAAAATCATATTTGCCTTTCAAAAACAAACATTGTCAATTTTATAATAATTTACCTTTCGAATGAACACCGTTGGTTAACAAAATTACTAAATCCATCCTAACAAAAAATACATATTTCTGATATGGAATTATTAATGAATTGCTTAAAATAAAATAATTTTGGTATCAGCTTTATTGCTTGTCATTGTCCCCGCAATTAGTTCCAATTTTGAAAATGACACTTAAGTTCAAAACATATCCAAGATCTAGAGTTCATCAATCGCAACCGAATTTTTTTTTTCTTAACAAGGCAGTTTTAAAGCGTTGAATCCCTCCTTCAAAAACTTTCTCCTACAACTTCGCTCTCTGTCAATTCGTTTCGACTATTCAAACTTTCCAATCCTGTTACATATGTAGATGTAACATCCATCTAGAATAACAGAATCTTATGATGGTTTCATATTTGAAAGACATTAACGAAATCAATTCTATTTGGAACAATTTCCAACATCAATTTTTCCTTTTTGACTTCCCTTTGTTAAACTTCAAACAATGCCTAACATTAAGGCGGCCATTGATTTTAACTCTCGGGGATTCAAGTTTGGTGTATATATATATACATGGTGTCCGGAAACTCGTAGTACAAGCCGGAAACTGGAGAATGTATACCACACGGGGAACCCAAATAAACATAAAGTTTTTTGATTTGAGCATTTTTATAAAAAAAAATAAAAAACCAAAAAAAAATATTTTTCGGCTATTTCAGAGTTCAAATTTTTTCGTCATTATTTGTTTTACTTTTAAATTTTTAAATAGTTTTAATTAGTTGGGTACTTTGATCTTCAGTAATAATTTATAAGAATTTGATCAAAAAAGAAATCAACTTCTGCCTCGATTTACTCGAAAACGAAAGCTCAAATCAAAAAAAATTATACTGCCAAATCGACTCCAAATGTGATGTAGATTCACCAGTTTCCCGCTTGTACTACGAGTTTCCGGACACCATGTATATGAAACTATGTGTACATAATGTATTTACGGTCTATTTAACATCCATTCTCCGGGAATTGTAATACGTTAACCTATTCTAATATTAACATTGCGGGAGCGAGACAAATGGAAACTACATATTTGGGAAACTGCAGGAAAGCCGCACGAATTCACAACGATTCATCCAATCCACAAAATAATTCCAATTAAATTTTTTACATTTACCATTTTCTGACCCGTGCATTCAAATTATGTGTTAAATCCTCATCACTTATGCGTGATTTTTGTAAATTATAATCTGCTTGTCTTTTATGTAACGCCAGCGCACACACGTGTAAAATCAAGGGATGTTAAAATTGGAGGATTTGTAAATCTAAAAATACAAATATATCTTCCTCAGCCTTTCAAAAACAAACATTGTTAATTTAAAAATAATTAGAAACCATAATTTACGAATTAATGAATAAGTATCATTGGTAAACTTGAAGTCACCATTGATTGATTTAGATTTATATCTGTCAAATATTTAAACAAAAGAAATAAACTTTTCAAATTATTTAATCAAAATAACCAACTTTGTTTACATTACTGCTTTTAAAAAATATATCAAAAAGTTTCAAAACCATAGGATTTTCTACTGTGTCGCTTGTCTGATATGATTTATGCTCATCAGTTCCAATTTTTAAATTAAAAATTTAATGAAATTGAGTAATAATGCTTTTAGGTTTACTATATGCAATAACCCTCTTTTAGTAGCCTCCTCCTTGACCCGCCTCATGACGTTTTCCATCCGGGTAGCGATATAGTTCGCCTGTCTGTGAACCGTATATAATCAAAACCTCCTAGATCACAAGTCACAAGGCAGGAAGACTAAATCAAATCGGCCTCCTAACTTGTATGAAAACCTCCAAATGATGAATTTTTATTTATGTTTAAAAATTAACTTAAACATATTAAAATGTTTTAAAAAATAAGAAAAATTTAAAAAAATAAATAAAACGAAACTTTTTGTAAAATCCCATAGAAGTTAGAGGCTGCTTTGAATGAGTGTCCCGTCCTTGTGATGTGGTTTTGTTAGAATAGGGCACTCTTGCGAGGTGTCCCATAAAAATGTAGTTCTTAGATTTCTCGCCTGAAAGAATCCGTTGCTTCGGGTGAAGAAGTTGAGTCAATTTTGGAAAACATGAAGTTCATGAATCATTAATATTTTTTTGTGGAGAATCACCTCAAAGGCGCATTCCTCGGGAATCGTATTCCGTAACTTGGACAAAATAAATCATTACAATGCTTTATTCTATACACAAGCACAACCGTAATAAAATAATCATTATTAATTTGTAAAGCTGACAAACCTTTGAAGCCTTCCAGTGATAACCTAAATTTTCCTAATAACATAGCAAGTAAATTGAAGCACAAGAATTAGGTTCCATTCATTATTACATGAACTAATGTAATTGGTATTTTCGAAGGAAGCAAATACTTTGGGGTGTGACATATTGAATGAAAAAACATACACTTAGTAAGACACCACTTTATTTTTGAATCAATAACGATAGCCAACCGGGTTTCGCTTGTCCCAAGCTTCATCAGGGCTAAATATCAACTAATCTATGAAGATTGGTTACCGTACCATTGAATAATAATAATTTTTACAACGAATTATCCATCATTAAACAAATCGCTTTAAATAACGGGTATGATACAAAAATAATAGACAATATTCTTAATAAAAAATTGAAACAAATAGCATCAAATAAATTTCTATTTAACAAATCTTATAACCCTAATAATATAAACATAAATCAAACATTCCAATGGCGTAGAGTTCTGTATACAAATAACTTTTCTTCTTTAAGCGTTAAAAAATTCCCATCTGAAATAAAAGCCGCTTTTTACACTAATAATAATTTAGGAAAATATTTAATTAATACTAAAGATAAAGACGATAAACTAAGCCACTCGGGCATATATAAACTTAATTGTAATGATTGTTCTGCTTTTTATATCGGAAAAACGGCCCGGAATGTCAACTTAAGAGTAAAAGAACATATACGATGTTTAAACAATAATGCCTTTTCAGAATTTGCGAATCATTTAATAGAATCTAATCATTCATTCGATAAAATCTCTGGAACTAAAATATTGCATAAAAATGGATCTGGAATTAGATTAAACAACTTAGAAGCCCTTGAAATAAAAAAAGCAGTTAATAATAATTTAAATATAATAAATAACCAAATTAATTTATCTGATAGTCCCATATTAAATTTATTCCGCCGCTGAAACTGTTATTTCCTTCCCCCCCCCCTCCCTCCTCATCATCCTTAATAATTTGTCTCCACCTTTTCTATTTGCATCTCTTTCTATCTGTTTTGTATCTCTTTCACTCATTGTTTTCATTTACCTATATTTATATGTGCCTGTATCTAATTAGCTTTAGTTGATATTTAGCCCTGATGAAGCTTGGGACAAGCGAAACCCGGTTGGCTATCGTTATTGATTCAAAAATAAAGTGGTGTCTTACTAAGTGTATGTTTTTTCATTTAATGTAATTGGAAACATCCCTTGACTGAATTACACCACTTGAATAACTTGAAGTACGCAGTATCTTGAAATGCGGCAGGATATTAAAATTCTGTTGGTTGCGGGTGTTGAAAACTGTAAATAGACGTACGTAGCTTTTATTATTATCCGAAGAACTAACTCACAATAGACGTAAAATATGTTCCGTCCTTGAGTAGATGTATGATATAATGTTTTTTTCGGGTATCACCTAGTTTATTTGATATCAAACATCGCGCGACGTAATATGCGGTAAAAATATCTTGCGCAGGTGATGCAATACTTTCAACAATTTATAGTATTCCTAGTATAAACTTATGCAATCGAGAGAAACAATATGGGTGACGGTTTAAAGATGAAACAAGAACTTTTCAAGAAATATTGTAGATTTTTTCAAACATCTTAAATTTATTCCCGAACCAATATGATTTCATATTTTCACGGCCATAATAATAATTATAATAATAATTGGATAATTTGTAGAGCGCCGTTTTTGTGAAAAATCACCTCAAGGGCGCTGTACAATTTATTTCCTAGGATCTACATTTGTTATTTAGAAAAGATACCAAAACATACTTACCTGGCAAGTCACTTCCGACAAACACACTTATATAAAAAAGTTTATGCTTATAGAAGATAGAACTGCACGCAGAGGACACTATATTAAAAAACACTGATCATCGCATGACCTTAAGTCTGCTATAGTTTTTATTTTAGTTTGACTGTATTTTAACGGTCATTAAAAAGCCTACAAATTGTTAGTGGTTATCATTTTTATTTATTTATTTTTAATTATTATTTCTATTTATTTTATTTTATTTTTAGTATTTTTTACATTTTGTTAATTTAAATTGCCGTCGACTGTGAAAGTGGAGGTTTCTGAAATTATGGATACGACTGTCTGAAAAGGTGCGTTTTAAGTTTAGACCTAAATTCTGTCGAGTCTGCGATCATTCTCAAATCATGTGGCAGTCCATTCCAGGCTTTAGGTCCTGACACGGCGAAAGCACGCTCACCGAACCTAGTATCTGGTGTGCGCTTTGGTTCCTTCAACCTTCCGATAGCTGATGACGTTGCTGACCTAAGGGTTGACTGTCGGGAATTGGAATCTTCTGGAATACACAATTCTGATAAGTAAGCCGGAGCCATTCCGTTAAGTGACTTAAATACCATCCAGCATACCTTGAACTGGATTCTTTCAGGACATTTGAGCCAGTGCAGATTTTTGAGATGCTCTGAAATGTAGGAGTATTTAGATACTCCGGTGATAAGCCTTGCCGCGGCGTTGAAAACGGATTGTAATTTGTTGATTTGACATTTGGGGAGACTTGCATATATTCCGTTGCAATAATCTAGACGTGAAACAACATAGGAATTGACTAGCAATTTAGTCGCCTCGTGATTAGTGATTTCGCCATGTGATTAGTGATTAGTGATTTCTTTTTGGGGTATTCTGCCGTCCTGCGCTACCTTCTTTGGCCGACAGCTTTACAGTGTCCATCAAGCGTAAAGATTTTTTTTGAAATTTTCTAGATTCTTCTCTTCCATGAATGAGTGGTGAATCAATTAAATTTACTGCTATTTATACAAATAGAACGGCGTCATTGCGCCTCAGACTTTTTACTTCACAAGGGTGTTTAAAATGTTACCTGGCTATAATAAATAGACTTAGACGCCTTGTATTTTCTAGGTAGGGGAAAATTTGTTACCTAAAAACCCCACTAAAATTGGACTACTACTACTACTAGCTGGTAATACATTATAATGTAAGATAGTTTATTGCTTTTAGTATAGTTACCCGTCAATTATCGGATACCAAGAACTATTGAGCCGTATATTAAATTAACCCTGTCGTCTTTGTTGATATTTTATGAGATTTTTATGAATTTGAACTGCCTCCATAATAAGGCGTACTCAATAATTCCCGATTGCTTGTTCGATGCAGAAAATCACATTATTGTTTCAATGCGTTTCATCGGTTGTTTGAGAATATTTATGATAATTTAATGCCCCAATTAATGCTCAAATTTATGCTCGGCCACGAACACTGTTCGAGATTGATAATTCTCCTGATTTTCGGATGAATTTCCCGTCTATGGGCTTGGATTATCTTTAGCTTGGATATCTGAAATCTCGAACCAGAATTGTGAATACTATGGATTTCCGGATCCACATCAAACAGAACCATAATAGGACCATTTTTAAATTACATGAAATCCTAAATCTTTTCGCATTTAATAAAAATAGGTTTTAATTTATATGTTTACCTTTTTACGTGAATACCGCATTGCTACCAATCGTTTGGAACCAGTGAGACGATGGCATCACCAATCGGAATATTTTGAAGGCAGTTGGGTGGGGAAGGATATGAGGAATAGGAAGCTAGGGAAGTACCTAAGAGACTTGGCATTCTAATTCAATGTTTAAGCTTACCACCTAAGTCCTTTCGGAAACATTTTTAATGTACATATTTTTAAAGTATATCTAACACTAATAATAGTACCTTACCAATTATGTCCGAAGTCACATTTTTCACAACGTATTTATTACGTGGTACAAACAAAAACACACAAGGAAAGTATTTTTACAAAACATTGTTGTATTCTGCACAGTTTGTGTTCTGAAGCGATATCTTTTATCTCGGATTTAGGCCACTCACGATTCCACGTGTATCCTGTTTGTTGTGTAAGCACGTTCGAGCCAGGGCACGAGCTGAGCCACGAATTATGGGGAAGGAATGGACGCCTCGTTCCTTTTCATAATCGGCTAGCGCTTTGGTTCGCACATGTATATGTAGCATAACATGGCTCTTGTGTGTTTTTCTAAATAAAATAACTTAAATTTAACCGTTGATCTGTTTCGGAAAAGATTTCATTTTCCAAGACAAATTTTACAGATAACTATTTAAAACACGAGGAATAATAAATAATATTAAGGAATTAAAATATATTATTTAATAATACGAGTTATTAAATTATTATAATTTAATAATACAAGTATGTCCATGATAAGCTTTTTTATGAGAAATCGCACAAGATTCCCAACTGCTCTCATCCGTCTGTAGCCAATGAGACCATGATATCCCCGTTTGGGGTATGTTGTGAGGTTAAAGGAAGTGGGGAGAGGAAAGAGATGGGAAAGAGAAAGGTGGGGAAGTACGTGGTCAACAAACACGGCCAAAGCCACTTTAAGCAAAGTTTCATTTCTGAATGATGGTCTCACATCAGGGCGATACTGAGGGTATCCTCCACTATGGAGCGTGCCTCAAATTTACTAGAAAATTATTACAAATGCATAAAATACACAAATTAATCAAATAAAATTTACTTGCGCACGCCGGGATTTTTTATTAGTATCTGTCTATTCATATCTGGTTACCAAATACGGCCAAAGCCATTTCAACCAACGCACACTGGGGCAAGAGTGATGAAAAACACACTTTATTTACAGGAACGTTTTTAAGAGAAAATTTGAATGTGGAAAGGAAGTTTATAAAAAAACAAAAAAAATAAATACATAATATATGCAAACTTTATTATGTACATACTATATATTTATATATATGATTAAAATAAATAAATAACAAAAAAAAATCCGGTCTCTTTATCCGACTTGTTTGAGTCAAAATCACTATCATCATCACCATTATCAACACTACCATTATAACGATCATCATCATAATCGTAATCGTCACTATCATCATCATCATCATCCTGAGTATTTGAATAATTTTCACCTGTCGGCTGTACTGATGGAGCCATTAGCAGTTCTACCGCTTCTTTGGGGAGTGTGGTCAACTTTTTTTTTGCAGCTTCCTTTTGCTCGTTATCAGAGGATCTGATGACAAAAACAACAAATTGAAAACATATTTTCTAATTCCTTAGAATTGAGTGTACGTATTACATCGCCCTGAGCGAAGACCAAACGCTTAATGGTAAGATTGAGCATTGTCTGCAAATCAACACGAACTGAAGTATCACTAACATTGATTTTTGCAGTCACTGGGTAACATTCCTTTTTTGCGGCCTGTACAATTTTATAAGACGGGTATAGTTTTCGAGCGTTTGAACTTATTACATTGAATTGTTGTCGAGATAATCCCGCTTCTACTGCGAGTGCTACAGCATCCTCTCCTGACATTGTAACTGTTTCAAGAGAATTTCTATGCTTTTAAATATTTACTGGGACTTGATGAATCCGATAAAATATCAGTGATTGGTATAGACGCATCTGTCTGTCCTGTAGCTCTAAGTTCCATTTGTGTGGCATAAACCAATTCAGTTAGAGGAAGTAGACTTTCTCAAATCCAGAGTCTTTTGTCGTTTCATTCGTTTTGTACTCTGATCAAAGGTAATTTTCGGGCGACCGGGACCACCGCGTTTTAGTGTAAGATTAGGAAAAGAAATTGATGAATCCAGCCATGTTTTATTTTTCTCCAAAAATCTTACTTCAATCCAGTGCGCTGCTACCCATCGTGAATAGTGTTCCGATTTGAAGCGATTTATCCTTCTCGAAATATGTTTTCTGGGATCACCGATGCATCCTGTCCTCAATTCCATTTCCTTTTGCAGCGAATTTAGTTGATCTGGAATGTGTACGTCTCCAGAGTTCTTCATTATTGTGAATAATTGTCGTCTTGTCATGAATAAAGTATCAGAATTCACACCTGTGTGAAAAAAAGAAAATTAATGAATTTCTCCGCTCGGTTCATGTAGTGCTGCATTTGTCACGAAGCATAAAAAACCGCTGAATTGCGTTGTGCTATATCTGTCACCAACTGACACGACGTCATGTCTCTCAGAAAACGTGTTCTATTTTTTTTTTTCTTTTATGACCAGAGATGTGGTATAAACATTTTTAGGAAGGGAGACCATGAAGTTTTATCTTTGAGTTACACTTTACCACCTTACGGCCAAAAATTGGAAATTGAATGTCGGTAACGATTATTTTGAAATAAATATCTTTTCTGACAGGTTTTGTAACTAACATGAAATTAAATTGTATGATCCCGAGTTATTAAAAAAACTGTTCATTTTGATTATAGCTACCGATCACATTAAAATAATTCATTACTCCAAAAGGTGTACATATGTGCAAGATTTTAAAAGTGATTCGTAAATAACAATAGTTACTGTTCCTAAAAGTGTTTGAATGAAAGCCCGGAGGTGCCCGGAGCGCAACTAATCTCTAAAAGAATATCATTTTTTTTTAAATCACGACTATATTTTTGTATATATTTGATATACAATTTTATCTATCAAAATAATTGATTATGTTCAAAATATAATGTGAAAAATGTGATAAATACCTGAACATGGTTTTTTCTGACTTTTGGGATTCGAAGTAGGTGTCTTCCGAAATAAATACTTGAACTTGAGGTTTATTCTGGCACTTGTAAACTGCGTATTATCTGCACGAGTGTTCGCTCTTTACTGAGCGGTGTCACAGGTAGAAGGGTAGGGTCAAGGGTTTCTACCTACTATATAATAATGCTACAACTATCGAGGAAGCTCGAAACAGAGACATCGTACAATTGATTTTTTTTTGTTTATTGTATCAACTTCTAGTATTTGGCCCCAGTGTGCAACGTTTCAATTCTGAATGGTGGTCTTACACCAGGGCGACACTGAGAGTAATAATACAAATCAAATAAAATGTATCTTGCGCACGCCGGGATTTGAAGCCGCGACCTCCAGCTTGGTAGTTGAGAGCCTTACCCCTCGACCACGGAGGCCATCAAACACTAGCGTGAAAAGAACCGTGAAAAATCTCGGGATTATGTTAGTAAAACGAGTTCGTTAGTAAATAACGCCTTCAATAACGCATAAAATCAGGCCTTACTTTTCAAGATTAACCCTTAGTAATTTAAACAACATAGAAGAATAGAATTAAAAAGATTTTCTATTAAAATATATATTGTATACCGCTTTTCTGAATTTTTAACACATAATACCTAGTATAATACACAATTTTGAAAATGACACTCAAATTCAAAACAAATCTGAACCAGAGTTACAACCACTCAATATAAATTAATATGATGTTCGAAATAACAATTCACCTCCATCGCTCAGTTTGCGTAGTTTTAAGACCGAGGATTATAATGTAAATATTTGTGGGGCACCGAAGGTAATATCTACTCTACTGTTGTTGGAAAGAACGCTTGCCTGTATTAAGTAAATAGCTCAGCCTGTGGTAAAGTAAACTCTCTTTTACAGGTTAATATACCTTTCAATTTAGCCATGGACCTCATTATAGAATGGAAAGGAAAACTCCTTATAATAGCTACATAAAATATAATATTTAACAAATTAATTACTCGCCTGAAATATCCATACAAATTGAAAATATCTCCCGGGAAAAAAAATATATAGTAAGCAGTAATTGTCGACAGTAATTTCCAATTTCATTTCTCATTCAAAAATATTTTCCAAGAAGAATATTTCCTGTCCCATACAAACAATTAAACTTTTATACCTAAAAACTACCTTAAAACATTGGAATTTCGAAAAAAAGTAATCAATCTTTTTCACTTGTACTATCGTGTAGAATCACCTCCGAAATTATCAGCGCACTTTACCCGGACACTGTATACTAGTATATATTTTAATAATAAAATCTGAAAGTCTTACATCTGCTATCAAGAACAGTATTTTAGTTTGAAATTCGTTCAAGAACAGCGAATTTACTCAGAATCAAATGTAATGCAAAAATATTTTGCGCGCAATATGTATTCTGACAGTTCTCCTTAGAGAAATACTTTGTAAATGGCAAAGGCTTGGGTAAATTTTATCTGTTCATGGTTAAATTGAACCTATTTAGTGATTACTGAGAAATAATTTAAATAGTTTATTTATGTACATAATAAATACAACATTACAGATATCTTCATCTAATTCACCGTAATAGTACCACTAATGTTATTTATTGTAAAATTACCGTTAATGTTATCTGATTCATTATAAAATTATTGTTATCGTTTTCTGATTCACTATTTATTTATTTATTTTCGGGAAATCGACAGTTTACATCTAATCAGTTTGTACATAAGTATTATATAGTAAAATAAAACCAATTATGGATTTCCTCCTTGTGACTTTAGCATAATATAGAATAAGTTATTTAAATTTGTGAGAAAGGAATATGAATTAAAATAAATAAAAAATATATATTGTTATTTTTTTCAGATTTATTAGTAAAAAATTCATGGTTTTTCATCATTTTTTTCATTGCATTCAGAACCTTTGGTTTTATATAGATATATGCATGAATTCTTTTGTGGTTAACTTCTAGACATGAACATAAAGCGAGGTAACGTTTAGATCGTATGTCCCACCATGATATTAAGGGAGACACAACGATTTCTACGAGACCAAATGTCTACGTGGTTGAGTGGTAAGAATCTCGACTGTCGCGGATCTGAGTCCCGGCGTGCGCAAGTAAATTGTATTTTATTAATTTGTGTTATTTACAAATTACTAATTTAAAATAATGTATAGTATAGCGCGTTCCAGAGTTGACGATACTTTCAGTATCGCCGTGGTGTAAGACCACCATTCCGATTTGAAACGATGCTTGAAATGGCTTTGGCCGTGCTTGGTGACCAGATGTGAATAGCTAGGTACTTCCCCACTTTCCTCTTCTCCATTTCTTTACCCTCTCCACTACCTTGAGCCTCACAAAATACCCCGATCGGGGATGCCAAAGTCTCACTGGCTCCAGACAGTTGGGAAAATTGTACGGTTTCACATTAAAAAATTATGATAAGCTGTTCTCAAAAGGGAACAAATAGGTCAGAAGGTGTAATGTTCTCTGGTTAATTGTAAAATTACCGTTAAAATAGTAAGTAAGTAGTGCTAACTTACGACACTAGAACCACAAGATGGGAGATTTAAATTACCCAATCAAAATGTTACCTTTATTAATTACGGTGAGTATTATTAATTCAATCCTACAGTGGCATAAATCAAGCTTGTTTTAACGCTCCAACATTAATTAATAATATTTTATAAAAAATTCTTGAATTAATTGAATAGAAAATTCTAATTAGGTTAAGCCTGAATAAATATATCAACACTCAGACTTAATTGCACCCTGCTTCCCTTTGTAATAAAATGTTGAAATGATTTTCAAAAACCCTCTCTAAATAAACGCTCTCAGATCCTTTGGTAAGGGCAATGCCCTGTGTTGTTCACCTGCAATAAGTATACTTTTAGGGATTCTTAAACCCTTTTAATGAAATGTTCCCTTAATGGAAAACAAGGGAAGATACTTACTTTGATTAGATCAAGAAGAGGCTTCGCAAAAATTTTCTTTTTAATATCAACAATTTTTTCCGGCTTTTTGTTTCTAGAGCACATTATTTTTAACTAATGTCTTTTAATAAATTTATACATTAACATATTTTATGGCGTATGGTTGTCGTAGGAATCAACAGTGGAGTTATTAAATTTATGTAGTTCGATTGCTCAGTTTTGTAAGATTTGTTTAAAATACAATATGGTACATAAAACAACTGAATAAACAAATTATTTAAAAAGGTCCATACGTCGTATTAAGTTTCTAAAGAATCGTATAAAGAATCGTAAAAGCAAAAATAATACAGCTCCATTAACGGTTTGGCTTGAGCTTCTGCAAAATATACCACATTTTAATAAAAAATTTAGAACCACAGAATAAAAAAGAAACTAGAGTGACTTACATATTTTTTATTTTATTTTATGAATATTAAAAAATTAAACCCGTATTGTTATGTCGTACATGATTTATGTAAGAATAACGATCATAAAAATAACGGAAAATGATTTTGCAATGGTAAAAATAAATTTTAAAATGCAAATTATTATGGAAACCATATTAGAAATAGAAATAAAGATAAAACTAAATATGTGATGGAGTTAAAACTTTTTTTAAACAGTGTTAGGAACTTAGGATTTTTTGAAGAAGGCTCGTCCCCTTTCAAATAGCCAATGTTTAACACTGAAAGTAAAAAAGGATATAGAATTAATTGACTTTATATCATTGTTTAAAGCATTTTGTATTTTAGGAGCGATGGACCAGAATTGTCATTGAGCGAATGTGGTTCTAGTTTTAGGGACCACTGATCCCAGGTTTAGTGAAAAGCTGGTGTGTGCTTGATGTTGTGGAGACACCAGCAGGTCATTTTTCAGTATGTAGCACAAGCTTGTCTTATCAAATAACTAGCGAATATCAAAGTCCTAATTTTAGCAAGCAGTTCGTTTGAGGGGTGGGTAAATTGGCATTTAAATATAATTCTCGAAATTAGTTTTTGTACTGTAATAACTGGATTGGTAATAGATTCAGCAATACATTTTGAATGGAAACAATTGTGCCACTGACTTAGTACGGCCTCCGTGGTGGGGAGGGGGTAAGGCTCTCAACTAACAATCCGAAGGTCGCTGGTACAAATTCCGGCATGTGCAAGTTAATTTTCTTTGATTTATTTAAAATTATATAACAAAATAATTAAAAATAATATATAATATACTTGCGGCACATTTCCGAGTGGAAGATACTCTCGGTATCGCCCTGGTGTAAGACCTCCATTCAGAATTGAAACGTTGCTTGAAATGGCTTTAGCCGTGTTTGGTAACCAGATCTGAATAGTTAAGTACTCCCCCACCTTCTTCTTCCCCATCTCCTTCGCATCCCCACTACCTTCAGCCTCACAACTTACCCCAATTGGGGATGCCATAATCTCACTAGCTCCAGACGGTTGAGAGCAGTTAGGACTATTTTTATTTAATATCAATTGTATAAATATACCATAAACAATGATAACATGTCACAGTTAAAATCGTAGAAATATTTAAAAAAAAGAATTACAAATATATGTGGCGTTTGATTGTGAAATGACATTAGAGAGTAAGTAAGTAAGTAAACAAGAGATACAAGTACATAAGTTTCTATAGTGCAAATAAGGTAGAATTAGATTAAATTAATATTGATTGAAAAGATTTGATAGCATAGCCGATAAATGATGTATATACATATACTCTTGTACGGTATTCACATTAAAACTGTTCCGTTTGGTTACGCGGTCTCTTTTTTGATTTTTAATTTCCTAATCATCGTGAAATAAACTTTTTTATTGAAATCTGGGTCCAAATTGGGCTTTAATTTGTATCACGAAACACGCCCACAAGGTACTTCTTGTGTTATTCTTTGCATAGAACCAAGCCAAATATTTGCTCAGTATATTAATACATTAATACTAAGACTACCTGCATAATTTCATTGAAGTACGTAGGTACAAGTAAAGCAAAACAACAAACAAGCCAGTGGTCAGTGATGTTCAACCCGCGGCCTGTGATTATGATACGGCAACTAAATATTTAAAATTAAGTCATTAAAAACTGTCAATTTTACCTAAGTCCAATATTGACTTTCTTATAATATAGTAAACGGGCGATCATGCCTAAATAATATGTAGTGATTACATTATGCTTGCTTCACTCAATTGTAAATTGTGAACCTCGATGCAGACTTAGTCCCAGTGAGGTTGATTTTACAAGAAAAGTTTTGATATATGTACAGTGAGAAGCAATAAATAAACAAATAAAACATTTAGGATTTATTTATTGGACAATTTGTATGGCGCCGCTTTTGTGACATATCACCTAAGGGGCGCTTTACAGTTGATGCTCGTATTAAAAAATATATAATTATTAGAAAAATAAAGTGAATTTAAGTTAAGTAAAATGAAGTATAAGAACAGGTGACACGAAGATAGAATATGTAGACTCTGCAGCAAGAATCCTAGGTGGTGAGGAAACTGGTCCAGCTGCTGCAGCGAAAGAGTCCACCGCGTCCACCAACAGTGCCAGCACGAGGTTCGACATCCGTCCCGGTATGTGTTTGCTGCTAACAAAGGGCTGACACAATATCCTCTCACAGATACCAGACTTTGGTAGCACCGCTGTAACGTTCGACGAAGATAGAAAATGGAGACTCTGCAGCAAGAATCTTTGGTACTGTAGAAACTGGACCAGCTGCTGCAGCGAGAGAGTCCACCGCATCCACCAACAGTGCCAGCACGAGGTTCGTCATCCATCCAGGAATGTGTCTGCTGCTAATAAAGCGCTGATACCTCACATAGATAAGAGACCCTGGTAGCACTGCTGTGACGTTCGGCAAGTCCATCATTCATCTCCATGTAATCCTGTTCCTGGTGATTGTTGAAGTGGTGCATTCTGCCCGCAATAAATAGCGACGGTCGGGATAATAAATTACCCTGGGCTTAGCAAAACACATGCCTTCAGAGTTTCCGAGAATTCCGTTGAAAACATCTGGGGTGCATTTACCGATCGACGTTCGTTTCGAATATCGAATATTTTTGAGCGAAATTTCCGAATATTCACTTTTAAAACACTGTACTCAAATCATATATTATAAAGTTCTAATAACTGGTTGTTAAATTTATTTTTATTTGAGTTAAAATGTTGTTTGATTAATTTTAAAAATAATTTCAAATGGATTTTGCCTCATTTCTCTTGAAAATACTAAAAAAAACACAAAGGTTGGAGGACGCGTTAGGACGCGTCCGGCTGCCACGAAGGGCGCTATACAACTTCCTAAAGGATTCTATTAGTACTTTTTATTTTTCAGTGGTACATAATCCATTTTTGTTATATGAGTTGTCTTATACGTAGTATTGTTCTGGTTTCTATATTATTTTATGTTACTGTTACATGTTTCATATTCAGTTTATCAATTTACTGTTATATCATGCTTATATTTATTTATTTATTTATTTAGATGCCGTAAAAGGCTTTTACAATATACATGATTTATGTTTACAGTGGTTCACAGGAGCGAAACAGTATTATGTTAAACAGAATAATTACTGAGAAATTATGTTGAAAATTAAACAAGAATAACATCTGGTATACATAGGTACAATAGCATTTTTATTTTCAATCCGTACAGTAATTTAGTATTGAGGTTATTGTTACCTTCAATATTGAATTTGGTTGAATTTGCTGAGAACTAAGAGTTAGCTCTATTGAATCAGGGCTGTCAGTAAGACATCTCATAACAATTTTGGGAAAAATTATAGTTTTGATTAAGTATATAACACTCTTCTGTCTGATGTCTATATGATAGCTCACTGGGTATATTCTGTTCTTAAAATTCATGTAATTGCCCAACTGGGCGTAAAGCCAAATAAAATAAAATAATATACCAAAATTATATCAGGAAACCTGTTAATTCATTCGTATGGCCTTCAATCACGTTTTTAACCGGAATTACCGATAATTTGAAGAGATTCTCAATAAATTAGCAAGAGTAATTTTTCTCCGTGAACCCTTGGCATTATTATCAATTTTAACCAACAAGTTTCCGGACACCGTGGAGGAGCTGCATTAAGTATACCACCATCCGTAATATCCTTCGCGTCCTGCGATCATTTGGAAAATTGGTCAAGAATTGTCAAAAAAATGCCCCTAAAAATGTTGTGCATTACTGCATTACTGCAACACTCTGGTCACAAAATAAAGGTATGAACCTCTTGTTTTGCTTATACTTTGGCTGTCGCGACGTTCTATTTAATTATTATGAAAATGTTAGTTTTATTAAATGTATCCATTAAATTTAAAATTTATACATTCATTTATAGCGGTACATACTTTATGATTTTTACTGTTAATAAACTCTAAAACTATCAAAGAATATTCCCAGATCGCCCTACACCAATATCAATACTTCGCTAAGCTGATTAACGTGAATAAACGTAAAAATGAAAGTATCACAGTTTGCATTTTTCGTCTAGACACTTGTGTTTACAATACGTAAAAAGGAAACGCACAGTCTTCCACTTTATTTATGACATCTGAAGAAATGAGAAGTTATCAACAAAATGCGGAATGCGAAAATGGCCGTGTTTTTGAGAGTAGTAAAACAGTGAAAAAAAATAGTTTGATTATTATCAGGCGTAACGATTTTCACTCGCGCAGTTTACGGCCCTCTTCCTCGTATAGCTATACCAACGCTGCAAGGCGCATTGGTATAGGGTAACTTTATAAGTAAGACTGCAGTAATGTATGCAGAATTTGTTTGACCAACTGGGATAATAATCAGTGGCGTAGTGTGAAACTATCTAACCATTTGTTTTTTTTTTTTTATATATTGACTCCACACAGGAGGCCCTGAAGAAAATAATTTCCCTCAGGGCCTATGTCATCTTTGGGGATGCTGTGTGGTGGGTCTTTTTGTGGAGAGGAAGGAGTGAACATGGGTCTTGAAGAATCCCATGTTGTAGGAGGGAGGAAACAGAGGCCGGCAGCTCGTTCCACAGCCGAGCTGTTGAACTTAAGAACGAATCGTAGAAACGACCCGTTCTCAAGTGGTCAACCGTGTACAAATGTTGGGCGCGCGTTTGGCGTGTATCCCGACTACGCACCGGTGCCGAAGGGATCATTGACGCTAGTTCCTCAGAGCATCTTCCATGTTGGAAAATCTGAATGTTTTATTTTAATTCTTCTAGCCAATATCCATCGGAGTTATGAAAAAATATAATTCCGCTGGTTTAATTTATGAAATTCAAAAACCTAGAAAATAAAATTATGAAACATTTCAAGAAAAGTACAGTTCCACCATTACGTTTTGTTTTTAAGCCTTGTGAATTTTAATAATAATGCGATTAAACGATCCCGAAAATAAATGAGTTGTGTTTTTTTTAAATTATCCGTGTAAAATGTATTGAATGAGCGTAGCGAAGTCATGTTCAAACTTGACCATTTGCCAGTTCATCTGTCTTTAAATTTGTGTTACCTTCCGGTTCCGGTTCAAGATGGTTGCCATGTTGGATACTAACTTTTTATCCCACGAGAGTTCGCATGACGGTGGTTTATACTACCCGCTATAAAATCAGAATAATCAGTATGATGTAACCTGTTGGCCAGAATAAAGCTTTGTAAAAGAATTTTCATTAAGATTGTAACATTCCTATGGAAAATTTTAAAATTCCTTATTTGAATTTTAAAAATGTTGCGTAAAATGTTTTTAGTTTTTTTTTTTTAATTAAGTAGATGGGTAATAAAGTATCTACTTATAAATTTTATATTTTAGAGAAAATTATGGTTTTGAATTATTAATCGCCTTGGCCTCGGTAAGATTATTTTTCGACTTTCAGGGAAATTTGAAACTGCTCTCCGGAAACAAGAAAGAGCTCGTCCAATAAGTTATCTGTTACCTTTTCTTAGTACGCTGCATTTTCTTCAGCCATCAAGCAATTTATCTTCAAGTCGTGTTCAATCATAGAATAAAGAATAACGCAAGAGCTGCCTTGTGGGCGTGTTTCGTGATCGGCTTTATGAAACATTTGGTTTCCTTCCAAATTAGTATAGAAGGGATTTACAATGTTATATTCTTTACTAGCTGACGTGTACCCGGCGTTGCTAGGGGTTATCCTTAGGAGATAGACGTATACTAAAGTAAGCTTTTTTGTAGGCCTTTTTAAGATTTACAATTCCGTAATACATTGTTTTGATGTATCTCATAAGGTTTAGCCAGCGTTAGCAATGTAATCGCCCGAAAATAATCGTTTAGGACTTGATTACAAAACATCGAATTTTCTCTATTTTTTGTAAATATAATATGCATGTATTATTTATATAAACCTTCCGGAAGAAATTTTCTAGATGATAGTGAAAACCCTATCAACATTAGTTGCGTAGTTTAGAAGAACTAAGCGCACAAACGGACTATTTTATGCTATTTAGATATTGTATGTATTCAATAAAAGTAATTATTTGGCATTAAATTACTTTTAGATTAAGGAGTGAAATATCTCAAGTGGCTCAATTTCTGGGTGAATTCTGTTAAATTCATCGTTTTATCCGAACATTATTTGCTGCTCACTACGTCGTTCAAGTACCGAGCTAGAATAAAATAAAAATAACTGTTAATTTATGAGCAATGAAAACATTTTAAAACTTTTAAACAATTGGAATATATTATTGAAGAAGAAGGTAGTATTTATAAATCTAAACGAGACATAAAACAGAACAAGAGACAGAAAAATAAAAAGATAACGGTCTCTACTAGGAATCGAACACAGGATCTCTCTTCTTAACGGGACAGGCGTCAATTTTCTTCAATGATTTTTTTAAATTTATTTTTTTATTTCTTGCTAGAGCAATTCTGATGAGTTATAAATCTAATTATAGGGACAGCAAGAACTTACAATACATGGGTGGGAGATAATAGGTACAATTTTTTTTGGTATTTTGATGTCAAAATTATAAGTTTCTCATAAAAAACAGTTCAAAGATAGAAAAAGGAAGGTTAAGTAAAACAACAAAGCAAGAAGACAGGGGTATACACATAAGCACCAAGCCATATGATATATTACATTGATGGGTGGGTATAACCTCCAAAATAAATTTCAAAAGAAAAAAAGTTCTTCCTGAAGTGAAAATAAAGTTTAAAATGTGTTTCTTGATAAATACTCTTTACTCTTTACGATCTAATTACACCAAATTTTAAAAATATACTGTTATTTCATCTTGGTTATGTGTCTTGTGGTAAATGATGTTTGATAAAAATCGTCATGTATATCTAATCATTTACCATAACATTTACTATATACGACCTCCGTGGTCGAGGCGTTAGGCTCTCGACTAGCAATCTGAAGGTCGCAGGTTTTAAATCCTGTATGATGCATTTGTATTATTTAACAATTTATTAATTTAAAATGTTGTAATACTTGCGGCACGTTCCAGAGTGGATGATACGCTCAGTCAATCACCCCAGTCAACCATTTCAGTCTTTTACCGTGGTGTAAGGCTATTATTCAGAAAAGAAACGTTACTTGGAATGTCTTTAGCCGTGTTTGATGACCAGATCTGTATATCCAGGTATTCCCTCACCTTTCTCTTCTCCATCTACTTCCCCTCCCCACTACCTTCAGCCTCACAACATACCCCACTTGGGGATGACATAGTTTCACTGGCTCCAGACGATTGGGAGCAGTTGCGACTTTAGTGCGGTATTCACAAAAAATATATATATATATAAAGTAATCTATTTTATTCCCAGCCCTCCTTACTAGGATCTTGTTCCGAAGCAGACTGTATGTAGTTGTATTGATGTTACATCATGATTTCCTAGTCTCCGTATTTATCAACTATCTTTGTTGATTTCCACACCTACATGTTTGTTGGCATATTTGTGTTAGTATTAATTCATAACACCCATCTTACCACATAACCTAATGAGAGGTAAATGGTGTTTGAAATTAGCATCCATCATTAATAGTACATCATTTACCAACATGTGTGTGATAAATTATGTTTGAAATTTTTAAAAAAATATAGTAAACATTTTTTATTTCTATACATATATTATAAAAATGATATCTGTATAAAAATTCGAACTTAAAAAGACACAATGTAAATAAAAAATAGAAACATCTAACAATAAACAATAAAGTGAACATTGAAAACAAAGTATTTGATTTAACTGTAAATATAATGTCTAACTACAAAGTAATTGCTTCATATGAAAAAAAAATACCAATTGAAGTTATTTGCAAACATTGCGTCTATCTATTGACAAAAAATGCGTAAGTTCAAATATTTTAAATTTGTTTTGCTAGCTTCTTAAAATGTTTTATTATGTTGTTAGTGAAAATAATAATATTAGCAATTAATTTAAAACTGGAAAGCATTTTCCTTAAAGAAGCGTACTTTAATTATGTTTTTGTATTAACCCCAACAATCATAGTACGTACATAATTGCAAACAAAGGCAAACAATGACGTTTGCAAAGAAAGCTTGGTTAAAGTACCCACTACGTAATACCCTGAATAAATTAACTGCCATCTGATGGAGAAAGTTATTTGTTCGATGTTCAAAATAATTTTAAGGAAAAAGTCTTAAATAAAACAAATATTTTTTTTCGAACAATACAAAGGATGTTTGTAAGGAATACTTAGAAGCGGTAAGAAGGCATGTTCTATTTGCATTTTAAATGTGAAAGTCTCAATTATTGTCCCATTCCGAGAATGCTCTCGTAGGAAGGGACGCCTTTTGTTGTTTTTTTTTACTTTTATCAACATACAAGGACTCGTTAAAAAGTGTTTGCATAGTATAGTAAAGCGTAGTGCATAGTATTCAAACAAACTATTTTATCAAGATATTCATAACTCAATAATAATACGTAAAATTTTTTGCTTATTCGTATACGCAAATTTGTGTATTTAGATTGTTTTTTTTTGTAATAATTTTCACGAGCTGGTTTTTTTATTTGTATTTTTTTAAGAATTTACGACCAACGTTAAATTTACTGACTCTTTTGCTCCCCGCAAACAAGAATTTTCCGTTATTTTTGTCAACAAAGCATTTTCACTGTCCGTAAAAATATATTTCCCTCTGTGGTTTAAATAATAAATCAAAGCGGCAGTCACATGGCAGTGAAGGAACACTCTTAAATTATGTTCTGGATACTTCTAAACAAAGGGATGCGAAGTGTTTTACAAGGCTATCGATGGTTATGGCTTCTAAATTACATATACACATAGCACATAGCACGTAATCAATAGAAACAATGCACACTCAGTTTGAAAGAAATTTTAATGGGTGAGTTAGGAATTACCTAATTCATGTTTGCTAATCATAACAGGTTTATTTAACATGGATAAAGCCATTTGAAACAACGCTTGAACTTGGCAACCACTCTCTGGTAGGAGCTGCAAATAAGAAGGACGTGAGAATTTCTAAAAACATAATCTTTTTGATTTTGTAAGAATTGGTTTTACGAATTAGTTTATTTTCACAATACTGACTTGAACTATATAATATAGAGTATGCAGCTAACTACAATTTTAACTATTTACTGTCAATGTTAATATTAAACATTCAAAAGTCTGATCATTGAAGAAGAAGATAATACTAATAAATCTAAATGAAACAACATTTAGAACAACACACAGAAAATGAAAAGTTAACGTTCGCAACTGGGAATCGAACACAAATCTCTTTCTTACCAGGACAAAGCCTCTAACTACTCAGCCACTGACTGTGACCTGATTTTTAACGTCATTTTTGTCGATCTCACAATTAACAATATATTTTTTTTCTTTTTCCGATTTTATGTCCCGGTTAAATCTTCCACATAGGAAAAACTAAACCCTTCCACACACTTTTCCACAAATGATCATCTAGTCAATCAACATTATGCAAGTGCATTATATAAGCAAAATAAATACAAAACAATACAATAACAACACGTCAACTCACCAGAGATCAAATGGGAAAATAATTCACCGACTCCAGATATTTTCATATCAGAGGGTTCGGCTCGGTAGAACTCCTAACAGGGCCTATAAATCCTACTGATCCCTCAACATAAATATTTAAAAAATCTTTCGTTATCTTACATGTATTCAAAATGACCGACTTTATCATCTTTATATATACATTTTTTGATAGATCTAATACGCCTAAATGTTTAACGAGAGAGCTAGGTATAATGCCAGTAGCCGAAATAACGAATGGGAATATTTTTATAGTCTGAGAATGCCAAATTCTTTTAATCTCATTTAATTAATTTTATTATTTTTTTTTTTTTTATAAAATAAATAGTGGTGAATACAATTTTTTTCACTTTATTTAAATTAAAATTATGCCAGAAAGTGATTTTTAATTTTTGAAAAAAATATATTATTCTCAACTAATACCATTTTTCTCTGCTACATTTTTGCATGATTACAAAGTTCTACACGAATTTATTTGTAATCTAGTGAGCGTCTCGGATCTACAAAAATGTATATGAAAAATTTGCTATTTTTTTAAGTTATTCCAGTAAAATAAATTTTTTGAAGTCTGCCTAACATTCTTGAGAAAAACCTGTAACCATCGTGTTACTGCTGTGTACCCGAAATAACAAAGTGGCAACCTCCACCAAAAAAACTCTGCGCCGAAAATTTTGTTTATTTGTGAATAGAACTGTAATCTCCGCTTTTGCTGCTTGGAAATTTATTTTGCTTTAATCGAAACCTTTCACGGAGATAAATCACCAAATCCTTGACATTTTTCGTACTTCATAGTCAATTACTAATACATAATTTCCCCCTCGTGGTATTACTCCTTTTAAGCCATATAGCGTGTATGTAATTTTTAAATTTTATTTCATCTTTTAATGGTCCTTATATCTAGCCGACATAATGCGTCGTATATCTTCCGACGTTTACTGCTAAATATGCTGAAACAGAATTATATTTTAAATTATGATTTAGTTTTCTCATTTTAATAAATTACGGCTGAGTAAATTAAGGTTAAAAAGTTATACGGGTCAAGCCTTTGGAAAAAAAGTATACATGTACTAGCGTGCTGAAGGTCGCAGATTCAAATCCCAGCATACGCAAGTAAATTTAATTTGATTAATTTGTGTTATTTCACAAATTACTCATTTAAAATAATAAAAGATATATTTGGGGCACGTCGCAGCGTGGAAGATAGGTACTCTCAGTATCACCTTGGTGTAAGCCCACCATTCAGAATCGAAACGTTGCTTTGATCGGCTTTGGCCGTATTTAGTGACCAGATCTGAATAGCCCCACCTTCCTCTTCCTCGTCTCCTTCCCCGCCCCACCACCTTCAGCCTCACAGCATACCCCAATTGAGGATGCTATAGTCTTACTGGCTCCAGACAACTGGGAGCTATTGGGACTCTTGTGAGGCATTCACATAAAAATAAAATAATAAAATCATTTGGAATATATTTCACAACTTTGAATATCTTTACCACAATGGACAGGATGACGGCTCGGTTTGGGGAATCATCATTATTTCTATTTCCAAGGAAAATGTTGAAGAAATCAGAGACACATGAATAATATTAACATCGGCACCAGTTTTACTTAGATTTTAATTTATTTTCTACTGTCTTAGTTCTATGGCTACAGTTCATCAATGTTTTTTACGGATTTGTAATAATGGTACTTAAAAAATGCAAATGTTGCATCTGAAAATGTTAACGAATTACTGCTTCAGACTGTAATAATACAGGGTTTTCCAATAAGAGGTGTTATTTTGAATAGCCCGCTATTTCGGTAGATGTTAGTTTTGAAGCTGTCATTTTTTGACATTTGACAAGTATTAATATAACGCCATTAATAAAAATGGAATAATACACGCTTTAACAACGCAATGAAATTATTAAAATTCACTTGAGTGAATCAAATGCAAATCATCTTGAGTGATGAGGACCATTTCCACCTCGGTGGCTTCGTCAACAAGCAAAATTGTCGCATCTGGGGCTCGGAAAACCCAAGAGTTATTGTTGAAAAGCCTCTCTTTCCTCAACGTGTGACTGTTTGGTGCGGTTTATGGTCCGGCGGAGTCATTGGACCTTACTTTTGCTGGAGCAACAGTTACTGTGAATGGATTGCGCTATCGAGAGATGATTAATGATTTTTTATAGCCGGAATTGGATGGTATTGATCTGGACAACGTTTACTTTCAACAAAATGGCGCTAAGTGCCACACAAGCAACGAAATCATTGATCTTTTACGATTGAATATTAAAATAACACCTCTTATTGGAAAATCCTGTATAATAATAATAATGAATTGATGTTGGCTGGAATTGGGTGATGGTATGTTTAGGAATGAACTAGGTATGGAAGGAAGGAACTCAGGTGACTAATCACTTATCCACTGTATCTCCGCGAAGGAGCACAGAACACAATCACAATATAGTGAGTTCCACCGGCTACCTCGGGGTAATTGTCGCTACATCAAAACGCATGAGTACTTAAAACGATATCAAGCACTTCCAAGATAACAACTGGGGTTTATTTGGCCAGATTTTGGCTAATTTGCACAACCCCCGAACTAACGCTGTCCAAAATGTAGCCAATATAATTTTTTTTGAGGCATTTCAAAAGTTCCCACGTTTCGTAACTGCAATATTCACAGAGATAACCGTTTTACACAGCAAATGGTTTCCCCATTTTGAATAGATGTTTCCCATCTCTATATACTGCTCTAATAAAAACAAAATTGTTCAGATTCGACATATTTTTGAAATGCTGTCTTGTCATTGTATTTTACAGGCGAAATTACGTAATGATATTTTATGGACATATTTAATAGGTACTACAACTATGTAATAACGAAAAATATCCTTAACTGTATCTTATTGTACTGTGTATGTCTTAATAAATAAATAAATAAAATACACAAATTCTGTTAAACATTGTATGTCAATTCATTCGTCATTGAATTATCTGCTTACTTACATTTATTCCTAAGTCTTAACACAAAAAATAAGATCTTAAAGTGATGTTCTATTTTCACCTGTTAAAATTTTTTTTGGTGCCGTACCTTAATTATGGTTAAATGAGAGGTGTAACATGTTTTGTTTTGTTTTTTTTTAAAGACAAATAAACATTCCCGGATTACGAATAACCTGACAATGTTTAAAAATCTCCTACTAATACCACATTAAACGTAGAGTTTTGCTTGTGTTGTGACGGAAGACTTAGCCAGCCGAGGAATTGAACACACTACGCCTGGGTGGGATCCAAACGCGATGCCATCTCAGCCACTGACCGGTCTTTTTAATCATCCCTTTCAACCATTTATTTATTGAAACATATAAGTGTCCCTTTCTACCATTTCCTTACGGAAACATTTAAGTTTCCTTTCTGAAATTTATTTATTTAACTTTGTTAATGTTTCGCATAACAAAGTTCTCCTTCAAAGTCTCCCATTCTCTGAATTTACGACTGATGTAGTCAACTGAAGACACATATAAAAAAGGTATGCTTTTAAATGTTCATGTATATATTTTTTAGTATTTATTTAGTTAGAGAGAAAAAGTTACAATTTTTTTATTATTTTAGAATGAGGTTTAGTCTGATAAATTCCGATTGAAAAATTATTTATCATGTGAAAAACGAACAAGCGATTTTTGCGGTCTTCGTAATTATATCCAATCAAAATATGAATGCGTTATGTTATTGTAAACATATCTTTTTAAACTTTTTTTTAGTTCTAATGAACTTTAAATACATGTTGGCTAAATTTCTTGTAATAAATACCATTATAAACCATTTTTGTTTACATTCAGACGAATTTCACGCATTCGTGAATTTAATGTTTTTTTAAATTATTTTTTTATAAAACCTACAAACTTAAGAAATAAAAAATATGGGCAAAGTCATTGGCTTTAAACGGCCGTTAACAATTTATTTGTTTTATTATCAATATTCGGTGGTATGTTCTTTTTAATGAGCGCGAGCGAATTCAAAATCAAACGTATGAAAATCTTCAGCTCTCACTGCATTCTATCATAAACATATTGGCGCTCCAGTGGAATCAATTTCGTTCATTTTACTTTTAAACGAGATTTTATGTATTCAAAAAACACCAACAACTTTCTTCCAAAATAGTCCCAAGTCTTCTTATGTTTTCAGAACAAAATGCTTTCGAATTTGCACTCTCTTTTTGCCATCGTTCCAAATTTCAAATACTTTTTTAGCAAAGTAAAGGTTGGGGAAGATGTATCAACTAAATAAATGACATCCCGGTAGGAACTAACAATATTCTCATTTCAAAACCAAACAGCCAACATTATATTTATAAAGCGTGAAATTTATTTATTTCAATGCAGAAATTCCGGTACTAACTACCATATGTATTCCTCGTTGGCCAGAATACTGATGAAGGGATATAATTATACCGAGTCAGTTGACATCTTTAAAAGGCGAAATAGGTAGACTTGACCTGAAATTTGGCATTTTTGAGGCCACTTTTAGACGTATGGACACTTTTCTAGAAAAAAACACAAATTGATTTCGAAAGATCGTTATTTTATCTTGTAAAGTAAGATGTAAAATTTTGAAAAATAATATTATTTTCATATCATAATAAAGTGTTACCGTTGGACAATGCGCAGATTTGTTGCATTTTCAAAGGTGAAGTTGTATTATACAACAAATATTTCAAATCATTGAATAATAATGTATAAACAATCAATAAATTATCTATCATATGTATGTATAAGAATTGTGTTTTTATTTCAAATAAAATTACTAATAAATAAATCCGAGCACGCGTTTTGTGACGAAAATCCCTCAATTGAAGTATTTATTTATGGTCTTACAAATTGGTATAGTTCAGATTTTTTTAGCAAAATAATTTACCAAGACATAATTGAAACATTAGAAATAATTTATGACCAAAAAATATATTCTTAAAGTATATAATAGTAATTAATTTCGATTCGCGTTTGTTGTTTGTGACTTGCCCCGGCGCAAGCCGAAATTTTATCATTCCCCGCTACGACAGGGCGGCGAGCGGACGTCTATTCCACGCCAGTCTACTTGATAACATTTTAAAGAAATTCCTCGCTTAAAAATGAGGAGGAAAATACCCTCGAAAAAAAGTTTTATTAGATAGCAAAAATTACGACATCAAAAACGTACGTGGGAGATATATTTTCAGAAAAAACAAAGGTTAGTGATATTTAATTATCCGTGTACATTGTTCGTACTTATATGCTACAGGGTCGTTCAAAAGAATCAGTCAGAATAAGCACATATTTTTTATAACATTTGGCGATAATTTTGTGTTGTTTAATTTCCAGGGAAAATAATCAACTATGGACAGGAGTTTATGTCTGTTATCGTTTTTTCATGTATAAATGTTAAAACTTATGCCAAAGTACGTGAAACTGTTTGTGATTGGTAGTCAAAAAGTGACACGAACCAAATGAATTTCGATTCGTGATGTGCGATTCAAATCATTTTTTTGTTCATAATTTCTATTCTATTGTCCAATTCACTATTACATTGGTATAATTCAACATATTTAATGTTTTTTGTGTTACTTTTTGTCAGTTTCATAATGTCATATTGTGAATTGAGCTTCTTGTTTTAGGAAAAAAAACAAGGTTATTTTTGACATACAAACCTATGATTTTTACTCGTGAATTTAATAACATTTCGAAAATTAGACGAGTCAGGTCGCTCCGTTAATCATGAAAACAAATACATGAAAGCGATACAATATTATGCAATCGCATAACTACATATGTAGGTAGGTACCGTAGAAAATAGTTGGAAATAAAACCTAGTTTTAATATATAAACTACTTCAGTTGTAAGGAATAAACCCTCTTTTCAATGTCATACATATCAAATCAAGTAATACTTTGAAGATAAGTATTAGAAATAAAACTTACGGTAATACCTTTCGGACAAACGAATAAATAAGTAAAACAAAAGATTTTTACTCACCTTTGGAAAACTCGTGTAAAATATTAAAAAAAAAACAAATATTTGAAATTTTTTTAAATGTATATTTATATACCTACATATTTTATATCTACCATGTCAACAAACTGCATTTGTATTTATTTATGTTTACGCACTCCGACGTATAATTTACAAATATGTATGTAACTACTTATAAGGAAGAAAGCTACAACCAAGAATTAAACAACAATAATTGTTATTTCATCGGAACCATGCTGTAGTTTTCACTGCCGCGCGAGTGTACGGCTCGCAGCGGAATGAATTCGGCATTTCTGTCTCGGTCTAAAAAAACGTCCGATCGCGAGATCGTCTTTTAACGAAATTTGAATTCTCGTCCGCTGGTTAAATCGCCTTCAATATAACAGATTGTTACTGAGGCTGTTTAGTTATGTATAATAATTACGTACTGTATTTTAACAGTGAGAAACCCCCTCAAAAGGACGTTAATAAAATAATACATAAATACTGACGCCTATGATTTAAATTTTGTTATGGTACAAATATGAATTTAGACTTTTGCTTGCATGTTTCAAATAATGATATTAACACACCACACATCCCTCCCAACGTCACCACCTCTCGCAAAAACACACTTATCTGTTGCCCTGGGGATATATTTTATTATGTGAAACAAATGTAGCGATTTCATTATGAAGTTTTTGCATTAGCAAACATTAGATTCTGGAAATTTATTTTGATTACATTCGTATTAAATAAACAAATTGTTATGTCAGCTACACAATCCAGCAAGCTTTTCCATGAGGCCAGTAAACCCGAATGTTACTAACTACTCTTCATTGCCTTATCGCGCAATTATAGCTTGAATTTTTAGCTATCCCCTATACGCCATTCACATTCGTTTTACGTCATTTGACTGAAGCACAAAAAAATCCTACGGGAACGAACGATCATATGCATTAGAAAAGCTTGCTTCACTACAATCTTGTGTTCTGACTCTCTCAAGTTTAGCCAAAAGCGTAAAGCAGACATATTTTGTTTTTTTTTTACTCAAGCTTTAATTCAATCGTAAATCAAGTTTCATCCAAAGAAGGAAAATTAATATTTTTATCGTTAAATGTTCTACACGGAGAAAAATGAGTAATACTGATATATTAAAAATCTCTTCAAATTATTGTTCATCCTGTTAAAAACGGGGTTGCAAGCCGTTTCCTGATAAAGCGTTAATAAATTCTTAATTAAATCGGAACACTTGTTGTATTTGTCTAAATAATAAATCATGACGAAATACAAAAATGTTAGGATTTTTATGAACACGTGTTCAGATGTCGTGACAAAACTTTGGTATTTAACATAAAGTTTATCAGGATAGCTACCAATTCATTCTTCAACAGCCTACAATCCCGTTTTTAATAGAGATACGAATAATTTGAAGAGATTCTTAATAAATTAGCAATCTCTTGTTATGTTAAATGTGTGATGTTCGGCGTTAGAACTGCTTAACCCCAGTATATAAATTCAAAGTTTAAACTCATTACGGTTCTACTTATCTGACACTTAATGAGCTTTACCGTTGAACTAAGGATAAAATGTGTATTTAATGTAATGTGTATGTTCGCAGGTTGTGGAACTCCTCAACGACTTGTACACGTGCTGCGATTCCATCATCTCCCACTACGATGTATACAAGGTGAGACACGTGTTGAGATTACTTGGGACTTCATTTGCCCTTCCGAGTACTGTTTGATTTAGCAATGTTTGGTAATTGCCTTTTTGGCAATGTTTACACTTCCACTTGGGGTTATTGTGCCAAGAGATCACTTCGTTTGATTGTTTTAGTAGAACTAAAGTGGTGTAAACTTGCTGTCATTGAAATTCCAATATGAACACAGCGCGCAGTATATATTACGAACGTGCTATATGTGTACTTTGGTTTGTATTTTTCTCAACTATACCTATCCAAATGTTTGAAGAGCCATCAATAGAAAAATGAATATACAATTTGGACGACTTTGCGCGACGGCCAGGACATGTGCCATAGGTGGAAGTTGGAAGCCAATCACCAAATAGATTTCACTATAATAAGCTTTCAGGACGAAGAAATGTTAGTAGGATTAACTTATATGGTTGGATTTGGTTTTAAGGAAATAAGAGTTGTTGTCGGGAGACTGGTGCGAGGTGGATCTAGGATTCTCCAAGTGTATGTAATTTTTTTTTTAAATCTATCTATAAAGGATCTTTTGAAATTTGGTTTTATTTATATGTTTATTCAGTTGTTTTATGTACTCGTACAATACTGCATTTTACACAAATCTTACAAAACTGAGCAATCAGTTTTATTGTAAGAAATCTGTTTGACTATTGATCTATTTTAGAAATAAGAAATCTGTTTTACTGTATTTTTATTTTTATTATATATTTTTTTAATTCCTTGATGCCATGGGGTCAGTAAAATGTAGAAGATTTTCTTAGAAGAACACTCCAACATCGTAGCCATATTATGAGGGACGGCAAATAAAAGATTTAATTCAAGGGCCAAAAGAGTGTATATACTTAGTGTGTTTTATATCACCGTGAGTATAGATAATATACATAAAGATCACCTGACAAACGGAGCTAAAAACGATCGATTTAAGTCTCGGTAATAAGCGTTCAAAAATAAGAAGAAGATGGTTTGAAAGGGGGATCCCTATATATATATAATATATAGAAAATTGTAAAATTATTTGATAAAACACGACTCTTTAAAATAGAGCAAAAATCTATCTACAAATGCCTGTTTCATTTAAAGATACACTAAAAAAAATTAATAACTATAACATGTTAAATAACGGAACAAAAGGTGTTCTTAATAATTTTTGGAACTTACTTTGCGTTTTTTTTTTCTATCGAGGGTATATAATTACTGTCTCTGTTCTACAAATGTATAGATATTATCTTCAAAAACCACATTTATTTTTTTAGGAACTTAAAAACTGTCAATAGAAATATGTTATAAATGGGTTAAAATTTGGAAGGCGGAGTCTTAAGCGCAAAAGTAGTTTTTAATTTTTTTTTTATTCAAAAAAGTAGAAACAAACGAGAATAGGCAACAGAAAGGGATATTTAAATAAGCACAGAGCCATGGGAAGAATTTAGAGGAAGAATTTAAATATATTTTTTAGCGTTTCAATATTTTATCATTTCTATTTAGCTAAACCTAATAAATCTATAACTCTTATAATTCACCGCAAATTTACTTTATTATATTGTATTTAAATAAGTCAATCTGAACGTACGACTAAGTAACTCACTAGAGAACTACGAACATAAATAATTTATTTGCTTTGTGAATACATTCTATTTCGCAACTTTAAAATAGTACAGTAAAGTCGTATAAATAAAATATTCTAGTTATTCATAAATATTATTTCTGCTTTTCTCGTGACTTATTTCATGAAATCTCTTTCGTATTTTAATGCTACCTTTATTTTGTAACAGCTTCTCGGAATTCGTTTGAAATGTAATAATAAATGTTATTCAGTTTATCTAGGAAGTGATTTGGTTTCTGTCTGCTTTAGTTAGTTATCATGTTATCTTATAGTCACGTCTTTGCTTCGCGGGGGTCAACAAATATGACGTAATTTCGCACAACTATTTTAGTGCACATTCGTTTTTTTTCACTTATGTACGAATAGGTACCGTCTAATAATACTTTTCTGTTATTTCGACTCTTGACTTGATCCGACATAAGTTTAGTCGCTAAGGAACCCCCTTGAAAGATCTCTTCTTCTTTCGTATGATAGGGGGTCAGAGGGGAACATCTAGGTCAGTGAGCCAGTCTAGGGCCTCATGCGACGCCCTCATCCCGCCGGGGAATGAATGCAGCGGGCATTCGTTGATCACATGGTCTGCACCACACCGCACTCACACATCGTCTACTCTTTAAGGTCCCACCTATGCATCATGTGGGCACTGCGGCTGTGGGATGACCTTATCCTGTTGATGGCGGACTAGAGTTTACGAGGCAGTGAGAATCCAGGCTGTCTCTCAGTGGAATCATGCACGGGACCAGCATTTCTTACGTCTGCCAATTGCCTCTCGAGTTTCCACCGATCCTCTGGAGTGAGAGGTAATCGGAGGAGCCTCTCTCCTTCCTTCCATAATGGTTTTTGGGACTTCAAGCGACATGCAGGGTGAAAGACGACATCATCGTGCAAAGGTTAACGATTCCCCGTAGCGTTATAATTTGTACGTAATCTCAGGTTACATAATTACGGTGCATATGAAATATAGAAGAGGGAGAGAGAACAGAGAACAGAACACAGTGACATGTCCGCCTTCACCTACCCTACACCCACTTTTACCCCCTCTCTCTCTTGCCTACCACCCCCTCACTCCCTAACCAAATATGTGTTTTTATGAAACTCTGAGGACGGTTCAGGTAGAAACGAAACCGGTTGATTTATACATCAAGTTAATGCTTAATAAAGTGGTATCCAAAGTTATTTTATTCTATTTTTTTTTAATATATATAATATAGGTAGGTACTTTATCGCTTGTCTGAATTATTGACACAGTTCTATTTTTGAAAATTTTACTTAAATTCGGGACTATTACGAGTTCATTGAAGTTACAATTACATCCGAAATTAGTACCTACGTTTGATGATTTTTTTTTCTTCTTCAGGTGGAGACTATAGGAGATGCCTACATGGTGGTGTCCGGTCTGCCGCTGAGGAACGGAGACAGACACGCCGGTGAAATCGCCTCCATGGCCCTGCACCTGCTGGAGAGAGTTAAGAGACTTGAAGTGAGGCACAGACCTGGTACTAGACTGAAGCTGAGGATAGGTAAGGAACTATACAAAGTGTTAAGGGACGTACCTAACTCACTTTAAGCAGCAATTTCTGACGTTATTTGGAGTAAAAAATTGTAATTTAATTTTGTCTCCTGTGACATTTTTGATAGGTTTTTTTTCAACTAAAGCATAAAATAATCACTAGGTATTGGTCAGTTCGCGTTGGATTAAGATGTCAGGCGGTAACTCGGCTCAGGCTTCAGTCACCAGTGAGGACATTTGAAAGAAATAAAATCGTTTGTTTTAAAAAAATGAAATCTTTTTTGTTTTAAACAACAACAAATAAAAAGTCACCGGAGACCATTTTTTTTTAATATATTTGTTTTACACCAAACAATTTTAGGAATCACTGGTCAAGTCAAGTACGTCCCTTAATATCCTGTGTAAATAGTAAATAAATTATATTCGAAGGGGGGGGGGGTGCGCGATACGATGTTGAAATGTTGCGAATACCTGAGGTAAATGAGCTGAAGGAATGATTTATTATTAAATAAAATGTTGAATTTTTTTCAAATACGTAGGTAATTGGGGTAAATGAAGTGAAGGAATAATGTATTACTTGTATTTTATGAAATATTGAAATAAGTAGGTACCCGACGTAAATGAGGTGAGGGAACAATTTATAGAGAATTAATTTATTTAGATGTTAAAATAATTAAGATACTTGAATTTTGGGAACTTATTAGGATGCGGAAATATTTGTTTTGTGGACATGAATGCGATGCGAACATAATTGAGATATGGTAGTAGGAGATAATAATAAAGCTGGGCAGTTTACACGATGCTTTTTTTCGTGCAATTTCCATATGGGTCGTCTTTTCTTGTGGATTCGGTGTGGAAAAAAGGACGTGTTCTATTTTGGTACCGATTTTTGTTCAGTTGTTTCGTTACAGTTTCGTAAGATGGCGGACATTATTTGACATACCTACATGTCGTCTGTCATTGTTTTACGTATCTTTATTATGTAGAAATGTTGCATGTTTATTTCGAATATATGTTTATTCCCGGTTTACGAATAACCTGACAATATTTGAATATCTCCAACTACCATCAAAATAAGCGGACAATGTTGCTTGTGCCATGATGGAGGACTTATCTACTAGAGGAATTGAACTCACAACGCCTTGGGTGAGACCCAAACGCGATGCCAACTCGGGCACTTGTGTGTTTTTCAATTTCATGTATAGTTCGATGATTTTTTAAGGCAACGTCAAAGACAAATGACAGATGCTTTCAAGTGATTTTGCTACTGTAGACGATTACGTGGTACCATCACAAAATATAATTTATTTTCTAACACATAAAAAGTCGAAAATAATGACCGTGTAAAGCAAAAAGTCGATTTAGTTTCCATATGGGAATCGGTATGAAAAAAAAACATTGTGTAATACGTCCATTACCGAGGTAAAATTGTTAAGGTTCCAGTGGTGTGAGTATGTGTAAATGTTTTCGAATGTGATGAATTGAAAACATTAAATTTTTACCGTAGTAATTTTAGTCGGGTGTTGGAATTGAAATTTTACACACATTTTTGTAAAATATAGTAATCTAAATATATTTTGATAGTTCAATTAAAAAGCGGGTAAAACAGCTAACATTTTTTTCTTTTAAAATGTCTGGCCTGTGTCGGTAAATCATCAGACAGCGATTGTAAAGCTGTACCTCACCCCCCCATAAAGACCGCCAGACGTTTTAAAAGGTTTAAGAAATATAAAACCTCAGTTTAACCGTTTTAACTGAACTTTGTTCATTTTTAAATTGCAATATTACATCCACTGAAACTTTTCCAATACCTTTACGACAACGATAAAACCACGTTTATTTTTTCTTATAATAACTCCAATGTCATTCTTCTTTGGAAGGTGTGAAATTAAAGTCATTTTGCGAAACATTTTTTTGCATTCGATGATCTACACAACTCAAATTTTTTATGATATATGAATGAATATTTAATTTCATAACTGAGAGGTGGGCGAAAGGGGTATTATTTAAAGTTGGCAATCTACGCCAAATAATAAGTGTTACTCTTATGCACGCCTAAAACCTCTGACTTTTTGCAATGTACTTCTCGAACTGAATTGCAGATTGGGCAGAAAACATTTTCGCGTTACATTCGATTCCAGATAAATACGTTGTTTTTGAACGTGCTTCAAAATAAACCATAGTTTTGAAAATCAGATCAAAGACTAGTTCAGATTATAGTATTTCAAATTGACTTATGAAAATAAAAAATATATTATAGTGAACGCAAACATTGAAAAAGTGTAAACTGCAATTACCACTTTACATGAAACTAAAAAAACTACTATTAAAGTTACCGTCGCTTTACTTTTTTTGTTTCATACAAAAATATTTGTTAAAAAAAATTTGTAAATGCTGAATGTCGTTTCATAGAATAATTTCATTTTTTTCTATTAAATTTCTGCTAATTTTCTATAATTTCTAAGCTTTTGTACGCAAACTGATTCTCGCAAACTCTTTCTAACGCTGTTTAAGACATATATCTATCTCACTGTAATGCAAATTGAGATAGCATAACTTTTATGAAACCCTGTTAGCCTGGAATATATATCTCCTCGACGGCTGTTTGTTGTTTGTGAAGAAATTACCCAAGGGGTTAGCACCCAAATAAAAGGTTTTTGAATGTGTTTCGGAATGTGTACCCGGGTTTATGATTTCAACGTTCAAACCGGCATTTACATTAACTCTAGACGGGAGGCACTGAAGAAAATATTCCCTCGGGGACTATGGCATCTTTTGGGGATGCTGTGTGAGGATCTTTTTAAGGAAAGGAAGGAGAAGAAGCTATGGGATGGAAAAGATACTAGGGGTGGGTAGGAATCCGGGGGTCAATGTGTTTAGGAGTGACAGACGTATGAATCCATCCCTCCCACTGCGGTGCTAGGGGATGGATCGAGTCGAGTCGAGTCCGGCTGACGACTGGATAGTCTCAACCAACAAACCGAGCACCTCTGCTAAGTCACCAAACTTAGCTTGCCTCTTGGAGTGAGATATGATATAGGTGTTTGTTATTCAGTGAATGGTTCTCTCCCAAATTATTTTGTTTAAAATTATTAAACGTTTTACCAGCTGTTGTTTTAAACTCAAATGCGTAGATATTTTCTTTTATCACAAATCTCTATATTTAAGCAATGTACTCATATCTCAAAAATACGATCTTTACCGATCTCTGCTTTCTACTCCTAGCCCACAGACAAAGTTAGTTAAATTGAATTTTCGTTCAAGGAAGAAGTTTTGAAAACTTTTGATCAATTTCACCCGTAGTAGTTTGACGGCCTCCGGGGTTGATTGGTTACGATCCCTGGTTACGAATCCTGGTTGATAGAAATCCCTGCCTGTCCAAATAATAATTAATTGAAGAATATATCCTTTCCCCAGGTATCCACTCTGGCCAATGCGTGGCCGGTGTAGTGGGACTGAAGATGCCGCGCTACTGTTTGTTCGGCGATACCGTCAACACGGCCAGTCGCATGGAGTCGGCGGGCGAGCCCCTGAGAATCCACGTGTCCGCCGCCACGTGCAGGCTGCTGAGGAAACTGGGAGGGTACCACTGCACGGAGAGAGGCCTGACGATGATCAAAGTAAGTACTAAAAACTACATAATGAATAATAAAAAATATATTTATGGACACTGTAACATCACATCTGCCCTAATGATAAAGAAGAATAAAGTGCAACACGCCATAATAATCCAAAAACTAATATCATTCATATAGATAATCATTCGACGGTTTCCCGGCAACGAAGCGTTGAACATGAATCGGTGAACGTCGTTGATCCTGCCCTCGAGAATTACGATGCATAAGTTAAGTCGCTTACGTAAGTGACTTATAGAAAATTACTAATGTAAACGACACAGTAAGTCACTTACCGGAAGTCGTCAGAGGCGTGAGTTTTTGTACAGTTCTAAGGCTGCCTTTACACTAGTAAGTAAAATTTACGACATTCTTAAACTTAAGAGGAAGCTACAAGCCAAAAATGTGTATATTCTTGGTATACCTTATATTGTAGGTAATAGGCATTATAATCGCTTGACAAACGGAGTTAGATTAGAAGAAAAGTTAGATTTCAAGCACAAAACTGTTTTTTATTTATTTTGTAAATAATTTTATAAGAAAGCAAAAAAGTTAATTAAGTGAAACTGTCACAGATAATCTTAGCTATAATAATGTATTTTTAAAAGTTGTTTCCTTTACGCGTTCATACATTTCTATTGAAAAAATATTTTTTTTAGTAGTATACATTTATATTTTTTATTGAGTAATTTATTTTTTTATTTGTATTCTACTCAAGCGAAACGATAGGAAAACCTTCAATTTATCTAAAGCATAATTTTTGGTATTCATAATGTACACCGATTCGTTATAAAGATTAATCAAAATAGTGATTTAGCATTAAGCTTCTTCCTCCTTTACTCGCAGGAGCTTTTAAATATGCAACGAATTTTTATTAAATATTTGGTAATTAATGCTCACAGAAGTTGTTCGTAATTTTAATTTACGTGACTATTTGCAGCGAACGCTAAACTTGCAATTTTATTTGTTCGCGCGTACACATGTACCCGTAAGTTTATCCCGTAAGTCGCTTAAATAAGTGACCTAACGGCCAAATTGCCAATTTAAACGATATTGTAAGTCTCTTACTGTAATTTATAGCAAGTTACAAAAGTCGAAGTTCAATTGCGTCCGCGCGAACTTACAGCCATCTCACAGCTTATGAAATCAGTTTGATAAGTTGAGACGCTTGAAGAAATGGTACCAAAAAGCGAGATGTTAAAAATGAAAAGACTGGTTTGATTTTTTTCCTATAAAAACTAGTATTATTATTATATATGAACTAAAATCTGAATAGAATAAGTGGATGAGTACGTTATTGTCTCGCGAAAACAGTATAAAAATAACACTAGATAAATCTCAAATAAGTACTAGGTATCCTCGAAAACAAATGAAAAGTTAAAGAAAATTTTCTTTCACTTTTCATTCCAATTCCGATTCCAAAAACCGAGGAGATATAATTTATTTTTAGGTGGAAAAGGGCTTCCTGAAAATTGGCATCCTTCTTTTTAATTATCCCTCCAATCTTTTCTAATCTCAATGTTTCTGTTCATAACATGACGTATTTTAATTCGAATTCGGTTTCTATCATCTAGCTGTCATTCCGATAAAATTAAAGGACACCGTTCAATTCCGCCGTTAAAGGAACAAAAAAGCTTGGAGAATCGATTTTCTCAAGCCAACTTCTGTTCCAATATATTATTTGAGCCCTTTCGTCTTTTTTGACAAAATTGCGAAAATTTGACTGCGGAAAATCGGTTTTTGATAGGAAGCCGTCTTGTTGCATATAAACATGCACTTAGCACTTAAGTAGTAATAAGTAATAATAAGTAATAGTAATAAGTTTAACTTCCAAAAAACTTCAGTGAGCATTTTTTTTACAAGAAAATATTTTACAAAATAATAACAACATATTTATAATGTATTATTCCAGAGAGTTTACAAAACTCATTTCGGGAAAGACAGCAGTATATCAAAGACAAGACAACATAAATACATTAAAAGAAATAAAGTAGAAGTTATTTTTGAGTTCTAAAAAAATTAATGTGTCACTCGTTAATAAAACTGCTGAGGAAATAGCTTTTAAGAGCTTTTGCCAGTGTTTTTTGTCCGTTGCTGGAAGTTTTAGGTTACTGGGTAATGCGTTGTATTGCTTATGTGCGATGTATTGTAATGATTTAATTCGTAAATTAGTCGTGTAAGTAGATGACGATAAGTGTCCCTTATAAAATCCCTTCCCACAGCCCCTACCTTACTCCGCCTCACAACGCCGCCCAACCGGGTGGTGACATAGTTCCCCTGTCTGTGCACTCCACAGGCAGGGACACTCTTGTGAGGTGTCACATAAAAAAATAAAAAAATAACAAAAAGTGTATTTGATTTTGTGATCCTGTTTTGTGTTGGTGTATGTCGAAATTAAAGACTGGTTTAGTGTTGGTGTGTGAGGAGTGTTGAATTATTTGTAGAATGGCAGTTGTGATGTTATATTTTGGCAGAATCGTAAAAGGAAGTATTGTGTCTGTGAGTATATATCTTCGACAATTGTATCCCATGGTAGATGATATATATTCCGTTCGGCTCTATTTTGAATGACTTATTAATTACCATAAGTTGGATGTAAGTCGTAAATTTTACTTATTCCTATAAAGCCAGCCCAAGTTGCCTCTCTGGTGCATGCGTCGGTTATGAAAGAAATAAAAAATTCAAAAAGTTGCTACTCGTATTATTTGCACTCTTTCATAAAATATACACAGCGCAAAAATCTTTCAGGTGATTTTTATATTATTTGGAATACGCGATTCCGCTTCGGAGGAAATCATTTTATTGTTGTTTTCCTGAATTGTGCCGACGAAGGTTTCATATATTATTCGTATTTCAATCCCGCTGTTCGTGCCTTCCTGAATCCTTATTAGCCGAACCGTTACTCCTTTACGTGCTGCAGAAACTTGGCCAAATCTGCTGACCGACTTTTCAATCTATCCTTGTAAATAGTTTTCTTTCGAAGAGACAGTTTTTTCGCAATGAGGTATTCTACTGAAAAGTTGTGACTTATGACTTTTTTCAATGTATTCACACTTAACATCGTCGATTCTTAATTATTTTAGCATAATATTAGTCACCTCTGCCAAAGATGATGTTTCTAAGAACTTTGAATTGTTTTTCGTTTTTGTTTTGACCGTTACGCGGCAAACACAGATAGCAGAGGGTGAAGAGTGATGTCAAATGCTTGGCGCGCTTCTTTAGTTTAGTAACAATGTCGTGTACCCGGCGTTGCTAATTTTTTCTCTACTTTCTATTAATATAATATGTATATAAACCTTCCGGAAGAAAATCCCTAAATGACAGTGAAAACTCTATCAAAATCATTTGCTTAGTTTTAGAGCTTCCGCTAATCCGCTGGAACTGCGTAAGAAACCATTACGCTTGCATAAGGTTATCGTTTGGGCCAATCAAGTCAAGGAATTATCAGTCCATATAACCGGGCCAGGATAACCGTGGTTAACCGGACTTTTTGGCTCCAGAAATGCAAAATCAGATTGGCTACAACTGCAACACTTTTTCCATCAAGATGGAGCCACTTCCCACGCAACAAATAACTCGTTAGCTGCTCTTCGCGATAATTTCCCTGAAGAGTAACTAGTCACCGAGGAGACATCACCTGGCTACCGAGGAGTCCAGATTTAACATCTGCTGACTGTTTCCTATGGAGTTACAAAAGGCAAAGTTTTCAACCCGTTGAAAGATGGTTATAATTCATTAATAAAAATTAAAAAATTATAAATTAATTGAACAGTATTTAAAACAAGCTTGATTTGTTATTTTATTATATTTTTAAGTAAGTATCAAAAATGAAAAACCTCCTGAGATACCTTTTAGTACATGTTCCCACCTACTTATTACAATGTATATAGACAATGTCCGAGCGGAATATTATTATTTAACTTTCATTTAACCGATTCAGTGCCAAATCACTCCGGTGGGTAGACCAACCATATGTAACAAAAGCTCCTGGCAGCGTTTGTTAAGTTTTTAATTGTTAAGTTTTATCTCTTTCGAAAAATTTGAATTTCAACACACTTCCATTAAATATTAAGACAAAACTTCACGTGAAATCACGATTTACGATGAATTTTTCCCATGAATCGGTTAACATTATGAATACCAAAAAAGCTTTGGATAAATTGAAGCTTTTCCTGTCGTTTTGCTGTACTATAGTTAAAATTAAAATTTTGTTATTTTATTAAAAATTAAGCGTAAACTTCTAAAAAATGTATTTTTCATTAGAAATGTATTAACGCAAATACATGGAGAAAACAAACTGATATAAAATATTGCTAATTTATTACAAAACTGGTTTATTAATTCATATTCCTGTTAAAAACGGGACTGCAGGCCTTTAACGAATGAATTGACAGGTTTCCTAACAAACTGTCGATAAAACACGAATGTATTTTGGGGATGTCGGAAAACGTTTTCATAAAAATTCTGATATTTTCGCATTTCGTCATTATATTTATAAGGATACGCGCAGCTGCACGAACACGTGTTCAGATATATTCGAAATGTACTGATATTTTATCAGGAAATTGCCTGCCATCACGTTTTTAACTAAAAAATACACTTTTATGGCAAAGATAATCTGTGACAGTTTGCCTTGATTCGCTTTTTCTTGTAAAATTATTCACACAAGTAATAAAAAACAATTTCTAGAATTAGTTTGCCACGCGTTATGTATACGTATTAGCTATATTAGTGGTGACATAAAACAAACTAAGAATACACACGTTTTTGGCTTATGTATTCTCCGCCTATTATCGTGTCTGTTATTTGTATGCCTTCAAGGGTGTTTTAATAGGTACGTTGATAATGAAGTAAGTTGTTTCTTTTCATATCAGTTGCATCAAGTAGATATTTATTTTTAATCGTCCTTCGTATTTTTATCTTACTTCTAAACATAAAAAATTCAATATAGACTGCAATAAAAATATGTATCAATTTCCTTCGAGTTTAACACAGCGAAACAAGGAGAAAGCAATAAAATATACACTTAAATTTACACCAGACCACTTCACTTTCAGGAATATAAATCCGAAGTATCTACTTGATCAACTTTTACTTTCATATCCCAGTGCTCTACAACCTTTTTTATTCACGACACACAAAAGTTCTTCCCTGATATCCGCTGAATATCATTAGCAAGTTTCTTGGCGGTAGATATTACTTTTATGAAATAACTAAGCGTTTTACTTTACTTTACTTCACGAAAAGTTTTTCAAAATCTCACGTAGACAGTGACCTTCCTCTTGTTTAGAAGGTCAAGAATGCTAAATATCATTTCCTTTCGAAAACTCTATAAAAATTAAAAATTGAAATTAGACAAACTTCTTCAGATAAATAAATTTTCGAAATCAGTCATCAATAATCATGTAAAATGAATGAGGAATCAATCTCATCTTGAGATATAATTTTCGAGGGCAAATATTAAATCTAAAACGTAAATGGAACCATTTTTGGGGTATGGTAAACTGTCATAAAATACCCAATGTAAAAATAGACAAAAGCTGACCGAAAATATGGCATATTTCTGATGTGTATTTGGTAAGTGCTAATCGTGTATTACTTAAAAATATGTAAAATTTGTTTTTAAATTGTTAGGCGTATACCTATCTATTACTGTTAAAACATATCATATCAGTCCCTGTTAACTTAACTCACTCAATAATTCTGTTTTTTTTTGGGATAGTTAACATCAAATCTTAAAATAATACAATATACCTTTTTATTATCCGTGTTTTGCATTGAATATTTAAAAGGTGACTATCTTTTTGTTAAGAATACATTGTACAACACTGTTTTAAAAAAAACGTACTATCTTTTTCCATTTTTTTCATAAAGCTTAATTCAAATGTGACCATAAACATGTAGGTAGATAAATACCTAACACGATAAGGACCTAACACGAAACCTGCGTTAATTTTTCGTCTTATACAAAATAATAAATTGGTATTACATGTATTTTAATCTTACTTTTTAATATTTTATTTTTATAATATCTTCTTTATAATTCTGTTTAATCCTTATGTGCGTTCATTTTTTTTCTTCTTTAATTTTTTTCTTGTCTTTTATAATTTCTTTGTGTAAATATTATTTTCCTAGTTCTTACATTATAATTTAAATCATGCACGACTACCATAATACGGACATGATCATATGTTAGTTGAGAAAATCACAAAAAATAGTAATTTAACAAAATATTATAATAAAAATAAAAACATCATTTCATTTTATGCATAATATAGTCGGGTAAAAATGTCAAAGTGATGATAATTTAAGTTAAATGAGTGTTTGGAACTGTAAATAAAGGAGTAAGGTTTGGAGTTTGTTTTGGAATACGGAATCACGATCGGGACTATCAACTAAGTTGTGTGAGATTTTAAATGACATTACAAATTATAGATATTACACAATATTTCCAATTATAGGGCGTTTTACAGACATTTTTAAGTATGTTTAATAGGATTATTAGATCTCTTGCTTTCAATGCGTTACGCCACGGCCGCGGTATGCCTTGAATATATATCGTCTCGTTGTACACTGGTTGCGTACCGCATATTCCATGATTTTCAGACATAGCATAGAACTTTGGGCAATAACTGCGGAAAGCGGAGCTACGAATACAGTAACCCTGTTTAACTGTATTATTGTCTTATTAGAAATTCCAAGGTTTAAGGATTAAGAAACGAGAGGCTCACGACTCCAAGCTTCCAGTTATATTTAGCTACAGCTAATCCTTTCTTGTAGGCCTGCGAAGTGGCAACGTCTTCAGAAAGTCTAAAAATAATCACCGCTTTCGAGGGTGAAAAGATTTATTTACCGAGTACTTTGATGAAATTATTACGGAGACGTTATAATCAGCACGTCGTTTCGTGTCAAAGTATTCTAAGAGCTTAGTCAACTGGAAAAATAAGTTTTTCATAATTTTAGAAACGGTTTTATTATCGCCGAAACAAATTTAGGAGAATAAATTAACTTTTAATAATGCCAAAAGCTTTGAACGTCTAAACTTTCATATGACATTTTTTTTATATAAATACCATACATGAGGGAGAGGGTCTATGGTGTCCCTAATTCAGAAATATTATGAGGCTAAAGGGAGTGGGGAAGGGAATGAAATGGGGGATTTGGGAAGCTATTCAAATCTGGATATATCCGACTCTGGAATGTGCCGAAATATTGTTATGGTACTTTCCTGTTTAATGGACACTATTTAAATGTTAATTCAAGATATATTTTACTAACTTAATCCAACCTAACCTAACCTTACCTAACCAAGCCTAGCCTAACCTTACCTAACCTAACCTAACCTAACCTAAAATAAGCTAACCTAAATAGTGTTATTGTTAAATTAATTTTTATTATTAAAAATAGAAATTGTGGAAATAAAACAAATTAACTATTTCTATTTTAATAAATAATGGAAGAACTGTTTAATTTAAATTTTAAAATGTGTTGTGATGACTATAGTTAGTTAGTTTAACAGTGAAAATCCCCAATGATTTAGCACAGTTCATGCATCGCGTAACGAACTAAATACATTATAATGATACGGGGTGACTTGTGACTAGTGACTGGGTCAGTGGCCCGGGTACTTTGCAAACACACGCGTGAACACGTGGCGGTTTAAGTACTTACTCTTTCGTTTAAAAGCGAAAATTCAAAACCTCAAATAAGTCAAATGAGAAAATTTACACCAACATTGATAATATTCAAATATTGTAATGAAAATACATTTGTTGTTAATTATTCCTACCTGGACAATGGATGCATTTAGCCATAGTCAATATAAGAAGTAAACAAACGTTACTCGCCACTTTCTTTTAAAAGATTTCAGAACTACATTTTCTGCTAGAATAGCTGTATTATGTGGCTTCACCCGAGATTGTGGTTTTGATTGTGTTTGATAATATTAAAAAAAATGGTTTTAAGCTAAAGAAGGAGTTAGCGCAACACGGCATAACACCCCAAAAATAAATAACAAAAATACTTTTGGTCATGAAAATCTTAAATCATATTTTACCTTCTTAATATAATTATAATAATGATTGGATTATTTGTATAGCGCTGTTTGCGCGAGAAAATCACCTCAAGGGCGCTTAATAATAATGTACATGTTTGTTTGGATTTTTATAGACACCCTTTGAATGTAACCCAGCATTGTATCGCATTATTTGTAGTATAGTGATTCACAAATGTGGCTTTTAAAATGGTTTGGAAAACATCGCAAAGAATTTAATTGAGAGGCGTTTTGTCCAGGAATTTTTTAAACAAAATTCATTTTTACATACTTTCTGTCTGTGTAAAATCTACCACTGCGAAAGAGAATATTACAGTATCATTGTATTTTTATTTCGGGAGGCTTCAAGAGATTGCAAGAAAGCTAAACATCACGATGTAGCTACGAACGTTGTTTTTTTCAGTGCCAGGCAAAACTAAAAAAATATTCTAGTAATTTTTTCTCCGTTTTTTTTTCTTTTTTTATATAAACTTAAGAAAATAATTTGACTTGGGAAATTCTCTCAACGTATAGGGTATGAGGGTTGGGTAGGAATCTAGGGATCAGTATGTCCAGAAGTGACGGACATATGAATAATCCCCTCCCATTGCGGAGCAAGGCGATGGGTCAAGAGATTGAGTCCAGTTGGGTCAAATGTTCTCCCAGGCGCATCCTGAACACCCGATGAATCCTGGCACCCCTGTTAATTCACCAAACGTAGCGAACCACTTGGGGTGACCTATTGCAGAAGTGTTGATTATCCAATAAATGGTGCCCGAGGCGACGGTACCCAGTCCAGCCTCCCAAATTGGTACTAATCCTGTAACAACATTTTTTTTATTTTACATCTATCACATGATTTTGCAGTGTATAATTTAGTACATTATTAGGAATATTATTTCTTAATGTAAGCCGGTGCTTGTGTTTTAAGTGTAGGTACTTAGTAAAGTGTTATACTAACAAAATATAGTGAAAAAAAAATTATGTTTTAATGTTTGGCTCCATACTCATATTTCATCGGTGCATGATGAATTAATCAATAAATAAATCTGTATAATATGTAAAAATTACGTGTCACTGTGTTCGTACACGCTAATCTCCGAAGCCGCCCAACCGATTTCAATGAAATTTTGTAAACGTGTATGGTTGTTTCCAGCTTGAAACATGGGATAGTTTTAGACCCGAGTTTTTTAAAGAATTTTGTTTTTATTTTTTAGCTTTATCATCCAAAATCAACAACAAATATAACCACAAATTTTAACTTCTCTACACTCCTCCACCCCCTACAATATTTTTGATGCGATTTAACGGATTTTTTATATGAAAAAATGGTCGTAATTCATTTTAAAGGTGTGTAAACTTTATATATTCATATTGGCAAAAGACGGATTGATGCAACATATTGTTCACCAAATCGCACTTCATTAAATTAAAATTTATTACTATAAATTAAAACAACAATATTGTGTAGACTTGAGAATTCATCTTTATTTATCTCATTTATAAAATTTTATTTTTATCCATTATCAATTAAGAATTTTCATTTTATTTATTACACTTGATTAGGAGATGAATGAAATTTTTTTAAAAAAATGCATCGAAAGTGTTTTTTATGGATCGCATGCATACGATAAGCTGTCACACTGAAAGACATATACTTCAAGTCAGTTTTAAGAGTGTACAACGGTACCGGTCTCATTTTTACTTATTTTCTATAGTACTAAACAAATATTCACAATCTGCTGAAATGGTCGATATCAAATGAAACGTCAAAACAACATCTACGATGGTTGTGACTTGCGCATGTGTTCCATGTATGTCAAATGCATAAAATATCCGGCAACAGCGAGAACAGATAAAATGCGGTGTACATAAAATGAGGTCTATATAAAATGCGACCTACGTAGAATGCGGTCTGTGGCAGGACAATGTCTGTCCGGGCCCAATAGTAATTTATAAAATCACTTTTCAACAAAGTATAGCTTACATTGAGCATTGTGTAATAAATTTAAACATAAGAATAAGAAAATATATTGTTGCGGAATGAATTCGGCTGGGTGCTAAAAAAATGAATTAAGTGTTTTCAGTAGGAAGATCATTGAATAAGTTTATATCTTTATGCAAAAAATGATGTTAAGAGATAGATTTAGATTAAACTTACTTGAACAATTAGAAATCAATAAAAGAACCAATGACCCTAATATTACATTAATTAATAAAGTGAGGAAAATTATGTATTCACCTAATTCTAAGTATGTTCACAAAACCTAAACAATATAACACATTTAAATAAATTAATAGCAGCCACATCATTATTAAACAATTAAGATAACATCAATGTGGGGAAAACAGACTTCAAAATACCCCCTTAGAATATGAAATCTATTTTCACAATTATTTTATTAGTAAATTGGTTTAACCGGTAATGAATCATTTTGAACTGGGAGGGGATAAAATAGAATCATATAAATAAGTCGTCTAAATGTGGTTAAAACAACAGTTTGAAAATGGCCTTGAAAGCCGAAACAGCTGTAACAATAACAAAAACCAAAAAATACTTGCAGTACTTAATAATTATATTATTAAATTTGATTTTAATTTTTTTTTTAAATGTGTTTTATTGTTGATTTACCACATAAATCAATATAATTTGAATCCCAACTTGTAAGACTTAGTAGACAATCTGCATTCTAAACTTTAATAGCAATATTAGCGTTTTCCGTCAGGCTATAAGTTGTATAATAAGTTTTTCGGTATTTAGTGACCAGGTTTTCAGAATTTGCGTTGTTATGCTATTTTGTTATTAAATTAAGAATCTTACCAAACCAAAAATATTCTTTAGCTTTAGTTCAACAGTTGAACAATATCTGCTCTAAACCCCTTGCAGACAGGAATAACAAATTATTTAGATACAATAAACTTTACTACCCTTTGCAAATAGACCATAAGCCATAGCTCACACGCTGCCCCCATTTGGGGTCATCTGATTTGCCTTTGATACCCAAAATAGATAAGAATAATCAGTCCACAGAGAGACAAACATTCATATGATAATAGACCATTCGAAAATTTGTATACCGGCTTTTGAGTGCAAAATCTATCAATGCATTCGTGAGCTTCAGTTAGCAAATATTACGATATTTTTTAAATCCAAAAATGTCTTCTGAAAGTAATACCCAACCTCTATAGGTCTTCTGGCCTACATCAATTCTGCTGCAAAGCCCATACTTCAATAACTAAATAAAAAAATGTCATAGAATCTAGTTCAAACTCCGATGCCTTCTATCGAAGTCGATCGCTTCGTCAGCATTCTTGCGAAATTCCTCCATTCCTCGCCCAGTGAATTCTATAAGTCTTCATAGTGCCAATGAAGCAATAGTACATGTGCACCATTAATCATTTATTTACCTCTCAAATATTACGTTAGCTAACAGACGTAATCAGGTCAGTAACGCTGTATGCAAATTATACCAAATTCCGTGTATCCCGTTCATATGCCCCCCTTCGTGCCGTTTCAGTATTATCCATTCAACCCATCGCGTTATCGTTACTTTTGGGGTCATCGCTCCATATGTGTTATTGTCTTCATGGTGGCCTCTTATCTAGTAGTCTCTGTAGTAAATTTAAGGTTTATTTAATTAAAGGATATGAGAGCGTAAAAGGGTAAGTTTTTAGTTTAGACCTGAATACTGTTAAGCTTGTTATGCATATTAGTTCCGGAAGGAGTTTGTTCCAAGCCTTAGGCCCAGATACTCCGAAAGCAGGTCATGGCACTAATAATATAATGAATCCTATTCCCAGATACGTGGCATACCCGTTCCCATTAAAATTGCGCAATCCTTTTGGGAATATCGGTGACGCGACATGGGAATGGTGTCTAAGCCTTTTATCGTGTGGTGGCAGAATAATAAACCTAATCTTAACTCGATTTCAAATCAAACTGGAGCTAAGATCCATTTATTTGTATATCTACTAGTTGAATGTACTTGTGAAATATTCCAATACTTACAGAATGAGTGAACAAAATGTTGAACACTTCTTTAATATTTTCAAAATCACTTTGTTGCATCATTTTAATTTTATGAAACTATTAACAAGTGTTCTTTTCTTGATTAGTTTCATACCTACTAATTCGCAACTAGAATTTATTTCTATACTAGTAGAAGTAAGCTCAGACGATAGAAAAATTTTCTATCATTTGAACATTAAGTGCGCAAAATTTAATCAAGAATGCTTTGACACTCTTCTTTATACATATAAATAGATAGATACATACAACACGTCTCATTAAAATTGTAATTGATGACACCTGAAACTAACCATGATTGTTTAATGATACACAAGGCATTAGCCTCAATTTATTATTTAAAGCAAGGAATAACATTCAAAATTCTGATCAGCGGTAATTATTCCTTTAATCTTTGATGAATTTAGCGAGAATCTATTTACGCTTGGTTTTAATGTTGACTTAGAATTAAGTATGAGAGTTTCCTGGATGTGGTTTTACTTAAATGGGATCACTGATTGCTTGGCTGTTCCAGATAACGAAATGTGACAATAAATTAGGAATTACCTTAGATGAATTAATATAGAAGGAATTAGAATAGATAGGTTACTGGGACAACGCGCGTAGTTGCACCGAACTAGGTCCAGCGGACATATTTGAGATATACTTCGTTTAGTATCAAAAAACAAATCAGATAGAATTTATTTAAATTCCTAAATACGCAAATCACAAAGTAAAAAAAAATATTCAAGGCTTCTGGCTGTCCAAAATCGGTGGCTACAAAATAAAATAAAGCAAGAAAATTAACGCAGAGACACGTGCGTGTAAGAAGGACGACCATGGAACAGTAGACCATGGAACAGTACGTCGTATTCTACTACGCTACTCGCTGTCGGTTTGCGGGGGGCGGGCTGTTGATAATAGGTACAGCTATTTCATTCGTACGCACATATTCTTTGAATTGCTATCCTTTTCTCATGCATTTCGTTTTTCCTTCGATATTAACATCGAGAGATGCGCGCACCGCTGTATTGCTATTTCATCTACACACACATATTCTCTGAATTGTCATCCTTTTCTTATTCGTTTCGTTTTGGCAATGAAAGATATAACAAGAACCTGCCATATTTTTTGTTCGATTAGAACGACTATAACCTGTCTTTGTATTTATTTAGTCTATGGGAATTACTGCTTTAACTTACTACCTTCAATATAATTAGAAGCTCGAAATGTTCCCTTTCCGGTGGATAACCTAGTTTTCCGATGGGGTGAACCTAAGTGTGGATGTTCCAATGAAAAGGTCTCAAATAATTATTTGTAAATGTGAACTTTCTATTACTATTCGAGACTATTTTTTTTAACTTCTGTGGAAACTGACAACCATTAATATTAGGTTAACATTACCTGTTTCAAATTTTTCATTTTCAAACAGTATCATTTATGTCTTAAAAAAAAAATGTTTTTATTTTTTATTTTATGTGAATACCGCACAAGAGACCCAACTTCTTCCATTTGTATGGAGCCATTGAGACTATGGCATCCCTAATTGGGGTATGTTTTGGAAGGTAGTGAGGGTGGAAGGATAAGGGAATAGGAAGGTGGGGAAGCACCTGGCTATTGATCTAATCACGAAACACGGCTAAAAAGCCATTTCAAGCAATTTTTCAATTCTGAATGGTAGTCATACAATAGGGCGATATCTAGAGAATATTCTACTTTGGAACGTGCTGCAAATACAATTTATTATTTAATATGAATTTGCTCATTGGTGTTATTTCAATAAGTTGTTTTTAAACAAATTAATAAATAACATAACTTGCGCACGCCGGGATTTGAACACGCGACCTCTGTATTGCTAGTCGAGAGTCTTACCCCAGAACCACACCTAATAACACCGAAACACCGAATAACAATGACGATTCATATTTTTAACCGCTAATTTTCGTAGAATTCTGTTTTAACCACTCGAGAGATTTTTGGCATATTATGTCAAGTTTGCAAAATCGTTTTGAGCGATCGCTTTCCATAATGTGCCAAATTTATAGAACCTAAAATTATGGAATAAACGGTGAAATCTAGGGGGATTCATTGGCTTTAAACCGCATTAGGTAGTTTCATGTTTCTATAATAATGTTTTGAGGAATGGGATTAATGAAATAATATCGTAAATGCATATTTAACCACTCGTGCAATTAGTGTCATCTATGTAAAGGAAATATATTCCTTCAAATTTTGAATTTTTCCGTTCGCGTTCCGCGTTGCTGATATAGCAGAGCATCTGAACTGACGGATGATATACTACGTGGAAAACAAAACAGAATGTCGTTTCTATGTTTTTATGGAGCAACACAAGTGTTGTATTCAATCAATTGAAAAGAAATTAAAGTTCAATTTTATAAAATGAATCAGTTTCTTTTTAACAATCGGTTTAGTTTGGTTTGGTTACTTCAACCACCTAAAAAATCTAACGCAATATCGCAATATGTCTTGATCTTCGCTCTGTTTTTTTCACGAATCATCTGTCTGTTTAGAAGCTCTGCTTTATCAGCAACACGGAACGCGAACGACAAAATTCAAAATTTAAAGAAATTACATTCCATAATTATATATATGGAAATGTAATTTCTTTAAATTTTGAATTTTGTCGTTCGCGTTCCGTGTTGCCGATAAAGCAGAGCTCCTAAACAAAGAGATGATACATTTCCTTTACATTTACAATATTATTTAAATAATATTATTCCTAAAAATATAAATATAGAAACATATAAAACTGTTTACTGCGGTTTGAAGCCATTTGATGGTTTTAAAACTTTTTTTACGTTTGACCAGACTGGTTGGCGTATTTACAAAACCATTTCAGTCACTATCACGACTGTAATAGATAAGCTTTTATAAGTGCAAAATTATTTATAAAGCCTGTATTATTTCTGTTAACATTGTTTCAATGTGTTTTAATGAAGTTTTCGAAGGTTTTATTAAAAAACTATAAATCGTAAAATTTATCTGTTTATTTATTAAAAAAAATAGTACAATAAAATAAAATCATAAGCCATTCATCCCACTGAGGCATCCCTGTATCGATAAATCGATATGTGCATCTTTACTTTAATTATAGAAATAAAAATAGTACATGTAAACATAATATAATATTTAAAATATAAACCTTCAAAATGATTACAAAAATAAACAATACATACAGTTTTTCATACTAAAATTACAGCTGGGCAGTACGTTTACAATCGGCTACAATAATATTCTACTGTAAACTAAATAAGTATTACAAAGTACCCGTGGTGGCTTATAAGCCACTATATATAAATGTGTACATGACCTAGAACAAATAGCCGGCAACACTGTTTCAAAATGATATTCCATGCACAAGATGTCCGCCCTGTGTTGCTCAAAGTAGGCAATTAATTAATTCAAATATAATTCATAATATATATCATAATATATTTGATTTTTTATTCGGAAACACTATTGTATTCCAAAGCCAACTAGCATTGATAAAAAATGCATAAGGATTTTTTTTTCGAAAGCTTACGCGCATTTTCTATAAATCGTACACCACCGCTAAGTCATAATTTTATTTATATATCAATAACATGTTACCTAGTAAAATCGTACCACCTAGTAAAATCGTTTATTGAAAATTACTCTCTAGGCGAGTTGAACGACAAAAATTGAACGAGATTTCGTTCAGACGTTTCAGTTTAAGCCGAACCTGTATTGAAAATCAAGATGGCGTAAACTAAAATTATTCGAGCGTGCGTCTCTATAATTACTGTTATTTTGCGGAACGAACTTGAGAACGTGTTGTTGAAAAAACACAAAAACATCTTATTTGGGGTAGAAAATGGTTACCATGAATAATTGAATTAGGTGCGTCTAATCCTATTTTGAGACAGATGGGGATACAATATTAGAAGATACTGAACGGTATCGAAATCATTTACCAATTTCAAATAAACCATTTGATAAAGTGGCCGAATTACGCTGCATTTTTTTTATAAATAAGAAAATTTGATTTCAACTTAATTACTACTGAAAACAATTATTTATGACAGAAGAGATGAAAATACACACACAAAATTGGTTATTAGGATCTTTTTTGGGGTTATATAAAGAATTTAATCGTATTTTCTAACCTAAAAATTAATCTTCTACCATCTCCCCTGACAAAAATAATTGTTTTTTGCAGTAGGTAATTTAGTTGAAACCAAGTATTATTGTTTTTTTTAAACTTAAGTTGCTCAACTAAAAACTTACTCAACTTTGTTGAAAGGGTGTTCACAACTATTGAGTCCTTTCAAGTGTCATTCAACACGTCTGAACCGCCATAAGTCAACGTCCGACCTACATACGTCTTATCTACGAGTTGGTACTTGTTATAATTCAGTCTATTTGTAATAAATACATTTTATTCGCGATATTTTAATTTATTGTGAAACCGTTATCTGCCCAAATAACAAGAAGTGATATTAAGTGATATATAAAGTTTTATTATATGCAGTGATATGAAGTGATGATACGAAATATTATTATCAGCACTTTTAGAAAAGCTTTTATTTAAAACATACTAATTTTATATTAACATACACATAGCTATTATGTGGTCGATAACGCCAGCATAATCAACCAAATAAATAATTCTTGAAATATTCTGCGGTAACCAAATCTAATGTCGGTATGATGAAGCCATTTCAGTATTTTTTCAGAGAAGACTTCCTACTTCACCATCCATCAATTAAATTTCAACGAATGACCATAGACGATTCGAATCGATCGATTCGTCTAATCAATTACGTGTGTGAATTGTTCGATTCTATCGATTCCTATCGAGCTTTCATCTTTGAATCTCAAATATAATATTAGTAAAAAATTAATAATCAATGAATTGTTTGATTTCAGGGAAAGGGTGAAATGCTGACATCTTGGCTGGAAGGCGAGGAGGCGGGTCGCAGGGAGGCGAGGGCCCGGCGGGAAGTGTCCCAGACATCACTACTAGCCAGCTGTAGCTCTGACTGTAAGTGTATCAAATATATTAACCTTTTTATTTTCTTCCTTTTTACTATCTACGTTTTTCGTCTGTTCGAATATAATCAAAATCGCATGGCCCTTTTTAACAACACGGAAACTTTAACCACTTTCCCAAACACAGGCAGTGGCGTACAGACCATAAAGGCTGAAAAGCTTAGCCTACCCTAAAAAAAAATTAACTATAAAAATAAATTAAAAGATATTATTAAAAAACGATACATTTCTGATGAAAATGTTTTTTTTCTGTTCCAGAATTTGGTTATGAAATTGTAAGCTCATTTATTCAGGTTATTGCCATTTTCAAATATTCAAGCACCCTAGCTTGAAAAACTAAATACAGCCTACATTTGGTCATAGGACATTCAGGCCATTGCACACAGGGTAAAAAAGCATGCAAAAAATATGGTACCATTCCAGAAGCAATGCTCTCCGCGTGTAAAAAGTCTAAATTAAAAATCATATTTATAAAAATAAAAATGAATGTTTCTTCGTTTGTCCCGCAAGCTTTCCTATACCATTCATACGATTTCACTGAAAATTTTAATGTGTGTGTATGAAGACATAAATCCAACTATTATCTTTGCATAAATCATACAATTATTTGTGGTAAAATAAGACGTCAATATTGACCGAAAAAAGAGGTGCAAGGAGAATATATGACTTGGAAGTGAATATTCGAGGAAGTTGAGGACGCCCGTGGAAGATGGCACGATCAAGTGAATTAAATACCTATTACAATAAAATAATATTATTTCATTATTATTACAATAAAATAATATTATTTCATTATTATTACAATAAAATAATATTTTGTCAGGTACTGAATCCACAACCTCAAAACTTTATCCCGAACCATTTATAAGTCCCCGAGCAACGCCGGGTATACGTCAGCTAGTAATATATACAATAGCGCTGTACTCTAGTTCTCTTCATATTCCTCTAGTGAATTTTCTCCAGAGCGCAGGTGACCACGCAATTAACTAATTATTAATTTCATCCACCACTTACGCATCACTGTCATAAGCAAAACAGGAGAATAAGCTATGAATAATTCTTGTATTTTTATTCAAATGATCGTAAATGACTGAAATCTCACAGTATTATGAAAACGAAATAAAATAAGTAACTTTTGGAAATATTTAAAAGTAAGTACTAAAAAATATTCTCAGTTCTTATAAAGATCTGAATATGATTTCCTAGAAGGAAACGATTATTATTTTCCAGAATGTTTGTATTTTCCTCCAGACATATCAGCTGAGTTGCTGACGCCGTCAAATCACATTTGATTTAACAAGAATTCGTGATGGAAAAACTAGAAAATGAGCAACGTCGACCTAAATTGTACTACGAGTACATTTATATGGGATAGAAATACAAAATTCTTTATAAATGTTGTATTCCTCTGTTAAAAGCTGCATCTGTCACATCAGATCAGGCCTATCCGATGTTACACCGATTTGTCAAGAGTGCCGATTTTCTAAAAAACGTAATTTTGCAGACATTCTGATTGTTCTCGAATAAAATTGTTATACCTATGCACAGCTACAACTGGGCTATATTTTAACTGATCAAATGCTGACTATTTCTTATATTTGTTTTAGCATACAATTGGTTACATTTTGGAAAAGAATTTAAAGAGTCTTGATTTTGCCTTTGCCAGAAAATACTTTTCTTAAAAAAGTTTTACTCATCTGAATGCTACTTTAGATGTGTTAAGCCCCCGCATACCTAATTTCTACCGATTTATAACAAATTTCTCGTTTTTTTTTTTTTTTTTATTTATTTATTATAAATATTTAAAGATACAAGTTTTATGCAGTCCCACAAAGCTGTCACACATGACGGCTTGTCTGTAGGTTCTACAAATAATATATATAAACATTTTTAATTTTTAATACATGTATGACACAAAATTATACAATAAACAATATCACAAAATAATATATCTCAAAGTACCTACCTATATACAAATTATTTAGGCAGGTACGTTGAGATGTTCAGGAATACATCAATAATAAAGTTCAGAGATACATTTAACTACTCTTTAAGTTCCAAAAAAAATATGTGTTATTTTTTAAGATAATATCCATACATTTGTTTGCCAAAATGTTAATTATACGAATTTCCTTTCATAGAAAAAAATGGCAAAGCAAGCTCCAAAAATTATTAAAATCACGTTTTGTTTAGTTATGTAGCATGTTATAGGCATGAAAAAATTACAGTGTATCTTGAAATGCAACTAAAGCATTTTTCAAGAGAATTTAGCTCTATTTCAAACGAGACGTATTTTATTAAATATTTTCACCATTTTCGCTTAATTATTATCGCTTTTTAATATTAGCGCGCTCCCTCTAACATTCTTATTTACATATCTCCCTTTCAAACCATCTTTGAACAATTACTACGGGGCCTTAACTCGTGACAGGCCAAACAAAACGTCTGTTACCAAGTGGGTCTTCCGACGACCCCATGAATTTTTCTGTCTTATGGGCTTTTAAAGTATATAAATCCCAATTATGTAGTTACTTATTAATGGTAACATATGTATTTGTGCAGAAATACGTAAATGAAGTACTAAAATGATGTGTCAAATATTTAAGCTAATATAAGGAGGATAGTAATTTCGGGTACTACCTACTCCCCCACTTGGCTGCGGGATAGTTAAGAGTATTTAATTTTATTTTGGTCTACTGTAACATGTAGTAATTATTTAGAAATGGCTTATGGTGGAACACGTGAACGGAGTTGCCTTCAATTAGTTACAGAAACACAACTCACCGCTTTCCGCGCCCCGTAGCTCTGTGGCTTTAAAATTAACTAGGAGTGGAAGTTTGAACGAGTTTGCAGTCACCCCAGGGTCCTCCGTCACTATACAGGCAACATTTTCCGCTTAGTGTAATGATATTAGGAGATGAAATAGTTGATCTAATTTGCCCTTGACAACTCTTTTTTGCTGTCTCAGCTGCCAAATTTTATTTCAAAACAAATCCACCGCATTAGGCGAATGTCCATATTATGATGGTAACATAATGAAAACGTGAATAAAACAATATAATAACAAAAATAATAACAACACCACCATGTCTGAATACTAACAGACCGAACGATTAGTCATAATAGACCTAATATAGTTTTTCATTACAAAATTAAAAAATAACTTATATCATTGATGTCGCTATTCCAAATTCCTGTACCTAATATTAAAAATTCTGTTTGTGAAAAATAAGACAATACATAGATTTAGGAAATGATATTAAAAGAATATGGCATTCTCAGACTATAAAAATATTACCATTTATTATTTCGGCTACTGGCATTATACCTAGCTCTCTCTCTTCCAAAATAAGGAAGTTGAGTAAAAAATATTTTGACTTATAAAATATATGTTCATGTAGATCAAAAAATATCGATTCTAAATATATAAATATATTTCTATATTATTATTCTTAGAATTAGTTAAACGTTCTTGAAAAAGCATTGAATAGCAATTGACTATATACGCTCCACGATTGGTCGAAAGAATTCTGACGTCACATGTGTCGTGATTGTACGTACAACAGATCACCTATGGTGCATCTCTTTCTATTACATGAGAGATGGTCGGTTTAGATGAGAGAGGTGTATAGGCCAAAGATTTATTTGGGTTTGTCAAATATATGTACGTATTTGTTGTTATTATTATATGAAATGGATTTATAAAGATACATATTCGTAGAGTGCTTTATAATAATATGTTGTTTATTGCATAACTTAGAAGTTTTTATTATTATACATGTCACATAGCATGTGATACACTTCAGGCCGCCGGCCGCCCAGAAAAGTCAAACAGTGAACTGGGCTGTAAACCGTTATTTTACTATTGGTCTTTACTTTTCTGCGCGGTGGTCCTGAATTCGCGCGGGGAACGTCAACAAGTAGCGACGGCAATACCGTACAAGTACCGTACTGGGCGAGAAAAGCAAATATTCTAACTTAAAATATTAATTTAACTATGAAATCTTAATCAATTTTCTTTTTTTTTTAATAACATCAATTCTAATAGACGGTTAACATTGGTAAAAAAATTACTGGAATTCCTTGTTGAAGAATTACAAATTTTTCGATACAAAATGCTTATGCGACGTGGTTTTCACAGTTCTAATGACGTCACACCACACCCCGCCTCTTACCGCTCGGATTCCGCTCGTTTTGGCGGGCTTAATAAAATTTAAACTTTGAGAATTAATTTAATTATGAAAACAAACTTTAAAAAAAAAAAAAATATACCAGTATTTAAGTTTGAATGCGAACATTGATAAAAAAAAAAAAAAAAAATGGACTCAACTTCCTTATTTAGGCGTATTAGATCTGTCAAAGAATTTATATATAAAAATGCAAAAAATATTCATTTTAAAAACATGTAGGATTACGAAAGATTTTTTAACTATTTATATTGAGGGATCAGCAGGATTGATAGGTCCAGTTAGGAGTTCTACCGAGCCGAACCCTCTAATATGAAAATATCTGGAGTCGGTGAATTATTTTCCCATTTGATCTCTGGTGAGTTGACGTGTTGTTCTTGTATTGTTTTGTATTTATTATGCTTATATAATGCACTCTCATAATGTTGATTGACTAGATGATCATTTGTGGAAAGGTGTGTGGAAGGGTTTAGTTTTTCCTGTGGGGAAGATTTAACCCGGACATAAAGTCGGAAAATAAAAATAATTCTACGTCTCCGTTCCATTATTTGGGCAGCTGTCCAGTTATTGGTGGCTGACGGATTTGGGTGTCTGGTGTCGGTAGGCAAGTCATGTTGGGTAACATCAGAATTCAGGTAATCTGCTTCTCCAATTCGATCTTCTTTAAATAATCGAGTTAAGTCCGCACACTTTTTGAATAACAATTACCGAGTCATGATCTTACAATTATTTTTTTTAACCTCTTAAGGACCACGCCCGAGTATACTCGGGCGGCTATTATGTGAAATTAAAAAAATATATATAAAAAAATCACACTACGCACCACAACATCAATATTCAGTTCTTTTATATGAGAGGATATATATTTTGAGTAAATAAAATTCATTGATAAAAAAATGTGTTTTTTTTTCCATTTTTAATTTTTAAATGATTACTGAAGGGGTTTGATAAACTAATGTTTATAAGACAAGTTCTTTTTTATGCATAGCACAAAGGAAAAAAAATATTATAAGCAATAATTATTCGCCTTAAATTCCTATACAAATTTAAAATATCTTCCGAATATAATGCTGGTTGTTCAGTGGTGAAAAAATGTAAAAATCAATAATTGTTGAATGAAATACTAGTACATATTTAATTATTTGGCGGGTTGGGAATAAACCAACGCAGCCTAGTGGTCTAGAGTACCTGACTGGCAATCAGAAGGGTCTGGGTTCAATTCCCATCGGCTGCGTTAATTTTTACTCAGTAGATATTTTCCTCAGGACCTCCTGTATGGAACTAATGTAGAACTGCTGTAAAAGCAAACTGATGATTCCAAACCTCCTAAGAGGGCAACACATGTAGTTCCCAGGGGCGGATCTAACAGTCAGCATTGCAGCAAATAATCCCCCTCCGCCTGCTGGGCCCCTCTGGCCCCCCTGCAGTTTTGTCCTTACCCTATGAGGAACTCGAGCCCAGGGCCCCCGGCCTGAACTCATGGCCATAGACTCGGCACACCCTTGAGATATTTTTGTCAAGAAAACGGTGCTGTACCACAAATCATTCAGTTATTATAAAGGTACATACAATAAATTATAATGTTAACATTTTGTTGTTCACTTTATGTGTAAATAATAGTCCATAGTCCATACTTGTAAGGTCATTATTTTTTAACATTAACTTCACGCAGGAGGCCCCGATAGGAAATAAGTTTCTTGGGGGAAAATATGTCCTCTTGAGATACTGTAAAAGATGCTTGGGATGCTGTAAAAATGGTACACACTGAGGACACAGAAAATAAAATCAAATCTTCCATAGGGCCATAAGTGGAGGGGGCCCCTGTTAAGTGCCAAAATGATACACATTAAGGACACAGGACTTAAAAATAATATTAATATAATTAAAAAATATTTCACATTTCTATATAAGCTGAAAATGTTGCTTGCACAATGATGGAGGACTTAAATAGTATTGGATTGAACTCGCTAATCCTCGGTGGGAATCTGACATATAATATACTTTACATGACCACTTGGCCGATGCCACCACCTACATAAAAACTAACAAAAACCGATCCAACACTAAACTGAAACCATGGATCACTGCTTGTATTCTCCACTGTATCAGAAAGCGTGATAAGATTCACAGCGTTTGTAGAAAAAATCCCAACGATTATGTATCTCTCTTATTCTACAAACGCTATAGAAACAATTGCAAAAAAATATAAATAATACTGAGAAAAAGAAATCAGTGAAGTTCCGATGACAAAAAAAAGGAATATCATTAAAGATATAAAACCAACTCACCCATTGTTAAGATTAATATCGAATATCAAATAATACACGTCAACTCTGACCCTGAAAAAATGTCGGACCATTTCAATCATTTTTCTCCAATATCGGACCTGACTTAGCAAAAAATATTTTAGACAGAGACAACGTCTCGGAGAAAGATCTTGCAAACAATATACCTGTCGTTAGTCTCAGCTATAACCCTTTTCACTTCACTTCCACTACTGAATTAGAAATTATAGAACTAATCTCATCTCTTAAAAACAGTAACTCTGCCGGGAAAGATCACATCTCAACAAAAGTCATCAAACACATCCAAAAATGTATAGCTTCACCTCTTAAACACTTAATCGATTTAAGCTTCATAACTGGTATATTTCCTAACTCCTTAAAACAGGCCACAATAATCCCAATATTCAAAAGAGGTGATTAAATTATCTGTAAATAACTACCGACCGATATCTGTACTTATCACAATATCCAAAATCATAGAAAAAGCGGTGAAACATAGACTCTACAAGTTTCTTAAAGATATTCAAAATACTATCGGATAGCCAATATGGCTTTCGAAAAAGGCTAGAGTACTTCAGATGCAATAGCCGCCCTAACAAAAATCGTTTTCCATAATCTCTACATTGGTCGCAAACCACTAGCTGTTTTTCTCGATCTCGCAAAAGCGTTTGATACGGTATCCCACCCCACCCCTTACTGCTTAAAAAACTTCAACAGATCGCGGAATAACAGGGGTACCGTACACTTGGTTTGAAAACTATCTAACAAACCGAACTCAACAAACTCTTATCCACTCTGACAAAATGCACATAAGCAAAAAATTATCAATGTCCTACCGTGTGCCTCAAGGCAGTGTACTAGGGCCAATTCTATTTCTTATAAACATCAACTCACTATGTACGATGGATATTGGATGTAAGATATTATCATTTGCCGATGATACAGTCTTAATATTTGAAGATGAAACATGGCAATCAGTTACTAATAAAACTAATATTGGCCTAATTAAAATTAAACATTGGCTAGCCACAAACCTCTTCACACTTAATATCGACGAAACACAACATGCATTACATTTTCCATACGCAAACATGATTTTACCAACAGCTGCCCTAAACCAATAATTCACTCGTGTTCACTCAATATACACTCGCCCAAAACCTCACCAAATATTAATTGCACATGTCCTACCTTTAAATCATCAAAGGAAGTTTAATATTTGGGAATAATCATAGATGACCAACTACGTTAGGAAGCACGTATCAGTGACACAGAGAAAAGATTTCGTGGGCTCTGCCATATATTTTGCTCTCTTCGATCCATCTTAGACCTACAAACTCTAAGAAGTGTATATTTTGTCCTTTTTCAATCCATTGTAACACATGGTATTATGGGATGGGGTAGTTGCTTTGAATCCGTCATTAATCCAATAATTACAATACAAAAATTAATACTGAGAATTATATTTAAATGCAAACCTACCCACCCCTCCAATGTGCCATTTGCTGAAATCAGGGTCTTAGATATTCGCCAACTTTTCACTAAGCCAAGCTTATCCTACATACGTAAAAATAACCAGCTGGTGGCTCCACATCAAGTAAACACCCGCTTTTCAGCAAACTTGGGATGCGAGATCCCAACAACTAGAACCACATTCGCTCAACGACTATTCTGGTTCATCGCCCCTAAAATATACAACGCAATTAGCAACGATGTAAAATCAACTAATATCCCTTCGATATCCCTTTGCACTATAGGTGTTCAACGCTGGATATTTGAAAGGGGGCGATAATTCCTTAAAGAACTTCTAAAGATTTTCTAAAACTTTTCAAAAAATTAATTTAAAAAATTATATATTGTATCTTCACTTTTATATTATTTTAACACTTTTTAATATTTTTTTTCACATTGTATAATTTGTATGATTACCATAACACAGGCATTAGCCTAGTATAGTAGTTGAAAATTTTAATATTTAAAAAAAAAGTTTCCGTCTTAATATTATTGATATTATGACTTTCCAGAAAATAAAAATCTAAAGCCTTGTTTTGTCCTCCGACCTAAAATTTTTTACATGATGTGCTTTTAAGCGCTCTTGTGAATGTAATAATTTATATTCCACTCCCTTCATCAACACCATAAAGGTACCCCAATTGGGAAACCATGTAACAAAATTCGGCAGCGGCGCTTTTCCGTGTCTTTGTGAAAATTATAAGGAATTTTTCACTCTCTTCACCCATATCACACAAGTGCCTCAATTGGGATAGCCATGAAAAAATTGTGGCTGGGCTTGAGGGCTGCCAAGCACGCACAAAACGCACAGCCGAGATGTATAATGAATGGGGTCAATTGAAAGATTGAATTTGAGGGCAGATATTGAATTATCGGAATTTATCACTATCTAATACGATATTTGTTTTATTTGGCAGTGGCGAGCGATACACCCGACTTGCTGCGGCGTCCCGGACTGGTTGCGGGCGGCTGCGTGGCGCGCCCCCGTTGGCCCGCGCTGGGCGGCGGCGGAGGGCGGCGGTGCTGCGCGCGCTCGCAGCAGGACCTGCCTACCGGCTACGGGGCACTGCCCCCGCCGCCCGCCCCACCCTGCCGCTGCTGCTGCCCGCCCGGACGCGCGCACCGCTCCGCGCCCATGGTAACCTTCAGAGACTTTGACTATGAACTGTAAGACTACCGTGATGGATCATGCAACGCTCTGCTTTTAGATATATATTCATTGTTATGTGTAATTTCATTTTTTTTTTTTTTTTTTTTTTTATTTTTTTTTTGGAAAACCAACAGTTATAATTATTTTAATTTATATTAATTCATAATATCTCACAAGAGCGCCCCTGTGTGTACATTGTAAAGACTAATGAAAGGATTATAAGAAAGAGGAAAACATATGCCAGAAGCACGTTCCACATAGGAGCCGACTTACACAAAAACAAGTAGAAGAAACGACCCGTTCTCATGAAGCCAACCTCAACTGTGAACGGGTATTTCACTCGTGCCCGAAGACTTTCACGCATGTGCACCAGTATACCGGGGATCAATGCTGAAATATCTGTATAACAGACCCAGCATGCCTTAATTGAATCAAGTAGATTTATCAAGTTTTGTGGAGCTCCAGCCCAGAGGTGGCTCCCAAGTTCAATGGTTGGGCGTATTTGAGATTTGTACAGGATTAGCAGCTGGTCACTATTGATGAATCTGCTAGCCTTATAACCCTATTCGAGACGCCCAATTTCTTGGAAGCCAGATTTACTCGGGCGTCTATGGAGCCCTGATACTTGAGCCGGTCTGATATACTTAATAAAAGCATTTCAAGGAGTCTTTATTTGGGAAGGTGCTTCCATCAAATTGCACCAGACAGTCATTGAGCTCTCATTGGGCATTTACTTGTTACGTGTAACTTACCACTTACATAAAAATACTCCCCCGTATCTTTAGCAAAGTATTACCAAATTGGTAGAGGCCTTCGAACCAAAACAACGACGATCCTTCAAATTCAAAATCGCTGATAACAGCTGACAGTCGCTTACTTTTCATATCCCTCTTTGTAAGACCATTTCTAAACAGAATTTCTTTACCTATAGATCCACAAATTCATTTAACTTAAATTATTACTACCGACATTGTTGACATTTTGAACTCAACTATGCGGGATATAAAACGAAAATTCACTCAATCTAACTTCCCATCTACTCCTGTCCTTCGTCCCTCTATCCTAATCGTATTTTTCTAGATAAGATTATCAGTAAGAATCGAAAGATAATGCAAACCCATAAAAGTTTTAAAATCTCCAATATTCTTTGTTGTAGGTACCTACTGTTATGAGATTGTACACAAGTATTGGGGGAAGGGTGTGCAAGGTGGATAAGACGGGCATATGGGATCATTTAGTTGTACTTGCATTGATTCTGCTTTATCCCTAAAAGGTAACCGCCAATATCGTAGCAATTTATTACTGAGGGGTCTTATTTCAAAATCTGCCTTGAGCCAGTGGAACTATGGCATAGGCGTTTTGTGTTACGTTGTAAGGCTGAAGAGAGTTGTGAGGGATGATTGAGAAACTGGATTAACCCATTCCTTCCAACATTTACATTCTGAGTGGTGATCTCTCACAAGGGCGATACTGAGTGAATCTTCAACTCTTCGTTATGTTTCTGCCCAAAGCTATACATTTCTTCTAAATTTTCAGACAATAATGTGGAACAAATAGTCATAAAAATATCACAAATCCCAGAGTCATTCCTTTCCGGAACAATCCTACAAGAATTGAAAATTACCTAGGTACTACATTATCTAGTTATCAAATAATGTCAAAACTAAACTAGTCCCAGCGAGAGCTCGGACGGACGTCATTGAGGTTCGTCCTCTTCCTTCTCACGTAAATGTTGATATCATGTGCAATCTCTCGCTGGGAAAAATCAGCTAAACCTGTCGACCCACTGTCTCGGTAATGGTAGGGAATCGACAAAAACCGATGACCCTGCCCAGAACAGTAAAGTTCACTATGATTTGCAGCGTAGCCATTGTGGGACTTTTCTGCACAGGGTCTCCTGTTTTTTACCCTTACTTTTACCGAGCCAGTGAGACGATGAGCTGAGATTCAAAACGTCTCTCTCAAAGGCATTTTTTCCTTGATTTTTAAAGCAAGAATATAGAACAACTTATTATCGATTTAGCAAAACGTCAAGACTGCCTGAAGTTATGATTTATTTCTGAACTGTATTTCAATTACTTCCCTCCGTTTATATTAAATTTACTGATTCTGGCAATTACTTACTTTTAAAAATATTTTTCCAGTTCTCCGATTCAATCATTCATTTATCCAACAATAAGTACTAAGAAAATAATAACTTACATTTGTTTTACTGTATATTATTAAAGTAAGTTTATTATACTGTAATAACACATTAAATCCAATTAAAAATAACTCGTTTTAATATTATTCTATTACATTTCCTATTCACAGGAAAATATGTAAATGTAGGATAGGAAATTTAAAATCTGATGAAATGGGAGGTTTTCTGAGCATCTTCTGGAAAATCCGCTAGATGGCAGCACACAATGCACAAATCATTTAAATAATTTAGTTTCCGTCCAAAGATTCAAAATATATTGTGAAAACAAAGAAGTTTATTATAGAACAGTGAGTTTAATAAGAAATTACACTCAGTAATAATTATACATACTGATTTATTGTAAAAATGGTACCGTGTACCGTGCTGCTTCCCGCGGATTAAATGAAGAAAAGCCTCCCACTTTTTGCACGTTTTAAGACAAATTTGGTATTTTAAGTAGTATTTATTATCACAAGACAGTTGAAAATTTAAGATTTAAAAAAAAATTAATATTGAAACTGACTGCAGTTTTCATAACCTGATTAACCAGTCAAATTATTATTAAATAGTGGTTTCTACCCTATATGATGTAATAATATATTTATTATTATTATTTTTGGGGAATTTAATAAATGGACTGTAGACGTTCACATGTTTATAATTAATACATGTTACTAACGATACACTAGGTCAATTATAAATCTTAAATGTATAAACTTTTCTTATTTTATCGTAAAGCTTTATTATGAAAGGCACTGATTTATGCTAGATTTAACCTTTATAAACTGTTATGTATCGTGTAAGACTATAAACATCTTAAAAGGAATAACCATTATGTTTTAGTTATATTAAAATCACTTTTAATAACATAATATTACGGATATTATTTATGTATTATGTAGAAAAAATTATTGTAAAATCAGGAAAAGAAACTAAACTTAATGTTGTTAATATGTATTAACTTTGGTGTATTATGAAAAAATGCATGTCTGATGATGTTACGGAGAGGTATTGAAGCTTTAAATAAATGAAATTAAAAAAAAAACTTAAAATTATTGTTCTCTGTAAATGTAATAAAATTATTAAAAGACGGTGGTATGGCAGTAGTACTTGTGAAAAATTATCATACGATCACTATCATCGAACCATAGGGTGATTTTTATTTCTAAAATCTTGTAGTATTCATTTATGTTTTTGAAAAAATTGAAAACTGTGTATTGTATGATAATATTAATATTTAAAAAATAAATCAAATAACGAAATTATATATGTGTGTATATTATGTGAAATAATGCAATTATTATTACCGTATTTACAGTCTTAACATTTATTAATCCAACTGTGTTTGTAAATTTGTTTAAATAAATTATTACATAAATTTGTTACGTAATATGTATAGGTTTCTGTTTCACTAATGTAATAAATTTTAAAAGCAAGGGGAATGCTTTAAAACTGATAATGGTGTCATTCGTTATCATATTATTATGAATTATATTTGATCTTATTAATTTAATAATTAAGTAGTAAATGTTGACTGATAATACATATTTTTACCTATTTATTATGGGGCCATTTAATTTACAAAATGTAATGTGTCCAATTTACAAAAATTACAACTGTCCATATTTTTATAGATTCAAATTTAGAATGAAAATTATATTACTTTTGGGGGATGATCTATGAGTATTATAAATTTCGGTGGGTATTTGGCCAATATCACGAATAGTCAACAAAGCTGGCTGAAAGGCCTAGAAGTACATATTCATGACAACCGACTTTAAGGACGGGTTGTTTCGGAGAATTTGAACAATTCATCAAATTTCAACGTTCATTTTCAAGTTCTGTGAAAGATTTTTTCAAGTTCTGTTTTTATTTCAGTTTTGTCAAGCAACTAGCCTACAATGATATAATAACAGAACTTGAATAAGTCTTTCACAGAACCCGAAAATGAACGTTGAAATTTGATGAATTGTTCAAATTCTCCAAAACAACCCGTCCTAAGCTTCTTGTATTTTATGAAAAATCCAAACATTCATGTAAAATAACTTAGTTTGTTCGAAGAAATGGATAGGAATGTTTACTGAAACTATCGTAATGTGCGTTATAACCTGCGCATTCATAGATGGCTTTAATGTAATTCTGCTATCAAAATACACTTTTTGCAAGGATATGAATATGAATAAATAATTTTGTATAAAAACTCAATTCTTTCAAGATAGGCATACAAATACAATATTGTGTCGGTGATTCAATGCAATATTGAATGAATTTCTTTGAAGAATTAAGTTTGTATATGCACAAAATTATTTATTTATATTATTATTGTGTAATTTAAAGCGTATCTTACTAAAAGTGTTTTTTCCTAAAATAATTACCTTAGCGCCATCTATGAAAGAGCAGATTTTGAATTCTCTTAAATATACCCTTAAAGAAATAATGTTTTAGCGATATTTAATGTTGATTATGAATGTAGACACTTAATCAAATTAGTAGGTAAGTACTGATTTGTTTTAATGTTATTGGTCTTTTCAACGAGCTGTCCATTCATTTGGGTCAGTCCGATAATAATTATTGGTGAAATATTGTAAATGTCTTTAAAATGCAGCTATTTTATATCTCCATCCATTGTCGCACAATTATTAAAGAAGTGTTTTGTATATTTGCTTGATGAATAATCTAATGCTTGTTGATGTTATTTGCTAAGTGCATGATGATTGTTTAAATGTAATTATTATAGAATTATAAAAAAATAATTGTATATTTAAAATTGATTATATTATTATGTATGTGTACCTTTTAACACAGAAATAGTTGTATATTTATTTAAATGGGAGCAAATCGAGATCGATGTATTGAGAAATTGAAACTGAAGGGATTCTGAAAAAGATATTTGAAACAATTTACCGATAATAACATAATTTAACAAAATAATAATGACTACCTTACTGTGCCAAAATGATCATCATTCATAATATATTACATAAATATCATTGTTGCAAAGAAATCATTCACACAACACGTTTTTCAGGGCAAGTTCTTGACTCTATTGTCTAAATTCAAAGACCCAATATTTTGGTTTAGTCCTACAAAGGGCTCGGCTAATAATATATTCTATGTCATTTGCTTTCATAACAAATTAAAATAAAGTCAAATCGAAAACATAACGTATACATTCCAATTCACATCTTTTACAAGACTGAATAATGTTGTTTACATTGAAATGTAAGTCTTATACCTACATAGAGTGTATTCTGAATAAATTGTAAAAGTATTATAAATATTTCCTACTGAAAAAAAAATTTATCATAATCTAATGATTATAAACATTGGGAGGCCTTGATTTATGAGAGGCTATGTGGGCTCGTCATGAGTTTTGGTGTATGGATAAGGAAAAGAAAAAAAGGTTTTTTTTAATAAATATATCACTGATGTATGCGAAATTAACAACTACTTTAATGTTATTAGACTAGGAATTGCCAAGATTTATTGAAAAAAATCTAATGAACATGGAAGAAACGTCAATGAGAAAATATTAAATGTTGTTTTCTGTATTAATAATTGTTGTTCGTAACTTGAAAAATATTTTGTATGTTTTTGAAAAGAAAAGTGTCTCGTACTGATGCGTTTTACTTTTTAATTATTATTAAAAATTATGTATTAATTGTTAGTTTATGTTAACACCAACTATTTATGTCAATAAAGAGCGATTCGAATTAAATTTTTGATTTATCTCATTTTACTTCTTATTTACATTCTTATTGCTCTCCACACATCCCAGCTTGTATCTTGTACAGAATATATGAAACAGGGACCGCGGAAGTACTCTATGACGGGGGGGGGCAAACTTGTTTAGTCACCCTCTTCCTTCAGTCTCCTCTCCAGTCAATCAACTAGTTATAAATAAGACAAAACGGAGATGACTAGGTCAAACAAATAACAGGTTCAGTGAATAAAAAACTTATTTTTTTTTAAATATTGCATTATTGCATTCATTGAACGATACCAAAAACGTTGCGTCTCTCAGCCGTCTTTGAAGCAAATTCCCTAAGAATTTCATTTAAATCTAAACTAAATTACTAGCGGAGCTAGCCGATGACGAGGAGCGAGCGAGACCGAGATCACAACACAACACATGTCGTCACCGCCACACTATTGCGTCTTCTTTCGCCTCAATATAAAAAAGTCCTCGAATGCTTTGATTATTTAAATAATCAAAGCTCTAATGCTATCTCTTGACAATTTTTCTTGTATACAACAAACACTTTTTCATTTATGAAAAAAAGCACTGTGAAGGATACAGATAGTCTTTACCAGCACAGATAATCCTTCTTTACCCAGGTAGTAAAATTGGAGGGGGCCCGGCCCCCCCCCCAATTTGATTTTAGGGGGGCATTTGGCCCCCTCTGCCCCCCACTTCCGCGGTCGCTGATATGAAATAATATAATTCAAAGCAGCACTCTTAGATAATTCTTTAACTATTTGCGTAACGTCGTTCGGGCTATTCATTATTGATTGAGCTTAGGGAAGTCCTTTTACAACTCGACCACTTTGTGTTTCATCTGTCTATATATATTTTTTTTGCTTTGGGTCCGGTCAATCCAGTCAAGATGGTAACCTAACTGTGTTTGATAGTACCTTTTAATTCCGCCAGTGTGCATGAGCGCGCTCTGGCACACGTGATGTCAAATCGAAATAATCATCATTATGCAAAATCTACTGTTCACGTATTACAAGCATCCTGCCGCCATGTTGCAGTAATTCTCTGTGATTGAGATCAACATATTTATTTAACAATCAAACTGTCTTCATCAATATCTTTATAATATTACACAGGAAGTATGGGGGGCATATTCATAAACACCCGACACTCAATCCATTCGGGATATTTTGGCAGCACTCGAGCCCTCGGTAAATGCCCGAAGTAACTTCGTAAATTTTAGTAGCCATGTTCTTAAAATTATTCCTACAGTGTGCCTTACCCAATAAATATACTTTTTATACAAAGTGATGACAAAACTTAGAATAACAATAACAGCAGGACAGGACAAAACAAGAACATTAAAAGTAAAACATAATATAAAACAGGAGGCAGTTTGTGCTCAGAAATGAGAATCTTCTGAGCAGACATTTAAAAAAGGTACAATAATGAGGCAACCGAAACCAAACAATTACCTGAAGTATACGGCTTATTATAAAATATTGAAAAGAAGTTAAGATTTACGAATGGTAAGATTTTTTAAATAATATTGTTTTTAAAGCCCGTTTAAATTCAGCCGAATTCTGTAATTCTGTAAGAGCTGAGGGAAGTCTACTCCAGGTGAGCGGGCCTGTTACAAGAAAAGAGCGATCATAGTAAACGGCTCGATTTGACTTAGAAGTTCGATTAGATGATTACTAACATCTAGATCTGCTGACCTTAGATTAAGCTGTCCAACGCTTAAGTTTTGTCGGACACAAAGTTCCGATATATAGGTTGGCGCCATTCCTTCCAATACTTCGAAGGTCATTAAGCAGATCATAAACTCTATTCTTTCAGGGTATCGAAGACAGTGAAGGCGATCCCTTAGAAGTGGGGTTATATGACAATACTTAGATTCACCAAAAATCATTCTCGCCGCAGCATTAAAAACTGACTGGATTCTATTTATTAGTTTCTGAGGTAGGCCGGCATATGCACTATTGCAATAGTCCATACGTGAGACGACGAACGAATTTATGAGTGACTTTGCTCCATCAGATGGAAGGCATCTCCTGATTGATTTTATCTGCCTTAGATGGAAAAAGCCAGATCTCAAAATTTTATTTCTGCAGAAGGGATTCTGAATACGGATTGGACTGAACTCAAGGAGAGCTTGCCTTCCAGGGGAAGCTATCCAAAAAAATTATGTCTTTGTCGGATTAAGTTTAAGTTTATTGACAGACATTCAACTTGAGACGGTGTTAGTGAAGCTAACCACCTAACTTTTAAGGACGTCTTTTTCGTCGGGAGAACAAAACTTGAAAATCAAACGATCATCTGCGTAGCATTGTGATTCAAAGCCAGCTGAGTGAATGAGTTGTTCAAGACGATTTGAATACGAATGAAGAGAATGGGGCCTGGGACATAACCCTGGGGAACTCCAAATTCGATGGGAGTTTCAGGTGATGTACATTTATTGAAAGTTACTGAGGCTACTCATCCAGACAGGCATGATGTCATCCATTGGAGTACATCACCTCGAATGCCAAATTTGGTTTCAAGCACATTTAATAAAATACTACGATCTACTGTGTCAAATGCCGCACTCATGTCAAGAACAGATATCAAACCCAATTTATCTGTTTCCATCCCGATGATCAAGTCTGAAATAACCCGCAAAAGAACAATTTCCGGTAAATGAAACCATCGATAAGTGAATTGCTTTTTGGCAAACAGACCAGCGGAGTTCAAATACCCAACCAATTGTTTGGCAACGATTTTCTCAAGCAGTTTTGATAGGAATGGTAGGTTGGATATTGGCCTGTAATTTTCTGTATTGTCAGTTTCAAGATTTTGTTTTTTTAGTATCGGAGAAATAATTTATTTTTTAAGAGTTCCCGATGCAAATGAATTTAATAGAGACTTCTGGATAATTGCGATAATTACAGATGCTATATCCGGAAGACAATATTTTTAAAGCCAGGTCGGTATGGGGTCTTGAGCGCATTGCTTGTTTGGGCAAGACTTCACAGCACGTATGACATCTTCTTCCGTTACTGCTGCAAAAGTAGTGAAGTTACCAGAGGGCGGACTTGTTGCTGCGACAGAAGGCAATCCTACCCCACAGAGGGCATGAATTTTTTTAACTTTACTTCTAAAATGATTCCTCTTCAAGAGAGGAATCAACCTTGATGTTGCTCTCTCTATACATCTTCCCCCTCAGCCCACGGCTTAAAATGATTCTCACATTGCTCTGTCAAAAGCTTTTTAGGTCCATGGCTAAATAAGGTTTTTTAGCGAGAACCTAACGTCTCGGAAAATTTATAAAATTTCCTCCTTAACCGCACATGTCAAGACTCTTTTTTTTTTCATTGAACAAAGCTACATTTATTTTGAACGACTCTAAACTCTGCAAAGTCTGTGCATACGAGGTTAGAGAGCAGTATGCAAGTACTTGCATTGCCTGAGAGGCGAGAGCGTCCTGGTAGGAAGATCCTCGGCGCCGCTCCAAGGGGGAGAGCAGGAAGTTTCTCGGCGGAGGCGAGACGGTAACTCCTGCTAGGGCAGCTCCCTGGTCGGAAGAGCCTCGGCACCGCTCCAAGGGGGAGAGCAGGAAGTTTCTCGGCGGAGGCGAGACGGTATCTTCTGCTAGGGCAGCTCCCTGGTCGGCATAGCCTCGGAGCCGCTCCAAGGGGGAGGGCAAGATGATGACTTCCGAGATGATGACTGTCGAATGCGGAATGGGAACTGTCGAGAACTAGGCGAGATCGTGACTGCCGAGAGGGCAGCTTCCTGGTAGGAAGCGCCTGGGCGACTGCCCCAAGGGGGGGCGAGATGATGACTGTCGGGTGCCAAAAAATCAACTGTTGAGGAATGGAATCTATTGTCAGTTGCGCAATCCGGCGACCGTAGCGCGCCTGTCGTGGGGTGCTGGAACTAAAGTGGTTCCGCTTTACACCACTTTTGTGCGTTGTCTGAGTCCGTGGCGCTGGCATCGCCATCCTCACCGCTAGAGTTATTATTATTTTGAAATATGTTAACCCTTTCAATACCAGACTTTTTCCAGCCAACGAAAAAAATGTTTGTCTACATTATTGAGTTCTGTGATTTTTTTCAATATTTTTACAAAAAAAATTTTCCATACGGTTTTCCAAATATTTCATGTTCCTGAGGAAGAACATTGGGGCTTAGGGGGTTTAAGTCAAAGAACGGGTAGTACAAGGAGCATACATAATTTTAAAGTGTTTTTAATTTAAAATTAAACAATAACTTTGTAAACATCACTTATAGGTAAATACTTAATGTCGACCGGGTTTCACTACAACCGTAGCTTCATCAGGACTGTATAATACTAACCTAGACATCTAAAATATAAATTAACATGTGTTGACATCACGGTAAGTAGACGGTCTGAGCTACAGTGGAAGAGGTAGGGATAGGTGGGAGATTGAGATGCGAGTGCTCTTTGTCAATAGGGAACAATCTGAGTATAGGGCTTTTATTTAGGTTTATTTGGTTGTTGATGACTTTGCTATTGACGTTTTTGGCTTTCCTTAATTCTAACGCCTCTAAGTTATCCTCCAACCTAAGGCCTATTCCGTTTTTATGCAATAGACTGACGCCAGTGTTTTTGTCAAACGTATGGTTGGTTGATATGAGATGATTTGCGAATTCGGAGAACCCATTACTATTTAAGCATCTCAGGTGTTCTTTGACTCGCGTGTTGATATTACGTGCTGTTTTGCCTATGTAAAACGCGGGACAGTCACTACATTGCAGTGAGTAAATACCTGAATGATTTAACCGATGTTCTTTGTCCTTAACGTTAATCAAAAATTTACTTATACTATTGTTAGTGTAAAAAGCTGGTTTGATATCTGGTGGGAGGTTTTTTATGCTTTTTTGAGAGAAATTATTGATGTACAAAATTCTACGCCATTGTTGAGGTTGATTATTATTAGTTGATATATTATTATTATGAGGGGAGCTGTTAAATAGAAATTTACTTGTCGATAATCTTTTTAATTTCTTATTTAGGATGTTATTGACCATATTTGCATTATAGCCATTATTAATCGCGATTTGTTTAATCGTCGCTAATTCTAATAAGAAGTTGGAATGTGATAACGGGACGGTAACTAATCTATGGATCATGGAATGGAAAGCAGAATGTTTGTGGGAGATGGGATGGTTAGATGAATTATTAATAGTTGTATCAGTGTAAGTGGGTTTACGATAGATTTTAAATTCTATTTTATTGTTAATGATTGATAGGGTAAGATTCAAAAAGTTTAAGCTAGAATTAGTTCCTATTTCTATTGTGAATTTAATTTTTGTATAAAAAGAGTTTATTAGTTTTAGGAAGGAATCAAGTTGGCGCTCAGTACCTGTCCAAATACAGAAAACATCATCGACATATCTGTTTTTAATTGTTTAAATAGAAAATAAATACACAAAAATCAATTCTATTAATCTGTAAAGACAAGCATATTAAATTGCAATTTAATATTATGCTAAAATAATTTTAGTAAAAAAGAAAAAGTCAAAATATACATATTTTTTTTAAACGGACCATTACCCTAAATTAATGTAAGAATAACAAATAGAACAAAAAATATTAGTGGTGAAATAAAACAAAACAATTTCTTTCTCTTTGGAGACACACACCGACATTCGTGCTTTTGCCCGTGTAAATTTCAAAATCATAGACGAGCCCACTGGCTCCCGCTCGGGAGAAAACTTTGATGCCCCACTTGTGTGGCTTGTTTTTAATATATTGTTACAAATTACTTCTCCCTTTGAACGGTATCATGAGCTCGTCTACAGAATTGAATTCCTCAGGTTCGATCTTGGCCATATTTTCAAGGAGGGCATTTACCATCAGCCTTATTTTAAATAATTTGTCGTAACCCTCTTGTCCTCTTGGAATCAACGAGCTATTGTCATTTTAATGAAGACACCAGCGTAACTTAGTGAAACGATTTCTAGGCATGACATCAACGATGAGAGAGAGCCTCGTATCATTGGCCCAGTAAAGGTGGAATGCCGGATACTTAAGGATACCCATCATGATGTGGTGTTGACGCTGGTGCTATTTTCTTGAACTGAATACAAATTTGTCTGCTCAACAATATTTTTTATAATATTTTCATCTACGAAACATAAAAAATATTGTAGAGCAGACATATCCAGTGGTGGTTTTGAGAAAGTAACATCACAGTAGGAGTCCACATGATCGACATCTTTCTTGATCCACCGTAGATCGGTTCTCCGTCCATGGGAAGCTGAGGCTTCACTGGGCTGTCCTTGCGGCACGGTGCAGGACTCTGGCTCGTCTTCCACTGGCTGCTGCCTCTCTTCCAAAGTCTATAATTAAAAATATATACTTTATGGTTTCATTTAAAACCCAAATTTGTTCATATTTAAATCTACTTCAAACGCAATAATCGCTGTAATATAACAATCAAAAATAATGACAAAAGTACTAACATGGACTTCCACATCCATTCCAAGAGGTAATGGCTCAATGCCTCCACATTGGTTTCCTCTGCAGCATCCTGGAAATATTCAACTGACCAGCCCTCTTCATCTTCATCTTCCAACTCCAACTCCACGTCGGAAATATCTCCTTCCAGCATCACGGTGATCTCCTCATGTGTCAAACCACAATGATTCATCTATAAAAATGAATAAAATAAGTTAAAGTCTACAGGAAAATAATAAAATAAATTAATATATCTTGAAAGAATCAAATAAAAACAAGTAAAACAATATAAAAGGCCAAAGAAAGATTTCTATGAAAAACATCCACGAACGACCTAAGTGCCAGCTCAGGAACATGAATGTTATTACCGAAAACCAAATGAAAAAACAATGTTTTTGAATGGAAATCATGTTTACATATCAGATTAGATATGTATATACGATATAATAATTATTTTCAACAGAAATATGCGATATCTTACCTTTAAAATAATGTTGAAATCCGAGAAATGTCAAACCGTTAAAAGCTGCAAAACACGCGTTTTTAATTCGAAATAACAGTAATATTATGTGTTTCTACTACGACATTTGTTCTATTCCTTTATAAACAATATCTTCCTCAAGCGATATGCAAAATACGGGGCTATTTGGTTCGTAAAATCAAGAGAAATATTTTTTTTTCCTTCGTGTTCCTCCAGAAGAACTCTGGTAAGGAAAGGGTTAAAATGACATTTGTACAAAAGACCTTCAAACAATTACAATATAGTCTAGCCTTGGGCGAAGGTTTTTATTGCCGGGTCGCTAGCTTAATGTGTATTTCTAAGTTGGCTTTCTAATTTTTTTATTGCGGGACCGGCGAAACTATTCAGTAAATATTTAAGGTCTAATAATATCCGAACTGCCGCTTCCATCTGCGTGTGTAAGCGTGTGAAACTACAGAGACAAATGCTGGCGCACGTGTTTACTTTGGTCTTTCTGTGAATTCAAGTCATGTATATACCTAGGGACATATCACTTTTTTACGATTTTACTTTTACGATTAAAATATTTCGAGTGGAATAGGTGCAGCGTTGCCAGGTCCAGATTGCAATATTTCCCTAGATTGGGAGTCGACATTTCCCTAGATTAAGGGGGTACCACCTTGGCAAGTTAAAAACGTCTGGGGGGGGGGAGCTTTGAAAAAAAGTACTTGGTTTTTGTTGATAACTTTAATATATTATTTGTAGTAATAAAAATACACGAATACCCAAATACGCCACATATACACTAGTACGTAGTCTCTGTTTTTTTTATTTTATTCTCTTTCTTATATGGAATTATTTTTCTAAATAATTATAAATAAATTTATTTTAGAATCAATAGCGTAGCGATACACCGTACCTTATCTCAGCCTCTTTTATTTGTGAGACTTCTGTCGCCCTTTGCCGTATTGCTGGCATTTCGAGTATTGTAGGCTGAAAAGCAGCCGCTCGGATATTATCAGCATGTTTAGCCCCCTTTGCATGCTTCTGTATCTCCCACTTTCCGCACACAAAATCTTTCCTACAAGCATTGCAGAAAAAAAAATTAGGTCCTTTATTGCTCTTCTTGAGCCAGCCTTTAAAAACCTCTTCGCTCTCCCATTTCTCCTGGTACTTCTGCGCGTACATTTTTTAAGGCCTTTTGGCCGAAGTTGAATTATTCTCATCCGGAAGGTTCCTCCTTGCGCCAGAATTCAAAGGTATATCCATCGTGTTGACCTATAATAAATACTATATTATAAATTCAGGGTGTACTTATACCAAACACATAATAGTATAAGTTGTGTTAAACTAAACACTGAATATATTGGAAAGTAGCTTATACAAAATTTAAACTTAGTAGCTGAACGCTGAACTTTGTGTTACACTAACCCTGTTTTACATGTTAATTAATTGGAAAGAGATAATAATAATTTCAAAGTACTTACCACTGAATTCAAAACAGAAATCTTAATAAAAATCACTGTAATCCGACCCTTCTAACTACCGCCCCATAGCCATCACTTCCATACTCTCGAAGGTATTAGAAAGGGTGGTTAACAACAAATTGCTCACATATCTCGAGAATAACAATATCCTAAGCGATCGGCAATACGGATTTCGTCGTAACCGATCGTGTGGCGATCTACTCGGATATGTAACGCATATTTGGGGGCGGTACACGGAACGTTTTGGTGAAACCCAAACCGTTGGGTTGGATATCTCCAAAGCCTTTGACAGAGTCTGGCACCGGGCGCTTGTCGGGAAGTTACCATCGTATGGGATCCACCCAACCCTGCATAATTGGATTGCGGACTTTCTGAGGGGAAGAACAATTCAAACCGTGGTTGACGGCTCTTCTTCCTCGCCGCACCAAATCAATGCGGGGGTGCCACAAGGATCTGTGCTGTCTCCGACGCTGTTTTTATTGCACATCAATGATCTCGTTGAATGTGCACCAATTCACTGCTACGCTGATGACAGCACCGTTCACGAGGGTTATCTTTTTGACAATCCCCCTTCCACCTATGATGTCCGAACAGCTCGGGAAGTTTTGAAGCAAAAAATTGACCAGCACCTAGAGATGGTTCGTGCCTGGGGTAAGGCCAACTTGGTCAGTTTCAACGTTTCAAAAACCCAAGCGTGTCTGATTTCGGCAAAGAGGGAGATCAATGACTGTCTGGTGCAATTTGATGGGAGCACTCTCCCCAATAAAGACTCCATTGAAATGCTTGGAGTTACTATATCAGACCAGCTCAAGTATCGGGGATCCATAGAAGCCCGAGTAAATCAGGCCTCCAAAAAGTTGGGCGTCTTGTACAGGGCTAGGAGATTCTTCGACAGTGACCAGCTGCTGACCCTGTACAAGTCTCAAGTCCGCCCAACTATTGAATTTGGGAGCCACCTTTGGGCTGGTGCCCCAAAATACTTGATAAACCTGCTTGAATCTGTGCAAAGGAGAGCGATCCGTCTGATTGACAATCTGTTGTTAACAGACCGATTGCCTTCTCTAATGCATAGACGCAATGTAGGCATGCTGTGTCTGTTCTACAGGTATTTCAATGGAGCCTGCTCCGAGGAGCTAGCAGCATTGATTCCTAATGCACCGGTGCACGTGCGCGAAACTCGACGGACACGAACACCCGTTCACGGTTGACGTTGGCTTCATGAGAACGGGCCGTTTTTACGACTCGTTTTTGTGTAAGTCGGTTCGTATGTGGAACGAGCTACCGGCATCTGTTTTTCCTCCCTCCTATAATCCGAGCCTCTTCAAGGCCCGCATTAACAAATCCCTTCCCACAGCCCCTACCTTACTCCGCCTCACAACGCCGCCCAACCGGGTGGTGACATAGTTCCCCTGTCTGTGCACTCCACAGGCAGGGACACTCTTGTGAGGTGTCACATAAAAAAAAAATAAAAAAAAAACCAACCGAAATTGCCGAAAGTGGAAAGCCAAAAGTGAAAAGCTGAGAGAAGATAATTTCTTATTGTAATGATCATAGACAAAGTCGTAATCTGAAACTTTTAAGAAGTCCCCGGTTTTAATATTTTTAGGAACATAAATATAATTTTGAGTTGTCAGTGTTAAAAATAACATTGCTTCATTTATGCACATCAACATTATTTAAGATTCCTGGAAATCCCAAAAATAAAAAATGAAAATACATTTATGTTCACTGGCAATCCCAATAATATTGTCATGTAAAAAATTTTTTTTGCCGAAAAGTACGAAATTTCCCTAGATTTGTGCTGATTTCGTGAAAATTTCCCTTTTCCCTAAATTTTTTTTTCTCCCCTAGATCTAGGGAAATTTACCTAGACCTGGCAACGCTGAATAGGTGCAAGGTGGTATATCTATGGTCAGCTGGTGGTTTATTTGTGATTTATGGTCAGATAGAGTGCTTTATTTATGGTCAGATGTCAGATGTAACCATATGTAACCATATGTGTCAATTGTGAATTTGTCCAATGCATTTGTCATGCAGGCGGTGTCATGTTTCAAGTTTCAAGTGTCTTGGGTAAAAGAAAGCCGTAATTTGTGCTGTTTTCTAGGAAATCTTCGATATCATTTAAGAATCCTTGGTTTTAAAACGTAAAACCATATCTTCGCTGCCTTGCCTAGGTGACTTGTTTTCTTATTTCAATCCGTAATAAGTAATACTGAGTAGTATCAAATACTGTTTATAAATAGGTATAGTATTTGGTACAATTTAGTATGTAGTACCTACGTCATTATTTTGCCATGGCCTGAGATTTTTTAATTTGTGGTTAGGTTTTAACCTCAGTGAAAACAACAATAAAAATATATCGTCTTGTTCTGACTTGCTGCTGAAATTCATATTAATAATTGTATGTAACTAAACACAGTTTAGTTCATTTTGTGTTTTATGAATTTTCGAGTATTTTGCCTGCCAAAAAAAAATTACATATTTAATTGCACAACATTTATTTTGACGGCTCATGAATTATCAGAATTTTGTTTTGACCTTAGAGTAATTATTCATCGTCGTTATTTATTACTTTACTGTTTTTGTTGATTGTGGCGTAGTAATGTTATAACTGTTATTTGTTTCGAATCCTTCAATCTAACGGCTTTTAAAATTTACGGAAATTATTTCCGTTACTATTTCCTTAACCGCCGTACTTTGGTAGAGATTATGGAAACTATACTTGTTTCTTATGTTTCAACAATTACATAAGAAACAACTATGTACTTGCACAAAATAGGTTAATAGAAGTCATTTATGCATATTTAGATTGAATCAAAACTCTCCCAAGTATCGCTCCATACAAAAAAGTCTGAAATGGCGGCAAAAGGATCGTTTTGTAAGGTAAATTTTGAACTTGAATAAAAACGAATTACAAAATATCTTTTACCATCTATCTCAATGTAAATCGTTGTTTCTTGTAATAATTAAGTTCAATCTAAGTGTTGTTTCCATAATATGAGAGTATTAAAACTGCGGCGGTTAGTGAAATATTTACCTTATTTTAAAATGCCATTTTTAACTATGTTGCTCGATTATTTTTGTTTTGTGGTAAAATCTATAACCTCATTTACCTATCCTTGTGATATGTAAGCAGGAGGCAATCCTTATCTACATACTAAACCAGTAAAGTTAAATGTTGTTAGTTTTTTAGAGTTAAAATGTTACTATAATCATTCTTATTACTCACACCCAACTTAAGAATCTATTTTGTAATCTATAAAATTAGTTTTTAGGTTGTGTATTTTTCTCTGAATCTGAATGCGTTATTTTCCATTTTCGCCCACTTAATTAGTTTATTTCAACATTAATTAAGTTGAATTTATTTCAATGCAATGTGATTTTTTAATGTTTATTTAGAACGAGTATGATTAGGAGGATTGCAACCAGTTCCATTTATGTACTTTTTATTGTGCATGTGTAGATGTTTCATTGATAGATTTGATGGTCGGCAACCCGGGCGTTTATTATTTTATTTTTCCTTGGATATACGTGATACATTACCTGCTTCACTAGACAATATCAGTTCTGAGACGGGTTGATACATTTATTTGTAATTATTGCAAGGTGCAGACAAATCTGTGCTTACGGAATTTCATAGTTAAATAATGAATTGTTTTGTGTTTTACAGCTGCTGCGTTTAACAAAATACAAGATGGCTAAACCTTGGAAAAGCAAGAATTCTGTCATGTCTGACCTGGACCAACTCTGCGACATGTACAAACCAATGAAAAACGTTAAAGATATACCCGTGGAGATGAAGCTACTCTCAGAAGGGAGAAATCCGTCACCTGTAACAATTGGTATTTATTTATTACGTAGTAGTCCCCAGCGCTGTCTGGGTTTTATACAGAGGTTTCGAAATCAGATGTGGTACTAATTTTGTGGTTTTTCGATATATCATTAAGACAGTGACCTTCCTCTTGTTTTGAAGGTCAAGTGTGCAAAATTTCATTAAGAACTACCAAAATTATGCTTTAACCTCTGGAAAACTGTTCATGCAATATTTTTGATTTCCCTCAAAAAGGGTCTGGTGTTCCAAAGGTTAAGGTGTGGGAAAAGGGGATAAGGTGGTTTTTCGATATCTCACTAAGACAGTCAGAGTCTTCTTCTTGTTTTGAAGGTCAAGTGTGCAAAATTTCATTAAGAAATATCAAAATTCTGCTTTAAGAGTTTGGAAAGGGCTATCAGGTGGTTTTTCGAAATCTCATTAAGACGGAGGCCTTCCTCTTGTTTTGAAGATCAAGTATGCAAAATGTTTATCAATCTCGGAATTAAACTGTATATTTGTATATAAAACAAAGCCAGGCCTTTGACTATTTACAAAAACAAGTAAGTTATTCCAAAAAAAGAATCAAATCGATCAAGCGAAAATTCAGCGTTGGCACACGACAGAAGTATTAGGTCGCGGAAGCATGGCATTTCAAAAGTTAATAATTCTATATTGTCAATATTTAACAGCTCGGCTAAGGAATGAAGGTGTAATGATTTTCCGGCTCTGTGTTTCCTGCCTCCTACAACATGGGTCTCTTCAAGAACCATCTTCACATCCTCCACACAGTTTCCCTAAAGATGTCAGGCTCTAAGAGAAATTATTTCTCCCGTGTGGAGTTAACAGATAAAACTTTTTATTAATAGTCTTTTGGTTTATCTCTTAATATTTTTCTATGATACCACATTAAGTTTTGATTTTTTAAATTATGTATTATATGATAATAAACTATCAATAATAAGAATCTTATTATGTACCAACTTTTGATAATAAGGTTTGGTATGCCTACATATTTTTATGTCACCTAATGAACTAATTCTGTGTACACAATATTTTTAAGCAATCTGGGGTAAGTACCATGTACTAAATGTGGGTAGGTACCATGAATCCAGTGTTCTTTTAAATATGAATGTATTTATTTCAGTTCCTACCTACCTAATTTTTTCTTACCTGATTTCTTTCTACTTCTTCTTACCTAATTTAACAGATAAGACAATTTCTATGACTAAAGTATTGTTGTAATTCAAATTTTATCTGTTATTTATAATCTTCATTTTTTTATGTTTGTCATTGTAAAACAACCTCTTTCAAAAAACAGATATGTCTGAAGAATCTTCCCCGCCTCGAGGTTAGAAATAAGTATTATTGTTATTAGGTATTAAATATCATTTATTTTTATATGAATTTTTACATTTTTTGAGTTAATAATGTGTGATTTTCAGATCTAGTAGATTATTTAACAGAAGTTCATGACTTCAGTGATACTGAGTGTGAAAGAGAGCCAAACATTGATTTTATCACCTCGATGTTAAGAGATGTAAGTATTTCAAATGGTCATTGGTTTTAAAGTTGTTTTCTCTACAATATTGACTGTTTATTTGTTTGCTACAATAACAGGATACCACCTCTGTTGCACATTCTTTGAAAGCATAATGGAGTTAGAGGTAAACTGGAATATTCTATATCACAATTTGTTTTCATATTTTGAGTTAAACATTGAATGTATGCATCTTACTGTGCAAATGACATTCAAATTTAACGGTTATGATTGACTGCCATTTATTGTCAAAAATTTTAACACGTGATTTACTGGCTTTATTTATGGTTTGAAATAGTAATTAATAATAATATTTTCTGCTAAAAAATGAAGGTAAAATTGTAGAATTCCACATCACGTTTAAATGCACAAATTATTGAAATTACGGTAAACTTTTAGAATCGCTGGCCATGCTCATTTCAAATAATGTCATAACTGTCAAAACACATAAAAAATTTAAATTTTGATTGCCAAAAATGGAACTATTTGGAAGTATTTGCCATCTCCCCCGAGATAATTAGTTGTCTCTAGTAATGAAGCCAAAACCAAGTGTTATTTAAAATTATTTGCATATTAGGTGTGGTCAAAGATGTTAGAATACGAGGAAGTATGCTGTCAAGTATTTTTAATATGGAACCGTATGTCGCCGATTTTGTTAACTAATTAGTATTTTTTAACTATTAGTATTTTTGTTAACTAATTGGGCTTGCAGTAGTCTGCATGCTTCGCTTACACTAAAGTGTCCGCCCTTTCCAAACACACACAACTTACGTTATTAGCAATACTTACAATTGACAAAGGCTAAAGCCATTTCAAGCAATGTTTCTATTCTGAATAGTGTTGCCTGGGCTTTACACAGAGTTTTTTCGAAATCAAATGTAGACAGTAATTATTCTCTTATTTTGAACGTCAAGTGTGCGAAATTTCATCAGTCTCGTAATAAAATTGTAGATTCAAAAAAAAAAAACAAACCTACGCCGGGACACTCTACTTAAATTTTTTTTTTTTCATTTTAAAGTCAAACATTTTCTGGTTCCGAATAACCTGACAATTTTTGAAAATCTCCTTCTACCACCACAGTAAGCGGAAAATGTTTCTTGTGTTGTGATGGAGGACTTTGCCAGCCGAGGAATTGAACACACTACGCCTGGGTGGGATCCAAACACGATGTCAACTCAGCCACCGACCGGTCAAATATCTGGAGATTAATGTTAGAAATGCCTGTCAGTTTTGATAAATTGATTTGGGTACTCGAAAGTACTTTACAACGTCCCTTATTTGAATGCATTGAATACCTATATCACATGCTCAAGATTGATAAAATAGTGTGGGTTCACTGTAGTGAGTGAAGTAGAGGTTGTTCACTTGAGAGTTGTAAATAACAAAAAAATTTCATTCTTCTTATCTAACTCAAAATCTAAAAATATGCTTTATAAAAATAACTAGAAAACGCACCGAATCATATAAAAGTGGTAGTTTGAATGTAGGAGCAGCCCATGCAAAAAGTCTCCGGTTTTTGTTGCTGGTTTCAAATCATTTTTGTCTAAGTGAGACGAGCAAATGATGATATGGCAAGTAGGAAACCAGTTCAGTTCCCTCTCTCCCTGTTGCGTCAATCCATTTTTCTTTAATTTTTCCTTTCTTTGGAAATCTAAAATAATTTAAAATTCTACAAGTATAATTTACGACACATAAAAACTGAGATATACAGGGTGTCCGGGGAAAAACTGCGCAAGAGTAACTGCTCCCAACTGTCTGGAGACAGTGGGATTCCGGCATCTTCAATAGTATTTTGTGAGGCTGAGTGGGTAGGCTGAAGTTTCCTTACTCAGCTTACTTCTTAACACGCACAAATTATTTAAACAACCCTTTGTTTCGACTTAATTACTACAAGAAACAACTATTTACGTCGGGAGATGGTAAAAGATGCATTTAAATTCCATTTTTCCAATCAAATTTCATAGGTAAAAACGAAACATCGGTAATAATATTTTGTATTTGAAAAGAAAAACATTGCCTTTTTTTCTACCATCAACAAAAATTGTACATTTAAAAAAAAATTAAAGATGAAATATCGATAGTCTGTATTTAAAAGTAATCGCGTCCCATCACTAGCTTTGATGTACCGGCCATGATAGCTTCATAGCCAGCGTTCCGGGGCTTCTGTCAATAAAAATTATTATTAATTGATATCGTTTTCTAAGTTTGTTTAATTTTTAAGTTCACTTGGCGTATCGCATTTTTCCAATTTTGCACTTAACAAGAAAGCATTTTGAATAAAATGAGGACAAACTATGCTCGGTGACGACACAAACTCAACTAAATTAATGAATTCTTTTCGTATTAAGATCACGCTCAATAGACTGCAACTTTACCAAAATAAATAATATTTGTTTTTAATCGGCCCCAATAGTTTTATGGTTTTTGAAACACCAGTTTTTAGTTGACACCATCCTAGCCTAGCCATTTAAATGCCTTGATGATCCCCGCATTGTTAAGATTCTCAGCTACGAATCATGAAGTTGAAATTTATTTAGTAGGTGTAATTTCATACGTAATTGAAATAAAAGAATATGTATAGTATGTTTGCGGCACATTCCAGAGTGAATAATTTGTATCCACATTCTCAGTATTGCCCTTGTGAAAGGCCAACATTCAGAACCGACATCTTACTTGAAATGGCTCTAGCATTGTTTGATGATCAGATCTAAATAGCCAAATACTTCCTAGTGCGCCAAATATTCCCCTTGCTCATATACTTCCCTTCCCTACCTACTCCTTTCAGACCCACATCATTCCGCGATCGGGGATGCCATAGTTCCACTGGCTTCGGGCAGTTGGGACTCTTTTTCGGTATTTAATTTTTTTTAAACTGAAAATATTTACTCATATATTGGTTATTTTATTTGACAGGCTGGCCCAAGCTACTCCAATGACTATATTGAACAGGCGTATGGCAATAGGGGAAGCCTTGTACAAAATGCACCACAAGATGACGGAGAGAATTGGAGAGTATCACTTGAAAGAGCTAACGAGTCTGGTGGTAATGATGGTGTCACAAACCTGGTGTCGAACCTGAATCCATGCGTCAATGACTTTAGCCCCCGAGAAGAGCTTAGTTCAGGGGGTTCTATTCCTCAGTCGGAGAACCAACAGAAGAACTCTCCCAAAAAGTGTAAGTTGGACCCCATGACTCCTGAACCCAACAATTCAACAAACAGTACATCGAATCCTGCCGGTCTGGAGTCCATCTGCTCACTGAATCCTTATAGTCCAGAATTCATCTATTCACCAAATAATGAACTGAATCCTAATAGTCCAGAGTTCATCTACTCACGAAATAATGAACTAAATCCTAATAGTCCAGAGTTCATCTACTCACGAAATAATGAACTGAATCCTAATAGTCCAGAGTTCATCTACTCACCAAATAATGAACTGAATCCTAATAGTGCAGAATTCAACTGCTTTCCAAATCATACGTTGAATCCTAATAGTCCAGAGTTCAACCCCTCGGAAATACGTAAGTTGAATCCTTATACTCCAGACTTCAACCTTTTACCAAATTATGAAATGAATTCGAATAGTCCAGCGTTCATCTACTCACCAAATTATGAACTGAATCCTTATAGTCCATACTTCAACTCTTCACCAAATTATATATTGAATCCTTATAGTTCTACATTCAACCACTCAATATATGAGTTGAATCCTTATACTCCAGACTTCAACCATTTACCAATTTATACATTGAATCCTAATAGGCCAGAGTTCGAAATGCCACAAATATTTAGGCATGCAACAAATGCAACAACACTGCATATCGATTTCGACAGATGTTGGAAAACTTTTTTTTGGTTCTTAATATACAGTTTTGCATGGAAGCCATTTTTTTAATATTGTTTTTGTTTATATTATATGACTATTTTGGACGTCCAAGGAGATCCTTGTGAATATGTCTATTGTGACATTCATAACAGCCCAAAACTTGTACAGTGTCGTTGCAGGGGGTTTCAATTTCTAAATTGAATCCTAATTGTCCAGACCTCAAAACGAGAACAAATTGGATCCTTGTAGTCCAGAATTCAACCATGTTACAAATTGTAAATTGTACCTATGTAGTTAAGAGTTCAATCATTCCCCAAATTATAATTTGAATCCTACCACACAGTTCAATAATTCACCAATATGTATGTAAATTGTACCTTAATAGTTCAGAGTTCAACGTTTTGTCAAAATATAAATTGACCCCTAATAGTCCAAATTTCAATAATTCACCAAAAATATGAATATCCTAAACATGTAGTACTCATTTGAACAATTTAACTCGATGTAAATAGAATCCTAATATTGGTGGTCAGTTCTATTGTAAGTTTGTCAAGTATAAATGGTGTCCTTGTAGAGCAGAGTTAAATCATTCTCCAAAATGTAAATTGAGTCTTTGTGGTCCTGAGTTCAACTATTTACAACAATTCCAATTTAATCCTGCAGATTCTGAAGTCGACCATTCTTCGCAACACAACTCGTATCGTAACAATTCCAAGTATGATTCACTCTCTGCGGACATGGACAATGCTAGCATCCTCTCTCTAGATTCTCTGTCAGATTGTGAATATTTGGATGCAGAATCCAATGATTATGTTCGCACCGTTGAAGAAGAAAAAAGGATTGGATTAGTCAGTACAACTATTCCTGCTGACCATAAACAAAATGCATTAATTTCCAATATTAATTCTGCTCCTCTAAAACCTCCCCCCCTGGTAGACGGAAAACTTAAACGTAATTGTGCATTGCAAAGTATGTTTGACAGATTTGCTCAGGGAGAAACCCAATTTAATAATATTGAAGTCAATGAAGAATGCTTTGCTAATTTGGGTGTAGCGCAAAGTCCAGTTATAATTTCAAAACCTTCCGACACAATGTACCAATGTAGTGAAATATCTGACGACAGTAGCCTAATCAGTTACCATTTGAATAAATCTGTTGACGCAGAAGACAATTCAGTAGTTCCATCTGAGCCACTTCAAGATGTTGCAGGCTGTTACCATAGCCCTAACAAAAACTTGAACACCACTCTGAGTCCCAAAAATAAAGTGGAGGCCTGGCTATGTACCGATGATAGTCAGATATTTGAGACTCAACAGTTGAACATCGTTCCTCCACCAAAACCTAAACCCTTCAATCTTAGTGATGACGCCTTTGCATTCAAAGTGAAAAATACCAATGTGATAAAGGGAAAGACTTCAGCTGAGTGCACCAAAAAAATTGCAATGCAAACTAAAACGAATCTGAGAGGAAAGGAAACAGATGAACCACAGCCAAAGGGTAAATTGTCTGTTGAAGAAATATACAACAGGCTTAAAGCAAATCAAGGAAAACAAGGTGCGGCCCACAGCGCACCCTCCAACACCCTCTGGGATAATATTGAGGAGGCTATACATAAAAAACCTTCGAGCAATAAGCGGCAGAAGTGGCGAAAGCTTATGTAAACTGTGTTTCCAGAATAGGTGAAACTACTACAGTTGCAAGTCTGAACACACTATATTTTTTGTCATATTTGTTCACTGGTCCAGAGAGGACATAAATTAGGCGATAAGTACATTTTTTAATTGTTTCCTTTACTGACATTAATTAAGAGCGTTATCAAAATGATCAATGATCTTACTGGGTGCAACGCTAGAACTTTCAGAATTGCCACTTATTGTAGCGGTTAACTTAATTAAGAGATGACACTGAACATAGGTCCTATATGTATTGATGTTGCGCTCTCAAAAACTACAAATGCAATTTGGTAACAAAAGCGGAAGCACTAAATTTATAAATAAAATAACATCTGCTTCTATTTGTGTGCTGACTTGAAATTTAGACATTCCTTTTAGTGCTGACTTGAAATAATGACATTGGTTGCCTATATACAACGGTATTTTTATTGTAACGTTTAAGTTGGCACAGTGGTTGAAGGTTGAGCAGGAAAAGACTTGTAAACTTATGTACATGATATTCCCCGATCATTTCAACTGCTTTGGAAAATGTTTATCTATCTTAGATAATAACTAATGACTCGGGTTAGCCATTTTTAGGAAAGGTGATTTAATTTTCCCACTCTTTACTGATATGACCAATCAGGTATCCCTTCTTTATCATGCCACATATACCATGATCGTTAGATTTAGCATACAAAAACGCAACCTAAAATTATTCAATTTGTTCTTACATTTACTAACTTGATTTTACATTCGATACAGTCCAAATATGGTAACAATTTTGTTATACCTACCTCTTACCTTCCATAAGTGTTCGTGACAAATTGAGATTTTTTTCACATTAATTTTTATAAATGTAAGTCTATTTGATAATATGAATTAATTGTAACTGGAATTATTATTTTAACTTGAGTGCTTACAAACACCCATAAAATAGACCAACAACATATTTATGAACGAACAAAGATTGTATTTATCCATTTTACGTATTTTACAACTTTGACTTAAATGTTTTCGTAGAAGGTTTGTGGATAATTTATAATTTGTTATTAATTGTTGACATACTAACCTGGTCCTTGCCGTGATTAATATAAAACCAAATTGCACTAATTCTTGTCCAACTGCACTAATACCTTTGTACGTTCATACATAGTTTTTTTTTTTTTCGGTCACTGCTATTTATAAATCGTCACTCATATTATAATACCGCATATCCAAAAAATATGAAATTACTTTTTGTTGCCTCTCTTTTAAAACTGTGCATGCGCCATGGTTGAATCGACAAACAAATGTTTTGACCAATCAATTTGTTATCAATCCTTTTGTACAAAGTGTAACAATGCGTATCACAGAATTATATATTAAAAAAAATGAAGGAAATCAAAAAAAGTAATTTCATATATTTTGACATACGCGGTGTTATAATATAAGCGACGCTACACTAAGCATTATTTTTGTTTGTTAAAAATATTATCATGTAAGAGACATTGTTTATTTAATGAATTTTAAATATCTAAAATGAAACACTAATTTTGTGCAAATCACTTTATTTATACGAACAAATCTTTTCAAAATGGGTTATATAGTCATTAGTTAAGTGATGTACAAAAAGTTACAAAGGGTCCCGTGACAATGATGTTATGTACTTTTTTTCATGATAAAGATTTTATTTAAATAAAGCATTTATGAACATTAGCTTTGATCAACAAAACATTCTTGCATGTGACATATTATTCTTTGTCCTTAAATATGCATAATTTAATTGTTTCGAGTTTGTACATGATGTAATCTGTGAAAATTGTATTACGTACCTCCAGCAGTGGCATGCATTGCTCTACTAAGGGTAGGCTGCAGTCTTTTCAATCAGTGACCTTGAAAATGCCATTTTTTACTGTAATCTTCTGTAGGTGGTCGTAAAAATAAATAAACAACAAATTTTGTGATAAAAATTTACTTACATTTGAGGTGTTATAATGTCGCAATATTTTTTTTTAGTAATGACCAGTTTTTTAGTCATTATAGACTGCGAGCCACTAATCTGCAGGTACCTAATTTTAAACATTTATTTAATCTAAAATTATTTCTTGTGTGTATTACCATTTTTAACCATTTGTAATTTGATTTTGACATCTCAGACTCGATCAATATTATATGTTTAATCTCAAATTAATATGTTATTTGCATTTTTGGTTGCTTTATTGAGTCTAAGGCTGATTTTTGTTGTAGTTTTGTTTGTCATAAGTAAGAGTCTTTAGTAATTAGTATTTTAGGACAAAAGGTACTAAGTACTGTGATTTTTATAACAATGTGATGTGTTTTATTGTAATAATATAAATTTTTTAATCGGCATGAAAAATATGTGAACTTAAACCCTTGTTCTTCCCAATCCACAGACTTGTCTTCGGTAATGTTTCCAAAAGCCGTCTGATTAGCAGTGGCGTGATGTGACTTTTTTCTGATATCAAAATTTCCCAGAATATCAAATAGTGTTAGTATTTAGTACTTGCCTACCTGAAAGATGAAATATCTTTTAAGAATAGCGATCTCCGTAATAAAAGTTTTAATGGGTAAAATTATCTCATCGGATTCAAGAGACAATATTTTCTCTTTAAAAAATCGTAACAAGGTCATGGCAAGCCGCTAATGCTAATATTATTTTACCGAACTAAGTTTTGTTAGTGATTTTCTGCCTCAATTAGATAAAAGGAAAAATTGCAAAATACTTGTGTTTGTTTGTAATAATGAATAATCTTATACTGATCAGATAAAAAAAAATCTTGATTAAAAACATGTATGGACCTAGCAGTAGATACTAACCTCATAAATTGTCAACCGTCTTGGTGCAAATATTTCGGTAGGGTTTCATTATTCTGATGTGCCCTGTGTAAAGTACTGAGTACCTAGGGATCACCCGTCATGAAATTAGGGGGACATGATATAATCATTGTTGAAATCTTAATATATTTTTTAACCAAAAAGTTGTAGTTTCTGTTTTCACCATGGGTAATCTCTCGGTGGCTGGATTATACACAATTGGTATGTAGGGCGTGACAATGTCGTATTTTCTAAACTTGGAAATTACGCAATATAATGTATGTTTGTGAAAATTCCATACCGTTTGGAGTTTGAATTTGCCAAACATTACCAATGTGTTCTCTCAGTAAGCGGTATAATATTGTCCAATCTCTTTATGAGTTAACGAAGACTGAAAGTTGAAAGTAATGTGGATTATGTTAAATTGTCGGTATTGTAAGATAATGTTATCCAAATGTAATTAGAGTGAATTTTGGCTGTGATAAATATTAAATAAAAATTTTAAAATATTCAAAGTTTTTCAAACAGTCAAAATTCTGTACAAAAATTTAGCCTATTCGTTATAAATATGTAATTTTTTGATGTCTTAATAAATGAATGTGAGGAACAAATAATATCATAACATTAGTAATAATACTGTGCATTTTAAATCATTAATGAGGAACTAATGTATTGTTGGTTTATTTGGTTTTCTACCATTTTCATTGTCAGATTGTTTTGACAATAGTGTCAATTCACAAACTTATTAGAATTAGCCAAAAATGGGATAAAATTATTTTCTTTAAATACCTATGTACATAAATTAATACATCCCTCGAATCTATGTACAAAACTTATATAGATTGTCGATTGAAGATTGATTGAAATATATTTCATGATTATTATTGTATATATATTTTTTCATTTCACATTCAAAATCCTTCTCTTTTCCTGCATCCAATTGTGTAAAGCAGAACACTTCATTATAATTATTGCCACCGTGTAAGTTTATCAACGCTGGGAAGGACAAAGACCAGCCTCGATATTGTGATGAACGTTTGTCAGCATAATCAGCAAATGCTGACTGGGCCCCCCTACGCTGGGGCCCCCTTGCAGTTCTGTCATTATCCTATGGGCACGAGCCCAGGACCCCCGGCATGAGGGTGCCCCGGAACTCGGGGCCCATAGACAGGACCGCCGATAGTGTGGGTTAATGGACGCATAAATCATCCCACCACACATCGATACCTCAATTGGGGATGATACCATGTATAAAAAATTGTCTGCGGCTCTTTTGCGTGTCTCTGTGAAAGTTATAACAATGTGCCACTCCTTTCACTCTCGTCACTTACCTACTCCAATTGGGTATGCCATAGTTCCACAGGCACCGAGATTATTGAGGAACTTACTTATTAGGAATACTCTGATATTATATTTTATATCAGAGTCTTCATATTGACTTACCAAAACACCATTACACTATTCTATTTACGTATGTAATACATTTTCAATGATAGAGCTTAATTTTTAGGCTGATAAATCTACCAAATCAATATTTTACTACTGATGTGCTGTTCAGCTGTGAATGACTGTTCACAAACTAATGTGTGTTGAATTTAAGTGGCATGTCAATTACATTATAAGATTGTGGAGCTTGGGAAATTCATTTCCTAAATCTTTTTAAATCAAGTTGTGGTTTGTGCCCAACAGGGCCGGCCCTATGCGGGTGCATTTGGATGCGCCGAATTGCCAAGATGCTGATAATACCGAACCCCTAACAGTTCTAACACATCGCCTTGACTTTATTGTTCATAAAAACGGCGCTACACAAAAATACAAATCATCCAAATATTGTTGATTACAGTTATAACCTACCTAGGTTTTGACGAGGGGCTCCAAAATTTTACTTGTACCAAACGCTGTTAGGTTCAGGGCCGGCCCTGTACCCAATGTTGTTCCGCGAAATTTGCTTATAGAGTGGAATAATATTGCAGTTCAATTATTTCAAGTTGCCAGAAAAACACAAGAAGTACAACGTAGGCATCATGATCCAAAAGTCAGGTCGATTGTACGTAAATTTCCAATGCAGAACTGTGTTTCATCATCATTATGAAATTTTCATTTTGATCAAATGTAATGGTTTATATACGATATTAGGAGAGTGAGAGAGAGCACATGCTAAATGGCTAGAACCAAAAGGTACTAAGTCAGTGGCGACATCGGTTTCCGTACAAATCTACATGGAAGGCATTTCTAATGTGTATTATCTATTTTGCAAGCTAAAACCTCAAAAAAATCTAAATTTATTATTATTGAAATTCCTTTGTCTCATCTCTCATCTGGTTATAGATTGCACCATAAAAAATTATGAGACCAAACAGAATAAATAATACGCCCAACTCCAGTAAAATATTGGTAGCATTTACTGGTATTGGCTGTCAACTCAGGTCGCCAGAGGCGCTAGTGTAGCATTCTGCATTCATTCCAGAGAATGGCGACAAATAATAATTGAATTTATGTAGTACTTAGTGGCTTATAAAAGCTGTTAATACAGACCTGAAAGCCGCTTTAATCATTTTTTATGTACAAGCAAAAAATAGTAAGGTTTTATGTAGGTTACGTAATTTAATAAATATGTATGTAGTTTTCGATTTCTGTAATTAATTAACTAAAGAATATATATTTCACATCAAACAAATCAAATGCATGAAAGAAAACCAACTCACCTCAATAGGAGGCCTTAGTCTGGAGTACTGCCATCAGAATGTATGGGGAAAGTGTCTTAAATTGGAGTTATTGTTATATAATGTTTCCGACTTTATGTCCAAGTTAAATCTTCCCCGTAGGAAAAACTAAACCCTTCCACACACTTTTCCACAAATGATCATCTAGTCAATCCACATTATGCAAGTGCATTGTATAAGCAAAATAAATACAAAACAATACAAGAACAACACGTCAACTCACCAGAGATCAAATGGGAAAATAATTCACCGACTCCAGATATTTTCATATCAGAGGGTTCGGCTCGGTAGAACTATTAACAGGGCCTATAAATCCTACTGATCCCACAACATAAATATTTTAAAAATCTTTCGTAATCCTGCTTGTATTTAAAATCACTTAATTTTATAGAATTATTATAATTTATTTTAAACTTTCTCAAAATATCATCGATGTAATATGAACTATTTTAAAGCTCCATTGAATTCTTATTTGGAGAGAAGAAACTATTAACTTATTTTAAAATTAAAAACAACTCAATTAAATCAGATTTGAGCGTATCAGCAGAGTGCCGCCTGCTCACATAATAATAATTCTACAGTATTTTTGTTGAGGCAGCTGCCGTTATGCTCAAAGTTTATCTATATTACCGACATCTGTCGACTTTTTATGAAAGTAGTTTATACAAATTTAGCCAGTATCGAAACCAATTTTTTGACTTGGAGTAAGCATGTGAATGCTTTTTCAAATTAAGAATATATAGAACTTTTTAGTCCGCACTTATTGTACTCGCTTCGGCAGTACATATACTAAAATTGGAACGATACAGAGAAGATTAGCATGGCCCCTGCGCAAGGATGACACGCAAAATCGTGAAGCGTTCCACATTTTTTGGACCTATTCAATCTCAACATGAGTACCTACTTTTTTTACATTAAGGCGATGCCATACGTAGTAATGCAAAATCATGTGTTTTTGGTTTGAAAATTTGGTTGCATAGAAATGTTTCAGACGCTTTATTTAAATTCTGCGAGTAGAATACATCTTGGCCTTTGAAATAATCGAGTATTTTTTAGATAAGTCTTTTTATAAGACCAGAAAAAAAATAATGCATAGGCCTATGAAAACTGCTTTAAAGTTCAAAATCTCCTAGTTACGAACCCATTTTCGGTTATGATTTTATTGTATAATGTGGAAAATTGAGTTATTTATAAAATGATCGGAAAAAAAATAAATATTTATGCCTGAACATCCACAAAATAAAATAAAAGGCACTTTGTGGCCATGTTTTTTTCTTGCATAAATCAAAACAGGCGGATGATGTTAAGCGGGAATTTAAACCTTATTGCTATCTACGTAAGGGCTGTTATTGATAGCGGCTCAATTTAAAATATTACCCGACGTAGTGCATCGCTTTAACTCCACACAGGAGGCCCAGAAGCAAATTATTGTAGGAAAATACAACACCCATATGAGGCAAAAATAGTGAGGCGCAATGACGCCGTTCTATTTGTATAAAGAACATTAAGGCGATGCCATACGTAGTAATGCAATATCATGTGTTTTTGGTTTGAAAATTTGGTCGCCTAGAAATGATTCAGATGCTTTAATTAAATACTGCGAGTAGAATACATATTGGCCTTTCAAATAATCGAGTATTTTATTAGATAAGTCTTTTTATAAGCCCAGAAAAAATTATGTATAAGGCCTATGAAAACTGCTTTAAAGTTCAAAATCTCCTACTTTCGATCCCATTTTCGGTTATGATTTTATTGTATAATGTGGCAAATTAAGTCATCTATAAAATTAAATATTTATGCCTGAACATCAACCAAATAAAATAAAAGGCTCTTTTTGGCCATGTTTTTTTCTTGCATAAATCAAAACAGGCGGATGGTGTTAAGCGGGAATTTAAACCTTATCGCCATCTACGTAAGGGTTGTTATTGATGGATATCTCCTATGAAAAAATATTATATTCGCCTCCCGAACTAACCGGGACACCCTGTATAAATTAATGTTTATTTGTTTGTCCCCTATAGACTCAAAAACTAGTGGACCGATTTCCCTAAAATTTTCAGTTTGTTCTTATTAGTGTCAGGAGTGTTTAGAGAGTACTTTGAATGGTAGGGGACGCCCGAGGAAGACTTAACACATTTCATGCAAAGTGGCTGACCTGGCAGACGCAATTGCAGACTCCACAAGCAGAGCTATAGCTAGAGCTAGCATATCGCGGAGATAACGCCCGGACTTGACGCGCAGTTAGAAGAAGCATTTACATGACGCGCTTCGGAACATTCTCGAACCTTCCTTTCGTAAATCATTTTGTTAAATTTTCTACGATTATATATTGTTTTCGGATGTATTATTAAAAACCGCTTCAGCCAAATTTCGTAGTTATTTATTAATAAAAAGAATACCGAACATAACTACACACACACACACACACATATATATATATAAACCTTCCGGAAGAAATTATTTAAATGATAGTGAAAATTCTATCTAAATCAGTTGCATAGTTCATAAGAACTAAGCGCATAAACAGACAGACGCGGATAGCGACGTTGTTTTATACTATTTAGAGATGAAAGAAGATCGTGGGTTTTAAATTCCACATACCTCGATGCATATAGATTATATTATTAATAAGTTAGTTTGTTTATCATAATTACCTTCGTTCAATTTATTGACGTGGAAACTTTTATACTTGCAGCCATGGATTTTGATGTTGATGACTTTGATGTCAAGTGAATCGAGCCATGAAGACATTATTGTTCTTCTCTATCTTTATTGTTAGCGTAAAACACGATCTAAAAGATGATTTTGGTTTCGGTTTTGGTTGATAAATATTAATTGTGGGTCATTCGTCGCCGATATTGAACTACCTGAGAATTAATTCGAGTTGAATTTTTTCCAACATCAATCTTCATCTTTTCCTCTAAATCCTTTCTCATTATGGTTATATAAACACTAATATTTTCCCACCCATAGAAATGTTTTAATTGTCATGCTCGGAAACCATTTCTGTCATACGAAGAGTAGATGCAAATGCAACTAGCGTAACACTGTCGGTACCGTCAGCACTGTAAAACCCGTTGTCGACGCGTCGCGTTGCGTGCAAACACTAGCAAAATAGTATGGCGGATACTCACGAGCGACGCGTATACTACGTGCACAAAACTCTGGTCGCTTGGAACTATATCCGTGTACAAATGGCCTTAAGTAACTGATTTTGGACTCGATTTATTCGAAAACGAAAGCTCAAATCAAAAAAGTTATATCTAGCCCAAAACGGACTCTAAATACGATGTAGATTTACCAGTTTCCCAGCTTGTTCTACGAGTTTCCGGACACCGTTTATTTATTTTATACTATTGGACTATATTGTGCAAAATAATACAATACTAATAACACAAAATGAGAAAAAAATATCCAAACATAATATGACATGAATGAAGCAAAGGCACAAACTAGCGCAGACACGCAAAAAACCACGAGATATTGAAAAAGACGAACACTTTATTTATAACTAGCTGTACCGCGCTACGCGTTGCTGTGGCTCAGTTTGTCTGTATATATAGAGAAACAACAACTTTAACAGATAGCGCTGTTTTTCATAAAAAGCACGTTGACATCTATATAATATAGGTGTATAAAAACACACGCGTTTTAAGATTTTGAACATTTACATTTTTATTTATACAGAAGTTTATTCTTTACACAATCAGTTCTAATTTGAATGAATAATTTCAGAAAGGAATAACTAACACACAGATAACTGAACTTAGAAAATTAGATTTATTTATATTCCTTTTGTTATACCGTAATTGATGATTCACGCACATACCTTCTCAAGCGATTGCGTTCAACTACATATGATAAAGTCAAAATGCTATTGACTTGCCTACCAATGGACAGTGGACAATATCAGCGGGAACATAATACGTCAATCGGTTTAATTGTTGGCAGATGAATCATTTAAGATCGACTGGTAATTTCATTCATCCATTTAAGATATTTTTCCAGCTAATAATAAAAACTAATTTTATAAACACCCTAATATAATAGAACTTCCTCCTTCTTCTGGCGCTTGTAAAATTAGATTGTTAATGTTAATTTTAGTTATAAGTGTCTACATATATAAATATACATTTTAATAAGATAGTAGTTATAGGCCTTGGTCGTAAGTCTCTAGATATAAGTCTCAGACGTAAGTCACTAGTTTTAAGTCAATAGTTCTAGTGTTAACTATTTAATAAATATATTTGTACAGCGCCCTTGAGGTGATTTCTCACGAAAACGGCGCTATATCAATTATCCAAATATTATTATTTATTATTATTATTAATGAATAAATGAATATATAAATTCATGAATTACTGAAATGGAATCTTGGAAGTGGAAGTTAACCCACTTCCCTACATCCAATCGAGCTGAAACTCGGAAGATTGACTCGTAGTAGTAACACACAAGTGCACACAAACTCATTTATCTGAAATTGGAAGACAATATAAAAATTAACAGCGGTTAATATGAGAACTAAATCTCGGTACCATCTAATTAGGAGTGATAGCGCAGTTTGATCATGTTAGTCAGTCCCTGGGGAGGAAGGTTCAATCCTCAATCAAAAACCAAAATATATACATCTGTTAATAAAAACAGATTGTAATAAAAAACTTTGTATTTTTCCATAAAGATAGATCAAAATCATTTAAACTCACACCAAAAATTTCTAAGCCCTGACTTGAGTTAATAAGTCTTGACATTATGTCCGGTGGAAAATACAGTGATAGGTACCCACAGATATTAGTAGAGTAAGCAGAGTGTTGAGTGTGTAGTTTAGTGTTATTGATAGATAGGTACTAATCATTAAATTATTAGTATTAGTATCGCATAAAATCATAGAAGGTTAGTTCACCGTTAATTATTTACACGCGTACGTACTCCATGTTCTATATGTGATGTACTACCTACGCCTCTACAGTGCAGTTTTCTAATTATGTAGGTACTTCCATATTAACTTGGTTTTTTGGCAGCAATTTTAAAGGGAAAATTAATACTTATTTTTTATTATTTTTGTGCAATCTAAAACCAGCGTAATAACAGCGAAGACACATTTTGTTTTATTTAATAGCAGCGAAGACATATGCATGGACCAGATCTTCTCATTGCGTATGCTCACCGAGAAGTTTCTGGCAAAAAACCAGAAACTTTTCTGTGCCTTTGTAGATCTACAAAAAGCATACGACCGAGTCGACAGGAAAAAGCTATGGAAGGTGTTGTCCAAGTATGGAGTGAATACGAATCTGACTCGGGCAATTGCATCTCTATATGAGGGAAGCGTTGCATGTGTTAGGGTGAACGGTGGTTTTACGGGTTGGTTTGATATCACAAAAGGTGTTAAACAAGGCTGCGTAATGTCACCGTGGTTATTCAATCTATACATGGATAATTGTATGCAAGAATTGAAAGAGGTGGGATTGGGCGCGATTTTAGTAATCTGAAAGGATGTTGCCTGTTGTATGCTGATGATGCGGTGCTGATTGCTAATAGTATGGATGATCTGCAGTCTCTCGTGTCTAGGATGAACGAAGTATGCATGAAGAATGAGTTAATGATGAATGTAAGTAAGTCTAAAGTAATGGTGTTTGAAAGAGAGAGTACGAAAACAGTGTGCAATATAGCTGTGAAATGAGGAATACTTGGAGCAGGTGGATGAATTTGTGTATTTAGGAAGCATGTTTACGAGAGATGGGAAGGCTGACAGAGATATTGAAAGAAGAGTAAATGCAGGTAACTCCATTACTGAACGCAGTTGACGCTAACAAAAAATTGTCCAAAGAAGCGAAGTTAGCAGTCCACAATGGAGTTCTGGTAATAACCCTGATGTATAGAAGTGAGGCATGGAACTGGCAAAGAAAGGATGAAAGTAGATTGAATGCTGTTGAAATGAGATCCCTGAGGCGTATGTGTGGTAAAACCATGTATGATCGTGTGAGGAATGTGGATATCCGCAAAGAATGCAAGGCTGATGTAAGCGTAATGAGTAAGATCAAGAAAGGGACGCTTAGATGGTTTGGGCATGTAGAGCGAATGAGCGAAGAAAGGAGTGTAAGGAGAAAATACGATGCAAATGTGAATGGTTGCGGAAGTCGGAGACGCCCGAGGAAGACATGGCACGACCAAGTGAATCAGATACTTGAGTCGGGCCATGTCAAGAGTCAGAACAATAGAAGAGTATGTATGAGACGATGTATGAATGTGAATGAGGCAAGGAGTGTGTGCCAAGACCGAGTTGTTTGGCGGTCCGTCCTCTCTGCCTACCCCTGCGGGGAAACGGCGTGATGGTTAGTTAGTTAGTTAGTTAGAAGACATATTTTGTATTATCTTATAGCAGCAAAGTAACTGCGAAGACATTTTTTTGTTTTATCTAATAGCATCATATTAACAGCGGAGACGTATTTTGTATTATTTAAAAGCAGCATAAAAACTGCGAAGACATGTTTTGTTTTATCTAATAGCTGCATAATAAAACATAAGAGTATGAAGGACAACCTAGTGACAGTACGTCGTATTCTACTACTCTGCTCGTTCGTTTGTTAGCCAAGAATGAGGGTAAAAGCGGCCTACTAACGGGCGAGCATGTTCGCGGCGAGCAGTCTTAGCAAGACGTTGATACAAAACTACTCGTCGCTCGCCTGTGACGCCATGCTCGCCGCGGACACGATCGCCCGTCAGTGGGCCGCTTTGAGCTCGCAACTGGTGTCGCGAGGAGGTAAGAGAAACGAGGGCGTTCGTAATAATTAGAGACCGGATTATATGCATTTGCATATGCAAATGCATATTTAGACCCTTTTCAGCGGTAGTTGCATATTTTAGCAAATAATTTGAGATCTTGCATATTTACGCTTGATATCGTTCAGATGCCTCACATAGCGACACTATAGATGTCAGATAGCAAGGCGCGCGGCCAGCGAAGCTGAGCGAAGAACTGATAACTGATCTTACTGATCGCTACGGCCGGCGGCCGGAGCGGGGGGGAACCTCTCTCATCTTCGCCTGCGCTCGCGCCTACTCGGTTTAATTCGGCTAATTGCCGAAAACAATTCATTCATTCGTATGAGGGGTGATTTGGTATATTTTGATGGTAATTCAGTGAATTGCGAATTTTGTTTTTGACTGGTCGCACGCGCTGTTTTTTAGAGTTTCGTCTAGTGTTTTGTTTGTTTGTACGAAGTTGTACATTGTGAAAGTGAACCATGCCCCCTGTTAAAAAGTGCCCATACGTGGATAGCTGAATATCCTGGAATATTTACATACGACGGAAAAGTTTTATACTGCCGAGTTTGCGAGAAAAACATTTCTAGCACAAAAAAGTTCCAAATAGACCAGCATGTCAAAACCAGTGTTCATATCGCAGGAGTGCAGAAGAAGGGCCCACGACAACAAGTTTTTACAGTGGCAAGTAGCAGTAACAGTGAAGTAACCTCCAAAGGTAAACAACAAAATCACTTTAGCATGGATCTATGTGAAGCATTTCTTGCAAGCAATATCCCTCTATACAAACTGACAAATCCTGCCTTGAAGGATTTTCTCAGAAAATATTGCATAAATCAAAATATACCGGATGAATCTACTTTACGTAAAAATTACATACCATCAATTTATCTACATGTGCTGGAAGAAATACGCAATGAACTCAAGGATAACATATGGATTTCAGCTGACGAAACCACCGACACTTGCGGCCGTTACATTGCACATTTGATTGTTGGTGCATTAAAACTTGAACCTTCACTTTCCTAGTTGGTGGCCTGCAGAGAACTTGAAAAGGCAAATCATTCTACGATCGCCAGATTTGTGAATGAGGGTATAAAAAAAATATTTCCTGAATCTTCTGCGGATGAAAATGTGTATGTGTTGCTCTCAGATGCTGCCCCCTATATGATCAAAGCAGGCAAAGCCCTCCAAGTATTTTATCCCAATTTGATTCATGTGACGTGTTTTGCTCACGGAATTCACAGACTCGCCGAAGAAGTGAGATCCACGTTTGCGAATGCAAATAACCTGATTTCATCAGCAAAGAAAGTTTTTCTTAAGGCGCCTGCTTGTATAAAGGCCTACAAAGAAAAACTTCCAAATATCCCTTTACCTCCTGAGCCAGTAATAACACGTTGGGGTACATGGATCGAAGCTGCGATGTTTTACCATGAACATTTTGAAGCCATCAAGGGTGTTATCAATGACTTCGATAGTGCAGAGGCTTTGGCAGTTTTCCAGTGCAAAGAATCGTTTAACGACGCCAGTATTAAAAAAAACCTAGCTATGATTACCACTCATTTCGCCTACATACCTGCAAGTATAAAAACGCTTGAAACTCATGAATTGGCGTTGAATGCATCTATTCAGGTTATGAAGGAAATTCGCCTTATGAATTCCTCGTTGCTAAAGCTATTCCCGAGTAAACTCAAAGAAAAATTTGAAAACATACTGAATAATAACCCAGGGTTTGAACCTTTGTGCCAAATTGATAACTTCATCAACGGGGCAGGTGAAATTTTGACCGGCACAATAAGTTCAAAAATCGCACCCAAATTTAAATTCTGTCCAGCCACATCAGTAGACGTAGAACGTTCCTTTTCCGCTTACAAAAATATATTAAGCGATCGTAGACACAATTTGTCTACAGAACATTTAGAACAGTACTTAGTCATATACGTTTTTAAAGCTAAATTCTAAATTTTATTGTTAAATACATTTTATAATTGATATTTTCGAAAATATAATTGTTATCCTTGAGAACTAATAGCTTACTAAAATAAAAAAAAATATGTAAAAATACGACTTCCTGTATTATTTCATGTTGCATATTTTGACCCTTTTTATGGATTTTCGTGCATATTTTAGCTATTTTTATTGCATATTTGCATGCATATTTTGGGCTATTTTTGTTGCATATAATCCGGTCTCTAGTAATAATATAGTCATTTCACCCGTACACATATTCTTTGAATGATCTCTTTCTAATGCTTTCCGTTCATTTAGCTGTGTATGATGTTATATGTAGCCATTTCATTCATTCACACAAATTCGTTGTGACTATTCTTTTCTCGTTCGTTTCGTTACTAGTTAACCACTAAACTATTTCTAAGTTAAATAATAATAATAATACTTGGATGACTTGTATAGCGCCGTTTTTGTGCAAAAACACCTCAAGGGCGCTGAAAACACCTCAAGGGCGCCTTTTAAATTATTGTAATACAATTTCTTCTCAATGCATTAAAATTTTAATTACAATACACGAATTTAACACTACACGAAGGAAAATGAGTATTGCTTATTTTTCAAGATCTCTTTAAATTATATGCTTAAAAACGATTGCAGCCCGTTTCCTGAAAAACTTTTAGTAAATTCGTAATAATATCAGAACACACTGTCGTGTTAATAATGCTCTTGCGTTTGTCTTGGTAATAAACATGTTTTAAAATTTTTTTTTACGGACATGTGTTCCAACACCGTGATAATACATTGGTATTTTACTAAAAGGTTTTCAGGAAACCTATCAATTCATTCGCTAAGGGCCTGCAATCCCCTTTTTAACCGGAGTACGAATAGTTTGAAGAAATTAATAATATTTTTTATCTATTTATTGAAGATTATTTTTCGTTTATGAATCGATAATAATATCTTCAATGTAATTATTAAAATTTGAGGTTTCACTCATTAAGTTATTACAAAACAAAAAAATATATTCTGTAATTTTTCTCCGCGTGATTTTAATAAAGTTGTTCATATCAACGCCAAAACTTGCCACATAGGTAATAAGATTTTTCAGAATAACTCAACCTTTTAACTACCAATATAAAATCAACAATGTTCCCCTCCCCTCAGTCAGTGAAATTAACGATCTTGGCGTTATTTTCGATTCTAAATTTAACTTCCTTTCACATATAAATTCAGTTACCAATAAAGGATTAAAAATGCTTGGTTTCATTCTTCAAAATGGCAGAGACATTCGAAATATTTCAACATTAAAAATCTTATATTCTTCTTTAGTTCGAAGTCAAGTCGAATATATTTTTTTTATCTAGTCCCCTAACTTCAAAATCCACTCTGACTCCATTGAAAAAAATCACCATAAATTCCTAAGATTCATTAACTACTAACTCTGTCTACCAATTGAAACAATAAAGTACAATGATTTGATGAAAGAACTAAACTTATGAAAACTCTCAGATAGGAGACTTGTTTTTTTATTTTTAAAATTGTTAAACTCGAATTACCTTCCATATACCTACAAGAACTAGTCGATCCAAAATTCTTTTCAAGTGCAACAACAATATCAGGACTGAGTCATTTAGATACTCCCTTATACCTAGAAGTAGTAGATGTATTCAACTGCACGGAATATAGTTATAAGAAGGCTATAATTACATACCTCAATAATCAATGTTAGGCATGATATTATTCTTCTGCATGGGCCCTATATAATATTTTACCACATCTAAACTATTTACTCCAGATATCTTGGCTGTAGTCTCCATCTTCTATCTTCGTCGAACGTCACAGCGGTGCTGCCAAGGTCTGCTATATATGTGAGGATATTTTGTCAGCGCTTTATTACCAGCAGACACATACCTGGACCGATGACGAACCTCGTGCTGGCACTGTTGGTGGACGCGGTGAACTTCCTCGCTGCAGCAGCTGGTTCAGTTTCTTCACCACCTAGGATTTTTACTGCAGAGTCTCCATCTTCTACCTTCGTGTCACCTGTTCCTGTTCTTAATTTTACTTAACTTAACTTCACTTTATTTTTTTTTAATTTATATTTTTTTAAATACCTGCATCAACTGTAAAGCGCCCCTGATGCGATATCTCACAAAAGCGGCGCTATACAAATTGTCCAGTAAATTAATTAATTAATTAATCTTAATCGAAAAAAGTCTATCAGTTGTCAAAAAATGGCTAAACTGGAATACTCTTACCGTCAATACAATAAAAACAAAATACATCACACATAGTATTACACAAAGAGGTAAACCTCCACCTAACATAGACCTGTTTCTACATGACTGTGAGCAAACTTCACCCAATTTCCAATGCGAGCGTATAGAAAGGGTAAACCAAACAAAATACCTAGGGGTCATTATTGATTCACACTTACGCTGGACTGACCACATAACTTTCATTACTAACAAACTAAAAAGAGTCATGCACCTAATAAAGTCAATTAAAAACATTTTCCCACATTCAATACTTAGATCTATATATTTCGCACTCTGTCAATCGATTGTTACATATGGCATACTGGCTTGGGGAAGCGCTACAAACACTGCAATCGACCCAATACAAAAAATACAAAAGGCAATAATTAAAATCATCTTGCAAGTACCATTCTACACAAATTCAAGCGAAATATTCAAAACATTAGACGTCATGTCAATAAGACAACTTTATGCCAAATCTGCACTACTAAATTTCCTCCAACAGAAACTACACATTCCAATGCCACCTCAAACAACAATAAAAACAAAGTCGACAACAAACAATACCCTGAACATACCGATAACATACACCACACACGGACAAAGACACTTCCAGTATTACGCTACAAAACTTTTTAATTGTATGCCCACCACTCTAAAACTACTACTAATGGGAAATACATACACAAACATTCACAAAAAACTGATCACAGCCTGGATCAAAAAACAAAATATCCATTTTATACAAAACATTATAACACCAAACCAAACATAATCATGGATGAATGTGTATGTATGTATGTATGCATGTGTTTACTTATATGTGTGTATGCATGCATATATGTGTATTTATGTATGTATGTATACATGGGTGTATGTATTTTTTTTTCCTTTTTCTTCAAATAACAATGTACAATAACCATTTAAAAAAAATAATTTAAAATCCCAACTTACACTTATATAAGAAAATTTAACCAATACACATAAATACATGTACCATTTAATCATAACCACGTAAACACCTCAGCACAGGTTCTCCCAGTGAGGTGTTCACGAAACATATAACATTACCCACCACAGTGTCACCTACTCAAACCTACCTCACACCCAGCATAAAACACCATATTAACAACAGTTCTAAATTTATGTATTATATACAAATGTAAATATTTGGTAGACACTGTAATGTATGTATAGAAATAAATAAATAAGTGTTAGCCAAGGCGTTCGACCGAGTAGATCATGACGTACTGGTACGAAAAATACATAGAATTGGTTTCAACAAACCCCTCCTAATTTTTTTTGTCACGTATTTAAGAAATAGGAAACAATATGTTTGCATCGAAGGATACAGGTCTAGAGAATTCTCTGCATTCTCTGGAGTGCCACAGGGGTCAAACCTATGGCCTCTACTATTTATAATCTTAATTTATGACATTCAAGAATGCATCAAACATTCCACTTGCCTGCTTTTTGCTGACGATCTAAAATTACTTAAGAAAATTTGTGATGGTCAAGATTGTGTCAAATTGCAAACTGATTTAGATTCAATTTCATCATGGGCTGATGAAAATAAATTATTTTTTATTACAAAAAAATGTGTCGCTATGTCGTATACACGTTCGAGAAACCCTATCAAATTCGATTATTGCATCAAAAATGATATATTGTCAAAAGTAAAATCCATCAAGGACCTTGGGGTAGTCTTTGATCCCAAACTTACGTTTTTGGACCATATATTTCAGTTGACGACATAATCCTACAAGCTTCTCGGATTTGTCATAAGACTCTGCAAACAATTTTCCAATCCCGAGGCAATGATGACTTTGTACAACTGCATTATAAGGTCTAAAATTGAATACGCCTCTGCTGTATGGGCCCCATACCAACAAAAATACATTAAAAAATTAGAACAGATTCAAAAAAAGTTTGTGATACATGTATTTGAGAATGCACGGAGAGTACCCGCGATTCATGCATCACGAAGATTTGCTTGCCGAAACGCGCTACCAAAGTCTCCACTCGAGGAGGAGTGGGGCCAAAGATATTAGAAGAACGAGATGTGCTATGCGCAGTTCGTACTGAGTGGAATTGTTTTGCCGAGTGTCGCCGGTTTTGTTCACCAATACTACTGCACACCTTCGCTTACGCTAAGGCATCGCTAAGGTATCCGCACTAATACATAGAACAGATTTCTGTGCGTACACGTCCCGATACCGTTCAAAGTACCCTAATTAGGTAGTACTCCGGCTACGGTCCGGCGGCCAACATAGCATATCTCGTTCTTCTAATATCTTTGAGTGGGGCCCTTGCAGTAACGGCGTACAAAATTCTTAAAAATTTAATAGATAGCCCATACCTTCTGGAATGCTATAAGTTGTTCGTACCGAACAACTACAGCCAGGAACGGCACCATGATCTGCTATGTATCCCACGTGGCAGAACGGACGTACTGGCTCGGCATAGCATGACACGAGGTATGGCGCTGTTAAACAACGCCTCTAAGACTATCGATATTTTTAATAGTAGCCTTGAAGAATTCAAGAGGCATGTCAATGCCAAAAATCACTATTTATAACTTGTTATTTCTATTATTTTTTCTTTCATTGTTTCGTATCATCTATATGTAGTAAATGTTACATGTGTATTGTAAATGGACACACAGTCTGTAATACAAAAAAAAATTATATGTATTATTTTATTAAAAAATATTATTTCTTATCCAAAAGTATCATTCATTATACGCTGACAGCCCGGAATTATTAAAGCCAAATTGCGATACCTACCCAGCTATGTATTCCAAGTAGAATTAATTTTGAAGGTAACAATAAACTCACTACTAATAACTCCATTATAATATTTTGCTAGATTATACATGTTAACAAGTCACTTTTTACTATACATATTAAGATTCTGTTCAAATAAAATATTCTCTGTTATTATAACATTCTATACCTTAATAGAATTTATTTTATATAAACTATCTATTATCATAAACAGCTCATACCTCGATTTATGTCAGGTCTTATGCAAACTTATGTATTCATTTAATTATTATTACCCTAGTAGATATTTACAACTGGAACACTTGCAATAATATTTTTGTGTACACATTACTTGTTCTGTATTTTATTACTAATTCTGTAATTTATTCTCCTGTGTACCACTGTATCTATGCTTATAATCCGATGTATCATTCTATTGTAAAAGCCATTTTACGGCGTTTAAATAAATAAATACTATATCGTGTTGAATGCCTTAATAATTTTTTTTATAATTTTCATTATTATTATCTCAACATTAATTTTATCAAGGTAGGTTTTATTATCAAATGTTTAATAATAAAATTTAAATGTTTCTTTTCAGTAGTGTCTTACGTGTGCCATATTTAGTAGTTCAAGTAAAATGTTTATTGAATGGTTTTATTTGTTTGCTTTTTCTACAATGTGTTCAACTAGACCAGCATGGCAGTATTAAATGGAAGCAAACCCTACGTAGTATATAAATAAAATATATACGTGGTATATAATACAAGGTGTCGCTTGCGTAAAAACCATATACAAGCAAAAAGATCTGTTGCTTTTTATACGATATCTCGTAAATGGATTACCATTTCAGAAATCAAGTTCTCGTGACTCAATTTCATTATCAGATCTACTAACTCCAGGGCCGCGTAATACACATACAATGCACCATGCAAACTACCAAACCAGGGCCGGTAACGAGTACATACTTACGTAATGTTAAATTAATAGAACAAAGATCGTCTTTGTTCTATTAATTAAATTATTGAAAGAGCGAACGACGATCTTTGCAAAGTGTACGATATGTAGGCATTCGTCCCAATTATTCTAATGGGCCTGTGCGCTACGTTCAATCTTGTATTGAAAATTGTTATATTATATTAAATATACTTTCTAGCTATAATTCCATGTCACAAAATACACAAACAACAAAAATAATAGCACAAAATAAAAAAAAACCCTTTTGTCGAAATTTTGTTTTAAATAATTGCATTTTTTAAATACGCGTCATGTCCATTTTTTAAATATCTCGATGATATTTCAAAGCTTCATGGAACATAGTGAAAATTAAAATTGTTTTTTTGACCTAGACGACCAGATAGAAAATTAAAGATGTGGCTTCTTTCCACGTCATATATTCCATAATCTATTTCGTAGAATCGTTCAAATAGATCAGTGAGAATAGACTTTCTATGCCATAGAACGTCCGATAGAAATTGAAACCCAATGTTGAATAATTTTCAACTTTCGTTCTATTCTATAAAGGCCCGGTATATCGGTTGATTTAAAGCTAGACTTGGTTGGAATGTCGAGCTTAGCACGGCTAGTAACATAATCCGTATTTAGGTCGGAAGCCTAGATATCAGTAATATTACATGTCGATGGCTTAGCGCACACATACGTTAAGTGCAATTTAAAATAAAAACAATTACGTGTGTTGAAAAGCATTTATCTAGATTACTTGCTTTGTTAATTTTTGTATCGTAGGTAAAATTTTAATAGAGGAATGTGCTTTTTTATTTGTGCTTTCTATTTAGTTTTACATTTTTCTATGTAAAACTAAATCGGCAGATCTCGATCTTTCAAAATGTTAAATGTTTTAGGCGAGATTAATTTGCAAGGTGATTTTTTGATAAAGTTCCCCACTTCAACCAGCGTGGTGCTGATTGAATTTCAAGGAGTTTTTTTATATCTGAACACGGTACTCTTGTCCGAATAAATATAATAGACGAGATGCGAAACTATAATAATTTGCAGAACACGTGTTCCGACTTCCTCAAAACATATTCGTGCTTTACTGATAGTGTGTCTTTACATTTATAAAATCTTTTGTTATAGGCCTCCAGTCCCATTTTTACAGGAAAACGATTAATTTAACCAGATTAATCATTGATTAATTAACGATATTTCATATCAGTAAGTTTTCTCCGTGTATTTTCTGTTTCAGCGCACAGATTTTCCTACTTCATTAAAAGTAAAATACATAATATTATTGCGGTAATCTCTTGGAACCTTTTTTTACTTACTTTTTTTTACATTAAACCAATCACATTAAGATCTGAGAAACTTACTAAGAGATTCTGAGCACCGTGCCGACCCATATCAATTGAGAATTACCTCAGTTCAAGTTATTCTACTTTTCAACCCTTTTCCTAATAGGATTAGAAATCCAGCTTTTCGATTAGGCGCTGATAGGTAGGTACCAAACTCCTTTTCCTAGCGTTATTTTTCTGGAATTAGTTCCTGAAAGCTGGGTTTTCAGACCACATTTTGACCTTGGTTTTGTTTTGGTTTTCTATGACCTCTTTCTTTCGCATTGTTTTTGGATAAAATTATTATAAATATATAATTAATTAATAATTATTATTTTTAAAAAAAACTGTCTTGATTTGGCACAGCCCTGTTATCATTGAAAAACTACTACACGTTCCGTGATTCAATTTGTACATGAAAATGTCAATAGCGTAATTATACCTTCATTAGCCGAGTAAATAGGAAATAAATATGTGATAATGTGTTGTGCGTTGTAAAAGTTTCTAGTTTATTTAAGCAATGCGAAATTGTGATAAAAATAGAGTTTAAAAGATTGTGGAAATTTCCTATTTAGTGTTTATTTTTGTTTCGGTCTTATTCGGCATTCATGTTTTAATCATGTCGCGCATAATACTTAAACGTTTACTTAACCCTTCAGGTTTTTAAATATTTTTACCAACAAGTCCCAACGACACGGTGAATTTTCTTGAATTTTCGGAATGCTCCTAAGATATCTAAAATGTGCTACATATTACTTATTTTTGAAGTTGTCGTTAAAAAAATACTATTTTAGAAACTAGATAAAATTTTCTTTGAAATATTTCCATTTCAAAAATTATTGATCTTTCTAAAATTAAATTTTTAAAGTCAAACATGAAAATTTTACCAAAACCAGGACATTTTGACTCGGAGTGTCAATAATTTTTAAAAGAATTCGATATTTATAAAACATTTTCCTTTTGTGTAGGTAATTAGTAATAAAACTGTCACTTCATTTTAATGCCGTTTATCGAATAAAAAAATATAAATAAATTTTTAATGTATAAATATTTGATGCAAACTATGGAGAATAATTATCTATCTTTCCAATGAAGAACATATCACATATCTACGCATTATAGAAAAAAAGATAAAAATACTTTAATAATGTATTGACTCCCCGGTCAGATCTGACCTTCAGAGGCTATAATGGAATTTGATGTTTCTGGCTAGTAATGTCCTTCCGTGGAATGAAGGGTTAAGACGACACACTTATGTTTTCAGTTCATGCCAATTTTTAAATTAAATTTCAACTTTTTCAATTACTTTGAATCAGTTTAACTAATTCTTTATTTTGGACCGTTTATAAATTAGCGTGAATTTGGTCAATCCCATTGTGAGTAATTTTTCACATGAATAGTATTAAAACCACAAAATATTCATAAATTATTGTTGCTGTGTAAACACCCACGATTACCTTTTCTTCTCATTAAATAACCCTTCCGCACAGCATTCCCAAATTTGACGTTCAGCCTCCTTCGTGAAGATTAAATAAATATCTTGTTCATTCCAGACAACTTCCAAACAACAAGGGCTTTACTAAAAAACGTCTTTCAATTTCTTAACAACCATTGAGTACCCAAATAATTGTTTATCAGTTGTGGAAAAATATAAAACACGTTTATTAATAAGGGGGTAAGAATGTACCACAAGCAAATTGTTGTCACCTTGAGTTGACACTGCCACATTACATAAGAAATAAAATAATTTAGATGTTTTAAAATTCTTAATCAATTTCAAAAGAAATAAAGAATATTTTTTCTTTTCGGTGGGTTCAATGGCTTCTGCATATTCAACAACTATAAAAGTACCTACTCAAATTGTCTGTGGGTACCTATCTACTGAAATATTTTATTACTTTATTACGAAGTCTAGATTTGTAGTCAACGTCACACAATATAGTCTTAAGATTCTAATCTTTTCGATGTAGATTATGTATTTACTAACAATAAATCATAATTTTTGTTCTGTATATCATTACAACAGACGCAGTGGATCACTCGCACATAGCATACATGGCATTCAATTTATCTATCATTGTCACCCTACTTAGACGGACGTCTCGTGTGAATTGTGACAGTTAAAATTGTGCTGTGATTAAACCAATTAACTATATAATAAGTGCCCAGTGTTCATACTAGAAGAGAATATGTCGAACTTTAACATGGATATTGCAGAAAACGTAAGTAGCGAGTGAAACATTTTTGTACTCTGTGGTGATTTAACACGATTATTAATATCAATAATCGCCTTTTACAATATTTCTTTGTATTTTTTGTTTAACCACTGGGATGATTTTTAGCTACGTACTACAATGTGTTATTTTATTTATATAACTTTTAAAATGCTGTGTCAAACTTAAATTAAAAAAAAAAACTGGGAATCGAACCCAGGGTACCTACAGTTGCGACCATTGCTATTTAATTATGGCATTTAAAATAAACATTACTATTTCCAAATAATAAAATTTTAATATCAAACGTGAAAAATGTTGTCAAAAACGCTAACCACATTTTTACTTAATTTTTTACTCCAATCGTAGAAAAATTCAGAGAACTTAACTTTTGTTTGAGGAATTTGTAAGAAAACTATAACTTTACTTTTATCTTGTTCATAAAATAAAAAATATATTTTTAATATTAAACCGATCGTTACGATACCGACGCGAATATGTATTATTTATTTTGACTATTTTTAGGATTTATTAATGGCATCCAGAATAAATTTTGAAGACAAACTGGTAATAATTATTATTTCTCTTTCTAAAGTCAAAAAATAACGTATATCCACATGATAGAAAAAAAAATTCTTTTAATTATAATTATATTTCATAAAAGTATATACGCCCGGTCATATATGACCCTAAAACGCTGAAGGGAGCTATACAGGGTGTATCGGCACGTACCCGACGAACTTTAACAAGCTTTTCCTTAGCACATTTGGAGTAAAAAATGTTATGGGCACTTTGCTGTCCGGTAACATTTTTTTCAATTAAAAACAAAAAATGATAAAAAAATCCACACTCCGTCACTGTCATTGGCATTGTTTCTCGTGTTCAACAGCTGTTATTAGCAAGTGTGTCAAAAAGCGTTTTCGCTCTTTCATACACACTAAATAATAATAATTAAAAATGAGACGAATGGTGCCATGCCATTTCGTTGTGATTGTAAAAGCGCGCCAATGTAGGTACGTACGTATATTATTCAACGAAACTCGAATAAAATGTTGCCAGATGGGTTTTCAAACTGTAACAAAGGATAAAACAGTGGTGACATGTGGTGAAAATATGAATGATAAATTTTTTATTAAACCAGCTATTCCTTACCGGACCCATAACATTTTTTACTCCAAATGTGCTAAGGAATAGCTGGTTAAAGTTTGTCGGGTGCGTGCCGATACACCCTGTATATGCTAAAAATCGCTCGAGTGGGTCTGTCTTTGTATTTATTAAGTCTATTGTATTTGTGAAACTTTTGACTTACGATTTTTAAATAATTATCAATTATTAAGAAATTTATTTTGTTGGTTAGAGCCATTATTGTCTAGTAAATAGTCATTGTACGCATTATGATTAATTATTGCAGGAATCCGGTTTCTACCATCTGTTTAATAGTTATAATAGCTGTTCATAATAAAGTAATGTCATTATAAATAATTGTAAGTATTTTCAATCCAGTTAGCACACAATTGTTATTATTACTAAGTTTTATAATTGATTTAATTGTGTTTCCAGTTCTCACCGGAAGATGGCGGCGCTAGAAATTCAAACGAATTGCCGCCAAAAACCAAGAGCAAATCTGATATCACTTACGGAATCGATGATGTGCCGCCCTGGTACCTGTGCATCTTCATGGCGCTACAGGTGAGAGAAAAAGTGAATATTTGAAAATCGAACTAACTAGCGGAGACAAGGTTCTCAAAATCCGGGTATACCTAAGTATAATAGGGCCTGAACCAACGGGTACCTACTCCAAATGGCCCCTGTACTAAATGGAACCTAGACCAATTGAAATAGAATATAAACATAATGATAAATAAGTACCAGATCTGGTTCAAATGGAGCCTTAAGCACGTAGGTTTTATTTATTTATTTATTTACAGTAAAAGTACCTTCATTCACCCTATGTATATTTGGTGTCAATGATAATTCATCACATCTTTAAAAAGTTACGTCATGGAAAGTGATGAAACAAAAGTTTATTAACTGGGTTAAGTAGGTTCGGTTGGGTTTAATTTTTTTTCATCGTTTCTAATGACTTTATATCACTTTTTAAAGGTATGTTGAATTGTCACTGTGTTGAGTTATCGTGGAACCGTATATTTATATCTATATAAATACAAATGTAAATGTTCGTTTGTTCAAAATCTCAAATTTCCGAAAATTCTTCACCGATAGCTTTGAAATTTTGAAATTTTGTCACAACGTTGGATGCGAATACGCATGTGTTTTATATAGATGTCACCTGTGACAGGTACAAACAGCGCCATCTGTTGGATGTAAAAACAACATGCGCTATTTTTGCTCAATCAATCTGCATAGACAGACTGAGCCACATCAACGCGTGGCGGTGTACAGCTAGTCTTAATATGTATATAAAAATTGACACAATTTTTATACAAATAAAACAACGACACAACGTTTCTATATACTCATATTATATAGAAGTCACTTGTGACGGATAAAAACATGTGTTTTTTAAAACATAGCGCCATCTGTTGGATTTAAGAGCGACTGACGCTTTTGCTTCTCTATCTGAATAGACAGATCTGACTGACAGGATACAGCTAGTTCAGAATAAAATGTTTTTAACAAAACAGTATAAACAAACTAATATGTTCGAGGAACGAACAAGGGTTGGAATAGTAACAATTTGTCTATGATTTGACTCAATAGCCGTTTTTGACAGCACCGTAAATAATATCAATATAGTGTCAATAAAACAACCTAATAACATAACCCGCTTAAAAAAACAATATATAGTGATACGCTAGACAAAGTGGCAGTATTTGTGACGGTGGCAGTGAAATTAATCATTTGTAAATTGAAGTGCAAAAAGAGTATTGTCATTGTGACCCAAAATCAACTTTGGTGAAAACATACAATAACCATAGACAATACAAATCTATTTCGCCATAGACAATTTACATAAATTAATATATACTTAGGGGCATTTTTGTTCCAACATTAATAAAAATATAATTAATAAACCAAAAAAAAAAAAAAAAAGAAATAGAAAATGGCAAATACAAGAGGAAAGGGAGTTATAACGGAAACCGAAGAAAAATTTAACATTGATAAAATTATACAGATTATTGAAAAAAAAATTGAATCCATGAAAAAAGAAATTATATCAAAAATTGAAAAACAAACCCAGGACACTCAAAAAAGCATTGATTTTATGAGTAGTCAGTACGATGATCTAATAAAAAAACTAGAAATAACAATTCTACTAAATAAAAAAATTGAAAATGATTTTGAAAACATAAAAAAGGAACACCAGGAAAAGAATATCATTATTAAACAACTTGAAATAAAAATTTCAGACCTCGAATACAAATCTCGGTCTAATTTCTTAGAAATAGCGGGCATTCCCCAAAAAAATGGAGAGCAGAAGATGGAGATAGTAAAAAGAGTTGCGGCGGCGGCAGGAATGGAAATCCAGCACAATGATATAATTGATATAAAAAGGACACATGATAGAAGGAACAATGCGCCACCGAAACTGCTAGTGGAATTTGCGGAAAAAAAGACAAGAGACAATCTTCTTTCTAAAAGGAAAAATATTAATTATGCAGCTATAAAAGATATCTCCACCGAACCAATCTATATTGCAGAGGAATTGAGCCCATATCAAAGGGAACTGCTCTGGAAAACGAAAAAATCTGCCAATGAAAAAATGTACTCCTACGTTTGGTTCAAAGATGGAAAAATAATGACGCGAAGAATGCCAACCGAAAAAATAATTTATATAAAACATGTAGATGATATAAAAAATATTGTATAACAAAAGGGCACAAAAACGATTACGAAAAAAAAATAAAAATGGCTGACATTATATTAACCTCGGAACCAAGTGATCTATCGAATTTAAATAACAACTCTTTCAATATACTACACAAAAACATAAGAAGCATAAGAAAAAATTTTGATGAATTGCAAATTTTATTGAAATATTTAAAAGTTAATTTTCAAATAATAATACTTACTGAATGTTGGATAAATCATAAATACATGAAATTGGAAATTGCTGGATATACAACCTACTCAAGTTTGAATAACAAAAAACAAAACGATGGTGTAATTATATACATTAAAAACGAAATAAAAGCCGAAGTTGAAGAAATTATTATCACAAATGCCAATTGTTTAAAAATTAAAATCAGTAAAGAAAAAGCTATATTAGCAATCTATCGATCGCCCTCAACAAGAAACATCGACCCATTCCTTAAATCCGTAGACGAGGAACTCTGCCTTCTTAAAGAAACGAAAAACATATTTATTATTGGAGATGTAAATATAAATATTTTAGAAAATGGACACCCTAAGCGAATTCAATATCTGCAGATGCTAGCATCCCATGGACTGGAAAGCTTAATAAATGTTCCTACTCGAAAAGTGGACAACAGTGAAAGTTGCATAGACCATATAATGAGTAAAACAAAAGACATTACTCAAACTGTTGTATTTAATTCAACTATAACCGATCATTATACAACTATGCTTTCAATAAAAATAAACAAGTCAAATAAAATGAAGAAAAAACCATTAACAACAGAAAAAACAGAAATCAACTGGAATATCATTAAACATAATCTACAATGTACCGATTGGAAAAAACTGCAAAGTATGAACAATACAAATGACGCATGGAATTATTTCATAGAACTTCTTCAGAATAATATACTATCTAATACCACAAAAATTACTAAGAAAATCTCACACAAAAATGTACATATTAAACCATGGATTACACAGAATGTTATAAACTGCATAAGAAAAAGAGACGAGTTACACAAGAAACTTAAAAAAATTCCATACGATATACACATGTTAAGATACTACAAAAGATACAGAAACATTTGCAAAAAAGTTATTATGTGTACAAAAGAAACCTACTATAAGAAAAAAATTGTAGGTTGTAAACAAAATCCCAGGAAAATGTGGCAAATAATAAATGAAATAACCAGTTCTAAATCTGCCAACGTTACATCAATTGACGTGCTGAATATAAACAATGTTCCCAGGACATACGCTGATAATCCTGACCAAATACTTGAATACGTCAATAATTTTTTCATAAATATAGGATCAAATCTAGCAAAGCAAGTTACAAAATGTAATGAAGATGTACAAATAAACGAACCACCTGAACAAGGAAATCAGCTCAATTTTAAACAAATTACAGCTGACGATATCAAAAACACAATTTCTTCTTTAAAATCAAATATTTCTTCGGGGGAGGACACAATCTCAACCAACGCAATAAAATATCTCTGTAAAGAACTTATCGAACCACTTACATACTTAGTCAACATGTCTATAACGAATAGCATATTCCCTACAGCCCTCAAAAAAGCGATTGTTATACCAATATTTAAACAAGGATGTAAAAATGACATAAACAATTACCGACCAATAAGCCTACTAAATGCATTTTCAAAAATATTGGAAAGAATACTAAAAAAACAACTCTTATCCTACTTAGAAGACAATAAAAAATTATCAAAAACTCAGTATGGATTTAGAGAGAACTTAAGTACTAGTGACGCCATAGAAAAAATTACCGATATGATCACTAAAAGTTTAGACAGTGGAGAAAAAACTTTGGCAATCTTCATAGACTTACAAAAGGCTTTTGACACAATAGATCACAAAATACTTTTGTCAAAACTTTCAAAAATTGGTATGTCATGTACAACACTAAACTTACTAAAAAGCTATATGACGGAGCGTACACAGAGCGTCCAAATTAACAAGAGAAAAAGCAAACCTCTTCTTATCAACCATGGAGTACCACAAGGAAGCGTACTAGGTCCGATATTATTTTTAATATACATTAATGATATCTGTAACCTAGAAACAAGAGGAAAAATCATTAGTTTTGCTGATGACACAGTAATTTTATTTAAAGAAAAAGATTGGATAAATACCTACAAAGAAGCTGAACACGGACTTGGTCTCCTGCAAAACTGGCTTAAAAGAAACTCCCTGATGCTTAATGTCAATAAAACAAAATATCTGACATTTTCTAAAACAGCCAGAGGGCAGCCGTCAGAGGACCTTAATCTCAAATTACATTCATGCCAAGGAATTTATCAAAAAAATCAAGGCTTATCATGCCTCTGTCCCACTATAGCACACTCCAAAAGCATCAAATATCTTGGAATTGAAATTGATGATAATCTCCGTTGGAACTCACATATAGATGTAATTACAAAAAAACTAACCAGGTACATATACTTCTTTAGAAACATTCGCAATATCCTCAATATAAACGATATTAAAAAAGTATACTATGCTTTGTGTCAATCACAAATAGAGTACGGAATAACTGGATGGGGGTCTGCCTTGAGCACTCACACAGAGCGGCTCAATATAGCACAAAAAGGAGTATTAAAGACTATACTGAAAGTTCCGCTTAGAACTCCGACAGAAGAAATATTCAAAAACTTCAATGTTTACAATGTACAGAAACTATATTCAAAAAATATTTTATTTAAACTGAAAAAAAACATATCCGAATACTCCACTGCCCAACATAAATACACAACCAGGGCAAAAAGCGAAAATATCCTGATTACTCCCAGTTTGAACACATCCTTTGGACAGAGAAATAATAAATTCCATGCTATAAAATTGTTCAATGCTCTACCAAATGAAACCAAAAAAATAAACGAAATGAGTATATTTAAAACAAAAGTCAAAACATGGCTTAGAGATCAAAGTAATAATCAACTTACAAACATTATGAAGACAATGTAAAGACAATTCAAAACTAAATACAAAAATTTAAGAAAAACTACAGGCCACCTCAGAACAGGAAACCCTAGTGAGGAGGACTGTGAAAAAAATACAAAAAATATACTTATATTATACTTTAAACCTACATAATGTACAAATTTTGCTATTGATATTAATAAAAAAAAAAAAAAAAAAATAGCAGACTAAAGAGCTATTCCACACAGATAACGAATAAATGAATTCTATGGCTTGTGACAGGCGAATGCGAAAACACAATGCGTAACGTTAATTCACAATCAACTTACCGGGTGGCGATGGTGAAATCTGCATAGTGAGCCTCATCTGTCAGCACGGCGATCGAGATTTGACAGGACGAATGGTTTTTGTGCGACTGACTCGATTCACGGCCCTCCGTGGTTATAGCTGACGTGTGCGAAATTTAAACTGTACAGTTTAAATTCTGACGATACTATTGGTTAGCACACGGCCTGTCAGAAGCAATCGGCGTGACGGAACACTAATATGTTAACTAAATTTTAGTTTTAAAATTTACATTATAGGAAAGAAAACTTAATTTCAAAAATATTTGAAATACTTTTCTTTTGGTGCAGCTATATATCTGCTACGTTTGCATATTGGTTATCTAAGTTGTGTATGCGTGGTAAGGCATAGAGCTACAATTAGAGGTGCTTCTGCGTACTAATATCTCGTTGAAACTTCCAACTTGAAATTCCACTATTAGAAAGCGATAAGCGGTGCGCGTAGACCGGATTAGCAAGTAGTTAGAGCGTTAGGAGTCAAGGTAAAAAAGCGGAACCTATTTTTTCGATTCAAGTCTCATCTTAGTAAAGACATCAAGGGAGTTTATAAACGAAATGGTATTTATTTTATATATTTATAAATTACCAACAATACAAAACCAAATGAACCTTTGTCTGTCCAACCAGGGTCAATTTGGATAAAATTAGTAATTGCATTCAGAACAGATGAATGGTTTCTTTCAGGACATCACAAGTCTGAGATTCTTTCCAGGGCATTTTGGAGAACATTTACAATTGTATAGTTAGAATTTCCACATTTATAAATCAGTATAAAACATATGAATCCTAAAGTAATATATTTTTAGAATTTCTTAGGTGATAGAAATTACACATTACTAGACCAGAATATATGCCGTATGACATATGAATTTCCAATTTTAAAATTTCGAATCTTTATTTATTAAATGGCTAGTCATTATTATAAAGTAATCGAAATAAAACCGCGCAAAAGATTAGTAAATTTAAATTTAAATAATAACAACAATGAAGATCAAGTATTAGGAACGTACCTATTGACATTACTGTTACAATGAAAAAAATTTTTAGTTCGTGTGACTCTATTAGGAACATGAAATGAAACCAATTAGAATAACGCTGGGAAATCGATAGAGATGCCGATAAAATTGATTATGTGGTAGCTAATTAAATTAATAATAATAACAAAAAATTATACAATAAAACATATACGGAAACTTTGACTAGCCAACTAGGAATAGATCTGTGGACCTGTTTTAGGCCAGTCAAATCGACAAATATAGTTCATATCATAATTTCATATTACATTGTTTAATTATAGAACATATTATTTTATAGAAGGAAAAAAGTGTTAAGATTGAATTCCTGTTAGAAGCTTTAGTTAAATATACTATTATGTTTTTAAAATACAAAAATTACTATCGAACGCTTGTGTTTAACAATAGATGTATGTTTGGTTATTTAAATCGCTTGCGAAAATCGAAAAACAAAACATTCTTCAAGCGTGATTACTGAATATTATACTTAAAGTGAATGACGTGTCCCCCAGCTTTAGGAGCCGGCAAAGAAACTCAAAAGGATGCAGCAAATGATTTATAACAGATTGATATTTATCTTAAGTAATAACAGATTAGTATTTATCTTGAGTAAGTGTATAAACAGCGACATGAGACAATGTTTGATACCCAAATGTATTTTTTCCATTTCTTCGCTTCATTTTTTAATCCTACTGAGATATTTTCCTTTAGAGCACTTAAAATAAAATAAAACCGGTAAAGTAAATAAAAGCAAGATGGTAATAATAAAAAGACAGATCACCGCAGAAGTTGTAAGGTAGAAAAATGGGAAGGGTAGTGTTATAAGTTTATATTCTAGTTGAGTGATTATAAAATAATCAAAAGCATAGATTAATAAAGAATAGACAATTGTGTTCAGAGGTGATAAATATGTGTTTTTGTATTGTATGGACTTTAACGAATTATGTGGTCTATAATAACCCCGCTTGTGTTGCACTAAAACGTATAAATTTTGTTTTATCCATGTTAAGAGTAAGGAGATTATTGTCTATCCAATGTTTGACATAGTTTATCCCAATTTCTGCTTTTCTATGTGCTTCGTACCAGTTTTTGGCCTCAAATATTAAGACCGTATCATCAGCAAAAGTGATGATATGATCGGCAAGGTTACTGTTACAAAGGTCATTGATATAGATATTAAATAATATCAGTTAGTACTTCCTTGTGGAAAACCAAATTCGATACTGGCTGGATCGCTTAGAGTGCCACTAATATTAACTTTTTGGCTCCGATTTCCAGATAGCTTCCTAAACATTTAAGTAATTGCCCCTGTACACCAATTAGCTGAAGTTTTTTCAAAAGGATTTTGTGCGTGATTGTACCAAAAGCTTTAGCCAGATCCAGAAAGTGCGCGATGCTTTTAATTCCTCGATCGATGTTATTAGAAATGACTTTAAGATTATGCTTCATTTTAAGTAATTTTTATTTTATTTTATTTTTTTATTTATTGCACAACAGATAGATTATCCAATTACTGTACAATTCTCAATTTGACAATCTTAACACCTATGAAGATAATTATTATACAAAAAAAACTTTAGGCTATTTAAAGAAGAATTATATATATCTTGTGCTTCTGAGATTTCATTCAATAGTACCATTCCTCTTGTCATGCTATGTTGTGCTAGAATATCTGTTCTGCCGTATGGTATTTTGAATAAGTCGTGTCGACGACTACGGCTGAAGTTTTCGGGCACGTATAAACCATAGCATTCCAAGAGGAACGGGCTATCAATATAGTTATGGATTATGTTAAAACTAAGTATTGCAAGATTTGCATGACGTCTAGTTTCCAAGCTAAATCTATTTGTTGCCTCAATTAAGTCCACATGGTGCATGAACCTTGGATAAGTTCCACGCATCCGCATATAGACATACCTGAGGAATTTTTTCTGGATTTGTTCCAGCATATTAATATACTTAGTTTGGTGCGGAGTCCACACACCACTAGCATACTCCAGCTTACTTCGTATGACGCCATCAAACATGGCTATCATTGCATCTGGGTCGTGAAATTGTTTACATGTTCTGGTGATAAACCCCAGGAGTTTGTAGCATGCTGTAGTAAGTCGTGATATGTGGTCCGAGAATGTTAGTTTGGGATCAAAGACGATACCGAGATCTTTATAGCTATTGACTCGGCATAGTTTTTTCTCTTTAATGGTGTTATCAAAAACTACGGGCTTCTGAGAGCGGGTATATGTCATTGTTACGCATTTTTTTAATTAAATTCTAATTTGTTTTTATCTGACCATTCTGCTATAGCATCAAGGTCAGATTGCATTTTTAAGCAGTCTTCGTAAAATATTATTTCCATCAAAAGTTTGAGATCATCCGCAAATAAAAGACATCTGCTATATTTTACACAGACCTGGATGTCGTCTATAAGTATTAGGAACAACAGAGGACCAAGGTTTGACCCTTGGGGAATACCTGACAAGGCGGGGAATTGTTTAGATTCCTGTCCATTTATTGATACATATTGTCTTCTGGATTTTAGATATGACGCGAAGAAGATAAGTGTCAGATGATCGAAGCCAAGTTTAAACATTTTAAGTAATAAAATATCATGATCAACTCGATCAAAAGCCTTGGCAAAATCCGTATACACTACATCGGTTTGGTGTCTCGAGTCCAGTCCGACGGCCACCAATCGCGAAAATGTTAACAAATTTGATACCGTGGATTTTCTTGGCATGAAACCGTGTTGGTTTTCTCCTAGAAACGGCATAATTTGGTGATGTAATTTCTTATAAATAATCATTTCAAATATTTTGGGTATAGTTGACAGAATGGCAACAGGTCTGTAATTCTTAATATCAGCCTTGTCTCCAGCTTTGAAAATTGGGCTCACACGCGTGAGTTTCCAGGAATGGGGGAAACAACCAGTAGAAATGCTTAGATTATATATATAACTCAGTGGATGACTTATGATTTTTGACATATAAGCAATTGTATTAGGGGGTATTCCGTCTGGGCCTGCCGCCTTATCGAGCTTTAAAGTCCGAGTACAGGCATCTACTTCATCTGCACAGGTTAGCCCAAGGCTGATTTTTCCGATATTCCAGGGCTCCTCTGTTCGAGTAAAGTCTAGATTTAGTAGAGGGGCTGTCTGGCTGTACACTGATTTGAAATAGTCAGCAAATTTTTGGCTAACTATTTCGGGATCAGAAATAGTCGCCGTTCCGTCGCTTAAGTTTATTTGGGTATGAGGATTTGCTTTTTGAGATTTAATAAAATCCCAAAAATATTTGACATCATCTTTGATCCCAAACTGAACTTTTTCTAAATATTGGCGTTTTGCAATTGCAATATCTTTTTTAAGCTCGGATCGCATCGCAGAAAATAACAAGTAATCTGAGTGATCCCCACGCAGTTTGTACCTTCTTCGATGCGATTCTTTGCTTTTTAATTTATCTGTAATTGTTTTAGAGAACCACGCTGGATATGTACGTAATGCTTGTGTAGAGGGTATAAATATAAATGAAAATATACTATTTACTTCTTTGTAGTAATACTTACGTCTACGCTATTTTCCACGTGGACCCACGAGATCTACTTTTATCATTTAGTACCTAGTAGTGTCGTATTACAAACTGAGTGAGTTGATACCCTCTATTCAATTACACGAGGGATTTCTACGAAGTTACATACTTTATTGTTCATTAATCTTAAAGTATATAATATAATATATGCGTGTACCTGTGATGTATTGATATTGTACAGGATAGAATACTGGGCCCTTAATCTCCAGTATTCTAGCGAGGATAGGGATCTGGTAATATCTCTATTAATAGTCGTAGATTCTGATATACGGAGGTTGTTTAATTCGGAATATAATAAACTGACAATACAAGTAACAAGTTATCTAAAGGCCGTCTAGCGACAGAATGGCTCCTCGCTATCCGGCAATGTAATACGAGGCGGTTGGTAGCGTTCGGTTATCTTCGGTAGAACCCGAAGCTGCCCGAACGCAAACACCATACTCTACACTTTCCCTCCTTCAACTCTGAAGCTACTTACAAACCAACAAAATATTTTACATACCTATATAAATCATAACATGAACATTTTATATTACATTTGGTTTTAACAATGATTTTAAAAAGATAGACAACTTAGAAATTTTAAATATTAAGTACAAAACACGATTAACTCAATTGTGCAGAGATCCACAAAAGTTTCTAACAGAGCTGCGCTATGCAGTTATTACAACAAGTGAAGTTATTACATTTTGCTAACAAATAATCCTAAGACTAACAACCGCGGTGCCTGGGTCAAGTTGCCCCGTTTCCTCTGGAAGATGTGGGTGACTCGCGTCTTGGCCGCAATCTCCCCGACCATGGTCTCTGTTGCCGGGCCTGTGTCTGCTCCGACACCACCTCCTCTGCCGCCAACCTGAAATCAGGAGGAAAACCAGTGAATCCACGCAATAAGGTTGAAGTCTCTAACTCCTAAGGCTCATTCCTCGAAATTTCAGACGCGGGATGCTGTGCACTATTGCCATCTTCCTTCCAGCTCACTGACATTTCCCTCATTTGGTCGACATGTCTCTTCCATGTCACATCTGTGTTCTCTATCTTAATAATATAAACTTTTTTACCTAGCTTTCTAGAGACTACTCCCTTAGCCCAAACTACTTTATTATCCTGACGATAATCTTTTGTTAAACACTTTTGTCCAACTTTAAAAACCCTAGTTTTAACCCCTTTGTAAAACTTAACCTGATCAGATTGAGCTTTAGAAATGTTAACGTTTGCTTGACTTTTTGGTGGTGACTGTTTTGACAACGCACAACCTGAACATGATTGAACGACTTTCTCCAAGTCTTTGTTCAGAGCTGTCCACCAAAAATATGCTCTAGCTATTCCCTTCATTTTAACAATACCAAGATGTGACCTGTATAATGAACCTAACACTTGCTTTTGGAGAGAAAAAGGTATAACTATTCTGTGTTGCCAAAACAAACAATCTTCTACGATAGAAAGTTCGTTCCTTTTTAGCCAATATTTCCATATACTGCTGTCACGATTTACTCGTTTGGGCCAGCCCTGCCGCAAATACCTAAACACTAGCTGTAATTCGCTATCCGCTGCGGTGGCTTCCACAACTGCTTGAAAATTTACATGTTCACAATTTTCAATAGAACAGATTTTGTCCTTGATTGATGAAACCGAATTAATCATCACTGGAACTATCTTCAGATTAAAAATCTCCATAAAATCCCTACCCACTATCAATTCCGTGCCATTAACCACAACAGTAAATAATAAATTATTTTTAAGATTATTGTATTCTACGGTAAAACAGGCACTACCTACAAGATTAAGTGGTTTGCCATCGTATCCTGATAAAGTACGCTTATCTGATGACAATGTTACATTTCTAAAATAACGATTGAAAATAAAATCCGGCATGACCGACATGCTTGCCCCTGAATCAATCATAGCAGCACATTTTACTTCGTTAATTACCACATTAGCCCTAAACGGATTAATGTATGAAATACTATTATTCTGGGATTGTTCAAAAATCGGATTAACCTTGTGATTCCTACAAAATTTCTTCAAATGCCCTACCTTGTGACAATTAAAACATTTTGCGTTCTTGAATTTACAATATTTTTCTACATGATATTCACCGCAAATCGTACATTTTTTATTACTCGGTTCGGGGCTCTTTGAACGAGATAACCTTGAAAAACTTTGAGTTTCTCCCAAACGCGACGAATGTCTCCCGGGCGAATTTGAACGATTCGAAATGGCGTTCACATCCGAATTCTCTGCGAAAAATTCAGATTTAATTTCCGGAACCAGATTGTCTAACGCTGAAACCGTTATTGCTAACTCTTCCATCTCGTTAAATGTTAATTTAGTTCCCTCTAGAAAAATTTTCTCCTTAGCCCGGCCTGGTAAAATACCGATTGCAAAGACATCCGCTAAGCTTTCTGGCAAGCGTGTTCCAAATTCGCAAAAAGAAGATAAACCCCTTAGACGGACCGCGAAATCTCTCACCGATTCCCCATGCGATTGCTTGGCCTGATAAAATTTTTCTCGTTCCTTGAATACCGATCGCGGTCTGGAACAATGTTTCTCAATTAATTCTATTAACTGATCGAATGCCACGTCTGTAACTTTAGCAGGGAAACATAAGTTGATCAAAAGAGTTAATGTCTCCGCTTCCAGAAGATTCAGCAAATAAGCGCGTTTCTGTGAAGCATCTAACTTAGTCGTTTTTATGTCATCACGAATTAAAAGGAACTGTTCTAACCTCAAGCGGAATAGACTCCAATCTCCATTAACGTGGGAGAACCTGGAAATTCCGCCCGATTCCATGATTGTAACGACAATAACAAAAAAAAAACCCACCCGGCAACAATAACACCTTCCAGAAAACAAACAAGAAACAAGACAACCTGACTCCAGGAACCGGCGCCGATGCAGTCCAGCGCCCAGCCGCTTCCCGGACTTCCACGTCTTCTTCTTCTGTGAAATTTATCTGGTCTTTGTTACCCAGAGCCACCGGTCTGGCCTTTGTTACCCAGGACCACGTGGTTATTTATTCTTCGCTGGATTCTTCGTCTGGTCTTTGTTACCCAGAACCACGAAATTATTGATTCTTCGCTGGATTATTTACTTCCAATTGTCCTTATTATGCCCAGTTTATCTCCATTTATTGTCACCTTGACAATAAAATCCCGGAGATTTTTTTTTCGCAAGTCACTGGTGTGAAACAGATCCACTTGCCGGCAATCCAAAAAAACTGTTTCCGTATACTCCTTTTAAGCTGCGCCACTGTGATGTATTGATATTGTACAGGATAGAATACTGGGCCCTTAATCTCCAGTATTCTAGCGAGGATAGGGATCTGGTAATATCTCTATTAATAGTCGTAGATTCTGATATACGGAGGTTGTTTAATTCGGAATATAATAAACTGACAATACAAGTAACAAGTTATCTAAAGGCCGTCTAGCGACAGAATGGCTCCTCGCTATCCGGCAATGTAATACGAGGCGGTTGGTAGCGTTCGGTTATCTTCGGTAGAACCCGAAGCTGCCCGAACGCAAACACCATACTCTACAGTACCCAACAAACTTTAGCCGAAGATGTGCCTGAGCTTATTTGGAGTAAAAAAATTAAATGGTTTTTTGGTGTCCGTTGTTTTTTTTTGTTCACTTAAACGTGAAAAAAATCAGTGGGTATTGGACAGTTATGGTCGGAGAGGGGGTTGAGCAGTTACTCGCTGAGTGACCAGTAAAGACATGTAAAAGATTTTTACCTCGTAATTTTAAAACAAATAAAAAATCATTGGATACAAAAATTTAATTTACGTTTTTTCCTCCAAATAAGGTCAGAAATCACTGGTTAAAATTAGTCGAGTATGTACTGATAAACATTATTTATACTTTCTACTAGTAGTCCGGAGGTCGCGGGTTCAAATTCAAATACAATTGACGCTCGCAATCCCATAATGAGTTATTTCCGTTTTCAGCATTACCTCACCATGATAGGTGCCATCGTTGCTATTCCCTTCATCCTGTGTCCCGCCCTATGCATGGAGGAAAGCGACCCTGCCAGGGGACAAATCATCGCTACCATGATCTTCGTCACAGGTAAAACTAACTGATCTTCCTTTTTTTATTATTTTATTAATTACTACTACATACTATACAAGCACTGTCCTCCTAACTAGGGATTCCTGTTCCGAGGCAGATTGTATGTTGTTGTGTTAGAGTCTCTTCATATATTTTATGATCTTCTCATCTTTGATTGTATATCTTATATTCATGTTTGTTGATTTCCTCGTCTTCATGTTTGTATACCTTATCTTCCTGTTTGTTGATTTCCTCATTTTCGTACACGTAGATCCCATCCTCATGTGTTTTGATTTCCTCGTCGTATAGTCGTCGTATCTGTTGACTGTATGTTGTTGTAACTTCATATTTGTTTTTATTCCCTCATCTTCGTGTTTACTTTGCCATATTTTATTATCATTATATATATAAATCCCATGATTTTATTGTATGTATATTTATAAAACAGCCTTTCTCAACGAACTTTGTATATTACTAGAGACTTTTCACTTTTCTTCTTCTTGATTCGTTACCTCATTTCTGAGAGTAATGATCCCCGTTCTAGTGGGATATTTTCACAAACTATGAATACCGTTAAAAATATGAGCATGGAGTAAAAGGAGTACGGCTTTGTATGTCGATAATAATGTTAAAAATGTGACTGCATGACCATTTCCTAATAAAATATAAGTCATTCAGAATATATCTAAACACATTTTCAACGCAGGAGGTCTTATTCTAATAAATACAATGGACGAGATGCAAAAATATTATTATTTTTAAGAACACATGTACCGGCTTCCTCACAACATATTCGTGCTTTATATATAGTTTGTTATGAAATTTTTCAAATCTTTATTTTATTTATTTTTTAAGTTTTAAGCCTGCAGTCCCAGTAGTAATATTTAACAGGAAAACGAATAATTTGACCGGATTATTTACAAATTAACAATATTTCATATAAGTAAGTTTTTTCCTGTTCATTGTACTAATGTATTTTTAATATTTTCGGGTTCGAACGGTTCCAACTGGCTACAACGTCATTATGACATGGAAAACGTCACTGGCTGGTAGGACCGCTGGCATCAACGCCGACCGGCTTGACCACAGCAACGCCAAATGACGTTTTGGCGGCAAATCTTTTTATAAAATTTATTCGTCAACATAAAATAAAATGAACTACCTTCGTCACCGTAATTATTTTCGAGAATAAAAAATACAGTAAAATTACCCTTTTGCCTTCTCATTCCTCTTGTGCTTTCCAGGGCTCGTAACCTTAGTACAAACCGCCTTCGGATGCCGCCTGCCCATAGTCCAGGGCGGCACCATCTCCTTCCTGGTGCCCACGCTGGCCATCCTCAACCTGCCGCAGTGGCAGTGCCCCGCCCCTGCAGCGCTGGCAGCCCTGACTCCTGAGGACAAGGAGCGACTGTGGAAGGTGAGGATGTGTGAGCTGTCAGGCGCCATCGCGGTGTCAGCCCTGTTTCAGGTCTTCATCGGTGAGATGTTCATTTTTTTTATGATTACGATTTGGTTGTGGAATATTTTTGTTATAACGTATGACGGCCTCCGTAGTCGAGGAATAAGGCTTTCGACTAGCAATCCGAAGGTCGCGGGTTCAAATCCCGGCGTGCGCAAGTAAATTTTATTTGTTGGATTTGTGTAATTTCACAACTTATTTATTTAAAATTATAGTACATATACTACTGGATCCCCCGCAATGCTTCGCTTTTGCTTTTGCTCTCGGGCGCCTCCAGCTTTTTCCAGCATTTACTACTGTATACCACAATGTTACTGTTGTTACAAAACAATGTTACAAAAACTACATTACATCGACTTTCATTCAACTCCGTCTCTCTTTATGGTACAGAGATATTGCGTTAAGTATTCCTAGGGCGTCCTTGACTTCTTCTACCATTTAAACATCTCTAAATACTCCTGGCACTAATAACAAAAAACTTTGATATTTTCAGCGATATCGTTCGACTACTTTTTGAGTTTTGCGAGCACAAACATACGCAGGCAAAATTTTTAATATCAAGATTTGAAACGAGTTAGAATTTATCTCAATCATTTGGAATGCATTTTATAATATTCGACGTTGTCCTACCACAAACCGCCTTCTATGTAGGGAAGTAAAATTTGTTGTTGTATGATTTTTAGATGAGATATATGAAAAAAAGTTTTAACAATTTCTTTAAATAATTGTTTTTTTGTGGATCCAAAACTATCCTTCATCCCATCGGGGATTTGCCTAGGTTGTCTTTTTTAGATTCTGCAGTGATGGTGAGCATTGCGTCACAGGCCAGTATGCATTGTCTACCGGACAGATCCATCCACACGTACAGAAATGCTGAAAGTTTTATCGATACTTCTCTCTTTATTTATATGCACATTATTATGGCACAAATCAATGAAGTTACAATACACCAAGACTCGTTATTGTCTCACAAAATTAAGATAAAATCTCGCAGTAAGAAATATTCTATGTTTCCAGTAAATTCTTAATTCAAACGTTGTTCAATGTTCACGTATGACGAAGATAGGTATTCAAAAAACATATGTGTATGAACGAAAGAAACGGTAGAACATTGGCGTTTTCGTATCCAAGCGTTGCGTCAAATACCTCAAGGCCGGCTAAAGTTACAAGCCTGGACGCCTGACAAATTTTGAGGTGTCAAGGTGTCAAGTCAGTGCCGTTCCATAATAGAACAACGACAGTTTGCAAATGGCGGCGATTATTGTTACTGCTGATTTGTATATTGTTTTAATGACTATTTTAATCGGTGAAGTTTCGTTGACGACAGCACTGACTTCCTAATTTGACTGTTGCGCACCCAGACCTCTACTCTATTCGGCCTTACATTTTTTTCTATGATGCATAAAAATTTCGGGCGGCAAACAACTGTATTATTTATATTAATCGAAAAAATAAGTAATTTGGGTGTATTTAAAAATGAAATGTTATTCCTTGGCTTTTACTAGAGTTTGCTGGGTAATTCAAACACTTTCTCATCACACATGAGGGCATTTTTAAAGGCAATTTAATTAGAAGTGGCACACGACCTTACGAAACTACGAAATCGAAAGCACTACAATTGACGTACTTTTTGCTTGCCACTTAAAAATTTCTACAGTGCGTCTATATACCTATATTGTAACCTGACAGAAATGGAAAAACACTTAAATTTGGTTGATCGCGTCATGAAGCATTTTATTGAAGTAGTTTTATGATTGAAGAAATCAATGCGTTCTGTGAACTGGAAAATTACTTTACAAGAAAAAAAATCTGTTCAAGAAATATTACTTTGACGGCATAACTTATGATACATAAGTTAATGAAATTGGTGTTATTTATTTGCAACTAAAAATGATATAGGGTCGCCGGAAATTGAAGAATGGTTCGAAGGAAGGATTTCATAATTTATTCAAATGTTCTTATACACGGTGTCCGGAAAGTTGTAGCACAAGCGGGAATCTTTGAAATCTAAATAGAAAATAATAAATCATGGCTAATGTAATAATATACCATATTATAAATGTTGGATTTGTGAAGTATTTATAAAATATTTTTTTCAGAATATTTGCTGTCAAATACAAGTTTTGTCAAGTTTATTTCTGATATAATTATTTTTATTTGTTCACAAAATAGAGAGACGTCAGAAATTTCAATTTCGAATGAAAGCCGTTAATAATCTTGAAAAATCATCTGTAAAAATTTAAACGAAAGAAATACACACTTTAAATATATAAATATTATTAAATTGAATGATGTCTGAATTGTTCCCGCAATCAACTTCAATTTTGAAAATTAAATTCATTTAACGTGAATCATAATAGTAACCGAAATTAGTATGTTTTATAGAGCAATTTTGAGAAATATCACCCCAAGGGCTTTTAATTTTGGAAATGACGTTTTGAGCTAAATGTGGTTGCATTTACGTATAAACTCCAAAAAACAGTACAAATTTTAAAGACGCCGGCCGTTTCAGTTCGAGAGCTTTTGTTGTTTCAGATCAATAGATTTCATTTCACTAAAAATGATACTGTTTCTACTATCTTGGTACGAGAACACCCAATGGTAGGCAGAAAAACACTCTCTTCGGTTTTTCTTCACATCCGTTTTATTTTAATATAATATTAACAATGGTACGGACCAGATTTAGGGTTTAATTTACCTTAAGGCGATTACATACGTAGTAATGCAAAATCAAGTGTTTTTTGTTTGAAAATTTGGTCGCCTAGAAATGTTTTAGATGCTTTAATTAAATACTACGAGTAGAATACATCTTGGCCTTTGAAATGATGGAGTATTTTTTAGATAAGTCTTTTTATAAGCCCAGAAAAATTAATGTAAAGGCCTATGAAAGCTGCTTTAAAGTTCAAAATATCCTACTTACGAACACATTTTCGGTTATAATTTTATTGCATAATGTGGCAAATTAAGTTAACTATAAAATTATAGAAACAAAACTAATTGTTTATGCCTGAACATCCACAAAATAAAATAAAAGGCACTTTTTGGCCTTGTTTTTTTCTTGCATAAATAAAAACAGGCTGATGGTGTTAAGCGGGAATTTAAACCTTATCGCCATCTACGTAAGGGTTGTTATTTATAGTGGCTTAATTTAAAATATTACACGACGTAGTGCATCGCCTTAATCAGTAGGGTATTCCACTACCTACCACTTCTGACAGACTACCGTCACAGACTTCACTCCAAGACTTACCGACCAATACTCACTGTCGATACTCGGGGTATCTGCTCTTTTAAATTAAAACTACAAGGAAACACACTGAAAAGGTTGATCTTACTAAGGCTATTTTCTCCCACGCCTTGGTTGGCGCGTGGAATACATTTATCTTAGCCTAACAATAATTTTAAAGGGACGTGACATAAACAATACAAATATATTTACAGTATTTTGGGAATACATTGGCCTTCTCTTATTTTATTATGGGTTTACATACTCGTATAATATATGTGTAATAATAGCAAGGCCATAAAATCGGCCATTTCTTGGCGCTAAGTGCAATAAAATTTGGGAGATTTTAAACTAAACAAATAATATTCAAGGGCTTTGGAAAGTAAGTACTTAAAGAGTATCAGTCAATGCAAACGAACCGACACCTAAACATACATCTTACAGAGATAAATAATTTTTACTCCTAGAAGGATTGTGATTATAAAATACCATGCTGTTAGATGTTTATTTTATTTAGGATTTTACATTGCAGATGTGAGGAAAATATTGTGTGTTGATGATGTTAATATTGGTGGGAAACTTAATTCTAAATTATTTGCAATGGGTATTGTCGTATCAATTCTGGAATGAACAGATACCTAGGCATAGAGTAATGAATTTAATAGGCGCACAAGAAAAAATAAACGCGGTTGACGAAATAATCCCAAGGGGTGGATAGTAGAGGTAGTGTAATCTCGAAACATTTTATGCTCCCTCTCCAACACGGGGGAGGGGTGAGTGTCCCACCTCCCGTGAATTCCAATTAACTGACCCCCTCCCCCTTAGAGAAGTCTCTCGATACAAACAAGTCTAATAAGTAAAAGAAACGCCACCTGGGAAAGCTAGACATCGCTCGAGTGTTATCGGAAAAAACTAATTGGAAAGATGGCAAACAAACGTAGTCAATATATATTTTAATCCAGTCTTCTGGAGCAATATACAGGTTTTATTATGCATGCTTTATTATACAGGGAGCATCGACCAATTAGAACTACATCAATGACAGGGAGTGAAGAGTCGTACCTTACTTACTTTAACCGGTTGAGATTTGGGGTTTACAAATCCCGCACATTTTTCAAATTCCGCGGGATTGCGGGACAGAAAAAAAAGTTACTTTACTATAACATCATTGTATTTACTTCTGTTAACGACGATCTGGATATCGAAGTGATTGTAGCATGGAACCAGCACACTTCATTATCCGAGGTATTGGTAATAATAATAATACTATGTTATGATTATGTTTCACAGGATGCACGGGCCTGGTAGGCCAATTCCTGCGCTACGTGACCCCGCTGACAATCGCGCCCACAGTGGCTCTGGTGGGAATCACGCTCTTTGAAAACGCTGCCAATGCTGCCTCCAAGCAGTGGGGTATAGCTGCCGGGTAAGTTACATTATTTCACTTTTGTATTTTTTTATTATTAATTGTGATGTCTTTATTAACAATTCGAGAAATGGGACTTGGCTTTACAAAATTGATCCAGCTAATACGCTTTGTGATATATTTTCGATTCGAGGCAGTCGACGCGACTAAGCAATTTTAACATTTTAGTAATCAGTGTAAGGTCGTTGCTAGTAATAATGACGTTGCCTTTTTATTTTGATTAAGAGTCCATGTTAATTTTTATATATATTTCCAAAAAGTATTAACTTTAGCCTCGCAACATACTAAGCATTGGAAATGGCCTAGTCCCACTGGCCCCGGACAGTTGGGACTATTGTGTGGTTTTTACATTAAAAAGTGGTAGGCTCTTGCGAAATTCGATACACATTTTTCGCTCTGATGGATATCGAATCCTGTACTGTCCGATACAAAGTTATGCATGAATCATCGTTTCAGAAGGCCGCCACGTGTAGGCCACAATATTGATTTTTAAATTTAATGCTTTATTGTCTGCACGAAATGTCAAATATATAAAATTATACATAATAAACTAGTGTGGGAAACCGGCTTCAACTTACACGAAGAGACATTAATTTTAAATCTGTAGGTACCAGTATACCTTCGAGTGTACAAGAATCGATGAAGTATAAGAATGCTAAAAGTATGAACAAACAATGTAACTTAGTGATTTATTACTGTTTAATATTGATCTGTCTTACGAGAAACCACTTTTGCAAGGTCAATTTGTCACGATGAAATAATAAGAACGAAATTATATTCCTGTATATTTGTATAATAATTTCATATATTATAATGTATTTATATTAATAATAAATAAGTATAAGTGAGTGCAGGAGAGTGTACATTGTGCAATCCCATTAATATGCATCAGTACAGGTACCTACACATTGATTAAATTAGAGAAAAAATCTAATTAAAAAAATATTGATTTATCATTTTCTTTTTAAGAAAGACAAACATTTCCGGGTTACGAATAACCTGACAATATTTTAAAATCTCCTAATACCACCACAGTAAGCGGCAAATGTTACTTGTATTGTGATGAAGGACTTTTCCAGCCGAGGAATCGAACACACTACACCTGGGTGGGACCCAAACGCGATGTCAACTCAGCCACCGACCGGTCGACACCTTTTATTTAGTTAGTTTAAATTACATCTTTAGTAGTTAGTTAGTTAATATAACATAGACACATATAAACTAATGTGCTTCTTATACTTATATAAACGAATGGTTACGTTTCATTGTTTATAAAATAATATTTTTAAGTAAGCAATACACCTTTTTTAGATAATTCATTCTTCAGACACATTAATCAATCTTCAGGAAATCTATTTTTTTTTTTAATATATATATATATATATATATCTATATATACTATTGATAGACCAGTTGGAGAGATCAAAGGGTCTCCCCAAACAAGCCTCTCCCGATCTCGCACGCCACGCATTTGATGGGTAGAAACATCCTGAATACACCTCACACGATTTCATAATTAAGTATATTTTTTATGAAAAATATTTTCATCTTAAAAGATTTTGGCATTCAGTTTTTCCTAATCTGATGTATAAAAATTAACTCATTACAAAACAGTCTCTTTTTAATTTAAATCAAATTCAGCTCTTCTCTCATTTCAAGAGAAGAGCTTCATTTCTTCTCCCCAATCGAGGATCTCACAGTCCGACTGGTTACGGACAGTTATCTCTCCTGATTCTCTTTTCTCCTTCCGTTAACTCTGTATGTGATTCCCGCTCTGGCGGTTTGAGTCGCTTGTGGGCGATCAATACCTTTCCTACTTAATTTCACCACACCATTCGCCATACATTTCCAATGGGAATTCTAGTGGCATTTTTTTTTAAATTAGAAAAATAAAAACAATGGTAAACAAAAACAATTTGAAACGATGTGAAACCTTATAGAATGAAATATTTTTTTATGGAAGTCCTGAAAGTAGTTTCGCAGTTCTGAAAGACATAATCCAAGTGCATGTGTACTGCAGTTAGCACATTTGCGAACATTTGCTCACTGGCAAATGTTCTGCCTTTGCCAAACGGTTTTCTTTCGGCACATAAGGTTTATATCGGAGTAATACTTTTATAGACTGTCGACTTTTCCGAGGTTCCTGAAGGATTAAATATTTCATCTGGATTCAGTTCGCCTTCTCACAACTCGTCAACTTCAGATTCGGGATCAGATGGTAAATCTATAATATATGAATTTATTTCAAAATCATTTTCAAAATCCTTTCCACCCGGAAGAACATCAAAAAAAAATTATGTTTGAAAAATAAAGTAACACAAAAATCAAATTTAGGGTCAGTGTAGGTTTCTCCAGTGGAATTGTGGTACGTTTGAAGTAACATATGAAAAATTTTACTCACGGATGGTATTTTACGTATTTCCATATAATTCACAAAATAAACATAAAAGAACATCTTATGTGAATAGAAAAATCAAAATCGATTCTTACCTTAATAGTGGAACAGAAATGAGTTTTTTGTGGCAATGCTTTACGCGATTTTAGTCAAATTTTGAATGAAGTTTTTAGCAGCGACCAATAGACGGCAGTATTAGTTACTTCAATAAATGTGTGTAATTTTAAAAAGCACACTGCTCCTCTAGGAAATAATTATTTTATATGTGTGCTCACATGGGTGCCACAATTCCTCTAAGGGTTATATGGTGAAATAAGCCAAGCCAACATATATTTTGAGAGTATAGCGTACACGTGACAAACTAGTGCTTTGGGGGAGCGAGGTATAAATGTGAAATTATATCGGCGTTAGACATAATTTTCGCACTATATTGTAAATTGTGTAGATAATTCAGTGTTTTTTTTAATATTAAGATCTAAGTTTTTTGCAATTTAAAGTTTTCCGTTTCATAAAAATTACAAAAAAAAATATTAAAATTCTAATATATTACAATATATTATAATAAAATTACAATTTTACGTAACAATTTTTTTTCTTTGGAAGTGACTTCCCGAACGAAAAGAATCAACAATATTTATTGGTGCGTCATTGGGCCAAGCAAAATGTTCTTTGGAATGTGACTTCCTGAACGATAAGAATCAACAGTATTTATTGATGTGTCCTTGGGCCTACTAAAACGTTCTTTGGAATGTGACTTCCCGAACGGTAAGAATCAACAGTATTTATTGATGTGTCCTTGGGCCTAGTAAAACGTTCTTTGGAATGTGACTTCCCGAACGGTAAGAATCAACAGTATTTATTGATGTGTCCTTGGGCCTAGTAAAACGTTCTTTGGAATGTGACTTCCCGAACGGTAAGAATCAACAGTATTTATTGATGTGTTCTTGGGCCTAGTAAAACGTTCTTTGGAATGTGACTTCCCGAACGATAAGGGCCTAGTAAAATGTTCGCCTATGGCGCTTTTGTGGGATGGAGGCGTTAAAAAAATACACTTGAAAAGGCCCAAAAAGAATGGTAACTTCTGGTTCAAATCACTTACATCAACCATCCTTTAATTACAGTCGTCAGTGGTTTTACACGCATATGCCTCAGGGATCAATTTTAGCTACATTTTGTTTTCTTCGTTTCCCTTCTATGTAATTCTATACCTCACTGCCTTACACAAGAAATGGTATCAGATTATGAAACAAAATCAAAATCAAATTCAACGCTCATGCGTTGAATTTGATTTTGATCCGCATTCAAAATAATATAAATTACAAGAATCTTTCAATGGTATTTCAATTAAGTTATTTACGAGTAGATGCCAGATTGGAATTCAGCGGAACTATGATTGACTATTCACTCAATCTTAATGGCATCCCAGCAGGGCTGCATTATGCTTTCCAACACTCTCTTTAATTGAAATGCATTCAACTACAAAGCTCTGTGTCTGCATACATAAATAGGCAGGGTTGGCAGAAACTCTGCATTTCACATTAAGTTTTTGTTAAACTTCAATATTTTGATCACATAATTATGTAGACAAATAAAAACTTTGGGAGAAGGTTAATGGAAGACGCAGTAGAGGAAGATACCCCATCTAATGGCTTTGAAACTTACGTTAGTAGAGACTCTAATACCTAAGCAAGCACATTTTCATAAAATAAAGTATAACAGTATGAACGTGAACTAATAGATTACAAAACAATGCACAAGGATTTGCAATATCTCACATAGTTAAATAGGGAAAAAAAAATATAAAGATAAAAAATGCAGTTACTTCGAATGAGATTTGAGGTAAGGCCGACTAACGGTACAACGTGAAAATCTTTACTTTAAACCTACATTTTTTTAGTTCATCGTTTATCATGTTGGTCTTCTGCTGCACTTTATTCATTACTACTTTTTGGGAATTCGGAATTACCTCTCACGGACTTACAAAATCTTTTCTTTTATACAGTAAGCATCATTCAAAAGAAAAATTAACCTCCCTTGAAGTACTATGTTGGCACTAGTCAAATGAAGAAACAAATCTTTAATTGCTTGTTTATTTTGAAACGTACACATAGTGTTAAAACATTATAAGAATTTGTAAAGAACTTGTACTTTTGCATCACTTTGAAGCGAACACACTGCTTTTACCCAATATTCAAAGTTCCCTCAATCTTCCCAACTGTTATGAGAATAGATCTGGAGAGATTTACCAGGCTGTTATCTTGCCCTAAGGATAGCCATTCTCCGATAGGAGAGGGCTCCAAAATGAGATTTAGAAGAAGAATGTTTCAATGATTCAGGTAAAAATATGTTTTTAATTCAAATAAAATTAAATCAATGGATCGTTGCCATGTCATGTTCATTACCAAGGTATTAAAAATACTATTGGAGTCCGATTCGAGCCGCGGTCAACAGTGGTTGTGTGTACCTATTGCTCAGTGCCGTTCGCCCGTTCCTGTGCCGCATTCAGATAAGATATTATTGTTACATTTTATTTAATTTTGTTTATCGTATACCTATTTTATGCATTCCTGCTTACGGCTAATCCGTTTTTGTTTGTACAGTCAATGAAATAGACTGCGTATTATTTTTTCAGTTTAATTTTTAAAAGTTAAGTTTTTTTTATATAATGGAGGAAGATGAAGATAGGCCTCCCGACCCTGTGTCGATATTGGATTTTTCTGATTCGGAATCTAATACGAGCCAGGTTTCTATTGCGCTCCCATCTCGTAAACGACGACCATCGCTTAGCCTTCACATTCCATCGAAAGTTAAATCTATACCGCCGATTCAACAAACCTCGACCTCTAACGACCTTAACACTAATAGTAACATCCAGCCAAGTACTTTAACTAGCGATAATGCAAAAATTACTGACTTACTTTATCCTGCTTCAGCTTCCGGTCCATTTATCGTTAGTGTTCAGAGAACTGAACAGGGAAAACCTATCATTTGGATTTTGGAAAATTCGTATTTGACTCAAAAAATAATAACCTTGGTATTGTTAATGGTTCAATTAAACCGGAAGGGCGATATAAATTATCTATCGAGTTTAACACTGCCGCTTTCGCAAATGGATTTGTAAAAAAAATTGACTCGCACTCAAATCATAAATATAAATCGTTCATCCCTACATTTAACCTTTCGAGAATGGGTCTTGTGCGAGGAATTCCCGCGGATATCCCAGAGGCTGAAATTGTTGATGCTTTGAATAATTCTCACGGAACCCCAAAAGTATTAAAAGCACGTCGACTGAACAACAAGGATTCTACTGATGGAAACACGACCTGGAAACCTTCCCAGTCTGTTGTTGTTACATTTGAGGGACAATCCCTACCGTCTCGTGTGTTAATTTATTATACCTCGCTTCCCGTCGAAGTTTATAAATTTCCAACAATTCAATGTTTCAATTGCTGCCGGTTCGGACATTCAAAATCCGTATGCCGCTCCCCCCCACGTTGTTACTATTGCGGAGAAGGTCACCCATTTGATCAATGTCCGAAATCTTCCAATGATCCCATTTGCATTAACTGTTCGGGTGCACATACCGCGGTCAGTCTAGCCTGTCCGGAATTAACAAGACAGAAGAATATAAAACATAAAATGGCTACCGACAACATTTCGTACTTCCAGGCCTCAAAGTTAATCTCTCCTGCGAAAAAATCATTCGCAGAGATGACATCGTCCTCAGCTCCTTTCCAAACAACCACCTTTTTAAATTCAACGTCATCTTCTCACAGAGAAACCATTCTCAAGCCAGTCAAACCTAACCCAAAATATTCACCTTACCTTGATAAAAAACAATTGAATAATATTTTGGCCAGCCCGAATGGGAATGCCAAATCCCAGACGCCCAATGGGTGTGCCATTAATGGTAATACTTCCCCTCCTGCTCTCCCCGAAATAATGAATAATAATACTTTTATACAAACTTTAATTACCCTTTTAATTTCTATCCTTACAAACAACAATACTGTACCGTCCAACGCTGCCGATTACATTAAATCTTTATTATCTTGCCTCCCCAATGGCTTCGAAACTGAACAAAATTCTTCAGTGGAACAGTAGAAGCCTCTTCGCTAACAAATCTGACCTAATTCAATTACTCGACGAACACGACGTTTCAGTAGCCGCCATTTCTAAAACGTGGTTAAAACCCTCCTTTCACTTAAGAATTCCAGGTTATTATGTCTCAGACACGACAGACCGGATGGTAAAGGCGGCACGGCTCTGATAATCCATAATTCTATCCCGTTTAAACAAATTAATATTCATACTCCCTCCGACGATATCCAGATAATAGCAGCTGTCTTATCTGATATCACAATATTGTCAATATATATTCCTCCCTCTACGACTTTTATTGAAAATGAATGGGCACCAATCTTAACCCAGATTTGTTCCCCTTATATGATCCTTGGAGATTTTAATGCACATTCCCCTTCTTGGGGTAGCGAAATAACAAATCGTTCTGGCCGCAATCTTTTAGATTTTATTGATACCCATAACCTATGTTTTTTAAATGACGTATCTCCAACCAGATTCACCCCCCTCATCAACGGAAAAGTGCTGTTGATATATCTCTTTATTCGTATTCGTTAGCATCTAAATGCTCTTGGGACATCCTAAACGATCCCCTCTCTAGTGATCATTTCCCAATTATAATCCGCTTCCACCATCACTTCAACACTTATTCCCCCCCAGTTAAAAATAATCTCAAATTTAGAACGAAAGATGCGAATTGGAGCACTTTCTCTTCTGAACTGGATAACCTTATTAATTTAACAAAATCGTCCCCGGGAGACATCAGAATGCAATGTGAGACGTTTCCTTCTATGGTTATAAATGCAGTAGAAAAATCCATCCCGAAACGCAATGCGAACATTAAAATAAAACACTCTACTCCGTGGTGGGACGAGGAATGCACTCGCTCCGTCAACTCTCGAAAAAAAGCAATTTCCTCTTTTCGTAAGTGTATGTCACTAGAAAATTTTTTATCAGTTAAAAAAGCCCAGGCAGAAACCAAACGAATTTTGAAAAATAAGAAGCGCGCTGGATGGCGGAAGTTCCGTGAGAACCTTTCTCCGGAAACTCCCCAGTCTTCAGTTTGGTCTAGCTTAAAAAAATTCGGATCATCGTATTCTCCGCCGAGAATCAAACATATATCAGAAGAAATTCTTATAGGATTTGCGGATAAAATAGCCCCCCATCAGTTGCCGGATATGAAGAAATGCCTTCTATTAAGCCGTATCCATCTCACTCTAACTGGCTAGATGCTCCTTTCTCCATTGATGAGATGAAACAAGTGATAAGAGCCCTTTCTGACTCTGCTCCGGGTCCCGATGGAATATTTTATAGTTTCATTAAATCATTTTCTGATATGGCGGTTGAATATTTCTTATCTCTTATTAATAATATGTTTGAAACAGGACTAATTCCGGATCATTGGAAAACTCAAAAAATCATTCCCATTTTAAAACCTGGAAAAAATCCATCTGAAATTTCGTCTTATCGGCCTATTGCTCTTTCATCATGTTTGATGAAAGTAGCGGAGCGTTTGATAAAAAACAGACTAGAGTGGTTTGTTGAAAGTCAGGATATTATCTCACCAAATCAGTATGGTTTTCGGAAAAAGAAATCTACAATGGATAATTTAAGTTTGTTCACAACTGATATCCGAGTTTCTCAATCCCTAAATTCTTATACATCCACATTCCTTGACCTTTCATCAGCTTACGATGATGTTTTACTGAATGTTTTGAAAGAAAAGCTAATTAAAAAACAAATCCCCCCGAAATTAGTCCAATTTATTATTAATTTGCTCACAGATAGGTCTATTATTATTGAGTCTTCCTCTAAATGCTTAAGGCGCAAACTATGGAGAGGTTTACCCCAGGGTTCTGTTATCAGTCCTCTGTTGTTTAATATTTATATAAGCGACCTAGACTCAATAATTCCTTTTTCTATCAAGCGACTTTACTTTGCGGATGATATCCTTATATATTTGTTACATAAAAATATCATTCTTGCAGCTAAGGAAATGAATTTGGCTTTACAATATATTAAAAGCTGGTTGTCAATAAATGGAATGAATCTGGCGGCATCTAAAACAAGGGTCGTGGCTTTCACGCGCAAAAGAAAAATTCCCCACTTCTCAATCTCTTTTGATAATGTGCCTCTACAAACCGCTACTCAAATCAAATTCCTTGGTCTTCTTTTGAACCATAAATTATCCTGGCTTCCACACGTTCAAATAATTTCTACAAAGTGTGAAAAGGGACATAATATGATGCGAGCAGTTTCCAGAGTATGGTGGGGATCTCATCCTACCACTCTTAAATTAATGTATAATTCCCTAGTTCGGAGCCACTTGGATTATGGCACATTCCTTTTTGACCCCCTCCCTAAATATTTAGATAAGAAAATGGAAAGAATTCAATCAAAAGCCCTCAGAATGATTATTGGAGCTATGAAGTCTTCTCCAATTAATGCGCTTCAGGTGGAATGTGGGGAGCCTCCATTATATTTCAGAAGGCAGTTCCTTGCCAATAAATATATTTTCAAGGCTTTATCGTTATCACATCATCCTATTAAACAAAGTCTTAATCGGTTAAGTGTTAATTTGAATTCTAACAAAAGATTGAGAGAAAAAAAATGTTTTCCTCTCCTAATTAAAAGTTTTCATCTCTATAATTCTCTGTCATCTTCCCTCCAATATCTTCAAGAAGTTCCCAATCTCCCTATATACAATATTCCATTTAAGGCAATCACTTTTATGCCGAACACAATAACATCAGACTTTCGGAACAATATTTTATCTTCCCCAAATAAATTTCAAAATGTGTATGTATGTTTAATAGGATGATGTGATAACGATAAAGCCTTGAAAATATATTTATTGACAAGGAACTGCCTTCTGAAATATAATGGAGGCTCCCCACATTCCACCTGAAGCGCATTAATTGGAGAAGACTTCATAGCTCCAATAATCATTCTGAGGGCTTTTGATTGAATTCTTTCCATTTTCTTATCTAAATATTTAGGGAGGGGGTCAAAAAGGAATGTGCCATAATCCAAGTGGCTCCGAACTAGGGAATTATACATTAATTTAAGAGTGGTAGGATGAGATCCCCACCATACTCTGGAAACTGCTCGCATCATATTATGTCCCTTTTCACACTTTGTAGAAATTATTTGAACGTGTGGAAGCCAGGATAATTTATGGTTCAAAAGAAGACCAAGGAATTTGATTTGAGTAGCGGTTTGTAGAGGCACATTATCAAAAGAGATTGAGAAGTGGGGAATTTTTCTTTTGCGCGTGAAAGCCACGACCCTTGTTTTAGATGCCGCCAGATTCATTCCATTTATTGACAACCAGCTTTTAATATATTGTAAAGCCAAATTCATTTCCTTAGCTGCAAGAATGATATTTTTATGTAACAAATATATAAGGATATCATCCGCAAAGTAAAGTCGCTTGATAGAAAAAGGAATTATTGAGTCTAGGTCGCTTATATAAATATTAAACAACAGAGGACTGATAACAGAACCCTGGGGTAAACCTCTCCATGTGGATGACTGTTTTAAAAGCATTGTGGCTTCAAAATTCCCTGGATTTTCCATCCTTTACACAGATGGTTCCAAATTTGAAAATAAAAATTGTGGAGCATCGATATATAGTCCAGAATTCAACATCAATCTCACTTATAAATTACCGAAAGAAGTTTCCATATTTACAGCTGAATGCTTTGCAATTGAACAAGCGCTAAATCAAATCCAGGTTCTCAACATTCATCGAGCCTTACTATGTACTGATTCGCTAAGTGCTCTAACTAAAATTATGTCAAATATTCTATGTTATCCGGAAGACAATACGATATGTAAAATAAAAAATCTTCTCAATTCTCTAAGTGAATCTGGGTTTGAGACGATATTGGCCTGGGTCCCTGCCCATTTGGGTATCGAGGGTAATGAGATGGCCGATTCTCTCGCCAAATCTGGTTCAGATTCCGGAACTATCCCACTAAATTTTAGAATTCCTATCTCCGATGTCTTCCCGATTCTTAAATCCAACATGACTCGTGCCTGGGAAGAAAATTGGGAAGTCTCCAAAATAAGAACTGGATCTTTCTATGCTGGAATTCAAAACCATATCCCTGCTAAGCCATGGTTTCACGGTAAAAAACTTTCAAAACGATTCATTTCGTGTATTTCGAGAATGAGAATTGGTCACTGCTTAATTGCATTTCACTTGGCTAGAATTAGAGTTTTGGATGATCCGGTCTGCCAGTGCGGTGTGGAATAGGAAACCCTCGACCACGTCTTCTTTAACTGTAAAAACCATTCATCTTTCAAGAACATATACCGCCGGCTTATTAAAATCACACGCCAGTCCCCCCTTAACATTTCATACCTTTTTTCTCTTAACAATTCTCTTGTTCATACAGCTTTATGTAAGTTTATTAACCTGAATGAATTCAACATTTAATTTGTTTTAGTGATCTAAATGAGTCCAATATTTTTTTTTTTTATTATTTTCCCAATAGATTAACCGAATTTTTTTATCCACTTTAACTGTTACCGGCACAAAGCACTCTTTTCAGGGTGAAATGCCTAAATGCAAAAAAAAAAAAATACTATTGACACGATACTCTGTACTGGACAACAGAAGGAAAACACCACTAGGAAGACCACCGTATGAATGGGGCGATACACGGAGAAAAATGAGTATCGCTGATTTACTGAAATTATGTTAAAAACATAATAGCAATTCATTTCCAGATAAAATATGAGTCGGAGTACGTGTTGATGCAGGTGTGCTTTTACTGATAAATATAATGACGAAGTGTGACAATATTAATATTTTTATGAACACGTCTTTCGCCGTACACATTCTCGTTTTCCTGATACTTTGTTAGGAAATCTGTCAATTCATTTGTTAATGTCCTGCAGTCTCATTTTTAACAGGAATACGAATAATTTGACAAGATTTGTTATAAATTTGCACTATTTTATAACAGCAGGTTTTCTACGCATAGTCTTAACGGAAACATAAAACCAAAAAGCAGACTCGTGTCCATAGATAACATCTTAAACCAAGACATCAGGAATGCGACCTGTTTGTACCAAACAATGGGTAAATTAAGACGAAATAAAGAAACTAGGAACCAACTTGAACTTCTTGATAAAAATGTCAATTCATTCGTTAAAAACTGCAATCCCGTTACTAACCGGATTATCAATATTTTGCTGGCTTATATTTTCTTCAGCATGCTCTAATTAATATGTCACATTTGTAAAATACATGAGATTTGGTTGTAAGACTCATTCGATTCAATTATTATACTACTATGCGTTCTGAAATATTTAAGAATTTATGGTCACGAAACCGCAAACTGATGATCTTTATGCCATAAGAGTTCAGAATTGGTTATTTATAAAGGGAATGAACTATTTTAAAGAATTCTTCACATAATTAAAATAAGTTAATTGGCCTAATAAAAAAAATTTTTACTACTTAATCCAAGTTCAAAAAAATAAATTCCAAACTTTATTTCAACAAGTAAATTTATTTTTATATATTTTTTTATTTTTTGGAATAACTTTATTGAGTAAAACCTCAAATTGAAGTACTTCATTTTTTCACCGCACATTTTTTATTGGCAACTATCTTTTTGTAAGACAATGTTGGTTGTTCTTATTCGAAGTATGATACAGTTAAATGTGACCGAAGGGAATAGGGTCCCATTCGCTCAGTGGTAGAGCGGTGCCCCGGCAAGGCAGGGATCCTAGGTTCGAGTCCTAGATGTGACCGTATCCTTTTCTGTTTTTCTGTTTCAGATTTTCGTTTAGAAATCGCTAATATTGTCTTGCATTATTAATTACTATTTATTTTGATTTGGGAAAAGCAACAGTTTATAATAAGCTTGGTTTATACATGTGCAGTTTGCTATTTATAATTATATACGCAAACTTCGACTGCCATAACGCAGCATGTGCCTAATATGTAAAAAAAAACGTATTACCTTACGATATTAAAGAATTGTTAAAACAGAAAAGGTTTGATCAAGTTTCTTTTCCATTACATGGATATGGCAGCCCTATTGAGATGTAAAGCGCGGTGATGCAACAGCGTCTTAGTTCGTTGCATAGAGCGTCCTCAGAATAATGGTTGCTGATCAGTCTCCTACGTGGAATTCACATCGCACATAAAACACCATAGACTAGCCTGCTTCTAGTAAGCTAAAGATTTTATTCAACACGAAAATAATCATCATCACAACGATGTTCACCACCAGTTGCGGTTTCTAGCCATTCAAATTTACATTTTACAGTTTGGCTACCGCCGCCCCGGGAACCATTTATTAGATAACCAACACCTCTGCCATAGGTCATCACAAGTATTTATCAGGGTGCCCGGGTTCAACGGGTGGGGTGTATTCAGGATGCGCCTGCCCATTAGCTGCGTGGTGTGCCAGATCGGGAGGTTTGAGAAGACCCTTTGACCTCTCCAAGTGGCCACAAAAAGTGTCAAAATTGCTTACCGCAAAAGCTAAATAGATTTTTTTTTTATTTTTTTTTTATATATTCAATAATATTATTATTGGGTTTATAAAAACAGTTTATTTTTAAACAAGTTCTGCTGTGTAATTATTATTACGCGTGACAGCTGTTTCGCCCTCTGAAGGCATTATCAAACTGTGGGTAGCCCACTTACAGACGATACATTTATATTATTTCTAGGTAGGTATTTTAATTTCAATTACTGATTTCTTAATTGATTTTTGAGTAAGATATTAGAAATTATTAATGGTTATTACCCCAGCAAAGTTTCCCCAATTAGTGTAATGTTAAAAATTTGACTGAATGTCTTAATGTTAGTTATTCCCAAACGATGACTCATAGGGTTATTTTAATAGCATAATTAAGTACTTCATAGTGCACTCATATTTGAACTAGGTTTGAAGATATCTAGTAGGGGTGAACGAATTATATTTGTTTGTTCATTAATTAGAATAGCTTTCGGATTATTAGAGTTTTTGTTAATTTCTAACTGTTCTAAAAGGTTCAGTTTACGGCCTTTATTTTGTACGTGTAACGGAGTTGGTTTATTATTATCATTAAGTGAGTGATTTTCATCTAGGAGATGTTTGGCAAATTGAGATTGCATTTTATTATTATTTTTAAAAGATCTTATATGTTCTTTGAACCTAGTGTTAAAGGACCGGCCCGTTTGTCCAACATAAACAGCGTTGCATTCGTCACACTGGAGTTTATAAATGCCACTATTTTGTAATTTGAGTACCTTACTTTTTGAGTTTTTAAGAGATGATCCTAAGTTGTTATTTGTGCGGAAGGCAATATCTAAGCCACACTTTTTGAGGACTTTTGCAATTTTATTAGATGTCTGCCCGATGAATTCTAAACACCCGAATTTATTATTCGTCTTATTATTAGTCACTGGGTAAATTAATTTAAGGTTATTTTTGTGTTTGTTATTATTAATTATTTTTTCAATGTCTCTACCCTTGAAGCCATTATTTTTAGCAATAGTTAGGATTGTATTTTTTTTCCTTCTCGTATGCTTTCTTGTCGAGTGGGATGTTATTAAGCCTATGTACCATTGAGTGGTAGGCAGATAATTTATGTGACCATGGGTGTAAGGATTTATAATTAATGGTCGTATCTGTAAACGTAGGCTTACGGAAAATTTCAAACGTATGTTTATTATTTTCTCTACCGATTATTAGGTCTAAAAAATTGATTTTATTATTACACTCTCTTTCAACCGTAAAGCAGATTTTACGGTTGATGGAGTTAGCAAATGTGACAAAAAGATCTAATTGTCTGTTGGTACCTTTCCAACAGACCAAAATGTCGTCAACATAACGAACATAGTAAATGATGTGTTTGTTAAAGATTGAATTTAAAATTTGTTTTTCAATGTAATCCATAAATATTTCTGCAAGAAGTGGACTGAGGGGCGATCCCATTGGTAATCCGTCGTTTTGTAGTTTCCACGCAAATTTTAAATAGATCGAATAAGTCTTTTTTAGTAACTGGGTTTATATTAGATTCGTCTAAAATATCTTCAATGATTTTAAGGCATTCTTGAATAGGGATATTGCTAAAGAGACTGACCACGTCTAAAGATATGAACTGGCAATTGTGCGGTAAATTTATGTTTTTATTATATTATTATGTTTTTATTATCCATTATACGGACATTATACGGACTATATTAGCATTATACGGACAACCAAAAATTCACAAGGATAATATCCCCATACGTCCCGTTGTTTCTTTTATAAACGCCCCAACGACAATACTCGCCAAAAAACTTAACTTTCTTTTCAAACAACATACTAAATTCTACCCAATACATAGCGTTAAAAATTCTCTCGAACTTGTAAATAAAATAAAAAACATAAATTTACCGCACAATTGCCAGTTCATATCTTTAGACGTGGTCAGTCTCTTTAGCAATATCCCTATTCAAGAATGCCTTAAAATCATTGAAGATATTTTAGACGAATCTAATATAAACCCAGTTACTAAAAAAGACTTATTCGATCTATTTAAAATTTGCGTGGAAACTAACTACTTTGAGTTTAACAATAAATTCTATAAACAAAACGACGGATTACCAATGGGATCGCCCCTCAGTCCACTTCTTGCAGAAATATTTATGGATTACATTGAAAAACAAATTTTAAATTCAATCTTTAACAAACACATCATTTACTATGTTCGTTATGTTGACGACATTTTGGTCTGTTGGAAAGGTACCAACAGACAATTAGATCTTTTTGTCACATTTGCTAACTCCATCAACCGTAAAATCTGCTTTACGGTTGAAAGAGAGTGTAATAATAAAATCAATTTTTTTTAGACCTAACAATCGGTAGAGAAAATAATAAACATACGTTTGAAATTTTCCGTAAGCCTACGTTTACAGATACGACCATTAATTATAAATCCTTACACCCATGGTCACATAAATTATCTGCCTACCACTCAATGGTACATAGGCTTAATAACATCCCACTCGACAAGAAAGCATACGAGAAGGAAAAAAATACAATCCTAACTATTGCTAAAAATAATGGCTTCAAGGGTAGAGACATTGAAAAAATAATTAATAATAACAAACACAAAAATAACCTTAAATTAATTTACCCAGTGACTAATAATAAGACGAATAATAAATTCGGGTGTTTAGAATTCATCGGGCAGACATCTAATAAAATTGCAAAAGTCCTCAAAAAGTGTGGCTTAGATATTGCCTTCCGCACAAATAACAACTTAGGATCATCTCTTAAAAACTCAAAAAGTAAGGTACTCAAATTACAAAATAGTGGCATTTATAAACTCCAGTGTGACGAATGCAACGCTGTTTATGTTGGACAAACGGGCCGGTCCTTTAACACTAGGTTCAAAGAACATATAAGATCTTTTAAAAATAATAATAAAATGCAATCTCAATTTGCCAAACATCTCCTAGATGAAAATCACTCACTTAATGATAATAATAAACCAACTCCGTTACACGTACAAAATAAAGGCCGTAAACTGAACCTTTTAGAACAGTTAGAAATTAACAAAAACTCTAATAATCCGAAAGCTATTCTAATTAATGAACAAACAAATATAATTCGTTCACCCCTACTAGATATCTTCAAACCTAGTTCAAATATGAGTGCACTATGAAGTACTTAATTATGCTATTAAAATAACCCTATGAGTCATCGTTTGGGAATAACTAACATTAAGACATTCAGTCAAATTTTTAACATTACACTAATTGGGGAAACTTTGCTGGGGTAATAACCATTAATAATTTCTAATATCTTACTCAAAAATCAATTAAGAAATCAGTAATTGAAATTAAAATACCTACCTAGAAATAATATAAATGTATCGTCTGTAAGTGGGCTACCCACAGTTTGATAATGCCTTCAGAGGGCGAAACAGCTGTCACGCGTAATAATAATTACACAGCAGAACTTGTTTAAAAATAAACTGTTTTTATAAACCCAATAATAATATTATTGAATATATAAAAAAAAAATAAATAAATAAAATGGAGTTCTACAAATTAAACTTAATAACAATAAAAAAAAGCTAAATAGATATTTATTTTTCAATGGATCTTCCGCCCATATGCACCGTGCATGCACTGATTCTGATTTACACTCATTACCATAAAACAAATCCGTTTAATCATAAGAGAGTTTAAATAGAATATGTCAACGTTACGTTCATAGATACAGAAGGATAAAAATTATATCGGATAATTATAGTAAAATTTGGCACTTGGAAAATTCAAGTCTTTTCTATTTTGCTTTCGTAATTTATGCCTTTCATAATAGTTAATATTGATTATCAGAAATGGGCTAATTTGGTGTTAATAAACGCATAATAAGCTCTAACGAACATCATTTTTTAATTGGAAAAGAAATTTATGGTTTGATTTTCAGCTTTTCTTTTGAAATATAAGTTTTAAAAGTGTCAAACTGAACGAAGGCATTTTGGAGATAATAAACACATATTTAAGCCCAACGAATAACGTACACTTTGTTCCTTATCGAAGATTATTGACACCGGTCACAAAAGAAAGGAATATCTTTAAAATTAATAAAGTTATTTAAATTTTATAACGTTACTGAGTTCTGCAGAGTATTTTTTTCTTAGTATTGTGATAGCTATGTCGCCGAACAACGGCATTATCAAACAATTAAAAATAGAATAAGTCATTTCAATGCGTCGTAAGCATTGTATGTTGTAACTGATCTATGTTGTAAATAATCTGATCTGTTGTATGTAAATGTAGCATTAATTAACGCTCTTGTGGGAGAGGCAAAAGGATATTCGAGTAAATATTTCTACGTAAAGAGTCAAAAATTTATTTCAAAGATTACCGTATAATGTGTTCTTTGCTAAATAAATTGATAAACTACAATTTTTTGTTTGTGTTTCAGAACCTTTATTCTTTTGACGATTTTCTCTCAATGTATGGCGGGGGTAAACTTTCCTATAGTGGTCTACAGAAAATCAATTGGGCTGCAAATCAGATGGTTTCCACTCTTCAAATTATTTCCTGTAAGTATATGTAAAGTTACATTGGTCATCAACTAATAACTTACTCTTTTCCTCTTCAAAACATACAAGTTATACCAAAAATACTACATACATTTTTTTTAAATGTAGAAAATGTGGTATTTTAACCATCTATGAAATACAGTTAAAATGTGTGGAAGATTTAAAGTTTATTTTTCTGAACTAAAATTTTGTAAATTTGATACTTTCATTCCTATTTACTGATTTCAAAAATTACTTTTTTGAAAGGGTTCCAACTGCTACAACGTCATTATAATAATAATATTTGGTAGAAACTGCCAATGCCCGGCGTTGTTTTTTTCTAGAATAAAATAAAACTGTGAAATACCATAATAACAACACACTTGTACAGTTATTCATTCTCACGCTTAACTCAAGCTCACCAACAAAGTAAACATGTTTGTGTAAGATATAAACTGGCCGGCATATAAACCCCCGGCCCCGCCACCGCTCCTGCTATTACCTTAGCCGCTCTAGCCGGCCAGACTCACCTTCCCGTTAGCGGCGTCCAGCCGCTCACTACCCGCAAAATGACCACAAGATCCACTGCTAAAAAAGGAAAACCGGAGGAAGATCTACATTCCGCTTCCACATCTGCTGCAGCGGCGTCTTCTCCTCCACAACCACAGAGTACAATACAGCCTGTTGTGCCCAAGCTGCCAACCCAGCCAATAACATCGTATAGCGATGCCCTCGTCAACGGTAGACGACGATCTCGGCCAATCTGTAAAGGGACAGGGTCTATCGACGACAGCTTGGTCACTATTCCCAAAAACCTACATCTGCATGTATTCATGTTTCACCCGAATACAACAGAAGAAAATATATCTTCATTCTTAAAAAAGAAGAAGCCGGATTTAATTTACACTGTCGAAAAACTGGTTACGAGGCATGAACGTTATGCTGCCTTCAAAATAGGCATACCGGAAAATTACTTCCACTTTTTCCTGGACCCCACTATCTGGCCTGAAAACGTAGCCTTCAACGAATGGTCATTTCGGAGACCACGACCCCAAACTAGGACGGTCGATACGACGTCCGTAAAAGATAGACATTAGTGGAGTATACCAGAACGTTCGAAGTCTGAATAATAAAATTATCGACTTCATGACAAACGTAATGTGCCAGAAACCACTTCTGATTGCTCTTACCGAAACATGGCTAACTTCAAGCACCTTTTCGTCGGAGCTATTCGAAAACCTATACCACGTCTACAGGAAGGATAGAGGCAGTCGCGGAGGAGGGACTCTCCTAGCCCTCCGAGCTGACAGCCACTCACACGCGGAAAGAATGGACTGCATAGAAACCCAAGGTGAAGACTTGTGGGTGAAAGTATCGCATAGAAATGTCATCATTTATATATGTGTTGTATATTTTCCTCCAAATACAACATCTGAACAGTATCAATTATTTTACGACAAAACTATAAGTGAAAGTGTAAAGTTACAATCAAAAAATATTATTATTTTCGGTGATTTTAACTTTCCCTCAGGGAAAAACTCAATTGACGTTTTCGATTACTTTTGTTCTTTTTATAATTTAACACAATTCAACACTGTTTATAACATAAATGCACACATGTTAGACCTAGTATTAAGTAATGTAAATTCTAAAAATGCTGTTATCTGCCGCCATGACTCCCCATTAGTCAGAGAGGATATTCATCACCCTTCACTTTCATTCACATTCGATTACACAACTCAGTCACATATTCAAACAGACACATTGCCTCCAGACATAAACATGGGTTGGATTTTCCACGAAAGCTCAGATAACACACTTAAGAATGCCTTAGAACAACATCACTGGAATCATTACGATTGCCTTGACGTAAATCTAGCTGTCGAAATGTTTTATGAACAGCTCAATAATATTTTCAACATTTGTTTTAAGAAAAGATCTACACGTATGCTCAAAGATGTTAGACAATATCCGAAATGGTTTAATGGGGAAATCATTCACCTCATACGAGAAAAAACTAAAATGCACTATCTTTGGAAAAAAACAAAATCCGAACATGCCTTAGCTAACTTTAAAACTTTGCGAAAATCAATCAAACGGTTAATTGGTCAGGCCTACACTGACTTTACACGTGAGGCCGAGAACAGTATAATAACAGACCCAACTCGATTTTGGTCTTACACTAACGATAAACGCCGCGGCTGTGACAAACTTAACCACATGGACTACAAAGACAATAAATATGATGGATCGTCTGAGATCGCCGCAGGTTTCGCACACTATTTTCAATCAGTATTTAGCGACAATATCACCAAACTTGACATATCCTCTATAGCTTCATCGTCATTTAACTCTTTACCTGTACAAATTCATGAAATTAACGATGACGATATTATTACAGCTTTCCATAAGCTAAAACCTAAATACTCCGTCGGCCCAGATTGTATTCCACCTATAATCCTCAAAAGATATGCAAGTTATTTTGTTCAACCTCTAAAACATATTTTTAACCCATCACTTCGCAAAAATATCTTTCCGGAAATGTGGAAACTAACGAAAGTAACGCCTATACATAAAAAAGGAAAAAAGTCAGAAATAGATAATTACAGACCTGTAGCTGTGTTGTCAGCACCCGCAAAACTTTTAGAAACCATAATTTATTCACAGATATATAACCAAACAAAACACGCACTCACCGAAAATCAGCACGGATTTCGTCCCACACTGTCACCTTCAACGAATCTTATGAATCTCATTACCTATATTAATAATTCATTTGAAAATTTTGTACCTGTTGATGTGATTTATACAGACTTCGAGAAAGCATTTGATAAAGTCGACCATGATATTTTATTAAAAAAATTAAGTGACATCGGATTCTCTCAGAATTTCCTCGCTTTTGTGGCTAGCTACTTACGCAATCGTCGTCAGTATGTCAGTTACGGACACCATATCTCTCACGAATACAAAACTAACTCCGGGATTCCCCAGGGATCGAATCTAGGACCCCTTCTCTTTCTCTTATTCATCAATGACATTGGCAACACTATAAACCACTCAAAATATCTCCTTTTTGCTGACGATATAAAACTTTTCAAAGCAATCAAAAGTTACATCGATTCCATTCTTCTGCAGAACGATCTTGATTCTCTTGTCAAATGGTCGGAACTGAACAACTTACCCTTCAGTATTCAGAAATGCAGTGTCGTTACATTTACAAGGTCCAAAGATACATTCCTGTTCCCCTACCACATTAATAAACATGAATTAACACGTAAAAATGAGATTCGAGACCTTGGCGTAATTTTTTAAGCAAATCTCTCTTTCAAATCCCATATATCTGATATTGTCTCCCGTGCCAACAAAATGCTTGGATTTGTTCTTCGTAATTCAAGATCATTTACCAACGGAATCGCAATCCGAAGAAAGTATGAAGCACTTGTTCGCAGTACCTTGGAATATAGCTCCATTATTTGGGCCCCTTCTGAGCAAAACCATATTCTCGAAATAGAAAAAGTACAAAAGAGATTCATGCGTTACCTATATATGAGGGAATATATGTACTACCCTTTCCTGTATCCATCCTTATTCTTAGCAGGAATGCTTGATCTTAATACATTAGAAGCCCGCCGAAAAATATTTTTAGGAAAACATTTTTTTAAGATAATCTCTGGAACTATACATAATCCACCTATTTTGAAAGAGATTAACTTATATGTCCCAGACAAGTATACTCGTGGAAGGTCCCATACCCTTTTTTATGCTCCAAAAGCGAGGACTTCTGCCTATCAGAACGCCCCAGTCAACAGAGCGACTGAACTGCTCAACGAGTCTGCATTGACCATCGACATTTTTAACGTAACCTACAGGCAGTTTAACAATTATCTTTTGACGTATGTCACAAAGTAGTGAAACTGACCTTTTTATGTGTTTTGCTATACTTTTTGTCTAATTTGTAATCTTCTCCATAATGTATTGGTGAATAACCGTTTTACGGAGAACATGAAAAATAAATAAATAAATAAACGATCGACTAATACAGGGTGTAACCAAAACGATAACCAGTTCAATTATTGTCTATGTAAAAATAATTGTTTTATGGTATATAAATCAATATTTTTTACCTAGGTATTGCTGACAATAGTGCTGATGTGGTCTCTCTGTGGTATCCTCACTGTAACGGATTCTATCCCAGTTGGCCACCCCGCCCGCACAGACCTGAAGATCTCCATCATCACTGACGCTCCTTGGTTCCGTTTCCCCTACCCAGGTACATCACACCACCTTATCTATGTAGCTGCTGCTGACCACAGAGCTGGTGTGGTCCCTATAAGGCATCCTGACTCTAACAGATTCCACCTCATTTGACCACCCCGCGCGCACAGACCTGAAGATCTCCATCATCACTGACGTTCATTGGTTCCGCCCCCCCCCCCCTACCCAGGTACATTACACCACCTATGTTAACCATAGAGCTGTAACGGTGAATTCCATCCCAGTTGGAAAAATTGAGTTAGTTTAGTAGAAGTTTAAAAAATAAAGATCCCGAAAAACACAATAACATCAAATACTTTTACTTTATTAGGTACTCTTTGAAGGTTCTTTGAGTGGCTAGCCAGTATTTCTTGAAAAACCTTTTAAATTCTAGTAGGTCGGAGGTCGTATTATAGGCAAGGAATAACCTTTAATCCCTTATCCCTTACTATGAACTTATTTCATATCGAAGTTGGTCCGTGCCGGATTATTGAGGCGGGAGATTAAACTTAAGCAGAAAACTCACCCGTTTACACATTATAAATCCATCATCCAACATTGTTATAAACCCGGAAACATGGGATGTTGTTTTACCGAACTTAAGGAAGATTATTATTTATTGGTTGATATTTGAATCTGTTCTATTTTGAAAGTATAATAAACCAAATGAAAACGGTTTTGACAACTGTATTGTGTATTCATCATAAAGGTACCTATAGACAAATCATTTAAAAGAAGACACGTTTGAATTTATTTGTACACACCGATAGTAGATGATGACGGCCTCCGTGGTCAAGAGGTAAGCTTTCGACTAGCAATCCAAATGTCGCGGGTTCATATCAAGGCGTGCGCAAAAAAAAATATTTGTGTTATTTCTCGATTTAATAATTAAAAATAATTTATAGTATACTTGCGTCGCGTCGCCTTAGTGTAAGACCACCATTCAGAATTGAAACATTGCTTGAAATGGCTATAAACGGATTTGGTGATCAGAGCTGAATGGCCAGGTACTACCCCACCTTCCTTTTTCTATATCTTTCCCCTCCCCACTACATTCAGCCTAAAAACATACCCTGATTGGGTATGCCATAGTCTCACTGGCTCCAGACGGTTGGTAGCAGTTGCGGTTCTTGTGCGGTATTCGCATAAAAAGGTATAGAGAGTTTCAAAAAAGTTTTTGAAATTGTTTACAATACACGCCCGTAGTCCCCTCTTGCCCTGCAATTGCCCAAAGATACTGATTGCGTACAGACATTTATCAATTATTTTATTTACCAATATAATAATTATTTTCACCTACATAACATCAGTACCTACTCAAGTAAGTAATTACAGAAGTAAACTGTTTTAAATTAGAAATTATTTAGGAACCTACCTATAGAATGTACATATTAGCATTGAAATATATATATATATTCATATACCTACCATTTGAATTTTATAATTTATTTGTACAACAGATATTTTTTATATGAATTTTGCGCATTCAAGCGTTAAGCGTTAAAAATGAAAGTAATCTTTTATTTATCCATCCAGTTCACCACTACGCAAGGAAGTATCTCTTTAAATTGATTTTCCTGTAAACAGTTGTAAGGAAACCGCACAAAGAAATATGTTACCGAAAATTACATTCTGAAACATGAAAAATATTACAATAATGAAAATTCTTCACGTAATATTATATTATTTGAAATATACGTGGCCTAAAAATTTTGTATAGAAAACATAATGGCCGAGTCGACATCGCATTTGGGTCCCACCGAGGCGTAGTGTGTTCAATTCCTCGGCTGGCTAAGTCCTCCATCACAACACAAGCAACATTTTACGCTTACTGTGGTGGTAGTACGACATTTTTAAATATTTTCAGGTTATTCGTAACCTGGGAATGTTTGTCTTTCTTTAAAAATAATTAAATATATCAGCCAGAAGACATACTTTTAGTGAAGGATCTTTTTGAGTGGAAGGAGTGAACATGGGTCTCTTTAAAAACATGGGTCTCCTCTCTTGTTCTTTAAAGCATCATACATTGAAATACCGGTTTAACAAGGATAGCATTCTCATCTTTGCTCTCAAGATTGCAATTCGTTTGTAAAGATAGGTAAATTTATCAAATGGATCGCCCATTTTTGCACAGTCAAGGGTATTTTGTATGTTGGGGCTCCGGACCAGAGATGGCTACCAAATTCAACAGTAATGCGTTCTTGCAATTTGTATATGGTCATCAGTTGTGTATTATTTGCAGTATCTGCGGGCCATTTACAGCACGTACAGTTTCTGAGAGGCTAACTTGACTTGACCCGTGCCTGAGCTGGTCACTTAAAGTCGCAGCTTATATCAATGGAAGGCATATTTGGAAGATTGCTTCTGTTGAAGGAGACTACAGACATGGATACAAAAGCTTGTATCTGTGTTTTATGTTTAAATCATCTACAACCGTATTTTCCCACAATTCCAATCAATTTGAAGTAATACAGTTCTCCTCCCTTAGGTCAATGGGGCTGGCCCACGGTGACGCTAGCCGGAGTCCTTGGCATGTTGGCTGGAGTGTTGGCCTGTACTGTGGAGTCCATCAGCTATTATCCTACTACTGCGAGGATGTGTGGTAAGTTCTTATATTATTTTGAATGAGCTTAGTAATTGTTCATTTGGTTTAAAATTAGGACTTAAAGATTTTTTTCCAAATTATTCTTCTTGAAATAACATTGTTAAGGCGATGCACCATAACATTTAAAATCAGGGTCACTAACAATAATAATCCTTATGTAGATGGTGATAAGGTTTAAATTTTCGCTCAACACCAGCTTTTTTTGATTTCTGCAAGAAAAACATCGCCAAGTTTAGGCACATATAATTAAATATTTTACGATATTTTCTAAAGAATTTAATTTTCTACATTATACCGAAAAGGGGTTCGCACGTAAGAAACTTGAACTGGTAAGCATTTTATAGAAGCCTTGATACTTTTTTTTTTGGGCCCGAAAATGCTCGAATATTTTAAAGGCCAAGACGTATTTTACTATTTAATATATATATAATCATATACCATTTGAATTTTATAATTTTTGATTGTATTAAATAATTTATTTGTATGTAATTAAAGGGTCTCAAATGCCTCAATTTGGCTTTAAATCCATATATAAGTTTTGTATAAAAAATACCGCAGGGTTTTTTTTATTTGGACGAATTGTTCGGAGTCATTTTGAAAGCGGAGGGGGAGAGTGGTGTCGGAATCCTTGATATATTATTATAACCTCATTTTACCAAGTACCGATAGTATTTTATTTTTATATCACACAGGACTTACCAAACGTTTTGTTCGAATCGAATTATAAATTGCGTTCAAAACACAAGACTAGTCAAAACTTGAGCGTTACTCCGTGTACTAGTTCCCAACTGTTTGATGAATTGATGTCTTCGAAATGCGTCTGCAGATGGATCAACAACTGTAATTTAATCTATATATTCTGAACACAAAACTGGTTCTATTTTAAGAGTAAGTCCTTGTGCAAGTCCCCAAATTAAAACTACAGCTATAACACGAAAATCCTCTGATTTTTACAGCACAGAGTTTTGCAACTAGAACTATAAAACTGCACTTCTGACACGATAATGGTTTCCTTCTTAAATGCATCTGGAGATGAATTCACAAGTATAATTTTATCTGTAAGCGAGTCTCCAGTTTAATTAGCTTTACACTTATAATTTCTTATTATACATAAAATTTCTTATTAGTAAAATAATAAGAAATTTAAAAATATATGTTGGATCGCCTATTCATTAGTGTCTAAACTGTTTTCTAGTAACGTGTGTGGATACGTAAGTATCTGTCAGCTATGTTATCTTACCTTTATCTGGTTTTGGAATAATGTCTTAAAAATGTATCCGAAACACCGTGAAATAAAATCGTTCTCGCGTTCTGAAAGTAATTTTCTTGATACTCTTTTTTTGTGGTCTGCAGGCAAACTGAAAGTGCTTGCAGGCCATACCAAATAGCCTCGCGGGTCGCAGGTTCCCCACACCTGCTCTAGGCCAACGCGCAAAGATCTAAGTGTTGTAAAATTATTTGGTAAATTTGACATACTGTCTTATTTATATGAACATTCAATTATGGATTTCCATTGTTTCGTGTCGATCCAAGTCAAAGTGAGCCGAGAGCCTATTCAACTTTTCATGTTTTTTAATCTATCCCGAACTTTTGCTGCGCTTTCAAAAATATCTAGAGTTATGATTATACTTCTGTATTGAATGGAAAGTTAGGTCTAGTTTCTCGAGCGCCAGTCCGAACAATTCCCAAGATATTATTCGCTGTCACACTCGGAGTTGGGAATGAGTTATCAACAGCTGCTAAATTTCTGTAAACTGCAAACTGCAACAATGTTCAATTCTCGGTAATCTGTATTCATACAAGATGCACTTTCTACGAGAAACTATCTCTTGCTAACTCTATCGTTATGACGATAAGATATACGTACGAGCCAAATGCGAACATATACCTACATTTAATGTTCTGAAATTATTATCCGAGGAAATCCTTTTTCTAAAACTTCAATCATTTAAAGACTTTGTTAGTAATGCAAATTTTATGATACCCGTAATATTCTAAGTATAGCATTTTTATTGAAAAGTTTGTAAGTAGTTTGTAACGACCATCTGGGCAGTTCCCCTGGGCCCGAGTCTCAATGGAAGAGGTCTTGTTAAATCATAACTTGTGAAAGAAACACTATTAGGACTCTTCTTCGATATCTGTTTTGTTTGATTATAGATATATATATATTATTATTAGGCGAATAACATCTACCTCTGGTAAGTACTATCTCTCTAGGTATTTACTTATGTTAGTGTCACACGTAAGCTATATTATACTCTCATACGTGGGCGTGCCCTGTATAGATTATATAATGTTCTAGTCACCCTTGAACATTGTTTATACAGCCAAAAAATGTTGTATCTGTTGTATAAATCTGAAATTTTTCATCTATTTTCAGAATATTTTTAAGGTATTTTAAATGTATGAAAATTTATTTCTTCTTTTTGAGATATCGTTAAAACAAATAACATGTTTATAACTAGATAAAATTAACTTTTAGATATTTGTGTTTGAAGTATACTTTAATATTTATAAATCCGAATATTTTAATTTACAATAATCACATATATTTTTACTCCAAACGTCAAATCACTGCAGAAAATACGAACTTTAAAAACACATTAGGTACTTCTGTTTATGGAATCTGTAAGAAAACTGACACTTCATTGTACAATAAAAAATATTATAATAATTCCCACAGAACAACCAAAAAATTGACATTTTGGATTGATTTTTTGTGCAATATATTGTTGATTATCCTAGTTACTTGTCGTATGTTCGTGTATTATTACAAAAACATCACTTTCATAGAATTCTTATCGAATTCACGCGGTAACAGTCACTTAAAAATAATATGTCCGAAACAACGCCACTTTTTCAAGAAAGGGAATTTCATGCGTCAGCGTGCTGAAAAGCAACGTTGCCAGCTCTTGTCATGATCTTTTAAAGACATTTTTTATTAATATCCATTCGAATAATGTGTAAGTAAAACACCGTTTAACGGTTGAAAAGTATTATTTTTATTAGTAAGGCTTTCTTTTTTAATTTTATTTCTTTAGCTGCTCCTCCACCGCCTCTTCACGCCATCAACAGAGGAATAGCCGTTGAAGGTCTTGGTACAATGCTAGCGGGGCTGTGGGGTTCCGGAAACGGAACTAATACATTTGGAGAGAATGTTGGGGCTATCGGAGTGACTAAGGTAACCTATTTACAGGTTATGCACAACCTAAAATATAATATATTATGCCATTTCTATATAAAACTCTTACATTCATATATATTTTTTCTTATATTAGAAACTGCCGTATTATTGTAACATTATTCTTTCAACAATTTCATTGTTTCTAACTGACATATAATTATACAACTTACTAATGATATATTATATATATTCTGTAATTTTTTGATGAAATAAAATTAAAAAAAAAAAAAAAAAAAAAATTCCATATTAAAAAGTAAATAAAAAACTGTTTTTTTTTTGTGATATTGAATATTATTTTATCTTTTGGGGTTTATCTCCCTTTGCTCATATCTTATAAATACATTAAAAAATTATCGAAAATAAGACATAAAAGTTTTCCATCTTTTCCATCTAAAAATACTAATTTCGATTGTGTGTGTGTCCTACGTATATCTGGTTCAATGAACTCAAATTTGATTTGAATTTAAGTCATTTTCAATACTGGTGCTGACTGTGTGAAGAATTCTAACAAGCGATATAGCATCTACCTATGTTTTTGTCGATGAGTTAGCATGGAACCGTTCCTTCAATATTCATTTGCCTTGATCGGAAGACCGATCTATCGGTCTTCGGCCCCTTATGTAGTAACATAATTTGTAGTCGTAGGCATACTTACTTTGGGTGCCGCATCTCTACACTACCCTACTTACACTCGTGGTAACATTATACACTTGACATTATACGCTACAACCTTTTTGTAACATTTTAACAGAAAATTATTTTATTATGTCATTTTCAAAAAAACTGATTTGAACTGATTCGTCAAGAGTTCACACCGCACGAAGATAAATGAGTATGGCTGATTTATTAAAATCCTGTTAAAACCTAATGACACGCAATTTCTTAACAAACTATCAAAATATTCAGATTATATATAACGCAGCTGCTCTTATCCTAATAAATATAAATAGAAAATGCGGAATGAAATATCAGAATTTTTATTAACTGACATAAATATTTATTGAAAATCTAGTGAAATTATTCGTATTCCTGTTAAAAACGGGGCTACAGGCCTTTAACGAATGAATATACAGATTTCGTAACAAATTATCAATAAAACACTAATGTTTTATGAGGATGTCGGAAGTGTTCATAAAAATTCTAATATTTTCGCATTCGTCATTATATTTATCAGGATAAGCGCAGCTGCATGAACACGTGTTCATACATGTTCTGAATATACTTATAATTTAATAGGATATGGCCTGCTATCACGTTTTTAACCGGATTTTAATCAATCAGTAATAATTATTTCTCTCCGTGCAATTAGCTCCCGTTCGCATACATTTATTTCTTGATCTATTCTGATTGTTAATTGAATGCAGGTGGGGTCTCGTCGCGTGATCCAGTGGGCTGCCATCCTGATGATTATCCAGGGACTAATCAGCAAGTTCGGGGCGGTATTCATCATCATCCCGGAGCCCATCGTCGGGGGACTGTTCTGCGTCATGTTCGGAATGATTACTGCCTTTGGTAAGTTCCGGGAAGTTAAACAATCTACTATAAGCATCAATTACTATCGTGAAACACAAATATAAATAGAACAAATCTTCCGAAAAAAATAAATGCCGCCGATGGGAATTGAACCCGCACTCTCTTCTGATTACTGGTCAGGTGCACTAAGCTAACATTAAATTTTAAACCTCGAAATTATTCAATAAATACTAGTATTTTATTCAACAATTATTGCTTATTGATAAAAAATTCTGTTGTAATTATTACTTGTGTAGGTTAAAAATTATAATAGAACAGTGGCTTAATGCACCTGACCGGATATCAGAAGGGTGTGAGTTCAATTCCCGTTAGCGGCATTTATTTTTTCTCTGATAATTTTTTCATTTTATTTTTGTTTTTCAGGTTGATAATTATTGCTTAAAATAATTTGTCATCCTTTATTATAAGCAATAAATATTGTATTGTAAAAAAATAATAGTTAACAATTCACGTTCGTATGGTATCATAGGATGGGGGGGGGGTTGTGCAGCAACAATTTTCAAACACATTACTTTATTTAAATCCCACTATAATCACCACCCGCATCCTCTCTTTGCAAGTTTTCTTGTGTTGGAAATTCGGCAAATGTTTACAAAGACAAGCCAGTGCTATGTGTGGACGAACTACCTCCTTGTAGCTCCACTAAACCAAAGTCACACGCTCTACTCTTCGAACATTGAATGCATTATCCCCAAGACATGAACCACATTCGCTCAACGTCAATTCTGGTTCATCGCCTCCAGAATTTTCAATGCACTGACTTCGACATTAGGTCATCCAGTAGTTGGTCCCAATTTGCTGTTGGTGTTCAGTCCAGAGTTGGATATTTGAAAGGGGACTAACCTCTTTTAAAGAGTAGGTACATAGCTCCTGAAAACTGAATTTATCTCACTTCTTTCGTACTTTATTTTTTTATGTTTTTGAAATGCATCAAATTTTGTTATGTGGTAATTGTTTTATCTTACGATATGAGTTGATTTATATTTTTCTTCACCTAGGTACAAATGTAACAATGCTCGGACTTGAGCTTTGCTTAGTTTGATGACTTAGAATGAGTAAAATTTTGTTAAGGTAAAGTTATCAACAAATATAGAAAAAAAACATATGCGTGCATATTACTTATGCAGGTATTTTCAACAGAATATCTGTTACTTAAAATTTGAAAGTTTTTTTTTGTTATTTTTATTTAGTTATTAAATTTTACATTTTATATCTAATATATACCTATTTTAAAACTACTACAATAATATTCTCTTAACTACGTACTGATATTTATATACTCGTATATTAACTAAGTAAACGCTTTTACGTAATTCACATCAAATGGAGCATTGAAAATTTCATTTAACAACGAGATAAAGACGTGAAAATCTTTTCTTCACTTTTTGCAATAGGTAATAAATAATAGAAATTATTCATAAATCTCCCATCTTATAGTTTCACTATCGTAAATTATCATTACACTACATATCCACTGTATTTACGATACTTTTACGATGTACTAGACAAGGATATTGTTATGTTGTAATAATTGTTATGTACACAAATAAAATTAAATCTGTAAATAGGTATGTAAAAAAGATACCAGAAGGTATATAGGTATAGGTTATATAAGCGGGTATACAAATAAAATATATAAAGTGGATATAAGAACATACAAATAAGATATAAGAAGGTATATAAAGAATAGATTTTTATACAAATCTGCAGTTTTATTCTAAGATTTATGAAATATAGATTCTGAAAACTGAGAAAGTAAAAAAATAAATACAGTCAGAAAGTACTTTTCTAAACAAACGTGCTTAAAACTGATAGAATATTTAATGTTTTGTTTTATAAATATTGCTTACGTAATAAATTATTATTATGAAATACATACATCTCCCGTTAAATTCATTCACATAATAAATAAACATTTTTTTAATATTTCAGGATGTTTACTCAAATATTCCACTTAATTACGATTTAAAAAAATACCGCAGAAAGCAACGTAAATAATGTTAGAGAGGAAAACCGCTCTCTGCGTGAATTCTGGTTCAAAGAGATTCTTGCGAATTTAACTTTAGTGCTAGTCAGCTTCCCTTTAGTGTTGGGTTTCTTTTATTTGAGGAAAGTAACACTGCAGTTGTAAAGTAAGGTGTGGACTGTTACTTCTAAGAATTCAATCTGCAAATAATACATTTATTACATACCACCGATGTTAGCACCTTGGCACTCATTAAGAAGAGTGTGTTTTCTCGGGTGGTGAGCTGAATTAAAAAAATATATATTTTTAGCATTGTCATCTTTGGGTTTGCTGGGTGGGGAACTCAATTTTGCTCGGAAACGGAACTAGTCATCCCACTGATTAATTAAATAATTAATTAGAAAATAATTAACTAGTACTTAACTGATGCAGATTGTACTGCGGCGAATAATGTTAAAATTGTTGTTCACTCACTGTAGTAGAATAAACACTGTTTTATAACATTATTCGCCGCGGTACAATATGCATCAGTTAGTTTCATATTTATTGTTATTCACTCACTGTAGTAGAATAAAACAGTGTTTATTCTACTACAGTGAGTGAATAACAATTTTAACATTATTCGCCGCAGTACAATCTACATCAGTTACTTTCATATTTATTGTTATTCACTCACCGTAGTAGAATAAAACAGTGTTTATTCTACTACTGTGGGTGAATAACAATTTTAACACTTCTTCATAACAAGTTGTATATATTATGTGTTTTGAAGATGCATATGTTGTAAGATACAAAATATTGAGAAATAGAAAATATACTGACATCAATTATAGACTAAAACTAAAACCACACAACTGAACAAAAAACACCATCTTATATATTTATAATTATTTCAGAAAAAACTTAAAAATTTAAAAATTACTTTATATTATCCATACTAATAAATTTTAATCATATGTAAACGAAATCCTTAGCACGGGAGATCGTAGTTCAGATATCACTAAATGTATTTGTTATAAAATAGATAATAAAACACACAAATGGCGCTGTACAAATCATAAAATATTATTATTATTAAGACGGGGTAAACAGTCGAGTTGTAAAATTGTTCGTATACCAGTTCTCATACGTAAAATTCTTACCATGTAGAATTATCGAGCGCACTTATAGCTTTAGCTGTTAAAGGTAAAACAAATACAGAATTCCCACCCCACGAACAAAGATTGCATTCCGTCCGTTGTTCCAGGAATTTATCGATTGGTTTTCCGTTTTTGCAGCGTCTGGAATTTCCTTCAATAAATTGCACCGGGGCTTCAGAGCTTACTTTCAGATGTGTTATCTTATTTACTTACTTCAGAGCTTACTTACAGGCATAATTTCATAGGTAGCTACTAGATCAACAGTAGGGTGTAATTTATTTGTAAGTAGCTGAAGTCCCCGGCGCTCCCCGTGCTTTACACACAGTTTTTTTAATCAATTTTAGGCAGCAATATTCCTATTATTTTTTACGTCAAGTGTGCTGAATTTTATCATGAAGTATCAAAATTCTGCTTTAAGGGGTGGGAAAAGGGGATAGGGGTGGTTTTTATAAACAGCATGTAAACAGAGACCTTTCCCTTGTTTTCAAGGTCATGTGTGCAAAATTTCATCAATCGCGGAATAAAACTGTAGATTTGTTTAAAAATCAAATCTACACCGCCCGCCCACCATAGACACTCTTCTTTATATAAATAGATAGATATATGCACAGATTTGCATCTGAGACAGCTCTGTTGTCGATGGAGTCCCCGTGCTTATTGTCTTTTAACTGAATGTAATTTAAATCATTGATAATAGGATAAGTGTTTGGGAACTGGGAATACGTGTAAAGAATCCCAACGGGTAAATAGTTTTAAACAAAAAGAATGCTAAAAAAATTGAGGCCAAATAATCTAGTTATAACAAACACTTGAAAGATGTACGGGGATATATTAATTGATGAACAGAAGTTGTATATCGATCCTTTCTTTCTAGCACTATTTCATGATATTTTTTGTTCAGGTCTATCCGCCTTGCAATTCGTCAATCTCAACAGTGCAAGGAACCTCTACATCATAGGCTTTTCCATGTTCTTCCCACTCGTGCTGAGCAAGTGGATGGAGTCTCACCCCGGGGTCATTCAGACTGGGTACGAAGTGCTGGATTCTGTACTTGGAGTCCTCCTCTCCACTTCTATACTCCTGGGAGGCGTCATTGGCTGTTTGATGGATAATCTAATACCAGGTAAACAAAAAAAAACATAAATGTGACACATAATAACTGATTGACAATCCGTTGTTAACAGACCGATTGCCTTCTCTAATGCATAGACGCAATGTAGGCATGCTGTGTCTGTTCTACAGGTATTTCAATGGAGCCTGCTCCAAGGAGCTAGCAGCATTGATTCCTGATGCACCGGTGCACGTGCGCGAAACTCGACAGACACGAACTGAACACCCGTTCACGGTTGACGTTGGCTTCATAAGAACGGGCCGTTTTTACGACTCGTTTTTGTGTAAGTCGGCTCGTATGTGGAACGAGCTACCGGCATCTGTTTTTCCTCCCTCCTATAATCCGAGTTTCTTCAAGGCCCGCATTAACAAATCCCTTCCTACAGCCCCTACCTTATTCCACCTCACAACGCCGCCCAACTGGGTGGTGACATAGTTCCCCTGTCTGTACACTGCACAGGCAGGGACACTCTTGTGAGGTGTCACATAAAAAAAAAATAATAATAAATAATGTTCGAAAAAACAATTATTACATAATGGCTTGCTATTGGGAGACTAGTGAATTACGTACCTACTTCATTTTCACTGTAATTTTATTAAAAAAAATCGTCACTATCATATCGATTATTGGTCTACCGTATTAGAAGATGAATTGCTCAATAATATGCAGGGAATGCCGTGGAAACTTTGTAGTTCCAAGTTATAAAGGAAAAGGTAGAAGGACTACATTATCTTTAGAATTTATGGGTCTTCGATAATATGTTTACGATGTGAAGTTTAAACCTGTTTCAGAGAATTCTTCAAGGCAGCATAAACAACTTTTTCGAAGTAAAAGCTCCAGAAATACCTTACAAGTTGTAGATTTTCATTTTACTCTTGTTTTATTTTTAACCCTGTACAACAACCCTGAGGTGTTCCTTAAGTCTTTTACCTTTGTTGCATACTACTTACATCTATGTACTTACCTACGAATATTCGAAGGATATTGTTTAATATGAATGGGTAATGTAAAGTTTAGTCTCGCGAATTGTGTCTTCGAATCATGATGGAGGTCTTATTGGCAAGGCGATGTATTGTGACTGGCAACACCATGAGTAGGAACATTGTACTTTGTAACGATCTCAGGTAACTGTCTTTGTTTTCCAAAACTACGTGCAAAGGAATGTCGCCAACACGGGTTGTTCGCTTTTCCTGGGTCGCTGCAATGTTTAAATCACTTACAATCGAGTAAAACTGTATTTTTTTCCAGAGATTCAAAAGAATTGCTTAAATAGAAATTAACACTTCAACATATATATATTTTTTTAATATGTAATAGTTTTTCAACTACTTGTAGCTGTTTAAAAGCATTTTTTTATCTTTTATTAAGGATTTTAATAATAGATCAAAAAAAATATTTTTTCTTAAATCTAAATCATAAATAATTTAATTTTTTCACTTTCTGTCGAATCCCAGTTGACTGTTTCATTGTAAAATTTAAGTGCCGACGGTTCAATATATTTAAAAAAACATTAAAGATCGCTTATTTTTTGCTTGTTTATTGGTACATATCCTTGTGGATATGATATTAAAAAAAAAATATATATATATATACATATATTCACAGGCAGTAAAATAAACCTTAGTCCAGGACTTGTCCAGGTCCAAATTGTTTTACAAATTACTAGATGTATCTTTGAGTTAATTTAATATTATAGATGTGTTCAGTAAAAGTTATTTTTATGTTTTTAGGATAAAAAAGGGGGCGGATCCGGCTGAGAAAAAAGGAGTATGAAAAAGTGAAAAAAAATTATTTTGTGGACTTAAGTGTATTTTAAAAATCAGTGATTCATTTGTTGTGTCACTATGCTTTGTAAAACTCACCAAGCACAATAATTCAAGCTCCTCGTTCAGTAATGTTTATTGTTAAAATTCATTTTTGTTTGAATCAGGAAGTGCAGAGGAGCGAGGACTAGAAGCCTGGGGGAAGGAGATGGCTCTGGAGGCCCCAGAAGGTTCCCATGATGATGCTGAACACATCCCAGACACGTATGACTTCCCTTTTGGAATGGCGTGCCTTAACAGGTCAGTGATGATTCATTCAATATGTAACTAACTAACTAACTAACCATCACGCCGTTTCCCCGCAGGGGTAGGCAGAGAGGACGGACCGCCAAACAACTCGGTCTTGGCACACACTCCTCGCCTCATTCACATTCATACATCGTCTCATACATACTCTTCTATTGTTCAATATGTATAATTTGATATAAAACATCAATTAATATTTATTTTATTTATTACTTATCGAATTATTTATAACATCAAGGATACGTGGAAAATAATATAAAAGGAGTGTCAACCATAGGATTTTATTTTACACGACGTTGATTTCAAAACAATCCAATGCAAATATCATGTTATTAGGTTATAATATCAATATTAGGATAAAATAATAATTCTTGAATCAATTATTAAGGATGGTTTGTTTTACAGAATTTGAATAATTCGTCAAATTACAGCGTCAATTTTCAAGTTCTGTGATAGTCCCATTCAAGTGATGTTATTATTTCAGTTCTGAGACACAACTAGCCAATAATGATATAGTAACAGAACTTTAATAGGACTTTCACAGAATAGACGTTGAAATTTGATGAATTATTTAAATTCTGTGAAAAAAACCGGTTCTAAGTCAGTCAAATAATTTGTGTGAATTCGTATATATAATTTGTAATGCTTGTAATTTATTTTTGGACTAAATTAATGAGTAAAATCTCAAATTGTAATATTTAATCATTGAAGACAAAATTATCAACTCTCAAACGAAAATTTGAGACAGAAAATAAAAAAAATAATTCGGTCACATCTAGGAATAGAACCCAGAACCTTAGCCTTGCCGAGGCTCTGCTCTTCCATTGAGCTAATTCGACCCTATTTCCTTCGGTCATATTTATTATTATTATACTTTGACTGGCAACATTATCTTCATTTTCTTAACGTATATGTTTATTGGCTGCCATCTTTAAATTAAATTCACAATTTTTTTTACTTATTTAAATAACATAATATACGAAAAGTTTTCATGGAAGTAATTAAGTAATATAGGTTATATTGAAAATTAACGATTTTTGTTAAAAAATCAAATCTTATCTACATAGTTATTGATATCAATTATTATCGATATTGTGTATGTTATCCAAAAACATAAGGTGGCGTTTAAGATTCGTTAAACATAAGCAACATATTAGTAAATTTCAAAAATATGTTTTATGGATTTCTTCAAAATTGATTGATATTTTAATACATACATTTCGTGAGCACCAAACGCTGAACAAACATTTCAAATTGACTGTAAAACTGATGCACGGTATTAGTATACTTTACACGTCTCATATGTTAGGTAGCCTTGCCCAGAATGCCCAGACATCCCAGTTAATTTGCTGGAGTTGGGATTTGCTCCTCCCTTATCTCTGCCACGTAACCTGTGACCTTTTAAATTTCCTGATAGCTAAATGCGAGTCCAGGTAAAGTACTCACGTATTGTTGAACGGTGAACATGGCCGGCTTTGAAAATCCGGGAATTGATAAACAGAAATTTAAACATTGTGAAGCGGTACCTATATACTTTCAGAATAGCACTGGTTTAACGAGAAAATGAGTATTGCTTATTTATTAAGAATTGTCGATGTGAATTAATTACTTATTATGTGAATATTGGGAATTCGGTACTTATGCGAAAATGTTAGTATTTTCATGAAAACGTGTTCCGAAATCGTTAAAAATCAATGGTATTTTACTAATAGTTTATGAAGAAATCTATCAATTCATTCGTTAAGGGCCTGCAATCTAGTTTTTAACCGGATAACGAATAATTTCTCCGCGTATGAAAGGGATTGATAACGAAATATTCGTTGTTTTATTTTATGTTTAGCCATAATGTTATTGAATATTTTGGATCAACATCAAGTACCGGTTGCCGTGTATATTTTACCCAAGTAAATGTCACATTCTCGTATATTATTTTGTGTGATTACTTTGCAAAACGTGGTCGCCAAGCTTTTTGAGATTGAATATTAAATTAGGTACGTGTATTCATTCCCTACGTATGGCAGTGGTTCTGTACTTTATAGTAGGTATAAAAATTATTAAATAAAATAAAAAGTCCGTAATTAAAAAAATATTTATTAATAGAAAAAAAATTAAAAATCATGGACACTAGAGGAGAATTGCAGAGTGCATAAAGATACGCACATAAAAAACATGCAAAAATCACTTAAACAGGTACCTAATCATGCAACTTTGGATGATATTTTAGACTAAAGTTGAAAAAAAATATTATTTTATTTAGATTGTAAATGTGTATTGCTAATTTATCAAAAATTATTCGTTATCCGGTTAAAATCGGGCTTGCAAGCCGTTTCCTGATAAACTTTTAGTAAATTAATAATATTTCCCAACATGTGTTCATGCACCTGTCTTTGCCTTAAAATTTCAAGATCGTGATAATACATTCCTGTTTTATTAAAAGCTTAACAGGAAATCTATCAATTCATTCGTTGAGGGCCTGGCATACCGTTTTTAACCGGATTACGAATACTTTTAACAGCATAAATAAGCAATACTTATTTTTTAATATTGATAAAAATATTTTTACCTACAAGTCCCAATGACACAGTGAAATTTCAAGGAAATTTGAAATGCTCCCCATGTAAAAATAACTACCATTTTAGAATCAGCAACAGCGCCAAACGCCGCTTGCGGTTGCATTGTTGCTTGGCTCGCGGAGATGTTGTCCTGTTTAGGCTGGCCGCATACATACGTTTTTCGTATTCGATTTCCGAATTCGTTTTCCGTATTCGGACATCCGAATGCACGGAATCAGTAGAAAATACATTAACTGCCGCACACGTTCGTTTTAGTTCCGAACGGAACAAATTCCGTACGCACGTTCCGAATGCGAGCCGGCGCATTCGGAGAAAACGAATGGAAAAAACCTAATGACGTCATATGGAACGCAGCTATTGCATACAGTTTGTTCGTGCCGACGCAAACGCACGGAAATTTCCGTTCGTAATTCAGTGTTGCCAACGGATCTTGACCTAATATCGCCGTTTCTCATACATAAGGTAGCGTAAAGTAGCCGAATTTGCTGTTAGGTGGGACATGTTTAAAATTGATGTTTTTGAAGTAGCTTAATTGGCGACCAGCCTTTTAGATTTTTTCGGCGCCGATTCTCGCTCTGAGTAGCCTAAATGGCGATATATCGCCCTTGTTGGCAACACTGGTACTGACGTTTATACATTCCAAATGGAGAAAAACGAACGTTTGCGCTAGTCTCACGGAATTCCGAATACGGAAAACGAATTCGAAAATCGAATACGGAAAACGTATGTATGCGGCCAGCCTTATACGGAATAAATTCCATTATTTGAGTCCGAATACATACTCTTCTATTATTCGGACTCAAATATTGGAATCACTTGCGTTGTTGCTTGGCTCGCGGAGATGTTGTCCTGTTTATACGGAATAAATTCCAATATCTGAGTCCGAATACATACTCTTGTATTATTCGGACTTAAATATTGGAATCACTTGCGTTGTTGCTTGGCTCGCGGAGATGTTGTCCTGTTTATACGGAATAAATTCCATAATTTTAGTCCGAATACATACTCTTCTATTATTTCGACTCAAATATTGGAATCCCTTGCGTTGTTGCTTGGCTCGCGGAGATGTTGTCCAGTTTATACGGAATAAATAATTATGTCGGTATGAGTTTGCCAATAACAATAATATAATTTTCAGTAAATTATAGAATAAATAGGACACGTCCGAGGAGGATATGGCACGATCAAGTGATTCCAATATTTGAGTCCGAATAATAGAAGAGTATGTATGAAACGACAGTGAAGGGTATAAGAAATCGGAGATGACCGAGGAAAACATGGCACCATCTTGTCAGGTCACTTCAAGAATCAGACGTATGAGACGATGTATGAATGTGAATAAAGCAAGACGCGCATGCCGCAACAGTGTCGAGTGGTGATCTGTCCTCTCTGCCTGCCTCTGCGTGGAAACTGCGTGACGGTTAATTAGTTACTAATGAATACCGCACAAGAGCCCCAAAAGATCGCAGCCGTCTGGAGCCAGTCCTGTTTTGGTTAACGCCGCCCCGGGAACCATTTATCGGATAACCAACACTTCTGCTATAGGTCACCTCAAGTGGTTCGTTACGTTTGACGACTTAGCAGGGGTGCTCGGGAAACGACGCGGCGTATTGGTTAGATAGGTCCTTAGTAAATAAATTAATTAGATATTATTATAACTACCTAAAATGATTATAAAAAATTCATAAATACCTAAAAGCATGTCTCATTGTTTTACAATAACGCCAAAATTACAAAATTATTATTATTATTTATTTATTTATTAACTCCCTTTTTCGGGGCTTTTACATGAGAATATTAAGAAATATACATTATTTATTGTACATAACTGAATTGCTTCATTAACAACATTTTGTATTTGTTTAAAGATAAATTGAAGACGTCCACTGACTTGGTATAATTGTTTTCCTCTATTAGTATTCTGGGCAAAGAGGGATACATATGGTAGTTAGTCCCAGAATTTCTGCACTGAAATAAATCCTGACTTCTAGTATTACGTTGTGCAATCCGGAAGCTTATCAATTCTAGCAATACCGGACTAAATCATTTAGAATTTTATATAGAAATACCAAGTCAGTGAAAATTCTTCTGTCTGACAATTTAAGCATATTCAAATAATTTAACTTGAGTTTAATTTGAGTGTTGTATTTCAACATAATTTCTGGAATATCCACTTTAAAATTTATAAAACGTAAGAATTTTTTTTTTGTATTCTTTCAACAGCTTGTACATGTGTATTATAATGTGGGTTCCAGACAGGAGAATTGTACTCAAGTTGACTTCTTACATATGCAAAATATAACAATTTAATACACTTTATATTGTTAAAATTTCTGGTTAGCCTAGTAATAAATCCAAAAATTTTTAAGCCCTTATTAGAGATTTCTGTTATGTGGTTAACAAATGAAAGATTTGATTGAAAAGTGATGCCTAAGTCTTTGATTTGTGTTAATGTCTCAAGAGCACTGTTATCAATTTTGTAATAAAAATACACTGAATTTTTTATTCGATAAAATCTAACTATTTGACATTTTGAGATATTTAAGTTTTTTTTTCATTACAACAAATTAATATTTTGTTGATATTGTCTTGAAGAATGTTGCAATGGTAAATAATTTGAATTGTTCAATTAATTTTGAGGTCATCAGCAAAAGGTAAGATAGATACATCATGAAATATTTTTGTACGATCATTTATAAACAAGATAAATAAGATTGGGCCAAGGTGTGAACTCTGTGGAATTCCACTTGTAGCATTATTTTTTTCCGACAGGGAGGATTTTATTCTAACAATTTTTTGTCTTCCAGTAAGATAGTTTTCAAACCAGTCTAATATATTGCCACGTATACTAAGCTTTCCTAATTTCCAAATGAGAATTTTATGGGAAACTGTATCAAAGGCTTTACTAAAGGCAGTATAGACAGAGTCTACTTGTTTTTTTTCTTTTAAAGTTTTGGATATAAAATTTTCATAAATAATTAAGTTGGAAAGAGTAATTCTACCTGGCATAAATCCAAACTGGTAAAGTGATATTACAGGTTTTATTTGTGTAAAAAGTTTGTCAAGTATCAGGCTTTCAAAGAGTTTCGATATGGTGGATTGAATGCATATAGGTCTGTAATTACAAACATCAATCACCCTTTTTGAAAATCGGAGTCAGATAACTAATTTTCCACTTATCGGGAAAAACTCCACTGAATAAAAAAAGATATATTAAAAAGTTTGGTTAATGGAAAAGCAATTGCTTTTATACATTATTTGATAAATATTGTTGGGATATTATCCGGTCCCGCAGATTTGTGGATATCTAAGGATATAGATTTCTTGTAGTCACTTTGAAGTTCAAACCGCTGACTGCACATTAACTACGAATTTTATTAATAATAATGTATAACATGTGCTGAGAAATATTTGATCATTTATAAAAAAGTAAAACGAACATTTTATCAGAATCACAAATCATTTCATCATTGACCTTCAAATATACATAAGCCGGGCGTACATCCCTACATTACAGGGTGCGTGTTTTAACTACCAGTCACTAACATACACACAAATGTGATGAAATATAAATAATTTTGCTAATGCAATTACTTGATTATTATAAGTGATGTAACTAATATCGACCATGTTCAATCCGTGCAAAATTCATTGGTTAAATTATTAGCTGAAAAAAATGATACAAAGAAAGGCATAATATTTTATACTTCTATCAGAGTCTCAAAATTCTTTCAGTGAGAGCAATTCTGTGGTACAAAATTATAATTTAGCACATAAATAACCCTTTATAAATAAACAGGTTAGAACACAATCCTAATACTGGTTTTAACCTTAATAAAGGACTTATTATACCTAAGCATACAGATAAATATGGACAAAGAAAGTTAAACTATATGATTCCCAGTTGTTTTAATATTTTACCTGCTGAAATTAAGAACTGTGCCCAAAACAAACAATTGGTGAACTTACTGAAGACTTGGGTTACTGAAAGAATTAATTTGTATTAGCTTACAATAATATATTATTCTAAAGACTTTTAAAATTGTTATTTATGTTTTTCATAATTTTCTTTTGCTATATTTCTGTAAAAAATGGAATTTTTTTTGTTTTATACATACAATTGTAAAAATTTAACTGTAAACTAACTATAATAAGATTTATAATATAAAGAACCCGTTAGATAAACTGCTAAAAGGCAGTTTATCTGGGACTTTTTTGCCTTTTGCAAGTGGGGCATATAAACAGATTGTATGAGAATTGTTGCTTCCGTTTCACCTTAGTAAAAACATCGACAACAAATAAGAATCAAAAATTGATGTGTTCTTTGAAGTCCATGACCGGTAAGCCGATAAAAAATTTGACGTTCATCAAATATAACTTTTTGGTCGCTTTCCAAAGTTACCGAACTACTGAGCAGTAGAAATGTTAAGATTTTTATTAATTTGAAATTTTACTTTTTCACTACAACATGTTTGATAAATAAATTACAACGTAGCGTGGTGTTGCTGTAAACTTCTCTTTTTTTCCCCAGATTTTCGTCCGTGATTAAAACATTTATGTACATGAAAACACATAAATTGTATATACCGCGAAAATCCGCGGTGAAAAACAGTTATAAAACTTTACGAAGTACTCATTTCTCCTAGTAGAAGTTTCTTTTTACCCGGCAAGAAAATTTTATTAAGCTTCGCTAAATTTCTTAAGATGAACAAATGAACCGTTTACCATTTACTCAATTCAGTTGAATAAAATAGTCATTATTAACTGTAGGGTATTTATCGATAATTATAATTAGAAATTAGAAATCGTATATAAAAATCAATAGAAAAACGTATACATGTTTTGTTAGGTTAGGTTTTAGAATAAGCAATATTTACTCGCCTGAAATATCCATACAAAGTGAAAATATCTCCCGATTAAAAATAAATGCCGCCGATGGGAATTGAACCTAGACCCCTTCTGATTGCCAGTCAGGTACTCTAGAATACAGTATCGGTTTCGATAGGTCATCCTGAGTTCGTATTATAATGTTTAAGTTGTTGTAATAGAATTTTTTTGGTTGTTGTATTAGAATGATTGATCCCTACGCAGCTATTTGTAGTATTCCTCGCAAATCTAATTATATCTTATATATATATATTATAAAAAGAAACCCATGTTTAACAACCCGCCTAATTTTCTTCACAACCAGCCACTGCCACCCAACGGTGGTTATAGTGGCAAATAGCCCTTGGTGTCACATCGAAAGTAAGAGAGTTTGGTAGGGGTGGCTGAGCGTGAATGGGAGTGGGACGAAAATGTGCTTTGTTTTGAGAAGGTCGCGAATGCTTCAAACCATGTTAGAATGGGCCAGCCTACAGTGTCGATGTTATTGATAAATTGTAATTTTAAGACGTATTCAATAATACAATTCTTTGCATTAAAGTGAAATTGACACATCTCTAAATACTGTCCTATTGACTAATGCCGATTTATTTATGTTTACAGGATGAAGTGGACATCGTACGTTCCCTTCTTGCCAACCTACCGGCCGGGGCAGTGGAAGAAGATGTTCGGTTCCAAAACCCTATGACACCTCTGATACATCCGAGGCGGGTCTATTGCCATGGCACTGACATTTACAGCATGACATGATTAACTTTGCAAGCTGACTAAAGGCGGACAAAAGGAGGAACTAACGAACCATTTTTAAATCTGTAGATTTTTGTTGACCGAATGCAAAGTTATAGATAAATTAAATTAAATAAGCGTCAAGCTGTACATTGACGTTTTCCATCCACACGAAGCTCGCGAAACTCGATCGACCACTCCCAATTCGTAAAACAAGTATTCATTAATTACTTGCTAGTTATCGCAGGCTCAGCGCATTGTGCGGTCGTCGTGTGGACGGAACCAACGAGGAATGGTGGAAACTTTTACAAATGAAGAATGTACCGGAGAATTAATTTTTTAGAAATGAAAGCTTTCAATAATTATCTAAAATTGTAAAAAAACAGTGTTTTAAAAGAGAATCTGTAACATTTACAAAATAATGCTACAGAGAACAAGTGTGACTTGCAAATATCTTTAGTATTTTAATTAATAAATTTTACATTAGTCTTAATTATAGGTATTATTTCATGTTTGTATGTTCTGCCAGGCTGTTATTCTTAAACTTTTATTTGTAATGTACTTACTTACCTAGATATTTATTGTTATTTGATAATTCCATTTTTTAAGCGGAAACTGTAAGACAACCCCATTTTATTGTAGCCGTATTTTTCATTTTCATTGTAACTACACTTGCTTTTGTAATGGTCGTTAGCAAAGGTGTTTTCTAGATACACATTGTTTAAATAATAAACAAATTAGATGGAATATTTGTTTAAACCAATTAACAAAAACAAAGTGATTTTAATTAAATAACTTTAAAAAAACTTAATTTAAAACAACAACAAAAAATGTGGACATTTTCACAAAGCATAGAAATAATTCCAAAGTGCGAACATTGTAAGGAAACACGATTCAATCTTTCAGCGCGCTAAAGTAAACAAAAAATTAGCAACAAATGATTTTTAACCCCGGATACCCAATTTCTACCGATCTATAACAAGTTAACTCTGCTTTGTTCCGTTAACTCTTTAAGTAAAAATAAAAATTAAAAATATAATTTAACATAAAAATGTTCCAAAAAACGAAACGTTAATTGTATGAAATTCCCTCAGTAGAAAAAAATCACAAAGTAAGTTCCGAAAATTATTAAGAACACATTTTCTTCTGTTATTTAATGTTGTAGGCATGAAAAAATTCACAGTGTATCTTTAAATGCAACTAAAGCATTTGTGGAGAGATTTTTTATCTATTTTAAACGAGTCGTGTTTTATTAAATATTTTCAGCATTTTCGCTGAATCATTATCGTTTTTTAATATTAGCGCGCTCCCTCTAACATTCGTATTTATATATCTCCCTTTCAAACCATCTTCGAACGTTTACTACGGGGCCTTAACGAAGAGGTTACACATCTTGTTTACTTGTTTTTCGTGTTTTATTTCTTTGTTTCGTAAATTATTTTTCTTCTTTAATTCCTGAATGGATTTATGTACTTCAAGGGGTTCTTCTTTGTATTTCCATATAACAAAGCTGTTGGTTGTTCCCGGAAAGCCTGTTACATTTCTCAACTTTAAATGGCGTCAGACTGAAAGAAAAGTATTATAAAAAAATCTGACCTATTTTAATTGCGCAGTGTTCCAACTATTCGCGCTCAAATATAAATGCTTGTGTTCAGTGAATTATTAATTTCCTCGTTTAGAAGTCGTTGAAAAATTAAGAGATAAAAAAACGTTTATGAAGAAATTTTTTTTTGCCAAGAAAATTCGAATTTAGATGAGAATGATAAAACTGAGTGTTTTTAACCCAATGTTACATAATTAACACGTATACTATAATTTTTTTTTATTTCCTTGCTGAAATTCCTTGATTTTTATATTTCCTTAACGAATGAATTGATAGGTTTTCTGATAAACTTTTGGTAAAATACCAAGATATTGTCTCGATGTCGTAACACATGTTCATAAAAATCCTAACATTTTCACAATTCGTCATTATACGTTATCAAGACGAAAGAAGGTGCATGATCACGTGTTCCGATATTATTACTAATTTAATAAAAAATATATAAGGAAACGGCCTGCAATCCTGTTTTTAACCAAATTACCAATAATTTGAAGAGATTCTTAATAAATAAACAATAATCATTTTTCTCCATATGCTTTGAATTCAGACTTCGCCCATCCCATCTCTTCTGCCCCATTTCCTTCCTTTCCCTGCCCTCTTCAACCTCACAACAAACCAAATATGGGAATTCCATAGTCATTTTAGTGAGTATAGTCAGCTTTACACATTTATCTTCGAAATCAGATATAGCCTATAATTTTCATCTAATTTTGAACGCCAAATGTGCAAAAATTTTAACAATAAGTATCAAAATTCGATCAAAATGCGACCGACGTACGCGACCGACGTAGGCGACTGAGTACGCGATCGACGTACGCGTGGCACTATTTGCAACCTGAATATTGCAATCCGTCCGTAAAGAATCTCTCGATGAACTTCCAGATTATCTCAGACCAGATGAGACTGCCAAAATTAAGAATGAGGCATGCTATAAAATACACGACTTTTCAATGAACTGGGTAACCAACAGATATTTAATAATTTTCAAACAAACACGTAATTTCCTTGACCCCAAACTTTTAAAATCAGTGTATTTCTCACTATACCAATCACATATAGAATACGGAATTTTAGCTTGGGGTAATACTTCTTCTAGTGCCCTCGACCCCATTATTAAAGCACAAAAATTAACCATAAAAATAATTCTCAAACTTCCTCTTTCTACCAGCACTGATACTATCTTCAATACTATCAACGTTATGGACATAAAACAGCTCTTTGCAAGATCCATCTTGATTAATTTACACCAAAACAGCAAAACACTATACAAACCAACTCAAACGATACACAATACCCGAGCCAAAAACAAAGAACTTCTTCAAACTCCTTTTGCTAAAACCACCTTTGGGCAAAGACATTTTAAATACATAGCTTGCAAACTATACAATATACTACCAGACACTATTAGACGAACAGAGTCAATGACCAAATTCAAACATGAAATAAAGAAATGGATAACAATTATTGGGCGTCCCACTATCACAAACATATGTAAACCAAATTACACGTAAAGAGTAACAACAATTCACATACAAAAAAGTAAAAGATTCAATAATTTTATAATAGCCCCTTTGTAAGTAATCTTTAAGTACCTGAATACGTCTGTCTCGACACAGGTGTACCCTAGTGAGACAAATGTCGAAAAATGTATGTAATAAAACTTTGTATTGATAAATAATAAAAAATGAAAAACAACAATACAATGTACTCTTCGTACAGAAACGAAACATTTTTTTTCTTCATACAAATCATCAATACCTTATCTGAAAGTCCAAGAAACTTTTATGTATTTATTTTTTCTAAGGCATCATGTCTTAAGACGGCTTAAAGATGCTGAGCAAATCTGTGTTTCCTTTCTCCCTTTCATTTCTCAGGGAATCCTTAGATCCACTAATGCGTTACCTTGAACGTTATTTGTGTTCGCTCTCCACAACTAGAACAGCCTCCCCTTAAACTAGAGAAGTTTTCGTAATTCAACATCTTTACTGTAAATTTTTCTCTCTGATACTTATAAAAGTTGGTAAATGCCTCGTCCCTTCTCACCTTTCAAATCACTTTGTTTTATTTGTAGTGGTCAGTAAGTTTGTAGGTTCTCAAGATCACGCCTTTTTGGTTAAACAACTCGCATTTTATAAACTTATCTAATATCCGTCTTTTCAACTACTTAAAATTCTATTTATTAATGTAACAATTTTTCAAAATACGTTCAGGCACTTTCAAAGACATGACGAGTAAATAAGTGCAACAAAAGTTTCAAAGAAAAACTTATATGAGATAAAAACATAACCGTACTAAGGATATTAAGTACAAATAAATAAATAGAAACTTGAACGAATTTCCTTCCAAATTTTTGTATTTATAATATTTATATAGTGCAATATTTTTATTTTAAAAAATTATAGTAAATATATTAACTAATATTAATATAATAGTGAATTCGTCATTAGAATACAAATTTGCTTTTTCACTTCGGTGTATCTTTTTACTTCTGCGTTATTGATTTTATACCGGAAGAAGGTTAATGCTTTTGGTGTAAGATATTGAGTTACATTTTTCCAAGGTTAATAATAATAATAATAATAATTGGATAATTTGTAGAGCGCCGTTTTTGTGAAAAATCACCTCAAGGAACAGTTTGTATAACAATATATTCCAAGCCTATGTTATTCTCTTGCAACTCTAAGCAGTCATTAATATTAGTGACCTGTTTGTAGATCTTAGTATCATCTGAAAAAATTTGAAATTTTGTAGATTTGGCGTTTTTAAAACATGTGCCTATATAATTGATATAAAAAATAAACAATAGGGGTCCAAGATGTGATCCTTGTGGAATTTCGGATAATATAATATAGAAACCTGCAGCGAAACCCTCAGCTCCAACTTCTTGACTTGAGTTGATTTGATGTATCTTAGAAGAAGGATTAATTTTTAACAGCTTCTTCATAAGCAATTCGATTTTAATTTTTTCAAAGTCTTTCGACAAATTCATATAGATATAATCTATTTGATTTTTATTACCGATGGAATTAAAAATAAAATCTGTGTATTCCAACAGGTTTGTATCGACCGACCATTTTTAGAAAAGCCAAGTTATTTTTTTGATATTATTAATATTTTTTTTTACTTATTATGCCTTTGTCGTTCTAGTAAAGTTTTTACCATATGAACATTGAGTCACGGATGGTATCCAGAAAACTCAGAGAGACATATAGAATTTTTTTCTAGTAAAATTTAGTGCGCTAGGTAACCATTCTCCTGAACTACTTTTAAATCTGCGTATAAACATTGTGTAATGTTTTCTCGACAATTTTTTCGACAAGTTGGTGAAAGTTTTGGCCTACGTGCGATAAAACCTAAAAATTTTCGCGCTACCGTTGTTGACTATGTGAATATAAAAGGTCGATAGACATTCAAGCATAGGTCAAATTGCATTAAGGAATCTTCTATTTGTATCGTCTTTTCACAAATAAAATAGAATCACTTACATAACATCACAGCTTTTGATGATGGTAGTAGCGAGAATTTAAAAATTTGTAAATTATTCGTAACTCGGAAATGTTTTTCCTTCTTTTGAAAAAAGTATTATCATATTAAACTAGTAGTTCTGTGAACAATAGACTTCGCGTCCAGAAAGTATGTTTCCATTTTTCTCTTCTCCAAATAGTATAAAACCAAGTCGCTATCCGCGTCTGTCTGTTTGTGCGCTTAGTTCTTCTAAACTACGCAATGGATTTTGGTATGGTTTTCACTTTCATTTATAAAATTTCTTCCGGAAGGTTTACATATATTATATTTATAGAAAGTAGAAAAAAGTCGAGCAACGCCGGGTACACGTCGGCTTGTATTTAAGATGATTGAAATTATAAAATAATTAAGTAACAACATAAATACCTTCCGATTTAATTATAATTCATAAATATTTTATATAACATTTTTTTTAATTCGGACTAGCTGACGTGTACCCGGCCTTACTCGGTGTTATAAATGATTTGGAAAAAATATCAAAGTTGTCAATTCTAGTGTACCTTAATTCGGTGACCGGATAAATCATCACAATGATAATTCATCACATCTTTAAAAAGTTATATAAAGTCATGGAAAGTGATGAAACAAAAACTTTACTAACTGGGTTAAGTAGGTTAGGTTAGGTTAATTTTTTTTTCATCGTTTCTAATGACTTTATATCACTTTTTAAAAGTTTGTTGAATTGTCACTGTGTTGAGTTATCATGGAACCATTAATTCTAGTGTAAACTGGATGCATTTTTAGGGTGAAAATAATATTATTGTAACGAATTGAAATAGTTGACTTTTAAAAGTATTTGTTTTACTTAATCATTCCATATATTTATCAGGCGTTGTCGACTTTTTTTATAACTTCTGTTATACTATTGATACTATTAAGAAACTAAATTAAGTCGAATTTCATTCGACTCCATGTTTTTAATAAGAACAGACATTGTGTTTTCAGCTAAATCAGTCCAGTGGTTTCACATACACACAGGCATTGCATTTTATTTATATGGATAAGTAATTATACAATTTGTTCAAAGAAATGTCACCATCTCAATGATAATTATTTTTAATAACTTTCTTCTAGCCGGTAGATACCATACTATTGATTATTCCTATTCGACAGCTCGTAGTAGGAACCACGAACCATCTTGAACCAGAACAAAAAAAAAATACAGATGAAATGCCAAGTTCGTGTTAAAACAGGACTTCACTACTCTCATCAATAAAATAAATTAGAAGTTAATCATGTATGATCGGATCGCGGCACCTTTAGGCGCTGCGGGTTTGATCCTCTGCAAGCTTTGTCCCCTACATCAATGCACAAGCAACAATTTCAGGTTTTATGGTGGAGGGGAGGATTCAAGTGTTTTTGGATCATTTACAGGTAACTCGGAAACCAACATCAAAATATTCTTACTTCCTTCAACTGAATATATAATAATCAAACATGCTAATTTCGGCTGTGGATCTGTTTTGAATTTTAGTTTCACTGGGCGAGTGATTTTAACTCTGGTTCAATGAACTCGGATTTGTTTTGAATTTTAGTGTCATTTTTAAAAATGGAATTCATCGTAGGAAAAATTCAGAGAAGCGATAAAATACCTAACTGTTATTATATTTCCTAGGTCATCAACTCATCACGCATAAATATACAGTGTAGATAACCAGGAGAAGTATGAAAATAACTTCTTTTTTTTTATTGTTCTTCAAAGTACAATCCCATTAAACCGCAACTAATCAGTTTGTCAACAGGATGTTCATGTTCAATTACAATATAACATATTTTCATAATATTATTACTTATTACAATACAACTTATAAATCATATTTATCATCAACCACTGCCATAATCAAAAGTATTACTAATACAGAGTATCTCCGCTTAGTAGCCATGTTTTCAGCATATATCTGAATCTCTGAGGTAATTTGCATTTTTTTATATTGCTTGGTAACATGTTGAATATTTTGGGCACGTTGTATTCCAGGGTTCGCTGTCCGTATTTATTGTTATGTTTTGGTACAAGCATTCCTTAAAAAGCATTTCACATATTTATTGAAAACAATTAATAATTTACAACTTATTTTCTGTAGTCGCGTTGTATATAAATAAATAAATAACTAATTTATGTACAGAAAATTCTTTTAATCGTCATTTTCAAAATTTACAATTTCTGATGTGTACGATCCTTGGACGATCTTGGACGATCCAGTGATTTTACACGGGTATACATCGAATCTTGAGTGACGAAAAAATATTTTTCTGTAAATACTGGAGAAGTGATGCTACTCTGTTATCGCGTGTTGTTTTCAGCAATGATTTAATTAAACTATTTATAAAGTTCGTTGTATCCACATTCTCATTTGTATTTATATTTCAATTTAGAAATAATGATTTGTACATTGGTGTTTCATTTGTGTGGGTGTAAATAGATGAGTGCGTATTACTGCAATTATTGAATCAAAAGCCGAAAGGTCAAACCGCAACATAAATCATTTGCAGTGTGCAACATTTAAGAATTTAGTATTCAGGAAAACATTTCATGTGAACATTTTTTGGCTTTTGCATATAAAATTCAGTTGTAGGTACTACTCTAACATAAAATGATGCTCTACTCTTCTAACAAAAATGCAGTTGTAGGTACTACTCTAACATAAAATGCAATTCTACTACCCTAACAAAAAATTCAGCATTACTATCTTAACATGTTAATTCGGGAGGCGGGTTTGGGTACCGCCACCCCGGGAACCATTTATTGTAAAACCAACACCTTTAGCATAGGTCATCCCAAGTGGTTCGCTACGTTTAGTGATTTAGCAGGGGCGCCCGGATTCATCGGGTGAGGTGTGTTAAGGATAAGCCTGCCCACCAGCTACGTGGCGTGCCGGATCGAGAGAGGCTGGTTTGGGAGACCCTTTGACCTCTCCAACTGGTCTCTCGACCAATCGCCTTGCGCCGCAGTGGAAGGGATATATTCATATGTCCGTCACTGCTGTCACTGCGTCACTGATCCCTATATTCCTACCCAACCCTCAAACATTTTACCTTCCTAGAACTTCTTCTCCTTCCTTCCTATCCTTAAAAAAGACCCTCCACGCAGATGACAAAACCAAAAGATGACAAGGGGTGAATGTAAAAAAAATAACAGATCTGCTATCGTAACATAAATACTTTGTTCTTCCGATTTCCCTGTTTTTTTCTATTTCATATTGGCTAAATACTTTTGAACCTTTTAATTCAGTCGGCTCTCAGAGGCAGCTGGGAAAGTTTTATCATCAAGAATCCTGCTTGTATTACTCAAACCTTTTACGAGAAGAAGAAAGATAAGGAGATATCTACATGAAAAAATAATCTTAATAAGGAATGAATGTTGAAGCAGAAACGCCTCTCAAACCGAAGTCTTCGGCGTCGGTAATTTTTCATAACATTTATATCTTCTAGGCCAACATAATATATTTTTCATCGGTAAAAAAAATTTAAATGAACGTCTTGATATCTTTAGATTAAAACAAAACTCCTAGCGAAACAAGGACGAATACCTGCTTAGCATATCACTATATGATGACGATAATCGTAATTAACTTTAATTATTGTCCGTACCCTAGTAGTATGGTTTCAGGTCAAATGGTCAAAAATTAATAAAGTACCTACTATTATACGCCATACCCCTAAAGTCACATGCAAAGTGCTTCCGAGAATTACACCATACAATACACTCTCAGTTCGTAATACCGCCACTAGTACAACAGTGGTGGTCAACACTATTACACAGTACACTTGAGAGCGATAAGTTATTTGTATGGTCGATGTAAATTACGTATTTCCAGAGTGCATCAAGTAATCGATTTAACGATCGTTGCATGTCATGCAAACAATGCCTTAGAAATGGATTTTACCAGATTTTACCTCTGGGTAAAATCATAGAAAAAACTTATTTAAAAAAAAACTATAGGTCTTAATTTAATTTCATAGCCTGCGAAGTCGAATGGTTATGAACCTTGGGTAGAAATCGTTGGCTCGAATCCTGGCGTGCGCAAGTAAATTTTAATTTTATTAATTTGTTTTATTTCACAATGCAGAATAATTTAAATAATAAACAATATATTTGCTACTTTCCATCGTGGTAGATACTTTCAGTATCGCCAGTTTAGACCACCATTCAGAATCGAAATGCTACTTTAAACAGCTTTAGCCATGTTTTTGACTAGACAGACAATTAAATCAGAGATTGAAGATGTTCACTAAAACAAGGAGAGTGAGACCAAAAATAGATATCTTTGAAATATAAATAATTAACGTTATACCTAACCTAAAGTTAATAACATAACGATTTATTATAATACCTAGGTACACCAGAGGGGTGATTACGGTTCTACTAAAGAATAGGAAATTGTCCTTAACCTTAAAATGAATGACTTTTTGGGTAAGTTCTTTCTGTTCTTGTCACTCGTGTCTCTCGAAGAACTTGTCAATTTTTAAGGTTTAAGACAATTCCTTATCCTTAGGTACAACCAGAATCGCCCATCTGGATTCCACGGATAGCCAGCCGCACTAATAATATCCTTTCTGGAATATCTAGGCAACCACAATGGGCTTTCAACTGTCTGGATACAACGTAAGATAATGTGGACACGTTGAACGCCACACTGAGAACTCCTCAGTGCTCATGGTTTATTATTACTTAAGTATATGGCAGGAGAAGCAGAGGAAGGTCACCAATGCGTTGGAGTGACCAAGTATCATCAGGTACGCCGGTGTTCTTGGATCTCTATGCAGTGCAGAACCGTGAGGAGTGAAGGAACCTTGTCCACCTTCGAAATTGGAGCGGGGGTCAGGATCCTCCAGGAGGAAGAAAAAAAAATTGAATTTTTTTAATAACTCACGTATAATTAATTTGCCCGCTCAGGGTGCATAACCTACAGGTAAACTATTTTTTCTGCCAAGAGATTCAAATAAATTTAAATTCACCGCTCCACGTTTAGGCGGAGATATTATGAAGAGTTACGATTCTTTCTAAATTTGTTTTAATGGTTCGTTTTACATTATTTTACGAGTAAAATCAAAACACACGTCGCGGAGCGACATAAAAAGTTTAACCATTAATTTTGGGGCTATAACTTCATCTGAATTTTTATATAAACATCGAATGAGAATCCCACTGTCTGAAGGCAAATTCTCAAAATACCTGGAGCCATTTCATTTTTTTCGATTTTGAATGGTCGAATCTCACTCCGATACTACTATCCATACTAAAATATTAGACACATATGATATTTTGAATATAAAATAAATGATCTTAGCACTTAATCTTAGCCCTTTTCTTAGCCAATGTCAAACGAGAGGGGAAATAAGAAGATAAATAAGTTTGTTTGACTTATCCTGAGTTGCAGCCGCTGTGTTTATATTTATAGTAATACCCTAATATAATAATAATTGCATCGAATTTACAATAAATATTACTTTTATATGTGAAAAAATTGCAAAAAAACATAACTTTATGTATAATAAGTCCAAATACGGAATGAAAGTCGATGTAATATAGTTTTTTAAGAGAAACATTGTGAAATACAGTAGTGAATGGTGTAAGAAATCGGAGACGCCCGAAACAGTTATCAGCAGTAGCGAAGCATTGAGGGATCCACCGCCAGTTATGAATAATAAAACATTTACGCGTAAATTTTGTATCCGGAGCTTTGGCGACATACTGACATACTTACGTTACTTTCCGAAGTCGCGGATATACAGAGAGTAGAGAAGCAAGTCGGGGCAAGGTATTACTTGCTTTTTGCGTAACCTTGAATTTTAAAAATGGTTAATTTCAGAAATAATGAAGTAGTCCATTCAATACGCTGCTCCATTGATCGCAACCTTCCACTTTATACACATAGTTTTTTTCTTGCTTCAATAATCTTGGCACGACAAGGAATACATTGAAAAAGTAATGTTGCCTTTTGTGGTGCATCGGTTTTTAAAACGCCAAGTAACTACCTGATTTGGAACTTTAAAATTAAAAAATTTTGAACATCGAATGAAGGTCAGATAACATACTTACCATTTTCAATTATTCTTGTTTTTTTTTTAATGCTTACTAATATTATAAAGTATTCGAAAATCTAGTAGCACAAGCGGAAAACTGGTGGATCTACGTGACATTTGGAGTTAATTTAAAACTTTTTTGATGATACTTTTCGTTTTCGATTAAATTGAAACCAAATTTGAAAAAAATCAGTTGTTCATGTCTTTTAAATTGCTTTGAAGCGTGAACCCGGCTCCAATTTTTTTTTTTAAGTTTTAAAAAAAATTAATAATCGATTTTTTTTTGTTTTTACTTTAAAAAAATTAAGCTATGAAATTTATTTTCGACGCCGGAAAAGCATAAAACGATTTCTTACTAGAATCATAATGCGCAGACACTTTTCATGCATACTATATTCATTTCTCTACATCAGACTCTGTCAATGGTAAAATGTAAGTCTCCCTAGGCTGAATATAATATTAAAATATATATTTTTCGCCGTTTCTTCACTCTTCATCGTGGGTTAATTTTTCACGGTGCGGTAGCCAATATGGTGGTCTTCATGTCAATGCAGCATTGGCAGTATGGACACTGATCAACGTGGTGGCGCACGAACAAATGAGGGCGCGATGGAGCAACAAAATTAGGTGGAAATAAACAACATTATAGTACTAGAGAGAGACTGGAGGGATGGGCTGGGGTGGGGGCTTGGGGGTGGTCATCCCCTGCCTGCGAGCAACCAGCCAGCACCGCTAAATGGGGTTTTCCCCCTCACTCCACCCTCTTACAACCTCACCCCGCACCCATAGACAATCGTCAAGCGAGATGGCAGCCATTTTCATAAAGCTAGGTTCAGACAGGACGGACGGTTTTCCGGGTATTTTTATAGAAGTACCTACATATCATCATAATTTTCAGGACCGTTTACTAATCGATCGTATTTTTATCATAATTTTCCTTACCAGTATCTTTTACATCTCAGTAAATATCCAGAATTACTGATTTTAAAATCACTGTACCAGTTTAAAACAACGTAAAACAATTATTTCGTTCGCCGTAAATGTAAAATAATGTATTTTAATACATATTACCTTCATGTTGTGACATTATAATTTGAAAATATATTTTTTAGGCTAGTATTTATTTCATATTTTCTAAATTAAACCAAAACTAGATTCGTAGATTCTTAGCTAGCGTTAAATAAATTAAGAAAAAAACTTTAAAACTTTCACCTCAGTAATAATGGCCGCCAAGTGAACAATCAATTTATATTTTAAATTGAATTATTTTCCGTTTCTGGTGAATGATTTATTATTAAATTTCTCATTGTTATTAAACTGAAACAAAGTGTTTTTAAAATAGCTTTTGCCTATTAATACTTTAGTATGTAACATAATTTACCTCTATAATCAAAGTGCATTAAGCACAATATATTTCCGAATCCCAATGAACTTTACCAAGGTTTATCGGCTGTGATAAACTCACAAATTTAAAAAATACGCATACTTTGCGTCATGATTCTGTTGGCTTGATTTACGTAATTTATCGTTGAAAATACTTTATATCGTTGTAATTTGAAAAAAAAGCACACTATCATTCAGTTCAGTTTAAATTATTGTTCAAAATTCAATATTTTTACCTGTATTTTATAAATCTATTTTTGTTTGATAAGTTTCCACGTTGTTGTAGAAAAACTTTAAGCATTTAAAATAATGATACCTTTTTTTTCTCTGATACATACAGCCCATCATTTTCTTTCACAAAAGGTTTATGCATATGTAAATTGCTTATTAGCAATCTGTTTTTATGAACGCCGCACACCTACCATAAGTTATAAGTTATTATCAACTTAGAAAACAATATTACATACCTTTACAATTATGAACCGCGCTTAAAATCAAGTTCTTAAAAAGCTTCTTTTTTTAAAAAAAGGCAATTATATATACTGACGATAATTTCAAAATCTACTACCACCACCATAGTAAAAGGAAAATGTTGATTGTGATATGGTGGAGCACTTAGCCAGCCGAGGAACCGTACTCACGACGCGATGCCAACTCAGCCAAAGAACAGTAAAAAAAAGTCTTAGTTGAAGTGTTTAAAGAGTAAGTCATGGTTGTAATATTTTCGTTTTACAAAGAAATAAGTTATAATCGTAGCAAATTAAAAATGTTTTTTATTCATTTTAGTATTCATCTTATCTTATGAAAGAAAAGAAATTTTCAGGTTTTGAACCTTTCTAGAAGTTTCTGAAAGCTCTCCTTGTGCTTGTAGCTTTACCCCGTATGTTGTAAAGGCGCGCGCCGATCTACCCAGTCGCTAGAGGCAGCCGCCTCCAGTTTCCTCCAGTCCTCTTCCACATACACCTACCAGTCAGCAGTCAGTCCGCAGCGAGAGTTAGTCGGGAACGGACGTGTCGACCCTCGCTCTCATCAACCCACAACACAACACAACACTGGCTGGCGATGGCACCCACACTGCTGTCATGAACTGAACCCCGTACCATCAAACAGAAAATAATATCTTTATCAGATAGAACCGCCAGAGATCGGGATCTCACTGGACTTTGAAAGCTTTTCCCGCTCGCTGACAGCCTCCATCTTAAATTGTTTACACCGCATCACGGATTTAAAAGTGGTCCTCGGTTATTCTAAAGACATTCTGAGAAGCTTTCTTCGTTCTTCGACTCGTGGTGTATCTTCTTGTGATTATGGAAAACTTTCAAGTACAAACATGAAAGTATTTTCGGCGTCGGTTCATCTTTAACGCAACTCTAGACCAAACCTGCGAACTTTCTTTATACATTTTGGAAAAAAAAATCAAGTTTTATTGGCTGTGTCGTGATTTTACTGACTTTCATGTGATATATTGCATAGATTCTTAGTGTGTTGGAAAATTAATCGATAATTCAAGTGAAGTTTTGGAGAGCAGAGTTCGAAGGTTTTTCCAGAAAATTTCTTCGTCTAATTGACATAAAAAACTCAGGTAAATATTACGTTACTTAATTATCTGCTTAGATGAAATGTTTTCCATGTATGGCTGACTGTATCTTCCTTCTCGAATTGATTTATCTGTGTCTGAAACACGTAAACAAAGAAAATTGATTTCTGTACTAACCCATAACTGGTAAACAACTGTGAGTCATTAGATTAATGCTTTTGTATGGTTCATAATTCTTTTGAAAGGAGCGTGAAACACGAAAGCAATAATATTATGTGATGACTATTACAGATAAATACTCATCTTACCTTTTACTCTAATGTTGTCTGAATCTCACCAATCCAAATAACAGGTTTCATTGCAAACATTTTCACTAAAGTGTAAGATGAATGGATTTAAATGAAAAACAATACATCATGTATACCATTTTCAGACTCCTTAATCGATCTCGGCAGTACAGATATCAACAGGCGTTTCTTAAAAGCCGCATCTAATTTTCTTCTGAGAATATAAATTTAAAATATCTAACACAGAATCATTTGGGTCTTTAATTACATCGCTATTTTAACGATCAAATTGGTTAGGCAAAATAAATATAGTATCTATCCACTCTGGTTATTATAATTATAAGTATAGTTTCCATTACAGACTAAAGAACAGCTTTTAGTAAATACGTAGACTGATTTAATCTTCATAATAAAGAAACAACTGTTTTTATGGCGCTTTTTTGATTATCCGATATTTCTAGAAAACCACATATTTCAGCTATGAGTTATAGAGCTTTAAAATGTCCAAGTGCTGTCGAAAATAAGCCAAAGCGCTACGTTATTTTTCAGTTTTTAATTCAATTGAAAGCATTTCCAAGAAAGTAGAAAACATTTCTATTAAAAAAAACTTAAACATATTATTGTGGTTTTATGTCTCAAGTGTCCAAAACTCATTGTTTTAATCAATCTCTCGATTATTTTCTTGATGACTGTCAGTGCGAGGGTTATCAAGTGCTTTATAACCCGCGTCACAGATACGAGCCATATGAGTACTAATTACATTGATGTTTAATGTGTGCACTTGCAATATGTCCATTCGATTTATATCTTCTTTATTATGGCATTTAACTGCAAATCGGCTGCACTTGAACTCAAGAATCAAATAATACGAACGGTTTATGTGGCCAGTGGCCGGGAGGGGAATTTCTTCGAGGAATGCCTTTCTACACGCAGGATGACGCAATTAAATGTAAACTTGGATAATTATTGGATTCGATACATTCAGTTTTGGCCTCCATTTTTTGGATAATTATTGGATTGGATATATTCAGTTTTAGCCTCCATTTCTTGGATAATTATTGGATTGGATATATTCAGTTTCAGCCTCCATTTCTTAGATTGGATATATTCTGTTTTGGCCTCCATTTTTTGGATAATTATTGGATTGGATATATTCAGTTTCAGCCTCCATTTCTTGGATTGGATATATTCTGTTTTGGCCTCCATTTCTTGGATAATTATTGGATTGGCTACATTTAGTTTTGGCCTCCATTTCTTGGATTGGATATATTCAGTTTTGGCCTCCATTTCTTGGATAATTATTGGATTGGATATATTCAGTTTTGGCCTCCATTTCTTGGATAATTATTGGATTGAATATATTCAGTATTGGCCTCCATTTCTTGGATAGTTATTGGATTGGATATATTCAGATTTGGCGTCCATTTTTTGGATAATTATTGGATTAGATATATTCAGTTTTAGCCTCATTTAGCTACGTTTAGTTGTGGCCTCCATTTATTGGATAATTATTGGATTGGATATATTCAGTTTTGGCCTCCATGTCTTGAATAATTATTGTTTTTGGCCTCCGTTTCTTGATACACGTAGAAAAATTAATATTGCTGATTTATTAAATGTTTTGTTTGTATAGCTGATCCTGAACTCGGTTTTAATCATGTTTAATTTATTGCATTTATAATCCTATGTTGACATTTATGTTTTGTGGTTAAAAATGTTTTATTTTTTTGTGGTGGTTCTGACGTGAAGCAAAACATTAAGGACGGGTTATTTCACAAAATTTGAACAATTCGTCAAATTTCAAAGTTGATTTTTTGTTGAAGTTTTTTGAAGGTTGTATTCAAGTTCTGTTATTATTTCAGTTTTATTAAACAACTGGCCAGTTATGCTATAATAGCAGAACATGAATAGAACCATCACAGAACTTAAAAATCAACTTTTTGATTCAATCCACCCTAAAAGTTTGCGCACATGCACGGGGTGTCATTTGTGGCAGGATTGGTACATAGAGCTAATAATCGTTTCCAAATAAACTGGTCCATATAAAATGGCCTTCAGGTGTACATGGCTAACTGATACCGTCTCCACGGATATTTATTAAGGTTATTCTTACGCTTGCTTTAGGAGGTGATAATGTGCCAAAGAGTTTAAAAAAACTGTTTTTTTTAAGATGAAAACCAAAAATTGGAGGTGTTATATTAAAAGATATCAAATCAAAAACACACTTTTTAATAAACCACTTTATTTAATTCTATAGATAGCTGACTGAGTTTCGCTTAACTCAAGATTCATCAGAGTTAAATATTAAGTTCAATAAAGTGGTGTATTGAAAAGTGTGTTTTTCGTTTAATATAAAATATTGTTTGCATATTTGTCCACACAATAATAAATTATTTCATACGAGTACTCAAGTACCGAGTACACACTTAAATTTCTTTGGAACAGTCATCAATAGTTTACAGTTCATAGGAACAGATGAGTCACCAGTAAAACATATGTCACTTTGTTAATACACGTCATAGTCTAAAAGCGTTCTATGAAAATTTCAGAAGTACATTCATTACCCTATAGATAACTTGACATTATCATTAGGGAGTGGAACTCATCTACTCATCATCGTCCTGACAGACTATTATTCAGTGTGGAAACGTTACTTGAAATGGTTTTAGCCTTATTTGCTTGCTGATAATATCTGAATTTCATTGGCCTCCCCACACCCATAGCATACTTCATACTACTGTCTCCGAGAATCGTGTGCTGTATTACTTAGAGGTGAAAATATTCGGATAAATATATGGGGGAATTGAAATATCATAGCCAATATGTAAGTAAATGCAGTTGGTCCGACACTTGGTTGGAAAAGTTACACAGCGCGGTAGAAACTGTTCGCCTTAAAATTAAAGTTTAGACTTATCGAAATGTACAAAAGTGTTACGAAACTATACAAACGCATTTTCATTTATCTGCCTTTAAAAAAATATACAAGCCCCTTATTCCAATAAAGAATTTTCAATATTTTTTTATTCTCGAAAAAATTACGGTACAAAGGGCATTTTTATTATAATTTTTGGTCGAAGAATAAATTTCCTTCGACGATTTGAAATGTGGTATTTTTGATTTTCCGCCAAAACGACAATTTTTTTTATTAGTGATTTTATTTAATGTGAATAACGCATATGAGTCCCAACTGCTCCCAATTGTCTGAAACCAATGAGACTATGTCATCCCCAATTAGGATGTGTTGAAAGGCTGAAGGTATTGAAGAGAGGAAGGAGTTGGGGTGAGGAAGGTGGAGAAATATCTGGCTATTCAGATCTGGCCATCAAATACGGCTAAAGCCATTTTAATCAACGTTTCAATTATGAATGGTAGTCTTACATCAGGACGATACATATCTTAAAGTATCTTTCACTCCGGAACGTGCCGTAAATATACAATATATTATTTTCAATTAAGTAAATTGTGAGATAACACAAATTTATCAAATAAAATTTACTTGCGCACGCCGCGATTTGAACCCGCGACCTCCGCGCTTACTAATTGAGAGCCTTACCTTTCGACAGCGCAAGCAAAGAATACGTCACACTGGTCGACGCCGGTGATAGCCGTCGTACCAACCAGTAGCGTTTACTACGTCATAATGATGTCATGGTCAGATGGAACGGTTTCGGAATCAGAGATTTTAATTACACATTTTAGTATTATGATCAGAATCAGAAAAATAAATGGTATTCATGGAGTGTGAAAATACCCCATTAAATGTAAATCTAGTCGATTATAGCGCATCAGATAATTGAATTGCTTACCAAATTGTGGTTAAGAACTTCTTTGTGAGTAAAATACCCTCTTACTCTGAGCACTGCAGATGTCATCTTACTTTCACCCTCCTGGAAATAAGGGTATAATTTATTTTCGATATCATCGTCTGCACGTGACAGGATAAATAATACTTTTTCGCGAAGGAACTGAAAGGAAAACCGTGGAAACACAGAGAAGATTCTGTGAATTAACGGAATTTTTAAAAAAATACTATTTTAGATAGACTCATTTCTTTTCGAAAATGGATATTAATGCTGAAGTGAATTTGTTCTTAGGTGAAAATTGTTGTCGAGTATGAGGTTAGTGTGAAAATTGTGGTGATCTCAACTGCACCAACTTGTAATGGACTGGTTTCTCTTTGTTATACCTTTGAGTGATACTTCTGGTAAAGATTTAGTGGTTGAGCTTGATGGATAATAGTAAAGTGTAGGTACAAGTTACTTCAAGGAAGGTTACTGGTAAAAAGACAATACGAAAGAAGACATACCTTTTCATACACGAATGTCGCTTTCGTGCATTTAGATATACGTTCAATACAATTAATTTATATGAAAAAATACCAAACTCTGTTTAGACCAATACTTAATAGAAATTTGTCAACATATTTCCAAATCAATTTCTTCATCAGATGTAAAGCAAAGGTACAAATAAGTCTTTGAGTTTCAATATTTCCTAGAAAACTTAGTCACATGAACCTGTACCGAGATTTTAAATTATCTATGAAACTACCCTGGAATTAATAATAATTTTGAGGTCACGGGTTCGAATCTCGTTGTGAGTAGTAAATGTTATATAATTAAATACTTGTTATTTTACATTAGTTTAATTAATATAAAATGATGTACAGTATAAATCCTTGCGGCGGTAAGTTCCAGAGCGGTAGATACTCTCAGTATCGCCCTGATGAAAGACCAACGATGCTTGAAATGGCTTTAGAATAAAAATGATTAGAATCTGAGAATAGCCAGGCTCACAATATCCCAATTTTGAATGCCATAGTCTCACGGGCTCTAGTTAGCAGGGAGCAATTTAAACCGCACAAAAGTCACAACTGGTTCCAACCGTCTGGAGCCAGTGAGACTTTGGCATCCCCAGTCGGGGAACGTTGTGAGACTGAAGGTTGGGAAGAAGATGGGATAGAGGAAGGTGGGGAACTTCCTGACCATGGCACATATTTTCACAAAACGACGAAAATAAACTTTATATTATTTTTAATTAGTAAATTGTGAAATAAAACAAATAAATAAAATAAAATTTACTTGCGCATTACTCGCGGTTATAAAATATTTATTTTTTTTAATCCGGAATCAGTTTGATTATTTTACCTAACCAAAACTTTTTTCAAAACGATTCTGATGTACTTCGTAAGAACCGTTTGTCCTCTAATTAATGATTTTCAATCAAGGCCACTCGAGTGTTATGTCATGAAGGCTTTCTGGCGAACACTTGGCGGTCAGACGGGCGCCGCGACGCCGTTTTTCCCAAGTACCCCTCGATGCCCGTAGTCCTCACACCATCACGATCTAACGTCCAAAGTCTAAAGCGGCAACTGTTATCCGCCGCGCGTAATCTGAAAGGCTTTGTTTGGGCGTGAGATCAAAGGAAATTGATTCCACTAGGGAAACTAACCCTATAAACAAACCCCCGAAAGCCTCTTCAGGCTGCCGATTTGAATGTCTATTCTACCGGTGCGTGTCGGGTAATCAATTAATGAATGTCTATGTGGAATATGAAAATTATATTGTTGAATAATATTACCATAACATGGTTTTATGCAAAGTCAAAATGATTGTTCATTTCGTTCCAGCAATTATTTTGCTATATATTAAAAGTAAACACAATGTGTATCTCCACTTCTGTCATTATAATGAGGTTCTTTGAGATTTCAGAAACCTTTTTTGATTTATGTTCATTTTCGTAAGTAAATTAATTTAGGGTCTCACTATAATGTGGTGTGGGAAAGGCAAGTAGCAAAAGATATTCAAGAACCAGACTACAGATTCGCAGCTTCACAGTATGAACCTTTTCCATTTACTTTTTGTCTTCTTTGGCGAAGTAATTCAATATAACATCAACCAACAATTTTCAAATATGTTCAATTTTCGTGTTAGACAAATTTATACAAAAACAATTTTTACTCGTCGCAACCGGTAAAAAGCAAAGTTTTTTTGCTATAGTACATCGAAGTATTTAAAAAATTTATTTACTGAGGATTGAACCTTCCTCCCCAGGGACTGACTAAAATGAGTAAACCGCGCTATTACTTCAGCCAAATCCTAATTTAATGGTACCGCGATTTATTTAGAGCATTAACTACTGTAAATATTTATAATGCATTAATTATGTCAGTTTGATGATCAATTGCATCTAATAACACTGAGTATTACACAAATTCATTAATGACTTAATTGACGGTTCTGCCATCGTCTTCACTATTGATTTCCATGCGCCGACTAGGAAAAGAAGACAAAATGTAACATTCTTTTGCAATACATACACAACCAACTATCAGACACACTCACTAACCAATAGGATGTATGATCTGTGCAACAAGTTAAGGGGTACTATTAATATATGTATTGACTCCATTTATAGAACCAAGCGTATTCTATCCCAGCATTTTGTAGAATCTTACAAATTATAGTAGCGTTGGTAATTTAGTTTTAGTGAGTTGTTCGAGTTCCTATATTATTTTATGTAACTGTTTCACCTTTTACTATTTTTGTTTTATTTTCAGTTTTTCAGTTAACTGTTATATCAAGCATTAGTTTTTTTTAATTTAATAAAATTCGACAGCACACTATTATATTCTGTTCTTAAAATCCATGTAAAAGCCCGGCTGGGCGTAAAGCCAAATAAAATATAATATCATCCAGCGAAATGCCTGTGTGTGTGCGTGTATGTACATGAGTGCCTCCAAAAGTTGACAGAACGCATTGTCATTAACAACGAGTCAGTCTGCCGAGTTTCAGCTCGATCGGATATTGAAAAGTGAATTATCCATTTCATTAATTTATTTATTAATTCATTCAAGAAAACAAAATCGATATTCAAATAGATGTATTTAAAAGGAAACACCGAGGACAATTTCTCTAATCCCATTATTGTTACCCATAACGATATCAACCTGATTTAATTCTATCAAATATTTTTCCTTTGAACTTGTCAAAAAATGTACCTATTGTTAAAATATTCGTAAATTTCGACACAGTATATGCCTAGTGAGTAGGGCTGCCACCTCTCCGGGTTTGACCCGGAGTCTACGGGTTTGCATGGTGCATGTCCGGGCTACGGGTTTAACATCGATATCTCGGGGTCAGACCGGGCGGTGGCAGCGAAGCGACAGACGACCATCACTGCGCGGAGCGCGTGACTGTTTGACTGAGTGAATGCATGATGAATTTTACGGTGCCAAAATAATGAGAAACATAAAGTTTTTTAGGCCTTCTGATCAGAATAAATTAAAAAAAGAAGCCAATGAGGTTTACAGGAGAACTTTCGAATACATACAGAAATATTATGATTCTGTATTCAAAATATTTTCCAAATTCGATATAACAAGTGCAGTAAGTTACGAAGATATTGTGGAAGCTGTCTAATCACTTGGTTTAAAAATGTCGACGAAGATAAACTTCATGACGAGACCCGAAAATTAAACCAAGTATTTCCTCAGTTCGTAAGTTCAACATTGCTTGTTGATTTACGATGGGTTCAGTTATTCAAACTCACCTCAACCTTAACCGAACTGCCAAAAATAATTGGAATTTTTTTTTCAATCCCTATAGGCAATGCATTTGTTGAACGCATCTTTTCTTTGGTAAAATTGTGGACAGACGAGTGGAAACAGCTAGTCAGTGGATATGGTGAAGGCCGAGTTAATTGTGAAGATTAATTACAATATGAATTGCCAAGAATTTTTGAAGTTCTTGAAGAAACCTGAGCAAGAAAAGATGCTTAAACAATCCCTTCAGAATGAAAAATATAGTTTTAAGTGTCAAACTGGTCCAAGTCAGCTTGGCACTAGCTAGGTCATTTATATTTAAAAAAATAACCTTACCAATGGTAATTTACCATGACATTTTGCCTTAATTAAATAATTCATACTAAAAAAGTATATTTCTAAAATCTCCGGGTCTACTGTTTTTGAAAGGTGGCAGCCCTACTAGTGAGACATGCACGGAAAAAATTGTAAACCCAACCCATATAGACGCACCTAATAAACCTAGAATAAATGAAGAACAAAGAAATAAATATATGAAAAATAATCAATAAATTATCTGCTAAACACAAGTACTCTATAATGCGTGCGTACACCAATGACGTATATAGATAGAGTCAGCTTTGGCGTTCGAAGTATAGGCCACGCATATCGGATCATTGTCCGATGTGAGATATCTTGGGCATCACACATTTGCAAGCGCTCGCCAAGCACAGCGATAAATTCAAAATGCTGACTTGCACGGTGAGATATTGTACAAGTCGTACTGTAAAATATGGAGAAAGCAGTGGTATAACCTTTCATCGGTAAGTAGGGTTTTACCATAATCAGTAGTCGTGTATATTGACGTATAAATGGTGAAAACTCGTGGAGCATTTGCGCGGCGGCGCGCGTCACCTTCGACTCGTCCGTTGAGTCCGTTCGCGGTCGGAAGGATTCGGGCGACATGGACAGCCGCCACACCCGATTCCTACTTCCCGCACAGGAACAATATTTCACACTGATATTGCAAGGAGTGTTGACTCTATTTATATATAATTCAATGGCAAACACGTTGATGCGAGTCTTTACTACTTCTTTTAGCCTGTTCCACAGAATTCAATCGGTTTTCTATTTAGGTAACACAACAACAAAACAATTTACCGTGGACTACCAATACCTCTCAACTGAAATATTTTTTTACTAAGTAAACGTCATCTTATAGCCGTTTATTAAATTTAACATCTGCTAACATATCGCAAATATAATTTCAATTCCACCTATAAAATTTATATGAATGCGAATATTTATTCAAAGTAGTGATTATGTTTATGCCCTGTATGTTTCACATTAATGTGGATGAAAGATGTACGTAAAATCAAATCTAACTCAGTACAATATTGGTAGCATTTACTTGTATTGCCTTGCAACTCTGGCAACTAGAGGTGCTAGCCACGGGCATCTTCTGCATTGAATTTCTATATTACCAATAGAAAACTTTTATTTATTGATTACTGTTGTACTAAACTGTTGTGTATATCAAATATTTGTAAAATACCGTATAGGCTTAGAATATATAAATAAGTAACCATGCATAAAATTCATTAAAATGTATGAAAGCAAACCAAGCCTCACAACTCGTGCCGCTAGGAGGGGCTAATGAAGCATACTGCCGTCAGAATGTATGGAAAATGTCAGATGTTGGAGATATGATAACTATTCTATAGTATTTGGTCAAAATTCATTAATATTTTAAGATTCTTATGAAAATATTCACGAATATTTTCAATTGAAATCGCCCAGTTTACACCAACATATTTTTTAATGTATCAGGGTATTCTAAGCTTACAGAGTAACTTCATCGTTGCTTTCAACACGAAAGTGTCATTTGAAAATTTCCATTGCATTTGTTTGTGTTTTGTGTTGGAAGTTTCCGAGTCATGAAGTGTTATTTCCATTGTTCCCAAGTTATAATAATTATAAAACAGCTTCACAAGAGAAACTTCGACTGTTCAATATTTAAGCGACCATAGCGGAGTGTGCACAATGTAAGGTCGGGTAAATAAATCAAAAGTAATTAGTCACTTTCAAATGAAACGATTCTTTTTTAATATTTATTGAAATAAATTTTCTTTTAACTTTTGAAGGTTATACCGATCAATGTAATATATCATTGGAGAAGAAGATAATACCACTAAATCTAAACGATACATAAAACAGAATAACACAGAAAAAATAAAATAAATAAATAAAAATCGAATATGTTTATCCGAGACACTATCTAGGTTAAAAACCAATTATTTAGAACTTTGTAATAATTCAAAATGATAGCTGCCAAAAATATGGGAAAAATAGTTAGTTTGTTCAATTCTGAATTTAAAATATGAGATTAAAATCAGAATTTAAAGTATGAAAATTCCGTATAATACTTAAGAATAGTCGAGTGGTTAAAGATGTTGTCCTGGTAAGACAGATATCTTGGGTTCGATTCCTAGATTGATTCTTTTTAATTCGATTTTTTTGTACGTATGTATTTTTTGTTTGATACAGCATTAGAATTCAACTGTCCGGAGCCAGTAGAACTATGGCTAATTTTTTCAATTTTTCTACTACAGTTTAGTCATTAAAACTGAATATAAAATTCGTATACGTTAAAAAATACATTAAACTAGGTTTGACATTGAAACAAATAAATTGATTTTCCAAACCTAATAAAAAATATTTCGTTGGATAACTAACTTGATTAAATTACAACGTTCGCCGTCAGTTTTAATAAGGTGCAGGCCAGTGAAAAGTATTAGTATTTTCGATTTCTACAAGTTTTTTTCATAATCGTGTAGTTGTTAGAAAATTTTGACACTCATCTGGTCATTTGGTCACGTGGTCAACGTAAAATTGCGTGACAACTGGGTTCCAATAAGAACAACAATAAATTAATGATATATTTATAATAAAAGAAATATGAAACTTTTTTCCAGTTTAATTTTATTGACCGTAACCGGTTTCAGATCGTTAAAGCCATCTTCAGACTGGTACAAATTATTCTTAGTTTACGGTTTATATTCATAACATATGGGGGAGGGAACAATATTGAAGTGAGCAACATTGAAGTGAACAATATTGAAGTGAGCTACAAACCCAAGGTAATTAGCCTACTGGAAATACCAAAATAATTAGAAATTCGACAGTCTAAAACGACTTAGTAACAAATGTAATTAATATAATTGATTAAAAACCCTTGTAGACCACCCCTCGCCCTCCCCCATATGTTATGTATATAAACCGTAAACTAAGTATAATTTGTACCAGTCTGAAGATGGCTTTAACGAGCTGAAACCGGCTACGGTCAATAAAATTAAAGTGGAAAAAAGTTTCATATTTGTTTTATTATAATATATTATAGTGGAATTCCACCATGAATTGTCAGTTTCAAAAATAGAAATATTAATAAATAAATGATTTCTCTTTTTATGAAACTCATTTTCAAGCACACCAGGACATACAAATAAACAGGTTATTTAATAACATTTAGACGTAAAATAGTATTTTAATAGAAGAGAATGTATGAATGTGAATAAAACAAAGTGTGTACGCTTAGACTTAGTTGTGTGGTGGTCTGTCTCCTCTTCCTACCTCTGCGGAGATACCTTCCCACCAACGCTGTTGCGTGATGGTTAGTTAGTCAGTTAAAGTAGTTAGGGCTATTGTATAAGTATGATCTGATTGTTAGTACGGACAAAATAATTGATCAACGTTAAAGATATGATTTGCACTTGATAACCAAATGAGTATTTTAATTCAAATGAGTAACAAAACTTTGTTTTATGCCGAAACTCTTATGCGCGTGGCATAAAGAAACGGAAATTTGCCTCAAGTTGGAATACAAAATATTTGATTGCACAAAAGAAACATTGTCTTCCAAATGGTATAATTAAAATTCTGAAACTTCGGTTCTACATAATGTTTTTCTTTTCTATGTGAATAAGGAAAAAAACAATTACTACCCTTTTCAGAATCTACGTGACAAGAATACTTGAAATAACTGGCAGACGCCATGTTGTTGTCCGGGTTTTTGTCATGAAAAAATATTTTATTTGAGAAATGAAATGTTTTCAGAAAATTAAAAATATGCACTGCTAAAATTATGATTTAGGAGGGACTTGCGTAATTTCAAGAACCACTTTTAAAACTTAACACGAACTAAGTTTTTATTAATGGGTCTGAATATACTTCAGTATCATAACACCTTGTGGTTGATTTGGTGGTCCCAGCACTTGAGCGGATTGAAAAGCCATTATTATGACCATTGGAAAAGCTTTGATCGGCTGCACCATTATCACGAATGGTGGCGGAGTTAGGACTATTTATAAGCTGAACACATGTACCAGCACCGGTAACAACAACTCTGCTCTTACACATAAATATGTACTCTCTGCTTCCTCATTGAATACTAACCCAGCTGCAGTGCAATCGAATTCTCTCAGGCATTCGCAGAATCAAATGCATAATTTCTGGGACCGGCACTCCAACTGAGCTATTACCTCCTTCGTTGCATCCTATACTTTTATTTCAATAACTAATAATAATCATCTTCAATTGATTCCCATATTTTTTGGCTGCCACCTTTATGTGAGATTTAAAATATGAAACAGACAGAATTAAAAAATAAGAGGGCAACGATAGCAACGGGGAATGAGTCCCAGTTATGACCAATACAAGAATTACATCGGTAAACTAAAAATACTAGTTTAATTTAAGATGGAAGACAATGGATCACAAGGCAACATTTTTTGTTTATCACTACGGGAATTGGTATTAAGAATGTTTCAAACGTTATCAAGTTATTCGTAACTCGGGAATTTTAAAATAACTAAATGAAAATTTTGCATGTTTATAAAGGTGCTTCTAAATATTATACCAATCTTAAAACTACATATTGTAACATTTAAAAGAGATATAGCTTTACGTGTTCAAATCAACCTGGAGAAAAGCCCCTTCTTAATATTTTCGTCCGCCATGAAACAATCTCTAGCATGGATACTGAAAAATACATAAAATTCCTCTCTCCCATCAACATTTTCTGCTGCTCTCTTCAATCTTACTTAATCTATCTTTGTCCCAATTGGAGACGCCATAGTCCCACTTGCTCCGGGCATTATTGGCAGTCTGTGGACTCTTTAATCAATGCCAAACAATTGTGATCCCTGAAAAAGATATAGAGAAAAAAACTAAAAGTTTACGAAATCTGGTTTTATTGCGCACACTGAAAATTCTAAGAAAAGTCGTTGAGATTGTCCAAAGACGTGGAAATTGAAAACACATAAAAAAACGCAAACAGCACGAGAGTTTTCATTACACTGTTCACTTTAAAATATATTGCACTGCGTTTAACAAAATGAACAATGGGATTAATAAAAAAAAAATTAAAAGAAAACGGGAGGAATTTGCAAAATATAAGTGAAACGTAATACAATTCTAAATATGTTAAAGTGCATCAAAATTATAAATTTCACGATGCAGTAAAAAAAAAAAAAAAAAAAAAAAAAAAAAAAAAAAAAAAAAAAAAAAAAAAAAAAAAAAAAACTGTTCTCCATAATGGTATTCTGTATTATTTGTAAAACATTTATGTACTACAGATATAATAACTATTTTATTTATATATGTACGTAAACTTTTAAATGTCACATAGTAAATGTAATAACACTAATAACAATGTATGTAAAAGCCCAATGGGCGTTTAAATAAATAAATAAATAAATAAATAAATAATGAAAAGATTCAATCTTAAGTTGAGCTTACAACAACAATAGAAAAGAACTATAAACAAAGATACACAATAATATACATATAAGCACCATCCCACAATATTATATTTAAATATTATCATTGTCAAGTTGATTTCGGTGGGTGTTGTTTCTGTTTGTTGTGTGTAATTGAAAGATAATGCCACTGCGCAAACTTCTGTTAAGAGAACTGGAAAGTTCTCTCAAGTCTCTCTCTCTCTCTCTCTCTATCTCGCTGTTTGCACAGCGGACTGGTTGTACTGGACCCGTGTGGTTTTTGTGAAAGACATTGTTTTCTCGGTATCTTCTCCTCTTTGCTTGTCCATTCTAAGTGCTTTTGTATTGTGTTTGTATTTAAGTTTTATCTACAAATATATAAATACATGCAACACACAAATGGATGCAACAATTAGTTTAATTGAAATATTTAGTACATCTTTTCAATTGTATTCTAATTCGGTTCTAATTAACTTCACGACAACCATTGTTGCCATGGCAGGATATGTAAACAGTATATTGTCCAGCACTTGGAGAAATTTTCACTTCGTGCTCAAGAACTGCTGCCAACGGTTTTGTATGCATTACTGTGGATAATTATGAAATTTGGTATATTTTTGCTTGATAGTGATTCCCTGTCGCCATCAACCATCAATAAATAACAACAACAAAAAATTCTTTAAGGGTGAGCTCGGGATATCATAAAATGGTGACCGGATAACTCATCAAAATGATAATTCATCACATTTTTTAAAAGTTATATAAAGTCATGGAAAGTGATGAAATAAAAACTTCATTAACTGGGTTAAGTAGGTTAGGTTAGGTTAGGTGTAAATTTTATTTTTTTTCATCGTTTCTAATGACTTAATATCACTTTTTAAAAGTGTGTTGAATTGTCACTGTGTTGAGTTATCATGGAACCCATAAAATTCGCGCAACTTTTCTGTTAGAAACTAACGTCGACGTAAATATTTTTAGCTCCATCATGAGCTATGAAGTTTTAAAATATTACTCAGCTGTCAGTTAACAACAATAATTGAAGGTGCTTTTTATATATTTTTTAAATGTTCAAAAGAGTAGAAAGATTTTGTAAAGGGCAGCTGAAATCTCGCACCATGTCGAGTAAACAATTGTTAAAAAAATCGCATCAATCACGAACTGAATGCAGTGAGTCTTAATCTATCGTTGAATCAGTGTCTCACTCTGCCATTATCCTTACAAAATCTGAAATATGTATATATGGCTAAGATTATGAAAATAGTTTTAAAACAATATTTTATACTCAGTCTGATCTAGTCCACAGTTTTTCGCTTGGATCAGACGCATTAAGACTTAAATTCTTCATGTTTTTGTTTATGCTTGATTCTGTCGTTTCACAGCCGAAACTTTAATTGGAATAAACAATGCGAGCAAACAGCATTGAAATAGCAACGATTACCAACATTTCTGTTCGACGTCTGTACTATTCTATACTAATTCCCACATCCATTATTGTTTGTACGTGGCAGCGGAGCCATTGGATCAGGCATTCCATCTTGTAAAATTGGCACGGAGACTATTGAATGGTTCGATAGCAGTTGATCGAGGTCAGGAGTTCGTGTATTCATTTACATTTACACGCATTCGACTAGCGCTGATCGTGGGTTATTTTTAGCATATGTTTCCAGCAGAGTTTAAAGTAGAAAACACTTCATTGTTGCGACTGCAGTTTGGTGTGGCACTGTACGCTGTACGCTTTACTGTGCGGTGCGCAAATACAAAGTTTATTGGAACCGCTTTGTCTGGCTCTCGGTTCGGGCGTATTTTATTGTACGTTTCCCACAATGCTTTTAGGATTTACTTTGACGTCTAATTTATGTATTCTACAAAGTAGGAGTTCACCTGCATATATTAACTTGTCATTTTACGCCTCATGCACGGGTTGAAAGTGTTTTCATAGACTTGAAGTTTGTTGAAGCAAGAATTTTGATAAATTTCTGCTATCCCATTTGATTTGTTGGAGATATTTACAATACTTTATTAATTTTTAATACACATTTTAATGTCAGATTGCTTTGACCGGATTGAAAAATCAAGTCGTATTTGCCTGAAAAGACAATGCTAGCTAATATTTTTAAACTGAAGTAAATACTGTACAGATTCAACCTACCCATTCCCTCCCTCCTTCCTTTCCCAGTCTTTATTCAACTTAAAACATTCCCAGAAAGGTGAAGCCGCTGTTGGAGCTGGAGATTGTCTGCACAAATCCTATCCGTGAGTCCCATCCTTCGAGTAATTTTAAGGTCCCATCGTTGCGTTGTAATAAGTTATTGACGATACTTCATGTATTTTATGTTATTCAAGTTATTATTTTAAAAACTAATAACTGCCCTTCATGCGTAACTCTTTACGTAGGTCTCTTTCCAGTTGTTTGTTTGTCCCCAAAATAACAGAATCACAGTATGTTTTGAAAATAAAAGAGATTTGAATATGTCAAAACAAATATCCCAATACACTTTAAAGTTTATTTCAAATATTTCAAGTTCATGCGTGTCTCAACTCGGTTATCATGATTCACGATGACCCCAAATGTGACTAAACATAAGGTTATCTTCAATTTCTGCTAATTCGTGCAAAACACCGCTTGCTACTTTTGTCGATATATTTACTTCGTTAACTGTTATGACTGTGCAAAAACTTCAACTTTTGTTTGGCCTTGAATGTTGCCTCTCCCGTAATTTAAAAACAAACGCATAGAATTACAGAAATCTTCCTGGTGAATGCTATGTAGTTTTATTGTTTAAGATTTAAAAGTGACTTAAAATTTTAAATCATCATACTCATCATCTCTAGCATCCCTTTTAGACTTATTAAGAAATGCTTCAACTCTTACTGGTCTACTGAGCTGTCCTCTACCAATTTATTATACATAAGAATATTGCAGTTACCTTAAATTTTCCAATACCCCTTCGTCCTGCAAATGTTCACCCTTGTTATAAAGAATCCTGTTTAGTCGTGGGTTTTCTTAAAAATTATTAGTTATTCAAATATTTGTTAAGGTTTAAATATAATTTCAAAGTTCGCTCTCCCCAATCAATCTGTCATCCTAACTCTCGACCATCAACTTACATCATTACAAATTTGTAGAGTGGCTACCATAAGCAGACTGCTCTCTGACAAAGCACCTCAACAAGTTGTATTTATGATAAATCAAGTTATTCAGATCCCTCCATACTCCCTAAACTCTCCCTAGTGTACCCACCTCTTAAACATGCATATTAACTAATCAACTAAGGTCACTATTGACTTTTAACTTTATTTAATTTTGCTTTACCTTTTGATACCGTAAAGCTTTGACTGTCTGGGGAAAGTAAACAACGTCGTTTAATGCTTTTATAGGTAATTAGCAGATTCCTTTTAGTTTAATGGTTTTTGGCCTTTAGGCTGAAGCTTGATTAAATTCCTTTTAAATACTTAATTTCAGGATGTTGGTTTTGATTACAAGATCTTAAGTATCTTTTTGATGCTTTCTCACTTCGGTGATCTCGTCAGGTTATCTTTTTCTTGGAATCAAGAAATTCGACGTTTTCTTACAATTTGAACCTTGGTGGAGATTAAAACGTACCTTACGGTTTTAATTTTGTCCCGGTTATCCTGAATTATTTTTTATTCTTAAGGAACAGCGTAATGAAGACATACCTTCTTAATAGAAACGAAATAATTAAGAATTTATTGAAATTGGTTTTTACAAATATCAAGATAATTATTAACAGATTAACATAAATATTTAACAAAAATGCATATCGTATATATATGATATTTTGTTTAAAGTTACAATAATTTTTAAGAAATTAAAAGTTAGCTATTTCAGGAGAAACAACAGTGAACTCATAAGATAAAGATTATCAAATGGTACAACTAAGTAGAATGTGTAAGTGGTAAATAACTAACAAAAACTCTACTAGTTAAATTGAACAATATGATCAAATTATCATAAATTGTTCAAATTATTTTTATTACAACATTTTTTTAATAATGCTCTTTCTGCTAACTTATATCGATAAAACTTATATTTAAATTTAGGAAAAAGCTACAAAAGCATGCCATAATATTCCAAGAAACATGTTTTCCTTCTAAACATATTTGTATATAATATAGCATTTTAGATGTTTTAAGTTGATTTATCTTCGTTATTCCGTTTTCACCAGTCAGTGGAAATAATTTTTTCGGTGTTTAGGCACAGAGGTGCCATTTCATTTGTTTAATTAGACCATGTGATAAGCTTGCGTGTCGCTCGGCGCATTAATATTCCATGAGTGACGATTTGATCGCGTAGCTTCTATTTTTAATGAAGGTAACATAGCATTAATAGACCATCACCATTTAGTCATGGAAGTGTCCCTAATTATTCGTTAATGTATTCAAAGAAAACGTATTGGCAACTAGATCTTTAAACGCCTCTAAACTCCGAATCAATAATTTAAGCTATTCTTTCAACGTGTTCAAATAAAATCATCAAAAATTATTGAGCTTCAATATGGTATCATTATTGCATAGTACACAATAATATAGTGCAGTACGGAAATTAAATGACTTACCGTCTCACTGATTAGATTCTTACACTCCCGTTCGATATTAATGTGATAAACCACACGGAGAAAACTTACTGATATAAAATATTATTAATTCTTGTAAAATTATTCGTTTTCCTGTTAAAAACGAGAATGCAGGCCTTTAACGAATGAATTGACAGAGTTCCTAACAAAGTACCAGTTAAAAGCCAATGTTTAATAAGGACGGCGGAACACGTGTTCATACAAATACTGATATTGATATTGACATTCTGATATTGTCGCATTCCGCCGTGATATTTATTAGCAAAAGAACACCTGTTCTCGATATTTTCCGAATGACTAATATTTTATAACGAAATTGGCATGCTATCACTTTTTTTAAATTATATAATTTACACCACATTTTTTAGTAAGGCAACATTTTTCAGTTTTTTTAAATTGAACTATTTTTATTTATTTGATTAAACAAAGCTCTTGACTAGAGAAATAATTTGAATGCAAAGTAGGCCATTTACCGAGGGGGTTCTGTATACTTTAAAATTTCGCAGGCGGGTTTGGGTACCGCTGCCTCGGAAACCATTTATTGGAAAACCAACACCTCTGTCATGGGTCGTGGTTCGCTACGTTTGGTGATTTAGCAGGGTTGCCCGGGTTCATCGGGTGAGGTGTGTTCAGGATGTGTCTGCTCACCAGCTATGTGGCGTGAATATCGGGAGAGGCTGGTTTGGAGAGACTCTTAGACCTTTCCAACTGGTCTCTGACCCGTCGCCATGCACCACAGAGGTAGGGATATTTTCACATGTCCGTCACTCCTGGAAACACTGATCCTACAAAATCCTAGATTCCTACAAAACTCTCATACATTTTACCTTCACAGAAGTTCATCTCCTTCCTTTCCTTAAAAAGACCCTCCACACAGCATCCCCAAAGATGGCACTGGACCTGAGAGTAATTATTTTAATTCTCCAGGGTCCCACACAGGAGACCCTGGAGAAATAAAATAATTAATCAATTAAGTTAATTAAAAAAAAAAAAACAATGGATGACCTTCTTTCAAAAACAACATAAATAGATGACACCAACAATGACCTGTTTCAATTTATTGTAATAACTTTTGAAGGTTATTCACAATGCAATATTTATCTTTTAAGGAGAATATAATACTAATAAATCTGAATGAAACATGAAACAGAACAAGACACAGAAAAAAAGGTAACGGTCGCAACATGAGATCGAACCCAGAACCTCTGTATTGCCGAACAACGCTTTGATAATTTAGCTTTTGATATCTAAATATATTTCCATTCATTTTTGTCGATTTCTTATTTCAATTTTAAGAATTATCTATATTATCCTAAACAATTCCCTTATTTTGGCTGCTATCTTTGTATGATATCTATATAATAACAACACAAAAAATCTAAATAACAACACAAAAAATCTAAGTAACAACAAAAAAAAAGATAAAATTTAAAAAAAAACCATTACTACCCAATAATGTTGCTTTTGTAGTGATGGAGAATTTAGACAGCTGAGAAATTGAGCTCACGACGCCTGGGTGGGACCCAGACGCGATGTCAACTCAGTCATTGACCAGTAATTTACGTTATTTTTATAATGATAAACTAGTGTTTATAGGACAAGGTTTTTTATGCATATCACAAAGGATAACAAATTATTATAAGCAATAATTAGTCACCTGAAATATCCATACAAATTGAAAAATTGAATACAAACCTTGTCGTATAAATCTTTATCATTATAAAAAAATATAAATATTTGACAAGTCAAAATATTTCACCAACAAATGTAGATATAATATGTCTCGACGCCATCTAGGGAGAATTTTAGCACTAACAAAGTCTTTCCTACAAAAATAAAGTTGGTTGTTTTCAGGTGAAAAAATATAATAAGCAGTAATTGTTGATTGAAGCACTAGTACATATTGAATTATTTGGAGTGTTGGAAATAAGCCGACATATCTCAGTGGTCCAGAGCACCTGACCGGACATCAGAAGGTGCGGGTTCAATTCCCGTCGGCGGCATTTAATTTTACTCGGGAGATATTTTCAATTTGTATGGATATTTCAGGAAACTAATTATTGCTTTTAAATAATTTGTTAGTAATTTACGTATTGTTTTGGTAGAAAGTGCTGCCAAATTTTAAATTTTAGAATCTACCACAGATCTTCCATTTTCGCTTCTCTGGAAAGTGGGGGTGATGTTGTAAAATATTATGTAGGTATGATTGCTTCCACATGGGTTGGTCACGGTTATGGTTTCAATTTCTCACACATTTTTCGATGATCTATGTTTTCAAAAATCACCGACAGTCGAATAAATAAAATTTTGTATTTATTAATACTTCTTTGCTCTCTGAATTTTTTCTCTATTTGTTGCACATAACTAAAGCTATTTAATTGAGGAAATTTATTCCCCGTGTAACCGCTATTTTGATGTTTCTAGATAATTTGAAATATCTTTAATGTCACGAACTTTAAGCGATTTCCCTAGGTGCTCATATCGAAATAGTACCATTAAATTACTGTTTTTAATATACAGGTTGTTCGGGGGTAAAGTACGTTACCTTCAGAGGGTGATTCTACATGATTTTATAAGTAAAAAAGAAATATAACTTTTTTCTAAATTTAAATATTTTAAGGTAAAACAGTTGAATTGTTTGTATGGGAAAATAAATATTCGAATTTTAAAAAAAAGTAATATATCTTTTTTACTTCTAAACTACCCCCGGACACCCTGTATATTAACCTTACACAGAGGAGGTTCTGAGGAAAATGACTTCTCTCAGGGCTTATAACATCTTTTGAGATGCTGTGCGAAGGGTCTTTTTAGGGAAAGGAAGGAGAGGATGTTCTGGAAAGGCAAAAAGTGTGAGGGTTGGGTGGAAATCTAGGTAACAGTGTGTCTAAAAGTGACCGACATATGGATATATCCCTCCCACTGCAGCGCAAGGCGATGGGTCGAGATACCAGTTGGAGAAGTCAAAAGTTCTCCCCAAGCCAGCCTCTCCCGATCTGGCACGCCACGCAGCTGGTGGGCAGACGCATCCTGAACACACATCACCCGATGAACCCGGGCACCCCTGCTAAATTACCAAACGTAGCAAACCATTTGGGGCGAACCATTCACCGACGGCAGAGGTGTTGGTTATCCAATAAATGGTCCCCGGGACAGCGATGGTACTGTCGATATTGGGTTTCTAGTTACCACCACGGTCAGTGTTGCCAATATACGCGTGTGATTAATGACCATATTTATTATTCAACGCCGGACCAATCCGCTAAATAATAATACATATAACCACGCTAGTTACCTGTTTTATAGACTATAACTTATTAACGATCAAATAAACGTTCTGAATCGAATTATGTGACTCACAAATGAGGAAAATGAGATACGCTTATATTTGGGGAGATCTTGCATCGTTTAGCGAGCTTGACGTGGGTGAATTTTGCAAATTATTTTAATGTATTTATTTATTTTATATTATTGAAACAAACAGTACATTATTTACAATGATGAAACAATTTAAGATATTAAATATTTTAAAATGGGTACCTACTACGATATGTTCCCTTATTTATTATACGCTTATATTTGGGGAGATCTTGCATCGTTTAGCGAGCTTGACGTGGGTGAATTTTGCAAATTATTTTAATGTATTTATTTATTTTATATTATTGAAACAAACAGTACATTATTTACAATGATGAAACAATTTAAGATATTAAATATTTTAAAATGGGTACCTACTACGATATGTTCCCTTATTTATTATTATTATTTATTGGATAATTTGTATAGCGCCGCTTTTGTGAGATATCACCTCAGGGGCGCTTGTAATGTCTTAAATGTGGTATGTATTAATTATTATTTTTTTGGTAAACTAATGTTTAAGACAAGATTTTTTATGCATGGCACAAAGGGTAACAATTATTTTATAAGCAATGATTATTAGCCTGAAACACTCATCCACATTGAAAAATCTCCTGAAAAAATCTCCTGTGCCGTTGGCGTCATGTATCTTTTATCAGGAGATTTTTCAATGTGGATGAGTGTTTCAGGCTAATAATTATTGCTTATAAAATAAGTGGTATGAATTCTTTAGTAATTACCGGGTGATATGTGTAGTGTATCGGTGTGTGTATATGTTTACGCGCATTGAAGTTTATATTATTGACATGGTGCTACTTTTAAATTTAGGCATTGATTCGGAAAAAAGATCGATGTTAGAGTTTATACAAATATTACTGAATGTTTGAAGAGCACAGTTAATTGGGGAATTAGATTCTGCGTTTGTTTTGTAATTGAGTCAAGAGTATGGATTAGAACTGTATGTCATGTACGTATTAAAGGTTTGATTTTATTGATCAAATTACAATACTAGAATAAGATTATTCAGGAAAAAACAGTCATTTATATATTAAGCATAAACAACAATTATTTACAATATTAGACCAATAATATTCCATTAATTCTAGTCGTTGATTCAATATTTGCACCTATACAATATATTTATAAATGACGAATATAAAGAATAAACATCATAAGGAATTACAAAATGTTATAAAAACATGTATTATTTATGTATTTTCAAATGTATGCACCGAGTGCAAAATATAATAAAGCTCGATAAAAAAAGTTACTGTTTCGATTTTCACAATCTACTGTGGCCGGCGCGGATTTGATTTTTATGCAAATCTACAGTTTTATTTCAATATAGATGAATTTTTTTCACACTTGACCTCCAAACAAGTGGAAGGAGATATCTAAAAACTACCCCACCTCCTTTTCTACACCCTTTAAAACAGATCTTTGATACTTCTTGATGCAATTTTGTGCACTTGACGTTCATAATACGAGGAAATTTACTGTCTACATCTGATTCATAAAAACTATATGTAAAGCCGGTGACCGGATAAATCATCAAAATGATAATTCATCACATCTTTAAAAAGTTATATAAAGTAATGTAAAGTGATGAAACAAAAACTTTATTAACTGGGTTAAATAGGTTAGGTTTAATTTTTTTTTTCATCGTTTCTAATGACTTTATATCACTTTTTAAAGGTGTTGAATTGTCACTGTGTTGAGTTATCATGGAACCATCTGCTAATCTTTTCAGACCTGAATTAAAACTATGATAGAATAAATTTGATGCTTGATAACAATAATAATTGGTAGATTTATATGATTTGTTGGTTTAATACGTTTATTTGATAGGACTTTAAGTTTAAGCGTGTTTCACATAAAATGAAAACTCATAAACTATAAAAATAAATGAAACATTTTGGTATCTACTCAATTTTTTTCGAACGATATTACAATAAACAAAAAAACATGTCTTCAAAATTAAAATTTTAAAAATCGAATTATCTCAATTCAAAATATAAAAATGGCTACCGCAAATAGCAGCTAAAATTGAATGAAAAAAATATTTTTTATCAGATTGAATCAAAGCCATTATTTCAGGAATTGAAAAAGGGAAAACTAGCAGTTTTATTCGCTAGAGCCAGAGAGGAAACGTTCTGAAATCGATGTATTTTCAAATATACTTCAGTACGGTACGAAAAGGTTAAGTGTCCAGAACACTATTGAACCGGTGAGGCTTTGTTTAGGGTGTTAGCAACCTTATCTACATAGTAGCGATAGTAGCTAATAATTAATATGTGCTGATATGCATTACTGATTATGATAAAAGCCAACGTTTCTAAATCCCTTGTCGATCATAAATATGTCTAGTGGTTTATTACTTATTACAAAATGTTAGCTTCGCCGTAACTATGAAGGTACATGCACTTTCTGATAATGTTCCCCAGACATGACTTTTCCTGCGTCCTTCGATGGTGGATTACGTTTTTATACTCTTAAACAACAGATGGTTTAATGCTACGAACCGATTGCATAACGTTCATTAATAACAATAACTTATTATTTACTACGTTTGAAATTGCTCGTAAACTTTGAAGCTTTCGATTTATTTAAAATATGTCTGCAAAAAATCTTCTAACATTATATGCACGAATATATTTCACTTTGATGTTAAAAAATTTATGCAGATAATTTTTTTTAATAATTCATACGGAAATGTGAAAGTCAATACTGTTTTCTCCCTAGTTTTAAAAAAATAATAATGAATGCTATTTTTTTTTTATTTTAATCTTGACGAATAAATTTTGCATTTTTTGAATAAGATTTGCCGCCAATGCTCATTTTTTTCATGATTGTTTATTGATGCCTTCACAGCCGTCTTACCAGCCAGCCAGTAGCGTTTTCTACGACTGTGTAGCCAGTTGGAACCATTCCGAAATGTGCGGTTTTGGATTCTATTTAAAATCAATAATTATAGATGAAAATATTTAAATTATACATTTTACATACGATGATCAGAATCAGAAAAATTCACTCAATTTAACGGTATTCATTGTTTGTAAAAATACCACATTTTTAGAGGTGCTGGTAATTCCTTGCCTTCAGAAGACAAACAAAGTAGAATAAAGCCACAAACCTTTTAACCTTTCAATAAATCACAGCTTTCGTCAATAAATGAAAGAATCTCCGCGCTTGGCCTTGATTGATACGAGAAGATTATATTCGGGATTCGATCGTAAAATCCGATACTACCGTCATATCCCTCTTCGGCTCCGGATGCTCTGCAACGGTGATTGTAGGTTATTTGATTTAATAAAATCTAATCTAGGCAATATTTGTTTCGACTCAACTCCAGACTTTTGCGAATAAGTTAAATATATAGAATTCACTAGATGAGTCCTCTATTATTTATTTATTTATTTATTTATTTATTTACTAACGGACATCGTCCAAATTACAAAATAATAACACGAATAAAGTAAAATGAAAAATATAGGAGTAGACAAAGGTACATGAAAGCAAAGACATATGGTAGATATAATATAAAAAAATAAAGTGACATGTCGAATAAATATTAAATATTATGGTATGTTATCTAACTGCGGGAAAACCGATCTCATTTTTAATTCACCATCCACCAAAAAAAAATTTAATTCATTCACATTATTCAAAAATGTGGTTATATTAATTATTAAATTTAAATTATTAAATTTCCAATTACCTACACGATTCAGTTAAGGAATCTATTGATATGCTCTATATTTTGGGGGCATGTGGAGAAACAAATTGGCGGATTGTTGATTCAAAGTAAAAATGGTATTTTTTCATAATTTGTTAGGATTATTCAGCCATGTTGCACCATCTCTTCATTAAATATTTAGCCAAAAACTCAGCTATACATTGTCTAAGTCAATGGCAATGTCGAAGTCTCGTTTTACTTGATAATGGATATTGTAAGTGTATGGGACAAGTGAATCCCGTACAAATACTGTAAATTCAACAGGACACTGGCACACATGGACACCTTGATACCTAACTTTTTCAGATATATTCCAGCTTCTAAAGGCAGTAGAAGCTTTGTAGGGCCAGTAGGAAGGCAATCAATGAAATAATTTATTAATTTTCCTTTGTACTGTCAAATGAGGAATGACTTCTCGTACCAGCCACTTCTTTATATTATTAAGCAAAATTATACATTTTTCACTTGGGTTTAATAGGGGTAATTATTTTAAAAAAGGTGATCATCCTTATCTGCACACAAGAATGCAGGAAATAGCAGAATTGAACAATGAAATTCTTTTAAAATGCCTGTTAATTAATGTAAAATTAATTTTTCAAAAGAAGCAAACACATTGTGACTTGACATTTTAAATATAATAAGTATTTTTATAACTGTCCTGATGATGGTACGGAGGTACCGAAACCGGTAGACGTTAAAAATTTCAATAAAGTGACTGTAAACAAAGTGTTTCCCTTTTTATTATTTAAAATTAATTGCATTGGTCACACGCTTCTTCAGTAATAGCATTTTATCAAAGATGTACCATCCTAAGAATGTGACAACTTATTGTTTAAAGGAGTAAACACATATGACTGATCATTAGTTGCTTTTTAGGTATTTTTGATATCTGACTACGAAAATCTACAATGCCCTCTCTAGTGCTTCCAATGTCAATTAATGCTGTTTATCTATGGGGAGATGCGATAGTTCGTTTTGCCGTTAAACGTTCGCATAAACACTGTTTGGATCAGTTCTCTGGCCTGTTCAAACATTCAGCTTATATAACCAAACCAACCAACCCACCAACTTCACAGTAAACACCTAGTGTCGCATTATATCCCTTTGGGGAGGAGGGGGATGTCTGTAGTTTTGTTGACCATCTTTCTGACCTTGACCGACATCCCTTGTACAGATCGATTGAGAAAGAATTACGTCGTTTTTGCTAGGTTCCGTTCACAGCAGTTTTATGTTTTTTTTAGGTAGTTGAGTTCAATGTATGGTAAAGACTTACACATCAATAGTTTATTTGTAAATTATTTGGACAGTGAATGCAATCCTGTTCGGTTTCAGTTTTTCCATTTACTCTTGGGCGTTGGGTTTGTAAATCACTTCCATTGATTTCTTGTAACTTGTCTACAATAAACATTATTGAAATGGCGTTGTTAGCGTATATCTGTTGCTTTTAATAGTAATGCCTTTTTCGGAATGACCTTGTTTTTTAAGAGTAGCCACATACTCCTGGTTCTAGTTTCGATAGAAATTATAGTATCAAAAAAATATAATTATATTATATTTTTTACATTTACCCCAGACAGAAAGCCATGAGGAAAATAATTTCCCTCAGGGCATGTGTCATCTTTTGGGATGCTATTTGGAGAGTCTTTTTTAAGGAAAAGAAGGAGAGGAAGTTCTGGGAAGGTAAAAGGTATGAGTGTTGGGTAGGAATCAGTGTGTCTAGGAGTGACACACATCTGAACATTTCCCTCCCACTGCGGCGCAAGGCGACGGGTCAAGAGACCAGTTGGAGAGGTCAAAGGGTCTCCCCAAACCAGCCTCTCCCGATCTTCACGCCACATAGCTGGTGGGCAGTGACTCATGGCAGAGGTGTTGTTTATCCAATAATCAGTTCTAGGGGCGGCGGTGCCAAAACCCACCTCCCTAAGTAATGAATTCATTTGATTTTTTTTAATGTGAGTCCCAACTGTCTGGAGCCAGTGAGACCTGACTTCCCCAATTCGGGTATGTTGTGACGCTGAAGATAGTGGGGATGGGAAGGAGATGGGAAAGAGGAAGTTGGGAGACTACCTGGCCATTCAGATCTGGTCACCAAACACGGCCAAAGTCATTTCAAGAACCGTTTCATTTCTGAATGGGGGTCTTACACCCAGTGGCGGCTCGTGACTTTTGCGTGCATTTAGAGTTTTAACATTAAAAAATAGCATTATTGATATCGTTTTTTTTTTCGAAAAATCGTTTTTTTTTTAATGTTCCAGAAAAAAAATACTTTTCCCTGTTAAACACCATCAATAATGTCGATTTTTTTGAACTTAGCACTTTATCAGACGAGCCGCCACTGACACTAGGGCGATACGAGATTATCTTCCATTCCTAAAAATGTACGAAGGTAGGAAATTCTACGCTTCTAAGCATTGTTAAGTGCTTGACGAAAAATTCGTATAAAATGATATCTACGAAAATAGGTTCCGAAAGCATTTTAGTAAAGATAGTTACGTTCTTCTTGGAATTATAATAGTTTTTTTCGGACAATTCAACGAAAAAATATATCTTCAATTAAGTACTTTGTGTTGGTTTCTGTTTTTTCAAATTTATTGACATTATACATTGCCTACCAAAGATCAGAATCGTAAATATCGAGAGTATTGACAATGACCTTTGGTTACAAAATACTTTAGGTGAACGCTTTCTGGTTTATAATATATAAATATTAAAAAAAATTATTATTTTTGTTCACATTTGAATTTTGTACATTTTCAAAGAGCACTTAATGTAGAAATATTAAAAAAATATATTTAATAACATAATGTTGAAGGCGTTCAAAGGTCAACTAATACAACACATATTTCTTACAATGTTTAATCGAGAAAATCTATTTTCTTTTCATTTCGTTGGATTGTTATATAAACCTTTTGGTAAAACATGTTCTATTGGAGTGATTGCTATATTTGTCTTCATTCCATTCCCATATGTTCGAATGCGTCACCTATTCCCCCTCCCTGCTTTATCTGTACTCTAACCTTTACAAAATTTCTTTTACAAATACTTTCAATGTCGTCTGCTTTTAGTTCTTAGAAAATAGGTCCCTACGCGACATTTACACGATTGTTATTTTATTCCGTGTTCAAGTATCGATTTTAAATTCTTTTAAAATCGAACTGATAACGTCAAGAAAGTCGTCGAAGTCAACAATCAATCTATTGGAATGTCGACCTTTCATAATTAACCTTTTTACAGTAGGAAATCTATATTGTAATTTTGCCTTTTTTGGATTGAGTCGTCGCGTACAATGGGATTAAAAATCAACCCATAAAAAATAAAAATAATTTTTTAATTTTTTTTAACACATAAAAAAGTGGTTCGACTGAGAATTTAACCTTTTTACCCAGGAACTGTCGAAAATTCGACAACTCTGCCAGGACTGACAATTATTTCGTATATTAACTGCTGTAATGGCATCCTTTTTCAGAAATGCGTACATATCCGCGATTGTATACGTGTTTGCCGCCAAAGTGTCTATCTGCCGATTTCAGCTCGAACGGATTTCAGAAAGTGGGTTAATTTCCGCTTCCAAGATTTGCACTCATTCATTTCCGAAAACAAATGTAAAATTCAAATAGATATTTTTAAAAAGTAACATTAAGCACAATACATTTAGGTTGAAGAACACACATGTGAACAGAAGAGTAATCATTACGTTCAATAATACTTCCGAACAAATAGACGATTGTGTGGTACTTTATTTTTTAATCATTCTTTAAATGTTTGACAGATCTATCAAAAGTTTAGCCAGGTAATCTTATATTTGTAGCTTCTCGTGATGTGACCAAGATTGAATATTTTTGTACTATTATCTAATTTATGTAATACCTCAATTAACCCCTCAGACATAACCAAAATGATGTCATTTCAATGTTTCACTATTACTTTACTATCGCTTACTCCGATCTGATTTTCGATTCTTCACATATTCTGTTGTTCTGGAACCAACCTATTGATAAGTCCGCTTTTCTGCTCTGGAGGTATGCGATTCTGCGAGTAGATACCGATTCGAATGGGTTAGTTTTCTGTCCACATTGTGCCCCATTCTACCATATAACCCTTACTTTGTTTGTTTTATTATTATTGATCAGTGATAGTAGTTGTGAAAAATCACATAACGGGGAAACCGTTTATATATTTAAAAAATAAATCACGGGTTTTTCACTACTTTTTATTTAACTCCTCGGGGTAATTTGTTCGGTTTTGGGAGCAACAGCTAATACCCGCACAGTCATTTTGTTCTCATGTGGTCTCGTAGAAATCGTTGTTTCTCCTTTACCGTCATAAATAGAACATGATATTATAATATAACCTAAACGCTGTCAGAAAGAAAAAAACAGCTTTTAAAAGCTTTTTAGAAGTTAACCATAGAATAATTAAAATGTACACCTCTATGAAGCCAAAAGGTCCAATCGTAATTTTAGAAAAATTTAAGCAATTTTTTTAAATTTGTTTTAATTATTTTTATATGAAACGACAAAAAGTGAGGTGACAGTAAAGTTTATTATTCAATTTTCTAATAAGAAAAATTGTTTTTTTTTTCATTACCAGTCATTTTAGTCAATGCATAGGTTTGATTTTAAAATTTTAATTTAAAAAAATAAACGGTTATTTTCTATAATAAATTCGAAAGCGTATTTCACTTCCATTCAAAAACCGTTTTTTTGTTTTGCTTTGAGGTACGTTCAATAATTCTAATTTTATTGAGAAGGGGAAATACACACAAATTCTCGGACTTTCTAACAGCATCTTAAGAGCATCAGCAGCAGAAGGTTTAAATGTTTAACGATTATGCTGGAATTATTATTATTATTTTATTTAATATTATTAAGTCTTTTATCATAACAAACATCGAAGTACACACATCGTAACGATACCTAAGCATAATTAATGATTAATGATTAATTAAAAATTATGATAATAAATGTACTTTTTATACAAATAACAAAATATTTTGTCCTCAAGAGACGCAGATTTATTATAGTATAATTTTGTTGCACAATATTAATTAAATGCCTGTAAAGCCATTTTTTATGAAGGTTTTTATACTAACAACACCACCACTATCATTATATTTGAATAAAAAAATCTGTATAAATATACTGTCAGCATGGGATTCAAATCCGCAACCTTCAGATTATAAGTCAAATGCATAATCACTGCCCTAGGAGGTCGTCAATAAGTCATGGAATTCAGTAATTCACAAGAGAAAATTAAATAACGCTGGATATTCGATCGCTGATTCACGATATTAATTCGCCTTCCATTCCTTGATGTTAGTTTCGTTATAAAATAGTACACAAATGCGTCGTTAACATTTTGATTGATAGTAAAATGTGGTATTTCTGGCACCGCTCGGGGTACAATACTAATAAGCATTTCCTAACACGTTTAGATCGTTTCTGATTGGTTTACTTTTAGAGATTAGTACTGGGTACTCCTACCAGTCCATTCGGTACATCCGGTTAGTGTATTTGCAGGCAATAATGCCACTTGTCGCCCTTTGGAATATTCGAGTCTTAATGAAATGATTTCAGATAGCCCACGGGACATTCCTGGCGTTCAATTCGTAAATGAATTTGGCATTTTCCTCGGAAGCATTAAGCAATCGTCGCGGCCCGAATGCCGAGCCAAATATTTTATGTAGGTACTTCTCCGATATTTCGTGAGCCCGACCAAATAATGCCACCCTAAGGATGTCTAAAGAAGAATGAGGATTTAACTGCGGCAGTCCTACAGACTCCGCTGCCTGGAGAATATAAACTCGTAAAATATATATTTGAAAATTAATTGAAATTTATATCGAAATTTCACAGTGGAGTGTTTTGCCTGTTTGATGATATATCCACATAAACTATTGTTATATGCATGTTGAGATATTGAGCCATGGAAAATGATTTTCAAATATCAAGAAAGCATAAGTGTAAAAAAGTAATAGAATATCATGTAGCGCGCTTCAGCAGCCCCCTGAAGTCCGATTATTGTTTGAGAGGATAATGATGCAATGTGTCAATGCCCTGCTGGCGATTGGCTAGTAGAAGTGCCCGGAGTAGCTGACTGATGGTGTGTGGCGTGTTGCAGGAGGCAGCTGTGATGCACGCCGTGGGGCTGCAGTCCGCGCTGGCCATCCGCCGCCAGCGCAAGCGCCGCGAGGAGCAGAAGCGCGCCAAGGAGCGGCGCTACTCCCTGCAGAGCACTGACTCCGGCCTCACCTCCCCACACGGGTCGCACGGCTCGCTGGACCGCACGGGCTCCCGCCGCTCGCACGCGCGCAAGCGCGGACAAGAGACCATGCTGGACACCAAGGTGGTCACCTCGCTCGGCATGCTACACGTCGGTGTGGTCTTCATCGTGCTGGGTCTCTTCCTCATCGGCTCTGGTCTGCTGCCCGATGACGTCAGCTCCTGGAGCGCGCTCGTCAGCATCGGCTGGTGGAACGAACTGGTCTGCACCGGGCTATTCGCCCTTGCTCTGGGCATCTTCCTTGTGGTTTTGAACAAATACATATCCAAGAAAGAAGAAGAAGATTTGGAAGACTATGTCCAAAGACAACTGACTCGATCGCGCTCCGGCAACAGACTCGAGAAAGACGTCGAAACAGGAGGAATGCTGACCAAACACCACAGAAGAGAACGCCGCGCCGCGAAGGAAGACGAAGAACGCGGGCTGCAAGATATCAGCTCTCTGGGAGAGGAGGTGTCCCCTAGGTCCCCCATGTCGCCGGATAACGTCCAAGTTGCCCCCACGCACCACGGTTTTGTAAACCCAGTTGCGGTCAATGGAGATGCCAATCGCGAGCATCATTTGGACCAAATAGTGGAGGAGGACTATTCCAACTCAGACAGAGGGGACGAAGAAGCGAGACGTATGGAGTTCTTCAACAAAGATACCTACTCTGGCTACTCGACCAACATAAGTACCGCACACACCACCCCGTCAGATACCAGAGAACTGATAGGCAATGGAAGACACCATCATATGATCATGTCCAACATTTGAATAGCCAAACAATAACGATATTGAGATAAAGAAAAGACAACATTTTTAACACTCAACTAATTGAGAAAATGTCGAATCGTGTTTTTAAAGTAAGATGCAGAGAAGATCATATTTCTGAATGTCAAAGATAATTTTAAATTTTATTGCACCTTTTTAAGGTTTTGAGCCTTTGAGCACCACCCCTCAGCCCTCACCGCTGTTGTTTGTGTATAGTCATAAGAATACTCGTAAGTAATAACGAATACTTGTTGTGAGCTGTCCGCAGGTTCGGCAATACACCTTTGTCTTTGTTCGTTTGTCACTCGTTAAGTATTTCGTGGAAGTTTAAACATATGTGTGTACTTAAGGGTTTAAATGTGATTGCTGAAATTTGCTCCAAATGTGTATTCAAACATCGTGTATTTTTGCCTTTTATACTCAAAATATTAAAATCTCAGTAGCTAGGTAATTTGTAAGATATGGTAGTAATCCTTATTCTTTATAGTAATTGTTCGGTGTGTTTAATTTTTTCGCATAGGTAATTAAATATAAACCAAACGAGTAAATCTTTATCTGTAAATTAATAATTAATGACTTCTCTAAAATTTATAATTGAACCCTTTAACTTCTATAAAATAGAAAGTTTAGGTACTTTGCTAGCTGGAAATTTTACAGTTTTATAAACTTTTTTCTAACTCGAAAAATATGGAAATAATAATATCTAAGCTATCGCGAATTTCGACGCTTCTACTGCCTTAAATCTACTTGGCAAGATATCTGGCGATCTCAATCTACCTTAGTGTTTCTAGAACTGCTAGCTTGGTATAGCTTTCGCTAGAGCACTAAATGGCATCATTATAATCATGCATTTTACGCATGTATTTTAACTTAGAACAAAAATCTACAATTCATTATCGCAATAAAATTTTGGATCGAGGAATTGAAAAATAGGCCAAATCGTGAAATGAAAATAATAGATTTTTAATTTTGTATTTTTTTCAATTAAATATTTTTTTGTTTTACGTAACTTTAAGGTTATATCAAAATATGTTATATATGTCATGATATCTCTGTTAGTTCAAACCACGTTCAAACATTCCTTATTCTATAATGTAAATACAACACAAATGACTGAGAAGTTTTTAAAATGTGATAAAATATATTCCCCAAAATAAATGCAAGAGGATACGATTTACCTACTTATCGTAATCTATTGCTATTTATTTTATTTTTCTATTTTAGCGTCTTTAGTTAGAATTTATGTACGGTGTCTAGAAACTCGTAGTACAAGCGTGAATGTTCATTACATTGAGAAACCCAAAAACCTTTTATTCGATATTTTTGTTAACTAGAGGGTAAAAATAATTTTTTGGAGTCGGGTCTACGCTTTGACATATTTTAAAATACATTAAACAAACTTTTGGAGTCGGGTCTACGCTTTGACACATTTTAAAATACATTAAACAGTTAACATTATTGAAGAAAAAGATAATACTAATAAATATAAACTAATCATTAAACAGGACAAGACACAGAAAAATAATAAGATAAAAATCTAATAATCAATTTACTTTAAAAAATTCTATCTTCGGACTCGGAAACTCGAAAAGGAGTGCATAAATCATGAAAAGTTTTGCCTAAAAATTGACCCAAAATGTGTTTTACGTTCACCAGTTTCACGCTTGTACTATGAGTTTCCGAACACGGTGTATAGTATATATCCAACCTTTAGATACTTTTTTCACTTTAACACATCCCCTAATAATACTTTTGATTGTATATCGCACAGTAGTTTAAAACTAATACATGTCATAATACCCGTAGTACAAAGTTCTTACCCACTTTTTTGTTTTTGTAGATACCTCACAAGATCTCCCCTGCCTGAACATTACGATGCGGGTTAAGGAATAGGCTATAGGACGAATTTTGTAAAAAGACCCAGTTCAATTGAATGGAGAAAGATGACGCTCTGTAGAATGATATCAAATCCAATGGTTTAAAACTCACAAATTTCTTACCATCGACCAAAGTATATACAGTTTTAAGATACATATATCTAATTTCTTATTAACAGTCGCCTTCTTTAGAACCGCGACCTGAGATATTCATTATTTAATATAAATTGCTGAATATAATCTCAAATTTCAACTAATTCAAAATAATTGTGTATCCGTCAGAGAAAAATGTAATAATGGTATTGTTGAGACAAATCAAAATGCTGAGAGATGAACTTTAAATCAAATAAATACTTTCAATCAAAGATCTCTAAATAGTGTAAAACAAAGTCGACATCGGCATCTGTTTGTGCGCAAAGTTCTTCTGAACTACGCAAAGGATTTTAACAGGGTTTTCCCTATCATTTATAGAAGGTTTATATACAGGGTTTTACAATAAGAGGTGTTATTTTGATATTCAATCGTAAAATATCAATGGTTTCGTTACTTGTGTGGCACGTAGCGTCGTCGTGTTGAAAGTAAACGTTATCTAGATAAATACCATCCAATTCCGAGCATAAAAAATCATTAATCATCTCTCGATAGTGCAATCCATTCACCGTAACTGTTGCTCCAGCCTCATTTACGAAAAAGTAAGGTCCAATGACTCCGCTGGACCATAAACCGCACCAAACAGTTACACGTTGAAGATAGAGAAGCTTTTCAACAATAATTCTTGGGTTTTCCGAGCCCCAGATGCGACAATTTTGCTTGTTGACGAAGCCACCGAGGTGGAAATGGGCCTCATCACTGAAGATGATTTGCATTTGATTCACTCAAGTGAATTTTAATAATTTCAATGCGTTGTTGAAGCGTGTATCGTTCCATTTTTATTAATGGCGTAGTTTCTACTAGTCAAATTTCAAAAAATGACAGCTTCAAAAGTAACATCTACCGAAATAGCGGGCTATTCAAAATAACACCTCTTATTGGAAAACCCTGTATATAAAACATGCTTATTATAATTATAGAAAATTCGATGTTTTTTTGGACGCATTCATTGTTAACGCTGGCTAAACCTTATGAGATTCATCAAAATAATGTACCACAGAATTGTACATCATATGTAAATGTCTTTCTCCTAAGGATAACCTCCAGCAACGCCGGGTACACGCTAGCTAGTTTAATACATTAATACGCTAGCTAGTTTAATATATTATTTGTAATTTCGATACGGAGGCCATCAGATAACGCTGTCCAAATTGTAAATATATTATTTGGTTGTATTGTAAACTTTCGGCCCATTATTCAATAAATTATTCCCCAGACTTCTGGCAAAGAAAATAAAGTATACTGGCAATATTTATTTTTCATGACCATAGGAAATTGTGTATTTAGGGAGGTGCTTTTCTCATTAGCCGCGGTGGCAAAGTTTATGCAAAATCATACTGGAAATTTTCAAAACTCTCAGTGTTTGAGAGTTTCAGAATTTTGCACGAAACTTGATATTATAGAGGATGCCATTGACATGTTTCGAAGAAATTGATAAGAACAAAATTTCGAATCCTTATAATAATGTCATTGAAGAAGATAATACTAATAAATCTAAACGATACGTGAAACAGAACGAGACGCAGAAAAAAAAATAAAAAAGGTAACGGTCTCAACTGGGAATTGAACCCAGGATCTCTGTTTTTTCGGGACAATGCCTCTAACTACTTGCCACTCGGGACCTAATTATTATACGTCCTTCTTTTCGATCTCGTATTTCAAATTCAGAATCAACAATATTATCTTCGAACTAATTTTTCCCATATTTTTGACAGCTATCTTTTTGAATGATTACAAATTTCTAAAGAATTGGTTTTTTACCTAGATAGTGTCTCGGATAAACATATTGATGTGTATAACCTTCAAAAGTTATTTAAAGAAAAATTGAATCTGATAATGATGATTATTGGATAATTTGTGTAACGTCGTTTTTGTGAAAAATCACATCAAGGGCCCTGTTCAAAATTTACTTACTATACTTTATTTTTTTATGTACTAACAAATACTGAAGATACTTACGTGAAGTTATTAAACCTATTTGTTTATTTATAATCATAATTACTGAAAAGTTTCTGACTTTTCACAGTCATGATCGAGGTATTTGCAAACTACTGCGTGAAATAATATATTCTGTAAGTGACTTCATTTTTAGTACTAACTGGCTATCTACGTCATGTAAATTAGGTTTCTAACTTTGTGCTTTTTCCTGAAAAGACGAGTCCTAAGCCTTGCTCCGAATTCTATTGATTACCTATTAATTTGCATATCTATACTTCTACAATGAATTAAAACTTACGCTTTAGGTAATGTAATGCTACTGCTTTGCCGAAATTAGAAAATAATTCCATGTCTCTTTTATAAAAAGCTTTGAAAAGTTGTTTCGTGTTGGTTATAGAACGTCATCCCATGTTTAATGCTTTGAGAACATTTCAATTATACTTACGTTATTTCTCAATTACCTAAAACATACATTTTCTCGTATAAGCTCCTCGCTCCAGAGTGGAAGATAATCTTTGTATCGTATTGGTGAGATGATTCATAGTGTAAATGTTACGCGGATTTTATTAAGTTGTGTTCAGAGAGCAAACCTGCTCTTCAACTTTTCTTCCGACTTCTTATCATCTCTATATTCCCCAAAAGGGATGCCAAGGATTACTGGCTTCGGACAGATGGACTCTTTTGCGATATGGCATAAAAGAAAATGAATAATAAATTGTAAGTACATGTTACCTAAGAATGATTTCGAGTTAAAATTCCAAATGCATGTTTTGTGTATTTACTTCAAAGCTGTGAAGTGGGGACTTCACTATCCTCCATATCCCCCCCATTTTATCTTAAGCTCCCCACTTCTGTCCAACGCCCCCCCCGGGGGGTAGTTTGTCCATTTGTCCCGACAGCCCCCGCTGGTTAATGGGTTCACTAGATTTATTCGGGGACCTCCCATTGCGAGTTTTCCAACTGCAAACTAACTAGAGCAAACTAACCAGCGGTACGTTATTCATAAAGCCAAGTACACAGGTGAAGAGGATGGGGCGTGATGGTGTTACCAGATATATTTACAATTTTTAACACGTTCGACTCAAAAAAATAAAATTTATTACGGATTTCTTCAATAGTTTTACTTTGTATTAATGAAAGGTTGAAAGCATTTTTCTCGTGTTATTTTCCCAATTCTCTTTGATAATACTCAAGGCTTTATTATCTCCCTTTCGAAATCCTCACTTAATCTTATATATAGTAGCTTCGGAGAGAGGTCGTGCACAAGTCATCCCAAAAAAATCATCCTTCTTACATGTCTTGTAAAAAAACAGACGATTCTAGAACGATAACGTCATGTATAACCCCTCTCTAAGACTATGCTGTGTATTTTAAGCCTTTGTAATTCTTATGTGGGTTAGTTTCGTGTTAGTTGTGCTGATTTACTCATCATCATCAGGGCAGATGTTGAAGTACATGGCAACTGATGAGCACTGCAAGGTTCTTCAATACTTTGTTTTGAAGGAAGAACAAATCTCAATATTACTCAATATCTGACCCAAAATTTTGCCAACATGTACACGCAGAAAAATTAGTATTGCTAATTTATTAAGAATTTCTTCAAATTATTGATAATCCGGTTTAATGGATGAACTAACAGGTTTCCTGATAAACTCTTAGTACACAGCGTACATGTGATGTTCGAACACTTGTTCCGACATCGTGATAACATATTTGAAGCTTACTAAAAGTTTATAAAACTGATTCTTCTCCGTACGTAAAAATCTAATTTTTTTGGCCGCTTAAAATTTTCTCTTCTCATGTTTAATATTTATGAATCGAATATAAAAATAAATAAACAAGTTTTTTATGATTTTAAGAATAAATAAGAAATCCATCATGATCATCTCATCACTGTTGTTGATCTTTAAGCTCAGCTATTTTTGAATGGACGTAAAGAATTACGTATTGGCGTGGAAAGCAGATACACTTGTTTATAAATCATTTTGAATACTGATTACTCGTTCGTTTTCATGTAAATCACAAAAAACTTTTTTTTTCTATCTACGTGTTCAGCGATCTCATTTTATCTCCGTGGTTTAGAACTTAAATTACTTTTCATATAATTTTGTAAAATGTGGTTAAAGGTCAAAATATATTTTTTAAATTATATTCCTTTTTGAAATTTTATTTATTCACCGAGTCAATTTTAAAGCGAAAGTATATCTTAAAAAAATAATTTCATTGCCCCATCTCGAATTAATTAGGTTGGTACACTGAAATATCTGATGGTAGCCAGTAGCCACCTATTCATAATATTTACTAAGTGGAGAACTCATTAAATATCTTTAGTAAACTCATTTAGTACAAATATTTTTAGTTTATTTACATTTTCGAATGTCAACCGAAGAAAATTAGAATTTAAAAAAATCTTGTTATTCCAATATACAGTATCCAATGAACCAAATTATATATCGCATTGAAATGTTAACTTAGGCCTAGCGCGCACCACGATTGTATTTTTTGCGACACTATTTTAAAATCGTGCTATAAGAAATCGCAAAAATAATACTGCGCGCATCGCGATGAAAAATTACGATGAATTGTTCATTCTCAACATGGATTTCGTACAAATTGCTTGTATTGTTTTGCTTCTTCGGAAGAGGAGGAATAAAAGAACACATACATACTGGACTCATCCTTTTACAGCAGAAAGAGGTTTCTTTTATCTGAAATACAATGATCTTCGACAATATCCAAAAAAATTCTTTGGCTATTATAGAATGACGATTAAGACATTTGACAAACTATTAAGAATTGTTGGACCTCAAATTGCATACAATAATACTAGATGGCGGAATGCAATCTCAGCTGAAGAAAGGTTGTCAGGTAGCGATTTTAAATCGCAGTGCGCGCGTGTCCATATAACTTCAAATGCTATAATTTTATTTTGCGACAATCGCGTCGCGCGCTGTCGAGGAAAAATGTTACAAATCACAATTTTAAAATAGCAACTATTTATCTGTCGTATATGCGCGCACATACTTACTAACTCATACGTTGCATTTCTGCGACAAAATTATCGTGGTACAGAAAATCGTGGTGCGCGCAAGGCCTTACTGATATTGTAATATTTTCATTTGATGAAACCTTAAAAACCGCATGTTACCGCGAAAATCTTTTGGGCTTATAATGTCTGACAAACTTAATTTGCCACTAGAATTGAAGGAGTATTTAATATGGCCAAAAACGAACCAGTATCAAGTTATGTCACAAATATTTGCTATTAGGTTTTGGGACATAGTTAAGTTAATGTTAATCAAAAATTAAATCGGACATTTTGGAATCGATGGAGAAAGGAATATCTACATGCTTTTCAACAACGTGGGAAGTGGATCACCTAAAACAGTGATGAACATACGCAGCCCGCGATCCCATTTCGTACGCCCCGCGAGCCTTTTAGTACAGCCGACATGGCCGAATAAAATATTTTTTAAATTGCGGTTAAAAAAACATTCAACGGTGCCTGTTCTGTTTTCTTAAAGGTTTAACTAAAAACCTTAGGACGGGTTGTATCGGAGAATTTGAAATATTCTTCAAATTTCAAAGTTAATTTTCTTGTTCTGTGAAAGTTCTGTTATTATTTCAGTTCTTTCAAGTTACTGACCTATAATGATATAATAACAGAAATCGAATAAGACATTCACAAAACTCACAAATTAGCGTTGAAATTTGACGAATTGTTCAAATTCTGTGAGACAACTAGTCCTATGTTTTTCTTGGAGGTTTTGATCAGCCGTAAAAAAATTACATCTTTTCAGCTCTGCGCTTTCATAGAACTACGTTTGATGTATTTTAAATGTTTCTATTTTACAAAATACCGAAACTTCTCTTGACCAAATTTTGGTTAACTTTCTGATCATTTATTGGTTCGACCAAAGCTAACAAAATTTTTGCCAACCACGATTTCTTTTTCCGTTCTATGATTGTTTTATTAAAAACTTGCCGTTTTAAAAAAAATGAACAGATTTGCGACACCACCAACTTGCAAAGTTAACCAAGTCAAGCTATACGTACCCCCTGCGGCCCGCGAACATTATGAAAATGAATGATTTGGCCCTATCAGCTAAAAATATTGATAAGCACTGCTATAAAAGCTTCTAAAACATTTTTGAAGATTGATTTGTCTGAAACTTGTTCTGAATCACAGGCAGCCAAGAATTGAAGTAATTGCTTCCAGCGCAAAAGCCACCCTTTACGTATTAAGTGATTTGTGGCCATACGCGCTCATCAATATGTAATTTTTGTCGCAAAGAAATCCTTGATTTTATCGGATCAAAAGAGAGTGCTCCAGAATTTTGCAAAATATATCAAATATTTTTGATATATAATTTGTAAGGTGTTGGCGAAAAACATTTTTTTCTTTATATCTCGTAAATATTTACATGAATCTTTTACCAAATAGGGACTCGTACATGCTTCGTTAAAAATTGTGTTTTAGCAAAACTTTTTGAAATTTAGGGTGCTTTTATATTTAATATTCGTATTCTTTTTATGTGAATACCGCGCAAGAGTCCCAACTGCTCCCAACCATATGGAGCCCTTGAGACTATGCCATCCCAATTGGGGTATGTTATGAGGCTGAAGCTCTCGGGTAGGGTAAGGAAATGGGTAAGAGGATGGTGGGAAAGTACCTGGCTATTCAAATCTTGTCACAAAACAAGGCTAAAGCCATTTAAAGCAACTTTTCATTTCTAAATTGTGGTCTTGTACCAGGGCGATACTGAGAGTATCTTCCACTCTGGAACGTGCCGCAAATATACCATATATTATTTTAAATTATTAAATTGTGAAATAACACAAATCAATCAGATAAAATTTACTTGCGCACGCCGGGATTTGAACCAGCGACCTTCGGATTGCTAGTCGAGAGCATTACCCCTCAACAATATAGAAATAAACTAATATGATTCATATTTTTCTACCGGCGCTGTGGGAATGTGTGGGAAGTTATTTGTGAGTAAAATAACTCTTCTATGATAAAATTTTCCCTTCAGTGAAATTATAACATCTATTTTATTGATTATATCTGAATATGTCTAAAATTCTAATACTACAGCTATTATAATTAATTAATTAACCATGGAGAATTTTTCAAAAGTGGGTTCCTACGAAATATGAAATCCTAGAGTGAAATAATATTTAGGAATAATTATAACTGGAGATTTCCGGCCCATCTGAGTGTCATTTTGTACCATGTGAAAAGACTCTCCTCACAGCATCCCCTGTCCCTGAGGGATTTTTTTTTCTCAGAGCCTCGTGTGTGGAGCTAATGTAAAAAAAATATTTTATTTATTAATCATTCCAAATCGAGGTCCAGTTGGCCAAAAGATAAAATCATCACTTTTTTATTAAATTGTGTATGTGTTGCCGATCCAATTTTAATAGTTAAAATAATATAGGTTTAAAACGTTTTCTTTTCGAATACACTATATTTTAATAGTTACAATAATAAAGGTTTTTAACGTTTTCTTTTCGAATACACTATATTTTAATAGCTGCAATAATATAGGTTTATAACATTTTCTTTTCGAACACACTTTGTCTGTTATAGGTACAATAATAAAGGTTTTTAACCTTTTCTTTTCGAATACACTATATTTTAATAGTTGCAATAATATAGGTTTAAAACGTTTTCTTTTCGAATACACTATATTTTAATAGGTTTATGACGTTTTCTTTTCGAACACACTTTATTTTAATAGTTGCAATAATATAGGTTTATAACGTTTTCTTTTCGAATACACTATATTTTACTTCCGTTTTGGCCGCTCCCCAATCACATGCAGTGACAAATAACTAACTTTCTCGCTATGGTTACAGACAAGGGCTTTGTAAATGTTTAAGTGTGGAACGCAGCCTAGCTAGGCTTAATCTAATTAATTAGATAAACAATTACTGAATGCCAAATAACATGTCTCAAAATCAACAGTCGGAGAATAATCAGTTATTCGTGTGGGGAAGTTGAATTAATTTATGAAATAATAATGATGTACGCGTACCTGTTTTAAGATAAAATATGGATGTCACAAATTTGTAGCTAATTTAAGGGCAGGGTTTACGTTTAGTTGAATTGTTCAAATGAGTTCACGTTTATTTAATTAAAAGTTTTAGTGCGAACCGCACATTCTCACTATTCATATAAATAAATTAAAATCTTTAAAACTGTCAGATGGACTTTTGTTTTGAAAATTATAGACAACCCTGATTTATTGAGTCTAATCACCTTCAACATACCAACCAGAACTACTCGATCGATAATTCTTTTTAATTCCAATGATAATATTAGGACTGAGTCATATAGATACTCACTTGTACCTAGATTGCGTGCAGTTTGCAACACTTTCCCAGAAATCGTAGATATGTACAACTGCACGGAATATAGTTACAAGAAGGCTATAATAACATATCTCAGTAATTATTACAATTAACGTTAGCATAATACTTTTTTTGCTTGTTTACATAGTTTTTAAGGAAAATATTACTCGTGATTAACTGAATTCCACTGAATTATTATGTAAATGTTTGTAAAAGCCCATTTGAGCGTATTTATAAATAAAACCTCAGATCGAAGTGTGTATAACTTTTCCGTTAAACAGAATCAATTCACAAACTACGGTTTCTGAATACGTAACCCTAAATTCTGTTAATGTTACTTTATCGTGATTATTTCTGCAAAATTTGTATGTTCATTCATTATATTGCAAAATTACATTAGTTAAAAGTTTCTAAATTAAGTTTTATATTTCTATTATGCTTAACTCTTTTAATGATTATTTAAAATGCCAAATATTTATTTTGAAAGTTACAATTTTCAGATGAAGATGATTCTTTATTGTAAAAGTAGGTCATTTTTATAAGGCTGTAGTTGTATGAACTTCCGGTGGTTCTCGAATAACAGCAATTCCATATTAGTTACTTACCTAAAAGCTTTATAAATAGCCACCTATTTCTAGTTTACGAAAATGTAAATGTTTATTTGTAGCTTTAAGCTTCATGGGTTTCCAGCTGTAGCTTCAAGGCTATAACTTCAAAGCTATAGCTTCAAGACTATAACTTCGAGGCTATAGCTTCAAGGCTATAACTTCGAGACTATAGCTTCAAGACTATAACTTCGAGGCTATAGCTTCAATATTATAACTTTGAGGCTATAGCTTCAAGACTATAACTGCAGCCTGTAATTTAAAGCCAAAATGTATTATGTAGAACCCAATTCTAGACTTGGCACAAACTTCTTGCACATAATATTACAATTTATAAAAATATGATGCACACACGGATCGTTCTGACAATCATCAAAATGGGTCATTTTTCGTATCGTTTTTATATTATTACAAGCGTAGTATTATTTGCCGTGCTATCTGATAACTTTTAGCGTCGAATTTAACATATTTTTCGATTTTTGATTATTTATTTTATAAAAAAATATTAGTTTTTCAGTTTCTATTTACTTGGTTGAATAAATTGGATACTACAGAGCTCGTTTCAATGAAAGTGGAAATAATTTTAATTTGGATAAAAGTAGATTGTAAGGAGATACAACTTATCGTCAGTTTAATGCCAATGAAACGCAATGAAACCAAAAACTCGTCTAACGTCGCACATTTTAGCGTATCCTCTGACCTCATTAAAAAACTAAAAATCATTTAATTTGGAAAACTTAAATGTTCATTCGAATGTAGAAAAGCCCAAATCTTAATTGATTAAAAGATTAATGTTTTCGATTACAATGTTTATTATGACTTACTTAATCACGAGGTTTAAGGATTTGAACATATTTCGTTTTATCAAACGTTTAAATGTTTATATATCGTCAAAGTAATAAGGTAGGTACTTATTACATATACATAAAGTAATTAAGTACCTACTTAATTACTTTATATATCGCCAAAGTAATTAGGTAGGTACTAATTATATATTTTTGTTTTCCATTTGCTTTGATTCACAAAATTTTGGCATTTGGTTTTTAATTCGTAAGTATAGTAAGATGAACTGATATAGGATCATTGAAAAATGTAGAAAAGGCGTGTTTTATTTAAGCATTCGATGTAATGTTAAATGATAATTTTGTCTTTTCTCTTATTTTTATTCCTTTGATCTGCTTTATGGGATAAAAAACATATTTTAATGGTGTTTATTAATGTTTAATTTCATAATAATCATTTCACTAGATCAAATTCTACATGTAATCATTTAAAGTTTAATGGGATCTTAGGGCAAACAATATAACTGCAAAATATAAAACTTTTGTTTTACATTCCAAGATGATTTTTTTAACTTAGATTAAATATTTTTTTAATAAAGATCCTAGTTTTATCGTCGATTTTTTCTTAAATTTAAAAAAACGATCCATAATAACGCTTACAAATTTTCTGTGAGTTTTATGAGTATTTGATTTGACTAATTACGTGAATTTTAAAATTATTGTAGTATTTATTTTCGCATAGCTAAAATGATAATATACATTTAGCAAGTATCTATAGGTGATGTGCCGTGACTTGTTCTCTGATATTTGTGATTTTTCAAAACAAAAGTAGAGAGAGATTGTGATTTTTTCGTATAATGTTACCGATTGCAAGTTTTAAAATAAATTTAAAATTTTATTAGGTTTTCTGAAAACCAACCTAAACCTTTTGTTCGTGAAATCAGCGAAAACTGGAAAAGTCACCGCACGTCTCTGAGAATTATTAATTAACCTATATTTTTACACTATATAAACTAAATTGCACATTTTATATAAAATTAAACTTCGATTTCTATGTATATTACCTTAAATGTAGCATTTTATACTTCTCTAGCATCAATTAGCTATAATTAAGGCATTTTTCTTATATTTAAGATTATCTTTACTAAAATTAAAGCAATGAAATGGAGTGGCAAAGATTTGTAATATATAGTATGACATCAGCATATATATAAACATTTATAATTATATTTCAATCCTGAAAATGTACCAATATATAATTTTTTACTTATAATGTTAATGTAAGTTGAACTTATGGAATTCACAAATTATCATATTCAGGACCTACTTTAAAACGATTATGAATAATATCTAATTTGAATGAAACCAACGCAATATAATGCAAACATTTTTATTAACAAAGGAAACATATTCATAATTTAATTATTAATATTTTATGCATCTGTTTTAATAGTATGAATAATTGAAATATCAACGAAAGATAATATGATTATATTATTAATTGACGAGAAACTTTATTAATTATAACTTTAGATGTTGTAATATTATTACTCAAACGCTGTATTCACATTAAAATGATTAATTCTGAGTGTTGATTATTTTTAGTATCTCTCAAACATTTTAAACATCAAATTCTTCCTTTTAATTCAAAAAAATATTCTAATGTGTGTTGCATTTTGCATTTAAAATAAAACATTTTTAGAAATACGCACGCAATTTTCTCGTTTTGACAATAGCTTTATTACAATGTAAATTAATTATTTAATAAAGTGTTTCAAAATAAAATATTTTTACTTTTGTTAAGTGGTTATTTGTTCGAATTCGAGGTAATGTTGTTGTAAGTTGTTGGATAAATCAACTATATACTTACTTTATGAACTTTGTTATTTCAACCCAAGTTATAGATTCCCATCAACTTCACCAAGTGTATCTAAGTGTAAACAACTGCGCATCCCATTTACGGGTAGGTGAATTTAAGTGTGAACATATTTCAGTATATCACCGAATAGTAAATAGATAAATAAAACTCAATATATCTTCTCTATATTATCACCTAATGGAAAATGTATTTTATTATTATTACATAACAATCAATAATTTTATCTTTTTGAAATATAAAAATACTCATAATAAATGAATTTTATTTTGACATATTCTCGGCGCTAAGCATTATACCTAAAATGTCTCCCAATGTTTACGAATATTCGTTTGGTTGCATAGTAAAAAGTCTGTAGTCCACTGAAATCAGACGAATCGAATTAAAATTTCACAGCGGTTACCGACCTACTCCCTTTACAGAACAAATTATGTAAATTCAAAAAAAAAACATCCTTTCTTTTTTTTTAAATTACAACTTGAAAATAATATAATGTTTAAATTTGTTGGTACGTCAGACAATAGAAATAATTCAAAGAAATTTAAAAAATGAGATGTATTTAAGAATTAAATAATATCCGACTTTCTAATTAAAACACTTCTCAACGTTTAACGGTGTTTTAGTTACACGAATAAAAACTGTGTAAGTTCTGTTTTGAATTCATACTAATAAAAAATGTCTCGAAAGAACTGGCAACATCACATCTATGCAGCCTGACGCATACACATGAGTACTAGACTGACGCATGGAAAAAGTGAGGTTATTTCTGAAAAAAAAATAATAATTAAAATTATTTTACTGCGTGATTTTAACCTGTTGAAGGCCGGAACAAAAAACAGAAAAATATTTTTTTTTTATATTAACTCCACACAGGAGGCCCTGAAGAAAATAACTTCCCTCAGGGCCTATGTCATCTTTGGGGATGCTGTGTGGAGGTTCTTTTTGTGGAGAGGAAGGAGTGAACATGGGTCTTGAAGAGTCCCATGTTGTAGGAGGGAGGAAACACAGAGGCCGGCAGTTCGTTCCACAGCCGAGCTGTTGAACTTAAGAACGAATCGTAGAAGCGACCCGTTCTCATGTGACAAATGTCAACCGTGTACAAATGTTGGGCACGCGTTTGGCGTGTATCCCGACTACGCACCGGTGCCGAAGGGATCAATGACGCTAGTTCCTCAGAGCATCTTCCATTGTAATACCGATAGAACAAGGACAGCATACCTACCTGACGCCTGTGCTCTAAAGATTTTAGTCCATTTGTTAAGATTGGGGAATCTATCAAACGGACCGCCCGTTTCTGCACAGAGTCAAGGGTTTTTTCAGGTATTTAGGGGCTCCGGACCAGAGATGGCTGCCAAATTCGACAGTAGGGCGCACTTGCGATTTGTACATGGTCAGCAGTTGTGTACTATTAAAGTATCTGCGGGCCCTGTACAGTACGCCCAGCTTCTGAGAGGCCAGCTTTACTCTGGCTTCGATGGAGCCCCCGTACCTCAGCTGGTCACTTATAGTTACACCAAGCTTATCAATGGAAGGCCTGTTCGGAAGATTGCTTCCGTTGAAGGAGACTAGATTATCATTTAGATCCCTTTTAGACGTAATCAGACAGGATTGGGTCTTTGAAACATTAAATTCGACGAGATTATTTTTATCCCAGGCGGATATACTCTCGAGATAACCGTCCATTCTCTGCTTCAAAGCCCTCCGAGCCGTTGGAGTTTGTATGCCCTTTGGGGGCTTGTCAAACAAAAAGCTATCATGAACTGTACTGTCATCCGCGTAACAATGAATCGGTGCACATGTCAAAAGGTCATTGGTGTGCAACAAAAACAAAGTCGGAGACAGAACCGATCCCTGTGGGACGCCAGCATTTATAGAGTGCGAGGAAGAGGTGAAACCGTCAGCAACCGCCTGAATCGACCTATCCCTTAAAAAGTCAGCAATCCACGTACACGGGGATGCGGGAATTCCGTAAGAAGGCAATTTGTTGATAAGTCCTCGGTGCCAGACCCGGTCAAAGGCCTTGGAAATGTCTAGTGCGACCGTTTGGGTCTCACCGTGACGTTCCAGGCACCGTCCCCAAACATGCGTCACATACGCGAGAAGATCACCGCACGAGCGGTTCCGCCGGAATCCCTATTGACGGTCGTTGATAATTTTGTTCTTCTCGAGGTATGTGAGCAGTTTGTCGTTGATCACACGTTCCATCACTTTGGACAGAACTGATGTGATCGCTATGGAGCGGTAGTTGGCCGGGTTGGAGCGGTCACCTTTCTTGGGAATAGGGTGAATGACCGCTTTTTTCCAACCAGAGGGCACAGTGCCACACTTCAGGGACATTTTGAAGAGCTTTGTGAAAACTGGAACTATTTCCGCAGCACACCTCTGCAATACCAGGGCAGGTATTCCATCAGGTCCACTAGCTTTGTTAACATCGAGCCCCCGTATAACGTCCACGTTATACCATATAACGTGGATAGACGTTATACTATATACTCCAAGTACATCCCGATGCCGGATCCTCAGCTTTTTCATATAGAAGCCGCAGTGAGGAACCGACGGCGGAACAGCACCTCCGTCATCGAGGGTCGAGTTTTCCGCAAACATTTTCCCTAATAGGTTAGCCTTTTCGGTGGCGGTGTTTGCTAGTGAGCCGTCAGGTCTGGTAAGAGGTGGCAAACTGGGTTTGCGAAAATTCCGACCTATTGAGCCCGCAAGCGACCAGAATGCTCTGCTGCCATGCGGGCAGGCAGCCAGCTTTTTGCTGATCTGCAGGTCAAAAGGTAAAAAGTTTAATTTCTAAATTTCTTATTCTATACATTTTTTCGACGTTCGGAGTAAAAATACGTGTGTTTTTCTTTTGTTTTCGACTTTATTGTGTTTGAAATTAAAATTTTAAATATCGATGTATATTTCATATACAAACATCTACAATTTCCAAAATGGTATTTGTTTTTACGGGAACTTCAAAAAGAAGAAACATAAAACTCCTTTAAAATACTTTGGAAATATTTAGAAATTCGGTGAGAATTACATACAACAGATAAACAACCCTCTTTGCCTGTATACGCAATGTATATTATATCTTTTCATATATTATGTCATTCTCTATTTTACGTTTCTATTAGTAAAGTTTTCACATTCACGGCTGTTTATCAATTGTATAATGTACATCACGTTTATTAGTAAGACTGTAAGTTTACAAAACAATGACAAGAACAAAAAACAAGAGACAATAAAGTTTGGGTCAAGTGAAGTTTAGTGGGCAATCGCCAAATACCTTGCCAATAAAGCAAATGTTATACTTTGTTTTACTATCTGTGGTTGGTACCTTAAAACTATAAGTTCAACAACAAACGATGCCAACAAATAATGATAATATGATAATACAAACCTAATATGTTTTTTATACAGGGTTTTCCAATAAGAGGTGTTATTTTGATATTCAATCGTAAAAGATCAATGGTTTTGTTGCTTGTGTGGCACGTAGCGCCGCGCCGTCTTGTTGAAAGTAAACGTTGTCCAGATCAATACCATCCAATTCCGGCCATAAAAAATCATTAATCATCTCTCGATAGCGCAATCCATTCACCGTAACTGTTGCTCCAGCCTCATTTTCGAAAAAGTAAGGTCCAATGACTCCGCCCGACCATAAACCGCACCAAACAGTCACACGTTGAAGATAGAGAGGCTTTTCAACAATATTTTTTTGGTTTTCCGAGCCCCAAATGCGACAATTTTGCTTGTTGACGAAGCCACCGAGGTGAAAATGGGTCTCATCACTAAAGATGATTTGCATTTGATTCACTCAAGTGAATTTTAATAATTTCAATGCATTGTTGATGCGTGTATCGTTCCATTTTTATTAATGGCGTAGTTTCTACTTGTTAAATGACAAAAAATAACAGCTTCAAAAGTAACATCTATCGAAATAGCGGGCTATTCAAAATAACATCTCTTATTGGAAAACCCTGTATAAGTACGGAAAAAATTAAGGTTTATTTTCAAAGTGAAAGGCACTGAACATGATCGCCCTGATGAGATCTTCCATTCTTTTGTTAGTACTGTACAAGAATTCCGAGTGGCTGGAGCTAGTGAGACCATGGCATCCCCAATCCGGGTACGTTGTGGCTGAAGGTGGGGAAAGTGGGGAGGGGAAGAGGTAGGTGAGGAAGTATCTGATAATTCAGATCTGGTCACCGAACACGGCTAAAGCCATTTGAAGCAAAGTTTCGATTCTGAATGGTGTCTTTCACAAGGGCGATACTGTATTACCTACTTCAGATTGAAAACATTGCGTTGCTTGAAATGGCTTTAGCTTTACTTAGTTACCTTTTTCGCAGAGCCAAGTAGGTACTTTTAAGTCACGGTTTAATTTTTACACAAACCCACAGTTATATATCTAAAATGATGAAATTACTCACAAAATAAGGAAAGAGGAAGGTCACTGTCACTGTTTTGTTTGAAAAAACCTTTTCACATGAGGAAATCCATATTTGGTTTTATTTTGGCGAAATAATACTTATGTAAAAACTGATTAAATGTAAACTGTCAATTTCCCGATAATTAATAAATAATTCAAGGGAAAAAAAATTAGAGGAAAATTACCCTTTTCACCTGACTTCAAAAAACTCTGTAAAACCCGAGCAACGCCGGGGACTTCGGATAGTCTGTTTATATTATATATCTGACCATAACAGAAAACGACTTTTATGAGGACGTGTCATTTGGTGCCAAATATAGCACGACGTGACCCGAATGGCTAAACAAAATTTGTTATGTGCGCAAAAAATCAAGAAAATAAAACAAGCTATTGATAGAACCATCAACCAACTATGACAAGAACCTTTTCTCTTGAACAGATTGAATAATAGATCGAGTTCCAATGGTTGGCTCGTGGAATGCATTCATCTTATATGTGGGATGCCCCTGTTTCACCGAGCACAACGTATTGAACAGCTTCCACATCGACATACCGCCCCTGGTATTAGGAATACCCTGGAATGGATACCCCCCCCCCCGGGGAAGGGTGAAAGGGAGGAGGAAGGGATGCAATTTGCGCCCGCAATATGGAGCATCGTATCAACAGATAAGTTGCTTTGAGAACTTGCTATAATGTCTGTAAATGAACGACACAAACCGCGATGAAACGATGAAACCGCAAAATCATATAATAATAGACAACAGCATATGCACATGCAGTGTTTCCAATTTCATGTTCAGAGATAGGTGCATTATAACTTCGTAACGAATATACACAGGGCGTATTTAACTATTCTATTAATAGCTTTAACATTGAAACAGTTTTGTGATTATTCCACATCCCAATGTTCTATTCAAATTTTCACTTCTTTTTGTTGCTTTCCTAAAAGTATTACCTTGGAAGAACCAAGAATTAAAAAAAAGACCGACGCCTGTTATTCATTTGATATTTATACACATATGTTTTATCATTCGGATTTTTGTCGTAGTTGAGAGTGCATATTATTACGCTGCGCGTATCAATAATCTCGCGAAAAGCGCATCAAATAGTGTAAAATTCATCCCTACGTGCAATATAGTCGTGTGATTTTTTTTTTGCATTTGCTTCACACAGGAGGCCATGAGGAAGATAATTTCCCTCCAGTCCTATGTCATCTTTGGAGATGCAGTGTGGAGGGTTTTTTTTAAGGAAAGGAAGGAGAGGAAGGAAAAGAAGACTGTGAAAGAAAATGGTTTGAAGGATGGGAAGGAATCTGCGGGTTCTGGGAATCCTACCACCGCAGTGCAAGACAATGTGTCAAGAGAGAGTCCGGCTGGAAAAGTCAAAATGTCTCCCTCAACCAGTCTCTCTTGATCCAATCCGCCACGCATTAGATGAGCAAACACATTCGCCGCCAAGACCTAGACAAATCTCAATTGCAAATCTCAAGACCAAAAGGAGGTGTCTGCCTTTACAGCCGTGCTGACATCAGCTACGCTCGTCTCGCAAATATCGAGAGCGCAAAACACGAAGTGTTATGGGTACATGTGGATCTCACCAGTATGATGAGAATTTATGCGTGCCTATATCGCTCACCAAACCTTGCCGAATCAGACACTGTTGAGTTGTTTAAATACTTGAGTGACACTGTAGATACTCTCTTGCCCCGTTACCCATCGGCCGAGTTTGTAATCCTGGGGGACTTCAATGTTCATAATGAACAATGGCTGAAGTTCTCGGGCCCAACGAACTCTGCCGGTTGATCAGCGGAATCCTTTGCTCTTATCCATGGACTAAGCCAACTCGTAGAATCTCCGACCAGAATACCAGACATCCCATCACATCGAGCCAACCCACTCGATCTGTTTCTCACTAGTGAGCCACTCGGGTACAGAGTGGAGGTGACAGCGCCCTTAGGATCCTCTGACCACTGCCTGATTACCACCTCTGTCCCATCCTCCATGAACCGTCAACCCGACAAACATGTAAAGAGGGAGGTATGGCACTACAGGGCAGCAAAATGGGATGGCATGCGGTCTTTCTTCGGCGCCTTTCCTTGGAGTACTGTATACTTTAGCTTCGAGGACCCATCAATTTGTGCACGCGAGGTAGGAGAAGTAATCACATCAGCAATGGATTGCTACATTCCCTTCTCCGTCAAATCCTCTGGAGCGGGCACAAAACCGTGGTTTGACCATCGCTGTGCTGAAGCTGTCAGACTCAAAAATACGGCTTTTAATGCACTCCGGAAGATTAGCTCCATGAATAACCTTTCGGAATACCGAAAACGGGCAAGGGATTGTAAGAGAGTTCTAAATAGAGCTAAGAGCGATCAAGCTGGCTGACTGCCCCACTGGTAGCCGTGCTTTCTGGTCACTCGCTAGCTCGATCGGAAGAAATTTCTGCAGAACCACTTTCCCACCTCTGACCAAGCCTGATGGTCAGCTGGCTAACTCGGCCCGCGAGAAAGCTGAATTATTAGGCAAAATTTTCTCGGAAAACTCAACTCTTCAAGATAACGGGGAGACTCCCCCTTCCATTCCGCACTGCGGTTTTCAAATGGAGGAACCGAAGATTCGGAACAGAGAGGTTCTACGAGTCTTGAACGAGCTGAAAGTCGACAAAGCCAGTGGGCCGGACGGAATACCTGCCTTGGTCCTCAAGAGGTGTTCTGCAGAAATGACTCCAGTGCTCGCGAAATTATTTAGGCTCTCTCTCAAAGGTGGAAAGGTGCCAGATCTTTGGAAAAAGTCAATCGTTCACCCAATCCCAAAAAAGGGGGACCGCTCCGACCCTTCTAACTACCGCCCCATAGCCATCCATACTCTCGAAGGTATTAGAAAGGGTGGTTAACAACAAATTGCTCACATATCTCGAGAATAACAATATCCTAAGCGATCGGCAATATGGATTTCGTCGAAACCGATCGTGTGGCGATCTACTCGGATATGTGACGCATATTTGGGGGCGATACATGGAACGTTTTGGTGAAACTCAAACCGTTGGGTTGGATATCTCCAAAGCCTTTGACAGAGTCTGGCACCGGACGCTTATCGGGAAGTTACCATCGTATGGGATCCACCCAACCCTGCATAGTTGGATTGCGGACTTTCTGAGGGGAAGAAAAATTCAAACCGTGGTTGACGGCTCTTCTTCCTCACCGTACCAAATCAATGCGGGGGTGCCACAAGGATCTGTGCTGTCTCCGATGCTGTTTTTATTGCAAATCAACGATCTCGTTGAATGTGCACCAATTCACTGCTACGCTGATGACAGCACCGTTCATGAGGGTTATCTTTTTGACAGGCCCCCTTCCACCTATGATGTCCGAACAGCTCGGGAAGTTTTGAAGCAAAAAATTGACCACCACCTCGAGATGGTTCGTGCCTGGGGTAAGGCCAACTTGGTCAGTTTCAACGTCTCAAAAACCCAAGCGTGTCTGATTTCGGCAAAGAGGGCGATCAATAACTGTCTGGTGCAATTTGATGGGAGCACTCTCCCCAATAAAGACTCCATTGAAATGCTTGGAGTTACTACATCAGACCGGCTCAAGTATCGGGGATCCATAGAAGCCCGAGTAAATCAGGCCTCCAAAAAGTTGGGCGTCTTGTACAGGGCTAGGAGATTCTTCAACAGTGACCAGCTGCTGCCCTGTACAAGTCTCAAGTCCGCCCAACTATTGAATTTGAGAGCCACCTTTGGGCTGGTGCCCCAAAATACTTAATAAACCTGCTTGAATCTGTGCAAAGGAGAGCGATCCGTCTGATTGACAATCCGTTGTTAACAGACCGATTGCCTTCTCTAATGCATAGACGCAATGTAGGCATGCTGTGTCTGTTCTACAGGTATTTCAATGGAGCCTGCTCCAAGGAGCTAGCAGCATTGATTCCTGATGCACCGGTGCACGTGCGCGAAACTCGACGGACACGAACTGAACACCCGTTCACGGTTGACGTTGGCTTCATGAGAACGGGCCGTTTTTACGACTCGTTTTTGTGTAAGTCGGCTCGTGTGTGGAACGAGCTACCGGCATCTGTTTTTCCTCCCTCCTATAATCCGAGCCTCTTCAAGGCCCGCATTAACAAATCCCTTCCTACAGCTCCTACCTTATTCCGCCTCACAACGCCGCCCAACCGGGTGGTGACATAGTTCCCCTGTCTGTACACTGCACAGGCAGGGACACTCTTGGGAGGTGTCACATAAAAAAAAAAAAAAAAATTAAAAAAAAATAAAATAAAAAAATTATCAAGTAATGGCTTCCTTTCCTCTCTCCTTGTATTCCTAGTGATAATAACACAATTGAACGATCTTCTATTTTAATTTACACAGTCCATTTAAAAGCTGATCGGGCATCAAACACAAAGGATAACGCATGTTAATAAATAAACAAATTAATACTCGCTAAATAAATACGTAGAAAACTAGCTTAACTTATCCGATATTTAGCCATTGATGTATTATATTTAGATGAGACATGAAGCGAAAAAATAGGTTCTGCTTTTTACCTCCAACTGTCCCAACGCTCTAACTTAGACTACCGAATAGTGGAACAAGTTTTGACGAGATATTCATTCAATACAGATAAAATTTCCGAAATGATGTTAGCCTAAAAGTAATAATATATTAAAAGAGCGCAGGAAATATTTAACGCTTTGGCTAAGATGACCTTAATAATAAGATTATGACCCTCTCCACAAACCTAGAAACCGCACGGAGAATAAAGATCCTGTTTAAAAATGACATGCCAACTTCCTGGTAAAATATTAGTCATTCAGAATATATCGAGAACACGTGTTCTTTTCCTAATACATCTCATGACGGAATGTGATAATATTAGTATGTCAATATTAATATCAGTGTGTGTATGAACACGTATTCCGCCGTGCTCATAAAACATTCGCTTTTGACTGATACTTTGTTAGGAATTCTTTCAATTCATTCGTTATTGGCCTGCAGTCCCATTTTTAACAGAAAAACGAATGATTTGACAAGATTTTTAATAAATTGACAGTATTTCAAATCAATAAGTTTTCTCCGTCAGGGAGATCGAATACGATAGAATTTTTAATTGAATCTATTCACTCTAAAACCTTTGTTAACAGAATAAAATTCTTAAGTAGTGGGTTATATGTTTGAACATCTCAGGCCTCTGTCATATTGATCATTATATTTCATAAATACTCTGTTAGATGGTTGGAGAATTTGTTTGTATTTCCGCTTTGTAATAAAATCCAATAGCATTTCTAAGCTTTCAAATTTTGTTATTAGAAATAAACATATTGTTTTTGGTATTTAGAAATCTTCAATACAAAGTAGGAAAAGTTTTAAGAATTATTTGCCTTACGTATTCTCTTCTAAACTCTGAACGTAATTAATAAAAAAAATCAAAATATATTCATAATTTTTCCTCAAATGCGGTCTTAACTTTTGGTTTCATCGTTCTGCACATTTTAATTATTTTGTAGTTAACTTCGAGATTTGAATATATGGCTTGTTATTTTCTCTTTCTAACACTTTTTAAATCATATTTCTCACCATAAATTAAGGGAGATACAACGATTTATGTTAGACCATATGAGCTGTTCCCAAAAGCAAACATATCGACTCAACGGATAATAGCCGTTTGTCCCCAAAACCGAACAAATTAGAAAAATACAACGATAATCCTCTTGCTCGCTTAGCGGTCCTGAAATATCCTGTCATGTTGGCAATTGGCTACAGACTGAACTACTGAACTAGGGAACTGCTTCGCAATAAATTTTACTAAATTTTGTAATCGAAGATGTGAAAGTGTAGCATTTTCATTTTTTTTTTTTTTTTTATTTAACAATTTTTTTATATAAGATAATGTGTCCTTACTGGGGTTCCCCGTTTAAACTAACAACTTGGCGAAAATCAATTCAAAGAAAACTAAAGATGCAAAATTCTCGGCTCCATACACCAAGCAGACCGATCGTTTGATAGTTTGTTTCCATACCAATGATTTTTCAATTATCAAAATGTTTTGTTCATTGTTCTGACTATAGATATTCTATATCATTTCTGCCCTAAAAAGCAAGAAACATTATTCAATGAAGTTATCATTTTATATTAAAACAACTCTACTGTGAATTTACAATACTCATAGATAAATGTTAATACAATGTTCTCTCAAAGTTTTAAGAAAATAACGATTGGAACTTAATTGGATTCAGCACCGTTTTTTGAAAATATAAAACAAAATATTAAGTATATTTTCAAATATATTTCAACCAAAAGCGATTTATCTAAATCTTTATTATTAAGTTCAACAAGTCTTTCTTCCATTCGAAGAATAGAGAAGGTGGGTTATGGCAGAAGGTGACATTGGATACTAATCTACTGAAAAGGATAAAAACAAAGTCCATTACAATTACAAGCGATGGCACGCGACTTATTTTGAAGTGTCACGTGATCGAGTCAGTGCTATCGAGCAACGACAGCTTGCAAATGGAGGTCATTTTTGTTGATACTCATTAGTAGTGCTGATTTGTGTTATTTTACCGAAAGGATATTAAATAAACAGAGTGATAAGACTATTTTAATCTGTAAAGCTTACTTACCGACAGCACTGAATTCGTAATATGGCGGTGGCCGGCTGTACTCTAATTGGCTTTGGCGAAAAATCAAAGGCGTATGTGACAGGCCATCGATTCTTTCTCAGCGACACGGGAGGATTATTCGGTTATCTAATCAATGTTGTTATTGTTTACCGACTCGAAAATGATTGATAATTATGTAACACTCTATTCACATGAACTTTCTTGCTTAAACCTACTTATAAGTAGGTACTGTATTATCTACGTGGAAGGCATTTCTAGTGTGTGTTACCTATTCAGTGGTCCCCACGAGCCAGTTAATTCAATAACCTTTTCCCTACTAACAACGTTTGTCAAATACGCACACAGCCCCGAGAGTTCGCAATTTATCCCGTGACGTCATGCGGAGTTTGTCTGACGTCATGAAATAAGCTTTAAGGCTTTGGATTTGTACATTTACGGGATGAAATAAATGATTATTTGATTTGATTTAGAACCTTTTTTTATCGGAAAGGATTATAGCAGAGAAGTTAAGGAGGCATGGAGAGTAAAAAAAAGATTTAAGTAGATAATTTTAGTTCGATACAAAAATTGTATAATTGAGTTTATTTTTCTACTGCCTAGTGCGAGTGAATGAGTGGTTGGGAATAGATAACTTACAAACAACGAGAAATGGTATTTAATTCGTAAAACTCCATTTATTTTTTTTATATTAAAAATATAAACAATAATTAACCATCAATCAAACATCTAAGGTGTAGGCAGAGAAAATGGACCACCACAAAACACGAGTTTGGAACACATTATTTTTTTTTAATGTTTATTAAAAAAAACATGTTACATAATTTGCCGAAAATATATAAATCATTTCACTTAATTTTATACATAATATGAACGACCATAATAAAACTAGGCTTATGTGTGATTTTGTTAATTATATTTTCAATTTTTATACCAAGGTATATAAGTTTATATTTCCAGTGTGTTTTTTAACGTGAAGTTTAAAATCATTAATGTTATTTATATTTCGGATACCTTCTGGTAATGAATTAAAAAAATGTACTCCAAGATATTTATAGTAAGGAGAATTGAAGTTGTGCATATTCATACATCATCGTCTCAAAATAGAAAACGATAAGGAACATGGTCCCTTTTTTATCAGTACTTACCTACTTCTTCTAACCAGTATATTTATTTATTTATTTATAGAATACATGATAATACAATAATACATTTTCTTACATGTGATACATTAAATTACCACACTAGGCGATATATATATATTATATACAAATGTCGATTTCAAAGGTAAAATAATTTTAAGTTTTATTTTTCGGGTCTCCCAAAATTGCACCAAATCTATATACGTGACGTGTGACACCAGTCACCAGTCTCAAAAAGCCTATGTTTTTTCTTTTTTTGCTTTTAACATTGAAGAACACTAGGTAAAATGTTAGCATCTCATCGCTAATATTATTGTATCGAACCAAAGCGCAAAAATACATCAATGACCATTCCTGATAAACAATTTGCCGGTGTTTAAAAACATGCATTAATTACTACGAAATAAAACTCCTGATTGTTTCAAGAATTCAGAAAAGCGATGAAATACATAATATCTATAATATAACAATTTCAAATAAACATTTTAATTGTCATATGCGAAATTAGAACAAATATGTCAAGAATTCAAAAAAGCGATAATATATATTTTTTTTTTTATGAGAAAATAATTTTAATTTCATATTTTAAACTTGTATGCATTTCATTTGTTCAAATTTCCTAAGGTTTCTAGACAAAGTAAGGTTTCATTTCAAGGGTCTGCGGTTTTTCCGTTTTTAAGAAAGCGTTATTTACTATATAACTAGATTTAATAATATTATACCCCGTGATTTTTTACGAGGTGTTATAACAAATCAGGAAGGTTGGTAAACGTTTTCAAATTGGGTCGTAGCCACGGAATAGAAAAACATTGTGGCCCTCCTCCAATGTTTCATGTTTACACAAACATTTCCTTGCCTCATTCGCATTCATACATACTCTTCTGTGATTTCGACTCTTGATCGACTGATCTGAATCTGGTTCACTTGATCATGTCATATCTACTTTGGACTTCGGCGACTTCTTCTACCATATTATATACTTTGACACTTTATTATGTTCTGATATTACATTAAAATTGCTGATATCATCAGTGGCGGCTCGTGACTTTTGAGTATTGTGGAGTGCCAAATTTTCGACTATAAATACACCACTAATGCCATTTTTTAAAATATTAACATTCTAGTAAACTCTAGCACGAATGGTGAGTTGAATCGCGAGGCTAGTGGCGAGGTAAATTTATAGTCGGATCACTCATCATTTGGTTATCGCATTTACACATTCACGCTCGTGTTTTATGTCACTTCTCGAAGCGAAATACGAGCGCGGATGTGTAAATGCGATATTATACTGAAAGAATCCCACACCATCGATAACGTGATATGACATTGCTAAACCCATGGGACGATGGGATGCTGCAAGCCTCTCTGCCCCGTCTGCAGTCATCTGCGTCACAACTTCCGCCTCCATGCACCTTGCACTAGACACTGTCAAACAGAGTGCCGCTCATAATAATTCCATTGCAATATAACGCGATCCGACGCGCAATTAACGTCTTTCCACTTCATTTTCACTTGGCTAGTTGTTGTTATTCCTTATTGTTCGTTGTTATGCCGAGGTCTGTCTGGCGCCTCTGTGTTAAATATTCATGGAGACATTAATTTTCATGCCAAATGAAATTACCATATTGTGAATAATTATTATTTTATATCTTCCAGTACAAGAATACGCGATGAAAAAATGCTGTTTATCAGACTTGGTCGGACAGTTGTGTCATAATTTTAAACGTTCCAAAATGTATTTATGTAATTATGTAGTGGGGTAGGTTTCTATTTTTAATTTTGCCATACAAATTATCAATTGTAATGAAAACTGGCGTTTTGTTACATATTGAATTAGTTTCGTTATTATGGTTCCTTTAAAAACATAAACTAACAGATAGTTTTTGTTACTTAATTATGAATGCAAAATTTTATTTATTTACCATTTGTTTATTTATTAACGGCGTTTTTAGGGGCTTTTACATATGAATATTAAAAATTATACATAACTCAATTAAGTCAATAATAATCTTTTCTCTTTGTTAAGTGATAAATTGAAGATGTCCACTCACTCGGTATAATTATTTACCTCTATAAGTATTCTTGTCTTGTCAATGAGGAATATATATGGTAGTTAGTACCATAGTTTCTTTACTGAAATAAATTCCGACTTCTATTTGTATTACGTAGTGGAATCCGAAAGCTTATCAATGCAAGCATTTCTGTACTATCAAATGCATCATTTAGAATTTTATTACTGCTTATAAAAGTTTAAATATAAACCAGCCCGTTTTGAATGTTGATAAGCTCAACTTTTTAAGGTAAGTAATTAATAATAAATTAAGGTAGTTGTTAAATAACATTTTGATAATCAAGGTGGTGGCATCACAGTACCTTACATACCTTTAAAAGACGAACCAGCTGTTACGCAATTACAATAACCGTTACAATATAATTACCATAAATCTGAACTAACACGTGAAAAAAAATATAATAATTTAATTTTGCAGTGTCCACTATCAGGACTAATGTGTGGCTGATGATAGACACTGTAATGCTGTACGAAACGTTAGCTAAAGAAGGAGTTAGCGCAACACGGCAATTCTATAATACTTATTTGGTGGAAATCTCAAATCATATCCAAGTGAAATAAAGTTTGTCGCAATTTTAGCAAAAATACAAAATTGCGTGTTGTTATAATTTAGGTTACAAATATAAATCAATCATTACTAATCTTCTCATAAGCTCTTGCAAACAAGCGAGCGTTTTTTCGTCGCGTGAATTACCGCGTGACCCGCTAATGCGAAGTGAGAAAACGTTTTAAAACCTGACCCGTTCCCCATTATGTCGAGAACCTCTCTATTGCCTAAAATATTTGAGTCATTTCCTTTCTTTATGGCTTAAGAGCTCTTACCCCACCCCTGAAATACCTGTTACGCGTAAAAGTAATATTTCACAAGGTAATTTCCAGAAACTTTTCGCTATTTCGGTAAGAATGTTATGAGGTATTTTATAGAGTTTTATAAATAATGAAATATGACTTAAAATGTTACAATCTACGAGAATGATATTCGTAAAATGTTTGATATATATATACACCTTATTTAACACTCATATTATGTGAAACTTTAGGAAGCGATAATACATACTTTGGGAATCGCTTTTCACTTACCAATACGTGCCTCAAACATATTAACTTGTATTAATTTCCGTGCCTCAAATAGATTACTTACCTTACGCGCCTCAAATATAATATCAACTCGTATCCGAAAGACACTGGGGTGGGGGTTTATACAAACTTTTTGTCACGCGGACGCAATTACAATTTGCGAGGCAGATATGTATACCACTGCCCCGGAAACCAATTATTAGATAACCAACATCCCTAAATAAGGTCAAACCAAATATTTACAACGTTTAGTGACTTAGCAGGGATAACGGGTTCACGGGGTTGAGAGAGACCTTTTGACTTTTCCAGTCGGACCTTATCTCAACCTATTACTTTGCACCGCAGTGGGAGGGATGGATTCACACGTTCGTCGCTACTGGACACATTGACCCCCAGATTCCTATCGACCACTCATTTTTCTTTTCCTTCCCAGAACTTCTTTTCCCAAAAAAAAAAACTCTCCTCACAGCATCTTCAAGGTGACATAGGCACTGAGGGATTGTTTTCCTGTGTGGAGGTAATGTAAAAAAAAACTTTTAATGTAAGTATAAATTAAATAAAAACGTTTTTCCTTGAATTTTCATCCCTTAAAGTTTCGCGGCAAGTACGTGAACAGAATTAAGGAAAGGTATCTTGTTTTCCAATTGAAAATGTGTTCGTGATGTTCATTTAATTTTTCGTGGGTGTTGTCATCTGTCTTAATGTTTTTTTTCTTATTCATGAGAACTTTATAAGCCCTAGCAATAAAAATCATTGTGTTAATGGTTTTTTTATTGAAGTGCAATATAATCTCTATTCCCTTGTTTTATTCTATTTAATGTGGATGACTTTATATTAAGACACTGATTGTATTTTATGAGATAGACTTTTATTCTTGTGACGGTTATACAGAGAGCTTGTTAGCGTGACCACAGACGACAATACAATGTGTTACAATCACCTCTAGCACTAGTGATGTGCGACACCAATAGTGATGTTACATCCCCTTTCTTTATTTATAAAAACAATAAAAATTCAAATACATTGATATTAGACATTATGCTTACATACAATACAATAAAATCTTAAATACACTGACATTAGACATTATACCTATCGGGTTGTTTGACCACTCTACCATATCTGGTAATGTAAGGGTTGTTCAAATTATTATATTCTCCCACCTGTCCCTCATCTCCAGCTTCTGCCTCTTCAAGTGCCGGATCAGATCGCATGGACAGATGGTCATTATTAACATTTGTATTATATCTCATTTTTAAGTGAATTCTATTTCGTCTGTACGTGTTACCATAATAATCTTCAACAATATAAGACCTGTTACATTTTAATTTTTCCTTGACCACAGCTGGTAACCAATTACTTTTAGGGTTTTTCTTAAAATACACATAATCTCCTGTTTTAAATATAGACATAGGTTTTGCATTGACATTATAATATTTAGAATTTTTTGAATTATTTTTTTCAACGCAGTTTTTGTAATCTGAGAATCTTACAACCTTTAATGACATGAATTTCGTCTTGAATATTATAATAACATTTTAAAGTGTAATGAACTTTATCTTTGCTATTCGGCCAACCTTCATAATAATATTTTTTTAATATTTGCATAGTTTCATCCAAAGCAGTAGCATTACTCAATTTTTTACGATATTCTTCACTAATAGCTAAGTTCATATATATTGAATTTACATGACAATGTAGATCAGACTCATAATCGGGTATATAATGATCTTTTAAAGCTGCTCTAGATAAAGTATCTGATATATACATTTCTTTACCTGGGACATGTATAACATTTAAATCATAAGATTGAAGAGCTAACATCATACGTTGCAATCTAGCTGGTACATCATGTAAAGGTTTTTTAAATAAATAGACTAAAGGTTTGTGATCAGTTTGTACTGTCACTTTGTTACCATAAATATACTGATGAAACTTATTACAACCAAATTGTATGGCAAATAATTCTTTTTCAATTTGAGCATAATTTTCCTGCGACTGTGTCATTGTTTTTGAACTAAATGCAATTGGACGGTTATTTTGCATAATAACTGCTCCTATAGCTGATTTTGATGCATCGACTGATAAAGTTAGTGGTATTTTTGGATCATAATGACTTAAAACTGTTGCATTTGAAATAGCCTCTTTCAAAGTTTTAAAACATTTTTCACAATTTTCATCCCATGACCATATAACATTATTTTTTAATAAATTTCTCAAAATTTGTGACTTATTTGATAAGTTTTCAATGAATGGGCCCAAATAATTTACCATTCCTAAAAATCTTTGTAAATCTTTGACATTTTTAGGAGACGGCAACTCTAAAATAGCTTTGACTTTCTCTTTGTCAACTTTTACTCCTTCCTTACTAAAAATATAACCTAGGAAACATACTTCCTTGACTAAAAATTTACATTTCGACTTATTTAATTTTAAGTTGACTTCTCTAGCCCTTTCCAAGACTTTTCTTAACCTAAAATTATGAATTTCTTCAGTTTCTCCATAAATTAAAAAATCGTCGACAAAAATTAATATACCTTCCAGATCTCCAAACAAATCTACCATAATCCTATAAAAAATTTCCGTTGCTGCGTTTATTCCAAACGGTAGTCTTAAATACCTGTACCTTCCAAATGGAGTTTGAAAAGTACATAAATCACTACTTTCTTCATCTAACTTCAATGACCAAAATCCAGAATAAGCATCTAGATGTGAAAAATATGCAGCACCTATAAGTTTTGATCTAATTTCATCGATGTTTTTTAATGGAAAATATTCTCTCATTATGCAGTTATTTAATTTTCTAGGATCAAGACAAATTCTTAATTTACCTGACTCCTTGACAGTTATGACAACAGAATTTACCCAAGAAGTAGGTTTAGTAACCTTTTCAATGACCTTCATCTTGTCCATGCGATCTAATTCCTCACGAAGTCTGTTTTGTAAGGCAAATGGGACTTTCCTCGGAGGATCAACGCACGGAACGGCATCTTGACGAAGTTTGAGATGAACGACAGGTGGTAAACATCCGAGACCCTGAAATATGTCATTATATTCAGTAAATAAGGTGTTATGATCATATTGAACATTAAATATTCTTTTTATAATTCCAAATTTCTGAATAGTTGGAAGACCTAAGACTGATTGACATTCTATATTTGTGACAAAAAATATTATTTTACTTATGACATTTCCATTGATTTGACATACAATATCACAATGACCAATAATAGGTATTTTATTACCTCCAAATCCTGACACTTTTGTAAAAACTTTTTGTAAAATTGTATTACATAAATTTAACTTTTTAAAGTTTGTCAATGACATTACATTTATATCAGCTCCTGTATCCAAGATACAGTCTAATGTTTTATTATTAATTATTATATCTATGTGCCATGCTTGACTTGAATAATTGTTATTATTAATATTTCTGATTGTTGCAATAAAATGACCCTCAGTGAAATTAGCACTGTCATCATTGGGTTTTGATGACTCTAAGTTTAAATTTCTGACTCTATTGTGACAATTATTTTTAAAACAATATTTAGCAAAATGACCAAAAGAATTACATGACCTGCATTTGACATTGACTGCTGGGCACTTGTAGCGATGATGCTGACCACATCTTCCACATGGATTGATATGACCACTTGACCTTGGCTGTGATGATGATGATGGTGATCCATGACGACTTGAAGATCCAAACTGACTTGATCTTCTTGAAGTTGACCCTCTTAGACTTGACTGACATGATGCTCTCGACTGTCTTGAAGTATTTTTATTATGACTGATTTGAAGAATATTTTCTGTGTGTGTTTGTTGGTTAATTTTCTCTGCATTGCTTTGTGACAATAAGATGGTTTTTGCAATTTCAATCGTTTTTTGTAATGACAATGTAGAATCTTGTAATAAGCGTTGACGGATATGATTTAAATTTGCACACATATTTGCAATAAATATGTCTCTTACCAGAGATTCTCTTAAATTTCCAAATTCACAATCCAAACTTAAATTTTCCAAGTCCAATAGAAAATTATTGATGTCTTCTGAATTATTTTGTTTTCGTGTAAAAAATGAATTTCTTATCATTGTTAAGTTTTTGTGAGGTGCAAAATATTCATCAAACTTTTTCTTGACTTGTCGTAGCGTGCTTGATTCCATGTTCATGTTAAATGATTTGAAAATTTCCATACCTTTGGAGCCAATTGAATGAAGCAGAATTGCGATTTTTCTTTGTTCTGTAGCTTCTTCCAAACCTGACGCTACCAGGTATATTTCGTAGTCTTGCCACCAATTTTTCCATTTTGAATCATTATTCATATTATTTGACAACACTTGCAGATTTGACAGGGCATGAAAATCATGTTGTATGTGTGACTTTTGCGCGTCCTTCGCCATTTTAAATTATACTTAATATTTTTCAATTTATGTTATTAACATCCAACTTCCAGTATTATTATATTATTATTGAGATCGCACTTCTGACACCATGTTTTATTCTATTTAATGTGGATGACTTTATATTAAGACACTGATTGTATTTTATGAGATAGACTTTTATTCTTGTGACGGTTATACAGAGAGCTTGTTAGCGTGACCACAGACGACAATACAATGTGTTACAATCACCTCTAGCACTAGTGATGTGCGACACCAATAGTGATGTTACATCCCTGACGAGTATATTATTTTACAGTTGGTTGACTATCACTAGGCCATTATAAGTGTGAAGTGAGTCACGAGGCAATTTCCGGAATGAGGTGAACCGGAAGGAGAGAAAACTGTTTCCTCTTGAGACGACATCAATCCTCACAGAGCTATCCATCGATGGGTGTAATATGACACTCCAGTAAAGTAAAACATTATGTTGTATCAACATACATATATACGAGTATGTACCGGGTATCGACTACCACCGGAAAGAGAAAAAATAACGTTCGTGGAAGGAAGCCAATGAAATCTCATCGATAATCATCATTTTTTTTCTTATCATTGGTAGCTTTAAATGTTACGTAAACAGATGTAAATATGCTGGCCAGATTTTCTATTATAAAAAATAAACCAATTTGATTTTGCAAATGAAAGAATAATAGAAAGAGATAAAGGGAGAAAAAAGGTCGGACATAAAAACAGGAACTAATTAGAATTTATTTTTTTACCTTTTACGTTGTTAGCCTATTTTGTGAAGTTATAATTGTATTCCAACATCGGATTAGTACTTTTTTACATCATTACAACAGTCGTGATTACATGACTACAACAGTCAGACATGAAAATAAGACCTACCCAGTATTATAGTTGTTTACCTTTTACTTTTAAAATCTTTATTTTCGTGAAATTATAATTGTATTCCAACATCGGATTAGTATTTTTTTACATCATTATAACAGACGTGATTACATTGATTACATGACTACGATAGTCAGAATTGAAAATAAGGCATACCCAGAATTATTGTTCTTCACCTTTTACTTTGATAATCTTTATTTTTGTTTAATTATAATTGTTTTCCAAGATAGGATTAGTAATTTTTTTACATCATTATAACAGACGTGATTACATTGATTACATGACTACAACAGTCAGACATAAAAACAAGACCTACCTGTAATTATTGTTATTTACCTTTTACTTTGATAATCTATATTTTTGTGAAATTATAATTGTATTCCAACATCGGATTAGTACTTAAGAGTCAAACATGAAAACAAGACCTAATCAGAATTATGGCTTTTAGTCTTTTGTTTTGATAATCTATATTTTTGTGAAATCGCATTAAAACGTTTTACATGACTACAGACTAATTGACATAGGAGGATATAATTGGAGGTTCACTATCATCGGTACAATCTTCAATATCTACACTACAGTACTAAATGGCTGTTAATTCTTGTCGAAATTGCTTGTCTTTTGCTCACTTTTTTAAGCAAATTAGCGATGAAGAAAATTTAGGGTTGGCACATATAACCATTTTTCAAAAGCTTATTTCTTTATTTTTAATGTTTTATTATACCATTCAGAACAATTAACATACTATTAAGAACAATTAACATAACATGAGAATTTACCAATAGAGAATAAAAAAATAAAAGGTTCGTAAAAATGTGTAAGATTTGTGGCGGAAAAGGGACAAATGGTGGCAAGTTAATATTAACTTTCATTGGCTATTAAGCATTTTCTTAAAGATTATAAATCTAAAGGTTTTCGTAGGTCAGGTCATGTGTATAGCATGCGGGTTTTTTAGTGCCAGAAAAGAATTTGTTAAAGTGACATTAGCCATATGATGGAAAAGGTTAAGGCCGTGTGCTCTAATTCACAGCTGGATGTAACACATTCACATAATCTGTTAATACCAATGGTTAATACTTTAACTACTGTGGTTAGGTCTGAGAAATTAGTAACTACATGTGTTTAACTACTCCGAAATTGTCTATGAAGCTGTGATTCCATAAACTCGATAAATTCATCATGTATTTAACAGCTTTTATTAAAAAATATATATATTTAAAAATCAGTGGTTTTCCAAGAATTTCTTAACAGGGTTGAAATGGACCAAAAATTTTACTTTGTTCGTTCTCGGTGTTTTCTTACTATGATATTCGATTTATTTGTGCATAACAGACTGTTCATTTACAATGCACATGTAACATCAACTACATGTTAAATAAATTTAATAAAGAAACATAGAATTCAAATTATAATGGGCAATGAATGGCATTTACATGCCCCTTGAATCATTCAAGGCTTTCGATGCAAAGTTTACACAATTTCTATTTTATTTCTCCCAAATTAAAATTAGTTTCAAGTAAATAATATGTTATTCGATACCTTGATGGACGAAAATGTATTACCATGTTTAAAACAATTGCGTAAAAAAATATTTGTAGAACCTCTAAAAATGACATAAATTAAGATTATATTTATAAAAAGAGAAGAATTAAATAAAACATAAATTGTTACAACATCAATGTTGTCTAATCATATTATTTTAATAATTTTAAAATGCTCTTAAACATTCCTTAAAAAATAAAACTTTATTTTAATAAATAAAAAGTAATTTTCAGTCACTTGGTGAGTGGATGTCGAGCCGAAAGGACGTCTATTTGTTTTCACAAAAACCTGGTGTAAATATATGTTTTAATTGGTAAGTCATGGGTAAACATGTTTTCATTGGTAAGTCAGCCACTCTGAACCTGCCCAGTGATTACTTATTTGTAAATTGCTGTGGGTGATTTTTTTTTTTGTAATTCATCGAAGTTAGATTACTATACGAGTAACTACGTACTGATAAATGCATTGTAAACGGATAATATAATTTTATTTTTATTGGAGAAATGACAGATACAGACAGTAATTTTCAGACATTAACCGGAGATTTCGCCTTCATGCATTCTTTTGACATAATTTTATATTATAATCTATGGAATCACGAAATAAAAATCAGTATTTCAGTCCTATCAGATAATATGTTTAATATAGTTTACAGGTCTACGTGAATATATTGAAATTTTGTTGAAACATTAGCTTAAAACACCGTTGCTTGTAAATGGAAAATTTTCCTACAAAGGTTTAGTAAAGTCATTGTTTACTTGAATGCTCGGTAATTTATGCCATCTAAGATTTGGTTATTTAAATCACGAAGCTATGAATAATTATTTATATATAGGTTAGACCTTCAGGGTGATAATTATTTGTTCTATCATGCATAATTCTGTTCTAGCAAATAAAAAAGTAATAAGACAATTTTCTACATCGATGCCTCATTTTAAGGATTCTATCAAATACTGTTAAACGCGTGGCTCCATCGTATAGCCAATTTGCATAGCGCATTATCTATTCTCAAATGTTTGAGTGATTTAATTGAGAAAACTTATATTAAATCAAAAGAAATATTTTAATATTAAGCTTTTTTAAAGATAGATGCGTTGTAATTGAGGGTATTATAAGAAACAATAATTAAAATTTAAATGTTTATGAACGATGTCAAATTTCAATAGCATATCGCAGATAAATGCAATGCACACAACATAAAAATTCATCAAGCAATAACGCAATTAAAAAAATTATTATCTTTCTGTCCTTGGAAATCAATAAAACCATTTACGTCACGTGATCTGGTAAATACTTTCATTTTGATTGAAAAAGTAAAAAACCGTTAATTAAATATATTATTTTAAACATCATCATCAAATCATACAAATTTTGGTTGGGAGTCTGTCACTCTATGAGTGATTTTAACTCTGGTTCGATAAGATGAAATCGGATTTGTTTTGAATTTAAGTGTCATTTTCAAAATTGATTACGATTGTGTCAAGAATTCAGACACGCGATAAAGTGGCTACCTATAATAAACAGAAAATTATTTTTATGGGTTTTGACTTGAGCTGTCACGACGATGTCATCAGCGTAGGTAAATTTACTGCCTTCAGTGTCCTCGCGAGTGTAAATGTTAAAAAGCAACGGGGCCAACACTGAACCTTTTGTAATTTTTTGCTTTTTCCTCCCTAGAAAAACCTTAAAGTGCGATCGGTTAGCAGTTGCTCAATGAGTCATACTGTCTTGACTCATCCTCTATCATGTCGTAGAGTTTAACCAGGAGGCCTTTATGCCACACCGTGTCGCAGGTCGAACAGAGATCAATGAACGCTGCCACAATATTAAGCCTTTTCTGGATCCCAGTTTCAATGTGTTATCAATGCCAACACCGTAGCAGTAGCAGTGGTCGCAGCAGTAACGGCCTGGTCTGAAGCCAGCTTATTCTTGCAGAACCACGTTCTCTAAAATTGGAGCAAGCCTGGGGAGCACAACTCACTTTTGGGAGTTTATACATGGTACATAAAAGCGAGATGGGATGATAGCTTTTCGGATACTTATTGGGTTTAAGGTTCGCAATAAGGCAATGGAGAGGAGAGACGAAGTCCTCTTCGATTGCGTGAGCTTTAGGGAACCGAGAAGGAGTGGAGAGGAGAGATGAGGCCACCTCCGTGAACTTTTTTCAGATATTTGTAATTTCTTTTTTCTCTTTTGCGATCTATAGTTTGTTCGTGGTACAGCATGTTTCAGAAAATCTGAAAGAACTCCATCACATCCAGCTGCTTCCCCAGCTTTTGTTGAAGGAGGGATTGGAACTTGGAACTGATACTTCAAGAATTTAGACTATCCAGTGATTTTTCATGGGTGTGCGCTAATTAAATATAATATTGACGACAACTCTCAAATAAAATTTGAAATTTTAATGATAGTTATTGTTAATGTTATTTAAACCGATTAAAAATTGCAATGAAGTTCAAAGTGTTAATCTTAAGAATTTAATATTCTTTTAATATAAACTCTGAATAATCGCTTATTCAAGCACCTGTTTACCAGTAGAGTAATCCTAGGAAATATTGACATTTGACCCGCTTTGTATTGAGATTAAACCCTCGCACAAAGGAGTAAGACATCACTCAGCGTGACCTGATTCTAATCTGACGGCTCAGGAAGGAAACAACAAAAATATCCAGCACGAAGGTCTGAAAAGTGATTTCACTATTATATTCTATTCTATAGAATATTTCCTTTTAATATGAACCCTCCCCTGGTAAGCAGACAAAGAAAATTTGATATTGAAATATAACTTTGAATTTAAATGAACAATTGTTTTATACCACTTTAATATACATTGTTGCAAATAGTTAACTAGTTTCGTTTATAACTAACCTTCTTCAGGACCGTAACATAAACTAACTTAAGTACAGACATTTACATGCATAAATAGTTAACAATAAGAAGGGAGAGAGAAAAAAATGTTTGGTAGAGGGGTAGGACGGGCCCCGTCGTTGAGGGGTAAGGCTCTCGACTAGCAAGCTGGAGGTAGCGGGTTTCGAATTCTGATGTGCGCAAGTAAATTTTATGTTATTTAATTTGATGTTATTTCACAAATTACTCCATTAAAATAATATATAGTATATCAATGGCACGGTCCAGAGTGGAAGATTCTCTCAGTATCGCCCTGGTGTAAGACCACAATTCAGAATTAAAAAGTTGCTTGAAATGGCTTTTTCCGTGTTTGGTGACAAAACCTGAATAGCCATGACCTTCCCACCTTCATCTTTCCCATCTCATTTCCCACAATATATACCAATTGGGGATGCCATAGTCTCACGGTTGGGAGCAGTTGAGACTCATGTGCGGTTTCACATAAAAATTTTAAAAAACTTTTCAAAGTTACAAATAACCTAACAATAATTTTAAAATCTTCTGCTTCCACCATAGTAAGCGGAAAATGCTGCTTGTGTCATGGATGAGGTCTTAACCAGCCAAATAATTGAACTCACGGCGCCCGGGTGAAACCCAGACGCAATGTCAACTCAGTCACTGACCTGACTTTGTGTAAAGTTAAAATTAACACAGGGGTCGTCAACGGAAGTGTCTGTGGAAGTTTTATATTATATAAAAGATGTCAACGGACGTACCTGACAATTTTCAACGCACCTAACTTTATTTGCAGAATAAAACGTAAACAAAATGTTGGTCGCATTTAATTTAGTTTTTGATCCGTACTTGGGCCAGCTTACCTCTTACGCTAGAAAACACATTAGACTAGTTGGAAGTTCGATAAAACAAGTAGCGTTATAAGTATCGTACTTATCGTAGTAAGTTCCTTCATTTTTCTTCAGATTTTTTCGTATTTTAAGACGTAAACAAATATGGGGTGCCGTATGGGGTTTAATTACGTCTATGTGCAATTCAAGCGGGTATACCCCAAGGCTCCGAGTTGGTCCCCTCGAGGCGAAACTCAGTCATATTCTAGAAGCGACATTTGCAGGTCTGCAGGGCTCGTACGAGGTAAATGTCAAGTACCTATACGAAGCACGTTATGAACGCGTAGTGAGCTAGCAGCAAATAGGCAGCAGGTAAGGGAGTTTGTATTAATATTCAAGATTCTGCCGAATCTCCCAAACTGTTAATCGAAAAGCTTTTTCAAAATTCTTCTTTTTTTGTTATTACTAGCGCTGAAAAAAATCATGTAATATTATAATTGTAGGGTTTGTGATGCTGGAAGTATTTGTCCCAGGATCGATGTATTTTTAATTATTATTATTTTTTCATTAGATTCGATTAGAAATTTACCTTTGAAATGAACACCGTTAAATCACTAAATCTGTCAAAAATTTAAAAAAAATAAAATTATCCATTTCTTTCTTCATTTTCATCGGTAAAGTTTACACGTTCCTTCAACATCTCAAATCAATTCCAGCATTTCCTTTTAGTTCCAGATTTTTTGTTTGACAATATTCGATAAAAAAAACTTCTTGTTTTCTTTTAACGTCTACGAATCTGAAAAATCAACCTTCTTGTACTTGTGGTATTCCCTAGAACTTTCCTTTTTCGTTGATCTTCCAAAGAAATATTTGTTCTTCCTAACTCGTGGAGCAACTCAACACAACTGTCCCAAATCCCTCGACAGACATTTATACAAGAATGTATTCATATACCTATCCTACATACATGATATGCATTTTTCTATAACAACAATACACAAATATATTATATTCTGTTTATGTTGTTTTATCGGTTCATAACTCGTACAAATATTTGTATGCATATACATACATACTTACGTTTCTATTTGATACTTTCTGTTATTTACTACTAGCTGATGTACCCGGCGTTGCTGGGGGTTATCCTTATGAAATATACATATATCATCACAGACTTTTCTGTAGACCTTTTTAAGATATACAATTCCGTACTACATTATTTTGATGTATCTCGTAAGGTTTAACCAGCGTTAGCGATGTAAGCATCCGAAAATATTATTTTACGACATGATTACAAAACATCGACTTTTTATACTTTTTATAAATATAATATGCATGGATTATATATATTTAAACCTTTCGGGAGAAATTTTATAAGTGATAATGAAATCCCTATTAAAATCTATTTCGCAGTTTATAAGAACTAAGAATACAAGCAGTTGGCCTCTCAGAAGCTGGGCGTACTGTACACGGCCCGCAGATACTTTAATAATACACAACTGCTGACCCTGTACAAATCGCAAGTGCGCCCTACTGTCGAATTTGGCAGCCATCTCTGGTCCGGAGCCCCTAAATACCTGAAAAAAACCCTTGACTCTGTGCAGAAACGGGCGGTCCGTTTGATAGATTCCCCAATCTTAACAAACGGACTGCAATCTTTAGAGCACAGGCGTCAGGTAGGTATGCTGTCCTTGTTCTATCGGTATTACAATGGAAGATGCTCTGAGGAACTAGCGTCATTGATCCCTTCGGCACCGGTGCGTAGTCGGGATACACGCCAAACGCGCGCCCAACATTTGTACACAGTTGACACTTGTCACATGAGAACGGGTCGCTTCTACGATTCGTTCTTAAGTTCAACAGCTCGGCTGTGGAACGAACTGCCGGTCTCTGTGTTTCCTCCTTCCTACAACATGGGACTCTTCAAGACCCATGTTCACTCCTTCCTCTCCACAAAAAGACCCTCCACACAGCATCCCCAAAGATGACATAGGCCCTGAGGGAAATTATTTTCTTCAGGGCCTCCTATGTGGAGTTAATATAAAAATTTTAAAAAAGACACACGCGGATAGCAACTTTATTTTATTTATAGATTTCTGATCTTACAATTAAAATTAAATATTAATCATAGTATTAGTATTTTAGTAAATAGCATTAATTTTCAACATACTTACCTATGTGTGTTACTACTTTAACCAAATGTAAAATTCTATGTAAAAGCCCATTAGGCTGATAATAAATAAATAAATATGTTCTTTTCCCTAGCAGACGAATTGATTAAAAACCTAAGACATTTTTTTTATACTTGCGGTTGAAAACAGACCTATAGAATACTTTATGTCTTATCGTCAGAATACTGCCAAAATATTCCTTATGAACTTCTCAATTGAAACGGTACTTGAAAGTAGACATGGATAGCACAATGTTTTTAACCCTAGAAAGCTAACGTTCGTCAAAATGACGAGTAACATAAAAATCTACCTGTATCTTTTGAATGCTTCTACAGAGAATAGCCGTTAAGTCTCAACTTAGTGGCGCTAGACTCGTGCACATGGTGGTTATGCTTAGTCGGTAAGTTCTTTGTTTTTGAGATACATACTAACTACCCGCCGTTTTATCAAATGTTTGGTTCAACGGTTTTGATGATTTAATGATTTTGTCCAACTTGCACCAAAAAATGTAAGTAATTCGATTATCATCGTAGATGTATCTCTCTTTCTCTCTTGTTCCCGATGTCAAAAAAAATAAATTACAGTAGTGTACCTATTTAGTGTAACCAAAAATTAAATTAATCTAAAAGCTGAAATTTGTCTAAAAAAACATGTTGCCATTTTAGATTTGTTATTTATATGTTTTAACCACATCATTCTATATTTCACTACATAAAATAAAAATAATCAAAATCTAATTAAAAAATAGGAATTCAAACCAAATTAGTCAAAAATGCTAATACTTAGCTTATTGAGGTACAATAACAACATTAGCTACTTTGGGTTAAGTACTACGTAATAAAAACATCAAAATTTAATGCGCAGACCTGTTCATCAACCATAACCGATGTATGTATGTATATACCTTAACTATCGAACTTTAGTTCATTCATTTCATTTTTTATTTGGGTTAGTTCTCTCACCAACTGAAGCAGTCAGTCCTTTTCAGATCAACAGCCCATCACATTTATTGACGATATCTGTTTATTGTTCCCAACCAAGGTGTTAGTATTATATTTTCAAGAATTATCTGTCTATTTGAGATTAATGGGGACAAGCAGTAATTTCTGTAGCAACACAAAGCGACACTTCAGAATTCTATTTCAATGGTCACGTCTCAATCGCTTAACATCACCCCGTATCGTGAAAAGATTTACATAATATTATTAAAGGTTGTAGATAATAATAAATAAGGTAATGGGAGAAAACTTCTTTAGGAAATTGAGTATGCGACAACCATTGTGACTGATATAATACAACTTTCGCAAAACCCATTACGCGCTCTATGGAATATGTGGGTATATAAAAATTGTGGGATACCAGACATGGCAATGTGTGTATAAATTACGTCGTATCTCTTTTACACCGGTATGATAGGATGATTCCAATACAACTCACTTTGTAGGACTAGTGTAACCGTTTACACCGGTATGATAGGATGACTCCAATACAACTCACTTTGAGGACTAGTAAAACCTTTTACACCGGTATGATAGGATGATTCCAATACAATTAACGTTTTAGGACCAGTGAAGCCTTTTGAAATTAAAAAAAATATTTGTAACATAACATTAATGGTAACAATTATTTTATAAGCAATAATTATTAGCCTGAAACACTCATCCACATTGAAAAATCTCCTGATAAAAGATACATGACGCCAACGGGACCCTTCGATTTCCGGTCGACAGCTCTGACCACTGAGCTATGGCGGCTTATCTCTTATCCGCGAAATAATTCAATATATACTAGTGTTTCATTCAACAATTACTGCTTGTTACATTTTTTCACCTGAAACAACCAACTTTATTTTATACGAGAAAGGCATTGTAAGTGCTAACTCTCTCACTAGATGGCGTCGAGACAAATTGTCTACATTTTTTGGTGAAAATACTAGAACTTGTCAAATATTAATTATTATTTTTTTGGTAAACTAATGTTTTTAAGACAAGATTTTTTATGCATACATATACATGATACATGACGCCAACGGGACTTCAAAAGGACAAAGAAGAAATCGAAAGGACACGGGTTCAAGTCCCGTTGGCGTCATGTATCTTTTATCAGGAGATTTTTCAAATTAATTATTGCTTATAAAATAATTGTTACCCTTCGTGCTATGCATAAAAATCTTGTCTTAAAAACATTAGTTTACCAAAAAAATAATAAATAACATTAATGACTCACAATCAACATATAATTCAATAATAATTTGGTGGGTGGATATGGATACCGCCGCCCCGGCAACCATTTATTGGAAAACCAATACCTCTGCCATAGGTAACCTCAAGCAATTCGCTACGTTTGTGACTTAGCAGGGGTGCCCGGGTTCATCGGCTGAGGTGTGTTCAGATCTTGGCGGGGGGTGCGCCTTGCCCACCAGCTGCGTGGCGGACCGGATCGGGAGAGGTCACTTTAGGGAGACCCTTTAACCTCTCCGGTTGGTCTCTTTTGACCCATCGTCTGCACCGCAGCGTAAGGGGAGGATTCATACGTCAGTCACTCCTGGACATACTGATCCCCAGATTCCTACCCATCCCTCATACATTTTTCCTTCCCAGAACTTCTATATTTTTATTTTCAATGTAAAATAGTGTCCAACTATTTTACATATTTTAAATGTAAATAGTGGGACACTTTAATAAAGTGTACTTAAACAGAATACACAATAATATAGGCAATTCTACGAGGGTATGTGTACTGAAAGGGCACAAGCCGTGATCAATCGATTCCCCAATACGACTTCACAAAGGACTTCATTTGTGTCGTGGTTGTATACGAATTATTTACTTTTCATGGACGAATATTCCAAACAGATCAGAGATCCATTAAATATCTTTTGAATGCAGGGGGAAGCGTCCAAGATGGCCGTTTCCCGCGGATAAGCTTAATGCCAAATCACTATTTTGATTAATCTTTATAACGAATTGGTGTACATTATGAATACCAAAAATATGCTTTAGATAAATTGAAGGATTTCCTATCGTTTCGCTTGAGTAGAATGCAAATTTTAAAAATATTACTCAATAAAAAATATAAATGTAAAATACTAAAAAAAAAATTTTTCAATAGAAATGTATGAACGCATAAAGATAACATCTTTTAAAAAATACAGTATTATAGCTAAGATTATCTGTGACAGTTTCACTTGATTAACTTTTTGCTTTCTTAGAAGGAGTTAGCGCAACACGGCATAACACCCCAAAAACAAACAAAAAAATCAATGAGTGTTTCGTTTAGAAGTACGAATATACATGGTGTCCGGGGGTAAAGTGCACAAACTTCGGAAGGAATGAATCCACATGATGGTAGAAGTAAAAAATTATACGTTTTTCGAAATACCGTTGTTTATTTTTCCATTCTGAAATATTTTTCCATGGAAGAATTTATTTTTTCCATACATTTAATTCAATTTTTGTATCTTAAAACTGCCTTAAAACGTCGAAATTTTTTAGAAAAGTTATTTATGTTTTTTACTTGTCCTACTATGTAGAATCACCTCCCGAAGTTTGTGCACTTTACCCCCGGACAACCTGTAGAAATAGTATGCTAAGATTTATTTTTTTAAACTGGTGCAGACCCGTGAAAAATAACAGGATTAACCCTACGAAGTTTAAATAAAAGAAGAATTATAATAATTTTCTCTTAAATATTATATTTGCGGTAAGTACTTTATTGCTTGTCTAAATCCTTCACGCCATGTGAATTTTCATCAGTTCCAATTCTGAAAAATTCAAAACAAATCCCAGTTCATTGAATCATAGTTACAATCACAGACACACAACCACTATACACCACGAAAAATACTACTGAATACCCTGTTTGTAGCGCCCAAATTAATACGGTAAGAACCCTCCAAATAAGACATTAATTCGCTACCCAAAGCACATCACTCATGAAACTTTCAAGGAAAACAAAATTATTTGTAAGTTATCCGCAGTTTTTCGGGGTTTAACTCAACACCATCTAGAAAATCTGACAAGTTTTCAGACCTTCTCGAAAGCTCTAAAAATATTTTTTAAAAACTCCAGAAAATGTTGAAATAACTTTTATATTTGTTTATATCTGCACCACCAGTTCATAAGACGGGATTGAAACTCCTTCTCCGAAAATAAACAATGGGATAATCAAAGAGATATAAACCTTCTTACTTCATTTGATTCAAAATGGTAGACTCTCAAGTCATTATTTGAATTATGATAATTACTTGAAGAAAATAATGAACGGTCTTTCTGTGTTTTAGGCTCAGCATCGAAACACTTGTCCGGAGTCATTTATTTATTATGAGAAGGGTATCCCCAACCCATATAATTTCATATCGTCGAAAACAGGAGACAGAGAAGGAGAAATGAATGGTTGAATAGTATCTTAATTTTTCCGATATTGTCACAAAACAGAGCCAAATCTGATTACATTATTGAAAGAGCACCAAATGAAAACAATAACTTAAAACCTCAGATTGTAATATTAAATAATTGAAGAAAGTATCCAAGCAAAAAATGTGAAACGGAAAAATCAGAAAAAAAGAATCACTCTCATCTAGGAATCGAATCCAGGACATCAGACTTGCCGGGGCTTGGATTTAACACTTAGCTAATCCGACTAAGAACTACCACCATTATCTTTTCGGTCTGCTATATGCGTACGTGGTTGCAAGGAGTATTCTAATATCTTTGCGTGCTTGCAAGATTCTACCCGAATTTAATTGCAATTTAAATTAGTGTCTTGGATAAATAATTCCATTTTTGTTTTTAATATTCGCCATCTATTGACTTTCAAGTCAGGTTGAATATTCAATATTTGTATAGTAGAATGACTTACTGAGTAAAATCTCAAAATGTAATTTTTTATCATTGAAGATAATGTTTTCAACTCTTAAACGGAAAATTTAATATTGAAAAATCAGAAAAAGATTCGCTCGCATAAAAACGGAACCGTAGTTATCTGAGTTATTAACACTAGTAACATGTCAATATTGCAATTCGCAAATAAACTTCTTGATTCGTGCATGAAAAGTGGTCAACAAAGGTCCATTATCTTATTCCATTAGCGTATTTTGACTTACGATAACAGCAAATGTACTATGTATTCTCTTCTTACTAATACAAATAATATCGCCAGCATTCGACATTTATGCAATCAAACGTGTTATTTCCTTGCAATAATGTTAAAAACAGAAAACAATTTCCTCAGTAAATTACGGGAAATTACAATATTGTCTCTCGGTGTATTCCGATTACACCTAATTGATGCTGTACGAAATGTACATACACCGCGGATGTACCATCACAACCCCGACAAATTTAATTAATGTTCCAACCGAACGCGGAATTCTAGGCATAGGCGAAGACATGCAATAATATGTATACTGTACATTCTTCCATCAGTCTAATTAAAATGCTGGCTCGGGTAAACATCGGCTTCCTCTCTAACCCACTTTTCCTAAGACAATGCTCTACTGTTTTGAAACTTTGCAATAAAACAACACAGATCGCTAGTTGAAAATCTGGCTTGTTACTTAATTTGGTTTGTTTTTCACATAATTAATATGAATCAATTCCAGAGTTTCCCAGTGATGCATTCTAGTCAAAGAAAGATCCCTTTGGATGTAAGTTTTTTTTTTATTTCAGATTAATAAAAACAGTACCTTACTATTAAAATATTTCACGTAAAACAGTTATAAAACGTTTATCGACTATAAAAATAGCGGTAATTTTTGTCCATGATTTAGTAACTTCCCGAAGGATTCACTTCTGAGATTTTAGTAATACGTTCATCAAAAATAATTAAAATAAGGACCGTAGGTCCGTCCATTTCGTCGGGCCATGCCCCAAATATTGTTTTCATATAACTGCATCACTTATGTCGTTACGATTCCCACTTTATTTTGGAGTTTTGATAGGGAAAATTGAACCGTAGGTCTGTCCAATACACCAGAACCGCGCGTGGCATATGATTGTGCTCGGCTGCTTCACCTACGTCGTTAAGATTCTGGATTTATTTAAGGGTATTGTCTCGTCTTGTTCTCACAATGTTCTTGATTGAAAGTGCAACTGTCGCTTTTCTCCGTACTGTAAAACTCTTGTGTAGTGTCACATAAAAATATGAGATTATTAGACTTTGTAAAATACGTAATTGGAAAGTACTTTGAAAATGCTTTTAGCTTTAAAAATACACATTACTGCGGTGTTGTTCCAATTTCTATTTTGACCATGACGCGCGGTCCATAGTAAAAAATAACACACGACGGTAAACAATAACACACATGGAATTTCATAATCATTTTCGCAGTTAAACAAATGTTTGTGTCTATTGTCTCTTTTATATGTCTGAAATCATATTGGATGATCGAAACTCCTCATTGCATAGATAAATAGATTTTCAGTTGGCGTCAGAGTGTTATATTGTCTGCGGACGTTTGTTGTGATATTTTCATTGTTTAATCAACATTGATTGGATTTGTAAATAACTAGTTATTTTTGTTTAAAGGGCAATTTACTGGTGTGCAGAGCAGTACCTAAATCTGGTCATGTTAAGAGCATGCATGAGAGACGGTTTTTTTTGTTTTTTTACATTGACTCCACACAGGAGTGTCATCTTTTGGGATGCTGTGTGGGGGGGTCTTTTTCAAAGAAAAGAAGGAGAGAAAATACTAGGAAGGTAAAAGGTATGAGGGTTGGGTAGGAATCTAGGGATCAGTAAGTCCAGGAGTGGTGACGGCTATATGAATATATCCTCCCGAAAAGAGAAGCTCAAGGCGACTGGTCGAGAGACCAGTTGGAGAAGTCAAAGGCAGCCCAAACCAGCCTCTCCAGATCTGGCACGCAACGCAGCTGGTGGACAGGCGCATCCTGAACACCCGGGCACCCCTGCTAAAACACCTAACGTAGCGAACCACTTGGTGTGACCTATGGCAGAGGTGTTGGATATCCATTAAATGGGTGTTGGTTATCCATTAAATGGGTGTTGGTTATCCATTAAATGGGTGTTGGTTATCCATTAAATGGGTGTTGGTTATCCATTAAATGGGTGTTGGTTATCCATTAAATGGGTGTTGGTTATCCATTAAATGGGTGTTGGTTATCCATTAAATGGGTGTTGGTTATCCATTAAATGGGTGTTGGTTATCCATTAAATGGGTGTTGGTTATCCATTAAATGGGTGGCGGTACCCAAACCTGCCTCCCTAATTACAATATTTAATATGATTGTAAATGAAGCAAGGAGTGTGTGCCAAGACAGAGACGTTTACTATCTTTATCTATAGCTATGCCTATCCCTTAGTTAGGATGGTTAAGAATAGGTAATGTCAATGAATGGTTTATTTATGTAATATCGAGAAGAGTTGCAAATTAGTTCAGCGCACAATTGAGTCATGCGGAATCAAATGCAGAACTATCAAAAAAAAAACAAAATAAACAAAAAATGCCATATTTTTATTTAGGTCATAATGTGCATAAAAGTGTTTGGTATCAAAGTTTGAACCTTTCACGGAGATAGAATCAAATGCACAACTGTTAGATTTCGATCGATTCTATATAGTTCTACCTTTGTTTCTAAACGACTCAATTAGTACGTGTTTGTATTGGATTTTTTATAATGCTTAATGCATGATTTGTGTTAACTCTAGTGGTGTATCAAACAGTGTTTCGTTCTTCGTGAATATGATTACTCATATGAATATGGTTCCTCTTGAAATGAAGGTAAACCTCGTGTTTTATTTCCATTGTATAAAATTTAACTGTCATGATTTGTGGTGGGTCAGAAATCGGAGAAAAATTATGTACTTTTTTAAAAGGTTTAAGTTTATTTCCCCTCAAATTTACAGTATGTTTTCATTAAATGTAAATTAGATTTGTCGTTGAACTAAGCAGTTACTGAGTCAGTCACATCCTTAGTTACATGTGATAAATATGGTTTTGATAAATTAGTTGGGTGTTACGAAAACAAACATGTTATTTTTTTATCAGTCAACACAATCCCTAGGACATAATGTCAATCTGCGCTAATTTCGCTAGAGCGAAAAAAATTTGATTGGAATTTTATAACCCGAATTTTTTTATTCACCTCCAAATTTCGATATACAGAATATTGTGGTCTAGAGGTAAAGCTCTCGACTAGCAATCCGGAGGTCACGGGTTCAAAACCCACAAATGCGCAAATAAATTTTATTTTATTAATTTGTGTTATTTCACAATTTATTCATTTAAAATAATATGTAGTATATTTGCGGCACGTTCCAGAGTGAAAGACACTCTCATCATCGCCCTGATTCAGAGTTGAAACGTTGCTTGAAATGACTTTAGACTTTTTTGGTGACCAGATCTGAATAGTCAGGTATTGCCCCATCCCCTTCCCCTCCACACTTTCTTCAGCCTCACAACATACCCCAATCGTGGATGCCATGGGGGTTGGAAGTAGTTGGGGTTGGGTTAGGTTAGGTTAGGTTGGGACGCTTGTACGGTATTAACATAAAATTACTCATACAAGATACATTTCTATCTAAAAAAACCCGTTTCATTGTATAAATCGTATAAAACGTGAAAACATCTACTACCCGCCCCTGTAACCCATCACGTGTTGGGGAGTTTTTCAAATGGATGTATTTCCGCTCTTAAAGGGTTTCCGGAATATTGCGTGCGCCAATCTCCGGGGAAATCACACAAGTGCACAACACAGTGCATTGCAGTCCGTCGTAAACAACCGTCAACCATAGCCCAGCTGGCTGCATGGTGCACAGCACGCTCCGGATACGGAACTAGAGGTGAAATCATTATTACGGATAGTAATTGTTATTAATTTAATTCTGAAAATTGGGTAACAGAAATCTGATCCAATGGCAATTATATTGGGGCATTATGTTTTGGCGTACTTATGAGCGAATGCAGTATACTTGTATTCACACAATAAGAACATTTTTATTAATATAAACAAGTATCTATGTACAAGATATGCCTTCTATTGCTACTTATACATCTGCGAACCGAACTGCCGAACTGAACCTCAACTTATGGGAAAGAAACGAAGCAACCGCAAATGGCGCGAAACACCGCTTGCAGTTGATTCGTTCCTTTCCCGCAATTCGTGGTAGGTATACAATTATTGTATACGCACCCTAAGAGTTGTTTGTTTTCAATATTGCATTGGTGTGCTGAATGATATTAACTTACTTCATTAAAGAAATTGGAGTTTGAAAACTCAATCTTTCTAAATAATAATCGCTTTAGTCTTGTTTAAATGACCAAACACCCGGTGTCCAGAAATTCGTGGTACAAACTCTACTGGTGAATCTATGGAGTCGATTTTATTGTATAACATTTTGACTAGAGCTTTAGTTCTTGAGTAAATCAAGTCCGAAGTTTAAATTTTTAAGTCAAATTTGAAAAAAATCTGTCGTTAGATGTTTCATATCGAATGTTTAATTTTTTTTTAATGCGTCGAAGCATACCAAAGGGATTTTTAAAACTCTTGAGTTACCTTTTTTTTTTTTTTTTTTTTTTTTTTTTTTTTTTTTTTTTTTTTTTTTTTTCTTGAGTTACCGATGGGGATGGAAAAAAAATTGAATGCTAAATGTCGAAATGCTTAAATCGAAATAATAAATAAAAAATTGAGTTCTCTATGTAATGTAGATTAACCAGTTTTCCATTTATACGGCGAGTTTCCAACCGCCTTGTAAAAAAGCCAAGTTCTTCCGATCATCCTTTCCATCCACCATTATTTTTTCGCTACAATGTTTCCCAACATTAGTGATGCCACTAACTATTGGAACTCTAAAGGAACCCTCGTGTTGTCATCAAATAATGCGTAATTGTCATATTATGTGTAATCATTACGTCCAATTAAAACGAGTCGTACATAACAATATAATAATTGCAATACGATATTATAATTTTCAAATTATGATGAAGATACCCTACCCTAACTCAACCTTTTGCCTTTTTTTAAATTTTCCAAATACCTTACAGTATTATGTTTCCTCTGGTCCGATAAAACATTCGTATTATTTTATATTCCGATTTATTTTTCCTTGAGAGATTCGTAAAGAGCGCGCAGGGTCAAATTACTGCAAAGAAAGTAGATTTTACTCTCACCCATTATTTATCTCGGTGTTGTGTAATATTATATCAACCAGAATTTTTTGGTAAACCTATCTGTTTCATCTGTTTAATGAACGTTATTAACATGATTGCATAATGTAATGCCCTTACTTATAACGTATTCCAGGAAAGTTTCACCGTAGTACGTAGTTTCGCCAATGACGGACAGGTACATTAAGTACCTAATCATTACGTAAATTGTATTGCTCGGCTGTTTGTAGTTTAAACAGAGTACTTTGGATTACATATCATACAGTTGACCCTATACTTGCAAAATACCAGCTAAATGGCACTTTACTAAATTAAAAATAACTAAACAAGTAGAACTTTAATACTCGGCTTCTTCCAAATTTTTAGACTTACCTTTTTACATTAGCCCCACACAGAAAATAATTTCCCTCGTAGCCTATGTCATCTTTGGAAATGAAAGAGAGGAGATTCTGAGGAGGAAAAGAGTATAAGAGGTGGGTAAAAATATGTCCAGGAGTGACAGACGTATGAATCAAGGCGATGCACAATGCATTGTCCCTTGGACCAAAATACAAAAATCGACATTCGAATTTATGAATTATAATTTTGCTATTGTAAATATGATGAGTCATAACTGCCATGACATTATTCTTAATTACTTTGATGACGTCATTGGCTAGTTATGCGCCCTCAACTTAGGGATTACCGACAGCGATGCGCTAATCACATTATCAGTTGCATTTTAGCACTTGAGTAAGACGCATCGTTTATATAAAAATACCACGTTTTTATTATCAAACCACAATGGAATCTACTGGCACAGGTATGTATAATGTAATTATTTTTAAATTATTCAATTTTTTTCTTTAGTTGTTCTGTATTGTGTCCTCAAAGTTGTCACCTAAATTTCACGCCTGATTAATGCGTTACTCAACTTTGAAGGCATTTTAAAAAATAACACCAAATATCACCTCGTGGTTTTTACGATTTATTAATGGTCAACTAATAAATTTTCATGTCCCAAAAAATTGGCTGCGTCTGTCCGCGACTAAGGATTTTATGATTTTTTTTTCAGACGGAGGTAATTCTATCAAAAATTTCGAACTCGCAGAAGTCTTCTTCGAAAGCGAAAAATCCGATAGACAACTGGCTGTTTTTCAGAAAATATGTTCGCTTATGAATTTTATTGAAGTCGATGATGAAAATCGGGACAAGATAAGGACTTTCAGCAGACTTTTTTGTTTAAAATTCAACAATTTGCTGAATGACGTTTCACGCAATCGAGGGAAATTTCGTGCACGCAATGAGACGTGGCTAAACCAACAAATACAGTTACCATTGGGTTTAAAAGGTCTACAAGATATAACCAATCAGCCTGGACCAAGTCGTACCCGCGGAAGACCCCTCAAGCCATTCGAGGAAGCTTCGCTCAAGACCAAAAAAAGGCGCGTATCGGAGCTCGTGTATGGAAGAAAATCAGACGAGCTGCAGTTTGCTGCGGATGTGGCTAGAGGTACACCAGAAAAGGATGGGACGTCTTCACTAACTCCTCATCAAGCACTAGCCCTTTATCTCGATCTAGATCTATCAGAAAGTAAATACAAAGTGTTAAGAGCTGCAGTAAATGCTGTGCACCCAAACTGCTTTCCAAGTCTTTACCAGCTTAACAAAACGAAGAATGTTCTCCTGCCATCGTTAATCACAGTCACTGAAACTTCAGCTGAAGTTAATTTACAAGAACTTCTGCAACTAACTGCACGGAGTATTATCAATTTGGCTACATTGGAGGAGGGTAGCGATAACTTAAAACTTGTATGTAAAAGGGGTTTCGATGGCAGTTCGGGTCACAGCCAGTATAAACAAATATTCACGGATGCTTCAAGCACTGATGAATATTTGTTTCTGATAGCATTGGTGCCATTAAAATCGATTGATCTAGATTCTGGACGAGACGTTTGGGTAAATCCAAGACCATCATCGACACTCTACTGCAGACCAGTAAAGTTTATTTTCCAAAAAGAAAACGCAGAGCTTGTGCGCAATGAGGAGGAGGAGATGAATGAGAAAATCAGTAATCTGCATGCTTGTGACCTAGCTACCGAGAGTGGTCAAAGATGTCGTGTTAACTGCGAGATGTTGCTCACTATGATGGATGGTAGTGTGAGCAACATATTATCCGGTACAAACTCCACGTCTAAGTGCCTAATCTGTGGAGCAACTCCAAAGGAGATGAATACGGAAAACGTGTTGAATCGTCCACCTAATACTGAGAACTTTCGATTCGGTTTGTCCACCCTACACTGTTGGATTCGATTTTTTTAGTGTATTTTGCACATAGCCTACCGACTACCTGTCAAATCCTGGCAAGTTAGGGGGGAGGAGCAAAAGAAAATTGTCGATAACAATAAACAAAAATTCAAGCCGACTTCAAATCAAAAATGGGTTTTTTAGTAGACAAACCGAAGCCAGGATATGGCTCTACAAACGATGGCAACACAGCAAGACGTTTCTTCTTGAACCCCGACCTCAGCGCAGAAATTACGGGTATTGAAAAGGAGCTAATTGTGAAATTTTCTACAATTCTCAGAGTGCTCGCAAGCGGCTACCACATCAATCTCGGTAGTTTTAAATTATTGTTAAACGAGACGTAACAAATGTACATCAGTCTTTATGGCTGGTATTATATGCCTAGCAGTGTTCACAAGGTACTACTTCACGGGTGTGAAATAATCGACGCATTTTCCTTGCCAATAGGACCTTTATCCGAAGATGCGCTAGAGGCGAGACACAAGGAGGTTAGAAAAAATCGACTATCTCATACCCGTAAATGCTCGAGAGAGAGCTCCAACACAGACCTGATCAGAATATTGCTGTTGACTTCTGAACCTCTCTTATCATCCAAAAGGAATATAACTACAACTAAAGGCGTGAAAATGGATGGAGAGGTTCAGAAGTATATTAAACAAGTAGACGAACCTTCCGCCACATCCAGTCTAAACCTACATCTAGATTTAGAATTTAGTAGCGACCAAGAATTTTCGGATTCAGATTAGTTTAAGATCCCATACATGAACTTATATCACACTTACCAATTAAGTAATTTTTTTTCTACTTTCTCTCTGCAATGTACTTACTACAACATAATATAATACATGTAACTATCGTATTATTAATTACTCAATAACTACAATAATGTACTGTTCACTCCTCTGCTAACCACAAGCTAACGCTTCCTTGGAAGAGTAGTATAAAAATATTTTAACATAGAAAACCAATGTAAATCGTATTTTATATGTAATAACTTTATTTTTTATGTAAAAAAATTATAAATAAATAAATAAAGAAATATATCAAAGTTTACAAAAATACTAATATTAATATTTATGAAATGTGTTAAATTGTGTATAAATATGTATATTTTTAATATGCGCGAACTAACTATGATGCTAATGACTCAGATTTAGAAAACGGCATTTTTTTTTTTTATTCTACGCGTAACCGGTTTTATGATTTTTGTCCTCTCCCCCATACACTTCAATGCACTGTGCGATGGGTCGATAAAGTCCTGTTTGAGAGGTCGGTCAAAAGGTCTCCCTAAAGCAGCCTCTCCAAATCCGGCACGACGCGCAGTTGGTGGGCATACGCATCCCCAAACGAAGCGAGACACTTGGGGTGACCTCTGGCAGAGGGGTTTGTTATTCAATGAATAGTTACACACACCTACTTTCTGTGTCGCTTACTGAAGAAATAAAAAGAATGGCGTCCTGTCAAAAATAGTCGCTATAGCCTAGAATTTACAGGCTGAAAAGTTGTCACTTTAATGACGCAGAGCTCACCGTTCGCGAGTTATCACTGAGGTAAAAAGTTGTTTTATTCTATGGGAAACTTAATTGGAAAATTTTCATTTCATATATATGTAAAAAGCATTAATTCGAATGGTTTCAGATGTACCCTTCTTTCATCAGGAAATTATTAAAACTAATACTAAATTAATATTAAAATTTATTGTATTTTGCGTTGAAATTGTAAATGTGCATTTATTTTGCAACTTAGTTATGAAAGATATGTCTGAAGTTGTGGCAATGAGTTTTAAGGGTCGTTGTGCTTTTAATTTATCTTAGTTCAGATAGGAGTTTATTCCAAGCTTCAGGGCTTGAGACTCCGAAACCATATAGTACAAAACTTTGTATTTGGACTCCGTCTGGTTCCTTCAACCTTCCACCCTCAGAGAACTGGAGGCGTTGCTGATTCTACGAGTGATTATTATACATCTGTTACCTATCTTCAGCAATGCATAAAATATATGTTTTAGAAACATTCCATTAATGCCTTTTGATAATTAATTTTAACGAGTAATTTAAGTTTCATTGCCTTCATTTTGGGCAACTTTTGGTACCTTCAACTTTCCGATAGAACTAAGTCTTGAAGGTCGTATTTGCATTTCAATATATTCACAGTTCAAGTGTTGTTGACGGATCCCATTAACCTTTGCGTACCTGAAGGTAAGAATCACGTACCACCCGAAGGGGGGTCACTAGGGTTCCTCATACTTCGTGTTTCTTAAAACTCGTTATGCCCTCTCCAGTAACATTCGGATATTAGTGACTATTTTTTGTACCTATCGTTAAAACCGGACATTTTGCCCAGGAGTCATTCAGTAATGCAAAGCAGTAAACTAACTGAACTCGTTAACCAAAAACATAATATTATTGTATCTCTTTCCAGTAAAATTAACTCTTTACGTCCGCCCTTGAGGCTTGTTTGCGGGGAGTCATTTTTAAAAATACTAATAGTGATCCAGGGGATAATTCTGTCGGAATGGGTAAGGGATATATTTTTTTCAATGCAGATCGTTTGCCAAATATCTTTTCTAGGATGACCTAAATTATAGTATATATGTCATGTAAAAACAAAATAGATATCGCACAAAACTCTCGCTTGGGTGACGCGCACGAACTACCCCTGGTGCGGAATAGTTAACGGCCAAGTATCATGAAATAAGGAATTAAAGTTATAAATCTGAAGAAAAAAGATTCAGCCTTGCTATCCCGGATATAAAATATACTTCTATTCAATTCCGATAACGTAATTTAAATTAGGTAACCGCCTCTGAACATTTTAACTCATCCCTCCTACCTCGGAGAGCTATCTTTGAACTAATAGCAGATTAATTATTAGTTATTAGTCGTATTACCGGTTATACTATGTAATTATATATAAATTGGGAATAATTTATTTATTTCATTTATTTATTTATTTCATTTATTTCATTCAAAATACAGTTTTTACATAAAAAGCATACTCTGCACATCTCACTAGGGCATTCCTGTATCAAGATGTGCAGCTTTACAAGAATATCATTTAAAAAAATACATATATGTAAATTTAAAATAATAACAACATTAAAGTAAATTTAAACCAAAAAAGAAAAGTTTATGACACGGACGTTTCGAGACCGGTAGACAAAAATAAACAAAATTTTAGTAACAAATGTATGAAAAAAATAAAAACAAAAAAGTCAACAAAAGAAGCATTATTAAGTAAGTTGGCAACAATAATATTCTTCTGTTAACTAAAGTACGAGGTACCTGTGCTGGCTTATCAGACACAAGCATAGGGTAACCATACTAACAATTACAACATGGAAAGTATGAATAATAGATTATAAGAAAAAAATAAAAATAACTAAATAAAAAAAGGTAAATAATAACCGATAGGTAAGTAGATAATATTATAATAAAAAGTAAGTAAGTAAATAATTTAGCTAGACAATAATTAAAGTAAATATTAATACGATAATTAAGTAGATAATAATAATAATAAGTAACATAATAATAAATAACCAAAAGTTATTTTAGAAGTAAATAAGTACATGCGCAGTAAGTAAATAAGGATTGTATCGAAACAGAGCTTCCACAAGGAATTATGATATAAGCGACAACATGGGTGATCTAAAATCATCACTCTCAGCTAGTACGGAGATTTTGACCATTTTCTTGAATGAATTTAACGTACCTATAGTTTTTATATTTTCTCCAAGCATATTATATAGCAACGGAGCTTTATATGAAAAACTCCTTTGTCCGAAGGATGTTCTGGTATACACCGGCTGATACATTAAAGAAGAACCCATTGTAGTGCTGCGCACTTGTTGAGATCTTTTAGCAGTAATAGTGTTGTTGAAAAATTTACAGAGAGCCTGTATTATGTACAACTGCCTTATTGTCATAATTTTGCTTTCACTATATAATAACTTTGATGGATACATAAAATTTCTCTTATACATTATTTTTAAAATTAATTTTTGTGCAACATTCAAATGCTCTAAGGTAGTCTTGTTACAAGAACCCCAACAGACAACATTAACATAATTATGTCGATTAGGACTATCAATTTAAGGATTTACCCTACATAAAGTTATCGGTAATCTATTGTGTGGTTAGGAAAAAATCTTTTTTCCTAACAAAAACTCTTCCCTAACATATTTTTTCCTAACCACACAATAGATTACCGATAACGTTATGTTGGGTAAATTCTTAAATTGATAGTCCTAATAGACATAATTATCATAGTTCTACAGATAAATTCATTTGATTTTAATAACAATACTTATTTGGGAAATATCATATTTCACGAAAAACCCCTCATAATTCAAACCAACCTACTATGTTAACCCCTCCCCTCAATGTAATTTGCCTATGTATATAAACCCAAGTTTAAGACAAAAATTGTACCAGTCTGAAGATGGCCCTAACAGGCTGAAACCGGTCACGGTCAAATAAAAACAAGTGGAAAAAAGTTTAAAATTGTGTTCTTTATATATATTTATAATGGAATTCCACCACGAAATAACAGTTTCAAATATTAAAATATTTAATTGTTTTATTATAATCTAAAGAATGTGAGTTACATTGTTAAACATACATATTTTTAAAAATATTATAAGGTCGTATTTGATCATCCTTATCAGAAAAGAAAAATTCTTGTACCTGATGAGAGAGCCACGATTTTTACTTTGGTTGTATATTATAATTTGTTAAGTATAAAAAAAAATTTATGGGAGAATTTTTTTAAATTGTTCAATTTTTTTAATAAATCAAACTGAATACAGGGCAATTCAGAAGGGATTTGATTTTTATGGCTTGGTAAATATAATGGTTTTGCATTTGTGTTGCTTCAAAACTAGAAGCAATACATTCCATATATTTTAATAACAACAAAAGAAATCAGAGAAAAATAAATTAGTCTAAATAACAATACACAGATGGACAGATAAAATTAAAAATAAACAGAAAACCCAAGAAAAAAAATGTAATAATAAATAAATTTAAAATTTAAAATGCGGAAAAGAAGTAAAAAAAAAGTATGCAAGCAGCTGTTTATGGGGGATATTTGACCGTCTCCCGTCTCCTGTCGGGCCATCAGGGGGGACTCCATCCAGGCAACCATGGCAGTGATGATTGCATTATTTGATTGGCGTAGTCTGCGCCATAAGCTTCCATGTGGTGCCGGAGAAGTGATCTGAAAGAGTGCACTCGGGTTTAAAAAGTGATTTAGTTGAGAAAGTAGATTTTTTAAGTATTTCTTTTGAGATGATTCTTTGCGAAACTTTTACTGAAATGATGAATTTTTGCATTTTCTCCAACACATAAACATGGATTTTATCACGTAAGTTATATGAAGGTATATAACTATAGAAGGTACGTGTTTATTCAAGTGGTATTGTTTTATTTTATTTAAATATCGCACAAGAAGCCCAACAGCTCCTAATCGCCTGGAGCCAGTGAGACTATGGCCTCTCCAATCGGGGTATGTTAAGAGACTGAAGGTAGTGTGGAGAGGAAGGCGATGGGAAAGAGGATGGTGGGAAAGTAGCTGGCTATTCGAATCTGGTTAGCAAACACGTTTAAAGCTATTTCAAGCAATGTGTCAATTCTGATTGATGGTCTTACACCAAAGCGATACTGAGAGTATATTCCTCTATGGAACGTGCCGCAATTATATTTTATTATTTTAATGATTATATTGAGAAATACCACAAATCTACTTGCGCACGCCGGGATTTGAACTCGCGATCTCTGGATTGCTAATCTAGAGCTTTATCCCTCGACCACGGAGGCCATCAAAGGGGTGGCGATATTCGATGTCAAGCAAGTGTAAGAGAGGTAGATAGGTTAGCAAAGGTTACTAAGTTAGTTGTGACACTGTTTCTGTTGAAAATCTACATGGAATGCATTTCTTGTATATATTATATATTCAGTGTATTTAATAATGATTTTTTTTTGGAAATCTTTTTCTTGAAAATTGGAGTGAATTAGGAAATTGATTTCCTGAATTTCTGCGACTCCATTGCGTGAGTGATTTGAACATCAACCATTCATTGGATATCCACCATCTCTGCCATATGTCACCCCAGTTGGTTCGCTTTGTTTAGTGACTTAATTTAGTGACTCCCTTCTCTGCTAATCGTGTAAAAAAACATCACTTTTACAATTTCATAAAGATTCTTTCAACAACGAAAACCAAATACTTTTTTCAAAGAGCAACATACCAAATGTGCAAGGTTCTATAACCTCCCCGTGCTGCAAAACCACCACAGCCCAAACATTTTATAAATATAATGGAGTGAAATGGTTTAACGAATTACCTCTAGATGTAAGATTACAAAAAAATTGTTGAAATTCAAATTCACAATTTAGAATATAATTCAGCAGTATTTCTTTAATTATTACACTTTTAAAATAATATCATAATTCTCTAAAATAATATTAGATATCGTTTTTTCTGCTTTCTTCTTTTTTTCTCTCCTCCTTTTTTCTATTATTTTTTTACAACAATCGTCTGTAAACTGTATTTTATTTTTCTTTGTTTAAAATATGTTAAAATAGTAATTAATTACGTTTCCCCACCCTTTTAACATGAGCGTTTGCTCAAAGAAAAGGTGTGTTACTTTACTCTTTCTGATATTTAAAAAAAAACAACTTTGTTATATGTTTACATTCTAACTGTACCTATTAAATCAATAAACCATTAAACAAACAAAAAAAAAAAAAAAAAAAAAAATGGTTGCCAGGGTTCTTGAGGTGACGTTTGTCCATGTCTTGGTGGTGGATGCGTCTTCCCACCAACTGCGTGAAGAGCCGGATCGACCGGATGAGGGAGACCATTTGACTTCTCCGGTCGGACTCTCTTGACCCCAACACCTTGCATTAAAGTGGGGGGGATGGATTCATTCGTGACTCCTGGTCAAAAAGACCTTCCGCACGGGTTCCCCAAAGATGATTTAGCCCCTGAGGCAAACATTTTTCTCATTTAATGTTACGTACCTACCTTTGTAAATTAAATAAATTTCTACCATCGACTACTAGGTCCGGAGCTAAGGAATATAACCGCTTGGTCAAGGAGGTCGTCATGTACTGATTACAATGATAATATTATGGCTTTATTACGTTTAGTTGGCGGCTCATATTCTGGCAACGTTTCACCCCTAATTGAGTTCCGCAACCTTCTGCTTTATACATTAGGGAACGCTGTACCACCACCGCCCACATGCAAGTAGTACCTAACTTGCTGATGCACCCCCGTCCCCCGTCCACCATCCCTCAGCCCTACCCTTTATGCCATGCCACGTCAACAACATAAGCCTTAGTGGTAGCAACTAACCGCTGTAGAGTGGAACAAACTTCCTTCAAATATGTACAGTCCATATACTCGTATATCCATAATTTAACTGAGTTAAGAGCCTTTCACCATTCCAATTATAAAAAAAGAACATACTCGTACAGTGATAATATCCTGGGGTAAAGTGAGCTTACTTCGGGAGATGATTCTACATGATGGTAGAAGTAAAAAAGATAAATAACTTTTTTCCGAAGTCCATAGTTTATATTCCCGTACAAAAATATTTTTTCATAGAAGAATATTTATTTTCCCATACAAAGAAATCAACTTTTTAACCTAAAAACCATATTTAAATATTGGAATTCCAAAAAAGTTAATTAACTCTCTTTATTTTAAAATCATGTAGAATCAATCATCCCCGAAGTTAGCGCACTTTACCCCCGAACAGCATGTATATAAAGTACATTTTTATCGTGATTATTTGTTGGGTTATTATACCGTATTGCGCTTCTTTTGCCAACATTTCTGATACCATTACGGTGTCCATCATCAGGTCAGATTTGTAGTTATATTTTATGTAGATATTAGTTGAAATCTCCAGACTTTGCACAGTGTTTTGAAATCAGTAATTTTCCGCTTGTTTTTAACGTCAAGCGTGCAAAATTTAATCAATAAATATCAATTTGTTTAAAATCTCTTTAGCTGTAACATTCCTACTGTTTTGAAGGATAAGTGTGCAAAATTTCATCAATCTCGGAATGAAACTGTTGATTTGGTTAAAAAAACACACCTTCACCGGGAAACTGCTTAATGTTTATACAGTGTGTTGAGTGACGTACTTGACTTACTTTGGCTGACGATACCTGACATTATTTGGATTAAAAAATTTAAACGATATTTTGTTCTCTGGTACTTTTTTATATTTTTTTTCCATATTGTTTTACGAAAACATTTTTTTCTACATGCCCAACCCCTCACATCGACCCTGGCTGTCCAATTTCTACTGATGTTTATGTTTTTTGCTAAAAAATAATGTCAGGAATCACTGGTTAAAGTAAGTCAAGTACGTCCCTTAACACCTTGTATACATGCTTCAGTGTGTTGTCGATAAAATCAATGGGTTAAACCGTTGGGTGGTGGTGTGTTTATCTATACATAATATAAAGTAGCGTTTCCCGGTCCGGCTGCAATTGATAATCACCTGAAAGCGCCTAATTCAATATCCGGTCTCTTCAATCACAGTGGCATAACAAATTAAATCAACATTGTCGATATTTCCTAGTTGGCTTTATACGGGATATCCGGGATAAAGTGCACTAACATCGGGAAGTGATTATATATGATGACAGAAGAAAAAAGATAAATCCCTTTATCCGTTATTGAAATTCTTTTGGTTTTTTTTCTGATACAAGAATATTTATTTTTCCCTATAAACAATTCACCCTTTTTTCCAGTAAACTGCCTTAATTTCGCAGGAAACCATTCACTATCTTGGATTCTGGTAATATCATAATTATGTTTTAGTTTGGGTACACTTTCTGATGAAGTTTGTATTATAATTTAAGTGAAATTCCTGAAAAACCTTCAGAACCTTCCCCGCAGAGGTAGGCAGAGAGGACGGACCGCCAAAACAACTCGGTTTCAGCATACACTTATTGCCTCATTCACATTGATACGTCATCTCATACATGCTCTTTTGTTATTCTGACTCTCGAGATGGCCCGACTCAAGTATCTGATTTACTTGATCCTGCCATGTCTTCTTCGGGCGTCTCCGTCCTCTTCTACAATTCACATTTGCGTCTTATATTCTCCTTACACTCCTTTCTTTATTCATTCGCTCTACATTCCCAAACCATTTAAGCGTATTTTTCTTAACCTTACTCATTACGCTTACATCAGCCTTGCTTTTTCTATACATTTCTCACACGATCATAAATGATTTTACCACACATACGCCTCAGAAATCTCATTTCTACGGCATTAAGTCTACTTTTATCCATATTCTGCTAGTTCTGTGCCTCACTGCCAGAATTGCCATACATCAGGGAAGGTACCAGCACTCCATTGTGGACTCCTAGCTTCGCTTCTTTGGACACTTTTTTGTTAGCGCCAACTATGTTCAGCCCTCCATTAATTTAGTTACCTGCATTTACCCTTCTTTTAATTTCTCTGTTAGCCTTCCCATCGGTCGCAAACATACTACTCAACTACACAAACTCATCCACCTGTTCCAAGTATTCATCATTCACAACTATATTGCACACTGGTTTCGTACTATCTCTTTCAAATACCATGACTCTAGACTTACTTACATTCATCATTAACTCATTATGTATACATACTTCGTTCATCCTAGATACGAGACACTGTAAATTACTTTCAGATTACTCAAATTCGCGCCCAATCCCATCCCTTTAATTCTTGCATACAATTATCCATGCAGAAATTGAATAACCACGGTGACATTTCGCATCCTTGCTTAACACCTTTTGTTACATCAAACCTCCCCGCAAAACCACCGTTTATCCTAATAGATGCAACAGAGACATTCAATTGCCTTTATGAGATTCGTATTCACTCCATACTTGGACAACAACTTTCGTAGCTTTTTCCTGTCGACTCGGTCGTATGCTTTTTTTAGATCCACAAAGGCACAGAGATGTTTCTGTTGGAATAAATTTATCAGTAAGCATCCACAGTGAGGAGTTTTGGTCCATGCACCCCTTTCCACTCAGTTCAGTTCTCAATTGAACAAAATGGTTTAATCGTCGCAGATACCATGAAACCTTCATTTTAAATAGTAAAAAACCGTTAGGAAAACATGTTGTATTTGAAAATTAGAAAAACTCTATTTGAAATGTCATCTGTGCGAACCAAACATTAATAATAATAATAATAATAATGTTTATTTCAGCTGGACAGAGCGGTGTGTGCAATGCTCTGCCTGCCATAAAAGTTTACATTTAAGTTAATATCTACATAAAAATAAAATGAATAAAGAAATAAATAAAAATAAAAATAAAAATAATAAATAAAAAATCAATACATTGTTGTGCACATTAGGTCTTTATGGTGGCTTGAGAGAAATTCTCCATCTCCGGTGTAGAGGCGCTCCCTGCCACTGGGCAACGGCCTGGACAAGAGTGTTGTCCGATCTCTGGTAGCGCTGCCTCGTCCCGGCTATTCTGTGGCGCATCAAAGCAGCGAACCCATGCACCCTTCCTTCGGTGAACATCTGTGAGGCGCTGCATCGCCAGGGGAGGCCAAATAGGGCTCTGTATGCGTGGTTGTACTGTACTCGGAGTGTGTTCATGACGCCTTGTGTGTATGTCGTCCATAGCTCGCTAGTGTAGAAGCTCATACAATATGTTTGGAAAAGTTGCTTCTTCACCGGAGGACTGCATTTGTTGAATCTCCTGGCAAGCATGTTAGCTCGCACACTCAGTACTCTTCTTTGACGTTCTATGTCTTTTTTATCATTTAGGTCATCGGTAATGACATGCCCCAAATATTTGATTTCGCTGCAAATTGTCAGGTTGGCCCCGTCGAGACGTATGGATGGAATGACAGTGGGACCAGTATTTGCTTTAAATATCAGCAGGGATGACTTTTTAGCATTGTACATCAGCCCGTGACTATCAACGTAAGCTTCGCATATTGCCAGAAGTTTTCTCATCGCTCTTATCGATGGAGCTAGTATGACCATGTCGTCTGCATAGCTAATATTGTTCATACATACCCCGGCAATATGGCATCCGATTCTTGTTGTATTCAGTGTTTTACTAAGTTCATCCATATATACGTTGAAAAGCACTGGGGACATTGAGCCTCCTTGTCTAACGCCGCACTTTAATTTGGCTGCTTCTGATAGGCTTTCATTCCATCTGACAAAGTTTTCCTGTTGGTTGTACCATGTTCTCAATATATTGACAATTTGTGGTGGAACTTGTCGTTCGGTCAGTTTTTTCCACAACGCATTATGACAAACCCTGTCAAAGGCTTTGCTTAAGTCTAGGAAGCATGCGTACACCGTTGTTTTTCTGGCTTTATAGTATTCGATTGTTTGTTTCATGCTATATATGGCCGTATCAGTAGAGCATCCAGCTTTGAAACCCATTTGAGAGTCCTCTGTATTGAGCTTGTCTTCCGTTAAATTTAAGATGACCTTTTCGAAGATTCTTGCAATTATTGTGGCAAGAGATATGGGTCTGTAATTAACAGATGATGTCAAGTTCAACTGGCGGCTTTTTGGGATCGGTATTATTATTGTTTTGGACAGCTCTTTCGGAATGTGTCCGAGGCCGATCATGGAAGTGAAGAGAGAGGCAAGCAGTATTGTTAAATACTCCCCCGCATGCTTTACATGTTCTATCACTAGTCCATCGTGACCTGCAGATTTACCTCCTGCCATGTTGCTTATTGCTCGCTGGATCATCTCAGGTAATATGACGATGGACGGCTGTTGTTCTGGTTGATGCATTGTTGTCTCAATCTCTTTAACCATTATTTGCGGTTGATCTGGTGCGGAGCAGAATGTATTTCTGAAAACTTCAGCAATATCTTTATTTACAGATTTTCCATCAATCTGGCTCGGTGCGGTGTATTTCGCTTTCAATACGGCATTGGTTTTATTCCAGAAAGATGAAAAATTCTTGCATTCAAAGCTGTTCGCTATTTTGTCCATTTTGTTCTGCTCAAAGCTTCTTTGACAATTCTTATATTTTTTCTTAAAAAGCAATCTGGTTTCTTTTCTAGCTTCCATGATGGGACCTTCAGTAGGTCGTCCATTCTGCAGCCAATTTATATGTGCGTTTCTAGACGCTTCATAATATAAGGCAACCTGCTCATTCCAACCCGCTGTAGCCTTCCATTTTCTCCCATTTTTTGGCCTTCTCCCTATGTTAAAAGCAGATATAGCTGAGTTACTCAATGCTTGTACAATGTTTTTGTATAGGTCGTCGATTTGGGCTACATTCATCGTGGTGCTGTCATAAGTTTCTGTGTTGGTTCCATAAATTATCTGAAGTTGACCAATTGCAAATTGGGCATACCTGGAGTAGGACTGCACTTCTACATGACTTTTGGGCCGCCATCGACACGGATCCTCTACTTTTGTGTGACTTGCGGTATATGTGGGTAACCCATTAGTTCTTAGAGTGGTGTGCATTGGTCTATGATCAGACCAGTCGGACTTGTAGTCAATATACATATTTTCTATTGTATTGAGTACTGCCTGAGTCACTAGACAGTGGTCGAGCCACTTCGTGGTATTATGTGCATCGCTTACGTATGTGTAGGAGTCGAGCGGGAGTATGTTAACATCCGCAATTTGTAGGTTATATTCGGAGCAGAATGATTTAAGCTCACGTCCAAATGGCGAATTCATGTCGGCATTAAAGTCTCCCAGAATAATACAATTAGGGTTGTCTCTTTCCTCAATTATCGTGTGCATTTTTGATAGACAGGATAAATATTCCGGTAAATTATCAGTGTTGTCCACTGGCATGTATACACTCATGACAAGTAATGTTCCAGTGTTGAGTGTGATATCAATCGCTATTATCCTGGGAGTTTCACAGTCGATTGTCACTGCCTTGAATGATTTCCTCCATAGTATAGCTAGTCCGCCATATGGTCGTCCTCGTAGTGGGCCATTAGAGACGTCTACCGCTGAGTTACCATAGCTCATGAATTCAGGGTGAATTTCGCTAAGAAAATCTAAATCAGTTGGTATAAGCCATGTCTCTTGTAATAGAATGATATCGTTTGTAATACACAGATCAGAAATAAATTTTTCTACTCTTTTTACAGATCGGCAATTGATCGAAGTGATGTTTAACTTATTCATTTTGTTTTGTTCCTTTCGTGGTTCGCTCGATAGCTTCTCTGTATCTTCTGAATACGATGCCTTGGGGCCAGAAATCGTGATTCATCACAGTTTTAATGTCGCTTTGCTGGATCATGATTTTAAATGTCCTGAATGGAGTTTCTTTGAAAGGTTTTAGGATTTCAACATTAATTACTTTTAAACCTTTATTTTCGCAAAATAATTTTACATCTTCTGTGTTTGTTTCAAGTGCGAAACGAGATACATATAACCCTATTGAAAGGTTTGCTATTTTTAAATTTCCTTCATTACTTCCTGTTCCACGATTATTTAAGAATCGCTTCTTGCGATGTTTATTCATAACAACCGTAAAACCATTGTTTACGTTTGACAGTGAACTGCTTCGGGCTGCTTCGTTTTTTTCCGGCTCTCTTCGGGCTTTCTCACTAACACTAGCATAAGTACGAGCATTTCGTTTAGATTTGCCGTCGTGAGCGGCTGTAGGCTGCGGCCATATTTGCGTATTCTCGTGATTTGCATTGTTTTCGTTTGAAATGTCAAGAGAGTTTATAGAAGGACTCACAATTTTTGGTTGTGCATTAGAATTTGAGCGTTCATGTGTGATATGGCTGACGGTTTCTTTGATTTGACTAAGTTCCTGCTTCAAAGCATTCATATCTAATATTGTTGCCTTTGCGGCAATTTCGGTTTTCAGTAATATTAAATCTTTAAGAAGTCTTGTAACGTCGACGTGGTCAAAAGTAACTGGTGGTAACTTGTTGAGATCACGGGCGACAAACGTAGGAAGTTGGTCTGGATCGGTTTCCTTCATGATCTTTATGATATCTTGCAATGTTTTCGTTATTTTGCCATCGCCTTTTCTCGTGATACGACGGCCAGGGACGGATTCTAACAGGAGGCATTTAGCACTTTCAATTTCTTCCTCTTGGAAGCTTGTGGAACATATTTGTACAATGCTCACTTCATCAAGAACATCCACTTTATTTTGTACGAATGTTAATAATTCGTTAATAATAACTCGACAGGCGCAATTCGTTGACATTTTAATTGAGCGGTTATAAACGCGACTTATGGCTATTCAAAACCATAGACTATATTCAAAACCATAGACTATTAAAAAAATGATAAAATTGCCATCTAAAATAATAGATCTATGAAGTACTGAGTAAATTTTTGTGGTTAAAAAAGTCACATCAAGTACCTACACCGCCAATCAGAGCACGTACAGAAAAGCTTTTTAAAATAAATAATTCCCAAGACAAAAAGGTATCGAGTGATTACGAAGATCTCGCTTTGATTTTAAGTACCAAACTTAGTCACTACCAACATAGTTTTATAAAGTAAACAGAAAAAAGGGATTTCCTATCCATAAAATTTATAAGGATCTAAGAAAAAATTTTATCCTGTGACTTCATAACAATCAAGACATCTTTAGCAGAAGTAGGATTTCAACACTAGCTAGATCACACAGCTGTGCTCTTAACCCTCTCACACCCGTATAATAACTTGCATTGATAAAACACATTTGATTGTAGTGTTTTTTTTCAATACTTTTTCCAATAACCGTGGTTAGTGAAAAGATTCGAATAGCCAGGTACTTGGTGCTTGATGCAAATGCATATACATGATGTATTTTTCCTTGATAAGACACAATGACAAATATATAATTTTCATGATCACGTGTTCTAACATCGTGATAATATCTATCAATAAATAAAAAAAAATACAAATGTTCGTTTGTTCAAAATCTTAAATCTCCGAAAGTTCTTCACCGATTGCTTTGAAATTTTGACACAACGTTGCATTCAAATATATGCGGTTGTTTTTACATAAATATCACTTGTTACAAGTAAAAATATGTTTTTTTTTAAACAGCGCCATTGGTTGGACGTAAAAGCAACACGCTCTATTGTTTGTCTATCTGCACAGACTTGCAGAGCCACAGCTACGCGTGGCGGGGTACGGCTAGTATTTAAATGATTTACTCAAAGTATATCAGTAAATATGTTAATTTATTCGTTATGGACTACCAATAAATTAGCAAAACTCATTTTTCTCGTCTGTGTGGTTTATTTTCGACCACACCGGTTTTTCACTTCTATTCAGATTACGTCGTGGTAATTATAAAATCTGGGTCAAGGTCATCTTTAAGATTTTCACTGCCCTCACTTGAGAATATAATAACCCTGATTAAAAAATATATTGAAGCGTAAAGAAATGAGAAGCGGGAGTGAGCGAAGAAGGTACTTTGTTGAGTTTGTTGGCATTAGATTTTTAATCAAATACTTGTGGTAATAATACCTATATTCTTGCTTTAGTAAAAAAAATGCAAACTAACTAACCATCACGCTATTTCCCTAAAGGGGTAGGCAGAGAGAACGGACCGACAAACAACTCGGTCTTGGCACACACTCCTTGGCTCATTCACATTCATTCATCGTCTCATACATACTCTTCTATTATTCTGACTCTTGATATGGCCCGACCTAAGTATCTGATTCACTTGGTCGTGCCATGTCTTCCTCGGGCGTCCCCTACTTCATGTGCATCATATATTCTCCTTACACTCCTTTCTTCGCCGAACCATCTAAGCGTCTCTTTCTTAATCTTCCTCATTACGCTTACACCAGCCTTACCTCTTTGCGGATCTCCACATTTCTCACACGATCATACATGGTTTTACTACTCATACGCCTCAAGGATCTCATTTCTACAGCATTCAGTCTACTTTCATCCTTTCTCTGCTAGTTCCATGCCTCACATACATACATCAGGGTAGAACCAGCACTCCATTGTGAACTGCTAGCTTCGTTAACACTTCAAGCCAACTGCGTTCAGTCCTCCATGAATGGAGTTACCTGTATTTACCCTTCTTTCAATATCTCTGTCAGCCTTCCCATCTCTCGTAAACATACTCCCTAAATACACAAACTCATCCACTTGCTCCAAGTATTCCTCATTCACAACTACGAGGGTGGTATATTTCACACTACTTTCGTACTCTTTCTTTTAAACACCATGACTTTAGACTTACTTACATTCATTGACTCATTCTTCATACATACTTCGTTAATTCTATACACAAGAGACTGTAGATCTTCCATCCTATTAGCAATCAGCAACGCATCATCAGCTAGGTGTTTTTTCTAGTACAAAAAAAGTACTAGTACTAATATGGGGTAAAACCACCCCAGTCAACAGTAAATAACGATTCAAAGAGTCCTTCCTGATTTATTGATTTTTCAGAGTTTTTTCCACCAAAAATTTGCAGCCATAGAAAAAGAAATATTTAATCTTGATACACATGGCAAACTTTGGTACACGGAAACTGTGGTTTTTTAACTCATTTTTAAAGAATCATCCGTTCTGTATCAATTCAACATATTACTGGTGCTAATAGTTGTAGGAAAATTACCAAACGGGTAATGTTTTCACAATTTTCTTTGTATTTAAAAAGGCACATGGTGGAAAAATGCGTTTAAATTTATTTATTCATGTACAATTGAGAAAACAATTAAACTAAAAACAAACAAAAATGTTTGTAAGAAAATAGTTAAAATTTCTAGGGTTTAATAATTGGTCGATGATATAAACATCGTATTTAAAGAAGGCATAACATATCCGTAGAATAAGATCTTCAGTTTTTTAATTTTTCTTTTTAATGTGAAACCTCACAATAGTCCCAACTGCTCCCAACCGTCTGAAGCCGGGAAGTTCGGCATTCTCAATTTAGGTATGCTGTGAGGCTGTGGGTAATGGGAAGGGAAGTAGATAGGGAATAGGAAGTTAGGGAAATACCTGACTATTCAGATTTACTCATCAAACACGACCAAAGCCATTTCAAGCAAGTTTAAATTCTGAATTGTGGTCTTACACCAGGTCGATACTGAGAGTATTTTCCACTCTGGAACGTGCCGCAAATATACAATATATGAAATGATTAATTTGTGAAACAACACAAATTAATTTGATTAAATTTACTTGCGCACGCCGGGTTTGAACCAGCAAAACCTCCCGCAATATATATTACGTCTGGCATATTTCCTGATTCTTGGAAAATTTCTTAAATCAGACATATTTTCAATCAGGAAACAAGTCAAACGTTGGAAACTACAGACCGATATCGACTATAGAGTATATCGTTACAAAGAAAATCAATCCTTTTTCAAAAATATTCTGATTAAGGAACAGCATGGATTTAGATCTGCTAAATCTGCAACAACTAATTTTCTTTCCTTTACTCAAACCATTGTCAAAGCTCTTGAAGACAGCTCTCAGGTAGATGTTGTTTACACTGACTTTTCTAAAGCCTTTGATAAAGTTAACCATTCAATCCTTAGGACTAAACTACATGCCATCGGTATAAGAAATCCATTATTATCCTTATTGAATTCTTACTTGAGAGAAAGGAAGGAGATAATTTAAATAAATAACTTTGAATCTATTCATATTGATGTAACGCCTGGTGTGCCCCAAGGGGCTCATCTAGCTCCGCTTCTTTTTAACTTATTTATTAATGATAATAGGTGTTTTTTCTCAAACGTGTTTTTCGCTTTTCGCAGACGATAATAAGATCATCGAAATAATTAAATCCTACCAAGATTGTTTTCCTCTTCAATTATATATTAACTCATTTAATAATCGGTGTAAAATCAACTGCTTGGAACTAAATGTTGACGAATGCAAAATTTCGTTATTTTTCCGAGCGAAAAAAAAAATTACTTTTAATATAACCTAATTTTTTTTTTTTTTATTAAATAATTAATATAGTTTATGTTAACTAAAATAATTCATAAAGCTAGTTTTCACTGCTTTTGATTTTTTTAATGTTTCTCTACTATAGAAGCTGGCGCTTGTGTTTAAAAGAGTGATGAGCATCAAGTTGAAGAATATTTAGTGTTTGTAAATATGAGAAGATAGTCATCATTTTGGTATTTTTACGTTGAAATATATTATTACTATTTAATCGCTTTTAGTAGGAGTTTTCTAAATGATCTTTGCTTATCTACAGTGTAGTCTGTTAAGGACGTCGGTGTCACCTTAGATAACAAGCTGTGTTTTTGTGAACACATTAATAACGTGGCTAATAAATGTCTTTAGCTACTTAGCTTCATCAATATCCTCTTAATTAACCTCTGACTTCAATAATATAATTACCCCAAAAACTCTTTACTGTTCGTTGGTTCGCCCTAATCTAGAATACGCCTGCGTTATTTGGTCTCCATTCTATCATGTTCACAATAATCATATTGAATGCGTACAGCATCGCTTATTAAAGGGAATTGATTGGAGGTTAGGGCTAGAAAGAGGCGATCACTCCGCAAATTATGGATACCATTTACCAATGTCCAGATTGGCCAGACTTGTAGGGATGTAGGGATGCCCCTGTGTTATGGCGGGTGATGTTTACAGATTGAAGATTTTCATAATGTTGATAGTTAGTAAATTATACAATTCCGTTTTAGGTAATATTTTATGTGACAAATAAAATATAAAAATAAGTTCAAAATTAATTAAACATTGATAAGTATTATATTTTTTACGAATTAAGTCAATTGAAGAATGTGAGAGATGTATGGAGGGAGATTAGGGTCAATATTATGCGTTTGCTAGGGGTTTGCTAGTTTGCGAGTTTGCTAGTTTATGAGGGAGATTAGGGGCAATATTATGAAGGAGATTAGGGACAATATTATGCGTGTATTGAGCGAGAACTAAAAACAATGTTAAATATTTGCATACAAAAGAGAATACAGATGTTTCGTAATGATCAAATAAAAAATCGACCTAAAAAGTGCCACTTTTGTTTCTGCTTCGGAATATTTGAAATATCGTGAAGCGTTCTCAATTTAATTTCAAACTTAATAATTCAAGTTGGAGCGCGTCAATAAGGTGTGTGTGTTTATTATCTATTCAGCGGCGTCAATGGTTTTGAATTATTCCGTCGCTTGAACGCGCTTTATTCGAAGATTACAAATTCAAAAATCTCTCCATCCATTAGCGGGGGGGGCGAGGGTGAAATAACCCCCGACAGCTCGCAATTGCCTCTCCGCGGCCACAATACCCAAACAATTTGCCAACAATAAGAAACGTTTGCTTTGAATTATAATTCTTGGAAGGTTCGCGAAGTTCGGCCACAGTGGATCAAATCGCACAGTGGGTAAAACATGTATTTACAGATATAAAAAACCTAATTTTACAAGTTTTATATAAATTCACTGCTTAGTCGATAGATGTGTGACGTGGGCGTGTTTGGTGTGCCCGAAGATAGAGAAATTTACTTTAGTATGTGTAAAACGTGATCAAAGATTTTTTCAAAAATTGAAATTGGTTCTTCAAAAGTAAATCGATTTCATTCAATTCCTTGTGTGATTTGACAAATTATCATTTTTTATCACATTTCTAGGTGTTATCTGTCCAGTGTAGAAATCAATGTAACTTATTTTAAATAAGAACTCGTCGTTGGACAGATTTTTCTACGTAATATTTCTCTGTTGACCTTATTACGAGTATTTTAGCCCGGTGTATTGTCTCCATCTCAAGATATAGAGCTTTGAAATTAGCTATCGAAAAATAAGACAAAACGCCATGATGCATATTTGTTACAGTTCAGGTTTTTGTTTTATAATGTACACTTCTAAGTTTTATGTAAGTAATGTATGTAATATAGGTAAAAGTAACCAATATGTAATATAACTTATATGTCAGTTATTTTGTTCAGCAACTACATTTATGTCATCATTTTTACAAGGGGAGACTGGGAATTGTTCTACCAATATGACTTTTACTTTTTGGGTTGAAGTGTTATCATAAAACTTAACTAATTTAATGTAATAAAATGGCAAAACAAATATATTTTAATGTCGTAGCTTCTTTTAATCAATAATAAGAAAACGATACACTTTGTTATTTCAATCGCCGTTGCCATAATTCTAATAGGAGTTCGTCATCTTTATTAACTAACTTACTAACCATCACGCCACCCGTTTACCCTCTGGGGTAGGCAGAGAGAACGGACTGACAAACAATTCGATCAAGGCATACACTCCTTGCTTCACTCACATCAAAACACCCTGAAATGACGCACATACGTTTTAATTTATATGCTAGGTACCTACCGATTACAAAATGTATACATTTATGCCAGTTTTACAATGTCTTCATGAGTTGAAACTGTCTCCACTCGTAATAAATGTGCCTTACATAATACAGGGTTTTCCAATAAGAGGTGTTATTTTGAATAGCCCGTTATTTCGGTAGATGTTACTTTTGAAGCTGTCATTTTTTGACATTTGACAAGTATAAACTACGCCATTAATAAAAATGGAACGATACATGCTTCAACAATGCATTAAAGTTATTCAAATTCACTTGAGTGAATCAAATGCAAATCATCTTGAGTGATGAGGCCCATTTCCACCTCGGTGGCTTCGTCAACAAGCAAAATTGTCGCATCTGGGGCTCGGAAAACCCAAGAATTATTGTTGAAAAGCTTTTCTTTCTTCAACGTGTGACTGTTTGGTGCGGTTTATGGTCCGGCGGAGTCATTGGACCTTACTTTTTCGAAAATGAGGCTGGAGCAACAGTTACGGTGAATGGATTGCGCTATCAAGAGATGATTAATGGTTTTTTATGGCCGGAATCGGATGGTATTGATTTGGACACCGTTTACTTTTAACAAGACGGCGCTACGTGCCACACAAGCAACGAAACCATTGATCTTTTACGATTGAATATCAAAATAACACCTCTTATTGGAAAACCCTGTATAATAAAAGGTTTCATTAATAACCAAGCAATATCAATATACAACAAGAAATAAATGTATCCATTCTAAATAACGTTATCCTACGTTAACTTCCTCGCTGCTTCCTTACGAATTTTAATCTTTGTTATTTTTATTTGTTTTAGGTATGGACTAAGGATCATTGCCTCAATATGCTCAATAGAAAGGACTGGTAATTTTAACATTATATTAATTCTCAACAGCAATTAAAATATCTAAAAAATAACCCCTCCGGAAGATAAGAAAAACGTCCCTATACACCCAGTATATATTACATCCAGAATAGTGTTCCGTTTATATAAAACTACAGTTTTATTCCGAGATTGATAAAAAAATTGCACATTTGACCTTCAAAACATGAGGAAAGTCAATATTTATAAGAGATTCCGGTAAATTATCCCCCATTTCCTTTCTCCACTCCTTAAAGCAAAATGTACACCCGAACAGTTTACACCCGCGCTGTGCAAATGGGTTATCTACATCCCTTAATACTTCTTGACACATCTTTGATGAAATTTTTGCAGTTTTGACATTCAAAATAAGAGGAAAATTACTGATTCTGAAAAACTCTTCGTAAAACCAGAGCATGGCCGGTGACTTCAGCTAGTTTATAATAAATAAATTTGGATTTGTTTAAAAACCATGCGTCCCATTTCGTACCATTTTGATCTTGATTGGTCTTTCACGAAGGTGTCACTGATGCTGTGTAGAAATTACAAACATATTTTTTAGCAGTTCATTATAATAGTTTCAAGTATTTGTATACGAAAAACTTCCCTTAATCATACTGATTTCTCATTCTATTAACAGGTTTACACTAGTATATGGGAGATAATAATCTTCGTTTATTTTTCCGTGAATCACCAGTGCCGATTAAATTACTCCATCGAATCACAGTGCGTCATTCCACGTTTCAGATTCAAATTCAAATGTCTCTCCATACTGTTCCCGCTCCTCCTGTATCGATTTCCCGCGCCCTACATTTTCATTAGTCCTACCCCGTACCACAAATCGCCCACAGTGCGGGCAATATGCGCAGCCCGAGCAACAAGGCCGTTCACACCAAAAACTTTATTAAAATTCAAGAGTGTATTTTATCGTACCTTTTTGGTTAGTGGATTAATGCACTGGAAAGTCTAGTAGATAAATCCGCAATAGAATAAAAAAATATTTTTCTACCTACGAATGCTAGAATAAAATGGAAAACAATTTTGATGCAACTTTTATTCGGCTTAGTAATTTGTTTTAAGTTTTAGATGGTCTAGTTTATAAAATGCTTCCTTTTTAATGTGAAACCGCACAAGATTCCCAACTGCTTCTAACCGTCTGGAGCCAGAAGACAATGGCATCTTCAATCGGATATGTTGTGAGGCTGAAGGTAGTGAGGAAGGGAGGAAGATGGGGAAGATGAAGGTGGGGAAGTACCTGGTCACCAAACACGGCCAAAGCCATTTCAAGCAACGTATCAATTCTGAATGGTGCTAACACCACGGCGATTAGTATATTTTACTCTGGAAAGTACGGCAAATATACTAAATCTTATTTTAAATGAGTAATTTGTGAAATAACACAAAATTTATCACATTAAATTTACTTGCGCACGCCGGGATTTGAACCCGCGTCCTCCAGCTTACTAGTCGAGAGCCTTACCCCACGACCACTGAGGCCGTCCTGGTTCTCTAAGGTAAGTGTGCCGGTACACGCTGTGAGATTAGACTCGATCCATCTATCCAGCTGCCAGTCAAGTATCCTAAGTACCTGGAGCCATCTGATTTACGCTGATCTACCCAGCTTTGCCAGAGTTTCATCACTAGAAATATTGCCAACATCTGCCCTGTTGATGATCACTGTAACGCTATCCGAAACGTTGGCTAAAAAGGGAGGAAGCGCAATATGACAAAATAACAACGACGACAACAAAATTATGTTTAACAATGTGGCATTATTTTCAGACATTACGAATGAAGTTTCAAAACTCCTTAGCTCATGAGGGAAATTTTGTTGAGAGTAGAAAATATGTATGGTTATGAGGCATTTACCTATAAATTCTTAACTCTAGTAGTCACAGAGAAAGAACGTAGTTACATGACGTCATCGTTCTGGTATCTTCTGTCTTTTTCGTTTTCATACAAGTCCTTTTTCCGTACAAGTCATACAAGGAAGATCTTTCGTCGATGACGATACGTACGTACGATACGTAAGTACGTACGTACTTAACTTAAGTAATATAACTCAACTTAAGCAATATAACTCAACTTAAGTAATATAACTCAACTTAAGCAATATAACTCAACTTAAGCAATATAACTCAACTTATAATTCAAAACAAAAAAGATTAACCATTCAAGCGTTTTTTAGGGATTTTCTAATTAAGTAACTAAAAATAAATATATAATTTCTGCTCTTCTACTCAAAGTAAAACCAACTTTAAGAAGGTATGATTTGAGATTTTCACGGCCAAAAGTATTACAGTGATTTATTTTGGGGTATTATGCCGTGTTGCGCTACCAGCGTTTTAGACAACGTTTCAGACAGCATTACATCATGTGTGATCACATCTGCCCTGATGATGGATATTTTAATGCTGTCCGAAACGTTGGCTAATGAAGGATGTAGCGCAACACAGCATTACACCCCAAAAATAAATCACTATAACTTGAATAAGGCTTAAATATTACTGAAACCACAACGCTTCTAGGCAAGGCAAAGTTCAACAAAAAAAACTTATATTCCTGCTTATTTTGCGCTAAGTTTACGGTTCAAGGAATATTTCCGGGCCTAGCAACAGAAACTACTTGTATGGGGGCGGGGGATTTTTTAGGGAATTATTGGAGGCAACGGTGCGTTTGGTCGCAGATGCTAACCTTTTAAAATTCAGGATTTATGTAACTATCTATGGAATTTATTTATTATTCAGGTGTTGGAATATACTTTGAAATGTTATGTTTGTCTTTTCACAAAGATGGACTCACTGTTTTTATACTATACAGCAGGGGTGGGGAACCTGCGGATCGCGAGGCTTTTTGGTGCGGCCCGCGAACACTAGCGGTACGGCCTGCTAATCACAAAAAATAAATATATCTTAGGTGGCTCTAAGGAAAATAATTTCCCTTAGGACCTATGTAATCGTTTGGGATGCTATATGGAGGGTCTTTTATAAGGAAAGGAAGGAGAGAAAGTTCTGGGAAGATATGAAGGTTGGGTAGGAATCTAGGGATCAGTGTCACAATTTAACTCGTGCACCCCTGCTAATTGACCAAACGTAGCGAACCACTTGGGGTGACGTATGGCAGTGCTGTTGGTTATCCAATGTTTCCCGGGGATTCCCGTTACCCAACCAACCTCCCAAATTGAGTTGTCAGGTGGAAAATTTCATGTGCATAAATTCAAGTATTTGACTTTTTATTACAATTTTTTTTTTATTTATGTAATCAAAATATTAATAACAAATAATATTATGAATACGAACCAAATTATTTTTTAGAGAATGAATTTTATAATATATATTATGATAAAACTATACTAACAGACCGAACGATTAGTCATAATAGACCCGATATAGTTTTACATGACAAAATTAAAAAAATAACTTATATAATTGATGTCGCTATTCCAAATTCCTGTAATAATCAAAAATCTGTTTCTGAAAAAAAAGAAAATATACAGATTTAGGAAATGAGATTAAAAGATTTTGGCATTCTCAGACTATAAAAATATTAACATTTGTTATTTCGGCTACTGGCATTATACCTAACTCTTTCATTCAAAGGTTTATATTTAAAAAAATTAACGCAGGTCAATCATGGTACCTATCAAGAAGTGTACATATATTTAGTAAGTTTTTCACATTGTCATATTTGAATTTAGTGAAATTAAAAAAAAAAAAAATTTCTTTTAAACTGCGTTAGGAACTAATGTATTCTTTAAAAAAAGCCCCGTTCAAATATCCAACATTGAACACGGATAGTAAAAATGGATATAAATAATTATTTGATTTTACACGGGTGCTCAATGCATTGTATATTTTAGGAGCGATCAACCAGAATTGTCATTGGGCGAATGTGGTTATAGTTTTAGGGACCACGCATCCCAGATTTGATGTAAAACGGGTGTTTACTTGATGTTGTGGAGACACCGAGAGGTTATGATTCCCTTAGCCTTGCCACTTCACCCTGGGACGTTCACAACTTCCTCTTCTATTCACATCCTAACACTGCTTTCTATGTCCGTTCTCTCGATAAGAGCAAACCATTCTATCGTCCGTCCATCAATAATCTTTTTTGTTAAGCTTTCATTTTTGTATCTTCTTATTAGCAATGCAGTCGTACATTGTTAAGCACACATACGACTCAGGGTTCTCATTTCATAATTTCCTTATCAGCCCTCAAGTCTCTCTTCAACATATTTCCCTATATAGTGATGTAACTCCTCCTCCAAATAATACAAACCTATGAAATGGTCAATTCAATCAAACAAAACTATGTTCACTATGTTCAAACAAACTATAAAGGAAAAACTTTTTGCTTATCAAAAACTCATGTTACAAGAAATTTTACATACGTGAATATATACACGTGTTTATATATACACACGTGTGTAAAATATATTTTTATTTACGGAGAAACAGATGCTGACCTTGAACGCCATGATATTTATACAAGAAATAATAAACAAACAGTTACCAAAATACTTTTCAAACTAAATTATTTACAACAAAGACATTCACAAACACAACACAAGATCATGCAATGAAATTAGGCTACCAAAAAAAGGACAAAGCCAATAGACAAAACAGTTTACTATAAAAAATGCAATATTTTAATGCTCTGCCAGAAACTATAAAGTCTGCACCAATTAATGGATTAATAATAATGATTGGATTATTTGTATAGGGCCGTTTTCGTGAGTAAAGCTGGATAAATAAATAAATAAAATGTAATAAACAAATAATAAAAATTTAATAAATAAATTATAAAAATGTTATAAATATGTCAGTTATAATAAATTAAACATTTGTAAACATGGAAGTACAAATGAAAAAAACAAAATTTAAAAAAAATAAAAAATTACCCCACTGTTGGTTGACATTCATAACTTTGACTAACCCCTCGCCTTATACGATAACACTTATGAAATGTAACCTATAAAGGAAAAATCATTTTCATTATAGAAATCATAGTACTGCTGCAGCATATACGTCGACATTCAATACAGTTGGCGAGTTTCCCAGAGTGGAGTGAATAAACGAACCATTAAGTCGCTTAACGATGGCAGAATGGCGACGTCGCGCGTCGTGTCATTGTCTACGGTTCGGCTGGTAGAATGCACTTCCCTACCCTCCACTCTCTAGCCAATACTTGATTACTATTGCTATAGGGTATGTAGGTAAAACATGATGAGGATTTCTAGAGCAATTTCATTAGTATTACAAAGAATTGCTCTTAAGTGGGTTGTTTTAATCCCTGGTGGAATGTGGTAGGAATGTTATACAGGGTGTTAAGAGACGTACTTTAATCTGTGATTCCTGATATTATTTGGAGTAAAAAGTGTAAATATAATTTTCAGTAATAATTTTAATTTTTAGCCAAAATAATGTCATGAATCACTGATTGAATAAGTCAAGTATGTCCCTTAACATCCGTTGTAAAACGGTAGGTGTATTAATTATTTTTCTAGGGTTTTGATTAAATTTATTTTTATTATAATTATTTTTTAAATATTCCAATCAATTTTCCTGTCATGGGTGCTTTTTGCTTTGTTATATACATTCTTGAATTTTATCTTTCGTATTTTATACTTATAAGGGCAATTTATTACTTACCCATTTCTCAAATTATTATACTAGCTGACGTGTTCCAGGCGTTGCTAAGAGTTTTAGGACTTAGACATATATGTACCATCGCGGACTTTTCTGTAGGCTTTTTTAAGATATATATACGAGTATAATTCCGTAGTATATTAATTTGATGTATCTCATAAGGTTTAGCCAGCGTTAGCAATTTAATGCCCGAAAATATTTTTTTACGACTTGATTATAAAACATCGACTTTTTTCTACTTTCTATAAATACAATATGTATTTATTATATATGTAAACCTTTCAGAAGAAATTCTCTAAATGATAGTGAAAATTTTATCAAAATCCGTTCCGTAATTTAGAAGAACTAAGCGCACAAACAGACAGACGCGTTTTATTTTATTTTATACATATCTTATACTTTGTAAAAGCCAAAAGGCGTTAATTAAAAGAAGTTAATAAGTTGTATTCTCCAGCAATACGGATTTACGATTGGCTGGCAATTGTATTGCAAAATTCATTTCAAACTTAAAGAAAACCGATGGCTTGGAGATGAAGATATCATCAAGACAATTTTGAAGCTCAGTTTCGTTATTGCTTCAGATTTCTTGTATTTAATATAGATATACAGGGTGTCCGGTGGTAAAGTGCAGTAACTTCGGGGGGTGATTCTACGTGATCGTAGGAGTAAAAAAGATAAATAACTTTTTCTGAAATTCCAACTTTTAGATGTACTTTTAAGCTAATAACGAAAAATTTCTCCGACGTGCCTAGACGGCATTATTTTTTTCGTCGTTGCCAAATCTACACCCGCGCCCCCTCGGTAACTAATCCCCGCTACCCCCGGCACCCAAATTCAGTCGGTCAGCTGGTAAACTGTCCCCCGCACCCCCTCCTGCACCCCCCGCTATTAGTAAATCGTGCTTTGAATGTAATGTGTCACAAAATTTGACGGGCGGAGTAAACAACTTTGAAAATTTAATTTATCTAAGAATTTTTGAATTCGTTCACTAGATTTATTGTTTGTTCTCTGCGAACTTTTCATTTGGTTTGAATTTTTGACAGATGTGAAGAGAACCCCGTACAATTTGGATGTCGGTACGTGTTTTAGAGGTATAATGGTTATGGTGCTGATTTTATCAAAATCAAATTTTATAATATTCTTATTATTATTATAATTTACAAGTACAAGTATATTACATTGGATTTATTAATATAGACGTTGTACATTATAATGATTTATGATCAATAAGATGGATCAAGGAAAAAAATATTTATGAGATGTAATATTTTTGGTATGCCTCGTTATTCTGCTGTGTCATTCGTGTGGAAAACGTTCTTTTTTTTAAAATTATTTTCGGCTATGTAATCATTGTTTTTTCTCACCTATAAAATTATGTCCCGTCTTTCCGGTTTATAAAAAAAGGTCTGATTTTTCGGATTGAAATTTTAAAAAAATCCCCAGGGTTTCAAAAATACGATTAAAAAAATAATAATAATACAGAATGTCTTAGAATATTTTCCTTAACCGGAAAAAAAATTTAAAAAAATATGATGCAAGTGGCCTATTAGTAAAAAGCGATGAAATTAGTTAAGTGTTCAATGAGTTATTAATATTTTTTATAATAAAAAGTGTAACGTGATTTTAGTGCAGTTCTCTTTTTGAATTTGGTAAAATATCAAAACATACGGCGAACTCTGTGTTGTTATTGTTTACAATTCACATGCGGTTTCCATGGATACGCGCCACTCACAAATATGCAACGTTGCCACGTTCACACTTGCGAATTTATCGGGTAAGTTTGCACCTACACTATGGCTTTTTAGCAGGTATGTCTTTTTGTATGAAAAATAAAAAATTGGAATTTCGGAAAAAGTTATTTATCTTTTTTACTCCTACGATCATGTAGAATCCCCCCACGAAGTTACTGCACTTTACCCCCGGACACCCTGTATATTCTTGTATATATATTTCATATATATTCTTGTTTATTCTGATTATTACGAAGAAATTCTAATGGAACAATTTTAAATTAATTAAAATCCCTCAGGCCAAAAAAAATTGTGTTTGAACGTATCCGAAGACTAAAAACTGTTTTTAAATTGTAGTGAAATATACTTTCAAATGTTATTATTATATGAATAAATATATAGTTTTTGAAAAATCAATATCTTTAATGCAAACATAAAAAAGTTTTAAAGTGGCTCAACTTACGTTGTTTATAAATAAAATGACTGAACACGAAAAAATAATAAAAACCACACATTTTTTATTTGACATATGTATTCCAAACATTGTTGTATTGTCATCTTATTTTTCTGACGTTTCATTGAAAAATAAAAAGTAAAATTTCACGAAGTTTCTTTAATTTTTCCTCAAAATCCGGTTCCAAACTTTGGTTTCTCAGAGGTGATATTTCTTATGTTAGTAACATCTAGATTTGAGTATGTAGTGTAGTTTTTTTTTCTAACACCGTTTAGATCATATTTCTCACTATTACAATAAGGGAGATACAACAATTTCTATGAGACCTTCGTGGGCTGTTCCCAAAAACGAACAAATTAGAGTGGTTAATTGGCCTCTATTCTAAATTAAACTAAAAAATCTAGAATATGTGTATTATTTTTGGGGCTGAAAACATAATTTTTTTAGCTGTAAATAAGTATCGTAAACTTCTAAATTCGTGACATATTCGACAGTGCACCTGTTGAAATATTCTTATCAAATGCGTTGCTCTAGGAACCAAAAAGGCTACGAACTTATCAATCTAATAATAATATATTCCGTCATCGCAACAGGTGGTTCTCACTCATTACTTAATAATCTGTGTACTGTGTAGTTGTTGGACACGAGAGCTTGACACCCTTATCACTCGGAATCGATACAAACATTCAGCCTGTTTGCCATAAAATGTATATTCAATTTGATCCTCGGAAGAACAATGGATAAGCGATGACTTGAAATAATGGTGAAATGTTTTGGGTGATTTGTTCAAGGAGAAAATTAATTCGTTGTTTCTGAGAACTTTTAGGCTTTTCCATACTTCAAAGAATTCCATCGATTCGTATTGTCGGGTGTGTAACCTTGTTCACTCTGGAGAGTGATGGAATAAGTCCTGCGTCAAAATACCGTCATGTTAGATTTGACGTTAAACATCTATCAGTGAATCACAGTTTGCTTCAGAAACATAAACTACAAGGTCTTCTGATTATTATTTTCCCTTATAAAGAGGAAAACTTTTCCAAAAATAGCCTTCCGATTAAATTATGATTCACGAATTAAAGTCAATATTATTTTAATGCCTATAGAAACACGCTGTGTAAACTTACATTTATTTTACACGCAATTGTGATATATTATTTATATCGGCTCTCGGCTTGTGTTGGCATTGGCGTTAAGGCTGGTATCGGGTTCAAATACCGATAAGTCAAAAAAATAACTTCGCGTAAACATTAGGTTCTTATTAATATACCTGTTGCATAAGTTCGGTAAAACGGTGTATGATTATTTTTAGGGAGATATTTTGCCGATCTAATATGTCATTACATATTAATACGTCGTACAAATATCAAAAAAGCAAATATTTTGTGCAAAATCAAAGTGGTACAGGGTCTTCTATCCTGTATGATGGGACTGAGCAGCTTCAAATCTCATAAAACGACTAAATATAACTTAGAAATGCATCATAGGATTATTTTCAAGGTTTCCTAGCGGTCGACATTGACAGTGTGACGGGATAAATCAAGAACCCCGTTAATTTATGAATTGGTGTGAACGTCCTACAACTGACGACACTGTTGGAAAGCGGTTCGGAGTTTGCTGACGGAAGGACTTGATCTTGGATTGAGTATTCGGGGAGCGGCGCTTGCAATCAGGCGTACGGAAAAGAGGGACTCCCCGGATGGCGTTCAACAAGGAACCTTGAGTTTTTTTTATCATAATGTATTCCCATATCATTCCTTTAGTTTCTCTTTTATTTTAAATATTGGTTTAATATAATTTAATTAATTTTGTTCATTCAATTATAGTACTGGATTTAAATTATATGGAACTGGCGCCCAAATTTATCGTTATGATATTTAAAATTAGAATTGATTTTTTTACTACCCACAATTTTTATAACTTATCATCAAACCACCATGATAATTATTTTAACGTAAAATAAGACCGACCTACTAGCACTTCTTCGAAGTTAGTCACGCCTTGGGTTATTTCTATTTAATTAAACTTTTTATCGTTACATTTTTGGTAATTGTTTTAAATTTCGAATTCAATTTTAAAATCTAACGATAAAAAGTATTTTAAGTTAGCCAAATGTAACATTTAATGTATTTTACTAATAAGTGTAAAGAATAAAACGATATTAATCTTAAATAGAAGATTCATATTTTAAAAATGTAATTTATTGTATTACAATACAGCGTGAAACTCAATAATTTAATTAAATAGAATTAACCCAAGGTGTGACTAACCTCGAAGAAGTACTTGATTTATTCCGTTACAACACAAATCTTTAAACAGACTTTCCAAGCATACTATGTTTTCTGGTTCATCATCTCAAATAATACCAAAAATATCTCACGTAATTATTTAACCAGAAATAGCAAATAGACCAGCTAAATATACGAAAGTGCGTTACTACCTTTGGACAAAGGAGCTCTGAATTTTGAACCGTTAAAATAGAAAAACTTAGTATAAAATAAATTAAATCAATTATCAACTATATTAATCAATTATCAAGTCCAACAAATCTTGGTTTAAGGAACTCTCAGAAAAATAACTTGCTAGAACTTTTAAAAACATCATCATAGAAGCTACTGAAAATTCTCTACCCGAACCTTGAAGTTGAACTACAGAAGTCACTGAATACCCTCTATCCAAAACATTGTTCGCCTCAGCAGTCTACAAAGGATCTTCTAGTGAGGAGGGCTAAAAAACTATTCTAAACTATTTTTGTAATTGTACGTTACAATCTTTTAAAATGTGTAATATATGTATTTTATTTATTTATTTTTTATAATATTAATTACATTTTATGATTTTGACTGTCCAACTAGGAAGGATTCCCGTTTCAGGACAGTCAAATTTACAGGTTTCAAGTTATCCTAGACGAATACGGGATTTAAGACTAGCTAAAATAAGTATGTTAAAACGAAGATACATAAAAAGATACATAAAAAAGATACATGGAGGTATTTAGTAGCATTTCGGTATCAGTCCTGCCTAGATCCAACAACCATTTTGTCACTCTTGGACCGAAGGATGACAATTCACACAGTTTCAGCTGAGAGGGGTTTTATTATATATTTTAGGACCGAGATATGAGAATATTTTTCGATAAGCCGCTCTGTTGCTTGTTGGAACGGAAAGGTCATTCCTTCCCTTACTTCTGGTTTGATGTTTGTGTTCGGCTGTTTTCATTTTGTTTTTATTTTTATGAACATGGATTACAATTTTTTTATATAGAACTGTCGGACATCTAGTACATTAAATTCCTTGAAGAGAGCGTCGCTCGAATATCTGAAAGGTTTCTTCATAATAATACGTAAAATAGATTTCTGTGCCTTCAATAACGGGTTTAATGTTGTTCTTCCTGCACCTCCCCACCCGATGCAACCATACAGTAATATATTTAAAAAATAGATGTATTTTGCGCATGTTGGTGGTTTTTGTATGATAAGTTGAATATGCTATTTTGAAACTAGATTCTTTTCATAAGATGGTGTCAATTCTTACATTTCAGCATTTACCGAAAAGCTAATGGGGATTTAAGCTGAACCCACATGGCTTACTAACAGCCAGCGTACAACATAAGTACGAGACACGCCCATCGCCCGATACCCCCTAAATACCGCCTTGCCCGCCCTAAAGCGCCCTGCGTACATCAACACCCAAAACACGCACGCATACATACGCACACACCTATACATTGTACACACCTACGTGTTCACATCAACAAACCTTGCTGTATATACTAACAGACCTGGCGCAAGATGTAGGCCTCTATCGATCTGTTCCGACAACAGGTGGGAGCCTACATTTACCTATACCCTTAAGCCTTACGGAGAAATAACCTTAAAGTACCAGCGAGGCGTTGATACATGACACGCGAGAGAAACCCTCGACCAAGTTAGGGTGCACGAATACACCAAACATAATCTTCACGATTGATATGTTCCAATCTGACTGTCTTTGAAGACTTAGTGGTAAACCCATTGAATAAAGAAGAAAACTGTAAGTGTCTTCCTTACAAATTTGAATGGAAACAAATGTTACATTAAGCCTAATAGTCCACCGCTCATTCTTACTTACACTCGCTTGACATCATAGATCTCCATCCCATTTGAGTTTTGTGAATATTTGGATCACGAAAACCTCCACAAGGCACTTCTAGTTTTCTTCTTTATTGTAAGGTAAACCATAAACAAAAATTGAAATTAATTCTAAATAAAAACTGAAAACAAGACGATGTTAAGTAAGATTGGGTATTATTATTTTTGGAGTTAAGTTAGGGTGATTTATTCATCAGATAAATTATTTATAACTTCAAGATAGAGGAAGACCTTGAAGAGAAAAGATCTAACAATAAGCCATTGCTGGATCCAGATAGGGTTCAGGTGGGCAATCCGGATCCTTCTATAAGATTAGATTTAAGGAATAATTGTCTTTAACCTTTAAAACCTTTTCGCAGTCATCGCTGGAATCGCAGTTAATGAAAAAGTCTGCGAAGTTAAGGCGAAGCACTAAGCAGTAATGCAGAATTTTATTGCTTCGAAATATTTTAGATATATTAATTAAATACTATAAGTACCAGAAAAAACAGTGTACCAGGCTCATAAACACTGATTTAAAGTTCAAATTATCAAACTTACGAATCCATTTTTGTTTTTGGTTTTTGTAATGTGGCAAATTAAGTTCTTTAGAAAATTATCATAAAACATTTCAATGTTTGTGCTAGAACTTCGCAAAATAAAATTTAAATAAAGGGATTGCAAGCCTTACGAAAGAATTAACAGGTTTCCCGATAAAAAAAATGAATTACGAATAAATCATCATGATGTCAGAACTCGTGTTCTTTTAACTCCGAATATTTGGTATTACAACGAAAATTCTTTGTTTTCTTAAGGCAAATCGAAAATTTTTAAATTGATGTTTTATTAATAAGGCATGTTAATTAATAGTGAGGACATAAATTGATTTCTCTTCGTGAAGCCTACACCAGTAAAGTAGATTCATTAATTCATTTCTCTCCATGAAGGCTCCGACAGGTAAGTAGACTAATTAATTGATTTCTCTCCGTGAAGCCTCTGACTGTTAAGTAGATTAATCAATTGATTTCTCTCCGTGAAGCCTCCGAATGTTAAGTTGACTAATTAATTGATTTCTCTCCGTGAACGCTCCGACAGTTAAGTCGACTAATTAATTGATTTCTCTCCGTGAAGGTTTCGACAGATAAGTAGACTAATTGATTGATTTCTCTCCGTGAAGACTCCGACAGTTAATTAGACTAATTAAATTATTTCTCTCTGTGATGGCTCCGAACTTAAGAGGACTAATTAATTGATTGTCTCCGTGAAGGCTCCGACTGTTAAGTTGACTAATTTTATTTTATTTTTTTATTTAGTAAAAGATTATACATTTAAATACATTATTTAAGAAATATTTTGACTGCCCAACTTGGAGGATTCCCGTTTTAGGACATTCAAATTACTAATTGATTGGTTTTTCTCCGTGAAGGCTCCGTCTATCAGTGTAGACTAATTCAAAAATAATATTTTTTCGAAACTTATCGAATTAAACTTCTTTTTTAATTCTCTGTTTTGGTACCGTGTTAATTAATTTACGTATTAATGCCAGCTAACCTTTAATATATCATAGGTGAACTGAACAAGACATGCCTGCAAACGCTGGGGACTAAGCGAAGAGAGTAATACCTCCCTTATTTAACTCCGTATTGAATTCTTAATATTCAAATTACTTTTTTTTCGACCGTTTCGTTTAATGTGATTGGGCAATTTGAGCCAATGTTTAACAGTTGGGAATAGGCCTTCAAAATTTCCCGGCTATAAAATTATTGCGTCTCGGAAAGTGTTTTTTTTCTACGCAGCATATTAGTTGTCGCACAAATCATCGCGATTTAAACTTTTAATATGACAGGTGAAAGAAATAAATATCTACGTAATTTTTTCGAAAGATTCGTCATCTGAACGTTGTACACATCAAGATAGTGACATATTTTTTTATGGATTTAGGTATTCCATCTTTTTAATCATGTCATCTTATTAGTATGTTAGACAATTTCTTTCTTTTTACTTAACGGAGACAGAAAAAAAATATTTTAACTTCTTCATCCTGATTAGGTGAGCATTGCTCACGAAACAATTCGATTGTATCAAAACAATAAAAGTAGGTAAAACTTAGCAATTATTAAATTTAATGAATAAATTATTTTTGTTTTTTGAAAATCGATAGGTTACAAGACTATCCATTTAATCTGATATTTTCACAGTTTTTTTTGTATTTCTCAATAACGGGCGTCGTTGGTGACAGCCGTCTTACCAGACCTTGGCGTGTTCTATGTCATAATGACGTTGAAGCCAGTTGGAACCATTCCGGACTTTTCGGTTTTTCAAATCAATAGTTGTGAATGAAATACTAAAATTACACAATTTTAGTTCAATGATCAGAATCAGATATTAAACTATCAATCTTCTATACATTTTTAGAATATGAAAATACCTCATTCAATAAACGTAAAACGGATACTGTTAATCTATTAAAGGCGTAATCCCCCGCATTGCGAACTTCTACAAATTTATAACATATTTTTCTTGAACAGTTTTTAAGTTCTTCTAAAAATATATGAAGTTTTTAAGATAAAATCTGTACACTTGTAGAGCCGTAATTATATGAAATACCTTCAATACAAAAAAATCTCTAATTTACATTTGGTTTTGTTATGTATACTTAAATGAAACATAGTAGGCACTTGTAGAGAATTTTTTTCTCTATCTTAAACGAGTCTTGTTTTATTAAATATTTTCACAATTTTCGCATAATTATTATCATATCATTTTTTATACTCATTTAACATTCTTATTTATATATCTCCCTTTCAGAGCATCTAACACTACTTTAAATCCCCCAATGTTAACGCAAAAGCCATCTCGAAAATACTACTCAAAGTACCTTTCAGAACGTTCACTGACCATATTTTTAATGGTGACCGGATAAATCATCACAATGATAATTCATCACATCTTTAAAAAGTTATATGAAGTCATTGAAAGTGATGAAACAAAAACTTTATTAACTGGGTTAAGTAAGTTAGGTTAGGTTTAAATTACTTTTTTTCATCGTTTCTTATGACTTTATATCACTTTTTAAAAGTGTGTTGAATTATCACTGTGTTGATTATCATGGAACCATTTTTAATAATCTAAACATCATGTCAATTAAACAAATCTATACTAAAACGATACTTATTTATAGTCACAAAAATAATACGCTTGATCTACTAACGAACACACCTAACCAAATCACTAGATCCTTCCATAAAAAAAATCCAACAATCAAAAACGAAGACAACATTTGGACTGAAAAATTTGATAGTATTTATAAAATATTGCAATCAAACACAGACTGGTTCAGTGAGAAAAGATGCTTTATTTCCAAGTGATATAATTATAATTAAAACTATCTATATTAGCTTAAGTTCTACATTGTTAACTGTTAAGCTTAAAGAAATACAAAACAATGTAGCATACATTCCAACAGATATTTCGTTCATTCAGGGAAATAGATTATATTAAAATGTAAATTGAATAGAATAAAATAAAATACGGAAAATGTAAAATGTCTTCCCCAGCATGGGAAATCCCTGTGGGGAAAACATTATGAAATAAAATTATGTCAATACAAATCATACTAAATAAATAAATCTTCTTTTTGAAAGATTGCTACGGAGCCTTAAGTAAATGGAATAGAATACAATACAATAGAAGTAAAATGATACTGAAAGTACATTTTTGGATGAAAAAAAGATTTAGAATATCATTTTAATCGTTTTATGCTGATGAAGTAATTTTTTTACACATTAGAAAACTGCGAAAAGCGAAAATGTATTAATTAATATCTGTCTGTTATTCGTTCTAACACCTACATCATATCCCACAGATAATAGATTAGCCCACTCGCTCTAGAACTGCTCCCATTGAACATGTTCGTATCGAATATATCGAATGTTTGAGACGAAATGTTTGTGGCTCGCCGCCAAATCCCCCATCAGTTTTTCATTTGATCAACTTGTAAATCGAAGATTGAATCTAATGGCGTTGAAAGGAACCTAATTCGACGAAAACTCTACAATCAAAACCATGAAAAATCAAAGGTCGCTAAAACAACTATATTAAATGCAATATATTCTTCAATCATCAAGTTATTTTGTAGGCCTACATATTTTAAAAGCGTGAACTATCCACCTTACTATTTTTCACAGCACAGTTTTGGTTGCGTTGCGTTGTTTTGATCCGGTGTTAAACGCTACTTTAAATATTTTTTATTTTCTTTTTCGGCGCTGAATTAAAGCAAACCTTGGAAGCGGAAATTAATTCACTTCCCTACATCCGAACGAGCTGAAACTCAGGAGATAGACTTGTTGTCGATGATTTTGCATTATATCAACTTTTGGTGGCAATCACGCATTTCTCTGAAATCGAATGACATTACAACAGTTAAAACACGAAATAAATATCGGTCCAACCCAATCGGAATTTAATTTAGTTATTAGCGCGGTTTCCTCCAGTCCCTGGGTAGGAAGGTTCAATACTCAGTCTTACCCAAAACAAAAGTTTTAATGAACAGTTCAAAGCAGTTAAGAGCCAGACCCTGAATGTATTATAATATAATATAATAGGGATGTATTGAAATATAATACAATATTGGAATGTTTTTATAATATAATATAACATTAAGATGTATTGTAGTATAATACAATATTGGGAACAGAGATGTAATACAAAAAAAATATAATACAATGCATACGTTGCGTTGCTGTATGCATCGGCGTTGAAGGAAACCAATTTCACGCTCTCTATATTAATACAATTTTCAAAAATAAGGAAAAACATTCCTGGGTTACGAATAACATACAATATTTGAAAATCTCCACCACGGAAATTTTCGCTTGTGTTGTGATGGAGGACTTAGCCAGCCGAGGAATTGAACACACTACGCCTGGGTGGCACCCAAACGTGATGTCAACTCAGCTACTGACCGGTCAAATATCTCTTACATTTGCCAGACATATCACCATCCCATTTGAACACAGTAGTTCTGTATATGAAATTTAAGCAAAGAATGGTAGAATTGGGAATATTTTTGACGTCGATTTTTTAACAAAATGTGAAAAAATAATTGACCTTCTGAAATTATATTTCTAAAATCATCTGCTCAATGAATAATTATATAATCGAAGACTTTTAAAATATAATAGGCTTTTGTTTTGGTTTCGCGCATTTCTAATGGATTAAGAAAACTTTAAGCAGATGTTCGAAGAAATTACTAAAATTAATCGAACTCGTTCATAAACTCGCGTTTTCGATTAATTAAGTTAACTGTTGATGAAATGTAAAATGAAGGGTTGAATTTCTTGAAAATAATTCATTTAAATAAACAAACGCACTTTCGCATAATTAATATTAGTTAGGATGAAAAGAACTTCGCCGGTGATCGATGTGAATTTTTCCGCTGAGGCATCTTTGAAAAGGTCATCTTGGTATTAAGATATTCCTCGTATTAATAGTTTAACGTGTAGTTTTGGTATTTACTTTGTGTGTAGTTTGTTGCGTAAGTTCCGATGCTTTTAGAAACCAGAAAATGGCAAAAAAATAAAGCTCCCTTAGTTCTTGTCAATAATGAAATATTTATTTGATGGATAGGTTTTTTTTTTTTCAAAGTTTTGAGTCGCTTTCAGATAAGAAGTCTTTAAGTAGCGTGGTTATTTTCACCAAAATTGAAATCAAAAGCTCTTTTTACTGACGACTGACATCATTTAAATTGAATTCGTTATATTATTTTAGATTGAAATAAAACGCCTGTAAAGTTTGAAAATCTTTATCAACTCTTTATCTTTTTTTACAATAATAAAAACCAAAATTCTTACAGAATTTCATAAAATATTATTTGATTTGATTTACATATTTTTTTAAAAATTAAATGGAGTTCTACGAATCAAACACAAAAACAATTAATAACTATTTATCTTTTCAGTAATCTAGATCCAAAATGTCATCCAATTTCCCTAACATAAGTTTCCGACCAATAAACACGTACTAGGCTCTCATCGGGTGTAATTGATCATTAATTATTCAATTATTAAAAACAATTTTTGAACGAAAATTTTGAAACAGAAAAATCAGAAAAATATACGGTCGCATCTAGCACTTGAACCCAGGACCCTCACCTTGCCGGGGCGCTGCTCTACCAACTAAGCTAATAGGACCCTATCTCCTTCGATCATATTTAACAGTTAAATATGCGACCGTACCTTTTTCCAATTTTTCGGTTTCAATTTTTCGTTAAAGTATCGCTAATATTGTCTTCAATAATTAAACACTACAATTTTAGGTTTTACTTATTAAGTTATCCTAAAAAACATCATTCATTATTTATTGCTTAGCACACAAGCTGTTTTTGGGTGATACATGAACAAAATGAACATTCAAAGCTCAAATCCCGCATTCCCATAGTAAAGCTGCTATTTAATTTTGTTAAAGGATATTCCATTACCAATTATTATTTCACAAACTCACTTTGGCAAGAAAAAGGTTTCCGGAAACTTTCTCGATGAAAACACTAAATATTTACGCCTTATGTTTAAATTTCTACGCAGCTTTTATAGATAAGTACGATCAATAAAAAGACACCCAAATGTGTAAGTGTTGGAATGGAAAATCCTTGCGTTGCAAGGCGATAAAAAACATCGAATTAACTTGTCAGATAAGACCGTTAATAACGATCAACGCGGAACCGATTCGCTATTCGCTAGTGAGTTTCCTAGTAGAATTAATGTTGATATTACGGGAAAATGTTGTCCTATATTCAGTAATTTCTGTGTATTATCAATTTCTGTCGGGGATTTAGCTGGGCAGTGTAAATATTTTCTACCAATTTCATCGGTTTATTCGCTTATCTATCTAGTCTACTAGCTTAAGACGGGATCGGTGTAAAGCTCTGATAAATCCGAAAGTAATCTTTTATATTCCGGTGACCAAGACTCAATATATAACCATAATAGGTACAGGGAGCAAAAACACAACACAAAGATTGGAAAACCCATCGCAAAAGGGTGATTGTTTTATTCCACTATTTTACCAACAATTTTCTAATGTCTATTTATGTATGAAACCAACACGATCGAAATATGTTTTTTTTTCGTGTTTCCAATTAAGATAAAAATGATTTTTTTTCGTTTTCTCCATTTTTTCTCCATCTTTGGGGATGCTGTGTGGGGTTTATTTTTATAGAAAGGAAAAAGATGAAGTCCTGGGATGGTAAAAGGGTGTGAGGGGTGGGTAGGAATCGGGGGGTCAATTTGTCCAGGAATGAGGGACGTCCGAACCCATCCATCCCACTGTGGTGCAGGGCGATGGGTCGATACAGTCAAAAGCTCAAAAGCTCAAAAGACCGAGAAAAACCTCATCCCATGAACCCGGAAACCCCTGCTAAGTCACCAAACGTAGCGAACAACTTGAGGTGACCTATGGCAGGGGTCTTGTTTATTCAATTAATGGTTCCCAGGATATGGATATTATATACATTCCAACACGGATATCATAAATCAAGTAACCGCTGGGTAATTTTAATTCCAAGTAAAATCTTTTTTGAAAGTGATCGTCTAGTATGAATGGAATTACTTTATCTTTGGACATGTTTTCACTCCAATTCGTAATCGCTTGAAAAGATAATAAATTGGTCTCTTTACCGCCTCGTAGGGTACAGACAAAAAATACAAAACTGCCGCGTTTAAACTCCCCTTTCTCCTCCCCAACCTCTCCCCACCTCCCACATAATAACTGTCATCTCGTGTTTAAGTAATTAGGTGAAAGCTCTACATATACAGTATATACCCTCCCTCTTCTGGGGGTAACTACTAGTACTTTGTGGCAAATTAAGCAGGTACCTTTATTTGGCGGTTACAAATTTGTTACGAATTATTTGTATTCTCTGAGATGGGTTATATACGTATATTTATCGCGCGAGATGATAAATATACGTATATATTTTATGTTTATGAGTCCTGTGTCATTCCGTGTAACATATTTATGTAGGTAATCAAACATTAGCTCAACAGAATTAAATTTCTCACTTTTATTAATTTACATATTATCGCGGCACCTGCAGAATAAATGCCTTGGCGTGATACAGAGTGTCCGGGGGCAAAGTGCGCTAACTTCGGGAGATGATTCTACATGATTTAAGAAGTAAAAAATGTTATACAACTTTTTTCGAAATGCCAATGTTTTAAGGTAGTTTTTAGGTGAAAAAAGTTGAATCATTTCGGTGGGAAAATAAATATCCTTCAATGTAAAATTATTTTGTATTGGACAATAAACCCTGTATAATAAGAGTAGAAGATAAAAAGTAACCGGGTACAGTAGGTTAAGTTAAGTTTTGTTCACTTCACCAGTAAATATTAATTTCATAGCAGTATTTCATTTAGGTATCTCGAATACAGTGGAATTACTTAACCTTTTTTAATTAAATACGTGGCTTATGCACCTGTGATACTGAAGCCTGCATTTCCCACCTTGTTTGTGAAATAAACAAATTCAAAAGCATCCCGTCTCCTCGCACAAGCTGATAAAGGCGTTCTGCTTACAGATGCGGATTAAAGAAGCACCAGCGATACAGCTACAGGGTGGTGAATATGAATCACAATAATAATATTGCATATCCTACTGAACTTGAGAATGTTCCAAAAAGATTGTGAAAGTCACTTCAAATTGTTGTAAAACCCTCCTAATTACCGGCTTTCGAAAATCTGTCAAAATTATTGTAAAACCCTCATAATTATCGGTTTTCGAAAATCTGTCTAAATTGTTGTAAAACCCTCCTAATTACCGGCTTTCGAAAATCTGTCAAAATTGTTGTAAAACCCTCCTAATTACCGGCTTTCGAAAATCTGTCAAAATTGTTGTAAAACCCTCATAATTATCGGTTTTCGAAAATCTGTCGAAATTGTTGTAAAACCCTCCTAATTACCGGTTGTTGAAAATATTGTCAAAAATTGTTGTGAAACCCTCCTAATTACCGGTTGTTGAAAATCTGTCAAAATTGTTGTGAAACCTTCCTAATTACCGGTTGTTGAAAATCTGTCAAAATTGTTGTGAAACCCTCCTAATTACCGGTTGTTGAAAATCTTGTCAATATTGTTGTGAAACCCTCCTAATTACAGGTTATTGAAAATCTGTCAAAATTGTTGTGAAACCCTCCTAATTACCGGTTGTTAAAAATCTGTCAAAATTTTGCCGAGAATCTTAAATATCTACTTGATTTAGGACTTCTTACATTTAAGCTTATTTTAGGTTGTTTCAACCTCCGTCGCATTTGATTTTGATTTTATAACATTTTATGATCCACGATAAACGCTGATTCTCGGCTCGTTTCATTAACAAGAATGACCTACATGCTTGACGACTGGTTAAATTTAATCAAAAGCTAAAACGGGCCTAAAATCAAAACCTCCTAGATCACACTGAATCATATCAGCCTCCAAACATGTATGAGAACCTCCAAAAAATCTTTTTTTTAAAATTAACCAATACATTTTAAGATGTTTTAATAAATAATAATTAATTGGAAAAAAAAATACAACGGAAATTTTTGTGAAATCCCATTGTGATCTAGGAGGTTTTTCTAAAAGTCGGTGTTGTCGATTTGTCATTTCCTTCATTATCATTACGATTCTATATCCTAGGGAGGGATATGGTTTCTTCTATAAATATTCTCCACCAGTACCAATTCCTATTCGTATATCAATAACTATTCGCTTCCAGTCCTTAGACCAGTTGAGATGCGCAAATATTTAATTCTTAAAATTTTCTTTTTGATTTCACCTCAAACGTAGAAAAATGATCACATACGGCGCATTTTGTTGAGATCTACGTTTGGTGTTTAAAGGATTCATTTTTAATAAAACCATCTAAAAAAAATCGTAACTGATATTTTTTGGAACATAACTTTCCAAATGATAAAAATCAGCTGCACTTGAACCGACTAAAAATTTTGCCTAAAGCGCTTTTTTCCTCATCTTTTTTAAGATTTTAATTCGTGTCCTATTTTTTTCAGCCTCAAAACATACCCCATTTAGAGATTTCATAATCCAACAGACTCCGGGAAATTTGGACTACCGCAAAAACTAAGTATTTACAAACAAGCAGAATTATAGGGGGGAGGTGGTGTGGAGATCTTTGAAGAGTTGAAGTTGGTCATGACACAAATGAGGTTGAGAAACACTGCTTTAGACCTCCCAGTCAGTCTACCTCTTCCTCAGTCTTCCTCTAAGTAGGTACTCAGTAAACGCAAACTTAGTATTAAAAAAGATTATTTATCTTTTGCTAGAAACGCTTACAAGTTTACTTTGTCGCAGTAAAAAAAGAGGTTCGTCTAGATTATTTTAACCATTTTCTTGATATACCTGGTTTTCAGATAAAAACCGAAATGAGGCATTTTTTCAAAGGTATTTTGCCCTTGACTTAAATCTCCGGGCTTTTATCGCCGTGTATTTCCATTTTTCTCCGTAAAATTATTCATAACATTATACGGTACCGTGTGGCGACAAACGTAACGCTTCGCTACCGGGAGGGCAAACAGAAATTAACCTTTGAGGTTCTTTCCCTTTGCTAAAAGGTAAAGAATTTTCTACGCTACTTTCGCCGACATTTTGTTTTGCTGAAAATTAGAAAGTGGTGAAGCGGAATTCAGTTAAAAGAATGCTGACGGTAAAAAAAACTCGGTTAATCATGATATCTAATTATGATATGTAGGTTAATTAAAAAAATATTGATATTTTGTTGCAATAAGTGTAATCCAGTCTTGTTTTGCAATAATGCTAATGACTAAATCTCTTAAATCTAAACAGACAAGCTTCGTATTTTTAATGTAATTTTAACAAAAGTTTCATGTTATTTTATAGCTTTGGTAAGTATCCTTGAAGTGATATTTCAGAATAATTATTTTTGACCTTACTGAGTGTTATACTCTTGCTGAAGCTCTATTTTATATAATGATTATCTTATGTTGGGTTAGATTATATTATGTTAGATTATGTTGAGTTAGGTTAGGTTATCCGATTTAGGCCTTAGACACATAACGCTATATTATGCGCGCATAAATTGGGCGTGGCATTTACGTGTTATATGTTGGGCTGACACACTACGCTACAATCTTCCTCGGGAAAGTGTGTCAGATCAATTGGAGGACTGTCACGGATTATCATTTCTTTGTATGGGAGCTGTCACTTTAACAGATGACAGCCGTGTAATTTATGTCTCGGGGGTACCGAATTACGGCGCTCCGTAAATTGTTCTGACCCCTTCTCCTGCCGTAGGTAAGAGAGGGGGTCGCATAATTTTCAAATATAGTCTGGCTAACAGATGTATGTGATTGTAACAGTCTGTATGGGATTGTATGGCGAGCAATATGGAGTTATATAAAACGCTTTGAACTCATAGCGTAATCTGTCACCTCCTTTAAAACAAAATGAATAAGGACATTTGTGATAAAACAAAACGTCTCACATTTTGTGAAAAATATGTACTGTCTCTAGATTGGTGTTTTTCATTCCTCGCACATTTAGCATTTTATAATATTATAGAATAATTAATGGAATATACCAATACTCCACCACATGTGTGCAAGAATTGAATTCAAATCAAGTCCCCAAGCGATCCCTGTAACAATTTATCTATTCACTTTAGAAGCACAGGTTCTTCTAAAGAGGAGTTCTCAAAACACTATAACGTATCCTACACGGTACACATCGTTCTTAATTTTCGCTACATAACATTTTATACAATCTATGTGCATATTTGTAAGGTAATTTTTACATTTTAATTGAAATAATAACTGTCAAGATAATAGAAATAAATAATTAAAAAATGTAAAAATAAAAAAAAATTATTTATTTTTCGGAATAAGTTTATTGAGTAAAACCTCAAATTGTAATATTTAAATAATGAAGACAATATTAGTGATTTCTAAACGAAAATCTGAAACAGAAAAATCAGAAAAGGAAACGGTCACATCTGGGACTCGAACCCCCTGAAAATGGGACCCTGGGTCCCATTAGCGCAGTTGGTAGAGCACTGTCCCGGAAAGACAGGGGTCCTGGGTTCGAGTCCCAGATGTGACCGTTTCCTTTTCTGATTTTTCTGTTTCAGATTTTCGTTTAGAAATCACTAATATTGTCTTCATTATTTAAATAAAAAAAAATTAAATGCATAAAGCAGTTGGCATATACTGTAAGCAAATAAAGTGCATCCCATTGAAATTATTTTCATATTAAAATGTATCAACCAACCTGAAAGCTTTATAAAACGCTATCTAAATCATTTACATGCAAATAGTAAATCTCGTTAAGATTTTCTCGGAGATAACCTCACATATTCATTCTTTGTCGTAGAATTTCTGGGCACACGTTTCACCGTATTATCCTCGGGTCTAGTCTCTCTAAATATTATTCCTGTACTCCAATTTCCCATATCCCGGCTTCCAGTACAAATCCAGTTAATCCCAGCATGAATATGAATAAGATAATGTAGGTGCGCGCGACGCTCTGGCAATCAATGCGTTGTTTGATGCAGTCTCCGGTGCATTTTTTTAATCAAATAAATACAGGTGAATTTGCTATTTACATGAGAGTTGTATGGAACTCCAAATTGTCAGTTTGACGTAATTCTTAGTAACTCCTTCAGCGATTTGAAATTTGGTGTTGTTAATGAGGCTAACGTTTTGAAGTTGAAGCAGAAGCCGAAGCCAATGCCGAAGCCGAAACCGAAGTCGAAGTTGAAGTTCGGCCGAGTTGGTGTGCTGTTTTAAATAATAAGTATGTAACATAAAGCAGCAAAGTTTCATGCAATGTTGCGTTACAAAAATACTTAATATTTCTTTCATGATTGGGATATTTCAATTAACAAATTTGCAGACAGATAGATTAAATATCAAATAGTCGAGTTTAACAGGACTCAATATGCTTATTCAAAAATCGTTGTGGAAGAACAGAGTATGTCTTTCAATTTTAAAAAAATTATTGCAATAAAAACGAAAGTTAAATTAGTCGAAATAGAAATTGTTGAACTATGTAGCAAATTTTATAAAATTTATTCTGCTAAATTAATATTTCGGATACGGTGTCACGATTGTCAGATATTGAAGGATCAATGATGATGTTTGAAAATGTTATTTTGGTGAAATTAATGTTATTTTCAGGAACAATAATTATTCTATTTAATTTGTTGGTTAGGGAAAAAATTGTGTGGCATTTGAACACTGTTTTAATTCACATCTTCGGATCTACAGGATCTGCCCTGATGATGGACACTGCAACGCTGTCCGAAACGTCGGCTAAAGAAGGAGTTAGCGCAACACGGCATAATACCCCAAAAACAAACAACAAAAAAAACTGTTTTAAGTGCTCGAATGTACTCGATATGTAATATATCATACAATATACACGGTAGGTTGTATATATTGGACGATTGCCAAAATATACACGGTATTTTATGAAATGGATAGCAATTTGTAGACTCTGTACAGTATCTTTCGAATTAATTAGAGCATTAAAAATTATTTCGTACATTCTATTTCGACAATTTGAAGAAAGTTGGGGTTAGTATTTTAAAAATTTCAGTTTTTGAACGGAAAATAATATTTTATTCATCTTATTAATATCTATTCGTGCGAATATTAATAAAGCTGTGAAAACTGTCGAACCATGAGCCCTGATATGCGTAAACATAATGAGGAAGGCAATTGTTTTTAGTTACACCATCATGCCTGAATCTTTGAATATAAATTCACTTTAAAGGATCACCATGTTTTTGAACTGTGCATTAAAAAAAAAACATTTTAAATCTCGGGCGAATCAGGTAACTAGTAATTACAAAACGATTTCGTTGGTAATACCAACACCGGTGACTTTGAGGTGATTTTCGTCTGTCTGTTTGTGCGCTTAGTTCTTCTAAATCACGCGACGGATTTTGATACGGTTTTGACTATTATTTACAGAATTTCTTCCGGATGGTTTATATAAATAATATGCATATAATATTTATAAAAAGTAGAGAACAGCCGATGTTTTGTAATCAAGTCGTAAAAAAAATATTTTCGGGTGCTTACATTGCTAACGCTGGCACCTTATGAGATGCATCAAAATAATGTACTACGGAATTGTACATCTTAAAAAGGCCTGCATAAACGTTCACGATGGTATATGTCTATCTCCTAAGGAAAGGTCCCAGCAACGCCGGGTACTCGTCAGCTAGTTATGATTATTGTTCGATTTGTGAAGCCATCATGGATGGTCCATGATCGCCTTTCGAAATTTACCCTTCGCAAATTAATGAACTTGAAATTTACGACATCTGTCAAACATTACAAAAGATTTTTTTACATTTACCCCACACAGGAGGCCCTTATGAAATTAATTTCCCTCGGGGCCTAAGTCATATTTTGGGATGGTGTTTGAAGTGGCCTTTTTGAGGAAAAGAAGGAGACGAAGTTTTGGGAAGGTAAAAGGTATGAGGGTTCGGTAGGAATCTATCCCTCCCACCACGGCGTAAGGCGATGCGTCGAGAGACCAGTTGGAGAGGTGAAAGGTTCTACCTAAACCAGCCTCTCCCGATCTGGCACGTCACGCAGCTGGTGTGCAAACGCATCCTGATCACACCTCACCCGATGAACCCGGGCACCCCTGCTAAATCACTTGGAGTGACCCATTTCAAATAAAGTATTATTAACTGAAAAAGTAATTTTGGTATCTAGTTTATCGCTTGTCTGATATGGTTTGTACGTATCAGTTTTGAAATTTTCATTGAACTTGAATCATTTTACGCACTACGCAGGTTTACTCGTACAAATTGAAATAACGCATGTGCCCATGCACCGACTACCGAAGTTAGTATGTTTAATTATCGATCTAATCTAATTGTAGGCACTATTATACAGTTTTCGTCTAAAACTGCTCTAATTTCAGATTATTTTTAATCATGAGGCAACATATAGGAATCGTATCGATAAATATAGCGTATCTCAGAACAGACATCGTCCGGTGATGTGGGTAACGTACTTACATTTGTACTCACATCAATTGTCAATTAAAAATAAATTACTAACACAATAGGAATAGATCATATTACATAACATTCAACGAAAATACACGGAGAAAAATGAGTATTGCTAATTTATTAACAATCTCTTCAAATTATTCGTAATCCGGTTAAAATCAGGATCGCAGGCCCTTAACGAATGAATGATTGAGTTTCCATTTTAACTTCTAGTAAAATACGAGTATATATTATCGTGATGTCAGAACCCGTGTTCATAGAAATCCTAATATTTTCGCATTTCATAATTATACTCGTATATTATCAACACGTATTCTGATATATATTAGGAATTTACTAAAAGTTTATCAGGAAACGGCCTGCAATTCCATTTTTAACCGGATAATCAATAATTTTAAGAGATTCTAAATAAATTAGCAATACTCACTTTTCTCCGTGTAGATAATAGAAGAAATAGACAATTAGATGGAACAAAGTAAAACACAAGTTTAAAGAAACATTCGATTAACATCTTGTATGTGTCGCTAACTAAATTTGGTGTTGCAAAGTGGTTTTTTTGGAAGCTAAGGAAAATGCAGTCCAAGACCGCGTTAAGAGGAGATAATTCCCACACAAGCCACATTCCACTGCTCGAAAGCACTCTCCTGGTATAACACAAACATGCTCCAGTAATGCTAGACATTTCAGTGCAGATAGTTTTATTAACAAAAGTTGTCGGTACACAATTTAGCTGTGGTAGCGAAATACTTTCAAGCTAATCTAAAAAAATAATTAATGAATTTAATGACATGACTCTTTATATTAGTGTCGTGCGGTCAGGTCGATTTATTGTCAAGATATGGTGTAAACCTAACCTAACCTAACCAACCATCACGCCGTTTCCCCGCAGGGGTAGGCAGAGAGGACGGACCGCCAAACAACTCGGTCTTGGAACACATTCCTTACCTCATTCACATTCATACATACTATTCTATTGTTCTGACTCTTGACATGGCCCGACTCAAGTATCTGATTCACTTGGTCGTGCCATGTCTTCCTCGGGCGTCCATGTTATTTTCTTTTACGAGTTTACGAGTAATATTTAGATTCCTGGGAGACTTCAATGAATTGTTGTGTTCGCCAAGATTACAAGATGATTTATTTACGTAAAGAATAACAAAGATCTTATTGGACTAACATTCGTTCTAGTCGAGTTTCTAAGTTATTCCGTCGAAACAGTTTAAACACTGAGCTCTGCTCCTACGATCGGCTTAGTTTCGGGTATCCTATCCTATCCTAATCAGAACCATACGGAACCCGCCGCTTGCTGTACAGGCAGTGTCACCTATGATCAATTACTAAAACTATCTTTACAATATTACCGACACTACAGTACCATCCATTATTGTTTAAGTGTCTAAGATGCTCTTTATTTGTAATGTTGACATTACATGTTGTTTCACCAATATAAAATTCTGAAAAATCACTACAACCTAATTTATAAATTCCCGAATAACCCAGGTTTGTCGTCGTTATCCTTTGAATTAGTAAAAAATCCTTAACTATTGTTTGTATAAAATGCTGGTCTTAGGGAAGGTTTTTTTATACTGAAGGAAGAAAAATTATTTATGAATAAAATGCAACGCCATTGGTAACTAAAATTGTTATTATTGTTTAAATTATGTGGATTACAGAATAAGAAGTTTTTTGTGGCTATTTTTTTTTGTTTTTTACTTAAAATTGTTGCAATTATTGGTGAAAATCATAGAGCAACATACTAAATAATGTTTTACTCTTCCATCTCTTCCACGTGTAGCCCATACAGCATCCGCTGCGCAAACCTCACACACATTAGGGTATTGGGGCGCCCAAGTGAGGAGATTTTCCGATATACGAGGGTCGTTGGCTGTTGGTTGTTGGGTAATTCACCGCTTCCTTCCTCCCATCCATAGTTAATGCTTTATGCTACCAAACCAGTTCCAAAACAGGAACTGGTTTGGCTGAATTATCACAGTCAATTTTCATTTTCTAGTGAGCTTTATTTTATTATGAAACTCTTCTTGTTTACGAGAATTAGGTTCCAGTGATTAGAGCATGATACATTTATTTTAGGCGAGAACTCACGTGCAAAGTGAGTCCCTATATATATATATATATATATATATTTTTTTTATAACTAAAAATACACCTACATTTATACGGGAGAATTCCCTTAAATAAAGTCGTAATCTTAACGACGTAAGTGAAGACGCCATGCATAAAATTATACGACGAGCGACCCTGGTGAATTGGACAGACCTACGGTTGAATTTGTTGTATCAAATCTATAAAATAAAGTCGGAATCTTTGCGAAATAAGTGATGTAGTCGTGTAAAAAAAATATACGGCGCGCGGCCCAGCATAATGGACGGACCTACGGTCGAATTTGCCCTAACAGGCCTGGAAATTTGATCTTTCCGTGGGGTTTATAATAATTATTTCTGATGAACGTATTACTAAAATCTCTGATGTTTGTAGAGGAATTCCTCAGGAAGTTACCAATTATTCGTCTAGAAAAATAAAATCCGGGCTTACTGGAAAACGTTTACATGAAATATTTTAACAATAAAGTACGGTTTTTATTGATCTTCAATATAAATAAATCACACCCTAGGTATCGGTCTAAAAATACACACACCGATATTAGAGTCAGGTGTTGCCTTAATATATCTCTAGCTTAGATGGTTTGAATGGTAGAAGAAGTCGGGGTCGGCCGAGGAAGACATGGCATGATTAAGTGAATCAGATACTTGAGTTGGACCATGTTAAAGGTCAGAATAATAGAAGAGTATGTACGAGACAATGCATGAATGTGAATGAGACAAGGAGTGTGTGCCAAGACCGAGTTACCGGACAAGTAAATACGTGCATATAAATAAATAAAAAAGTTTTTTATTTCGATTCCACATAAAATATTAATAATGAATGAATACAAATAAAATCTTATGCACCTTAACCATTGATGTAGGTACTTAAAATCAGCCTTATTAATAAAAAACACTTCCAACCGTTAAACGGTGTTTCTATTTCACATTGAATAAATACTGTACAAGCTGTGTTTTGAATTCTTACTAATGTCGCATTTTTTTCGTGTTTGAAATAAAAATATTACAATTTATAAAATTTAATGTATATTACTTTAGGGTGAATTGCCTAATACAAATAAAAAAAATAATGTAAATTGCAAAATGAAAATATAAAACGTTATCGTATCTAGTTTCTAAAATGGTATTTATTTTTACGACATCTTCAAAAAGAAGAAATATATAGAATATTTAAAATACCTTGGAGAGTTTAAATTTTTTTTTCAAGTTTATACGACAAATAAACTACTCTCTTCCGCTGTGTAATTTTTTTGATATCACTTTAGTCAATTTATTTTATTGGTAAAGTTTTTACATACACGGTTGTTTATCAATCGTATAAAATTTACACCACTTTTATTAGTAAGGCTTAGTCATGAATATAATATTTATTTTAAAAATTGGACCAACCTCACACAGGAGGCTCTGAGTAAAATAATTTTCCTCAAGGCCTTGTCATCTTTGGGTATGCTATGTGAGGACTATTTTTAATGAAGGGAAGGATATGAAGTTCTAGGAAGGAAAAAGATATGAGGGGTGGGTAGAAATCTATGGGTCAGTGTGTCCGGGAGTGACGGACAAATTAATATATACCTCCCACTGCGGCCCAAGGCGATGGGTCGAGATACCAGTTGGAGAGGTCAAAGGGTCTCCCCGAACCAGCCTTTCCCGATCTGGTACGCCACGCAGCTGGTGGGAAGGTGCATGGATGCAAGGACGTATGAATCCATCCTTTCCGCTGCGGTGCAAGACGACAGGTCGAGAGAGACCAGCCGGAGATGGTAGCTGGTAGGTAGGCGTATCCGCCGCCAAGATCTGACCAAGTCAACATTGCAAACCACTTAGGGTGACCTATGTGCAGAGGTGTTGGTTATCCAAAAAATGGTACCTGGGGCGGCGGTGACCATACTTGCCTCCCGAATTGTGGTCCCGTTAATTAAAGAAGAATGGTCAATGTCACATATCAATATTATACCTACCAAGCAAGACACGACATAATCCTACTTAGATGCTTCATGAGGATGTATATACCAGCTCTGCTTGGGACTACTGTATAGAGTCGTTGTTTTCAAAACAGTCAATATTAATTATTTGCTTCCTTCCTTTGAACTTTGTTTCACTACAAAGATCTATGTGAGAATTGAGATCGAATAACATCATTCTAAAAGACTTTGGAGTTATTTATAACAAGAAACATCGAATTGTAAATGCAAGTAAGTTCCCATCATGAGTGAAAGAACTATTCTTTCAAAAGACGCTTTGAGCTTTGCAGCAGTCAATATTGATTTACTTAAGACGTGACAATACCCTCTATTAAAGCCAGCATCTTAACGACGTAAGTGAAGCAGCCGTACGCAAAAATATGCGACGCGCTGCCCTGGTATATTGGACAGACATGCGGTTGAATTCGCCCTATCAAATCTCTAAAATAAAGTAGGAATTTTAACGGCATAAGTGATGAAGTCATGTAAAAACAATATTCAGCGCACAGCCCGGCGTAATGGACGGCCGTACCGTTGACTTTGCCCTAGCAGGCCTAGAAAATGGATATTTCCGTAGGGTTTATTTTAATTATTTCTGATGAACATATTACTATAATTTCATTTTTTCTAGAGGGGTCCCTCAGAAAGTTAACAATTCATCGTCTAGAAAAATAAAATCTGGTGCTTACCGCTAATTTTACAGTTGAAAAACGTTTTATAAAGTTTTCAAACCATTATAGATAAAATACTTTAATGGTTATGTCCTGTTTTTATCAATCTCAAATATAAATAGCTTACATCCGTAAGAGATCCCTCTAGAAACATTTATGATTTTAGTAATACGTTTATCAGAAATAATTCAAATGAGAACGTTGAGCAAACCCCCGTTATTAGAGACTTATGTCACCTTAATGCTTTGTTTCAATAAGTGGGAATTGGGATTCAATGATAGTAGTGATAAAATACTTGCAGCTATTTATGGCAAGAAAGCTGTTATTTTTAAAAGTACTCGGAACCTCCCTGTGCTGAAGTTCAAGCGTGTTTTATCTATACAATTTATTTACTTTTAAAATAAAACTCAGCGGAGAAGGGAAGCAAGAAAAGGGATATGAAGTGTTTTAACCTTATGAAGGACGAGCTTAGGAAAATAGTAATGCGTCTCATTATTTATTTTTGTGGCTACTCATTTAGTAGAGGACAGAAGAATTCTGAAAGAGCAATGATGGAATCCGTCTTTCCCGTTATTGTTTCTATGGGTACTTAAAATTTTGAGGTGACTTTCTCTAAAATAAAGTCGGAATCTTTGCGAAATAAGTGATGAAGTCGTGTAAAATAAATATACGGCGCGCGGCCCAGCGTAATGGACGGACCAACGGTCGAATTTGCCCTAACAGGCCTGGAAATTTGATCTTTTCGACTTTCTCACGAAAACGGCGCTACAGAAATGTTCCAAACATTACTGTACACTAAATCGGCTCAACTGTAGTTAATATTAGGTAAAAAAAATATGTCACACTTTTACAATATCAGTCTTACTTATAAAGATTACCTAATACGCCGCTGCAGCGTTGTTGTATCTATACGGTGAACCATAGTTTGTTATATATTTATTTTTTTTATTTGGTACAATATTTTTTTACAATTCAAAGTTTTTCAGTAATGTTGGCCTCACTGGGTGGCTTGCCCGTGCTGAGGCCTTCATTTTATAATATGAAAATATAATCTAAATACAATCTACAATATAAGATAAAATAATACATTTAAAATATAATCTTGTGTGTTTGTGAGTGATGTGTGTTTATATTGGTTTTGTGTGTTACGTGTAGGTTTTATTTTTATTTTATGCTATGACATTTTGGTAATATTGTCTTTTTTGTTCTTTAATCCATTTTGTAATTTTGTGTGTGAATTTATTTTTACTTTCCTCAATTTTAATTTCAAGTTTTACACTGTTGAAAGCTTTTATAGCATGGTATTGGTAGTGTCTTTGTCCAAAGCTTGAATTTACTGTCGGAGTTTTTATGTTTTCTTTGTACGCTTGTCTAACTGGTCTGTTAGTGTTATTTTTTGTACGTTGAAATTTATTTTTTTGTCAAAAATGTAGTTTAGTAGTGTTTTAACGTATAATTATAACTGTTATAACTGTTGAATATTTGGTCTGTATCAGTCAGTCTATGTTTTTTTAGTATTACCTTTAAGATCGTTTTCTGTGCGGTTTCTATGTAATTGATAGCCGAATTTGTTGCTATCAATTACATAGAAATATATATCATATTACTTGTATAATGCCCTTCAGTGGCGCACTTAATCGTCTTAATCTTTAAAGTCTTACTTATAAAGATTCTCTAATACGCCGCTGCAGCGTTGGTACAAACAGTAAAGTAAAGTATACACAAAGCACTCTTTTCATGGTGAAATGTCTAAAACCAAAAAAAAGTAAAGTATAGGAAGAGGTCTGTATACTGCTCAGGTTAAAATTTTTACTCAAATAATATTCGTGCAAATTTTTTTTAGAGTGGCATCGCTTTTTTCCAACCCTCAAAAACACGGTCATTATCGCATTCCGCGTTTAGTTGCTTCAACTTCACGTTTCTTCGGATAATATTTACGATGTCATTACCCGGTCTGTTTCAATTTGCTTCGAAATTCGGCCAATTCGATTATGCTTTCCATATTTGCATTGGTAAACCGATATTATGATTTAAAATATTCCTATGATAGTGCTGCAAATGGGTATTACTGTTTTTTTTACATTTTCACTGAGCAACAGATCAATATTTGTCAAATCAACCAGATTGTTAACAAAGTCCGCGATCTCTGTCTTAATACGATCGTAATACGTTTACCTGGGGATCGGGCGGTTTAAAAATTTGTCAACTTCTTAAACTGCTGGCATACGCACATAGTAACTTTTTCTACTAACCCTTTCATCTCCCGTATTATCTATTATGAGTAAGACGGAATATTTTAAGTGTCCTTTTTTAATGTGCAGTTTTTAAATACATCGATTTGATTTTCACTTATGTATTAGTAAATAAATACGAATCTAGAATGTGGAAATTAACCCTCTTCCTGACATCTGATCAAGCTGAAACTCGGCAGATAGACTCGTTGTCGATGACAATGCATTCTATAAACCTTCGGTAGCAATAAACGTCTGTCTTATCCAATCGGGATTTGGCTCGGTTGGTAGAGTGATTGACTCCAGTTCTTGGGTAGGGAAGTTCAGGTTAAATGACTTGAAATTAGAAAATATTGTTCTTTACGGGTTGATTTTTTTTTACCAATCAATTTTTGAAATACGTGCATAAGAAACTCTATTACGTTTTATGTGTAACTAACTGAATTCAGATGATTATAAGAAGCTCTACTGATTAAACATCATGAAAAAATAATAAATTTTTCTTTCAGGAAAAGGTTAAGTTTCACATTTAAGTTGCATTAATAACTTTTGACGTTTGATTTTTTCTCATGTACCTACATATCTCCTGCAAAAATAAGCACTTGCAAATTTCGTGTCTGCAGTTTTTACCCATTTTCAGACTAAGGTCAAAAAAAATAGAGAAATGAGATGAAGGTCTTTTTAAAAACAATGTAGGTCAGGTGGCCGAAAGATTTATTTTTTAGAATTATAAAAATGCATTACAATCACAGATCAAAAGTAATTGCAATTTTATCATAGTAGTTCATCATAGGTTCAATGCTTTCAGAAATGCAATTGTCTCTTTTCTTCTATTCAACAAGTGCCACGCTCGATCGGCTTCCATTTCGAAATGCCCTCCAACCTCTCGGCACATAGACAAGAAGTGTCTCTCGTCAACTCGAGAGCACCATTGTCTCTGGTCTTGTAACTCTATTGTCTCTGATCTGAGGACTTAAAGAGCAGCCTACAAGAGGGGAGGGAACTGTGCAGCATAGAATAGCCTTTGTTCCCATTATCATGTGCATAAACTATTCTTTTTACTGTTTGCATACTTTTATATTTAACTGCAAGCATTCATTCATGTTTGTTTTCTTTCTTTTTTTCTTGTTCCAAAAACAGGTGCAATTTATACAATAAGCTCTTTGACACTGAACAGAAGGGTCAATGGTATATTAAATTTAGGTGTGAAGGTAGTTTCTCAAATTTTGTATATATACCTACTAATATTGGGTATATTTGGAGCTGGTTCCACACGGAGAAAAAGGGCAATGATAACTCGTCATGATTCTTGAATATTTTGAGGTTAACCAAATTTGGTGGTGTATTCCTGTATGATTAGATCCATCTTTCATTTCTTAAAGGATAGAAATATTACCCAAGTCTAACCTTTGTTGCAGGATACAGATCGCAGGGATGATTGGCGCCATGCCGGCGGTGGCCGTGCGCCATGAGCGGCGGCGGCAGGAGAAGAGAAGCAAGCGGCCCAGCCAGCTGTATCTGGGCGGGCCCTGGCTGCCGCCCTCGCCTTCCGCCTCGCCCAGTCCGGGCCTGGACCGCCTGCCGGAGTACTACCTCTGCGGGAAGGTACAACACACCCCATACACCCTGTCCTAAGTCTGCTATCCGGATTAAAGCTGGTTCGATCGATTATTTTACACGAACCACTGGCGATGTGTTCGGATCGAGAATATTCACTATTTGATCGGGTACTTTTACACTTGGAAAAAATGTCACGAAGCAGAGAAGAGAAATCCACTTCTCCTCCATGAAACTTTGGTCACACATTCATCTTGGCGGTAGAAATGAATATCTGCAGAGTCCGCCAAAAAAGCGTTGAACACCCCTCTAGGGGGAGGGAGTGGGGAGATAGTAGACAAAGTAGGTCGAGTGAGGTATCGTTTGTATGTTTTAATTCGTGCTGAATCGAATAAGAACACTCCTAAGTCTATAATATTTGGGGAGATAAGACAGTTTTTAATGAAGAAACATGAAAATAACATAATTATTGAGCATAAAATATTTTATTACAGAGAAGTATTAACATTATTATGAGTGATTATTTTGATCTATGTCATACTAATGTCCTCACAATTTAAATTAGTATCTGTCATTTTATGACTAGTGCGTATGGGTACATGTGCCTGTTCGCTCGCAGATCTTCATTTCTATTGCCAAGAAGGATGCATGAGCAAATTTTCATGAATGTGTGGCGTTTACGTCCCATCTCGCTACTGTTACACAAACATTGTTTGTACAGCAACTAACCAGTAACCACTAGCAACCGCCGTCAATAAATGAACGAGCTCCTAAACAGACGTGTCATTAATATGTCTCCCCATTGTATTTTGATTCCTACACACTTTAACTTAATGTAAACCAAAAAATGCACGAATTTTACAATTTATTTTATGCATACTATTTTACCTATACTAATTTGCAATTAAGTCGAAAGTACCCCTCGTATCCGAGACTTGAGTTTTGATCTTGAATTCGGATCTTTGATTGGGTACTTTTGTTTGAAGTAAGTAGGCAGTAGGTAAAAGATAACCTATGTTAGGTATCTACTATCTCTATTTGTTTGTCTCGAGAACGAGATTCGATATGCCGGTCTACGAAATTCATACATCTGTGGTCGCTGGCCACACCGGCCCCGGGTTCTGTAACACAATGGCTCATTGGTCGTTCGTGAGCGGGTTACAATGACCAATGATCGGAAATCTAATGATCGACCCAGAACTAATTCGGATTCACTGTCAGCTGTGCCTGGGGTTAAAATCATCTTTGTTTCAGGTGCCGAGCGTATTGTTCCTGTCACTCCACGGTTACTCCTCTATAACAACTTTAATATTGTTTATGCGCATTTGCTTTGTGTTTTATTTTTATTTTAATATACTCATTGGTTTTACTTTCTTTGTCTTATGGCATGATCGCAATGCATTTATTATTTTATTTGTTTGTTTTATTATTTCTTATACATTTATTGTGTATATTGGCTTTTTACATCGTTTTTGCCCGTTCTTTACACTGTTTTTTTTTATGCACAATCTTCCGTTTACTTTTGAATTTGGGCCTTATTTATTAGGAACGCGTTGATATCGATAATACTGTTTCTTTTTGTGTTTTCTCTTTCATACTATGTTAATCTTTTTTTCCCTTCTTTTTTTTCTATTATGAACGGTCAATTTGTTGTTGATCACAACTTATTTTCTACGTTTGTTATTTGCCTTTTTATTTGTTACTAACAAATTGGTTTATGAATAGGTTGTCGAACTGAACTCTATCGTACTGCGTTGTTCATTTCCCCACCATGGGGGCGGATAGACCCTGTTCCTGCATCCAGTAAGGTGACATTAATCCGGTGCGGCTGTCCCACGAACCACGGGTGCCTCCCCCGGCATCATAAGCGGGCCTGGGGAATGTTTGCGCGAGCCCGGTCCCCTTCCGTCCTGCCTCCGGTGACCTGAGGCTCACTTCATTCCCTAGGGTCTTTGGGAGTATCTCCCCCCCCCCCTCCCACCATTTACATTTCTTCGAGGGTACTCTCGGAAAACTGGCAAAGGGACGCGGGTGCTTGGGATCGTTGTGGCCAGGCCGCTTGCCACGCTCATTCTTGCCGGGACTGCCCCATGATAGTGGGGTAAACTGCCCTCGATACCCGGCTTGTATATTTTTATGTTTCAATCATACTTCCACTTATAAATATTGTGCTCCTTATTTATTATTTAATTTTAGATGCCAAACCACCAGGCGAACACATTTCAGATGTGTTCTTATTTTGTGTTACTATTAATGTAAGTATGCATACATTATTTCGTACTAACAATCATGCATGCAGGGACATTGGAGGGTCTAGAATCGTTTTAAAATAAATTTAGCTTATTTTCGAAGGAAGCAAATACTTTGGGGTGTGACATATTGAATGAAAAAACATACACTTAGTAAGACACCACTTTATTTTTGAATCAATAACGATAGCCAACCGGGTTTCGCTTGTCCCAAGCTTCATCAGGGCTAAATATCAACTGTTGCAAGTGAAACTAAAATGCAACTAAATTGCAAGTTGATATTTAGCCCTGATGAAGCTTGGGACAAGCGAAACCCGGTTGGCTATCGTTATTGATTCAAAAATAAAGTGGTGTCTTACTAAGTGTATGTTTTTTCATTTAAATTTAGCTTCTTTTTACAAAAAAAATAAATTAGAGTCCTGACGTGTGCGGATAAGGAGGTTAAACAATCAGTTTCCTCACACAGCCGTCGGGAAAGGGTGGGTCCCATCCAATGTGCCTGGGGTAACAGCAGGCGATCACTGGCAGTGTTATTGTAGATACCTTGATAATACAACTTTCCAGAAACACTCCAAATTGAGTGGCCTGCTGCAATTGCGCATGCATAAAGCCGTACCTAGTCCTAATACGGCATGCTACGCGCATCCAATTTTCAACAGTAAAATACAATGACTGTATTAATGATAAGAGTGAAGTACCTTAATTAACTGCAACGCTTACGAAGTTGGGACGAAGTAAACAGGAAACTGACTATCGTAATTAACCTAACATGAGATTTTTCAATTAGCTTCAGACATCAATCAATTCACAGTTCATTCCAATTCCATGTAAACCGCTAGTCGATGCCAAATTTTCATTCTACAAATCAATTACCGATTACTTAAACCCGTGCCGATTTTGTATACAAATTAGTTCTTAAAATAATAAGCTTTGAATCTGGACTGCCTCAAAGCCAATCACTAAGCTGAAAGGTAATAATGAAATCAAGCTTTAGAAAGTCTCGGGCTTTATTGGGGATTTCTTACCTCTTCAGTGAGTTCTCTTCGACACTCTCGATTTCACATCGGCCGCTCCACTGAAGTGTCTTATCTTATAGCCGCTTTGCGGATACGGACCATCTGATTTTGCCCATCTACTTTGAAGGTAGCATGGCAAAATGGATCATAAAATGGTCGTGGCTTAAGGAGATGGCCAGACCAGTGTATGATCGCAAAGTATTTCATACATTGTTCGTGAACTTTACAAAATAAATTTAAAAGGTTTTTGGTAGTGACCAACGGTAACTAATTTTCAGCCGAAACCGAATTTCCGCTTCCGTTCTTAGTTCGGTTTAAACCGAAACTGAAACTCAATTAAATTATGTTATTGAGTGCTACAAATCCTGTAATTACACGTTTTTATTGTTAAACTTGTAAGAGTTCATTAAAGCTTGTGTTAAATATAAGGAACAATGAAATAGAATACATCAATTTATTTGGTAATTGGTTGGTATACCTACTGTTAGCTCTTTTTGGTTCGCTGTTATGTTAACTTTTCTTCGATGTAAGCAATGTAGGTACCTACTTTAACATTAAAGGAATTACAAAAGTATGAAACATTAAACAGGTGAAAACATTAGACAATAGCAACCCAAAAACTCATTATTATTTAAACGATAAACTTTGAAAATAATTAACATTATTTTAAAATTACAAATTATTTACACTTATGACTTATGTTGAACAACATTTGTATTACAGTTTTTTTTTTTAAATACTCGTAACATTTTAGTTTTTTTACATTAATCCCACACAGAGTCCCACCCTGAGGAAAATAATTTACCACAAAGCCTATGTCATCTTTGGGGATGCTGTGTGGATGGTGAGAACTTCCTCTCCTTCCTTTCTTTACATAGTTCTGGGAAGGATAAAGGGATACGGGGACGGTAGGAATCTAGGGATCCAGGAGTGTCCCGAATAACACCGCGCGTGATCCAACACATCACGAAGTTTTGTCATTTTTTTTGTTGAAACCGAAACAGCGGCCGATACTCGTTTATTGGCCAAAACTGGCCGAAACCGAAACCGAAACTTCGGTCGATCACTACGTTTTGGTGATGTTTTTGTATATGAATCGAAACAAGTGGTCAACGCGAAGTGTGTTTGGTTTTATTCGAACTCTAAGATCGTTTGGCAAGCGCCTCGTCTTGGAGAGTACGGCCAGATGACATGTCGACGACCAGACGAAATAAGCTTTTTGGGTAAATGTATTTTACGTGATTTTTCTCTCCTTTGCGAAAACATATTTAAGAGAATTAGTATTCCAGCATAATTCGAGTCTAATTAATGGTTTTATAAAAACCAATTAGAACATTTACCTTATTCCAAGAATTCTAAAAAGCTAATATACTCCTGTACACTTACTTAAAATACCTGTAGTTAAATTCGTTTTCAATTTTGTTGAAAAATTTTATTCTTTTAAATTATTTTTTAAATTGCCAAGAGAACATCACACTACCCCGGAAAGATGTTTCAAAGCAGTTACATGTGTACTTTATAGGAGCATGGATACCTACTACTGTGAATTGTTTCGTATTCATTTTTATCCTTTTGTATCAGATTACTCAAATGGATATTTCACAGCAAATTTCAAGACCAGGCATCTCACCGTTCGAGATTTTTTACTATGCAAATGTCACGTGAATAGTTTTTTTTCTACATTACTAATAATATATATTTTTCAACTTCTCCAATCCTGATTCGATTCAGTTAAATCCTACACCAGTGGCCAGAATTATAATCCTACCGTTCATAAAAAACCGCTAAACAGGTTTAAAAGCTTTACGAAAACAAAGGAATTCCACCATCTTGATTATTTAGAGTAAATTTATGCTTTAAGGCGAAGCTTAGTGCCAAATCACTATTTTGATTAATCTTTATAACGAATTGGTGTACATTATGAATACCGAAAAATATGCTTTAGATAAATTGAAGGTTGTCCTATCGTTTCGCTTGAGTAGAATGCAAATAAAAAAATGAATTACTAAATAAAAAATATAAATGTAAACTAGTAAAAGAAATATTTTTCATTAGAAATGTATGATCGCATAAACGAAACAACTTTTTAAGAATAAGGTATTATAGCTTAGATTATCTGTGACAGTTTCACTTGATTAACTTTTTTGCTTTCTTATAAAATTATTTACAAAATAAATAAAAACCAGTTTTGTGCTTGAAATCGAACGTTTCTAGACTCCATTTGTCAAGCGATTTTAATGCCTATTACCTACAATATAGGGTGTACCAAGAATATACACATTTTTGGCTTGTAGCTTCCTCTTAAAGTAAAAGTTAAGAAATGAAGTGAATAACGGTTTGGTAATTTGAGATAAGCAAACGTAAAGCGTTCGTTATCGTGACTTTATCAAAGGCTTTTGGTTTGCAGCTTAACTTAATTAAAAAATTGTTTGATAAATGGAGCGTAAATTATTCTTTGTTACGCCGAACCGACTCACGCAACTTTGCCAACTTCGTGCTTGGGAAATGCTTAAGTTTTGTATGCAAATTATAAACATAGCATCGCCAATCTTGATCGCATTTTTGAAACCGTTGAACTTCAATAAATAATCTATTTTAATCAAATCTTTTAACGGAGTTTTAACGTTGTGTATCCATTTAATATTAATTAAAAAAAAATGTTATTTGTATTTATATTAAGAGCAAGAAATAGCTTTTCAGAATGTGTTTATTGTTAGTCATTATATTTTATGATGTTATTTTAATGTTAATAAATTAACAAACATAAACAGAAATAAGTTATTTGTTGATTATATTCAAATTAGTGTCGGTTGGTATAAAATTATATCTACACCACCAAACAAAACTCTTATTTTTCTTGATGGAGCCAAATCTCTTTGAAGAGTCCTCAGCAACGGGGTTTGGATTTTGCAAGAAGAGAATTGCAGTGTATATAAGGATATTATAAATAAATTATAAGCCAAATTGCTTATTATTTTATTTTCTAATTACCAGTTTGTCTAAAGTACCTACTAATTGTAGTTCTGACCTCTTCTGTGGGTGCTTCTAAAGATTTGTCTGCATTGTATGATATATTGAAACGTTTCAGAATTGAAACGTTGCTTGAAATGGCTTTAGCCGTGTTTGGTGACCAGATCTGAATATCCAGGTACTTCCCCACCTTCCTCTTCCCCATCTCCCTCCCCTCCCCAATACCCTCAGCCTCACAACATACCCCAATTGGGGATGCCATAGTCTCACTGGCTCCAGACGGGAGCAGTTGGGACTCTTGTGCGGTAATACTGTAAAAAAAATATATATATATATATATATATATACTAATTTTCAGCATAAATCCACGCATTAACCTTCATTAAAGCAAATCCATCGTACGCGATAAACTTGACTATTGTTAATTTATTCAGAATATCTTGAAATTATTGGTAATTCAGGTTAAAAACAGGATTGCAGGCTTACGAATTAGAAAGTTTTCTGATAAACTTTAAATAAATTGAGAATATGTTATCACGATATCTGAACACGTATTTATGAAATTCTGAATTTTTTTGCATTTCGTTATGATTTATTTATTATCAAGGCAAATCGCCTTGCGACATCAAATATTGGGTATACCTAAATAGAAAACATTTTTTTGTTTTCTTTCCTCAATTCAACTTATTAGTTACATTACATTCGTGAAGTACTGTGTCTGTCTCACTAGGAAATCCTGTGTTGAGAGCAGGCGCAGTTTATAACATGAGCAGTTCACATTTTTTTCTTTATTTAATTTAACTTACGAGTTACATTACATTGGTGATGTACTGTGCCTGTCTCACTAAGAAATCGTGTGTTGAGTGCAAGCGCAGTTTATAACATAAGCAGTTCACATTGTTCACAATCAAAATAACAACACAATATTAGATTTAAAATAAAAGCATCATACCGTTAGTAATGCGTACTTATAAATAGGTTTTAAAAAATCGTTGGTATTTGATTTGTCTTGACTTGGTGTCTAATTTATATTTCAAATAATTTGTGTTCTGCATTTTAAATATAAAAAAAGATCATTGGCCAAAACTTGTTTTAGCGAAATGAATAAGAGATTATGCCCTTTGGTTCTAGTATCACGAGCAGTTCGGACATTGTCATAAACAGGTCTATGTTTGAATAGGTATGCTAGTATGTTTTTGGTATAAAGTTGCTAAGTGACCAAAGCAAATCTCCTAATGTCTCCAACTATTAAAAAGTCATATGAGTAACAGAACACAACAAGTCAAAATTAACAACCATACTAGTAAACCACTGCCGATTATATATTGAGTTCCACAAGGAAGCATACTAGGGCCCGTTCTTTTTACTATTTACATAAATGAACTTTGCAGCATGAAAATAGACGGTAAAATAGTTAGCTATGCTGACGACACAGTTTTACTCTTCAAATCTAAGAATTGGAATAATGTATAAAACATAGCGAATTTGGGAATCTCGCAAGTGAAAACATGGCTAGACTCAAACATACTTACACTTAACATATAAGACAAAATTCACAACATACAGTATAAATAGCACGGGACAGCCAAAAAACAACACAAACACCATAAAAATACACGAATGTTTAAACACCAACATCTGCGATTGCCCTCCTCTAGAAAAAACAGAACAAATAAAGTATCTAGGAATCGTAATTGACCATAACCTTAGATGGATACCTCACATCAAACAAATCACAAATAAACTTCTCAAAACAATACACATTTTCCTAAACATAAGAAACATATATAAAATAAAACAATTGAAAACAATATATTTTGCACTTTGCCAATCAATAATAGAATATGAAATTATTGCTTGGGGAGGAGCAACAAACTCAGCTATCAATTGCATAGAAACCGCACAGAAAACGATCTTAAAGGTAATACTAAAAAAACATAGACTGACTGATACAGACCAAATATTCAACAGCTGTGACGTACTAGATATACGCCAATTATACGTTAGAACACTACCAAACTACATATTTGACAAAAAAAAAATTTTCAACATACACAAAATAACACTAACAGACCAGTAAGACAAGCGTACAAAGAAAACATAAAAACTCCGACAGTAAATTCAAGCTTTGGACAAATACACTACCAATACCATGCTATAAAAGCTTTCAACAGTGTAAAACTTGAAATTAAAATTGAGGAAAATAAAAATAAATTCACACACAAAATTACAAAATGGATTAAAGAACAACAAAGACAATATTACCAAAATGTCATAGCATAAAATAAAAATAAAACCTACACGTAACACACAAAACCAATATAAACACACATCACTCACAAACACACAAGATTATATTTTAAATGTATTTTTTTCTCTTTAAATATATTATCTAGATTATATTTTCATATTATAAAATGTAGGCCTCAGCACGGGCAAGTCACCCAGTGAGGCCAACATTACTGGAAAACTGTGAAATGTAAAAAATATTGTACCAAATAATAAAAATAAAAATAAAATGGTTTCGTCCGAACTGCTTCTGATCGAGTTTTAGAATAATGTTTATAATTAGTTTAATAATGGATAATATTTTTTATAAGCACCAAATGATGATTATTTGATGACTCGTGTCTACTACGTCGTACTATGGTACGAAGGCCAAGAGAATTTATTTTATTTTTTGTAGTCCTTGTAAAACATTTTTTGATTGAAGTGATAATACAAATACTCCCTTTTCTTTGTAGCTTTCTCGATCTTGTGTAGGTAAATACGAGAGATACATTATATTAAGGTGACAAGTGTGTTTCAAGCGAAACCTTCACAACACGAACAGGAACAGTTGAGTCTTAAATTTACCTTCACTGTGAAAATATATCAGTGAACATTGATAGTAAAAAAACCATTGTAACTTCCCTCCACAAGGTAAGAAAACTAATGGATGAACACTTGTTAGTTAATACATAGTTTACATAGTGAATGTAATATTTTAACTTATATTATTAACTTGTATTATAAACTGAAATGTAAGAAATAATGTCAACAACGATTTTATTCTATGAAAGTCCGTAGACTCGGGGAGCTGATGTGTAATGTTTCAGTCCTAACCACAAGTTTTCCATTTGTATTGGGTCTCAGATTTTCTAATCCAATTTTTATCGTGTTCATATCCACTGAAGTATCAAACGGATATATCTCCAGAGATTTTAACCAGAAATATTCGCTAACCCTTAGTGTGCCAAGAAATCCACCATAGATTTTCTCGTAGCTCACTGCACTTGCCTCGATTTTATGGTATTTTAAGCTTTAAAAAATGCTCCTAGCATACTTAAAAAAATGTATTACCAACATTATTCTAGCTCGTCATTTCGTTATTTGCAAATATGTTTATTTTATTTGCGAAAAAGTGCGCCGCAAAATTCCACGTCGCTTTGAGCTCCGGTATCGCGGAGAAGTAAGAGAATCGAGGGACATTCATAATAATACAGTCGTTTCACCCGTACACATGTACTTTGAATGGTTATCTCTTTCTAATGAGTTCCGTTCATTTGGCTATGTGTGATGTTATTTGTAGCCGTTTCATTCATTCACAAAAATTCGTTGTGGCTATTATTTTCTGTACGTTTCTTTATTCCACTTAAATCTAGAAATAGGAACGTGGCATTTTTTTTGTTCGATTAGTATGAACATAACGCTTCGCATTTATGTCAATGATTTTACATCTGGCATCCTAACGATCACATAAGTAATCAGAGGCTTTCTTTTAAATTAATATTGCTGTTTCATTTGCCTAATTGTGATTTATTTATAATGCAGGTTTCCGCCCTTCACATGGTGGTGGGCTCGCTGCTGCTGGGCGGCGTGGTGCTGGTGGTTGGACTAGTGCAGTTGTCCCCGGGGGCGGAAGCGGCCGCCCACCGCTACTACCTGCTGGCCGCGGGCGGCGTCCTCATCTGCCTGGGACTCGCGCTCACCGCCCTGAGGTTAGTCCAATACCCCTCCACCCTCCATCCCCACTAAACCTACCCCTACCTACTGGACTCCACTTGCTTCTTATGCTACTTTTAACCAAATCGATTACGTGCAATTCGATGGGTATCAATTTAGGGCGCTCGTTTGGGCCACGAGACACACCCTTTCATTCATTATCGCTGTTGTTCAAGTCAGTGTAAAATTAATGGATGTTTTTTAGACAATAATGGTCATATCAAATATTTGGTTGAAGATGCCAAAATAAAATCTGTAAACAAAGTAAGTTCGGAAATCGTGATGTCGGATTATCAAACCTAAAATTAAAAAATAAACTCGCATCAGAACTAAGACGGATAAAAACAATATAGAATTTAGAAAGTAATTCTATTTCTTTTCTAATGCATTGAAAAATACAATTAATCCAATACGTCCCATAGTTTCGATTACCTAAGCGATGAATTTGTGAAAATCTCGTACATACTCAAAATAAAAATTTTGCTTTTTGAGACTCTAAAATATATTTTTTTTGTTTACACTTTGTCATTTTTTTAAAAAGAAACTTCTAAACACGAGGCGACATAAGACTAATAGCGGATGTTTTCTCGGCGCTCACATTTTCATTATGTCTGATGAACGTATTACTAAAATCTCAAATGTTTCTAGATGGATCCCTTACGGATGTAAGCTATTTATATTTCAAATGAATTAAAACAGTACTTTATCATAAAAATATGTTATCTAAAACGGTTTGAAAACTTTTTTAAACGGTTTTCAACTATAAAATTAGCTGTATCCCTCTAGAAACATTTGAGATTTTGGTAATACGTTCATGAGAACGAAAGTTGACCGTAGTTCCGACCATTACGCCGAATATTGTTTTCACTTATTTCGTTAAGATTCTCACTTCATTTTAGAAATTTTATAGGGCAAATTCAACAACAGGTCTGTCCAATACACCAAGGCCGCGTCGTATATTTTTCTACCCGGCTGCTTCACTTACGTCGGCGTCGCGTCGTCAAGATTTCGGCTTTATTTTAGGCAGTACAGTAGGTAGGATATTTGTAAAATTATCGGCGAGTTTTGTGACTAGTTATTTAGGGGGCTTTTTAGGCTGTGGGCTTTCCGTGTCTACTTGCATATTTTATCAAATTAATTGCAAGTATTATTAATACACATTTTACCACTATCGGGACACTAAAAACTAAGGACTAAGACTAAGGACGAATTATGGAACCAGGACAAATACACAAATATCTAATGACAACTTCATCAAAGGGATCGGGTGTTAAAGGAATGAGGTGATATGGGATAAAGCACAATGGTCCCGTGGCCTGAGTGCTCACGAGAACTATGGTAAACTGTCTCCGCCTTATATAAAATACATGAAGTACATAAAACGTAGGTACTTATTAAAATAAAATAATGTCCCTGAAACGGTGAGTAGATTATTGAGGATTGTGTTTGAGCCGCTTTATGGCTAACCTGACTGCTCACGGCTCGGAGGTAGGTGCGGGGTGGGAAAAGGGTGGCAAGGGGGTATTTTTATCATCAAGTTTATGTATCAGTGGGTAACATGGCGGATGGCACTGGACACTGTATCCACAGGAAGATGAGCATCCAGCGGACCGGAAACATAACCAACCAACCCCTGATATCCACTGTCATCATAAAAATATCACTACGTGCTACAAAAAACATCGATTTAGAATACACGGGTTTGAACTTGTGGTACAAAAATCTATGTTTTAACTATATTACAAATTTAAGTATATGGGTGCTGTGGAAACTCTATTACGTTTTTTTAAGTTACAATTCACGAGGACTCCCCATATCTGTACGGTGTAAAAAGACAGGGAACTATATCGCCACCTGGTTGGTCAGTGTTGTGAGTTGGTGGGTGGGTTAAGGTAGGGGCTGTAGGAAGGGATTTGATAAGAGGCCCGGATTATATGAAGGAAAAAAGACAAACACCTGTAGATCGTTCTACATACGGCCTGATTTTCACAAAAACGAATCGAAGAAGCGACCTGTTTCTTGAAGCCAGCATTAACTGTGAACGGGTGTTCCGCTATTATCTGTCGAGTTTCGCATACGTGCACCGGAGCACGAGGGATCAAGGCTGCTAGCTCCTTAACATAAATTTAGAATATGTATGTAAATACCTAAAATAACTGACTCAGCTTGCCTATATTGCATCTGCGCATTGAAGATTGCAATCGGTCTGTTAACGACGAATTTTCGACGGGCCCTGCTTTGCACAGAATCAAGTAGTTGTATCAGGATACCTGTATTTGGTTTTTCCAGCCCAAAGGTCGTTCTCAAATTCAATTGTTGGATGCACTTCAGATTTGTACTTTGAATAGCCAAAAATTATAAAGGAAAGAAAAGATTATTATAAGTTTCGTTATATTCCTTGCATAATGCCTTTCAGTGGCGCAATCTACACTTTCGCGTCTTAAATCTTTACAGTCTTACTTATAAAGGTTTCCTAATACGCAGCTGCAGCGTTGGTATAGGTATACGAGGAAGAGGGCTGTATATTGCTCAGGTGTTAACTCATAATAATTTTCTTGCAAGATATTTTTTTGACTGGCACCACTTTGTTCCAAACCTCAAAAACACGGTCATTTTAGCGTTTTATTGCTCAGTTCAAGTTTCTTCAGATGAAATTTGTAAAGTCTATTTTAAATGGGGTCAAAATAGTGCCAAATCGATTGTGCGTTCCGTACTTGCTTTGGTAAATTGATAATTCGTTTAAAAATGTTCCTCTGATAGAGCTGCAAATGAGTATTACTGCTTTAATTTACATTTCCGTTGCGCGACCGATCAATATTGGTCAAATCAAACAGATTTTTAACAAAGTCCGTCATCTCCGTTTTACTACGATCGTTATATGTTCCTATTCCTGGGTGTCGGGCGGTTTAAAAATCTGTCAATCAAAACTACTAAATCTGCCTATCACGGTCGATATATGTAGTACGGGATTATGAGTAACGTTTTTCTACAAACCTATCCCCCCGAATTATCTATTATGAGTAAGACATAATATGAAAATGAAAATATGAAAAATACCGAGCCAAACTTCTTATTCTGGATAATCCTTAAGTTTTTAATAAGCCAGAATAGCTGCCTTTAATAAATACAACGAATATACGTAATACGATTTCAATATTCTCAAATGATTTTCTAGTTCAAAATCAATAAATTTGATTAATTCGTCTTGCGTCATCCAACTAAATTCAATGGAAAAATCTCACCAATTCGCTAACCAACGACTTGTCACGAACTGAAACTAGGTCAAATATCGGAATCAGATTTCTCCCATATTCCAACCCTATTCAGAATTTAATGGAACAACAAAGCACACATATTACCGAGGGCTATTCAGGGGAAAATATTCTGGTTTGGACATCTGTAGAATGTCTCTGCTCCGAGAATTAGTTTGTCAAAGTGTCCTGCTGCTATCCTATTACCCTATGGTAAATTACGACTCATAATGACGCTTTCCATTTTTTATGGTGAGTGACTTATAACTAAATATAATAATAATAAATCTAAGCCAAACATGAAACAGACTAAGACACAGAAAATAAAAATAAAAAGTTAACATTCTCAACTGGGAATCTAACCCAGGATATCTGTATTACCGTTACAACACCTTTATTTACTATTGCGACCGTTACCTTTTATTCTTTTTTCTGTCTTGTTCTGTTTCATGTTTCGCTTAGATTTATTAGTATTATCTTCTTATTCGATGATTGATATTGCATTTATGGGTATAATCTTAAATCTAAAATTACAATAATATTAAATATTTATTCTAGATGTACAGAAAGGGTCAATGGGTGTCCCACAGAAATAAAAATCGGATACCATAGTAATTGATTTTTGAGGCATTATGCTCAATTTATTGTGTTAATTATCCATATCCTGTGCGATACGTTGGCTAAAGAAGGAGGTAGCTTAACAAGGCATAATACCTCAAAAATAAATCACTTTAATACTTTTGGTCATGAAAAACTTCAATGACAAACACATTAAGCCATTTTCTCGTAGTGGTGGTCAGAAGAAATTGACACCTACCTCCCCAATCTAAGATAGTAGTAGAAACAAAAGGTATCAAAATAAAATGATCTCGCTTCACTCCCGATGCATTGTGTAGATTTCTTTATCCATTGTGGCATCAAAGAAAGCTTTCGACACACGAGTGAGTGAGCTTTTCTTTATATAATAATATCTCGAAGGGGGTATATGACCATCTTCTCTATAAGCTGTCAAAATAACTATCCATTATCTTCTATTTAAATAGAAAATTTAAATACATCATTGAAGAAAATAATACAGGGTTTTCCAATAAGAGGTGTTATTTTGATATTAAATCGTAAAAGATTAATGGTTTCGTTGCTTGTGTGGCACGTAGCGCCGTTTTGTTAAAAGTAAACGTTGTTCAGATCAATACCATCCAATTCCGGCCATAAAAAAATCATTAATCATCTCTCGATAGCGCAATCCATTCACCGTAACTGTTGCTCCAGCCTCATTTTCCAAAAAGTAAGGTCCAATGACTCCACCGGACCATAAACCGCACCAAACCGTCACACGTTGAAAATAGAGAGGCTTTTCAACAATAATTCTTGGGTTTTCCGAGCCCCAAATGCGACAATTTTGCTTGTTGACGAAGCCACCGAGGTGGAAATCGGCCTCATCACTCAAGATGATTTGCATTTGATTCACTCAGGTGAATTTTAATAATTTCAATGGGTTGTTAAAGCGTTCCATTTTTATTAATGGCGTAGTTTTTACTTGTCAAATGTCAAAAAATGACAACTTCAAAAGTAACATCTACCGAAATAGCGGGCTATTCAAAATTACACCTCTTATTGGAAAACCCTGTACTAATAAATCTAAACAAAACATGAAACAGAACAACGCAAAGAAAAATAAAAAGGTTACGGTCACAACTAGGAATCGAACCCAGGATCTCTCGTCTTACCGGGACAGGCGTCTTAACCAACTTGACCATTGTGACCTATTTATTAAACGTCATATTTCAAATTCAGAATTAACAATATCATCTTGCAACTAATTTTTTCCATATATTAACAAAGTTTCTAACGAAATTGGTTTGTGACATAGAAAGTGTCTCAACTGATGGTCAAGTTGGTTAAAAAGCCTGTACCGGTAAGACAAGAGATCTTGGGCTGATATATCCATCTGTTGGACTTAAAAGCAACACGCACTATTGTTTCTTTATCTGCATAGATGCACTGAGACACAGCAATGCAAGGCGGGGTACAGCTAGTAATAAATAAATTGATATATACTCGCGATAGGTAGAAAACTCGGCTAACATTTCCCATGTATGGACACTGGTTATAGGTTCGAGTACTGAATACTGGTAAACTATTATTTATAAACAAATAAATCTAAAAACCACGTTATCCTGTGTGTAATGCTTGACACATATCAAAAGGACACAGAACAAGACAAAAAAATAGTAAAAAGTTACCGGGTCAACGTATTTAACAACTCGACCATTCGGACCAAATTATCATGGTACGTATACATTTGCGAACTTAAACGCGATCGAGCCACGAATTACGGAAAAGAAAAGTAACAACTGCAACGGGCGTTTCGCGCCATTTACGGTTGCTTCGTTTCTTTCCCATAAGTTTAGGCTCAGTTCGGCAGTTCGGCTAGCGTATGTATCCGTAACATTATACGACTTTTTTGTCCGATCTCCTTTTTCAAATCCAAAGCTAACAATGTTATCTTGCAATTATTTTTTGGCATCTTTTTTGAATGATTACAAATTTATGTATTTCTATAGGATACCTATTGACTTTTTCTGAAAGTTTAAACGACATTTTTTTCTTTAATAACCTTTGAAGGTTATACCATGTATATAATATATCAAAAAGGTTATCCAAAAAAAAAAATTACGAGGAATTGATTTAACCTTAATTAAACCTTAATTTTTTTAACCTCTTCTGAAAATTTATGGTTTTCCGCCAAAAGATGCAATCGTTGCAGTTAAGTAAAGAATTTTCGAAACATTTCTCTTCATCAGTTCGGCCAGACAACCTGTGCATGGTTCTTTAAAAAAATTGGTAATGTAAGATATCGCTGGACAGCAGTGGCATTTTATCATTCTTTCAGTGAGACAATAACAGAGATTGATTCTGGCAATTGAGTGGTCAAATAGGGTGACCGGGTATGTCATCAAAATGACAATTCAACACACCTTCAGAAAGTGATATGAAGTCATGAAAAGTAATGAAACAAAAACTAGGTTACATAGGTAAATAATAAACATAGTTTTTGTTTCATCACTTTTCATTACTCTATATTTTGGAGGTGTGTTGAATTTTCATTTTGATGAAATATCATGGAACCGTCAAATAGACAGTATAAATTTTATTTGATTAAGTAGTTCGATCTCTCTTGCATCCCAACTGCTAACTAGTCGAGACATTTCAGCAATCCTTGTATTCAGTTTAATAAATGTATTTTTTCTATATCAGAGTTTCATTGGAGCTACCTGATTATCCACACAACAGTACACACAAAAAATACTTAACATTTTTCTCTTTCATCTTTGAGAAATATCATTTTTTCCGAATAACATGTTCGACAATATTTTCTTGAAAGAAACCCCACCAATTTAAAGTCGACGGAAGTAGAAGTCTTCAACTTGAGCTACGAAAAAACGAATATAATATAACTCTAAAATAACGAGCCTCTTTACTTTTATCATTTTTACCGTGAATTTGAATTGAGTACTTACCGGAACAATACGTGAATATTAATCCCGGGCTACTTTCTCTTCGAAGGCTTTCAAGGATGTTACAAAAATAACTATTCCACGAGATGGGCTCTCTGGTCCCGGGCAGAAGAATAGATTAGTTTCTACGGCTGATCTGCATTTAATTTTCGTTTATGTGAATACCGCACAATCCCAATTGCTCCCAACCGTCTGGAGCCAGTGAGACTATGGCATCCACAAATGGGATATGTTGAGGCTGAAGGTAGTGGGAAGGGGAAGGAGATGGGTAAGAGGAAGATAGGGGTGCCTGGCTATTCAGATCTGTTCACCAAACACGGCTAAACCATTTCAAGCAACGTTTTAATTTCGAATGGTGGTCTCACCCCAGAGCGATACCGAGAGTATCTTCCACTCTGGAACGTTCCGCAAGTATTTTATTTAAAATGAACGAATCGTGAAATAACACATTCAACAAAAAAAAATTACTTGCGCACGCCGGGATTTGAACCCACGACCTTCGGATTGCCAAGAGCCTTACTCTTCGGCCACTTGGTACGTATATTAGGAAACAAGCTCGAACTTTCTTTTAACCGATTTGCTACTTGAAGTCAAGTTTTTTTACGAAGCTAGCATTTTGCGCGCTAATGTAAAAAGGACTAGTTCTGGTTAAGATAGTTATATTACAATGCGAGTTGCCTGTATATTGGATTAAATCATTTATCGGCAAGACACAGAAAGGGAAACGTTTCTCCCGCGCTCCGCGCAACTCACTTTGTTCCCCTTTCCCTGATTAGTTGAGTGTCTGTGATCGATGGTAGAATATTAATTTTTTTAAACTATTATTTACCCTACAATGAAATTTATGAAGAAAATATTTTCCCTCAGGGCCTATGTCATCTTTGGGGATGCTGTGTGAAATGTCTTTTTTTCGAGGAAAGGAAGGAGAGGAAGTTCTAAAATGGAAAAAGGTATGAGTAGCAGGTAGGAATCTGAGGGTCAGTGTGTCTGGGGTTGCAAGGCGATGGGTCGATAAAGCCCGGCTGGAGGGTTCAAAGAGTCTCCCGAAAACCCCTGCTGATCACTTGGGTTGACCTATGGTGGAAGTGGTAGATATGCAATTAATGATTCCCGGGGATGCGGTACCCACACCGGCCTCCCAAATCGGAGGATCAATGTAAATTTAATTTCGATCAAGATACTCGTAGCTTTGGAAAATCAAACGGGAAAGTTCAAAAGGAATTCCGGATCCCTCCAATCGGGTAATCTATAAACCGTCTCGCCGTGAATGAGCAATATGTTTATTTATTGAAGATTTTCATTGCCAATTGTCGTGATTATCGTTTTGGACGAGCAGCAGAAAACACAACGCGCCAACATAATGCAACAAAAACCCATTACGATAAATATGTTTATTAAATTAATGAAGACTATTAGTGATTCAAAAATCATAAAAAGATGCGGTCCCATCTAGGACTTGAACCAAAACCTCCTAGATCACAAGCCTGAGATACTGAATCAAATCAGCCTCCTAACTTGTAGGGGAAAAACCTCCAAAAAATGTATTATTATTTATTTTTAGAAATTAACGGCAACATTTAAAGATATTTAAAAAAAATAAGAATAAATTGAAGAAAAAAAATGAAGATGTAATTTTTTGTAAAATCCTATGCAAGTTAGGAGGCTGCTTTGAATGAGTATCCCGGCCTTGTGATCTAGGAAATTTTGCTTGAACCCAGGACCCTCGTCTTGCCGGGACGCCGCTCTACCAACTAATGGGACCCTATCTCCTTTGGTTAAATTTAACTGTATCATACTTCGAATAAGAACTACCAACATTTTCTTCATTTTCTCATCGCACCTTTTCATCTTGCTAGCTCAGTTGGTAGAGCGGCGTTCCGGCAAAACGAGGATCCTGGGTTCAAGTTCAAGTGTCAAATTATCGTTTAAGAATCGCTAATATTGTCTTCAATAATTAAATATTACAATTTGAGGTTTTACTCATTAAGTTATTTAAAAAAATATGTTTATTGGTTTTTATCATAAATATTATCATTAAAATTATTTATTTTCAAGCTTCACGTGTTTTTTTAGATAATTGTGAAGGCCTTACTAGATTTTGACATGTTACCTTCAGAATATTTAAAAATATATTTTAATTTACTTACAAATATCTATTTAATGTGTGTATAATTTTTTATCGATATCTAGAAATATCTAAAAAAACACACTCTTGCACAATTTATGCTTATCGAATTTTGAAAGATACAACTTGGAAATTCAAATGTAGAAAACATAGTATAACAAAAATCGTTTAATTGAACATTTCTATCCTTGCAGTCAATGGTTAAACGTTCTTAAATTTTAAAGGCACTTTTGTCAAATTTTTGTTTCACTATTTTGGTTTTCGTTTTCTATTTTTACGAGTTGCCTATCAAATATTCGTGAATTTTCGAATGAAGGCGATTGGCCCAAATTTTTGCTTTACGATTCCTGTTTTTAAATTTTTTACATAAATTCACAGAGCCTGTAAAGTTTTGACTCTAACTTTGTGTTTGGAGGATGCGGACTTTATTACGGTGTAATTACACATTAGAATGGATTGATACGATGTGTATTATGTATACACATCGTTCAATTAAATAAATCTCACTTGACGTCTAAAATAGCGTTAAAGCTATCGCGTAGAACCATAATTTTATATAGTAGCATCCCGTCACTATACCCTTGAAAGAAAGATTATACAACAATCAAATGATAAATCTGAAATACATGAATAATTCATCAGTATTTTTTCATCACATGTATTTTTCAAACACCATTCCTATTTATTTTAAATCAAAGGGCGCAGAAGGCCTCAGCCCTTTCCCTGAAGTGTCCTCTGCCTAATCTACCCCTAACTTTTTATTTATTTATTTATTGTTTGAAACATTTACAGAGTGTTAACAATTATTACATTTATATTATTTCGGTGGGAATGTGCACAGATATTAACACCCAAATTAAAAATGTTCACAGCATGCGTAAACAAGGTTTAGTTGATATTAGGCGGAGATGCTAGTAGTGAAAGAAAAAAAATACAAATATAATAATAGTTAAAAAGAAATATAAAACATGAATATTATATTAATATTCTGATTCGTAATGTTGAAAGGTAGTTGAATTGGAAATTATAGATTTGTTATGTCGAAAGGTAGTTAGATTAGAATATTTAATTTGGTCACATTGAAAATTATTTATTGATTTGGTTACTGGAATGTAGTAGTAAAGATACAATCATCTCCAAGTTGTTTTGTAAAATGACAACAATGTCATTTGCAACCAACGTAGATGAACAGGGGATTATTATGTCATCTGTACAGATGAACATGGATAGTCTAAGACCCCAAAAAACAAAAGCAGGTATTCCTAGACAGCGTATGAAATGGACGAACGATGTCAATATGTTCATTGTTCGTTCATATTTTTATGTAACCAAAGTAGAAACAGATATGTTGTTATACAGGAAAAAATTACATTTACTTTTCTCACAAAATTATCCGATTGCCCAAGTAAGCGAACAAAGATTAGCAGACCAAAAGCGAGCTATTTTCAAAAATAATTTAATTTCTGTAGTCACATTAGAACAGATTAAAAGGGAAGTAGCAGATAGATTGCAAAGGGGAAATAATTTAGAACAAATTAACACAAGTAATAATGTCATATCAGATGCATTGAATGTAGATAGTTTGGATAATATTCTAGTCGAAATGTCCAATGATATTACAGTAGATTCAAATAACTTAGACGTTATTTATAATCTTAGGGAAATCAACATTGCAAATTTAAACTTTGTTGATGAAAATGTAGTAGAATTAGCTAACTTACTTCATAATAATATAAACAGATATATAGATGTAGAGCCAACAGTTAGACCAAAATTACCGAAATTGCATACGTCAAAGAAATTATCTAAATTAATTTTTGAATTAAATAACATAATTTTACCAAAAATCATATTTGATGAAATTAGTTTTTTAGATCTTCATACAATAGTATACGCTAGTGCGATTACTGTTTGTAATAAGTTAGGAATTAAATTATCATCCTCTGACGATAGATCATATAGTTATAGTAAACCAGAATGGCAGATCAGATTAGAAAATGATGTAGTATTTTTAAGAAGTAACATAGCTAAAGTAATAGAATATAAAAATGGAAATAGAAGTAGGAAAATTTTGAGACATGTAGATGAAATTGGTAGAAAATTTGGTTATAACATTGATAGTCATAAAAATGAAAATATAATCAATGATTTATTGGATTTATTAAAACAAAAATTAGGCGTAAAAGCTAGTAGATTAAAAAGATATAATTATACGTATACAGGGTGGCCACAGACCTGGAAAACCGGGAAAACCGGGAATTATCAGGGAATTTTACCGAACCGGGAATTATCAGGGAAATGTCAGGGAATTTCAAAATATTCTTAAAATATCAGGGAATTCCAAAAATAAAACGAAATTCGTTATTTACGATTTGTGAAGTCCCATAGTTGTGGTTTATTACTTTTACTTGCGGCGTGTGTAACAAAAGATATGCCGACAAAGACAAACTAGATAAGTAGGTATTTTTTATTATTATTTTCGTAAATAGCCCTTGCAACACAATCATGTCGTAAACCACCCACCTTGGTTTTTCCCCTATACTATGTAGGTGCGAAATCTGTAAAGAAAAGGCTAGCAAAGTTACAACAAAGTGTCAAAAGGGTCGGACACCCAGTACGGTCGTAATAAAATTTAAAGATCATCATTATTAACATTTTTACAAAGTGTCAATACAGTAGAACCTCGTTAATTCGAAATCCACGGGACATCAAAAATCAAATTTCGAACTAACGAATTCCCACGTAATTCGAATTTTTATGAAAAAAAAAGATTTTCTCGGCCGCCTCTTCAAATCCGGGTGGTATTTTAGTTGTAAATTCGTATAAATACCAATTATTTCTTTATTTTCGCGGCCGATTACCGTAGCGGCGGGCCCTTAAATTCAGATATTCGTAATAAATTCGTAAAAATGCTATATATTTACGCGTAAATCGAGATTTCGCTGCCGATTTCGGTCGCGGCCTACCCTTTAAAATGAGATATTCGTAAAAATACGATATATTTCCGCGTAAATCGAGATTTCGCGGTAATTTTCCGTCGCGGCCGGCCCTTTATTTCAAATATCTGAATTTAAATTTGTAAAAATACGATATATTTCCGCGTTAAACGAGAATTCGCGGCCGTATTCCGTCGCGGCCGGCTCTTTAAATGCAGATATTCGAAATAAATTCGCAAAAATACGATATATTTCCGTCTAAATCAAGAATGTGTGGCCGATTTCCGTCGAATACGATATACTTCCGTGTAAATCGAGGATGCGCGGCCGATTTCCGTCGCGGCCGACCCTTTAAATTAAGATATTTGATGTAAATTCGTAAAAATATGAAATATTTCCGCGTAAATCGAATTTTATCGGCAGTTTTTCGTCGCGGCCGGCCTTTTAAGTTCAGATATTTGAAGTAAATTCGTAAAAATATGTCATATTTCGGCGTGAATCGAAATTTTTCGGCCGATTTCCGTCGCGCCGTATTTTTTAACTCGGATATTCGAAGTAAAGTTAGTAAAAATACGATATATTTCCGCGAAAATCGAGATTTCGCGGCCGATTTCCGTCGCAGCGGGCCATTTAAATTCAAATATTCGAAATAAATTCGTAAATATACGATACATCTACGCGTAAATCGAAATTTCGCGGCCGTGTTTCGTCGCGGCCGACCCTTTAAATACAGATATTTGGTGTAAACTCGTAAAACTACGACATATATCCGCGTAAAACGTATTTTCGGCCCTTCAATCTCGGCCCTTCAAACTCGGATATTCGAAATAAATTTGAAAAAATACAACATTCCAGTGTAAATCGATTCAGATTTAAAAAATAATAATACTAATTAGGACGATGTATAACCACGTAAAAATACATTTTTCGGCGTTTTACCGCCGCGGCGACTTTTAGATTCAGATTTACGAAATATTATGATTTATTTTAGCAAAAATCAAATTTTTTCGAATTTCACGAACAAATTTTCGTGCGCGGCCAAAAATAAATTTCGAATTACGAATTAACGAATTTCGAATTAAAAAAAAAATTGTATGAAAAAATTTTTCTGCGGAAATTTTTTTGGCGAAAATTTCGAATTACGCGTTTTTTAGAATTATCGAGGTTCTACTTTACTTACTTTTGTTTATTTGTCTATTTTTGTCTGGTCTTTTCATTTGTACACAAATTGTCTTCAGGCGAAATATCATAAATTTGTAATAAGTGTATTTTGTTTTGAATTGTGGTGCAAGGAAATAATAAATGCTTTAGATGACGGAATTCCCTTTATTTATGTATCTGTTCTAATTTTCTGGCGTAGATGAAAATCGTGTTTCAAAAATAAAATTTTGAACGATATGTCCTTATACCAAATAAAACATATCAGGGAAAAATATAGAAACTGCCCTGGAAAACCTGGAATTATCAGGGAATTTTGAAATCCGTTTTTTGTGGCCACCCTGGTATAATAAAAAAAATAATAATAGATTATTCCAGAAAAATGAAAAAATATTTTATTCCAAACTTGACGATAAACAAAATATTATTTCGAATAATAATATTCCGTTGCCATCTGAATCAGATATGCGCGATTTTTGGACTAAAATTTGGAGTAAAGATATAAAACATAACGATTCAACTCCATGGATAGAAAATGAAGAACTCAATTTTTCAGGTATTGAACAAATGAGTTTTTCTAATATATCGGTTGAATTGTTAACCAAAATTATTAAAAATACTCATAATTGGAAAGCCACAGGTTGCGATTGGATACATAATTTTTGGTACAAACGTCTGACTACTTTACATCCTCTTTTGGCAAAAAATCTTTCAAAATTTGTCAGTCAACCTCAAAATTTTCCAAATTTTCTAACTAAGGGCATTACTTATATGTTACCCAAAAGCGAAAATATTAATAATCCTTCTCAGTACAGACCCATTACATGTTTACCGACAATATACAAAATTTTAACCTCTTGTTTAACAGATTTAATATATACTCATTTAGATGAAAAAAAAAATATTTTATCTGAACAACAAAAAGGTTGTCGCAGAAAACATATGGGATGTAAAGAACAATTAGTTATCGATTCTGTAATTCTAAAACAGATTCAAACTCGAAAACGTAATTTACATACTTGCTATATAGACTACCAAAAGGCTTTCGATAGTGTCCCGCACTCGTGGCTGATCAAAGTATTAAATATATATAAAATTAACCCCATTATTATTAGCTTTTTGGAAAATATTATGTCCTTTTGGAATACCAATTTACTTATCAATTTAAAAGGTAAGAAAATAGTAATACCGGGCATTTCAATTAAAAGAGGGATTTTTCAAGGAGACTCATTAAGTCCTCTTTGGTTTTGCTTAGCATTGAATCCTCTATCTAAAATGTTAATTAAAAGCAAGTTTGGAATAAAAGTTAAGGGTAATACAAGGGAGAGTAGTACAATTTCGCATTTATTATTTATGAATGATATAAAATTATTTTCGAATTCTGAACAAAATTTAGAGAAAATGATCGAGGTAGTTAAAAACTTTTCAGATGATATCAAAATGACTTTTGGTTTAGATAAATGTAGAACGATCCATATAGAGAAAGGCAAAATTTTAGATGGGGACGAGAGTATATTTAGAAATTTCCAAATTACTAGTATGAAAAGGGATGAGGTTTATAAGTATTTAGGATACCCACAATCAAATAGATTAGACCATACTAGTATTAAAAATGATATTAGGATTAAATTTCAAACTAGGATCAGGAAAATTTTAAAATGCAATCTATCTGCTAAAAATTTAGTAAAAGCAATAAATACTTGGGCAATACCTCTATTAACGTACTCATTTGGCATAATTAAATGGTCTAATACAGATTTAGATAACTTAGAAAGATTAATTAGAACTACGCTAACAAAGTTTAATTGCCATCATCCAAATTCAGCTATAGAACGAGTTAATTTACCTAGAAATTTAGGAGGTAGAGGTATAGTCAAAATAACTTCTTTGAAACATAATCAGGTAGAAATGCTAAGAACTTTTTTTTCCATAGGAAAGCTCATAGCTCAGAAATGCACAAAATAATTTGCAAGGCAGATAGAAATATTACACCTTTAAATTTATACGATGAGAATGCCAACATTTTTATAAATCCCAACCAGGAATTATTAGATTCCTGGTCAAATAAAATTTTACACGCAAAACACTTCAATTATCTCAACCAAACGTATTGACAAATTTTCGTCAAACAAATGGTTGAGTATTGGAGAGTTGAGCGCAGAAATAGAAGGATTTATGCTTGCCATTCAGGATAGAGTCATTAATACTAAAAATTATAGAAAGCATATAATCAAAGATACAAATCAAATTGATGATTTGTGTAGAAAATGTTTGGCTTTTCCGGAAACTATAGAACATATTATATCGGGATGTTCTATATTAGCACCGTCCGAGTATACGTTTAGGCACAATCAAGTTTTAAAAATAATTCACCAAAATTTGGTAATTAAACATAACTTGATTGACTGGCGTAATATAGTACCATATTATGAATACGAACCAAATTCATTTTTAGAAAACAAATTTTATAAAATATATTATGATAAAACTATACTAACAGACCGAACGATTAGTCATAATAGACCCGATATAGTTTTACATGACAAAATTAAAAAAAATATTTTATATCATTGATGTCGCTATTCCAAATTCCTGTAACATTCAAAAATCTTTTAATGAAAAAATAAGAAAATACACAGATTTAGGAAACGAAATAAAAAGAATTTGGCATTCTCAGACTATAAAAATATTACCATTCGTTATTTCGGCTACTGGCATTATACCTAGCTCTCTCATTAAAAATTTAGGCGTATTAGATCTATCAAAAAATTTATATATAAAGATGCAAAAGTCGGTCATTTTGAATACATGTAGGATAACGAAAGATTTTTTAAATATTTATGTTGAGGGATCAGTAGGATTTATAGGCCCTGTTAGAAGTTCTACCGAGCCGAACCCTCTGATATGAAAATATCTGGAGTCGGTGAATTTTTTTTTCCCATTTGATCTCTTGTGAGTTGACGTGTTGTTGTTCTTGTATTGTTTTGTATTTATTTTACTTATATAATGCACTTGCATAGTGTTGATTGACTAGCTGATCATTTGTGGAAAAGTGAGTGGAAGGGTTTAGTTTTTCCTATGGGGAAGATTTAACCCGGACAACAAAATCGGAGCAAAAAAGTATGAAATATAAAATATAGTAAATGTACAGAGAAAGGATAAGGAAGAAAAGTAAAGAAAATAATAAAGCAATTATATCTCTTAACTGTTCTCCATAACATATCATGGTAGAAGATGGTTGATTTGTTTTTTTAAATATGCGAGACTGTTTGCGAATATATCTATAAGGTCACATTCAACTGTATTGTACAGACGACACATTCTAGATAGTGGATTGAAATATGCAATATTGTTATTAAATATATCAATATGGAATATATTTTGGCTCCTTAAATTATGTCTATTAGGGACTTTAATATGAATATTGCTCAGACAATTAGTGGTAAGAAGTTTATCATGAATAATTTTATATTAACATATTAAGTCCGCAAATTGTCTTCTTTTTCCAATGTCGTAAATTTAAACTTTCTCTCAATTATATGGTTTATGACACTAAGCCAGATCTCTGTCGGGAGGCTGACCGACAAAAGGGTTTTCCTTGCTTTTCATTATGTTCTCCTCATCACAGAGCCCGATTGCTAAAGTAAAACCTTATCGCTTTATCTCTACTGCGAAACGCTGATTACTTGCGAATGTGGATTCATTCCAACTAATTACGAAGATAAGAGTTATCATTTTCACTTTAAAAGTCTCAAAAAATATTATTATTTATTTATATTTTTAAATGAAACTCTCACAATAAATACCAATGTGATTTTTTTAAATAATTATACTTCAACCTAAAGTTAACCTAAAGCCCAAAAACCATACTTAAATATTTACAGAATAAATCATATTTTAAATTCAATTTTTATTGGAAAAACTTTTCTTTAAATTTTGAAAGTTACACTAATCAATGTAATATATCATTGAAGAAGAAGATAATACTAACAAATCTAAACGAAACATGAAACTGAAAAAAATATTTGTAAATTAACACTTAAAAATAATTTTACAATTTTACACGATGATATAAATATCTAACTTTCAACTTAACTTCACTCTGCACCCTTTCACCATAAAATTTCACTTTGTAACCTTACATTTTAAAATGTAAACTTCGTTTTGAAAATTGTCAATTTATGACGTAACATAAAAAAATTCCATTTCATATTTTTTCTGAATTACCCACACAAGTAGGTAGTTAGTAGGTAATATATTAGTTTTTTTCTCCTGAGCACAAGCATCAGCTTTATCAAGAGGGTGTATTTAATATGATTTGTTGTAAAAAAATATAATGTGTTAATAAAATATATTATGTAGTTAAACAGACTATAGTTTTTAAACAGACTATCTAGAAATAGTATAACCTACATTTCAAAGTATTACAGTGTACCTACAGTTGGACATAAAATTTGCCACGCAATGAATTCGGGTGAATTCATGTTCATTATGTTATTTTCTTTCATCGGCTCCCACGTGTTACAAAAAGCTCAATAGCATCTAAATGATGACTTTATCGGGACATCCTAATCTAATGTAACAGGTAGAATCTTACGCCACATCAAAAGCATAGTTGATTGTTTACATTAAGGCTATGTCACTGTGTTTTTTGGCTTGGAGAAGAGAAACATAAAATCTTTTGTACTAGTGGCAAAAAATGAACCCATTTGTTCTCGCGGGACCCGCGTCACATTGTCACGGAGGCTGAGTCCATTACGCCTCCCTGGAAACAGAGAATCCCTTCGTAGCATACCTAATTTAAGGAATTTGAATAACATAGATATTTAACATTACTTCTCTCCTCCTGGGAAGAACTGGGGGAAAACGGAAGGTTGGCAATGTGCATGTTTACGTCATGATTTAAAATGTTGTTTTATAAATTAAGATAAAAAATCAAGATATTCACTTTATTCAAAAGATTATAATTCCAAACCAAACATAACCAAAATATGATAAGTAAAATTAAATATTATACACGTTCTTCAAGAATTATCCAAAAATACATACACGCACATATAAATTTGTGTTTTCATGTTTCAATATATGTCTGTGAAAAAAATAAAATAAATAATTAACTTTCTACTACAACACATAAATACCTGTCACACTTAATCACAAACACGTAAACACCTCAGCACAGGTTCTCCTAGTGAGGTGTTCACGTAACATACAATATCACCCACACACAGTTTTACCTATATCAACCTATGTTCTTTATTTTTTATACCTTTTTTCTGTACTTTTTTCTCTGTACTACAATATAAACCACTGTAATCATTTGTAAAATGTTTATTCAAGAATAGACATAAATAAATAAATTTGCTTCACCCCTGTCGCTGTATGAAGGTTTTTCTTTAATATTGCCAACATCAATATTTTTTTAAATTTTTATAATGGAATAATTTATTGAGTAAAATCTAAAATTGTATTATTTAAACATTAAAGATAATAGTAACCACTCTCAAATGAAAAAAAGTTAAACAGAAAAGGCACAAAAAGATTCGATTGCATCTAAGAATTGAACTCAGGACTTATATCTTGCCAAGGCATTGCTCTGAACACTGAGCTAATTCGACAATATCAAAATCATTTTTCACTATATCATTTTTCTATTGAGGGCCAGCAACATTATCTTCATTTTCTTAACGTATATTTTTTGTCTACTATCTTTATTATGATTGCAAGACTTTACCAGAATTTAATTGCAATCTAGAGTCTTGGATAATTATATATACATATATTTTTTTTTTTTTGTGATAGTATGCGACATCTATTGACTTTTTATAAGTCCAGGGTGAATATTCAATATTTTTATAGCGGAATAAATTTTCGAGTAAATTTTCAAATTGTAATATTTGATCATTGAAGACAATATTAACCATACATACGAAAAATAAAAAATTAAACAAAAAAGTCAAATAAAATTCGGCCGCATTTAGGAATTCAACCCAGGACCTCTGCCTTGCCGGGGCACCGCTATGACCACTGAGCTAATTCGACAATTATATTATAATCCCATACATGAAATGCTTACTAACTAAGAGTGTCGTTAAAATATTATTAGGTTTCAGAGGCATAGTAATATATAACAATCAATCATTATTAAGTATCTAGTCATTTTGTCCTTTATTTTTACTTTGCTTAAAAACATTGTTTTATGTTTTGCAAGTAACTAGAGTGAATAAAATATGTATATACTGCACAGTGCACAGTCCTTCGCTGGTTTCTGGAGGTTTGGAGTCAGGCGTAAATCGAGCTCCTTTGGTAAATTATTTCGACTTCCATACAAGGGATTTTTTGCCCGGTAGCTGAGGCTAATTTGAATAAAAACATTTATGTTATATTTCTTGCATATTGAGAATTGCGTATAAAAAGTTCAGATGAACTTGCAATAAAGGTGAGATGAGATTAGACGCTGGCTGTGGGGCCTTTAGAAATGGAAAAAAAAAATTAGCAATGAATTGACCAGAGATGTGCAAAATGGGTACCCAAAACCATTTAAAATGCAAAATGGAAATGGGTCAAAATTTTTCCATTTGAAAATGCAAAATGGTTTTTAGAAAAGCATTTCAAATGCAAAATGCAAAATACCTATTTTCAAAATGCATTGAAAATGCAAAATGGTTTCTCAGGTCAAACAATCAAAATAATTATAGAATTTTTAAACAATTTTGTCATTTAATAATGGACATCAATGTAGAACAAACATATTACATGATGGTAAATCCAAAAACACCACGACTACAGATTATGAAACCACAAAAAATTTGCGCGGGACTAATGTTGCCAACGTATAAACATAGAAACTGCTATCTAACATTTAATATTACAGCGTCGTGGCCCCATGTTCAGTATTTTTTGTAATGGTATCACTCAATTGCTCCTACCAAGGAGCAACTTGACAAATGTAAATTATCTCTCGTAGCGAGGTTGAGGACCTACTAATATTTGGGGCTTATGAAAAAAAGATGAGTGGAGATAATAGGAAGAATGTTGCAAAAAAGGATTTAAAATGGAAAATGCATTGAGAAAAGCATTTAAAATGCAAAATGGTTTTTAGAAAATACCATTTTGCATTTCCATTTGAAATGGATTTATTTGAAATAAAGCACATCTCTGGAATTGACGACAATCCATTGAAAACAATGATTTGACACTTCTCTCTTCGTAAAAGCATAGACAAAATGATACAAAGACAATTTAGATTTTCACAGACGTGAAATTTAAAGTAAAAGATTCCACTGATGGAAATGAAGCCAAATTACGTTAAAATCCAAGTTACGTTAAAATAAATAGAAAATGACAGGTCATGTATGTATATATGTATGTCTGCTGCTATATACACATGTATGCTTGCATGCACACATATTAAAAATTATATATATAATTATGTACATTTTTACAATCTAATGCTAATTTACTTTTTTCTCCTTTCTAATTTCTATCTTCTACTTTTTATTACAATTTTTCCAAAATTTTAGCTTCATCTATAGTTACTAATTTCATATGTTTACACTAGATTTCATATTTCATACAAAGTAATTACACTCAATTGGTCACCATGAAACAGGCAGCCGCCTAGTATGGTGATTCATTATATCTACTTTATTTAAATTTCAAAATAATGTAACATGTATTAAATAAATAAATAAATGAATTTAAATATTTCAAATGGGACGACATAACAATCAACATATAATACAACCATTACAGAAAGATTTTCTTTAAAAAACGCACTTTTATCATATAATACACGAGTAATTAAACATTATAATTTCGGTTGTTATGTAATGTGAGTACGTAGCATTAAAAAATGCCCTTTTTCCAGTGCACATGATGAACTTATGCCGCCATTCCTACAATAGTCGGTGTTGTAATAATGGTCAACATAGTGCCTTGCCTTCCAAGGAGGGTTCGATTCTCGGCCGTGGCGATTTTAATATTTTTTTATTTTATTTTTAAAGGGTTCCGTGGTTTTTCCAGGGTTTGTTTTACTTAATTTTTTACAAGCTTAAATCATGGATGTAGGTACTTAATATTTAAATACGTTTATGTCGTTGCCTTCAAAGGTTTTACCAAAAACTGATTTCCCATTCCGATTTCAGTTTGCTTATTCTTTTAGGGATGGTAAAATGGATAAGAGATTGTAAAAAATTGGATAAAAGCCAAAAGGCCAAGTCTGGTCTAAAAAGATAAGTCACAATGCGGTATAATTCTCCTTCCTTTAACGGCCCTTCACACCAGCGACTAAATTCTTGTAATAGTATTGCGTCATATATGATTCAATTAAAAAAAATTGCAACAAACTGCAAACAAATCTAAAATCTAGCACTAATGCCAAACCTTTTTTTTCTTTTTCCGTGTTGTTATATATTTCTAATTTACGTACACTAATGACTTTATTATGAACATATTAATTCAGTCGGCTTTGCGAGGTATCTGGGAAATAGTAAAATGTTATTTTTTTAAAATAAAACATGAAAATCATTAGAATTTTTTATTAAATAAATTCATCTGAGGATTGAACCTTCCTCCCAAGGGACTGGATCTTAAGCTGCTGTGAACTTTTAAAACATATTTTTTAAAAATGACTGAGGATTCAACCATCCTTCACAAGGACTGGAGACAACCTCGCTAACAACTTCGCCAAATCCCTATTGGGTAGGACTGACATTATGTGTCTATGCATGATTGCCATCAAAAGTTGACGGAATGCATTGTCAGCGACAAGAAGCCTATCTGCTGAGTTTCAGCTCGATCGGATATCGGGAAGTGGATTCATTTCCACTCCCAAGATTTGCGTTCATTTACGAAAACAATATCGAAATTTAAATAGATTTATTTTAAAATTATATAAGGAATGCATATTTGCATTTTCAATTTGTTTGTGATTTATACTAATATCGCAATTCATCATTTGTTTGTGGTTTATACCAATATCTCAATTCATCATTTGTTTGTGGTTTATACTAATATCTCAATTCATCAATTGAAATGTAGATTTAGTACCTAATACTTTTTGTGCACAACATTTCTGCTAGTTTTTTCCCGTGTGGTAGATACTCTCAGTATTGTCCCGGTGAAATACCACCAGTCTTGATTCCGTGTTTGATGGCCAGATCTAATAGCCAGGTACTTCACATTACTTCCCAACCTTCCTCAGCTGTTGGGACTTGGTATTCACATTTAAAAATTTCACTTAAATTTCGACGCTAGTGTGCACGGCCGTTAACTCTATTCGAGTTTACATAATAATAATTTTACTTTTTTTAAGACAATCCACTCTTATGGATTTTATTTGATGATTTATACTCATAGTATTATGTTTCAAGGCTGTAGTTGTATGAAGCTGAATAAAATAACTTGTAAAGATCCTTTTATTTCCCAGATACTATGCTCCGACACCATTTCCTTTCATTGTTCCACATTCTCAAGGATCGAATGTCCTGAATCCACTCCCCGTGTCCATTTTATGTTTATACATCGAAGAAATGTTTACTGTTTTCTGTAACGGGGAAAATGAATTCTGTAGTGAAATATATTCTTATACGGTGTTTATTTCTGATAGTAAATTATACTGAGTATTCTAAGGACGTTTCTTTTCACAGAATATGAACAATTCATCGTATTCTGTTTTTATTTCAGTTCTGATAAATAACTGGCCCATAATAAAAAAAATAGCAGAACTTGAATAGAAACTTCACAGAACTTGAATTTCAATTTTGAAATTTGATGAATTGTTCAAACCCGTCCTAAGTAAAGTATCGAAAAGGCTGACATTTGGGATTCAATAAAAACAAGTCTGGTAGGTTTGTTAACCAGATGTTTCTGAATAAAATAAAGCATGAAATAGATTGGGGAATATTAGAAATTGTGTGTTTTATTATTATTAAATTTGTAAATAACCTTAACTACTTCAAAGCCGTTTCGATATATATTTTTTTAAATATTTTTAAAAGAAAGACAAACATTCCCGGGTTACGAATAACCTGACAATATTTGAAAATCTCCTACTACCACCACAGTAACCTAAAAATGTTGCTTGTGTTGTGATGGAGGACTTAGCCAGCCGAGGAATTGAACACACTACGCCTGGGTGGGACCCAAACGCGATGTCAACTCGACCACCGACCGGACGTATTGTATATCGAAATCTCTCGAATGGTGAGCTCCAGTACCATGATATTTTCACATCTTTTTTGTTGGAAATTTCCAAGTTGATGTAACTTTCCAAATGATTTTTGAAACTGCGGAAACTAAACTCTCTAAAATAAGTCATATTTTTTGTTTCATATCTTTGCATTGTTGATTGTAACTTCTATCTAATCTATCTATCTTATATATAGGTAGATAAATGAGAACGTCTGTGGCGGTGTGGTTGTGTTTTTGTACAAATCTACAGTTTTATTCCAAGATTGATGAATTTTTGCATACTTACCGTTTATAATAAGAGGGAAATTTCTGTCGAAATATTATTAAGAAAACTCAGTGTTAAGCCCGAGCAACGCCCGGGACTTCAGCTAGTCTATTTATGAATATAAAGAAGAGAGCCTGTGGGGGGTTTATTTTTCATACGAATTTACTGTATTATTTCGAGATTGGAGAATTTTGCACACTTGACCTACAAAACAAGAGGGAGGTCACTGTCTTCATGAAATTAAAAAAAAAACATCCCATCCCTTTTTCGCACCCCTGAAACCAGAATAAAGCAAGGCGACGTTGGGTGCTTCAGCTAGTAAGAAAATATTTTTAAAAGAACAAACCTAAAGATGACAATAATACAATTTTATGGTGTAGGATAAGATTGTTGCACAACTTAATATCTGGAATTTCTAGGTCGACATAACTATTTTTAGTTCGCATGGGCTATGAAACTTCAAAATTCAATAAAATATTTTTTTTAATATGACATGCCTAATTTTCATATTTTTTCCCTATAAACTTCGGACACCATGTGATAGTAAAGCTAAAAACTAGTAGATATTACATTATTTCCGTGTACAATGTGGGCTCACGTCAGGATGTAGTCTATTGTACACGAAGTATAGGTAACAAAGGATTATCGGTGAACTTGTGTGGAGGCAGTACGGATGGAAGGAGTGTTACAGCATCCGTTGCACTCGCTTTAGCTCTCAAGCACAAGTTACAGTCATAAATACTCGTACTTACCCTCAATAGGTATTTACATTACGTTGCACGTGTTGTGAGTACTTAACATTTTCTCTCGAGAAGTTTTGTATATTGCAACAGAGAAGGTACAATAATGTTGGGTTACTTTTGACCTTCAATGTTAACAGAGAGGCAAAGCGTTCAGTTTTAGAGATATTCACTTTTATTGCCCTCTGCTCCCAAAGATCTTTCTTAAAAGTATCAAGTTTTTCCGCATATCTAACCAAAAGTGAAATAATACCCGATCATCTCTACCATTCCATGAGATACTTTCTTGGATAAATGTGAACAATTTTTTTTCTTATGCAATAATTTAAATACATAATATGAAATGTCTTTGGAATGTGTACAATACCCACAATAACCTACAGGTACAATAGGGTTTGATAAATATTTAGGTATTTAGATAGACCCAACATTGATGTTAGAAGTATCGGCCACAAACATCAGTTCATTGTCCGCTGTGAGATATCACGGGATTCTGTTGGTTACGAGCGTTCGCCGGGCACAGGTCTCCAGCGGTAACTTCAAAATGCCGATTTACACGCTGAGATATTGTACAAGTCGTACTTTAAAAGATAGGGAAAGCAATGGTATAACCTTTCATCGGTAAATAGGATTTCACCCTAATCGATAGACATGTAAATTGAATTTTTAATAACAAATTATTATGAGCAATTATAAGTCGCTTGAAATATTCATATAAATTGAAAATATCTCCCGATTAAAAATAAATGCCGCTGACGGGAATTGAACCCGCACCTTCTGATGTCCGGTCAACACGCCAAATAATTCAAATGTACTAGTACTTCAATCAACAATTACTTCTTATTATATTTTTTCACCTGTAAACAACCAACTTTATTTTGTAGGAAAGGCTTTGTTAGTGCTAAATTTCTCACTAGATGGCGTCGAGACATATTATATCCACATTTGTTGGTGAAATATTTTTGACTTGTCAAATATTATTATTTTTTTTAATGATAAACTAATAATTCAATTTTCTTATGCATAGCACAAAGGATATCAAATTATTATAAGCAATAATTAGTCGCTTGAAATATTATAATCAATAATTCCCCGTCGGCGGCATTTATTTTTACTCGGGAGATCTTTTCAATTTGTATGAATATTTCAAGCGACTAATTATTGCTTATAATAATTTGTTATCCTTTGTGCTATGCATAAAAAACATTGTCTTATAAACATTACTTTATCATTAAAAAAAAATGCATTTTTAATGTTTAAAAACTCAAAGCCGCTAGAAGTTGGCTCGCCGGCAACCCACGTGTTCCAGGCGGTGGCGCTGCCGGTGGACACCAGCGACTCCGTTCGTTGAGTTCGTTCGCGTTCGGAAGGATTCGGGCGACATCGACAGCCGCCACACCCCCTTACCTGCTTTCCGCACGGAAACCACATTTTACACTGATATTTCAAGGAATATTGACTCTATATCAGAGATGTGCAAAATGGGTACCCAAAACCATTTGAAATGCAAAATGGAAATGGGTCAAAACTTTTCCATTTGAAAATGCAAAATGCAAAATGGTTTTTAGAAAAGCATTTAAAATGCAAAATGCAAAATACCTATTTTCAAAATGCATTGAAAATGCAAAATGGTTTCTCAGGTCAAACAATTAAAATAATTATAGAATTTTAAACAGTTTTGTCATTTAATAATGGACATCAATGTAGAACAAACATATTACATGATGGTAAATCAAAAAATGCCACGACTACGGATTATGAACCACAAAAAAATTTGCGCGGGACAAATGTTGCCAACGTAAAAACATAGAAACTTTTTTTTTTATATTAACTCCACACAGGAGGCCCTGAAGAAAATAATTTCCCTCAAGGCTTTTGTCATCTTTGGGGATGCTGTGTGGAGAGGAAGGAGTGAACATGGGTCTTGAAGAGTCCCATGTTGTAGGAGGGAAAAAACACAGAGGCCGGCAGTTCGTTCTACAGCCGAGCTGTTGAACTTAAGAACGAATCGTAGAAGCAACCCGTTCTCATGTGACAAATGTCAACCGTGTACAAATGTTGGTCGCGCGTTTGGCGTATATCCCGACTACGCACCGGTGCCGAAGGGATCAATGACGCTAGTTCCTCAAAGCATCTTCCATTGTAATACCGATAGAACAAGGACAGCATACCTACCTGACGCCTGTGCTCTAAAGATTGCAGTCCGTTTGTTAAGATCGGGGAATCTATCAAACGGACCGCCCGTTTTTGCACAGAGTCAAGGGTTTTTTTCAGGTATTTAGGGGCTCCGGACCAGAGATGGCTGCCAAATTCGACAGTAGGGCGCACTTGCGATTTGTACAGGGTCAGCAGTTGTGTACTAATAAAGTATCTGCGGGCCCTGTACAGTACGCCCAGCTTCTGAGAGGCCAACTTTACTCTGGCTTCGATGGAGCCCCCGTACCTGAGCTGGTCACTTATAGTTACACCAAGCATATCAATGGAAAGCCTGTTCGGAAGATTGCTTCCGTTGAAGGAGACTAGATTATCATTTGGATCCCTTTTAGACGTAATCAGACAGGATTGGGTCTTTAAAACATTAAATTCGACGAGATTATTTTTACCCCAGGAGGAAATACTCCGAGCCGTTGGAGTTTGTGTGCCCTTTGGGGGCTTGTCAAACAAAAAGCTATCATGAACTGTACTGTCATCCGCGTAACAATGAATCGGTGCACATGTCAAAAGGTCATTGATGTGCAACAAAAACAAAGTCGGAGACAGAACCGATCCGCTATCTAACATTTAATATTACAGCGTCATGGCCCCATGTTCAGTATTTGAATCAGTATTTTTTGTAATGGTATCACTCAATTGCCAGGGCTTCTACCAGGGAGCAAGTTGACAAATGTAAATTATCTCTCAAAGCGAGGTTGAGGACCGACTGATATTTGGGGCTTATGAAAAAAAGATGAGTGGAGATAATAGGAAGAATGTTGCAAAAAAAGCATTTAAAATGGAAAATGCATTGAGAAAAGCATTTAAAATGCAAAATGCAAAATGGTTTTTTGAAAAGCATTTAAAATGCAAAATGGAAAATACCCATTTTGCATTTTGCATTTCCATTTGAAATGGATTTATTTGAAATAAAGTACATCTCTGCTCTATATGTATCTCAGTGTCGGTAAATGGAAAAATTTGTGCATTCATAAAACCTTGGCCAAACTTGATCATCCTGGCAATATAAATAAAGAGTCCGCTCAAAAAAGTGGTGGAAATTCCTGGGAGGAGGAGGAAGGATGGGATTTTTGAAATACAGGTTTACAAGCTAGGCTGAGCGAGGAATCGTTTACTATGTTTTCATTGTTTAATTTTTCTACATGGCCACACTATGTTAGCGGCGTTTTCTAACATGTAATTTATTAATTTTACATTGTTAAATAATACATTAATTTAAGGGTAAACTTTCCGTCGATATTGTTATAACAAGAGAACTTGAGTAGAACCTTTACACAACTTGAAAAGTAAATTTGAAATTTGTACAAATTCTGCAAAACAACCCGTCCTTAGTTTTGTGCCAAGTTGTGTTTCATAGTTGCCCAATTTGTGTGTTAAATAAAAATAACGATGATCAAAGAAATAAAAAAGTCAGCCCGTAAAAACAATGATTTTTAATATAATATATCCATTTTTATTAAGAGGTGTATTGAAGAAAAAAATCATTTGACTGAGGATTGAACCTTCCTCCACAGACATTTGCTGTGAACTTATAAAATGTATTTTAAAAACTTAAAAAATAAATAAAAAAATTGGTTTGACCGAGGATTGAATCTTCCTTCCCAGGGACTGTATCAACTGCACTAAAAACTGGGCGAAATCCCAATCGGGTAGGACCGACATTTTTTTTGTATATTAACTGCTATGTACACACGACAATAGCAGAAGATTAAAAGATTGCTGCGCACCCTTTTTCATACAAAACTTTTTTCGGATTTCGGATTTGACCCCAAAATACCCAATCAAACTGAATAAATTTATTTTTAATCAAAGGGTATAGCAAATATCTAGTACGGATGTGTGCTACATCATTTATTTGTATTTTAAATTTGAAATTCACAAGTTAGTTGAGAATAATCGCTTAGGTTTGTCTTTACTTCAAATTATTCCCTAGCATGTACCAACCCCGCCTGGTAAAATCTGTATGTGTAATCACTCACCATATGTTTCATAGAGACATAATAATAATAAATATATATTTTTTAATAGCAGTGGTAACATGTTGTGTGTTGCAGATGCTTCTGCATACACTGCAGCGTGAAGGCAATCCCCGGGGGGCTCCCCGCCCCTGCTATCGTCAACGGGGGCCATCACAACCACCATCACCACCACACGGCCACCAGCAACGGCGGGCACCAGCACGGGCACGCCAACGGCGCGCACACCGTCAGCTCCATCGAGGGGCTCGTGGCCGGCGGCGCACCCGCCCATCTGGCCACCCCGCCCTCGGAGGCTGACGCGCTCATCCGCCCTCCCGCCCCCGACACCTAGATACAGCACCAACGACACCAGGCACATACCGGCCCCAGCCAACACTACTCAGGATGCTGTTACATCGTCGAATGAACTCGCTCATTTGGTATTGTATGTTTAAACTAACTATTGGATAATTGATACATGATCATCATCGTCCACTTGGTACATGCCTCTAAATCCGCATTGTATCTGTCTAATACTGCGTTCTTTTAGAGCATGTATCTCATTCGTGTATTGTATGTTATACTATAACTGACTACTGGATTCAAGACAGTCATTCTTTTGGTTAACGTGTCTAATTCATTAGGCTTACCGTTTAATATAATATTGTAAATCAACTTGTGAATCAACTATTGGAAGATTGACCTCTATTTGGTTAATGTATTTACTATATACTGGATACAAGATCCTTTGATAAATGTGTCTACCATACCGTATAATATTCTTTCAAATAAGACAAGACCGTCGTATATTTGATGAATGTATCTAGGTCGTATAATATATTATTGTGTCTAAATAATTATTACTGTAATTCGTAAGCTTACTATGGCGTGTTAAGGTAATGAATGGTTCAGTGTTCGCCATATTATACAGAAAAATAATAGAGAATTAAGGTAAATTTATATGATCGTCTACGGTTCATGATCTTTTAAAGAGCATGTTACATGGTATACTAGTTGGTCCACTTTTACGTAGCTATGAGTTACCCTTGATTAACTTACTTCCTGGTAAGATGACATTGTCTGGTAAACTTTTGTAATTCATTCCAGATTCTTAGTCTGGCCTTTGCGTTTTATTCAATGATTTCATTTTTACTAATGAACTCTAGTCTAGGTTGCGCATTATAGTTACCCTGTATGTTATTTCGATAGATCTCTAGGAATCAACAACATTGGTTCAACATTGATTACTTGTTTTTTTCCATGCTCGTACTAAACAACATTTTCTCTTCTAAGAACTTACCTCCGCTGATCTGAGAGATTGAAAAGGGTAGGAAATAATCCGAAAAAGATATCTAATCTTGTTACGGGTAAGTATCTGTAATCCGACGCCAGCCAACCCTTATTTAATCTCATCTCGACTAGACTGCCAAAAATCAGCTCCAGATCTCTGACTATATCTTCCTTAGAATTTATTATATTTAACATTATTTTCGAAAGAGATCAGGGTGTGTATATCTGCACCATTCCCTATAACATTTATTGCGTCTTTATTATGTATCATCCTTATTTATACATCTCCTTAGACTAAATTTTTCTAATGCTTTGTACTAACATTAAAATATACCTAATATATAGTCACTAAACTAGTCAAGTATTTTGACAAATATCAATCATAGAATAAACTTCTTTCCTTGGTTTGAATTGACCAATGATGTCTGGACATTAGTAAACTTATTTGTATGTTTCCAACCGTTTAATTTGAATAAAATCTATGTACGTGCTATATATAAGGTTAGGATTTAAAAACTATTCATTTGCTTCCAAAAACTTCCACTTCATTTATTTTTCTAATCTTGTAACGATGGCTTCGGCTATTCGAAACATTTGAATTGAATCTTCATTCCATACAATCTCCACATACAAATTTATTTGAAAGAAACGACACAACCCCTACTTAGCTCAGTGCATCAATAAACGGTACATCATTTGAAACACATCGCGTGAGATCTATCTAACACAAAGGCAGTAATGTTTGGTACGCCATCCCACTTTCGACTCTACGAAAGATCCCATTAAAGCCTCCCGGGCATCCCTGACTTTGGATAAGAGCAAGATTTTTCTGGATGCTTTTAGATAAATAAATCCATTAAAATTATTTTTCAAAAATCGACTGTTTTATATTTCTTGGAATAGAAATTAGCTACTCGACCAAATAAAATAAGTCGCTATGCTTTAGCAATTAGCCGATTGGAATTTAAATGAGAATGTTGAGATATGTAATATATTATATAGATATCAATTAACAAGTAAAATCAATTTTTATTTAATTTTACAACTTTGTTTTCATTATCTGTTCAATAAAATTATTTTAATATGTTTCCACTATATGTTAGTTAGGGATGCCAATAGCTTTTTGAAAATACATTTCAAGTCAACTTTCTAATTAAATTAAATCGTTACTGCTAAAAATTGCCAAAAAATATTATGTGTTCATTATTGAAATTCGAGACTGCTCAGGGCGAAAAATTGTCCGAGGAGAATTTTATTAAATAAATACGTTGGTATTTGGATTATCGTTCCAATTTAAAAATCATATTAATTGCATAAAATCAGATGCCGACAGATGTTTTCATTGTTGGTGACTAATACGGGGTTCTTCCTTGCACATAAACACAAATATGAAACGCACAGCTATAATTGTATAGTTCACCTATAAAATGATCGAACCTAAAAAATGGAATAATGTTGATATGTGGAAATTGGTAAGTTTTACTTTCCTTTGGTATGAATATTTTATTACGCAGGAAGGATTTTTTACAATACGTTTTTATGATAATGTATCCATATCAAAAGTCATGTTAAGTTTTTCTAAAGCTCTACAAAATTTATTAATTTAAAATAAATTTTATTATATATCTTTTGAAATGCACGGAAAAAGATATATTACCTTTACACTTTATTTAGCAATTAAGATTTTAAATGTGTCCTAAATGTTTTAAATATGTATTTGTATTTACTGTAGAAATATTATAAGAAGATATTTTGTAAACAAAATATTCTGCTTTGACTTAATATTATACAATAATTATTTTATTTTTAACCTAACATAAGTATTTTAGAAGAAAATGACAGTGTGCTTATTATCGTATTAGATTATTAACACTATTATTATGTAGTCCTTAAATCAAGTCACCTTTGAAGATTTGAAATCAGAAAAATTTCTACTGATAAAAAACTGGTTCAATATCAAATACCTTTAACTACATGTTTATAGAGTAAAATTATATTTACAACTATAATACTTCCCACTTTATTACAGACTTTTTTAAAGTATGTATTTTATTTATTATTAAAAAGTATATATCTATTTTACACCTTTTTAACTTTTTGAAATTTCTTCGTATAAAAATGAAAATTAAAACAACAACAGGCTGAATTTGAAGAATTTTTGCCGGAAATCATGGTCCTGAAGTATATTTGAAACAATTCAACCCTTATCTATCCATATAGTGTATTAGAGTAAAATTTAAGTCATATTTTATACTAAAAAACGTGTTTTGTTTTACAGACGTAAATAATTATAGTTACTTCTCTGACTTCTCTCCTAAGCCTATAAAATACTGCATTATACCCTTGTGCAAATGACATTCATGCATTTTCAGTACTTAAAAGTGTTTAATATCCATGAAAGCATATCTGTTTAATATTGTTAACAGTTTATTCCAAGAAATGTAGAGGGTTTTCCAATAAGAGGTGTTATTTTGAATAGCCCGCTATTTCGGTAGATCTTACTTTTGAAGCTGTCATTTTTTGACATTTGACAAGTAGAAACTACGTCATTAATAAAAATGGAACCATACACGCTTCAACAACGCATTGAAATAATTAAAATTCACTTGAGTGAATCAAATGCAAATCATCTTGAGTGATGAGGCCCATTTCCATCTCGGTGGCTTCGTCAACAAGCAAAATTGTCGCATCTGGGGCTCGGAAAACCCAAGAGTTATTGTTGAAAAACCTCTATATCCTCAACGTGTGACTGTTTGGTGCGGTTTATGGTCCGGCGGAGTCATTGGACCTTACTTTTTTGAAAATGAGGCTGGAGCAACAGTTACGGTGAATGGATTGCGCTATCGAGAGATGATAAATGATTTTTTATGGCCGGAATTGGATGGTATTGATCTGGACAACGTTTACTTTCAACAAGACAGCGCTACGTGCCACATAAGCAACGAAACCATTGATCTTTTACGATATCAAAATAAAAAAAAATTTGAATATCAAAATAACACCTCTTATTGGAAAATCCTGTGTAAACACACCTTATCACTTTAAAACATCAATCAGACCCCAGAACTGATGATTACATCTTCAGACTGCTTCGAGCTCAACAAATTGAATACATTCCTTCTGCAAGAATCAATTAAAGTTCATGATTCATCGATTTACCCATCATGCAATGCTTTCTTGTACCTACCACGATTGTATTTCATATCATTATTATATCAGCCCTGATGATGGACACTGCAACGCCGTCGGAAACATTGGCTAAAGAAGAAGGAAGCGCAAAATGTATAATACCTAAAAAATTAAAACACGAGAATTATTTTTGTCCTTTTTTTAAAAGCTAACTTCGTAATAAGTTTCAGTTTTGTTAAATATAAAAAAATCTTTCTTTCAGAGTAGCCTTCCTTTTTTTCAGAACCGACAGTATCACTTTGAACTCAAAAGGCCATTTGAAATGTCGCAACACCGTGAACGAATAAATGCATCTGACCTTTCAATAAATAAATGTGCGTATATTTGGACTCTGGCATTAGTCAAAACTTGCATTAATCATGCCTCGCTGTCTATCTTGTAATGCCTCCATAACGTCATCGTTCAAGAATTCTTAAGTTTCTTAATTTCTTCCACCTATGACATTGTTTTCCACCGACTTTTGTCTCTAGTCTTCTCCGACCTTCCCATCCTGCGCCAATCTTCTTCACATCTCTTCGGGTCGTCCTCATCCACGAATTGCCTACCATACACTTAGCCTGGAAATAGTGCCAAGCGTACTGTTCGTCGACCGATGACGTACCACTGACGAGCTGGACCGATGGTCCTCATAAGCAGCTCATAGCGCATTGTGTGGCAGCAGCTACAGTTCTTAATTGATTCGCCTACATATTACCGTAAGCAACCGGTGACCGAGGCGACGTACGCGTAGCATTATTTCCAGACGTAGTCATGATTTTCGATGTCCTGTTATCTAGCATTCTTTCAAGAAGACCATCCCATCCAAGTATTTGTGACCTACTAAATATTACGTTGGTTTCATTGTCAATCAGATAGGTAGTTACTCGAATTCATGGTTAATTTAAAATTTGTAGGATTTGTTTTCAGGCATATGTCCAAACACGTTTATAGTTTTTTTTGCGTTCCATGACTGCTATTTTTTTCTTGATTTTGGCTCAACGTCTCACAGTGGATAAAAGCCAGTTAACTCATATTTTTCAACCCCTGTATTATCTTACAGGCATGAAAGCATAATATATGCAAGTAGAAATTTTTGTAGACAAACTATAACCATTTAAGACATCATAAATATCCCATCCTCATTAAAACTCATATTACGGCATTGCGTAAGTATCAAAACCGACTAGAGCCAAATTATGAAGTCAGTGCTGTCACTAAGTAAACTTCACTGTCTAATCACTCTGCTTATTTAATATGCTTGCGGTAAAACTATACACAAAGCAGCAGTAATAACGCGTATCATCAATAATCGTCGCCATTTATAAACCATCGTTGCTCGATGGCACTGACTTAATCATGTGACACTTCAAAATCCGTCTCAGGCCAAAGCATACTGACGGCCTTGATAAGTACACATACCAACCCATAAACATATTCTTTATGTACAAGGTATCGAAAGATTTTTCTTCCAGGTATCCCTTTTTGCCATTTTCAAGGCTTATCGTATTTCTGTATGGAAATAAAGTACTTACTAACAACTACTCCTTAGCGAAATAGGGTATAACGATCCGATTGTATCACACAGCACAACCTGGCACGAGGCACGTCCCAGTGAAGGCATCTCCGCTAATAAAATAAAGTACTTACTAACAACTACCCCTTAGCGAAACAGGGTATAACGATCCGATTGTATCACACAGCACAACCTGGCACGAGGCACGTCCCAGTGAAGGCATCTCCGCTAATAAAATAAAGTACTTACTAACAACTACCCCTTAGCGAAACAGGGTATAACGATCCGATTGTATCACACAGCACAACCTGGCACGAGGCACGTCCCAGTGAAGGCATCTCCGCTAATAAAATAAAGTACTTACTAACAACTACCCCTTAGCGAAACAGGGTATAACGATCCGATTGTATCACACAGCACAACCTGGCACGAGGCACGTCCCAGTGAAGGCATCTCCGCTAATAAAATAAAGTACTTACTAACAACTACCCCTTAGCGAAACAGGGTATAACGATCCGATTTTATCACACAGCACAACCTGGCACGAGGCACGTCCCAGTGAAGGCATCTCCGCTAATAAAATAAATTACTTACTAACAACTACCCCTTAGCGAAACAGGGTATAACGATCCGATTGTATCACACAGCACAACCTGGCACGAGGCACGTCCCAGTGAAGGCATCTCCGCTAATAAAATAAAGTACTTACTAACAACTACCCCTTAGCGAAACAGGGTATAACGATCCGATTGTATCACACAGCACAACCTGGCACGAGGCACGTCCCAGTGAAGGCATCTCCGCTAATAAAATAAAGTACTTACTAACAACTACCCCTTAGCGAAACAGGGTATAACGATCCGATTGTATCACACAGCACAACCTGGCACGAAGCACGTCCCAGTGAAGGCATCTCCGCTAATAAAATAAAGTACTTACTAACAACTACCCCTTAGCGAAACAGGGTATAACGATCCGATTGTATCACACAGCACAACCTGGCACGAGGCACGTCCCAGTGAAGGCATCTCCGCTAATAAAATAAATTACTTACTAACAACTACCCCTTAGCGAAACAGGGTATAACGATCCGATTGTATCACACAGCACAACCTGGCACGAGGCACGTCCCAGTGAAGGCATCTCCGCTAATAAAATAAATTACTTACTAACAACTACCCCTTAGCGAAACAGGGTATAACGATCCGATTGTATCACACAGTACAACCTGGCACGAGGCACGTCCCAGTGAAGGCATCTCCGCTAATAAAATAAAGTACTTACTAACAACTACCCCTTAGCGAAACAGGGTATAACGATCAGATTGTATCACACAGCACAACCTGGCACGAGGCACGTCCCAGTGAAGGCATCTCCGCTAATAAAATAAAGTACTTACTAACAACTACCCCTTAGCGAAACAGGGTATAACGATCCGATTGTATCACACAGCACAACCTGGCACGAGGCACGTCCCAGTGAAGGCATCTCCGCTAGTAAAATAAAGTACTTACTAACAACTACCCCTTAGCGAAACAGGGTATAACGATCCGATTGTATCACACAGCACAACCTGGCACGAGGCACGTCCCAGTGAAGGCATCTCCGCTAATAAAATAAAGTACTTACTTACAACTACCCCTTAGCGAAACAGGGTATAACGATCCGATTGTATCACACAACACAACCTGGTACGAGGCACATCCCAGTGGAGGCATCTCCGCTAATAAAATGAGATCTGACCATCGCACAGACGCATTAAAGAGAAATAACATTTTCGAATAAATATTGATACTTCTGCAAACGAAGGCAGACATTGAATTATCTTGAGACGTATTACTTTTATTGGATACGTAAGACGTACAAGAGCCGCAATATATACGCAATACGAATTACATAATCGAATCACGGTACGGACATAACTTTATGAAGATGAACCATTTATTTTACTCATTCATATAGACAATTGCCATGATTGAAAAAAACATAATTGAGAAATATGGCGTAAATAATATGGCGTACCTAAGCTATTTCTTGGCAAATTCATTTAACTAGCGAAATAAGTACCTACAAGTTTTTTCAGAACTCAGGATTATTTAATTTGAAACACTTTCACATCGTTTCAAGAAAGCTGTTATGTATGTACTAAAGCTTATTTTATATTGAGTCAAAACCTGTAATATACGGAGAAAAATGAGAATTGCTAATTTATTAAAAATCTCTTCAAATTATTGGTAATCTGGTTAAAAACTGGATTGGTTGCCTGATAAAATTTTATCATTAGCCATACTCATTTTTCTCCGTGCAGAACTATTGTTTTTGTAAAGATACAGGGGTTCATCCGAAACCGGTCGACAGTTTTAAAACAATTAATTCAAGTCTTAGGTAATTTTATATCACTGTTGATACTAAAAAGATTGCCAAAGTAAATACCTCCATCGTTTTCCCTTACGTTTTTGACAGATGTGTTGGAACACGTGTTCCGACAACGTGATAATGTATTCGAAATCTATAAAACTTTATCAGGAAACCTGTTATTCGTTAAAGGACTGCAATCCCATTTTTAACCAGATTAGCAATAATTTTAAGAAATTCTTAAAAAAATTGCAATATTAATTTTTTCCGTGTCGAATCCTAGCAGAAACGTCTGAAATATTTCCTTTCTGAATGCTGTGAAAAGTATGTTCGTTAGATAGTAACATTTACTCAAAAATCGCTTTCCCACGACAACATAACTATTCCTTAAACTCCCTTTGGAGATACTTGATAACCTGTGCCGTGTTAACATATCGGCTGCCGGGTGTGTGGGGTGTTAGGGGGAGGGGAGCCCGGAACGCAGAGGTTCCCGGGGTGCACCTCGCGAGGCTGGCGGGTCAACGGCCGCTAGGGCGGGGGCGGGAGCGGGTCGATACTGCGCAGGCGGACTGCTAGCTGCATCCCTGCCTCCACTGCCTCTGCTCATGTTTGTACTTAGTGTATACTGATACAGGGTTTTTAACAACTCTAAGCCCTATCGCGACAACCGTGTAACCGGAAACCTCTTCCACAAACATCAAATATTATCATACCATGTACTCAATTTCTTCTAAAATTGTGGCTATTTTTTTTAAATAAATTAATTTTTATCCCCCCTATTTAATCAAAAAGAATCAAAGAAAGTATTTCATTGTAACTAAAGCTTACATCTCGTCATTGTGCATGTGTATGCATCATGACAGGTTAGTGACTGAATGATCCGAAGCAATAGGTTCCCACACAGTCCTCCAGTAGTAAATAATAAGTGATAAGTCACCATTCTCAGATGCATAAATTCATGTGGAAATATTTTTTGCAGCTGTTATATTTTGTTTGTATCACAAACCACGACGATATTATTCACCCTTTAACATGCAATTGAAAGGCTGCACCGCCCCGCAAAGTATAATAATATTATATCGCAGGCAACCCCCCCCCCCCTCCCCTCCACCCAGTCCCCACCCCCTTCCTCACATGCCGCAAACCCCCGCTGCTACTACCCTCGTGACCCACAATACAACGGGGTAATGTCCTATGGGCTATAGGTCAACGCCACTCACAGTAATTCAGTGGAAGGCTTTTCCATAAAAAAATAAGGCCTACTCATCCATTTTCATATATATAACCATATACAGAATAATATATTGTCCACGGTATGCAGAGAAGATAGAACTACACATAGCTCTGTCTTGACATGCTCTCCTTCCTTCTATAAGCTCAAATATCATTTCACGCACAAGTCATTTTGTATTATTCCGACTTTTGGCAAGTATTTTTTTATTAAAAAAATGCTAACTGTAAGCCCTAATTATAAAATTAATTAATATATTTTTAGCTAAGTCCTTTTTGTACTAAGTCACGAGGATATATTTGTTATTTTAATCGGTGGCACTTTTAACCCAATTTAATTCAGTAGATTCAACGGAAGGTTTTTGATAAAATTACTTTGAATTTTAATTTAATTATGACGGCAGATAATTCACTCAAACTCGGTTACTACCAGCAAGTGGGTCACCGAGTTGATAATAAGCTTAAATTTAATTTATTTATTTATTCCGAAAAATAACAGCAGTTTTATACAAGCAAAAAGTTTATTTCTGTCAAAAAACGTAAAGATAGAAGATGGAGATATTTACATAGACACTCCACGATTTAATATTTATTACCTTAAACTTGAATTGATTTTTTAAAATTTTAAGCTATAATTTTATAGCTTACGGTAGCTCATGCTTCCGTGGTTGAGTGTAAGGCTCTTGACTAGCAAACTGGAGGATCGCAGGTTCAATCAAGTAATTTTATTTGATTAATTTGTGTTATAACGCAAATATCTCATTTTAAATAATATGTAGTATATTTGTGGTCCGTTCCAGAGTGAAATATACTCTCAGTATCGCCGCAGAATTGTAACGTTGCTTGAAATGGATTTGGCCGTGTTTGGTAACCAGATTTGAATAGCCATGTACATCCCCACCTTCCTCTTCCTCATCTCCTTCCCTTCCCCACTACCTTCTGCCTCACAACATACCGCAAATGGAGATCGGATAATTAAATATAATACTCGTATAATTTACATCTATGGGATGTGAAAGAAAACCGAATATTATAATTTTAATTTTTTTACGTATATTTATTACCCATTCTAAAACTACTACAATAATATCATATTACCTACGTACTAATAATTGGACTTCTCAACTTTGAAACATATCGCACGAAAAGCTGCAAGACTTTTAGCTTCCATAAGTCGTTCCATTTAAACGATTAATAGGTTTTATTTGTATATTGTAACCATTATTTGGATATTTTTTTTATTACTATGTAACTTTTAATTTGTTATTTTTACGCCTTCTTAATAACGTGGAGAATTTCAAACCCCTTATCTTTGAAAAAACAATAGTTCTGGCGAAGGTAGAGTTATCTCGAGATCAGTCGGCAAATTAAGACAAAGCTTTCCGAATTTCTACCGACATATTATAACATACTTTCCTTGAAAACCTTTTTTTTTTTAATTTATGTTTTTTTTAAATAATCTCTATTCAGTTGCCGAGACGAAAAGTAATTTTCACAGATTTTTTTAGAAAATCTTATTTTGAAGGTCAAGTGTGTAAAAATTCGCATTTGCAACGTAGATTTGCATCAAAATCAAATCTACGCCTCCCTCACGGTGGCCGACACGCTGCCGCCCGCCACAGACTCTCATCTTAATATAAATAGATTTTTTCCCTCGATAGTAAAAAATTACTCAAAGTTAAAATACAATTATTTGAAAATTATTTATGAAAAGATGTCAAAAGACTTTTGCTCTATTTGAAAGTCTTGTTGTATCAAATATTTTCATGACAATCGCTTACGCTTATTCAGTGGAATCTTTTTTATTCTTTTTTTGGTAAACTAATGTTTAAGACAAGATTTTTTATGCATAGCACAACAACATTAGTTTACCAAAAAAATAATAATTAATATTTGACAAGTTCTAGTATTTCACCTAAAAATGTAGACAATTTGTCTCGACGCCATCTAGTGAGAGAGTTAGCACTTACAATGCCTTTCTCATATAAAATAAAGTTGGTTGTTTTAAGGTGAAAAAATGTAACAAGCAGTAATTGTTGAATGAAACACTAGTATATATTGAATTATTTCGCGGATAAGAGATAAGCCGCCATAGCTCAGTGGTCAGAGCTGTCGACCGGAAATCGAAGGGACACGGGTTCAAGCCCCGTTGGCGTCATGTATCTTTTATCAGGAGATTTTTCAATGTGGATGAGTGTTTCAGGCGAATAATTATTGCTTGTAAAAGGAATCTTTTTTGTTTCCATTTACACGCGCTCCCTCTATCATTCGTATTTTCATATCTCCCTTTCAAATCAACTTAAATAATCTTCTTATTTTTCAACGATTACTACGGAGCCTTGAATACGTCAGTGGCTTCAATCGAAAGAATTTGTTTTCTACTTATTGCAAGCCACAAGAAAACTACATTTTCTCCGTAAAAATAATTATTTCTAATTAAAAATATTAAAACTTCTTTTAGTCAAAAACTTGAAATTACTATTGAATGTATTATCAGTATTGTTTACTTAGAAAACGATTACGATGCTTCTTCGGATATTGAACTATAAATGAGTCAGAACAATTCACTTTCAGAACAATTAATTGTGCACTACTTTTCACACAATCACAGCTGGCTCATATGGTGCATTCATATGCAATTCATTTGAATTGGGCAAGCTCGAAGCTTTAGTTATGCCCTTTTCATTAGAATTCATTTGCAATGCATTTAACACAATTCTTGGGCAAGATCGAAGCTTTAGTTATGTCCTTTTCATTGGAATTCATTTGCATTGCATTTAACACAATTCTTGGGCAAGCTCAAAGCTTTAGTTATGTCTTTTTCATTAGAATTCATTGGCATTGCATTTAACATAATACTTGGGCAAGCTCAAAGCATGTTCTCTTCGTTGGAATTCATATGATTTATTAATACGTTTGCTGATCCATACCCTCTGAGAAACTTTGATTAACCCAAAATTCATTTAAATTATATGAAGAACCTTGCGATCATTCATCTAGATATCAGACGATAAAACTATGCGTTAAGGAAATGAAGATAATATTGGTAATTCTTAGTCGAAGTTAAATATGACAGAGGGAAATAGGATCGGATTAGCTTAGTGGTAAAACCTAGGTTCAATTCCCAGATGAGACGTCTTCAATATTGTCTTCAATGATTAAATTATATCATATTATTATTAAAAAAATATATTTCTATGTGAGGTTTGTAAAGGATGCCAAATATATCGCACAAACAATTCCAAGGCGTTATACAAAATTAATCTACCCTCCTAACTCTATCCTCGAATATTCTTACTTTATTATGAATTATGTCAAAAATACTTAACATTTTAATATTTTGCATCGAGCTTTATCAAACTCATATTTTTTTCTATTTTTTATCCAGCTTAAATTTGAACCAATCCTAAATATTTATAATTACTCTTAAACTCTTAAGTATAAGTTTATTCTGTCCAGAAAAAAAAAACATTTGGAATCATATAATATATATATAAAAAGTCCTTTTGAAACTATCAATGCACATCAAATTATAATGTAATATTCGAAACATTATTTTTATACATGTTTTAAATCTTTTATTTTAGTATTAAATAAACAAATATTTATAATTATATACAACACGCGTGATAACATCAATAGCATTGAGAATTTTGGATAAGAAATGTAACATTATATTGTTATCGAGAATTCAAAAAAAACTTTAAATAAAATCGTTCATTTGTCTAAAACCCATTAGACAATAATAACAAAATTTATCAAACATTAAAAAAAAATTAAAATTAGCATTTGAATAAAAAAATTATAAATACATCTTATATTTACTGTAAATATAATATCATTCGATTGTGGAAATTTGTGGTAAAACATTATACTGAAACAAAGATTTCTTTTTTGGAAATAAAGATTTTGAAATATATATTTTTGAAGTATATAAATTTATTTGGAAACGTGTCTATGGAAATTGTTGTAATTCTAAACGTATTGTGTAAAACTTATATAATATTTACTTTTTAAAATGTATCTATAATATATCTACATATTCTCTTATACTTAAAAAGGAGCGATAAACCATATGGATTGTATCAATGACCTGTATTTTGGAATAATCAATAACTTTATATGCTTTTTGACCATCTTAATGTGATATCACAATATGAGGTTTGACATTCTTATTTAATTGAAACACAAAACCCCTTTATTTGTGAACAAACTGTCATGAACACAAAACACTTTTATTTGTGAACAAACTGTCATCAACACAAAACACCTTTATTTGTGAACAAACTGTTTTCAACACAAAACACCTGTATACTTTTATACTTTTTCCGGAGCATGAATCGGAAATCTTTGAACGGAGAACATTGACAGTTTCTAGGTTTAATTGTGTATTGTGTGTAGGTACCTAATCTACACATAAAAGTGTATTAAAAAATAAATCATTTAAAAAAAATTGTGTTTTTATACAAAATTTAATATAGGTGCATATTATTACAACATTTTCATTGTATTTTATAAATTTATCAATGGTCCTGAAACTTCAACGTGAGTAAAAAAAAGTTGAAATGAAACGATGCACAATGAAAATTTCGATATTTAAGAGATTTTTTCACTTAACTGACACCAATTCCGTTGCAAGGAAAATCTCTTCCCTATTATGATATTTGCCAAACTTTGTTTTACAATAAATCTTCGTAGTGCATAAACATTATATAAAAAATTGAGTATTTTCTCTTTATAATATTAAAATTGCAAGCATTTTCATTATATTTTTAAATTATATCGCAGGCTAAAGCGACATTATCCAAGCTTTATATTATAATCTAAAATTAATTTATAATACTGCCATAATGTTTGTGCCATTTGATACGCCAAATTTTTCGAAATCTATGTCTGAAAGATTACACTTAAAAGAGTCGCTTGCTTTCATCTTAAAGCTTGAAAACTTAATTTATCATGTGTCTATTATATTCATTTTGAAAAGTATCTAAATTTACGCTTTTTGTGTTTCAAAACACTTTAAAGGATATAAGAAAATTGTAATATTTGTTGTTCACATTACTAAGCATAATGAAGTCTCCGAGAGAGAAGAATATTAAAAATCGGCATTTTATGTAATCACTCCTTACTAACGCTAGTCAAAAGGGTATTATTTTTAAAAACAACCTTTATTTTGCGTTTTTAAAAAACGCTTTTAAAAATTAAACTTTAAATTTGTTTCATTAGAAACTTTACGAAAATTTGATAGCCTTCATGCCAAGGACAAGGGATTTTACTAACTTAATCTTCAGAATATTAAATTTATATATATCCTGTATTAAAATTACAATACATTTAACGGTGAGCTTGATTGTCTGCGTTGGATAAAAATCCAACTTATTTTTACAATAATATATAAATTATACTTTAAATATATTAAAATACTATGTGTAAACCTTATATCCAAAGGCTAGGATAGGTAAATGTAATATTATTCTATCAATGTGATAATATTATATTCTACATATAATGGAAACAATATTATATTTTGGATTTGAGAATATTTGCAAGAATTTTCAAAAGTTTATAAATCTGTTGGGCAATCAATGGTTTTTCGTGTAAGTGGCATCGTTAGATCAATGATTACCAAGAAAATGAAACTTTGCAAGTATTCCGTTTGAATACGATTTTTCTTGCCATTATTAAAAAAAATGTAGCTTTGATTGTTTCTTGTAGCCAAAATTTTAGTTATGCTTACTATATTTTGTAAGATAATATATTATAAAAGTACGTATTATTGTATAATCGGTGTTGTCCATGTTATAAAAAGGGTGTCGTTATAACGTTTTATTGAAATGTCAGGGCCAACGTTTAATGTGTCTCCTTCGCTATAAAAGTGTAAAATATCATAAATACATTGTATCAAAAATTATATCACCATAACTTCTGTCGATAAATTGTATTTTAATTTAGACGCTTTTTATTTTGGTGTACTTAAACAAATTTTTCATTTGTGTATTTTTATTGGTCTTTAGAAGTATCATTTGAATAGAGTTGTTAATAATTCTGTAGTCATGGAAAGAGATGAAGTAGAAAATATACATAGTAGAACACATTTTGTAGTATTTTTCTTATTTTGAAAATCAGCATGGTTGATTTGGTTTATTGTGATACGTGATACACTGGTAGAAAATATTCATAGATATTTCAATTAGTTAGAAAGTGCTTAACACATTATTTACGTAAATCAGCAATTCTCCATATGTTTATTTGTTTTTTCTTTTATATCGCATATTTAGCTATAGTGAAAACTGTAACCTAAGAAGTATCACGATTACTAGCTGATAATCATACCATTGTCTCGGAGGGAGATAGTACAGTAGAGAGAGAGGACCAGACTTTAGACGTCGTCATATGGAAGCATATTTTCCATCACATTAATTAACATTTTCTCATGGAACGAAATTCTCGGCCATTAAAGTTTTACGCGACATAAAATTTTATTTCTCTTTAACATTGATGTAAAAGTTACCACTGAACGAAACATTGTAAAGATATTATATATAATATATATATAGCACTAAAACAAAAATTTTAACGATATTTTAATGAACGGCCAACGCATGAGTAAAGGACTGATTTTCTGAAAAAATAATCATTATCTTAAAGAGCAGTTATCTTTTTTTAATCATGGTGGAGTTAAAATAATGAAGAAAACATCTTTCTGTTCCATACAGTTCGGAAAAGTTTGTTACTACGTGGGTAGGTATATTGTTTTTAAATAGTTTCCTGTATCGCAAATCATACAAAAAGGTGTTGCGTAAGCTCTATTGATGATAACGTCATTTTTAAAGGCATAAACGAGCTAGAAGAATGAGGGCTTGGCTGTTGAAAAGTATGTCCTGTTAATTAGAATTTAATTAAATCTGCCTTCACGTGAACTGAGCTACAAAAGTGATCGCTAGCCTGATAAAATATTTCCTGTGAGTTGAATTGAAAACCTGTCTCCTGAAAACATGTTGAGTGAGCCAGAAGAATATATGACGAGATGAATAAATAATAGCCTGTTGAAAATATTTCCTGTGAGTTAAATTGAAAATCTGTCTCCTGAAAAAATGTCTACTGAAAACATGTTGAGTGAGCTAAAAGCATATATGATAATATTTCCTTTGAGTTAGAATTGAAAACCTGGCTACTGAAAACATGTAAAGTGAACTAGAAGAATAAATAATAGCCTGTTGAAAATATTTCCTGTGAGTAGAATTGAAAATCTGCCTCCTGAAAACCTGTCTCCTGAAAACATGTTGAGTGAGCTAAAAGCATATAGGATAATATTTCCTTTGAGTTAGAATTGAAAACCTACCCCCTGAAAACACGTTAAGTGAGCTAAAATAATAAATAATAGCTTGTTGAAAATATTTCCTGTGAGTTGAATTGAAAACCTGTCTCCTGAAATCATGTTGAGTGAGGACTGGCGTGTTGAAAACATTTTAAGTGAGCTTGGAAAATGAAGAGCGGAAATATGTTACAGAATGTCATAAAATTTTCCATCGATAATTAAAATCACAGGTACTTAATAAAATACAAATTAAAAAATGTATTTTCGTTTCCTGGTTTTTTTATGTGATGACAAGTATCCCAATTTATGCGAATGTTGTGATGGAATGAAACGGAAAAAAAGTTGCAGAAAGAAAGGAACATTAATTCACTTTTTTGACCAGGCAATTAATTACCTAGTCAAAAAAGTCATTTAAACATGGTAACTTAAAAACCACTCCAAGGAAAAATACTATTCTTATTGATGTATTCCGTCAAGGCGATACTGAAAGTATCTTCTACTCTAGGTGCCATAAACACAATATTGAATACTTGTTCTTAAAATATTTTAATGAAAATTTAATATGAATTTTATTTTTAACAAAATATATATTGTATAATATAATTAAAATAATATCCAATTGACAAATAACGGTGCTGATTTTCTGAAAGAAAAATATATTTCTCAATATATGTATAAAATAAATCTCCTATGACCATCCCTATCCTTTTAAAAACAACTTATCTATATTCTAAATATAAATATGTAATGTGTTCTTCTAAGGCCAACATGCACTGAATTATAATGTATTATTTTCACACACCTATGTAATAAAGTAGCTATGTAAAATGGGTAAAGTCCATGATTACGTGTATGATGTGTTTTTATTTATTTATTTACTGGCATTCCAGCTAGCTTTTTTCCTAACACCATATCAAACCACAATATCTTGTAATTAATAATACCTACACCGTGCTTTTAGAGGAGTTTATTTATTTTGTGGATTATGTTGAAACGTTTTGTATTCAAAACAGACAGCTAAATTTTTATGCAATTTTCTTCATGTGAATTGTGAGAAAACTGACGCAGAAAAGCTTAGTGATTTTTACTGGAGATTTTTATTTTGTAATATAACTTCAAAATCTTCAGTCATTTCGATAGCTTTATTTTGAAACTTTTGTAATTTTTTACAGATTTTTAACGCCCTTCCTAATCGCTTCATAGACCCTAATCAAAGAAAGAAAACTGTTTTAAAACCTATGTTTTTGTTTTGTTAAATATGGTTTGTAAATATTTTATTTTTTATGATTCCTCGATTAATTATTAACATTGTAGTTTTTTTACTTAAATGTTCGTGTCTGAAAATATTATTTGTATTTTTTCAAATTCAATGTGATAAATGTTTATAATAACTGGATTGATATAATAAATAATATTTTGTAAAATTGTTTGTTTTATTAATGTTTTACTAAAATTAAAAATAAGTATAATGTACATACATCTGACAGGATTTCAGATTCATCGGAAAACTACGGTTAAATGACTTCATGAATATAATTTCCGCTAATTTGTATTACACGTAAAAATGATTATTGCCGAATTATTAAAATCCGGTTAAAAACGGGATTGCAGGACATTTCCTGTGACAATTTTATTACATTCCTGTTTTATGCACCTGCGTCTGCCATGATAATATATAAAGACGAAATGCGAAAATATGATGTTTTTTTAGGAACACGTGTTCTGATATCGCAATAATACATCCCTTTCTTTAATAAAAGTTTAACAGGAAACATATCAATTCATTTGTTAAGGGGCTGCAGGCCCGTTTAAACCGGATGACGAATGATTTGAAGAGATTCGTAGTAAATTATCCATATTTCATATCAGTATGTTTTCTCCGTATTCAATATCAATGGCTTGTTGTTGAGGTTGGAAAATCTTAATATATTCACTTATTTTTTACTACCGAAACAACATTTTGCAAAGTAAAATCAGTAAGCTTTCAATGGTAGCCGTCAAATGTTAAGATGTTCAGAAAGAGTCTTTTTAGCAAATACACAGTGTCCGGAAACTCGTAGTACAAAAGGGAATATTCATCATACAGATTACCATAATAACTTGATTTTCATCTTTCCCCTATCGACCAATTGCCTACAAATTTAAACGAAAAAAAACACAAAATCGACTCAAACAAACAAAAAAACAAAAAAAACACAAAATCGACTCCAAATGTGGTTGTAGATTCACCAGTTTCCCACTTGTGAGTTTCCGGGCACCGTATATAAAGTAGAAGATAAAACAAGGAAATTAACAAAAAAGTACTACGTGGGGTAAAAGTCATTGACTAAGTATCAATGGTAAAAGTACATTAGGATAGCAGAACGTTTTTTTACGATTTTCGATGAATTCCCAAATTTTGTGTTACCATTTATAATGTAGTTGCTGGCGTGGACTGCGGAATAGGCTGGAATGATTTATTTTTTTTAATTTCATTTTTCCTGTATGTTTATTGAATGATCCTATACTATATGAGAAAAACCACAAAATATTATTGACCTGCGATGACATCTTCAGGATGCGCAGTTAAATTTTAAATTTGCTAAAAAATATATTTTTACACGATGCTACAGCGTCGTACAGAGCGCAATTTAAGTAACTTTTATTATTATTATTTATGGTGGCTTATATGTTTGTTTTAACGGACGTCACTAGAAAAAATTGCAAGAGCAGGAAACAAGAGTCCAACATAATCCATATATATATACAGGGTTTTCCAATAAGAGGTGTTATTTTGAATAGCCCGCTATTTCGGTAGATGTTACTTTTGAAGCTCTCATTTTTTGAGATTTGACAATTAAAAACTACGCCATTAATAAAAATGGAACGATACACGCTTCAACAACGCATTGAAATTATTAAAATTCACTTGAGTGAATCAAATGCAAATCATCTTGAGTGATGAGGCCCATTTCCACCTCGGTGGCTTCGTCAACAAGCAAAATTGTCGCATCTGGAGCTCGGAAAACCCTAGAGTTATTGTTGAAAAGCCTCTTTATCCTCAACGTGTGACTGTTTGGTGCGGTTTATGGTCCGGCGGAGTCATCGGACCTTACTTTTTCGAAAATGAGGCTGAAGCAACAGTTACGGTGAATGGATTGCGCTATCGAGAGATGATTAATGATTTTTTATGGCCGAAATTGGATGATATTGATCTGGACAACGTTTATTTTCAACAAGACGGCGCTACGTGCCACACAAGCAACGAAACCATTGATCTTTTACGATTGAATATCAAAATAACACCTCTTATTGGAAAACCCTGTATATATATAAAAAAAGAAGTTTTTTTTGTTTTTTCCCATATGGATTCCAAAACTACCGAACCGATTTCACCGAAAATTTAAAAATTTGTTCTTATTATTTCCAGGAGTGTTTAGCGATGGTTTGAATGGTAGAAGAAGTCGGGGACGCCTGGGCAAGGACAATTTTTCTCATATAGTATAGGGTCATTCATTAAAAGTATAGGAACTTTGAAATTCTAAAAATTAAGATAAATAGAAAAATGAGTATTGTATAAAAATGAGAAAAGTTAGAGTTGGTAATTTATTAAGAATCTCCTTAAATTACTCGTAATCCGGTTAAGAACGGGATTCGATAACGAATAACGAATGAATTGATATGTTTCTTAATAAACTCTTAGTAAAATACGAATGTGTTATGGCGATGTTGGAACACGTGTTCATAAAAATCCAAATATTGGTGCATGAACACGTTTTCCGATATATTAGGAATTTACTTAGAAGTTTATCAGGAATTGGCCTGCAATCCCGTCTTTATTCGGATTCTTAAGAAATTAGTAATACTCATTTTTCTCCGTGCAATAATCGCTGCATAATAACGTCCTTGGTATTAGACGTTTGATTGAAAAGAAATCAAAGTAGGGTTTTTAATGACATTATTATAATGTCTTTTAAAAACATTATTATAAAAACTAGCAGATAAAAAACCTGCTCCTGCAGTTTGAAAACTTCAACGGTTCTTCTTGAAAATAATAGAGGGCACCACTTCCGTTAACAACTAATAATACTATAAGATGTTATTTCAACGCAAACACGTCGGGCAGTGGGCTGTTATGGATCGCCCATAAAAACAAGCTAACTGCACAGTTAGGTATATTCTCACGCGTTACCGGAAATCGATCACGCACTGAGTTCATGTTAAAACACCAATACATACGCAGGAGCTCGCGACATCACCGCCTGATACCAGTCACGTAGGCTACAAGTACCTACAACCAATCAGATGGCTAATAACAAGAGATGACCAAATATGGATACCCCTTCCACTTGCGCCCGAAGCAGGCCAAGTACTTGCAGCTAGCAAGCCACGCGCCCAGTTCACCGCCGGCCCCCGTTGAGTTCACAGCGAGACGCGTAGAAAACAACACTATGCTTTAGTTCCGAGTTAATATTTACCGCCAAATCAGTGTCGCCGTAATTGGACCGGCGTGCATACATTTTATAATGTGCCGCGTCCCTATACTCAGTTATCACATCCAGGCAATCTCCGGCCGGCTACACCGTATATTATAAATGATTTAACCTGTATCTATAATTTATTGTCTTGCTGAAATAAAAATGAGGTAATATTTTGACATTTTAACAACATTTTTATTTTAAAAATATTTTAGACTAATACATAGGCTCCGAATGAAAATGCTACTGTCTATATATTGGCATATCGTACAAGGGTCAAGGAATTACCCAGAGAAAATCCTAAATTTACTCGTCCAATTGTAGTAAAGTTCACAGCCAGCCGCAGTAGAGATAACTTTCTTGCTGCTATAAGGAAGAAAGGCACTCTCAACTCAAGTGATTTGAAGCTTCCCGGGGACTCCAAAATTTATGTCAACGAGCATCTGACTGCTGCAACCCGTGCGCTCTTCAAGACAGTGAGAGACTTAAGCAAGGATAAAAACTTTAAATTCAGATGGATCAAATACGGAAAAATATTTATACGCAAAAATGAAACTAGTCCCATTATTCAGGTGACATTGGAATCTGACGTGACTCAGGTTTTTTGCTGATAATCTTCTTAGATTTAGCATCGTCTCGTGTGACTATAAGCTATTATCAATTTATTTTTCCTATCTACCTTATCTTTTTTCCTACTTTAAAATATCATCCTTTGTACTGGTTTTTCTTTATTTGTATAATATTAACAACTAACTCTTTTAATACTACCAACTTTAATCCAAATTATCCTACATTTACTCTGCTTGCGTTACTACAACACCACTCTAATATTTATAATTTACTAGAACATGCCTACAACTATTTTATCAGTCTTATATTTTATATATTTTATCAACTAAATGTACTAAAATGTTGAATGTATATTATCAAAATGTGACTGGACTGCGTTCTAAAACTGATAGATTTTATTTTAATGTTACCAATAACAACTATGATATTATTATGATAACTGAAACTTGGCTTGTAGACAGTATTGCTAGTGAAGAGCTATTTGACAACCGTTACCTGGTATTTAGGCGCGATCGCAATGAGCAAAAAAGAGGAGGTGGAGTAATGATTGCGTTGAAGAAGCACCTCAAAGCTCACGTACAAAATGACTGGAATACGAGTGCTGAAGACATCTGGGTGACTATCTCGATTGAGAATTTCAAAAATATTCATTTATGTTGTGTTTATATACCACCAGGAGTCAATCACTCTCAAAGCATAAATGAATTCATGGATAAATTATGTGCACTTCGAGAACTTTACCACAAAGATCACTTCGTCATATCAGGTGATTTCAATTTACCACTAATTAACTGGTCTATTGGTAACGGTAACAGTATGCAAATTATGAATGGTTATCAATCTGAAATTATTTCCAAACTATCAGACACCCTTTCTTTTACTGATCTCTCGCAATACTGCACCTTCCCGAATAATAATCGTACATTCCTAGACCTTGTCTTTAGTTCGTTCCCTGTTAATGTGTCTAATACCGATGATTATCTCATACCTGAATGTAAACATCATAAAACCATTATTTTCGACATCAATATAGCTCTGGAAACCCCTATGGTGGACAACAAAAGGACAATCTATCTCTTCAGGAATGCTAATTTTGAAACGATCAATAACATCCTCAATAATATTGATTGGGATGCAGAATTTTTAAACCTATCAACTAATAATGCCATTGACCGTTTTTATGATATTTTAAATGAAATTATTCGTTTGAACGTCCCATCAAAGGAAGTTCATATTAACAACTCTTATCCTTATTGGTTTAATCCAGCCCTGATAAAACTCACTAAAGAAAAATATAAAGTGTTCAAAATGTGGAAAAAGTGGTCAAATCCTTTGGACTACCGTGAATTTTGTGTTCTTCGATCAAGGCAAAAGAAAATGTCTAGGGAATGTCTTAAACAATTTATAATAAACGCCGAACTTAATATATCCCGTGACCCGAAACATTTCTGGACCTATATTAAAGGAAAGAGAAATAATTCTGGTTTACCGCATATTATGAAACTGGGTGACATAACTGCCTTGAATCCCTTCGCAATATGCAACCTGTTCTCACAACACTTCGTCTCAACTTTTAATCACAAAACTGTTTCCGATGTTCATTCTACCAATTATCACGTAGACAATCAAGTTAACATATCTTCGGTATCAGTTTCCAAAGAAAAAATAGAAAAAATAATTGATACTATCTCTTGCTCATTGGGTGCAGGTAGCGATAAAATTCCGGCATTATTTATCAAAATGTGTAGCAAGGTAATCTCGAAGCCACTATTATTGCTCTTTCAATCCTCATTGAAAGAAGGTGTCTTTCCGGATCGCTGGAAGTGTGCTCATATTACACCAGTATTTAAGTCTGGGGCGAAAAATGAAGTCCGTAACTATCGTCCAATATCTAAATTACCGATATTCAGTAAGATATTTGAAAAAATTGTTCATGAACAACTGTATGACTGTGTCCAGTCTGTAATAATTGCTAACCAACATGGATTCATGAAAAAAAGATCAGTTGTCTCTAATCTTGCAACTTTCACTGAAAATATATCAAAATATATGGATGATCAAATCCAAGTTGACGTAATCTATACAGACTTCTCCAAAGCATTTGATAAAATTGATCACAGTCTTCTTTTATCTAAACTACTAGCTCTGGGAATCCACGGGGATTTGTACCGATGGCTGGTCTCCTATCTTAATGGGCGCACTCAAGGAGTAACTATTAATGGCTTCATATCTGAGATTGTAAATATACCTTCAGGTGTGCCCCAAGGATCTCACCTGGGACCGTTGCTGTTCACAATTTTCATCAACGATATTATAAAATGCTTTAATTATGCAAATATTCTACTCTTCGCCGACGATATGAAAATATTCTTTCCTATTAATTCTATTATTGACTGTTATAAATTACAAGAAGATCTATATAGACTTGATGACTACTGCATTATCAATCATCTCAACATGAACACCTCAAAATGTTATGTGATTACCTTTACTAGAAACAAAATAAAATTTGAACATAACTACTACATAGCCAGTCAAGTACTTAAAAAGGTTACACAAATTCGTGACCTAGGTGTTCTGCTTGACAGTAAACTTACATTCGAGGCGCATGTTGACATGATTGTGAAGAAAGCCCTTAGAATGTTAGGATTCTTATTCCGTATTGGAAAAGAATTCAATAATATTCAAACACTTAAAATATTGTATTTTTCTTATGTTCGTAGTCATCTTGAATTTGCTTCTCAGATATGGAATCCTCAATATAACATTTATGTAAAGCGCATTGAAGCCATCCAAAAAAAATTTGTCAATCATTTAAATTTTAAGATGAATATTGGTAACCACGGGATTAACAGCTCGATGGAATATTATGGACTAATACCATTAAAAACTAGAAGAGACTCCGCAGATATAATATATCTCTATAAAATTATCAGTGGCCTTATTGATTGTTCGCCCCTTTTGTCTGAGATTAATTTTAGAGTCCCTAGCTTTAGAACTAGAGATAAGTCACTTTTTCATCTTCAAAAATGCTCTACTAATCTCAGACAAAACGCTTTTATTTTCAGAGCTTGTACCCTATACAATAAGAATTTTAATTTTATTGACATATTTTCGTGTAGTTTAGGAACATTTAAAAAAGATACCTTAGCTATTATTAAATAATAATTAATAACATACTGCAAGTTATCATGTTGTTGATATGAACCCTGTCCAGTTACAAGTGACTCATTTTATAAACATCTGTTCAGTTTAGTTGTAGGTATATACATATATTGGTGATTATTGGTGTTGTGTGAGGATAAAATTGATATTTTGTAATTTACTTGTGTTCTTATATCCGATGTTATGTTTACTTTATTTAGTATTTTGTATTTTCTGTAAATATTTTTTGCCCACGGGTACTGGACCCTTAGTTTGTTATTATAATTATTTTTTTAAGTGAAAACCTATCATTAGATATTATTTGTATTTTTTATAAGTTAATTATTTAAAGATGTAAAAAATCTGTTGGTTTTCCTAAATAAACAAAACAAAACAAATATCTATGGTTTAAAAGGGGACCAATTTGTTTATACAAAAAACCCAAAGACGTCGATCTATTATGAGTGGTTTATTTATGCCTTGCAATAAGCAACTCGAAGCGTCCTTGTATTTTAATATTATAAAATGAATTTAATGGGATTGCGTGCAATATTTAACATGTTAAAATTAGAGCCAAATTCATACGTAATTGTAAAATAAAACCTTTCTACCCACATAAAATACAGAGACATTATTTTACAAGCAATAATTATTCGCCTGAAACACTCATCCACATTGAAAAATCTCCTGATAAAAGATACATGACGCCAACGGGACTCGAACCCGTGTATAATAATCAGAGACATTGATTGTAATGAGTACGATTACAGTCATAAATGAACCACCCACATTTTTTTTATTTTTTTATTTGGTACAAATTTTTTACATTTTAAAATTTTCTAGTAATGTCGGCCTCACTGGGTGGCTTGCCCGTGCTGAGGTAGGTATTCATTTTATAATTTGAAAATATAATCTACATAATACATTTAAAGAGAAATAATACATTAGAAATATAATCTTACTCTCAATGCTGTAAAAAGAAAGAATTTAAAGCATTATACAGTGTTTTTTTTTCTTTTTTAAATTTTGTGAATTGAGTAATGTTACATGTGGGAAAGAATTGAATTTCTACCCACATAAAATTCAGAAACATTGATTGTAAAGAGTACGATTACAGTCCATACTATAAAAAGGCAGAATTTAGGGCATTATACGGTGGTTCTTTTTTTAAATTTATGAATAAAATAATGTTACAAGTGATTTAAATTTGTCATTATAATCAGGGTTCTTTTGTTACCATTTTTTTTCAAATTTTCCAACTCTGCAATAAACAGCTTATGACCGAAGCGTCCTTTTGTTTTAATATTATAAAAGGAATTGAACTGGATATAAAAAGGGATTGAGCACAATATTTAACAAAAGCTGAGAGTCGTAATACATAGATAGGCTGAGAGACACAATACGTTATACATAGACTACATAGGCTGAGAGACGTAATACGTAGGTCAGGGATGGCCAACAGATCGACCGCGGTCTACCGGTCGACCGCGAAGCTGATTTAGGTAGCCCGCGAGAGTAAAATTAAGTGAATAGGAAAATATGACAAAATATGAAATTAACATTTTGAGATGTATTCGCGCGAAGGACTGAATGAGGTACCTACTCACACGCTTCGGTCGCATCGCAACAATTACAGGCAACTAAATGCGGCTCGCCTCGCTACGCGCGTTTCCATGAGAAGATTCCATGCCTAAGAAAGGTAGCTTTATATTTGACGTCGTTTTCGGTTCTACCTATCTTTGCGAATTAACATTTTCAACGATGAATGCAACACAAACCAAACATCGTTCCCGCATAACAGATGCCCACTTAACTTCGTGTTTGCGAATCGCAGTTACACTACCCAATATGATAAGCTTGTAGAGAATATGCAGTGTCAAACATCCACCCTAAAACGTAAAGCTGAATGAATAAATTTTATATGTTACATTGCATTAATAAATTCTTACAGATTTATCACAAAATAGTTTTATTTTGTCACTTTTAAACTCTATCTTGTAGTCGACCGCAAGAAATAATTTTTAACGCAAGTAGACCGAGCAGGTCAAAAGTTTGGCCACCCCTGACGTAGGAAATACAATAGTGCAACTCATCACATTGAATCTACGTTATACATGGTGTCCGGAAACTCGTAGTACAAGCGGGAAACTGGTGAATCTACATCACATTTGGAGTCGATTTTGTAGTATAATTTTTTTTTGATTTGAGCTTTCGTTTTCGAGTAAATCGAGTCAGAAGTTGATTTTTTTTGATCAAATTCTTATAAATTATTACTGAAGATCAAAGTACCCAACTAATTAAAACTATTTAAAAATTTAAAAGTAAAACAAATAATGACGAAAAAATTTGAACCCTGAAATAGCCGAAAAATATATTTTTTTGTTTTTTTTTATAAAAATGCTCAAATCAAAAAACTTTATGTTTATTTGGGTTCCCCGTGTGGTATACATTCTCCAGTTTCCGGCTTGTACTACGAGTTTCCGGACACCATGTATAGAACACAAAAAATAACTATTTTTTTGTTATTTTTTTTTAGATTCATTTCGAATTCTTTTAACACAAAAACTTTAAAAAGTTCTTGAAGACGAATCTACGCTACGACTTATTTTATAAGAAACTGGGTGTCCGGGGGTAAAGTGCACTAACTTGTGATTCTACATGATGGTAGTAGTAAAAAAGATGAGTAACTTGTTTCGAAATTCCAACATTTTTCCCGTACTAAAATATTTTCCCATAGAGAAATATTTCTTTTGAAATACAAACATTTCAACATAATTATCTAAAAACGTTAGCGTATTTTATACATATTCATATATTATTATTTACCGGTACTTGTAATTACTACCAAAAAACCTACCCTTACAATCACCTCTACTTGACACTGGCTGGAAAATTTATTTATTGTGAAAAGCCATTATTAAAACAACAAAAAACCTAAGGGCAGATTTTCTTCAAATCTGGCCAAAAAAATTTCAACTTCGGACTTACCTACTCGAAAACGAAATCTCAAATCAAAAAAGTTAAAAAACAAAATCGAATTCAAATGTGATGCAGATTCACTAGTTTCTCGCTTGCACTACAAGTTTCCGGACACCGTTTATAAACAGGTTGAAGTTAGGTTAGTTAATTGTACAAATAAAAAATTAATTATTTCATATTATCTTTTCATTGAATTTTATCAAATCGTAAAATGGGGGCCTCAACACTGGAAAAGTACCCAACGATGCTCACATTATCATATAATGTTTGAAAATACTTAATATTATTAATCAATAAAAATAAAAAATTAAAATACCACGGCTTTTAAGGATTTCTAGAGACAGAGTGATATTTTGTACCTACCTACGTCCTTCACACATTTACGGCACCGTAGTTCAATCTACTAAGTAATAATAGTCCATCCTTCTTTTCTCGTACCTTCCTACTCTTTATTCTCTCCGTGAATATTTAAATGTGCAAAATTATTTGTACCTACTAGCTGTCTTGTAACTTCTCCCTCTTTCTCAAAAACGATGCAGCACGGAACAGAAAGAGAGGTTACAACGGAGCTCTCACCGGCACTACCACAGACATAATTCATATGTCTATGGGCACTACTGTACATCTGTGACTCAGCTGCAATAGCTGTAATATTTTACAATTTTTCTATTAAATTCAATTCCCTGTAACATAAAATAATATTATAGATGTTCAAATAAGTACTACGTACTTTCAAAATTCCTACCTATTTATTATAAGTACTCACTGCGTACAATTTATGTGGCTTTTAACATTTTATGTCACCATAAACAGTACCCTAATTAATAATATGCCCAAACAAAGGATAAAGGTAACTCTCAAATTTCGCGTGAGCAAACAAAGCTGACGGTAGGTACCGAAAAGGTCAAAGTTCAATTAAAGAAAATATGCGCAATAAATATTTGATGGAATATGGCCGATTGAGCTATGTTTGCCATCTGTGTTTTTCATTTCAAACTAAAATCGCAATACTTATAGAGTTGTTTATTCTTAGGTAAGCTTTATTTTAGTTTTTAGTTATTTCAACAGATGTCACGCATGATTTATGTTTAAAACATTTTTTAAATATATAAATTTCTTTTTTTGACAATGTTATGGTAAATAAATATAAAAAAAACTTTATTATTTCGCTGTTCATACATATCACATTTTTAATTTTGAAATATTTTATCGAGCACTGGTCTGAAAATGCTAACCAATAATAAAGTATATTATTACTTCTATTCCATTCTACCACATCAATTATTCTATCATAATTGCACTGTTGGATTAAAATATTTTATAACCGTTGAAATTATGTAAAATAATGTGCATTTTTTATATTAACTATGTTTGATACTATTATCATAGCCGAAATAGCTCAGTTGGGAGAGCGTTAGACTGAAGATCTAAAGGTCCCTGGTTCGATCCCTGGTTTCGGCAGTTTCTTTTTGTCATTTTATGTAACATCGCATCAACTAATTTATTTAAGAAAACTGTTGGGATTCGGAATGAAGAAACCCAGAACGATATCCCGGTATGTACGTTTATCTTTTACCGTCAAAAAATTTTTGGATGTCAGGGTAATATCGGACCAAATTTTCTGATATCTCATTTATTTACTCCAGCGAATAATAGATTACCGGCATTAAAATCATGAACAAAAATCATCCAAGAGAAATCATAATAAAAAAACATACCTGTTGTCAGAGGCCTTGCCCGCTTCCAAACTAAGGGGAGGGCAGCTTAATTTTTTTATAGAGCTTACAGGGAAGGAACAAAGAAATATCTTTCTTCTTTAGGAAAACGTAGGAAGGACTTTGATCTAAACATAATTTTCAAAATTATTAACAGTATGATTGACTCACCTACTTTGTTGCAACTCATCCCTTTCAATATTCCTTCCCGTAGACATAATAGTGTAGAAATGATGATTTGCTTTTCCTCAATCAACACTTCACAAATTATGGATACCATTCACAAATGTCCAGAATGCCAAGACGTGTCAACTCAAGTCAGGACCTTGAATTTTTTGTGATTTTTGTCAGTAATTACGCAAGTAATATTTTGTATCGATGTGACAGAAATCGTGAACTCCATCAAAACCTTGTTCCCGTCTTGACTTGAAATTATCTTTATTGTTTTTGTGCTCTATTTTTGTCGTGGCTGTAATTTTTTAATTATCCTGTTTTGTAACATTTATTTTTGTATTAACTTCGTGTAATATGTAATGTGTTGTAATTGGACATGGTCCGTAAATAAATAAATATAGCGACAATATTATGCTTTCATTGAGTGAGAACAATAAACAATGCTAAACATTTGCGTACAAAAGAGAATACAGATTTGGTCAGATGTGAAAATAAATATTCTTCTATCGAAAAATATTTTTTTATAGAAAAATAAACATTGGAATTTCTATCTACATGTAGAATCACCTCCCAAAGTTAGCGCGCTTTACCCCGGACACCCTGTATTATGTTCCGAGGCTTGTGTCTACCATTTTCACAACATCCTTTGTACTGTTGCATTGATTTGTAATTTCCACTTTATGTTACAATCTTTAATCTATAATTATTTTACCAAGGTATTTTAGGTACAGAGCACTCCGGTTTACATAGATTTGAATTTAAAATACAATTACATATATGAATGTATACATAATATGTTTAAATTTTCAGAGATAGCATTTTTAGTTAAGACAATTTTTTGTTAAGAGTGAAAGATATTACAAACTTAATTATTGAAAATAAAATTAGCGATTCTCAAACAAGTACAGAAAAATAAATAATATTTTCTTCAATAATTAAATACTACAATTTGGGGTTTTACTCATTAAGTTATTCCAAAAAATACAAAAAAGGTATTACAAACGTTTTGTTAGTATTTAGCGTAAATTTTGGTCGAACCAATTTTTTATCATGTTTAGGTCTAATTCAGCCATTCTCTGAGTATTGTTCCAGGTTAAACCTTCAAATAGTATTGCTGTGTCATCAGCGTATGAGATAAGTGTTGACGTAATAAGGATTTAAAACAAATCATTTACTAACTAACTAATCATCACGCCTTTTCCGCAGGGGTAGGCAGATAGGATGGACCGCCAAACAACTCGGTCTTGGCACACACTTCTTGCCTCATTCATATTCATACATCGTCTCATACATACTCTTCTATTATTCTGATTCTTGACCTGGCCCGACTCGAGTATCTGATTCATTTGATCGTGCCATGTCTTCCTCGAGCGTCCCCGACTTCTGCTACCATTCGCATTCGCATCATATATTCTCCTTACACTCTTTTCTTTGCCTAAACCATCAAAGCGTTCCTTTCTTAATCAGACTCTTTACGCTTACATCAACCTTGCATTCTTTGCAGATCTCAACATTTCTCACACGATCATACATGGTTCTACCACACCTACGCCTCAGGGATTCTTTCATTCTTTCTCTGCCAGTTCCATGCCTCACTCTCATACATCAGGGTAGGTATAAGCAATCCATTGTGGACTGCTAACGTCGCTTCTTCGGACATTTTTTTGTTAGCGCCTACTGCGTTCAGTCCTCCATTAATGGATATGCCTGCATTTACCCTTCTTTCAATATCTCTGTCAGCCTTCTCATCTTTCGTAAACATACTTCCTAAATACACAAACTCATCCACCTCATCCAAGTATTCTTCATTCACAACTATATATCACACTGTTTTAGTACTCTCTCTTTCAAACACCATTACCTTAGACTTACTTACATTCATCATTAACTCACTATACATACATACTTCGTTCAACCTAGACACGAGAGACTGTAGATCTTCTATACTGTTAACAATCATCACCGCATCATCAGCACACAATAGACAACATACATTCAGAATACTCAAATTCGCGCCCAATCCCACCTCTTTCAATTATTGCATACAATTATCCATGTTTAAATTAAATAACCACGGTGACATTACGCAGCCTTGTTTAACACCTTTTTATATGAAACCGTCCCGTAAAACCACCGTTTACACCGGAATCACTGCAACTCAGGTCGCTTTCGACGACTTCCTCGAAATACTTCATCCATCTCTCTTTTATTTCTTCCTCATAACATCTTACTTATAAAAACTTAACATACCATTACATACACATAAAAACATACATATTTTATACAATTTATAACATGTGTAAAAACATTATCAAACAGCTTAATGTAATATTTAACTTAATCCTAAACTCAACCAAAAACGGTTCAAGGATGGCTAAACAAATAAACTGCCACAAAAAATAGATATCTTATCACTGTATAGTTGTTTTAAATCACTCCATACCGATAGAAACCAATAGCGCGGGTTCAGTTCGATTTCATTATTCATTTCCGATTTCATCCTAACACGCGCGCATGGGTACGAGCGGTGGGGAACGGAGGCTGCGGCTAGGGTTACAGGAGTCGCCAAATGACTCTCTTCTTGTGCGGGGGTGAGATTCAGAGAATTGACGATTCTGTGGCCGAAGCAATGGACAGGTCTCATTGACGTACATAATAAATAGATTAGGTCCTAGAACAGTTCCCTATGGGATGCCGAAATCCGAGGTCTATGAATCGCTCAGAAATATATTTAACTTGGCAAATTGCTATATATTAAATAAGTAGATATTTTTAAATAAAAGTCAAATGCTTTTCTTTATTCGACAGATGTAAAATCTACAATAGCATCTTGAGTGCTCAAGTTTTGTCTAAACCCATATTCATGTGTTTTAATATATTATTTTGTTTTATAAATTTTAATTTATGTTTTTTTCAAATATTTTGGCAATGTTTGAGGTAATAGCAATTGATCTATAATTAGTGCTTAGATGTACCAGATTTAAATATAAGAGAAAGTTGAGGGAAAGTTACCATTTTCGAAACTTGTGTTTATGATCTGTGCCAGTGGTTTGCAAAGCGAGTCGGATTTTTAAGCATTTCCACGGATATATTGTCAAATCCAGGGGAAGAATTACCTTTGAAATAATAAATATTCAGTTTAATTTCATCAATGCTAGTTCGTTGGAATTGTGTTAAAATGTTACAAGGATTAGGAGTTGATGTATATAATGATAGTTTGTGTGTATATGTATTTTTTTTCTTAAAGTGGAGACGGTTTACACGTAGTTCCCGTGAGCACTTAGGCCATAGGCCCATTGTGCTATCTCCCATTTTACATCAATCCTTTAACAACAACCCAGTCCCTTTAATAAAGTTCACCAGGGTTGTCATTGGGTATGTGGCTATGTCTTCTGGTTCTACTGTATGTCTCTCCAGGTATCTGAGCCTAGTTCTCACCAGGGCAGGACATTGGCACCATAGGTGAATTGGAGTCTCTTCATCCTCTTCACATTTCCTGCATCTATTAGTGTTTTCCACTCCCACTATCTGCATGTGTCTCCTGAGATGGCAGTGTCCCGTTAGTAGTCCTACCAGTTCCCTCAGCGAGTTTCTGTCCATATCGAGTAGTTTCTTGGTTCGTCTAGGGTCTGTGCCTTTTACGAGTACTTTGGATTGTCTCATTCCAGGTGCCCTCTCCCATTCTTTGCGGTGCTGGGATTTGACCCACCTATCAATATGTAATTTTGTGTGGCAAGCTGCTTCTCCTATGGTCGACTCGGATCCTACAAGTGGTGCTTTCGCCCCTTTCCTTGCTAATTCGTCAGCCCGCTCGTTGCGCTCAATACCTTTATGTCCTGATACCCATATTAGGGTTATTTTATTGATGGTAGCGAGTTCTGTAAGAACAGTCCTGCATTCCATCACCAGTCTGGAGTCGCATCGGTTACTTCCCAGTGCAATTAGGGCTGCCAGGCTATCAGAAGATATGCTTAATTTTGTGTATATAAGTCCAATTTGCATTTTTTCGATTAAACGGTAAATGTTATATTCGTACAATTTTCTTATTTTCAATAAGTTAATTTCTTGGTATAGTTTTTTCGTGGGAGTATCCGTTATCAACAGTAAATAACATAAAATAATAAAATTTAAAATTAAAAAAAAACGCTAATCTCAAATTACCTACGATGCGATAATTTGTAGGACTTGGCAAAGTGCTGGTATAATATGGCTGGTATGGATTACGCTTTGTTTTGTAAATGGAGTCAGTAAATCAATTGAAACCCCAAATTTCTACTTATGTACATTCTGGGACACTGAAACATTATTTGGATTCACCGAAACCAAGCGGAGCTGCGCTCCGGATAATTCAATTCATCAATCCTTCCACTCCGGAGTCGGTACCTATGACATTTTACACAAATTACATTGCTTAGACATAGACAGTGAGTTTGACATGTTGGTTAAAAAATACGCCTGCGACAGCATTCTTGTTCATAGTAATTTTACATGGTGAGTACCTATAATATACATGTGTAGGCACGGCAATGATTGATGAACGCAGGGCATTTTGGTTCAATTTCGCACATTCTAGAAAACCTGGTGTCTTAATTTGCAAAAATTCGACCGGCTTGTTGGCTCACTTCACAATTGGCTCAATCATTATAAGGTTCGATATTATTAGAGACAAAGCGTAATTACAGGGCTTCTTTTACGATTATGAATTTTTTTTAAAACTCTTACATACTAATAAATATTTGCATTTTTTCTATATTTCTACTTTACCTGCGCTCAATCTACATTCGCATGTGTGAGTATTGGCTGATATTTGATTGACGCATACCTTCAAATAAACATTATTAATGTCATATTATAATTTCGGACCCTTTCCAAATATAAAGGGAATACTTCTGACTGATTGTTAGAGGTTATTGTGAATACCCAGTGGAATTAAATGACTTGATTCAACCGAAAATAAGTTATTTATCAAATCACATCAAAGTACATCGTGTTTTGTTTTGTATAATGATGTCTTGTTTAGTAACTGCCAATTCTTATTGGAATGATTGTACTTAGTGAATTAAAGGCGATGTCTATTAGCAGCAGACCTCGTGCTGGCACTGTTGGTGGACGCGGTGCACACTTTCGCTGCAGCAGCTGGTCCAGTTTCCTCACCACCTAGAATTCTTGCTGCAGATTCTCCATATTCTATCTTCGTGTCACCTGTTCCTGTACTTCATTTTATTTAACTTAATTTCACTTTATTTTTGTAATATTTATATTTTTTGTAATACCTGCATCAACTGTAAAGCGCCCCTGAGGTGATATCTCACAAAAGCGGCGCTATACAAATTGTCCAATAAATAAATAAATAATAATTACTTTTCGGTACCACGAATTTCCGCCTAATTTGTTTATCTTGTCGTTCCGCAATAACCTATAACCTATAACCAATAATACGTACATAAGCGTTCCGGTTGGAAATATTGTCACAACTGAGCACTGTGTCACATCCAACTTCAGTTGGTAACTGTCCCTCTCTACATTGACGACTTTGTATCTACCTTTTTCTGAAAATCTATTCGACTTACCTACAAGTGATCCTCGGACAAATAAACTGTCTAAGTCGAGAAGCGTTTAAGACATGGTAAAAGGTTAAGAAATAGTAAAGATATATTTTAAAGGAGTTCAAAAATACAAGCATAGTAAACGTAGACCTGGCACTCACAGGTAATTTTTTTTTTTTTTTAATTTTACTTTATTTCCATCATTGAGAGTATTTCAACCTCCGTGCTGGGCACATGCCCGTGTTGTGTAGTGGTCGATTATATATAAAGAATATTTTTCTTATTTACTGATAATACTTAACAAAACAATAATATTTATAATATGTTATTCCCAGTGAATTTTAAAAATATATATTTCGTTTTTTTTTTATTTAGTGATAATACAGTGTATGTATCAAACATGACATATGAAAAGGTAAATAATTTTAAAGAAAAATAGAAAGTATACAATATAAAAGAAAATCAGCTGTACGCAGACTGATGGAACCTAAGCGCAAGCCAAATACTAAGTTTGGTGATCGCGCTTTCGGAGTATCTGTACCAAAGTCTTAGAATAAACTTCCTCAGGAACTAAGATCCTTAACAAGTCCAACAGAATTCAGGTCAAACTTACCTTTTTAAGCTGTCATACCCTTAAATTAAATATACAATTCCTGAGAGAAAGTACAATTACGAGTATATCCATTTTTTTAATTATGTCCTAAATCCTGTATCTAAATTTCGCTAATAAACAATTAGTTAATTTAGTAACTCTGGTTCAATGAACTCGAATTTGTCATTTTCTGTAATGAATGTGGGTCGAAGATTATGGAATAATAGTGAACGTAAAGTCTCTGATGAATGTACAACGCGATTGGAGGGTATAAAAAGCCAGTTCGCGTGTCAGTATTTCTCTTCTATTTTGACCGTCAGTTTTACTTTAAATATAATATACTTATCGTCTAACTTAAACACAATTATTACAAAAGTGAAACGAGTAAGAAGGTATCTACATCTAACTTATTTTATGTGAATACCGCACAACAGTCCCAACTGCTCCCAACCATCTTGAGCCGTGAGACTATGGCATTCCCAATTGGGCTATGTTGTGAAGGTAGTAGAGAGGGGGAAGAGATGGGACAGACGAAGGATGGGGGAATACCTGACTATTCAGATCTGGTCACCAAACACAGCTAAAGCCATTTCAAACAACATAACAATTTCTGAATGGTGGTTTTAAACCAGAACAATACTGAGAGTATCTTCCACTCAAGTATACTATCTATTATTTTTAATCAAAAAAAAATTTGTTGCTCACGCCAGGATTTGAACCCGCGACCTTCGGGTTGCTAGTCGTGAGCCTTACCCCTCGACCTCGGAGGCATATATTTTAGACAGATATTAAATGTATAAAAATAAAATATTTTCAGAAATTTCTTGTCAAGAATTCAAGCAAACTATAAAGTACCTGTCTGCCTGTAACATTATATTTTTTACCGGAAAAATATTTTAATTCTATTTGTATTTTTAAGGGTTAATCTTGCAAAGCAAGGTGAGATTTCGTGATTTTTCAAGTATTTGCGCTTTCCGTTTTCAAAAAAGCGTTATTTACTGACTATATCCCATGATTTTTCACAGGTAGCGTAATAATCACATTCATAATCCATGACTTATATTACCCATACCAGAAACAACTTACTTTTGTAAACCTGCAACTGATAATTCTCTATTATTTATGAAATTAGTTAGGTAGGTAAGTACTTCTGGATAAGATTTACTTTGGTATTACAAAGTTCAACAACAATATTATTTTCAAACAAATCTTTAGGCAAACGACTATCTAATCAAAGGCAGACATTCAAATTCTTTCCGAATACAAATTTAAGTCATAAACCTATAGAAATTCTGAATTTGTATGAAAACTACCATACATAAACTACCTACTAAGTTTGAATAGGTACCATGAAGCTATGAATATATGAATACAACTACGTAAGTAAGTACCTTATTGACTATACAAACAGTGTGTGTGTATGCACGTCCCCATACTATCAAATCAGATTTAAAAAACAAACATTTACAAAACTTCAACACAAATTTTAAATTTAAACTGAAAAAGTCAATCATTTGTAAGTAAAATAATCAATGTTTGATACAAATGGTTTAACTTTTTTGTGAACGTCTGTAGCCTCGATAGTATACTTGCATTTTCGTAAACGTATACCTCGACATTATGGCGGTCGGGCCAGTCGAGCTTTGGCGAATACAGCCGAACGCACAGAAGCGCCGAAACGTACGACGATATAACTTTAGACGAATGTTTGCATTTAAAAAAATATTTGGTATATTACGGTTTATTCAAACTATGACATCTTAATACAGGGCTATATTATATTTTTTATTAAGCATTTCATTTAATCAATTGTCGTATATAACTTACCTCTTTGACACCGATTTCGTCATGCTTTGGTCGGGGTATCATTAAAATTCAATCATTCACAAAAATCACACCGAACCGCTGGCGCTTTTTTAGAAATACACATATCTGTCAGTTGTTGCTAGTTTTACTTACTCTTTGATGAACCATTTATGAATAAAAACCAAAAAAAATAGTGGGTGACTTCTCTAAAGATGTAAATAACTAAAGATATAAATAATATAAAGATATATGTAAATAATTACTGATGATTTCAGGTTCAACTTCAGTTAAAACTCTAAACTAAAAACTTACCTTTTTAAGCTGTCATACCCTTAAATTAAATATATTGTTCGTGAGAGTAGCATTTTTGTATTGCTTATACATTATAATAACTCTTTTCTTATCGGATTTACATTGTTCGAAATCTGTCTTAAACCGAGTGATGAATCACATTTAGGAAAGTGAATTCTGATCAAAACTTTATACTGTATACCGCCCAGCATAACATTTGCTTTTCCTTTCCTAAGCACGCTCATTAAAGAATATACATATATTATTAAAATAAATACCAGAAAGTCCAATTTTCAAATGATTTCCTGTGCGAGCGAACCGTATCTAAATTTTGATAATAAACAGTGTTAATCATAAGTATGGTACTGTATATTATATCTATATATAGTTAGTAATAACTAGTATCCGGAATCGCGGTGGCTTTTTGAAGAATTCCAGGACCGCTCATTATTAAAGGCAAAACAATTAAATTATCGTTATTCAACGGGTTAAATTCGTTTTAAACATACTGTCCTTTTGCAGCTGCATGTAGTATACATACTAGAGGCTTGGTCTGAACAAATTCTCAATTTTACATTATTTTTTAAAGAAATTAATTTTCATACGGGGAATAACCACATTTTTGTGCCTAAAAATTTATTGGATTTTCAGTCTGAATGTTTTGTGATATCGATTGTATTTTTTTTTATGAAATACTAACGCCTGCCCTGCATGCGTTGCTATACCATTCAAAGAATGAGTGATAATCCCTACGTGTCCTTACCCACGCGTCCCCGTTCCACTTGAAGTGAAATAACACAAAAGTGCGCTATATAAATGTCATGTTATTATTTTTATTCCCTTTCCCATGTTACCCCTCCCCTTCTCGCCCTGCTTGTTTTGACACTAATCGCGCGCAACACTAAAATTTAACAAAGTTTCATCACAATAGGATGAATGATATAGAAAAAAGAGAATTTTGATTAAAATTTCATAACGCAGAGCTCACCATTATTTACAGAAACCTTTCCTAGCATCCACACAACTGGCCAAAGTTTCATTGCTATAGGAAGAATGGTATAGGAAAAAAAAATTATACACACTTAATAACGCTAGAGCTCACTTTTATGTATAGAAACCTTCCCAGGCGTGTGCACAACAACTCGCCAAAACTTGCACAACAACTCGCCAAAGTTTCATCGCAATCAGATGAATAGTATCCGAAATAAGGGAATTTTATACAAATTTCAAAACACCAGAGCTCACCATTATATATAGAAACCTTCTCTTGCATCCATACAATAACTCACCAAAGTTTCTTTGCAATCGGATAGGAAACAATGGATTTTATTCACAAATTTTATGTTGCCAGAACTCACTTTTAGGTACATAGAAACCTTTCCAGGTGTGTGAACAACAAATCGCCAAAGTTCAGACATCCAAACATACATTGATTTTTATATATATTGAGAAAATATGAAATCAAGGTTAAAATTAAATTTAAACAATATTCATAAGACAATACAGTTTCGTTGTTGGTATTACTATGTAAGCCAGTACTGTGATTCAACTACGGTATACAAAATTAGAGTTTATGTGGAAAGGATTATATCAACCACACTAAAATAATATTATATGACGTACTGCTCTTTGTCCTTTTTGTGGTAAAAATGACTTTACTTGACTTGTTAACTGAAGCTGGGCACAGGAAATATGAAATCCGATACTTTTATTTGTCGTACCACGTAGGCAATCGATAATAATAATTTCGTCTTTTTCTATTCAATGAACAAAATATGGTAAAGAAAAGAGACAATAGTATCAGTATGTCTTACTTTTAAACAAATATTTTTAAACGACAAGCCGATAGGAAATATTTCATTTTTTAGAAATTAGTTACGAATTAGTTACGAATTATGGCCGCGTTTATAGTACCTTCAATTAATCTAATAAATAAGTGGATAAAACGCCATCCTGAACTAAAATTTGATCGTGGGGTGATTTATTGTGACGTGTGTGATATTTCTTTAAAACAATAAAAAAAAATATAAAGTAACTAAGCACGTTTCAAGCAGAAATCATTTGATAATGAAGACAAATGATAAGTCTAAAACAGATTTCTATTTTGATTTAGCTATGTTGTAATATCCCATGGACAAAACTAGACAATTTTAATTTCCGTCTTTTTTTTCGAAATATTTGTGTTGTAAATGTTCGACTATGGATATTCCGAGTGAATCTACTCTCCGTGAAATTTAAATAAAGTGTTTTGTAGTGAAATTAACGATATCAGAAAAAAATTAGGACATTCATATATATGGGCGACAGTTGATGAAACGACCGATAAGTTTGGACGCAATATAGCTAATCTGGTCGTAAAACCACTAGGAGACATTGTAACTCGGTCATATTTGATTGCTAGCAAGGTTTTACCAAAAACCAATGCCGAAACCATAAAGGATTTTGTAAAAAACAGTTTAATTTTTTTGTGGCAGGAATCTGCAGTTAATAACTTCGAAAACTTTTAATTTTAACAACAGACTCTGCCCCTTATATGCTAAAAGCCGGACGCGAAAGATGTGTTTCCCAATGTGATACACTTTACCTGTTTGGCTCATTCACTAAATCTAGTCGCTTCAACTGTGCGGGATAAATATAAAAAAGTGGATGATCTTATTTCCTGTGTTAAAAAAATATTTTTGAAAGCACCAACAATAGTAGACATATTTAAAACCATGATTCCAGATATTGCACTACCACCAGAGTCGATATTAAATCGTTGGGGAACTTGGCTCAAAGCTGCTGTTTACTATGGTCAACATTTCGAAAAAATAATAAGTTTAGTTTCAATTTTAAATGAAAAGGACGCTGTGGCAATAGCGAAAACTAAATTATTGTTTGAAGATGCATTTAGGAAGTATATTAAGAAGAGTATTAAGGGTGACCTAATTTTTATAATGGAATATTTCGAAACAATTCCAAATGCTTTTAAAAACTCGAGGATCATAAGCTTTCTATCATCGAATCGTTCGAAATTATAGATGAAATAAGGACTCTTTTATCGTGGAGCAATGAAGAGTGGGCAGAAAAAAGATTCGATGCCATATTAAATAGAAACCCTGGCGACGATAAATTACGGAGCATTAGTGAAAATTTAAATGTTACCATCGATTCAACACAAATCTATAAATTTGCTCCGCTGACCGATGTTGAACGATCATTTTCTATATATAAGTGGATTTTTGAAAATAGGTATAATTTATCACCAGAAAATATGGAACGGATTCTTATACTGTATTATAAAAATAATGTTGACGTCAAAATGAATTGATCCTGCATCATGTACAATGTACATTCTGTTCGAATTCACAACAGGTAAGCATTAAATAAAGATATATTAATAAGAGGTGTGAAAGTTATTTCTAATAGGCTTCTCCGAGAAAACTTTTCAATATGTAATTATTTTTATTAAGTCAATAGTGTTATTGTTGACAACATACTTGACTCCTGGCATACTAAAACTGGAAAGCGGTCTATAAATAAGTGTTTCATATGTAGGTAATTATTTTTCCCTTGAGTACAGCACTGGTAAAGCCACCGCGTTGCCGGACCCTAGTAATAACATAGATCATTGTAGAAATATATTATTTATTTGTACAGCCCCCTTGAGGTGATTTTGAACTAAAACGGCGCCATACAAATCATCCAAATATTATTATTATTAATATAAGTATGTTTCCGATTGTACATAATAAGATAAAGCGCCAACTTAATTATAGATAATTTTAAACAAAAACAAATCACAAACGCTTGCGAAAGTTATATCTTTTGAAATTCTGTCAGAAAAAATCAGCAGGCAGTTTATCCAACCTACCGCCGGTTTTCAAGAACTTTTTGACCGAACTGAAAATAACATACCCGAGCAAAAACCTCCGCAAATAAAACGAAAAGCGTATGAAAATACTTGGTACTTTTTGCTCGGGCTTGTACTGCTTACTGGCTCAGTAGCGCGCTGGAGACGTGAAGTGAGCGTTGTATTGTATGGCGCTTCAGTAATATTTCGAACTCCGGTAATGTAGGACGGATTCGTGTTTGTTTTCAAAAAATTAATACCGAACTGAAAACGCGTTGAAAACAAATTATTAACAATAGTAAATGTGAGTTATCCAACGGATTACCGTTATGCTGTGTGTTTATAATCATTCAGGGATATATTAAGATTTAGTATTTCATGAAGAAATCTCAATTTGTGTCTCGGTGGTGTCTATTTTGGTTTGTGTCTAGGGGTTATTTTACACTGAAGCCGTGTTTTCGCTTAATTAGTTAAATTATTAAACTCAAAACAGTTTAGAACGTCTGAAAATCGCTGCTAATACGTTTCCCAGTGTTTTTTGTGTTAAAATTTGTTAATATGATGGTTTATTTGTGTTGATGCTGTGTAGGAACGTTGTTTTGTTTAGACGTAGTTTTTCTTACGAATGAATTATTGTTTGTTTAGTTCAATCAAAGTAACATCCAAGCAGCATCATAATTCACTAATAAATTCCATCGTTATCTATCTAAATTAATGATTTCTTTACTAATTTTGCATTTTTTAAATTGTCATCCAGATATCTACTACTTAAAAGTGTTGTAAACTTTAAAAATATTGCTCATTCGTAACACAAGTGTAGCACAACAGAAAGTGAGAATAGTAATTGTGATTTTTGTGATAAATGAATGGTTTTATAAATAATTTCACGTGCAAAAGTGTTAAGTGTTCAGCAACCATTTTGGATAGCAGCGAACTGGCGACGGACAGTTCTTGAATGGGGAGCTCCAATCGTTAGGCTGGAGTACTGCATAGTACCAGGCAAGTCTCTTTTATGCATTTATCTTCGCTTATAGCAATATATTTTTTATATAAAACCATTAAGATTGCCCCATTTGATCATATTTTACACGTTTTAACCAAGAAATCATGAGATTTGTACCAAAATTTTACTTATTCTGTCACAGATTTTTTTTCATAACTTATTTTGATTTTAAACTCATGTAAATAATACAAAACAGTTAATTATACTTATTTACCGCTATAAATCGCATTATTACACAAATTTTCTAAGTTTTAACAAGTTTTGTCACAAATTTATTTAACGCTGAGATTTTTTTCATTAAATAATATAATATCTCAATTGCTTCTGTTGTCCGATAACAGTATCAATCTAAATTCTCTCAAATCAACGTCTTAAACATAATTCAATGTATGCTTATCTCTAAAGTAAACTGTTCAGAAATCGGCCACAAGTTTTATGACCAGAATTTTTCCTAGTTAAATCTGCCGTCGGTAACAGAACGTGCTTTATAAATGGCGCCCACACGACAAAACAAAAAATCTTACTTTATCATGAAAAACAACGCAAGATTTCGATAAAGAATAATGTATTTTGTGTATTAAACATACATTAAAGCTTTATGTTTGTTTTGCCATGCATTGATTTCATTACACTAAACTTATAAAGAAATAAAACTTAAAATGAAAATCTACCCGCAACGTAATGCGTTTATTCATGATTCATGATAAATACAAAACATATTAATTTGCTGTTAAAATATTTATGCGTTTTCATTCTGGGTATAGTGTTAATTTTGTGTAAATCACTTTACAGCTGTTAATTACATTTATAAATTGACATGTTTTATTGTTTATGTAAACGTGCAAATAATTATTATTACTAAGTCATTAATTTTACCAAACTTTGATATTTAACCAAAACATGCAACTGAAGTTCAATGACCCCGACCTAAAGTTTGGCTCCTTCTAGAAGTCGATTCCACAATTTGATAATAATATATTGCCTATAAAACTATTTATATGTTTAATGCACACATTTGAAATGATTGTAAAAAATATCTTCATAATGCAAAACAATTTCTTCAAATGTTCCGAAGAAACACCGTTAGCCTTTATAATAAATATAATTAGATTTGTGTAAAATGGGCGCTGTACAACTAACTTAGAGTTCCTGGGCTATATCTAATGTTAATACTTTATTAGTTATTTATAATTTACAAACAGATACATAAAAAATACTTACCTAGCAGGTCACTTCACAAAAACACAATATTATTTGTATAATGCATTAATGGTATTCAATACAAAACATGCAATCAATAAAAAATTGTATCAAAATAAACAAAAACCCTGAAATTCTTTCCCTCCCAATCAGCTGTTTTGTAAGTAGGTACCTACCGAGGCTATTTCATCCCTCGGTATAAATTTTGTTTAATACCGTTATAGCTTCTAAAAGCAAAATATATGTTTAAATGTATATGTATTAATGACGGTTTATTTATATATTACCGAATTAAATATACGAGTAAGAACTGAAACAACAACATTATAATATGACTAAATTCTGTTTGATATTCTAGGTCTGTATTGTTTTTGTGTTCTTTATAATATTGCTCTTCTAATATTGTCAATAAACAATAAATGGTTTTATTATTTATCATCATAATTATCATAATGGATCTATAAATGCTGTTGGATGCATCCACACATCCTTTGTTCATCTGTTCTAGTAGGTCTTTGATTCTATGACTAGCTTAACTAGGTATATTATCATTACAGTCCAAGTTTTAATAGAATTTTTTTATAACAATTGAAAAATACTGGAAAACCAATACAAAATCTTGTGTTTTTTCTTAACGGAAATGGCGTTGTCAAGTAAAATCTCTTACAGTTACACACAGACATAAAAATCTGTTCAAATTTCATTATACTAGAGCGCGCCATTCGAGAGTTTTGCCGTTTCAGATTCAAACAAAAAAATGGCTACATGGTGAATATTTTCTTTTGTTATTTAAAGTACTTACAACTAAGCTACATATTTATATTTGAATAACAAGAGGTTTTAACGTTAGTATAAAGAAAATTTTATAATAAGAATAAGTATGTTTACAGTATCCGAAGTCATGTCATGTTTACTTGCACTTATAAAATATTTTTTTGGGAGTGGAACAAACCTTGCGACCAGAATTTCATGTAAACGTAATTTGTATTACATTTGCATAATTTAAAATAAATATGAAATACCTATTATTTTACCTTGTAATATTACACATGCTTTGTAAATCTTTTGTCGACACAAATCTAGCTGTTAAAAATAATCTAATTGTTAATAATACTACCTGTTTTCTTTCATAAAAGAAAATACAAAATCGAGTCAATTCAAGTCCTAATATATATATTAGGACTTGAATTTAGATATATACAAAGATCTTGAAAAACCGTAACGTTGATTCAGATTTGGATTCCTGGACATGTTGGCATCGTGGGTAACGATATAGCGGATTGCTTAAAAAATAAGGAGCGTCCAACCCTATGACTACCCTCAACCGCATCCCCCTATTTAACATTTTTTTCCAGCCTCAAAGATAGATTCGCGTGTTTTGGTACATTGCTAGTCAAACCATGGGAGCCTACCATGCCTCGCTACAAAGAGCTATCCCATCAATACTGGACTTTCAATGATTCCCCTATTTTACCATTAAATATATTGATATAGATGGATGAGAATCGGACATAGTCCCGTTCCCTCTCACTTTTTTGAAATTCACGTTCTTGGCTGAGTAAACAGTACTTTCTGTGGTCCAAAAATCGTAATTTAGATCTCTTGTTTTTTTATTGGTCTTTTCTATGTAACCTTGTTTAATATTTCTCCCCTCCGTTCAACTAAATATGAATTAGTATCATTAGCCAAATCAGATCTTGTATCATCAGCCAAACCAGATCATACATAATCAATTTTATTAAAACCTCTATAAGTATTTACTTCCTTTCTTAGTTTTATATTAAATGTAATACTGTGTTCTTATTTTTGTTGTAAATTGCGCTTGCTCTCAACACAGATTTTCCTAGTAAAAGAGGCACAGCGCCTACATCACCAATGGAATGTAATAAAGTTGATAAAAAAACATCTCATCTCTTCTAAGTATGGGACTCACTCCAATCTTCTGTATACTTATGAAATTTGTTCATTTAAAAAATACTGTATATTAAATTCGCCCTCCCTCTCTCCTTAATTTGAAATGATGGCCTAGAACACCCTTAAAAGGTGAAAGTCAGACACGTTGAAAATACTACAAAATTTGATCTGCAACCGATTTTTATTATTATATTAAATGTTAACTACTTATTAATAGTCATTTCACCACGTGATCCACGTGCGGTTAACTGATGGTAGGTATTTTAAGTTAAAAAATAAATGCAGACTAAAATCGAAATGGGGATATTTTACTATCCTCTTCATAGCTTATCTTTGGGATAACGTGTACTTACGATTTATTTGGTTAGAGTTTACTATTCGGTAATCGAACCTATGAATAGTGACTATTGTATCGGATAAGTTAGCCTAGTTTTCAATCTATTGCAAGTGTATATTTGTTTACTTACTAATATTATAAATAGTTATCTTATGGATAATCTATCAAGGGAATGGGGAAATACCCCCTGTGTAATTTAATTGTAATATGTGTTTGCATAAGGTTTATTTAATTCCCTGGCGTTGCAAGATACACTTATCGCTTTATCTAATTAATTCATATTTATGTTTGATCTCTATCAACGATTCTTAGTATAGCAAAAACACAGTTATAATTTTTAATCTGTATTTTCTTTTGAATCTTAATTTTGACTATTTGTGCCACACACCGACAACATGTTTATAGTATTTTAATATTTACAGTCGTCAATGTACCAAACTGTAAAAATTTTTCTAAATCTAGGTAACCAGATATTTGAGGATAACGGTATATTATTTCGAATAAATAGGAAATCTGTAAGGAAAAAATCCCAATAATAATATTATATCAAAAGCTTATTATTTGTAATACCTACACATTTTGAAAGAACACTCGGCAAAAACACCACTTCTGAAATTATGGCGAACAAACTAAACAATAAACAAACTTATGTAAGTTTTTTTATACAAAATTTTGTTGTTTTTTGAATTCTGTTAATCTGCCGTGGTTTGCAGTTATTTGGACCTTTGAACACTAGATAAATTTATAATTTACAGTTTACAATTTATTGTAATATGTATTGGCATACTAATAATTATTCGATTAAACAGTGGGAACATCACCTCAAGTACTTAATTTATCTAACCTATAACTTATCAGTTGGACTTATGATACAACTAATATTTATAACTAGTGACTTACAGCTAAGACTTATAGTTTATAATGACAATAAAAAAATTCACAAACCTTTATCTTAGGACGGGTTGTTTCGGAGAATTTGAACAATTCATAAAATTTCAACGTTCGTTTTCAAGTTCTGTGAAAGATTTTTTCAAGATTTGTTTTTATTTCAGTTTTGTCGAGCAACTAGCCTACAATGATATAATAACAGAACTTTAATAGGACTTTCACAGAACCGAAAAACCAGAAACAGAAATTTGATGAATTGTTCAAATTCTCCGAAACAACCCGTCCTTAGTTTGACATATTTTGAATATAATATAATTATAGTTTAATTGTTTAGAGTTTAAACATAGGGGAACGATCATCATATTTAGAATAACCATTTACTTGCCAAGTAGCAAAATACACATCCTAACAAACTAACAATAAGTCCAGTAAATGAGGCAAGAGTTTATCCATTAGAAGGTTTATTCACTGTAGTTGTAGTGTAAAAGGAACTAAGCCAAATGATTTAGACACTTCTAACCGCAGCATATCAAATGTCTACTCGTACTCCTTCACCCAAAGGAAGAAGGTAACAAGCTGTAGGTATTTCTTAAGAACCTGTCGAATTATTATTATTATTATGAAAAAAAAAACAATAACCTACTTCGATAATAGTGACATGTAATAACGTAAGTTGTATAACGCCGTTTTTGTGAAAAATCACCTCAAGAGCGCTGTACAAATTTTAACCACTAGGCTTTGTCTTATTATGTAAAAAAAAAGATCCAGAAGTATACTTACCGGTTACTAAAACTGAATTTATCAATAACTATTGATATATTAATAATAAAAATTGACCCTGCGTATGTTTGTGCTCGCAAAACTCAAAAAGTAGTCGATTGATGTCGCTGAAAATTTCATAGTCTGTTCATATTAGTGCCACGAGTAGTTTGAGAGTGTTTTGAATGATAGAAGAAGTCGGGAACGCCTGAAGAATACTTAACGCAATATCTCTGCACTGGAATGAGATACAGAGTCGAATTAAATTCGATGTGATGTAGTTTTTTTAACAGTAACATTGTGGTATACAGTAGTGAATGGTAGAAGTCGGAGACGCCCGAGAAAGTCATTAGTATGTATTATTTTTCAAAAGTTTCCGACTGTTTTGTACAGCGGTAAATCGACGCATTTGCGCACTATAGCATGAAATAATATATTCTGTAAGTGACGGTAGATAGGTAGGTATTAACCGGCTAGCTTAGTTATGTAAATGAGGTTGGTGTTGTGTTTTTATTTTAATTTTAATATTAATATTAGCTATTATGTATGTCATACTAAACAAGAATAATTGTCAACTGCCCTGAGCCAATAGAAATACAGCATACTCATTTGGGGAGTGTCGCGCAGATGATGGCGGTAGGGTTGGAGAAGAGGAAGATCTGGTCACTAAACGCGGTTAAAGCCGTTTCAAGCGACGTTTCGCTTCTTAATTATGATCTCCACAGAAAGTAAAAATTATTCCTTATAATTTACATTTACGACACACATTACACGGTTACGCGTAAACTCTGTATAATATTGTGTAGGTATTTAAGGCGATCCACCTCGACGTTTAATATGGAATCGGGAGAAATCACGCTCTCCTTACGCTGATGGCGGTAAGGTCGAAATTTCCTGGCCGTCTGTTTTGAAATATGAAAAACCATCGCTGAAATGAATAATCAAATTTTCAAACCAAAAACACACGCTTCTGCATTACTTCCCACATTGCATTGCCTTAATCCTAGTTGGACACAAATTGTCCAAAGAAGCGAAGCTAGCAGTCCACAATGGAGTACTGGTACCTACTCTGATGTATGGAAGTGAGGCATGGAAAGGCAGAGAAAGGATGAAAGTAGACTGAATGCTGTAGAAATGAGATCCCTGAGGCGTATGTGTGATAAAACCACGTATGATCGTGTGAGAAATTTGGAGATCCGCAAAGAGTGCAAGGCTTGATGTAAGCGTAAGGAGTAAGATCAAGAAAGGGACGCTTAGATGGTTTGGGCATGTAGAGCGAATTAAAGAAGCGTAAGGAGAATATATGATGCAAATGTGAGTGGTAGCAGAAATCGGTGACGTCCGAGGAAGAAATGTCACGACCAAGTGAATCAGATACTTGAGCCGGGCCATGATTGACGGCCGGCATAGTCCAGTGGTAACGCATTGGACTGCCATTCCGAAGGTCGCGGGTTCGAACCCGGCGTGCGCAAATAAATTTTATTTGATTAATTTGTGTTATTTCACAATTAATTAATTAAAATAATATATAGTATATTTGCGGCACGTTCCAGAGTGGAAGATACTACCAGTATCGCCCTGGTGTAAGACCACCATTCAGAATTGAAACGTTGCTCCAAATGGCTTTAGCCGTGTTTAGTGACTAGATCTGAATAGCCAGGTATTTCCCCACCTTCCTCTTTCCCTTCCCCACTTACCTTCAGCCTCACAACATCCCCCAATTGGGGATGCCATAGTCTCACTGGCTCCAGACGGGAGCAGTTGGGACTCTTGTGCGGTATTACTGTAAAAAAAAAATAATAAAAAAAAAAAAAATGTCAAGAGTCAGAATAATAGAAGAGTATGTATGAGACGATGTATGGATGTGAATGAGGCAAGGAGTGTCTACCAAGACAGAGTTGATTGGCTGTCCGTCCTCTCTGCCTACCCCTGCGGAGAAACGACGCGATGGTTAGTTAGTTAATCCTAATTAAAACATTGATAATTTTTTATCATTTCCAGTAATTTTATTTATTGTTTAGGAACATTTACAGACTATTAACATGAAAAAGAAATCTTTTTCCTTCTTCATTTGTATGGTTATCATACCTACATCTCGATCAAAATAGTCGAAATCTGTCAAAAATATGATTTAATTTTTAATATAACTGCTTGCCTCTGTGGATAAAAATGTATGCTTGATTTACAGTAATATTATTATTTCAAAAATTTTATGAAAATTATTCAATAATTCGACAGAGCGGTTATTACGAGTTAGATAGGTACTTATGTATGTATATACATATTATTTTAAAGACGAAAGGAAGTAATAACTCTATAAAAGACGTCGTTATTTTTTTCTATGAACGACAACATTTGTTTTTGTTCTTTAGTTCGTTATATTATATTCAAACCGTCCGCCTTCCTAGAAGGGATACAAAAGGGACATTGTATGAAGTGGAGGTTAGGTAGAAAATAAATACTACGCCTGCCAAGTCTAGTGCCAAGGGCCTGCTTATAAGGACACAGCCAGGTAGGAGAACAATCCCAAACCATGGATAAATTCATCTGAATTCGGTTCGTGATTTAAACATTTAAGAGTGCTCCGTCTAAGTTTGAATTTTGTCTATGAATTCAGAATTCAAAAAGTTTTCAAAGTTATAAAGAAACAGTGTATTTAGGTATAGAACATTTTTAAATACTTAAACGATTTAAAATCTCAGTACGAGTAATATTTTAAAAACTACAAAATCTATAGTTCAGGCGGAAATAAACAGGTTGTATTTTGCTTTTATCTATTTTATGTTATTATTTATTTGAAATAAATCCATCTATCTTGAACGTTTAATACCGCACAAAATTATACCTCTCTTTACGGAACCATAAGTGGGAGCGGGACTCGTTTCACTTTCTATTCCCGTCTCGCTCCCTCGCACAGGTGAGGCGCAAACAATAGACCGAATGTTCCAACCCTCACTACTGGGATTGCGAGACAAGCAAAGAAAGGGTAAAATTAATTTTATTTGAGGAGCAAGGGGTAAATGTGGCAATGAAAATTGTAGTGACCTTTTTGTGCAGGGCTAATTTGAAACGTTCTGAATTAAGAAATCTGCAATTTGATGACTTTTGAATGAAGGATATAAATACCGCTTAAAAATTAAGTAATTATCGTAAAATTGGGAAGATTTATATAGCGCCGTTTTTGTGAAAAATCACCTCAAGGGCGCTGTACGAATATTTTTTCGAAGGCACACAGAAAAAACTCACTGATATAAAATAATGCTAATTTATTAAAAATCTGGTCTAACTATTCGCATTCCTGTTAAAAACGGGACTGCAAATCTATAAAACATTCTTAAATTGAAGTTTTATTAATAAGACCTGTCAATTTATCGTGAGGGCAAAAATCGATTTCTCTCCGTGTAGAACTGAAAATACTTCGATAAACTCTGTCTACAAATTGACACGCTTAACTTTGCAGTCAGTCACTACTGTAGACCTTTTGACCACTGTAGATATTTTGGATATAAAAAATATTACATTTTTAATATGTATTCAACCTATCAATATCAGATGATTATTTTCTTTCCTTTCCTTAAAAAAACAACTTTTTTTTAAATACATACATACGTTCCTACTAACTGCCTTCCCACACAAGATAAATAATTCATTTGACGTAACATGATTCCGTTAATTTTACGCACATTTCTCTGAACACGTCATAATCCAAAGTGTAATCTATACCGATTTACATACGTCCTTTCGACTCCTATACCCCAGACAGGCAAATGAAATTGATTATATTTTATTCAAGTAATAGGTACTTGAAAATGTTTGATTGATTTCGCTATTAGTAAGGAAATATCGAGCTTTGGGCACACGGACACGCACACAATCTTTTACTTGGCAAACCTACCCTTCAAATTTCCCTCCCTAATTAGGGGTGCCATAGTTCCGTTGCCGTTACACTAGTTTTTTCCGTCACATAAAAACTTATTTTAAGCTATAATCCCATCGCATAAAATTTAAGTACCAATTACCCAACTAATGATTTCTCCAAATTCTTTTAAAAGAACTTGAATCCCTCTTTGAAAAAAATAACTTAACTTTTATGTAAAAATCTAAGTAGGTACCTATTATTCTTAGAACAACACTTCTGTTTCAGTAGCTTTGAAAACTTCCGCAGGTCTAATTCCATTATAATATTATTAATATCAACTTAAATTGAATACTTCATTAGTTGTTTATCTTTTTATAAGATGTCTTCGTCGTTTACTTAAGAAGTTTTCCGTGAATACTTCTTGTTCTAATGGAGTCTATTGTTTAGTGATTCTGCACTTAATTTCTTATAATTTAACAGCCAAGAAAAATAAAAATACGATAGTAGCGAAGTTATTAGTATGAAATCAAGGCGATTTCATGAAAAATCATCAAACTTATAACTTCATCTGGACTTAATTATCGAAGAACCTCAGCCCAGACAAATTGATAACATCTACGGCACTTGAATCACCTACACGGAGAAAAATGAGTATTACTGATTTATTAAAATCCTGTTGAAAACATGACAGCATGCCATTTCCTGATTAATATCCGTCATCTGCAAAAACTGTATTAAAAACTTTGTAATGGAACGTATATACCAACGATCCCGGCGTGCGCAAGTAAATTTTATTTGATTAATTTGTGATAATTAGTGCTTTTATAATATATCGGAACACGTGTTTGTGCAGCTCCTTGTTACTATATAATTACGAAATGCTAAAATATTACAATTTTTATGAACACATGTTCGAACATCATCATAAAATATTCGTGTTTTACTGATATTTTATTGGGAAATCTGTCAATTCATTCGTTAAAAGCACGCAGTCCCGTTTTTATCATAAATACGAATAGTTTTAAGAGATTTTTAACAAATTAGTAGTATTTTTATATTTGTAAGATTTCTCCGTGTGTGGTTTTTAATCAAGCTTTATGATAGCCTCTTCAGTATAATGTCGAGGTGCGGGTACACTTATCGTCACACCGTAAAACGTAAATACTAATAATATAATGTTCTTTTAAAAGTACCTAAGGTACCATACCTTTATGTAAGAATTCACTTAGATTCTTACATAAAAGTATGGTATAGTTAAATTAAATTCACAAGAAAATATTTTCCATTTTACTATCTAACAAATTTCATTTGGCATAAAACCAAAGCAGCCTCCTAACTTGTATGGGATTTTACAAAAAAAGTTTGTTTTATTTTTTTGTTTCAATTTATTCTTATTTATTAAAACACCTTACAATGTTTTAGTTAGTTTAAAAAAATACATTTTTGGAGGTTCTCATACAAGTTAGGAGGCTCATTTGATTCATTGTCCCGGCCTTGTGATCTAGGTGGTTTTGATAGAACACAGTTGAAGCTATTAAATTCTGACCATTCGATTGTTTTGTGGTTATAAATATTATCATATTTAACCATTGTTGTAGTAAGTCAATGTCAACTTATTTAGTCAATGTTCGTTAACGTATGTTCGACATCTTGGATTTGTTCACATATCGAGCGTATCGGGTGCTCTATTGTTTGGTATACACCTTTAATTTGGAATCCCTTAACCTTGTAGGTAAACATCAAAAATCAAACACAATAATACTTTTGGCCGTAAGAATCTCAAATCATTACTACTTTATGTTTTCCGTGGACTATTAACACTTGAAGTTTTTGTAAAAAAACTGTAAACGCTTCTAAAGAGAGTTAAAGTTTAAACGTATTTAGAAACCCAGGTTGGGAATGCTGTTTTTGTTCCACTGGTATTTTAATTTACAAATCGCCAAAACGGGAACAATTCAAGGGAGGTCTATGTCCAAATGTCGACTTCATAATCACTGGCAGCTCGTGACTTTTGGATGTACTAGAGTGGCATTATTTGATGTAGGTAAAAAAAAATTGTTTTCTAAAATTCTATTTTCTATGAAGTTTTTCAGAAAATCGGTGCAGCGCACTGCCAAAAAACAGAATTATCGTAATTAAATTACTTAGCACTCTATCACACTCAAAAGTCACGAGCCGCCACTGTTCATAATGCTCATGAAAGAGATGTGGGATATTATAACTGTTTTTTGAAAACTTGCTTTACAGTTGTGTTTGAATTTAATTTTTTTTAATCGTTCACAATGAGAAATTATTATTATTATAAGTTGTTTTAAAAGGTTATATACCGTACGCCTTAACATAGATTGATTGTTAATTTGTTAAATGATAGAATGTCACGAAATTCAGTTCCTAACACGGTACCACGTGTTAATCCGCGCCAATAGCTCCGTGCTGACTTACATAGGCGAGCGCATTGCCCCGGCCCTTACAGAAACACATCAGTTTTCGAACCCACGACTCCTTTAACGACTCGGCCACGGAGGTCGACAATAGGTCGAGTATGTGTAATTAATAATGTTTTTATTTATTGTGTAATGCATATGTATTTTTATGCCATCGACTTTACCTTTTACCTGTACCTTTTAAACTAATACAAGTAGCTACGCATGCCTTATAATAGTAGCTACATAGTGAATAAAACATTTGCATTTAGTTACATTAAAGACCAGAAGATCTATCCATAGTGACCTATTGCAATTTGCCAATCCGAACGTTGCACGCTCGTACAAGCGCTAACACCTAGTTCCATGGCTAACACTGAGAAACATCTCTCGACCAGCGGCCCCTTGTGTTCACCCGAAAAATACCGACAGCGCCCAGCGTGCAGGCACATGCATCCGCAAGGCCAACATGGGTACAAGCCTGGGCGCGCGATCCCCAAACAGCGAAATCACTGGTGTCACTAAGTAAACTTAAAAGTCTAAACACTCTTTATTTAGCACGCTTCACCTATCAGCAGTAGCAACGAGCAACAATCGCCGTCATTTGAAAACTGTCGCTGCTCGATGGCACTGACTTAATCACGTGACTTGTACTGTAGTCGGCCTTCGGCTGTGCGACTGTGAAAGTTAGTACTCACCTAATGACAAGAGATATACGTAATACTACACTATGCCTGAACCTAAAAAGCCCTGGACAAAGCGTTAGTGTGATTTTGTATGGATGACATTGAAGCCAAATCGTTTCAAATTGAAATTGCCTGGCAGCCATCTTGTAAGACATTTTTGAAATGATTTGTTTGCAAAGTGATATAAAATGAAGTATTTTAATTTTACTTTTATATTGTGAATGAATATTTGAAATATTTGACGAGACAGGGAATGGGACATGTCATCTTAAAATTAAGTAGGTAAATGCATTTTTTATACATTTATTTTTTCATGTTCTCCATAAAACGGTTATACACCAATATATCATGGAGAAGATTACAAATTAAAAAGTTTACAGAGGCAGTTTTACTATTTTGTGACATGTGTTAAAAGATAGTTACTGAATTGTCTGTAGGTGACATTGAAAATGTCGATGGCTAATGCAGAATCGTTAAGCAGTTGAGTTGCTCTGTTTATTGGCGCGTTCTGATAGGCAGAAGTCCTCGCTTTCGGAGCATATAAGAGTGCATGGGATCTCCCTCGAGTATAATTGTTAGGGACATAAAAGTTAACCTCTTTCAACATAGGCGGATTGTGTACATCTTCCCTGCGGCTTCAAATTGTTCTTGAATGGCTCCGTCGAGGGCATTTTAGGTTCACGGTACTATGTTTGGATAGTTAATAATAATAATAATAATAATTGGATGACTTGTATAGCGCCGTTTTTGTGTAAAATCACCTCAAGGGCGCTGTACAAATTCTATATAATTCTAAATAATTCTTTATAATAAAAACACATAAATTTGTTTTTATTATAAATTATGATGAGCCACAAAGTGAATGCTTTTTACAATTACCTAAATAATTCTACTTTAACTAACTCTGGTTCATTAACACTACGCTACCAGAGAAAACAGGAAACAGATTTTACCTAGAAACCTATTCAATTGACTTACATGTCCGCCAATAGTTATAAATATACATTTTATTCGCGATTTGAATAATTTAGTATTGTTGGGCCGGAAATAAATGGCCACGCCACCCCGTGCCACTCCGGGAAATAAATAACCGCGATTAGAATCTGTGAAGCGGGTAAATTTAAATTATTGGCGCAATTTGCATGTGAATTCGTTTATTCATAAAACAACCTGACCCGCACCTACCTCATTTTTTGCATAATATTATTATTTTAAAGTAACACCTTTTTGGCGTAACAGCGCTGGGTTAGCGGTTAGCGCTACGCGGGGTTATTTATAAAACATTATTATATGCGTGCCACAAACAGTACTTTCTATATTGATTTGCAGTACCTACTTGCACAGAGAAAAATAACTTATACAATATATTGATAATTTATTAGAACTCTCTTCAAATTATTCGTAATCTGGTGAAAGACGGGATTGCAGGCCCTTAATGAATAAATTGATATGTTTCCTGATAAAACTTTAGTAAATTAGTAATGTATTGTCATGATGGAACACGTGTTCCTAAAAATTTATTTATTTATTTATTTATTTATTTATTTATTGTTGTTATACGCCCATAGGGGCTTTTACATAGATTATAAATAAGTTTTACATAAGTTATCGAGTTTGAATTTATACTAAGAGTTATAAAAGTGAAGAATTTTTAAAAAAATATACAAGTAGTTTTTGAAGAATATGGCGTAAAGAAACATTTTAAACAACATAATATTTAACAATAACAAAGAACAAAATATAATATAAAACATTACAATAACATATCTAATCGTTAAATCTATTACAATAATTTGTATGATTCCACAAAGTGTTGGTTTAATTTGAATTTAAGATTATAAAGGGAATCATGGAATATATCTATAATACCACCAAACTTGTTGCCCAAATCATGCATCCTATTGGTAAGTGAGTTTGACTGATAGTTGGTTTTATATGTGTCGCAAAAGAATGTTGTATTTTGTCTAGTATTTCTTGTCGGTACATAGAGTTTAATAGCAGCAACGATGGCAGGGCTGTCAATAAGGTTGTTCATGACTCTGTATAATAAAATTAGGTCTGAAATGGTTCTTCTGTCAGACAGCGTAATTAAATTAAGTTCATTCATCAAATTTACATAATTAATGTTTTCTATTGGAATTTTAAGCTTGAAATTTAAGTACCTAAGAAATTTGTGTTGAACCCGTTCTAATTTGTTAGAGTGTACTTTATAGAAAGGAGACCAAATAGGTGAATTATATTCCACTTGGCTTCTAACTAGTGAAATGTAGAGTGTTTTCATGCAATCCAAGGACTTAAAATCAGTTAGGGTTCTACAAAGGAAGCCAAGAATCTTTAAAGCCTTATTAGTTATATCATCTATATGCGCTGTGAATGTTAAGTTTGATTCGAATATAACTCCCAAGTCACGAATTTGTGATACTGGTGTTAATTTAACATTATTTAAATTATATTCATGTAAGATATGAGAATGAGTTCTGGAAAATCGTATTACTTGACATTTCTCAATGTTCAAAAATAACATATTTTGTTCGCACCATTTAAAAAATTTATCTAAATTAGCTTGTAAAATTAGGCAATCATATATATTTCGTATTCTTTTAAACAATTTTAGATCATCTGCAAAAAGTAGGACTTGTACATCTTTAAATATGTTTACAATGTCATTAATGAATATTAAGAATAATATTGGGCCAAGGTGGGACCCTTGCGGGACACCACTTGTGGCCTCGAATACATAGGATTCTATAAAATTAATCCTGACACAAAGAACTCTATTACTGAGGTAACTAATAATCCATGTCAATAAACTACCTTTGATGCCTAACAGTCGGAGTTTGGATATAAGAATATGATGTCGAACCTTATCAAATGCTTTACTGAAATCGGTGTATATAGAATCCACTTGTTGTTTCAGACTGAGCGATTCAGATATGTAATTATTGTAGATAGTTAAATTACTTAAGGTAGATCGACCTCTGATAAAGCCATGTTGGTTAGGAACAATAATATTGTTGATAGGTTTTACAATGGTATCTAATACTAATGACTCGAAAAGTTTGGGTAAAGCAGACATAATACAAATAGGTCTGTAGTTAGATATATCGCTTTTGTCGCCTTTTTTATGAATGGGCGTTAAATAACTCTTTTTCCACAGAGCCGGAAAACAGCCAGACGCTAAGGATTTGTTAAAAAGTTTATGTAAGGGATATATCAAACTATCAATGCAAGTTATTAAAAATATGGGAGGAATACCATCCGGTCCAGCAGATTTATTACTATCTAGTGCTTTTATGCTTCTTTCTATGGAATCTAATTTTATGAAACATTGACTTAGGTTTAATGACTCTTCCACTGACGTACTGGAGACTGCTTTGATGGGAATATCTTTGTCGTAGACACTTTTAAATGAGTCAGCAAAAAGATTAACTATACCCTCAATACTGTCGGCACATTTTTCTTTAAAGAACATGCTATTAGGATATCCACAGTTGTCTTTTCGTTGAGATTTAGTAAAATTCCAGAATTTTTTCACATTGTGATGATGTACCTCATTTTCAATTACGTTAACATAGTCACTATAGCACTTTATTGATAATTCTTTACATTGTTTTCGTAGTTTAGTAAATGCTATATAATCGTTAGAATTTCTGGTATGTTTATATTTTCTGTGGATACATTTTTTTTTATTAATTAAATTAGTTAGTTCCCTTGTAAACCATTTCGGATAATTAGATGATGTAAAGCTAACCTTGGGAACAAATTGTTCTATAGAGGTATTTAAAATCGAGTAAAAGTATTCTAATTGATCATTTATATTATTTTCCTCATCTAAAAAGGACCAATCTGTTTGGGCAAGGTACTCCGTAATATGATGGTATTCAGCTTTGGAAAAGTTATACGATGGGACACTTGTTTTTTTTGAAGATGTTAAAGGCCTATTTGTTATGATAATGTCCAACGGTGGGTGGTGTTGATCTAATGGTAATAATAATTCGTCGGATAGCTCAACCACTATTTTCGAATCACTTGAAAACACTAAATCCAACATTCGATTGTTAAAGTTGAAAATCTTGTTTGATTGAGTTAGTCCCAAAAATAAAGACATATCACGAATTTCACTACATTTAGCACACTGTAAATCGGCTTGGTTTGTAGCAGGTCCGTTGTCATCTTGGCTGGTCCAGTTAGGAAGGTTATAATCACCAGCAATAATGAATTTTGCTTTAGGATATTTGAATTTGAGTACTTCTATGTCCTCATTGTGATTTTTATACGTTTGCAAATCCGATGCAGGTGGGATATAGACACAGCCAATAATAATTTTTCCATTAGGTATATTGAGCAATACAAAAATTTGTTCAACACTTTTGTGTTTTACCGGTAATTTAGTAGATGATATATTCTTGGATACGCACAGCATCACACCTCCTCCGTTAGACTTTTTGCTCGTAATAGAATTTCGATCAGAACGATATGTGGTATATTGATGTAGGCCTAATTCTGACGAGCTGATATCAGCATTTAACCATGTTTCAGTTAAAAACAGAATATCGTGTGAGAAGATTGGGGAGTTAATTTTAAGTTGGTGCAATTTTGTACGCATTCCCCGTACATTTTGATAATATCCTGTAAGTCTAGAAAATCTGTTCTGTTTGTTTTTTAGTTTTTTGCTTGGGTTTTGATGATTTTGGGAATTCCGTTGAAATGTTTGATTCGTAAATCGACTTCGCCCTTTTCTTTCCTCTCTTCTAATTCCTTCCAGAGGTCAGTTAAGTGATTTCTTTGTTGTAGTGTCCTGTCAGGTTTGATTATAATTCCATTGGACAGAGTAGTTTTGTTAAAGAGTATTAGTTTCGCCTGTTTGACTTCATCAAATTCTAATTTAATTGGCCTGGTTTTGTTTGGAATTTTACTTCCGAGCCTGTAAATTTTCACATCTTCTAGATTGAACTCGCTATTAATTTCACTAATAGCTGCTAATACCTTTTTTCCATCCTCCAAGACGCTCACTGTAGTTGAGTTCGAATTACACTCGGGTACGTTGAGTAAAATTATGTTCTTCGAGCGGGTAACATTTTCGCATTTAGTCATTATATATTATCAAAACAAACGCAGGTGCATGAACACGTTTTCCGATATTAATGCAAATTTACTAAAAGTTTATCAGGGAACGGCCTGCAATCCGTTTTTAACCGGATTATCGTTAACTTTTAGAGATTCTTAATAAATAAGCAATACTAATTTTTCTGCGTGCTTATTAAAATTTTCTGAATTACATTGAAAGATTCATGAATGAATGAAAAATCACGGTATATAATAATTCCAATTTGAAGGCAATTAAATAATTTTCTGTTAGAATATTGTATTATGGGTAGGTACCTACTTTAACGCTTGTCTTAATTATTGTTAACATAATCGGTTCTAATTTTTAAAACCACATTTAAATTTGAGTTCATTGACTTGTAAAAATTCACTCAAGAATAATCATAGCACATCCACAGACAACCTAAATTAGTATGTTTGACGATAGGATACGGTAAATAATCTAACAAAAACTAGTAATAATAATGATACTTCTATGTAATAAATAGATTTATTTATTATTTTGTGGATATCTAGAGTAAAAACAAATGTTTTTTTATTATAATTTAGCAAATACTATTTAAGTTGTCAATATCGGGCCTGACAAAAAAATTTTGTGGCTGTGGAATAGTTGGCGAAGCCCTCTAGAAATAAACTTTCAAAAACAAAGTTAAATTGAATTCGTAGTGCGTATGTCGTTGCCTTCTCCCAACAACTTCATAATATCATCTATATAAATACCAACTCGCTGACAGCGCCTCTAGCGGTAGACGTGTGGGGCATTTTATTTGAACTTTTTTTATTGTTTTTGTCAACATGATATTATTTTACAGATTTTTTATTCGTAGAACTTAAGTTAATAAAACATAAATAAGCATTGGTTAACCCTTCAGGGCTCTGGTATATTGGCCGTTAATTTCTTAAAGATGCTGTCAGAAATTCTGAGAATTTGCTTCTCAATATAATCCAATAAAATGGGATATTTCTGAACGTATCCGAAAAATAAAAAATAAAAACTGTTTTGAAATGTGATATAGGTAATAAATACACTTTCAAATTTAATTTTTTGAAATCATAATTTTTTTTTATCAAACATTTTTTTTAAGTGGCTCACTTTACGTTTTTTCGTCTAAACATTGAACTAAAATGACTGCTTTAATAACGTATTTCACTGGATAGATGTATTATAAACATTACTGCTATCTCATTTTTTTGTCGCTACATAAATAATTAATATATAAAAATAATTAATAAAAAAATTAACAAACTTTCATACTTTTTCTCAAATTGCCATTGATTTCATAAAGCTTGGTTTTTTATCTTTCTAACTTCGTTTAGTACATATTTCTAATTATCGTTATAGTTGTGTCTCCCTTACCGTTGTAAGGGAAACAATGATTTCTATGAGCTGTTCCGAAAAGCGAATAAATTGACTATACTGGTAATAGTAATAATAGCTGTTTGTACCCAAAACCGAACAAATTAGCCTGAGGAGTTGAACAAATATGTTTGAACAAGATCAGCAGCGGTCTGTGCTTTGTGTGTCGGGAAATTCATACAGAAAGATTTTGTTACCGTTGTTATAAATTCATATTAAAAAAATAATAATTTGCGTAGTAATATGATAGTTATCTTTCAGTAATTAAAATCTGCAGTCAATAGTTAATAATTATTTATTCATTACTTCTGTCGTTTTAGTTTAATTGCTTTTCGCAGAATCAATAAACAACACTGATGTATTGTTTTTCATTAAAATGCAAATAGACATTAATTTATTCGTTGAAAAAATGAGTTTATAAAATTCGCCACCTGTAAATTTGAGAATGGGCGGCCCGAAAATTCAAGCGTCTTCCAACAAATTGAATGTTTATATGAAAAGGTTTTATTATTACTTAACCGCGAAATTTAACGCTCAGTAGAAATGAATACTACGTTTTTATAAATTCACACTAGCCTTATGTTGGATGATTTCAAAGCTACGAGGTCCTCAATTAAAATTCTAACTGTATGCGTACTTTTTACTCCAATCGATCCAAGGGTTGAAATGCAAAGCGTTGTTCATAAGCAAGTTCCCTGGCCGGAATACAGATCTTCATATTGTTTGACTGTTGAGCATGAGAATTTCGTCGTCCCGTGGTGTGTTGATTCATCCTTAATTTTGTGTCGCCAAAACTGTTGGAGATATAAATAGAGAACACCCTAACCCTGAAACTTCCGTGATCTGCGTCTAAATCTGTAAGAAACTGGAGGGTGCTCGAGTATTGCACATGAAAAACAAATTTGTAGCGGTTTTCTACTTCTATCTTTATACTATAAATGTACTACGCATTTGAAATTTCTTCTGCGTCGTTGTAAATTTGTGGGTAGGACCCATTGATACAAAGTATACATAGATATACCTCCGCATTGAATAGACTGTTTTAATTTTTCCCACTTTACAAATGATTTCTGAATTTTGTAGATGAAAAGTTAAAAGTATTTTCTTTGTTTTAACATTGACAAGAAATCCGATATCAGTACTATGGTCCTGCCACTGACAGATCCTTTCTATTAATAATAATAATATTTATCTTATTTATATAGCGCTGTTTTCGTGAGAAATCATCTCAAGGGCGCTGTACAAATATATTTCTTAAATTGTTAATACTAGAACTACTGACTTAAAACTAGTGACTTACCTCTAAGACTTATATCTAATGACTTACGACTAAGGCCTATAACTACTGTCTTACGACTAAGGCCTATAACTACTGTCTTACAACTAAGGCCTATAACTACTAGCTTAATGACATATATATTTACATATATAGAAACTTACAACTAAAATTAACATTAAATAATTATAATGTCTGGATCATTTCAATAGCGCGTTTTCTTGAGAAAATCACCTCAAGGGCGCTTTACAACTTAATTTAACTTCTTACAATTAACTAAGATTAACAACTAGTGGCCTACAACTAAGGTTATTATAAAACTATACATATTTATTACCGGGTGTGTATTTTCAAAATACCTACTGCTATAATATGACAAAACAAGAGACTTGCTACTAATATACTTATTTACATATACAAACATATCATATAAAGTATAAGAAATTTACGCGTAATGCTGCGTATACATCTGCGATCCGAGTTTGCTGTTACTTCGTTCCTTTCCCATAATTCGAGGCTCGGCTCGCGTTTCAGATTGCAAATGTATTTGCGCCATAAGAAATTGTTATAATATTAAAGTGGGTAATCAAAGAGAAAAATAAATGCCTTGGACTGAGTAATGAAACTCCACTGAAGAAATGCGGTCTTTATTCTGGAAAAGATAAATTCAAAAGGTGAGTCTGTTTTTTTGCTCTGAACTCAAATGAGCTGTCGATCTATCGCAAATGTAACCTCTCTTTCTTATAACATGTGTGTCTTTTATGAGAAAGAGTGTAAGATTACAACGGATATATCAGACTTAATAAATAGTTGCTTGCTTATTTTATGGTGAAGGGGCAGGCTCTCGACTAGCAAGCAGAAGGTGGCGGGTTCAAATCCCGGCGTGCACAAGTAAATTTTATTTATGTTATTTCACAACTAATTATTTAAATAATATAAGGTATATTTGCGGCAAGTTCCAGAGTGGAAGATACTTTCCACCATCATTAAGATTTGCAACGTGTTACCTTTGTATAATCCGGGCATCTTCAAGACCCGCATTAATAAATTCCTTCCTACAGTCCCTACCTTAACCCGCCTTACAACGCTGTCCAACCTGGTGGCGGCATAGCTCTTCTGCCTTTATACTGTACAGACAGGGTCGCTCTTGTGAGGTGTCACATAAAAAAGGCAAGAGTCCATCTTGTAAATTTAAGTATATGCATATTTGTTTCCAGAGATATTGACCAAACCTTATTCGTTGTATTATTAATAAATTAAATGTATTATGACATGGTTGAGGTTAGTGAAAAAAAACCACAATATTAATAATATTTGTCCCTCGTCGCAGCACGCCATCTCATTAACTAAAATGCTATTTTTATTGCGTCACGAAGTGTCGCCGAATTAGGGGGTGACAAATAATAAAAATAAACCATTTTCTCCAAGGATAATCATTTTTAACATTCCAATAAACCGCTCTTCTGTCATGAAATGCAGACAAAAGACAATACTTTCATTATAAAAATATAACGAAGAGATAAATAATTAGTTCTGTTGTTTGTACTGGATTTTTCACGGTAATGCCAACAATATTTGTATGCGAAAGGAAGAAGTAGATGAATCAAAACAACCTTCACGATTATTTCTCTTTCATTATTTTTTGAAAAAAAAAATTCCTTGTCGTTTATTTAAATGAGATCCCGTTTTTTTTCACTTTTGTTTTCGGTAATGAATTAATGCCAATCTTGGAAGCTTAAATTAACCCACTTCCCAACATCCGATCGAGCCGAAACTCGGCAGATAGACTCGTTATCGATGACACTGCATTCTACCAACTTTTAGTTGCAATCACGTACACACTCGCGGACATATACGCATTTCGCTGAAATCTGACGACATTACAGCAGTTAATGTACGAAATAAATGTCGATCCTACCCGATCGGCATTTGGCGAGGTTTATAGAGTTGTCGACTCCAGTACCTGGGTAGGAAGGTTCAATCCTCAGTCAAAATATTTTTATTTTTTTTTAGTGTTAAAATAGACGTATTATGGTAAAAAACGGTTTTTACGGGTTGATGTTTTACGGTAACGGCAACAATATTTGCATGCGAAAGGAAGTAGTAGATAATTTCAAGTAAGCCCGATATAAATCAGTAACTACATGATTATTTCCCTAGTCTTATTATTTGAAAAAAAAAATACTATGTCGTTTATTCCAGATAAATTCGCTGTTTTTTAACGCATTTCGAACGTAGTATAAAATTTTAAACGTAAACATAGATGGAGTTTTAAAGTCGCTTAACGATGGTTTATTATTTGGTTTTTAACTGTAATTACCACTTTAAAAAATAAACTAACAAAAACATATTTATTTCGACAAAGGCATTATTATTATTTATATCACTTCACTTTTTTCGTTTTATGAAAAAATTGCAAACCTTTTTTAAATTTGCAAACATTTTTCAAGTGCTAAATGTTACGTCTATAATTATTTAAAAAAAATTTGGAGTTTCCATAGTATTTTTTTTGTATACAAACTGAAAGCGCAGTGTTCTCTCTTTCTAACACTGTTTAAATCATATATCTCACTGTAATACAAAATGAGACAGCTTAACTTTTATGAGTCAGTGTCATGTTGGGAGTTATATCTCCCACAAAGTTTCTACTGGTGTTTTGTTGTCTGCAGAATATCTCCCAAAATTGCCCTAGGGGTTAAGAAGTCTTTCATTTTATTCTGTGACAATATTGGAACTCTCTATCCTCTTGGAATACTTACTTTTATTACCTCATTTAATTTGAATAACCTTTTAAAGTTTCGTGTTTATAGTAGAGTTAACTGTTGGTGCGTTAAGTTTTGTTTGATCGTGGCTTCGCCAGTTGTGTAAACACACACGTCATGCTGATAGGTAGGTGCATGGAGGGGAGGGGAGACACAATCGACCTTTGTCAATGGAGGCGGGCTTTATAATAATTATTGATGTTATCGCGTACGGAATATAATAATAGAGTTTGGTGGCTTTCGGAGAAGGTATACAAAGTATTACAAAGCCAATATTTTTGGTGCACAATGCCTATGGTCCTGCCGCTGAGAGCTCAGTTATATGTTGCAACCTCTCACTCTGATTCATGAATCGTTGGACAAAGTATGATTTTCTTCGGCAAGAAATTTCCGCAAAAACCACGAAATAATTCCTAAGTTTATTTTTAAGAACTATTCTTCAATTGGGCTAGAAATAAATTTTCCGTCGTAGGAAAAATACCACACAAAACTCTGATAAGGAATACTAAATGTCCTCAGATCTTCAGCAAACAGTTTTTAGTAAAATTATTTCATTTTACTTAAGTACTTACGTCTATTACTTGGCGTCAACCTGTCTGACGTCATGATGCAAGGCTCATGCACACATTGAAGGATTTATATTTCAAATTAAATTCTTTTATCGAGTTTATAGTATCGGACGGTTCCGGACAATGACAATTCAACGCACTTTTGAAAAGTATTTTTTACTTCTACCATCATATAGAATCACCTCCCGAAGTTAGGGCACTTTACCTCCGGACACCCTGTATAGTTTACGTTAGATTATGTTTATGGGTAAGTTTTTTTCATCAATTTTAATTTATTTATTTATACTGGGTTTTACAGATGATCACACTTACGTGAGAACAATCCACTTATAAAAACTCAGTTATTGTACAATTACAAAAATCTACAATTAAATAAAGATACAAAAAATTAAATACAGATACATACAATTAAATACAGATACATACATACAATTAGAAAACAAAAACATCAAAAAATAAAAATAAAATACACAATCATATACAAGCTCGCTCAAGTAACACATTACATTATACATAATTAGTGACTATTATTAATGACTTTAAAATAATTTAATGACTTGAAAGATGTCTTGAATAGCCATTGTCCTGAGTTGTTATGGAGCCCAAATTTACCTATTTACGCCAATAATACGTTTTTATAACTTCATTTTAAACTTATTTATTGCGCCCTGTATTCGATCAAACATTTCATTACAGCCGACGAGAAGCATCCGCACACACGGAGAAAAATGAGTATTGTTAATTTATTAAAATCCGGTTAAAAACAGAATTGCAGGCCGTTTTCTGTTAAACTCTTAGTAACGTGTTCATTCACCTGCGTTTGTCCTGTTAATATACAGTGACGAAATGTGAAAATATTAAAAAATTTATAAAGACGTGTTCCGACATCGCGATAACACATTCGTGTTTTACGGAAAGTTTATTAAGATACATATCAATTCATTCGTTAAAGGCCTGCAATCCCGTTTTTAATTACGATTAATTTGAAGATATTCTTAATAAATTAGCAATATTTTATATTAGTAAATTTTATACGCGCAAACACGCACACTCACTTTGCCACGGAAAAGGTAGAAATTCTCTCGGATTTATTAAATTATCTACCAGACCAAATGGTTCCTCACCGCTTTTCTAAGTGTTCATAACATACCATGCATTTCTATAAAATAAATTCTAAATAATACCTATCAGTGTAAATTAAATCATACCTATTATAAAGAAACTGAAATACATGATAATTTGATAATCATCATTGAATGTTTGCAATCCCCCTTCCCTCCCACACTATGCATTATTTATTATAAGTAAACACTGAGTACGTGCCCAGTACCTACCGAGCGCTATCAGCATTAAATAGGTACTTTTCGCTGCAAATCCGCCGCCAATGTGTGGCGCCAATCCTTATCAAATGATTACTCGAAACATCACACACAAATAGGTCCCTATAACGGCCATTAGCCGTTGTTCGGGTAGGTACTGTGTTATTTTAAATTTGTTACGAATTTTCACCGTTTAAGTGACAGCTGTTTCGCCTTTCCGATACGCTGTCAAAGGTGGTTTTAATTTTAATATTGCCTGTTCTGCAGAATAATTAGGTAGGTAGGTACATAATATTACATACATTGATTGAATCATTAATATACTAGATTACTAGTTAACTCAGCAGTTCTTAGCTAACCAATATCTATATGTTAGTGATATTGAAAAGAGCAAAGAAAATAATATGTTCAGCTTAAAATTAATTCAATATATTTTTAATCTTCTTTTTTCATCCCATGAATAAAACCTTGTTTATCGTGTTATTGTTATCACAATAGTCAAAGTAGTCTTTGTGTAGGTCTTTTTAGGAATAGAAATTTTTGAAAAATTGTTTTCATATTTCAGCCATTATCATAATATCGTTTTTAAATCCTGGATTGCACGATGTAACCACTTTTTACAGGGGTTATACGCGTACTGCTGATAGGTCTGTTGTGGCCTCTCCCTCTTTTCCATAAACGACGCGTGTATCGGACAGAAAGGTTAAAACGAAGCTCTCAGTACCTACCTACTTCCAACTCTACCTCCTTCGCAAGCCGAAGTTTTGTATCGGATTCACGATATTCAAATAAAACTTGCCGTGTTTCTTTTGAAATTTGAAGACACGACATTATTTGAATTGATTGGCTGATTATTAGTATTATTTTATTTTGACGGCCTCCGTGGTTCAGTGGCTACCATCCTTGACTACGAATCCCGAGGTCGCCGCTTCAAGTTCCGGTGTGCGCAAGTTAATTTTATTTGATTAATTTGTGTTGTTTCTCGATTTATTATAATATTGTGTATGAAGCATATTTACGAAACGTTCCGGACTGGAACATACTCTCAGTGAAGAACCACCATTCAGAATTATTAATTATTAAAATGCTTTTATAAACGTGATGGCACGCCATTTCACAACAAAATATCAGTAAATTCAGAATACATCGGAACACGTGTTCTTACAGCTACGCTTATCGTAAAAAAAAGTAACAACGAAATGCGAAAATATTATAATTTTTCTGAACACGTGTTCCGACATCCTCGTAATACATACGTGTTTCACTGATAGTTTTTTTTTAGGAAATCTAACAATTCATTCGTTAAAGGCCTGCAGTCCCGTTTTCAACAGGAAAACGAATAATTTTACCAGTTTTCAATAAATTAGCAATAGTTTATATCAGTAAGTTTTCCCCGAAGAGCTTGACATGGCTTTAGCCATGTTTAGTGACCAGATGTGAATATCCTGGAACTTACCAAACTTACTTTTCCCTATTTCCTTCCCCTCTCCACTACCTCTAGCCTCACAACATACCTCAATCGGGGATGCCAAAGCCTCACTGACTCTAGAGGGTTGGGAACAGTTGTGACTCTTATGTGACACTCGCATAAAAAAAAAAATAAATTATTTTATGTTTTTTTTTGTAATGCTGAGTCTTAAAAACGTTATGTAACCATTATCATATTTATAAAGTACTATTTATGTATCTAATTCAGCAAGTTCGAGAAAAATAATAATGTAGCAAAAATTTCGACATTACATATTTTGTTCATTTCATCTTTGTAGATTATATGAGTACCTACCCTGAAAACATGAAAAACGTAATCGTACGAGAAAAGACAGTGGAATAATAATTGACTCTTCTTCTTTCGTATGGTGGGGGGCGTCAGAGGGGGGTTAGGCGTCACCCTGTGGACTTCATCAAATCCCGCCGGGGAATGAATACAGCGGGCATTCTTTGACCACACGTTCGGTGGTCTGCACCGCACGGCATTCACACATCGAAAAATTCTGATGAATGAGCGTATAGTTTTTTGTTAAATTGAAAATAAAGTTTTCTCTCGTTAATTTTGATCATCTCAAGTCATTTCATCGAGTAATCTTCGATTAGGTAGACATTTTTAAAAAATAAAAGCATTTCCTGTAAAGATGCGACTTTTATATTCAATTATTGATCTCCATTCTCTTCCCGCGGAATTTCGCCGGTTTTCATTCCCCGTTCCGACTCCATTGGCTTGACTGCTTTGAATCCCTGCTTCCCTGGATCAAGTATAATTTATCTTGCATTTTTTGTCTCAACAGTGCTTAAATTACCGTTGTCTCAAATTGTACGAACCGTAACTTTTGCCAATTAAAGTTGATCTAGCGCTAAGCTTAATAAAAATAAATCAGCCCGTAAGAAAAATTTTTTTTTTTACTATTTATCCATTTATCTATTTTAAAATGTATTTTAAAACATGGTAAATAAAAATAAAAATGGTTTGACTGATGATTTAACCTTCCTACCCAGGACAACAATACCAACCTCACACGGTGCCATTCGGGTAGGACCGATATTTATTTCGCAAATTAACTGCTGTAATATCATCCGATTTCAGAGAAATGCGTATATATTCTTGTCTGTGTACGTGATTGCTAATGTTGATAATGCGTTGTCATAGACTACGAGTCTATCTGCTGAGTTTCAGGTCGATCGGATGTCGGGAAGTGAGTTAATTTCTGTTTCCAAGATTTCGCTTCCGGAAGTGAAATTCAAATGGAAGTATTTAAAAAAATACCCTTGACTAGTGATGTGCTTTCGACAAATTCCCCAAAGTCAAGAATTTGTAATTTTTTCTAAGAAAGTTATTCAAAATGAGGAAAGACCTAATTTTTAAAATTTAATGAAAATGTGTTATATTTAAAATGTGAATAATAACAACAGTAAAATTAGTTTTTCGGTATCTTCAAAAATGACTGAAGTTGTGAGCTTTCAAAGTGAAAGAAAGAGTTACTAGTTTAATGAGCTTTTAAAGCGTTGGGTATAAAGTGTAAAATTGTGTTTCGTGACGTCACACAAGAGACGATTCAGTACAATTTATATTTCTGCGGCAGAGCTGCAGTACTGCCGCCCCAATGATTGTATCTTCCGTGACGTCCCAATCTTATTAACCGACCGCAAATATCTACATTTTACGGTTTATGTATTTTCTGTACTATTTGATATTTTCCAAAAATTCTAAAGTTCTAACCTCGTTGGTTAGTTTGGGGATTTCACAATTTAGATGAAAATTCCCCGATTAGTGAATATTCTCCAAAATTAAATTCCGGGGAATTGCCCATCACACCACCCTTGGCGGAATTCTACCGACCGACCAAATCTGCGTTTAGGTATCTGCCTACCTACCTACTTTACTTTGACAGTTCGACACTTCAACTAATTCAATTTAGTTTATTCCGTCAAACAACTCGGTCTTGGCACACACTCCTTGCCTCATTCACATTCATACATACTCTATAATTATTATTATACTCTTCATTATAGCCTGTTGACATGGCTCGACTCGAGTATTTGGTTTACTCGATCGCACCATGTCTTCATCGGGCGTCCCCGATTTTTACCGTTCATATTCGCGTCATATGTTCTCCTTACACTCCTTTCTTCGTTCAGTCGCTCTACATTCCCAAACCATCTAAGTAGTTTTTTTTTTAAATTTTATTTATACGTATCTATACTTATCTGTATCCAACACTAAAATGAACGTTTCGATATTATTTATTATCACGGGTAGATAATTCATGATTTACGACAATAATTTCTTCATAATGATTAGTCTAATTTATTGCTAAAAGAGGACTTATATATTATCCCATGCGATAGTATGTTTACTTTGAACCCGGAAATATTGTATACGCGTTTACTTATCCTGATTTATACTATTTTTATGTGTTTCATAAATATTGCATTTAAGAACGAAACACTCAATCCTTTGTTTGTTTACATGCACATAGTATAAGCTCAAGACTATTCTACATTTGTGTCGGCATTCGAAAAATTCAATAACTCTTAGTTAAATAAATAATGATTGTGTATTTGTTAATTATTTAATCAGTTCTATTTACGACAGCGGTAAAAGCACTTGTATCAATTATAATGCATTTCGGACCTAATGATCAACATTATAGCATCGAGATATGCATAGGCGATGACACGTGTCGTATGAAATAAATACAAAAATTTATATCGCTATGATATATTATATAATATTAGTAATCTCTTGACTCGATGTCAAATGCATAAATGTACAAAACATCCCATAAAAACCGTCCCGTGTCGTTCGGAACGCCTTCTAATATTATGCTACGTATACATCCGCGAGCCGAACTAAACCTCAACTTATGGGAAAGAAACGAAGCAATCGCAAATAGCGCGAAACGCCGCTTGCAGTTGATTCGTTCCTTTCCCGTAATTCGTGGTACGGTTCGCAAATGTATACGTACCCTTATGAAACTCATTAATTTATTTAATAATAATCAATGTCTTAGTACGAGTCCTTCACCAGGCGACATCATTTTATTTTACAAAATGAAATATATTTTTTTTAAACCACTTTATTTTATTATATACGTCGACCGGTTTCGGTTGTTCCCAACCTTCTTCAGGACAATAAATATATAAACTTAATAAAGTACAGAAAAATCTTATGAGGTAAACAAAAAAGAAAGAGAAAGCATTTTAGAGAAGGGGTGGGGGGCGTCATGGACAGGTAGGTAGAGGGGAAAGGGAAGGATGGGGGTTAGATAGGGAGAAAGGGAACAACTTTAAAATTGGACTGGTGGTTAGTTCTATTTACTTTTATTTGATTTTACTAATTCCAATGCTTCTAAATTATTAAGGCGTATTCATATTTTATTTTTATGTATAATTTTGACTCCTGTATTCTTATCAATAGTATGGTTAGTATTAATTAAATGTTCAGCAAATTCTGAAAAACCAGTACTTGTTAAACACCTGACGTGTTCTTTTACTCTAATATTTATGTTACGCGCAGTTTTCCCAATATATATATTGCCGGGCAATCGTTGCAATGAAGTTTGTAGATGCCTGAGTGGCTTAATATATCTTCTTTATCTTTACAGTTAATTAAAAGTTTTGATAAGTTATTGTTAGTATAGAAGGCCGGCCTTATTTCTGAAGGAAGTTTAATTGTGCAAAGGCAAGAGAATTTACTTATATACAAAATTCTGCGCCATTGGGAAGTTAAATTAGTAGTTGGTGAGTCATTATATACGTATTTATTTATTGCAATTCGACGAAGTTTTTTGAGAGGATTTTATCAATTAGATCAGAGTCATATCCATTGTTTTTAGCTATTTGTTTTATTGTATGAAGTTCATTAGAAAAATTATTATTAGATAGAGGAATAGTGACTAGCCGGTGAATCATGCTGTGGAAAGAGGAGTGTTTATGTGAGATAGGGTGGTTGGAAGAATTGTGGATTATGGTGTCAGTAAAAGTGGGTTTTCTATAAATGTTGAAGCTAATTTTGTTGTTAATGATAGATAAAGAAAGATAGAGAAAATTTAAGCTTGAATTTATGCATATCTCTAGTGTGAATTGTATTTGTTTATGGAAGGAATTGAGGAGTGTTAGGAATGTGTTAAGCTGGCGCTCTGTGCCCGTCCAGATACAAAAAAATATCGTCCACATAACGTTCCCATAAGAGAATATTTTTCAATAAAGGGGATTTACATTCAAATATATTATTTTCTATACTGTTCATGAATATATCAGCTAAAACTGGGCTAGTAGGCGCCCCCATAGGCAGGCCTGATTTTTGCTGGTATACTACATCATTGAATTTAAAATAATTTTGATTCAAACAAACATTAAAAAGGCGAGTAAGAGCACTAGACAGGTCATTAGGTAAATGGGATCTATTAAGTAAGTTAGCTATTAAAGATTTACATTCAATTATAGGTATATTAGGAAACAGGAATTTTATTTTATTTAAAATGTACACAACAGACAGGGTTAACATAAAAAATACTAATCTTCCAACAACTGTGTACTGTGTACATATGTAAAAATAACTTTGTTAAACAACAATAAGAACTACAAGAATCTGTACAATTTGTAAATTTTTGGGGACTATTGGTAAAAATATATCCGGAATTTTGCTGCACACAATTGATGTAATATAGTCGACACATTCGCAAAAGAGTTTTGGAGAAAGTTGGTTATTTGGAAAGGAATATGGAATGTTTCAGGGTTTCTTAGTGGACGGTGATTGATATTGATTTTGATCTTGACCAGAGGGAAGATTCTGCACGGTTATTTATAATTTTGATAAAAAATTTAAAGCAATTTTTGTAACAATGTTGTTTTTCATGATTGTATTTTTATTTTGTAGATCATGTTATTTAAAGTATAGTCACTCTTTAAATATCTGCAATGAGATACAAACTCGGCCTGCAGGTAGGTATACCTACGAGTAAAATGTCACTTATACTTTCCAACTTCGTCCGCCTAATTCCACTTATGTTTACTCAGAATTCTTAATTTTTTACTGACAAATGACAGTAAAATAAAAGGCGAAATGGAGTTATGATAATTTTCTTATGCTTTTTTTCATTCATTTGGAGCTTGATGCAATTTGCCCTGGGATTTATTCCTGGTTTATTTTACTGAATCGACTCCGATAAAATGCAACTTGATTAAGTGAACGTCTGCGGCAAAATATAATTGTAAAAAAAAAACACGAAAATGTCCTTACCGTCCAATAAAAATAGTCGTCATTATTTTGGAAGTGTATTTAACAGAAAGCTACGCTTTCACCCACCGTGTAATTTTGTATCTGCAACGGAATGAATCGCATTTGAATTACTACAATTGCAGCGAAATTACACTCTTATTAGTCAATTTCACTTGGAATTCCTACTTCTCCTTGCATACAAATTAACTAGGTAGGTACCCCCTAATCAATGCGCGGTTGTTCCGATGAAAGGTTACTTCCATCTCCGGTTGAGACATGCTTTTCTTATATAAATGCATTCTCGCATATTGTAAAAGAGGGTTAGTTTTATTTAAAGAGTTTAATTGTTTTATGGAAACAATGATTAACGGTCTTTATGGCAACATTGAATTTTTTTAACTTATGGGCGCTGTATAGCTTTACAGCTGTCCTAAACAGCATTCATATAAGGACGTTAGACACTGATTTTAAATTTTACAGCCTTATATATTTTCAATTTATTGTGAATAACTTCCTGAAGCTTATAAGAGTCATTGTAATGTTGAATCAATAAAGAAGGTAATATTGACAACCCTCAATACCAATTTTCAACAAGTATGACGCTATACAAATTATTAAATGGTTATTATTATTATAGATTTTAAAAAGGTAACGGTCGCAACTGAGAAATGAACCCTAGTCTTATCGATGGTTTAGTTTGGCGTATTAGAAGATTCCATACTAGAGGATTTTGACTAGAGATGTCCCAGTGGCATCCGTTTCTTATATTTTTCTCTGTCTTAAGGCGAAGCGCTAAATCATTACATTGATCTTTATAACGCATTGGTGTACAATATGAATACCAAAAAATATGCGTTAGATAAATTGAAGGTTTTCCTATCGTTTCGCTTGAGTAGAATACAAATAAAAAACAAATTACTCAATAAAAAATATAAATGTAAACTACTAAAAAAAATTTTTTTCAATAGAAATGTATGAGCATAACGGAAACAAATTAACTTTTTTTGCTTTCTTATAAAATTATTTACAAAATAAATAAAAACCAGTTTTGCGCTTGAAATCGAACGTTTCTAAACTCCGTTTGTCAAGCGATTTTAATGCCTATTACCTACAATATAATGTATACCAAGAATATACAAATTTTTGGCTTGTAGCTTCCTCTTAATATGATGATTTGTGTAGCGCCGTTTTTGTGCAAAATCACCTCAATGGTGCTGTCTTCTTCTATTTCATGTTTTATTGCGAGTTGTTTATATTGCCCCTTTCGCTTTTATTTTTTGTTTGCTTGTCAATCATTCAAACAAACTTTCAGTTTTCTAGATTTCTAGACTGTTTGAAACCTTTTGACTGAAGAAAAACAAAGTGTAACGCTTTTTCCTCTTTAGTTTATTTGTAGTTTTTGAGCTTAGTTAGTCGAACCAAGAATATGTCCGAATTGCCTCCATGCTGTTATTTCCTTCTTGGTGTTAAGAGACGTAAGTACTTGACTAGCTTTAACCAGTGATTCCTGACTTTATTTGGAGTAAAAATGTTAATTAAATTTTGGTCTCAAGTGACTTTTTAAAAATTTCAAATGCGATTTAAAAATATATATCTTCCACATGTCGTCAATGGTAACTCAGCCGAGTAACCGCCAAACCCCTGACATCGACTCTAACTGTACAATTCCTGCTGAGCAGAAAAACAAAAAAGAATCCAAATGACACCGGAGACCAAAATTTCATTTTATTTTCCAGATATACCGTTTTTGTCTGAAACGAGTTGACCTTGTTCTTGTAAAAATAAAGGTTAGTTAAAAACTACAGTTGTTCTAATCGTTTAAACCTTTTAGAATGGAGATGTTATCTGCTGTTTCTAAACTAACTACCTACCTCCATCCAGTCTCAAGACCATTCGGTGGTGAATTTCACACCTACACAAGTATAATACATTTGAATATGTTTTACTATACAGCTACAAGCACAGTGCCTTTGATTGTATATTATATTTAGTTTTCCCAGAAGGTTTGAAAGACCCCAATCACCTACAGTTCAGTTGTAACCTCTCTTTTTGTTGCGTTTGCCGTTTATGAGAATAGAGGGAGATATTACTGCGGACGCGGTTATCGGGCGGCAACGGGATATAATGAAAAACATCCTTTTTGAGACCGCATTCCGGACCAAAATAACCCACCGACAATGCAATATCAACAAGTCTAAACAAACTGGCTGATGCTATTTTAGGAAAGCTGTCGTTATTGACTTTTAGTCTGGTAATTAAATTTTTGTAGATGATGGATCAATGTGTTTGTACAAAATGGTGTATCTGCGCCCATCGTGATACCTACACGGAGAAAAATGCGTTTCTAATTTATTAAGAATCTCCTTAAATTATTGGTAATCTGGTTGAACCAAAACCTCCTAGATTCACAAGGCCGGGACACTCATTCAAAGCAGCCTCCTAACTTGTATGGGATTTTACACAAACGTTCGTTCTAATTTTTTTTTCAATTTATTCTTATTTAATAAAACATCTTAAAATTTTATTTTATTTATTTATGAAACAAACAGTCATTTATATATTTAGCATAAACAGCAATTATTTACAATATTAGACCAATAATGTTCCATTAATTCTCGTAGTTGATTCAATATTTGCACCTATACAATATATTTATAAATGACAAAGATATATAAAGAATAAACATTATAAGGAATTACAAAATGTTATAAAAACAATTAAATGTTTCAGTTAATTTAAAAAAATAAATAATAATACTTTTTAATTGAGGCTGATTTGATTCAGTGTCCTGGCCTTGTGATCTAGGAGGTTTTGGTTGAACACGGGATTGCATACCTTTAACGAATAAATTAGCAGGTTTCCTAATAAACTTTCAGTAAATCACGAATGTGTTGAATTCACAAACATCCTAAGATTTTCGCATTTACACGTGTTCCGATTTGTTACGAATGTACTAAAAGTTTAAAGACGGCCTGCATTCCAGTTTTTAACCAGATTTTAATAAATCAGTAATAATCATTTTCTCCGTGTTACTCCGCACAGTCCGTACGTATTTATTGAAATCCTGTTAAAACGTGATGGTAATCCATTTCCTGATAAAATATCAGTCCATTCGGAATATATCGTAATACGTGTTTATGCATGTCCTCTTCTCCTAATAAATAGAATGACGAAATGCCACAGTGTTAAATTTTACGAACACGTGTTCCGCTGCCCTCATTTCGTTGTACTGATACTTTGTTAGGAAATCTGTTAATTCATTCATTAAAGGCCTGCAGTCCCGTTTTCAATAGTAATACGAATAAGTATGTTTTTTGTTTCTGTTTGTAAATAATATCTATGTATGTTTTTCTGAATCTGTTTGTAAATAATAAAATTAGATAGAGACTTGAATTCGTAATAAATTCACAAAAACGGCGCTATACAAGTTATCCAATTATTATCAGACCTACTTAAAAGTGTTGTGGACAAAAACTGCCAATCCTAAATGGATAGATTCCGCTATCTTAAACTGAATACATCTTTTAATTTTTTTTTACTGGAACAACTTTTCTTTAATAACTTTTGAAGATCAATTTAATATATCATTGAAGAAGAAGATAATACTAATAAATCTAAACGAAACATGAAACAGAACAAGACACAGAAAAATAAAAAAGATAACGGTCTCAACTGAATCGAAATGAAAAACTTGTTCCGAACTGGGAATCGAACTCAGTATCTCTGTCTTACCTGGACAACGTCTTTAACCACTCGACCAATATGACTTAATTATTATACATCATTTTTGTCTATCTCATATTTCAAATTCAGTATTAATTGAATCTTTTTGAATGATTACAAATTTTAATAGAATTAAATTTCCCATTTGTCGGATCGTTAAAGACGTTTTCCCTGCAAGACAGAGATCTTGGGTTCGATTCCCAGTTCAGACCGTTATCTTTTTATTTTTCTGTGTTATGTTTGACGACATTTGAATGGAAGGTTCTCCGAAGAACTAGCGTATTGATTGATCCCTTGCTACCGCGATACGCTGCCTGAGATACGCCAGACGCGTACTCCAACATTTGTATGAAAACGGGTCGCTTTTACGACTTGTTCTGTGATCAACGGGGAATGTTTTGTAGTTCTCTTCAAGGCCCAGGTTCACTCCTCTCTTTCCTTAAACGGACCCTCTGCACAGCATGACATCGGCTCTGATGCAACTCCATTTGTGGAAAATCATGAATTCATCGAATCGATTAGCGAAATCATTGAGTAAAAAATGTCTAGCAAACCTCTGTAAGCAGACGCTCCGTTAAATCGAATCAATCAGCACAAGAATATATAATTAATTATGTGAATTTTTCCTGTTATTATTCATATATTGCCACTTTTACTTGCGAGGTAGCTGATTCATTCAAGAAAGAAATTCCTAATACGGGAGTTGGACGTAAACACAGACAAGTTGGGCACTACGAAACTCTGCGAACTCCTTTACGGTTGGCAAACACGTTCTTTGAAAACTATCCCCGGTCTAGCTTCACTAGCTATTTAGGTAGGTACTGCATATGTAAATTTTCCCGGCAATTTTCCTCGGCCAAAGTCCCCGCCCACCGACAGATGGCAGTGCGCGCATTAATCCGAGACGCAAACCGCTGCAAAATAATAATTATTATCTTCCCGCCACGCCCTGTGATAGAAACAAACTTTCTAAACGCCCCGCACTACAAACGGGCAAAATGAAGACACCTAGTAGCAAAACTTTTAAATTGTTATGATTACGTTTTTATCGAAGTGATCTTTTTGTTAGGTGGTTCGGCTGGATGTGTGGGTTTTGGGGACGTAGTTTATAGTGAGGAACAGAGGGACCGGTCCTCTCCGGTGCCTACAGGCGATTCCGTAACTACTTCGGGTGGTTCCGCCGTTTGTCGGGTGATTTCGGGTTTGTGCTGCCAGGTGGAGATTTTTAAAAAGTATGTTACGCTATCAATTTTTTTTTATTATTATATGCTAAACAGAATTACTTGAATTTTGTGAAATGTGCCTCTACTCTAGCAAGGGTTGATTTTTTTGTTACTTTCACACCGTGGAACTTTCACCGTTTTCATGATAATCTGCAACTGTATTTAAAAAAATAAAATTGGGTGCCAGTCATTATTTTTTACTCTTTAGGGTTACCCTTTTATTGTTTGAGTCTTAACGAAAAGAAAAAAAATGGCACTTTTGTTTGAGATTTAAATTAATTATTTTTAAATAACCCCCTGAAGTTTTGCGGAATGAGCTTGATACACGGCATATTTCTGCACATCGTTGTGAATTGTCAACTTTTAAGCAAGGATTTGATTTTAAAGAGGATGCTTCAGCTCATTTTTTTTAATTATTTGATAAAAGGTAGTTTTTGATTCTGAAGAAACATGCATGCCATGTCTTTCTCACCGAAAATGACTTTGTGTCAATTTTACCCACCTAGCAACACTGGTCACACCCACTTCTGATGGCCATATAATAACGTCTGATAGGAGGTTAGTTCCAACAGTTGAATTACCATTTCTATCCCGATGTTCCGCACTTCCCGACGTCTCTTCGCTGCACCATCCCGCCAACCACCTAACTCTCCATCCAAACTTTTACACTCATTAATACTGTTGCATACTAATAATTAATACTGCTGTTCTCAAAATGGCAGTAACTGAAAGACATGTTACCTTCCCGCTGACACACCTTATCAATCTATCTATAGCTAAAAGCGTATTTCCCACATCCCTTAAAGAAGCTACTGTTATACCTATTTATAAACAAGGATGTAAAAATGATATCAATAACTATCGACCAATAAGCCTTCTCAGTACCTTTTCTAAAATATTGGAAAAAGTACTAAAAAAACAACTTATGATGTACCTAGAAGATAATAACCTAATATCGAAATCTCAGTACGGTTTTAGAAAAAACTTGAGTACTGCCGACGCCATAGACGATATCATAAATACGATCACAAAAAGCTTAGACCAGGGAAATAAATCTTTGGCAATTTTTATAGACCTGCAAAAGGCCTTTGACACGATAGACCATAAAATCCTTTTCAAGAAACTTAAAACAATTGGGATGTCAAACACAACTCTAAATCTACTGATAAGTTACATGTCAGAACGTTCACAGTGTGTTAAAATTGATAAGTGTAAAAGTAAACCTCTCCCAATCAATTACGGTGTACCGCAAGGAAGTGTCCTAGGACCTTTATTATTTCTGATATATATAAATGATATCTGCAACTTACACACCAACGGAAAAATCATTAGTTTTGCCAACGACACTGTCATTTTATTTAATGAAAGTGATTGGATAACCACCTACAAAGAAGCTGAAAACGGGCTTATCCTTCTGCAAAAATGGCTTATGCAAAACTCACTCACACTTAATGTTAACAAAACTAAATATTTAACGTTTTCTATAACGGCTAGAGGACAACCAGCTGAGGATTATGCTCTCAAATTACATGATTGTCAAGGAAAAAACGAAACGCAATCATGCCACTGCCCCACCATAATACACTCTAGAAGTATAAAATATCTCGGCATTGAAATTGATGAAAATCTTCGATGGGACTCCCACATAAATAGTATTACAAAGAAACTCACAAAACTTATATACTACTTTAGAAATATACGCAATATACTAAGTATAAATGATTTATATAAGGTATACTATGCTCTCTGTCAATCACGCATAGAATATGGGATTATTGGATGGGGATCTGCCTCAAACATCCACATGAAGCAGCTTATTAAAACTCAAAAAGCAATAATAAAAATAATCCTTAAAGTACCCATAAGAACTCCATCAAAAGCCATTTTTAAAAATTTTAAAGTTTTCAGTATAATAAAACTATACTCAAAAAATGCTCTAATCAAATTTACAGAAAAATATGAGTACCCTGCTGACCATCACAACTATATAACAAGGAAGAAATCCTCAAAACTATTGAACATCCCAAAATTAAATACGTCTTTTGGCCAGAAAAATCATCATTTCCATGCTACAAAACTATATAATGCCCTCCCAATTGAACTCAAAAACACAACGGAGACACAAAAATTTAAAAACGACATCAAATTATGGCTAAGTAAACACGAAGATGAGGAAATCAATAAAATTATGAACTGAACAAATGTGAAGACAATTTTTTAAATTTTTTTTGTAGAAATTAACAAGGAAATCACGATCTACACCTATACCAAAACCTACAGTCCGCCTCGGAACAGGAATACCTAGTGAGGAGGACTGCGAATAATATACTTAACTTTGTAATTAAAATTGTCGATAATAAAAAAAAAAAAAATAAAAAAAAAAGTACCTCTCAGTAGCAAACGACGCATATATAACGGAAAGATGATGTATTATTTAATTTTACTCGAAATTCTGCCTCAATAACAGGTGCGCCTAGTGAGGCAGGTTATGTCCAACTTGAATATACCTACTATTATTTTCTCGTTAAAAAAAGGAAAGAATCGAAACGTTACTTTAATTGACTTTAGCTGTGTTTGGTGACCAGATCTGAATGGCCAGGTATTTCCCCAACATCCTCTTCCCTATCTTCTTCTCCTCTCCACTCCATTCATCCTCAACATACCGCAATAATTGGGGATGTCACAATCCCATTTGCTACCATATTCATATTTGTTATAGGTCCTAAAAACGTGTTGGTTGTTTATCAGTTGTGTAAATTTAAAAATAAGTTTATTAGTATGCGGCGAAAACTTGCCGATATGAAATACTGTTAATTTTATTAATAATCTTGTTATTCGTTTTTCTGATAAAAATCGGACTGCAGGCTTATAACGAATCAATTGAAAGATTTCCTAACAAAGTATCAGTCAAAAAATGCTGATATTGATATTGACATTTTGCTATTGTCGTATTCCGTCATGATATGTATTAGGACAAGTAAACGTGTTCTTGATATATTCTGAATGACTAATATTTTGTCAGAAAGTTAGCATCCTGTCACTTTTTTAACATGATAATTTTTCTCAGTGTAAGGGGGTATGTGTTTTTTTTGTAAGGCTTCACATACATTGTGTACCAGTTAATTAGTGAATACTTACCATGGGCGGACCGCGGTCTTCTACAGATTTCTAGGAAAAAAACTCCAAAACAAACTATTTTTATTTCTGATTACAGAGTTGTTTGCTCGTATTTTTTTTCAAACGTAAAGTTTTCCTCACCCAATTAATTAAAATTTTAACTAACAATACATTCATAATACACATCAGAAATAAAAGGAAAACATTCTTCTCAATTTACAGGAAAACAAACCATTTTTGACGACCAACGTAAAAATATCATTTTCCACAAAATATCATAAACGAAAATATTTTTGTTATTTTCGTATTTAAGCACACAGTAAAGTAAAATTGAACAAACAGTAACGTCACAAATTTTATTGAATTTGTTGTATTTTGCCGTTATTGTCTGTTTTATATTTATTTGGTACTTAACCTACATATAATAATTATTTTTGGCTGATTTATGTAACGCCGTTTTCGTGAAAAGGGCGCCGTACAAATATAAATATTGTTTAAGGCGATGCACTACGTCGTGTAATATTTTATATCAAGCCGCCATCAATAACACCCCTTACGTAGATGGCAATAAGGTTTAAATTCCCGCTTAACACCATCCGCCTGTTTTGATTTATGCAAGAAAAAAACATTGCCAAAAAAAGCCTTTTATTTTATTTTGTGGATGTTCAGGCATAATTTTTTTTTTCCGTACATTTTATAAATAACTTAATTTGCCACATTATACAATAAAATCATAACCGAAAATGGGTTCGTAAGTAGGAGATTTTGAACTTTAAAGCAGTTTTCATATGCCTTATACATTATTTTTTTCTGGGCTTATAAAAAGACTTATCTAAAAAATACTCCATTATTTCAAAGGCCAAGATGTATTCTACTCGCAGTATTTAATTAAAGCATCTGAAACATTTCTAGGCGACCAAAATTTCAAACCAAAAACACATGATTTTGCATTACTACGTAGTGCATCACCTTAATAAATATTACTGGCTTAAAACTAAGATTTATGATAATAACTAGTGACTTACATCTAATACTTGTATCTAATAACTTACTACTAAGGCTTATAACTACTGATTTACAACTGTGACTTCAAGTTCGAGACCCACAACTAACATACTTACTTTTTGTGGGTTTTGCTCGTGTTGGCAGTGATTGGACTGACAAGTTAATTATAATAAATAAATACATTTAAAAACTCTGTAGGTATTGGTACTAACAGGTAACATAGAGGTAAGTTATTGCTACGAGTCGAATCAGTTTGACGATTTTATACGTACATTCGCATTCTACATATTTTACACAAATTATTATGTTCTATAAACTAACCTTTTTAAGCTGTCGTACCCTTAAATTAAATATACCAATCCTAAGAAAAAGTCCAGTTATATTCAATTTTTCAATTAAGTCCTAAATCCTGTATCTAAATTTCGCCAATAAACAATTAGATAATGTTAATTAAGTGTTATTCTCAAGTGACCTACCAGGTAAGTATTGTACTGTATATTTTCTCCATAAATAGTTAAGTAATAACATAGATCACTGTAGAAATGTATTATAAGTTTGTACAGCGCCCTTGGGGTGTTTTTGCACAAAAACGGCGCTATACAAGTCATCCAAGTATTATTATTATTCTATTTTACTATTAGCGCAAGAAGAAGAAGGAAGCTCTTCAATACATTAGTATTATTTAGGTGTTTTTCGTAATTAATTTTAGAACAAGCGTTCAAAAATGCGCCTAATGGGCTAGCTGGTTTTATAGAAAATAATAGAATTAAATGAATGATTAAATAAATTAATTAAATATATGAATGAAATTAATTAAAGAATTAAACGAATGAAATTAATTAAAGAATAACCGCATTAAGATGATTCATCGCTCAACAATTACACAAATTGATGTGTCTTAATCTTTTGTATTTACTTCATTATTTATTTATTATTTATTAACGCCCTATCGGGCTTTTACATAGTAAGTTGACAGTATATGTATGTAAGTGTATCATGTACATGGATAAAATAGCTAAATATAATTTACTCATAAGGTAATTAGAAAATAATATGGTAAAGTAAATCAAAGTATAAAGACAAAACCTTTTTTTAAAGCTAATAAATAATACAAATTAATAACTAGCTAATAGGTCTGAAATTAGTTGCCTTTTGAAACTCACAAAGTTATTAACTATTATGGTAAAGTTACAACTAAAATTGTTTTCATTTCTGATATAACAAAAAAATACCAACCTAAAAACTTACAATCGCGAAAGTCTGTTTTGTGTGTGCCTATCTATGAACTGATATCATAATATTATCATCTAACCACAAAATATGTGGTTTGGTTTGTTGTTTTAAAAAGCTTAAAATCCATTGAATATGTTCGGGTATTAGGAATCTTTAAATAGCATAAAACAAAGTCGCTATCCGCGACTCTCTTTTTGAGCGCTTAGTTCTTCTACGCAACGGATTTTGATAGGTGTTTCACTATCACTTGTAGAATTTCTTCCGGAAGGTTTATATGATGTACATGCATATTATTTAGAGAAAAGTCGATGTTTTGTAATCAAGTCGTAAAAAAATATTTTCGGACGCTTACATTGCTAATGTTGGCTAAAATTTATGAGTTACATCAAAATTATGTACTACGGAATTTTATCTTAAAATGGTATATGTGTATCTCCTAAGAAAAACACTCCAGCAACGCCGGTTAAATGTCAGCTAGTGGTATATAAAACTATTCGGATTTCATAATGTAATTTATTAAGTGAATACCGCACAAGAGTCTCAACTGCTTCCAGTGAGACTATGGCATCCACAGTTGGAGTATGGTGTGCGGCTGAATTTAGTGGGGAAGGGAGGGTATGGGGAAGAGGAAGGTGGGGAGAGTACCTTGCTATTCTGATCTGGTCACCAAACACGGCTAAAGCTATTTCAAGCAACGTTTAAATTATTAATGGTGGTCTTACACCAGGGCTGTACTAAAAGTATATTCCTCTCTGAAACGTACCGCAAATACACTATATATTATTTGAAATGATTATATGTACCTACTATGTGCTACCGCTAATCGTATATTTTGCATTTAAGAGTGTATTAAAACGTTCAAGGCATAACTTTTTTTTCAATGTTTTGCGTGTTTTTATATAGAATGGTAAAGTATGATAGAAAGCCTGCCGATAACGAATATATGTTTACGAAATTTCATACGTAATAGACGTACTCGTTGTATTGTCGATGTGTAGCTTCAGAAATATAAGTAAATTGCTTGCGTTTTCAACCGCTTGCCTTTAAATTTTAAATCCTTGAAAATCTATTTCTGCCCATCGACTGGTTAGTTCACATTCAGTTAGTTATCCATTTCCTGCAACTAACGCCTGATAATAAATTAAATTTCTTAGATAAAATTCATTCTCGTTGTATTTTTGATTCGTTTTGAGTAAGGCGCCGAAAATTCGTCGTAGCTAGTGGTGTCCACCCGGGAATATTCCCCATAAGTTCCCTAAAGTTGGGGATTAATTTATTTTCATTAATAAATTTATTCTTAATGAGGTCTTCAATTTTTGATAAATCTTTATTTTATTTAAAGAATCAATAGCGTCAGTAATATTAATTTTTTGGTATCTCAAAAAATTACGAAGTTATGTGCTTTTGAAGTTAGTTGGGTAAAACGTATACAACCGAGTCCCGTGTCGTGACATAAAACACAATTCAATACAATTTGTAATTCGAATGGCAGTGATGCAGTAGAAACGAAGTTCTACCACCCGGCATTGTATATTATTTATACTGGGTTATTAGTTATTACAGATGTTCTCTCTTACGTGAGAACTATCCAGTTACAAAAACTCTTTTAATTTACAGACAAAAATCTACAATTGCATAAAAATTACATACTGTAACATACAGATAAAAATATAATTAAATACAGGTTACGTACAATTAAAAAACCAAACAAATAATAATAATGTAAAATTATACATAAGTTCAGTAAAATGACAAATGATACTAGTAGAAACAAGAGACACGAGAGTTACAGAGATATATAATATAATTATCTATAATAACATATTATTTAGCAGCATCAGAACATTTTTTTGAATCTGTATAGATTATCGACGAAAATATCTACTTCAGCCCACTCAATCTTATTATACCTTTGGGTCAGATGGCTAAAATAGATAGTAAATAATAATAAAATCTTTCGTAATTCTATATGTATTTAAAATGCAAAAATCAGTCACTTTAAATACATGTAGGATTAGGTACGAAAGATTTTTTTAATATTTATATTGAGGGATCAGTAGGATTTATAGGCCCTGTTAGGAGTTCTACCGAGCCGAACCCTCTGATATGAAAATATCTGGAGTCGGTGAATTATTTTCCCATTTGATCTCTGGTGAGTTGACGTGTTGTTTTTGTATTGTTTTGTATTTATATTGCTTATATAATGCACTTGCATAATGTGGATTGACTAGATGATCATTTGTGAAAAAGTGTGTGGAAGAGTTTAGTTTTTCCTATGGGGAAGATTTAACCCGGACATAAAGTCGAAAAAAAAAGTTATAATAAGTGTTTTATTATCTTTTTTGTAATAAATAGATGTAATGATATCCTCACTGCGATCTCCCGTGCTAAGAATTTCATTTACGTAAGATTAAAATTTAGTAGTATGGATAATAGCACGTACCGTGACATCACACGCTTATCGGCCATTCGGTATTTTACAAAAAAAATGTGTTCAGCATACTCTAATATAAATTTATAAATAACATGAAATTTCGTTGTAGGAGATTTCACCGTTTTCATGAATATTCCCACAATTTTTTTCGGGAATATTCCCCAAAAATAAATTTCTGTGAATTTACCCATCACATTTAAACCCCAGATCTCACGCATCTATCTAGCAATCGTCAGGACAATAATTAATCAAACGATGAGACTATTAATTATTATATTTTGCACACCCCATGTAGCAGCGAAAGGAGGGTGGGAGTGGTGCCGTGTCCGACGCCACGCGACACGCGACTGACGGTGACGCCTGACATCCCGTGGTGTTTCGGCGCCGACTCTAGACGGTTTGACGGTGACTGACGGTCCGTTTAATCGTCGTGCCTGTAACGTAGACCCGACGGTGTGCAGTGTTAATAAGTAATACCTATTATTATTTAAACCCTCCGAAACTTGTCAACTTTTAACCTCGCGAACCTTTGGGACTAGAAGCCATCCATGATGCTAGTAAATTCATAATGAACTGTTTTTAAATAGAACCACGAATTCATTTTCTTAAATTTGATACATGTTTAGTCTTATTCAAACCACTACACGGAGAAAAATTACTGATAAAAAATAATTGCTGATTTATTAAGAATCTCTTAAAATTATTCATCCGGTTAAAAACGGGATTTCAGGCCCGTGACGAATTCATTGATATATTTCCTGATAGGCTTTTAGTAAATTATCGTATATGCTCCGATATTTTTACGAATTTACTAAAAGTTTATCCGGACACGACATGCAATCCCGTTTTTAATCGGATTATCAATAACTTGAAGAGATTCTTAATTAATTAGCAATACTCATTTTTCTCCGTGTATGCCAGAGACAATTAAAAAAATATATTTCTCAAATTTCGGTCACCGGATAAATCGGAACATTTGTAGTCATTAAATAAAGTAGGTTAGGATTTTTGGGCTAGTTTTTTTTTTGTTCTAATTTGTCATGGAACCCAACTTTCGACCCTTGATCCCCATTAAAAAGTAAATTGATTTCTTTATTATCGTTGTCTTAAGGCGTTGCACTACGTCGTGTAATATTTTAAATTGAGCCGCTATCAATAACAACCCTTACGTAGATGGCGAAAACGTTTAAATTCCCGCTTAACACCATCCGCCTGTTTTGATTTATGCAAGAAAAAAACACGGCCAAAAAGTGCCTTTTATTTTATTTTGTTGATGTTCAGGCATAAATATTCAATTTTTTTTGATCATTTTATAAATAACTTAATTTGCCACATTATACAATAAAATCATAACGGGAAAATGGGTTCGTAAGTAGGAGATTTTGAACTTTAAAGCAGTTTTCATAGGCCTTATACATTATTTTTTCTGGGCTTATAAAAATACTTATCTAAAATATACTCGATTATTTCAAAGGCCAAGATGTATTCTACTCGCAGTATTTAATTAAAGCATCTGAAACATTTCGAGGCGACCAAATTTTCAAACCAAAAACACATGATTTTGCATTACTACGTATGGCATCTCCTTAAGGGTGCCCATTTGTATTGTACTTCAGTTAACTGCTAACTATAACTACCTTTCTTCCCATCTCCCTCTGCCCCAATTAGTGCGAGTGATGTCATACTTGATTGCGCAGTTACTAGTTTCCCACTGCTTTCTTTGTCTGAATATGGGTCGTAGGTCGCAGATCGCAACTTTGTTTCTTTTTCATGTGCGTAAATAATTGTCCACTAAATAAATTACATGATGTCCTACTTCTGTTGGTTTCACTGTGAAATTGTGAATTATGACGTATTGGAACTGCACGCAACAAATTTATATATGTAATTGCTCGACACCCCATTAGTGCCATTAATTATTGGTAAAATGTTAGTAAATTTTTTTTTACATCAACTAATCCTGAGAATCTGCGAATGCTTATTAAGTCAACGAAGGTGACCGGATAACCCATCAAAATGATAATTCAACACACCTTTAAAAAGTTATATAAAGCTAGATATAAATTGAGATTTTTTGTGATTTATTTTGGGGTGTTATGCCGTATTGCGCTACCTCAATGTTTAGCCAACGTTTCGGACAGCATTAACGTGTCCATCATCAGGGCGGATGTGTAATCCACATTTAATTATTAATTATTACACTTCTGCCATGATTATGGACACTGTATTGCTGGCCGAAACGTTGGCTAAGGAAGGAAATATTGTAACACGGCATAATATCACTATGATATATTTAGAAGTTATTTATTTATTCACGGTACAAGTACTTTTAAATACAGAATAAAGCCATATACAAAAAAAACAGGATTACAAACAATTATGCAGTGCAAACATACTAATATAAATTTAACATCCGAAATTTACAATCAGGCTATTCGAATCAAAATTTCAACTAATTACTATTTTTTTAATATATGAAATACTCTTTAAGTCCTTTCGGTACTGTTAAAAGTCATGAAGCAAAAACTTGTTAAATGGGTTACGTAGTTAAGGTTTTTTATCGCTTTTAATTACTATATCACTATAAATGTGTGTTGAGTTATCTTGGAACCAAATAGTGCATCATGTGTGACTTGTATTAAATTTTTCAACATTCGAGCCGGTATAGATCAACGTAAAAACAGTCGCGTTTCGCTTATCGTCTCAATTTTCTAATAAAGGAACAATCCGACAATCTTCGCATGAAATTGGATGCTGCGCAAAAAGCTCTGGAGCTTTATCTGTGTGGGTATAATAATGGATAACTTCTTCTAACACGGATTAAGCCAGTTTGATATCTGTGACCAAGGATATAAGGCGCAATATTCAGTATATTGTTTACGTTGGTGACATTATGTTATTATTTATGTCCGTGTGTTATTTGAATACCTAAATTGCTTGCCACACATGGTCTGCCATGGAAATATATAATTTCTGTAGATAAGGGCCCGCCATGAATTCGTCGTGTTATTACGAATATTATCAACATTGCCAGACGGTTTGTTTAATTTTCCCGCCAGCAGCCTGACGGAACAAAGGATACTTAATTGAAATTGAACTCCGGCAGTGGTGACCGCAGGGAAAAACAAACTTCTCGAGAGTCATTTTCATTTATTAAACATCGCGTTCGGTTTAATATTGTGTCATTCAATTGACCCGCGCTGTTTTTAATTCTCTTTTCACATGTGATGAAGATGACGTTTTGACTAAATGATTAAATTTTGTTTTATTTTTAAACCAGTATATATTCCTCTCGCTTCGTCGACCGATTTCGTAAGAAGCCTTTCTTTGTCAAGGCAAAATTATGCATAAATAATCAGTACCTACTGCCTTGTCACTAAGCAGTGGGAATTAGTACTAGGAGAAAGGTTGGGTGTCGGAACTGCTAGGGCGGGAAGGGAACAGAACCATTTATTTATAATTTGTAAATACATTTGAATTTCACTTTTGTTTTGAACTGGAAATTACCCCACTTCCCGACATCTGATCGAGCCGAAACTCGACAGGTAGATTCGTTGTCGATGACAATGCATTCTATCAACTTGGTGGCAATCACGTACACACAGGCGGACATATACTCATTGCTCTCTGAAATCGTGTGACATTACTGCACTTTATATACATATTATGTCGATCCTACCTGGGAAATGAATGTACAATTTTTTTTTAATTTTTAATAGACAATAAAATAGATGTGTTATAGTAAAAAAAATAGTTTTTTACGGGTTGATTTTTTTCGAATTGAATTTTGACTTTGAAAGATGGAAGATGAAAAACCTAAATCGATGTATAAATCATATTTTCTTTTGTCAATATATTTTGAAAAAATGCAAATAGTATCTATTATATGTTTATAATCTTATAAAGTTATATGATTTATCTGCTTTCGTGTGTTTTAAAAATGAATCTTTTCAATTTACAGCAATATTTGGAGTGTCCCACTTTGTATCATGATGTTTTATGGTTTGTCCTAAGGCGGCAGAAATATAGAAAACGACTAATACTACCTACTTCTAAATTGATTTACTTGTAACGGTACCTAACCAACTTCTTGTTTTACGTTTAGGTTTGATTATTTTTTCGCGAAAGTTTTAAATTTATAGTATTTACATGTTTAAATGAGTGCCATTGAAATCCTAGACATAACACGAAGAACGCACAGTAGCGATAAATTTTCGAGTCTGTTAACTAGTTTCCCAAGCGTTCAGGAACTAAATTACTCAGCTTTTTTATTTGTTTTTTTTAAACTTAAAGTTAAGGTCGTATTTTCATGATTTATTTTCTGAAGAAGTGGAAAACGTCATTGTTGCTTACAATACAAGTAATATCAAATGAAACACTAATGGGCCCTACGGAGTATTGCCGATTTATTCAAAATCTCTTCAAATTGTTGGTAAAGGTTAAAAACGGGACTGCAGGCCGCTTTATGATAAACCTTTTAAAAATTCATAACAATATCAGAACGCATGCATCTGCGTTTGTCTTAATAATATACAGGTTGTCCGGGGATAAAGTGCGCTAACTTCGGGTTTGATGGTAGAAGTAAAAAAGATATTTTTCCATAGAATAATATTTATTATCCGATACAAACAATTCAACTTTTTACCTACAAATTAGCTTAAAAATATTCACCCCCCGAAGTAAGCGCACTTTATCCCCGGACAATGATAAATGTATAATGATAAATGCGAAAATAATTTTTATGAACACGTGTTCCGACATCGTGACAATTTATTTGTATTTTACTAATAGTTTATCAGGAATCCTATCAATTCATTCGTTAAGGGCCTGCAGTTCCGTTTTTAATCGGAAAACGAATTTGAAGAGATTCTTAATAAATTAGCAATATTTTTATCAGTAAGTTTTTCCGTGTGGTGTTATTCGAAAGGTAAACTTACAATATAAATAAATAGAAATGGACAATAATTATTTTTTGTGAAAGGCATCAATCCAGAGGCAAATATATTATAAATGCTTTTAGCTTCACAAATCCTACAGTCATTATAATATATGCGCTAGTACTAACAACAAATATCAATCATAAAAATAATTCACAGCTCGTATTAAATATATTTGTTTAGTCAATAATTTGACAAATTGTAAAGTGTCGCTTTAGATAAGTCTACACAAAACCTTCTACCTTTATTTTAAGATACTACGTAATAATGAATTTAATCGCAAAAGTCATATTATTAATTAATAAAAACAGCCTCACCCGATCAGCCCATGTCAATTAATTCTCTTCTCTCAATCAAAGCAGTAAAAAGTCGAGTAGAAGTTGCTCCGTGCATATTGTCAAGTAGGTATGTATTTTCCCATCGTGGCATCACATCGCCGTGATGTTTGTTGAATAACGGCGTGACGGCATCCTCTACAATCGCCGGTTCTGGGTAATGTGACCATATAAACATTCAACTTGCAAGATGATTCATTTCAAATCGGCTACTCATCAAAGGACATTGTTCATGAAACGTTGCAGAACTGAAATGCTCCATTACATTATTTATATTTTTATTAATAATTATAGAAGATAATATTATCAACCCTCTAATAAAAAAGATTCGGTCGCATCTAGTGATGGAACCGAGGACCTCAGCCTTGCCGGGGCTTTGCTCTACCACTGAGTTCTTCCGATCCTATCCCTCAGTCACATTTAACCCTTCAGTACTTTCATCAATTTTGTTCAGTTTGCAATGTTTTCGGTGTACTTTTGAAATGCGCTTTATATATCATTTTTTAAAATTTTCTTTAAAAATTAATACTGTTTTATAAACTAGATAAATTTAACATTGTGGTGTATGCATTATAAAATAATATAAAATAATCATTACCTTTTCTAAATAATATAATTTGAATATCAATTTTTTTTTTAATCAAATTATTTTTTTATTCCAATCGTAGAAAAATTGAGAGATATCGATTATATTATATTTCGATTACACATTCGTTTTGTTTGGGGAATTTGTAAATAACTTCACTTTTATCTCGTTCATTTAATAAAAATAATTTTTAATGTTTTCTATTTTTTAAATAGCAACGCGAAATACGAATTATTCATTTTACCTATTTTTAGGATTTTATCAATGGCATCCAGTATAAATATTTGAGGCAATCTGGAAAGAATTATTATTTTTCTTTCTAACGTCAAAAAATTACGTATTTCCGCATGATAGAAAAAAAATTAAAAACATTTATAAAATATGGACGCCCGGTCATATATGACCCTAAAACGCTGGAGGGGTTAACGCCTCTCATAAAAATTTCTGATATGAAATATTGTTAATTTATTAAAAATCTGGGCAAATTGTTAGTTTCCCTGTTAAAAACGGGACTAGAGGCCTAAAACGAATGATTTGACAAATTTCATAACAATCTATCAGAAAAAGCACGAATATGTTAGGATGAAGTCGGAACACGTGTTCTTCAAAATATTAATACTTTCGCATCTCGTCCATTATATTTAATCGCACAATACCACTTGCATTGAACACGTGTTCAGATATATTATGAATGACTAATATCTTATCAGGAAATGATCAAGCAGTCACATGTTTTAACAGTATCTTGATAAAAATCCGTACTTATTTTTCTCCTTGTAGGTATATAATGTCACGTGTTTTATATCGCGTTAATTAAGGCAATATTCGGATTTATTTGCATAAATAGACATGGTGCTTTCTGAGTCTGCACCAACGGGTTTTGAATCGGCTCCTTTTCCAAAGGACATAATGTATTGTCTTTGTACGGACACGACTTTTCCGCCAGCCACAGCTTATTAATGGCTCTTTGTGTTATTCTGACGCTAAAGGACGCGTCATCATTGTCCTGGGTCCGAGTCCACTGTCTGAAGAGAGATCGGAGTATTGTATTATGCGAGGCATTATAGTGCAGGACATCTTATTATATCATTACAAGGAATGGGATGCGCAACAAGCAGGTACTCTGAGTAACGTGGGAATTATTTAGTTCGTTGTGTTTGGTCGATATTGATGCAATAATTATGATACGCAACAAATGGAGTTCTTGTTCTAATACACTCATGTATGACAGTTAGGCACGAAACTGTTTGGGAAAGGACGAAAATAGGTATGATAATAATGCAATAGGAATGGTATTTCTTAAACGTATGTGTAGTAAAACCTTGTGTATTCGAATTACGATTAGGGATATCCGAAAATAATGCATCACTGAAACAAATAAGTTTACGAAATGGATGATTATATGGTTTGGACATTTGGAACGGACGAACAGAGCAAGAAGTTTGCAAGCAGATAATTTCAAGCATGAGTTGATGGAAGTAAAGAATGGTCGTTCCCATAGTGCCAACAATTGTAACTCTCAGATTCAGTACGGGTTATGTATGATCCACTAGCAATGCATTGCTTTGTCTATGCGTAGATACACGCTTCGTCGGTTTAATAATAAACTAATCTAAAGACATTTTCTGACCGAAGATAAACGCTTTGCGACTGAAATTAGACTTTGTTAGCTCATCAATTATGTCACCGAAAATTTTATCAACATTGATTATAATTAATTCAATGAAATTTGTACGAATTACATCTAATATATATTTACCTATTCTCTTCATTAATTGCTTTGCCAATATAATATGTTTTATTTCCGTTTATTTTATTTTTTATTTTTTTAATAATCGTTAATAGTCTATTCTATTTGTGTATTGAATTATATTTCCGCATACATTTTAGCGACGGAATAACCTCGAAATAGGCATTAACTAATTCATCTGTATCTTTGATTGCCACACCTCGAAGCTCGAAGGACTGATTGTTTTGTATGGTTTACTGATAAAGTCGAGTGGATGATAGACCTTGTTCACGATATTTACACTTGTGGTGTTCTTAGAAACTGCATTTTGTTTTTATACTATATTTTCAGAAATATTCCTGTTTGAATTGCATAATTGTATAACAGGTTTGCCAATTGCCACAGACATGAAAAACTTCTAACATGAGAACCTAAATTTTTTTGTGTATTTACTTTAGTGTAGTATTCTAGAGTATACCTATTCTAAACTACTATAATAATATTCTATTTCATACGTATATAAATACTAGGGTATTTTAGACTAACCGTTGACACAAACTTAGAAGATTGAGTTGTAGTTATTGACCTCGTGCCTCTGTTCTGAATTATTTCCATTCTTTTAACTTGTGTTTTATTGCTCAGAAAAATTGTACAGTATTTCAGGTGGGATGCCACAGAGGTGTTGTAATGTCTAATTTCTTTATTTAATAAATTACCTTTTTTGCAATATTAGTTAATTTTTTAACTATCAAAAATACTAATTTCCTTGCGTCCTGCGTAACTCTGGTTCAATGAACTAAAATTTGCTTTTAATTTAAGTGTCGTTTAACAATTGGAACCGATTGTGTTAAGAGTTCAGACAATAATAATAATAATTTATACAGCGCTGTTTTCGTGAAAAATCACCTCAAGGACGCTGATGTATCTTGTTATACAATATTTTTACTGTCATTTTTAAAATCGGAACTGATTTGTGAAGAATTCATTCTATCCCGTGATTTTTCACGGGCCTGCGCTAGTAGTATACAATTTCTATAGACCCTATTGCTGATGATGATTTGTACCAAGTTACGCTCAAATTGTTTCGGGATAGTCTGACACATCTTCAAATTACACGGATTACTGTTAAAAACGGTATAGCATGCCATTTCCTAATAAACTTTTAGTACCTATAAAAATGAGTTTGTCTTGATAGTAGATAGTGACGAAATGCGAAAATATTAGAATTTTTATTTATTTATTCACGCCATGAAGGCTTTTACATGTATACAATGTTAAATGTACGCTGATCAGGAGTAACACAATAAGTGTATATTACAAAGCATAATAGACCGAGTAAGGACAATATAAGCAGGTACAATACTAATCGTTGAGAGTAGTTGTACATTCAAGTAATAGTTAATAAATAAATACAATAATAAGAGTACAAGACAGGTAGGTACTTAAGGTACTATGAAAGTAGTAGCGGAACAATATTTAATAACATTGTTAATGTTAGTAAAATAAATACGAAATGTTTATTAATTATTAGCATACTTTTTGTAATGCCAGATTGGGTATTATACAGAACATAGCTTAACATTTGTATAGTAATAAACAAAAACGGTTTGTTGTAAAGCAAACTGTTCATAAACAAACATTTATTACGCCCGGTGGAGCGTTTTATGTAACATATAAAAAATTATATGTAGATAAAGTGTGCTTGTAAGAAAAAATAAATGTTATGGATCAGTTACAAATATTCATATACATAACCATAACACATTCGTGTTTTACTGATATTTTACTAGGAAATCTTTCAATTCATTTGTTAAAGGCTTGCAGTCCTGTTTTTAACCGGAATTCGCATACTATGAAGAGATTTTTTAATAAATTAATGACATTTTATATCAGTAAGTTTTCTCCGTGTAGGAAAGAAGTTGCTAAAATATTAATCACGATGTAGTTTATTATGTTTGTAATATAAAAAACGAGGTTTTTGCCATGATTGAAATATGATCGCGAAATCTTGGAATGATTTTAAAAAAACTGCTGTAGAAAAACTGTAATTATCAGGGGATTTATAAATGTGTTTTGTGTTGCCACCCTGGCTGGCTAGAGTAGGTACTGGACTGACAAGATATAAACAGAAGTGACAAAGTTGAACACCTTATCACGCCCGAGCAAACTAAGCCCAGACGGCTTTCCTGTGATTGATCGTCGTCACCTCGCTGCAGCGTGCGCTGTATGGCTGGTGCCTAGCTGCCTGATGGCTGACATCATCAGCTGTTGCTGTTCTGTTGCTATTGTAGTACTAAACATGCCGAACGGTAGTTATGTATATAATAGGTGCCTACCGAATTACTTACATTATAAAACTATGGTCCATCATGTTAAGACCACGTGTGTTAACAACATGGAAGGTTGTACGACGGCTCAGCTGATCGGAGTTTCTGTGGCAAAAGGCAGCTATCTTTACGCAGTGATTCATTTTGATGATTTTATTGAAACTTAGTATTATATTAAACCTCATTTTATTGTTAAACTTCGTGTAGATTAGTTAGGTTCTTTATTATATGTTTAGATTCATTTTAGGCTTACTCATATCTTACTTATCTTTTTTTCGCAAGAAATGGAGAGCATTTCCCGGATGAGAACGTGTAGTTTTTATGACTTGTTATTTTGCTTTTCTTGCGAAATGAATTCGATGTGTTTTTTATACCAATACCACCCTCAACACGAACACCTTATTTATTTATGCAAGTAATGGCAAACGTTAATACACAGCCTCCAATAAGAGAGGGTGTCAACATACTAAGATAACGTCAGGACTCTTAATTTAAGCCGTGATAATAAATATCAACAGATATCCATTTATTTTACGCGAATAAATTTATCCGAAAGTATAAAGAACAATAACGTTATTATATATCTATTTATAATAATTAAAATAAAATAACTTTGTTTGAATACCACTTTATTGTATATATTTATAACCAACCGGTTTCAGTTCAACCCGAACCTTCATCAGGGCTAATAAAAACATAAGTTATTTTATTTTAATTATTATAATTATGTATACCCACAAAGTGTTTGCTACAAGTGAAAAAAAAAAAAAAAAAATATATATATATATCTATTTATATAGATGCGCCGTAGAAATCTCAAAGTGGCAAGCAAAAAGTACGTCACTTGTAGCTGTAGTGCTTCCGATATTGTAGTTTTAGCCAAAACAACTGTCACACGCCGTGTAAGGTCGTGTGCTTCCTTTAAGCCTAAGCAAATTACCTTTAAAAGTGCCAATATGCTTTCGTGTGTGATGAGAAAATGTTTTAATTACTCAGCAAACACTAGTAAAAGCTAAGGAACGGTTCCTTTGTAAAATACATACAAATATTTTTTTTCCGATTATTATAAATAATACAGTTGTTTCCCGTTCGAAGATTTGCGTCGTAGATAAAATGCAAAGCCGACTAGAGTAGAGGTCTGGGCACTATTTATATGCTTACAGTAAAAGAATATACAAATCAACAATAGCAACGAGTATCAACAACAATCGCCGCCATTTGCAAACTGTCGTTGCTCTACTATGACAAATACGAGATCTACATCAAATTGAACGAAAATTGATGTCGCCAATTTAAATAAGACATTTCAATTCCTAGGCCTCACTATTTTTTTAAGGTTATACCCATCAACGTTATATATCATTGAAGTAGAAGATAATACTGGTAAATCAGTGAAACGGAACAATACACAGAAAAATAAAAAAGATAACGGTCTCAACCGGGAATCGAACCCAGGATGTCTGTTGCTGTCTTACTGGGACAACGTCTCTAACCATTCTACCATTGGGACCTAATTATTCTACGTCATTCTTATCGATCTCATATTTCAAATTCAGATTTGACAATATAATCTTGCAACTAATTTTTCGCTTATTTTAAATGATTACAAAGTTATAAAGAATGATTAAAGACGTTGTCCCGGTAAGACAGATCCTGGGTTCGATTCCCAGTTGAGACCGTTATTTCTTTTCCATGTTCTGTTTCATATATCGTTAAGATTTATTAGTATTATCTTCTTCAATGCCATAATTACCAATGAAATTGATTAATTTGATCAATTTATCGCAGCAGTAAGGAGAAATTGAGCTTACTTCGGATGCACTTCCCAACGCATTTCTACCGGTTATCTCTTCAGTGTCTAACAAGTTCGGAACGTGTTGTGACGACGAATCAACTGGTTAGAAGAATGGTTCGGAGTTAGTCGGACAATATCGCGATGGCCTTGCGAGATAACCGGCAAGCTGCGAGGCATAACATTCTTTACTATAAACAACCCAGCACTCAACAGGTTTAACCCTTCGGATACTTGGCTCCAACGTCTGACACGGACGGAGATAGGAAATAAAACATTATTAGGTTGTAAATCTCATCAGACGGTGAATATTTTCAAAGGTGAAAATAAACAGCGGTCTCGCAACTGTGGTAGAAATTCTAGAAATGTCAAAATACTGGTTTGAATTTTCAAATTTATCTTCCCGAATCTTTTTTTGTTACACTAGAAGAAAAATTATCTACATTTTCAAAACTCAATTTATTATGAAAATGACGGTTACCTACACCGCCGGGCGTGGATTTGATTTTTATACAAATCTGCAGTTTTATTCCGAGATTGATGATTTTGCGCACATCACCATCATTTTCTACATGAAATTTAGAAAAACTCTACGAAAAGCCCGGGTAACGCCGGGGACTACGACTAGCTCATAATAAATAATGCTTGATGAGTATTTATTAGGTATTTCCAAATTTGGTTTTGTAGGTAGGTACATCTAACGAACTAACCATCATGCCGTTTCGCCGCATGAGTAGGCGGAGAGTATTGACCGCCAATCAGCTCGGTCGTGGCACTCACTCCTTGCTCCATTCACATTCATATCATTTCACACACACCCTCTTGTTATTCTGACTTTTACATGGCCCGACTCAAGTATTTGGTCTTCCTAGGGCGTCCTCAACTTCTTCTACCATTCACTTTCGCATCATTGTATTCCCCTTACACTCCTTTCTTCGTTCATTCCCTCTACATGCCCAAACCATCTAAGCGTCCCTTTCTTAATCTTACTCATAACGCTTACAGCAGTCTTGCATTTTCTTTGGTATATCTACATTACATGTATAAATAATATTATATCTTTTAGTAAATATATTTTCGTTCGATGTACAGAATAGCAAATGCATTACATTACCATGTCTTACGCTCGCAGTAAACCTCTTTAATCTACATACATTTATAACCCTCACCACTACATAAACAGCCCTGTAAGGGAACATTACGTAAGAAAATGAGTGGATTAAACCATTATTGACCTTTGATATAAACTATACAGAGTTACAAGTGCAGAACCGAAAGTGACATTGAAATAATACTTAAAGTAAAAACACTATCCCATCACATAAACTTCAAAGAAATACAATTAAAGCACGCTTGACATGATTTACTCACAAAACGGCGCAATAAAAAAGTTGACCATTATCATCATTGAGTTGTTTTTGCACAAAAACGGCGCTATACAAGTCATCCAAGTATTATTATCAAGCATAATAATTTCGATTGTCTGTGCGTGGTTGTTTGCGAAAATTGTCGCCGTGAAATCTGGTTCAACGAACTCAAATTTGCTTTGAAAGTGTAATTTTCAATTGAATTAGTTGTGTGAAGAATTCTGACCAAGTACCTGTTATTTAGTATTTTATTATTTCAAAAAATTGGAACTGATTTGTCAAGAATCAAAAATTCATATATGCGCTAGTATTTTATACCTAGAAAATACAATGTTGTACAAATAATATACAGCCAACACAATGACAAAAGAAAGCCATAAAAACTACAAAGTTTTGGTGGTTTCATTGCCCGCATGCTTGGTAGCACTTATTGAAAAACCTACTTTGTAATATACCGTCATATAGTAAAAATCGCAATTATTTGCGGTTCGTGACTTAAAAAATTGCAAAAGTTTTGCAGCAGGACAGTTTAAAATAATTTGTTGTGGGTGTTGAAAATATAGTTAGTCTAAAGCACATTAACATATGCTTATCTTTATTAATATAAAAAGTATAGTATAAATATTTTATTTTTACTTACATCGATTTACATTATTCATATTTTGATATGCCGCCAAAACGATTTGTTCACGTGGAAGGCGTCTGTGACGTCACAACGGCTAGCGTGTGCATTACAGTCCTGAGTCCTGATAAAAGTTGTGTTAGCACCCAGTAGTTGTATCTACGTTTATAAACTTGAAATATTGCACACATTTTGACAATTTTCCTCGTTTGTTTAAATACCCTATCGCCCTGTAATGCACAATATAAATACAAAATAAATAAAAACCATTTAGCCTTTCAGTTATTTGAACATTTTTGGTAGAGTTTGCAATGTATTCTATGTATTTCAAATGCACTATATACATTTTATTTTTTAATTTGTGTAAAAAAATACTATTTTAGAAACTAGCTCAAGTTATCTCTTCTGTTGTATGTATTTTAAAATAAACATTACTAATTCTAAATAAAAAAAAATAATATCAAACGTGAAAAATGTTGTCAAAAATGCTAACCACATTTTTACTCCATTTTTTTCTCCAAACGTAGAAATTCTTATGGATTTGTATATTACTAGCGTAGACCCGTGAAAAATCCTGGGATATTATAGTTTTAGGATTTGCAAAGCTATGTATTAAAAAATATATTTGCCTCACGATCACTGTCTTTCAAAAACAAACATTGTCAGTTTAAGGGACGACCCAAATTCGACCTTTCGTATGAACACCGTTAACACATTTCAAATAGGTATATTACAATTAAAATATGTATTACCTGCTTTATCGCTTCTCTGAATAATTGTTCTCACGATCAGTTCCAATTTTGAAAATGACACTTAAGTTCAAAGTAAATCCAAGGTGTTGAGTTCACTGAACCGGAATTACAGACAGAATCAAAACCAAAATTAGTATTTCTGATTACTTGTGTGCGGGAAAATTGTGGATTCACTTTCATTCCAATGTTCGTCGCAGAGGCCTACTTATCTAGTGTCACTTTTATATCGTCGATTTAAGCATTATCTTCGCTTTGAGTTCAAGTACAAAATACATGACGAAATGTTCTCTGATAACGTATTAGCTTCATATCTAACAGAGTTGTGTGTGGAATATTTGTAATATTCAAACATTTTGTATTTTATGACTAATTTTATAGCTTCCCAGTTTCAAATTATTGACTCCTCAAGCTAATTTTTTCGGTTTTGGGAACAATGGCTATTACCCGTAGAGTCAGTTTGTTCGCTTTTCGGAACACCTCTTATGGTCTTATAGAAATCGTTGTGTCTCCTTTACTGTCATAGTTAGAAATATGAACAAAACAGTGTTAGAAAGAGTTTTTTTATTCAAATATAGAAGTTAACCTCTAAGGGAGTGAGTTTCTGAGAGCAAAAAGTGTTCAGTAGAGTGAGTTTTTTTTACCTTCAAAATTTGATTTTTTTATAAATTATATTCATAGCATGTGTTATAAAAATCAAACTTTGCTAAAGAAATATCAAAATAACCGAATTAATCCGATAACAAAAAATATGTGATTCATGTTTTGTCAACCATCGGTTCACGTAAAATGTACAACCTAGAACATAAATTTACTTACCAATTTTTATTTCAGTTTTATTTTGTACTTCCATATTTCCTCATCCGAATGTTGTTTTCACTATAGAACTTGTTTTATTTACACTAAAAAAAAAGTTTTATTTACACAATTTTTTTTTTCAATTTTTTTTAAATTTTTATGGGATAAACTTTTTACACCTTACTTTTTTACACAAAAGAAACTAAAAAATGTCATCTAAAACTATTTTTCACATTTTCATTTTACACTGAAGAACTACAATCTAATACTGTTTTTTTGTGTGATATATCTCAAAACAGGGAAATAAGCACAAAGCCACATTACATTGAATACACATGTATCTTGTTTCTGTTCTTTTCCTTGGCTGAACGGCTGTGTGACTACAAACATGGCACTTCCTTCGTGTTTTCCTTCCCTGAGTCTCTGTTTGTGGAAGCGGGTTGATAAAATGTCGTTCAGTTAGACGAGTAGGACAATCTGTTACTCGTCTTCCTCCAGATGCTGGTGGCCTTTCGGTGTGATATTTTTCTACCAACTGACCTACAAGATTCTCACGAAATTCACTAAAACTTAGTTTTTTGTTTGTTCTCTGACGATGTAGAAAGAAGGCGTTTAGGGCATTTATGTCTAAAAGGCGAAAGAAAATTTTCTTATACCACTTGAAAGACTTGCGAGAACTGTCAACAAAACCAAGAATTCGATCAACCTTATCTACAGCCCCCATGTTTTTCGAATAATCTACCACAGCTTCTGGTTTTATTTTGTTTTCCCTGGTAGAATAGTCAATTTTATCGGTGATCGTCATTTTATTTTCATGTATGTTTGTCAACATAATAATTTCTCGTTTATCACGCCACTTTACTGCCAAGAGATCATTTGAATGAAATGCTTTTACATCTCCTCTTTGCATTTTAGCATTTCCGAACTTAGGCATTTCCTTTCGGTTTGCTCTTGCAGTTCCACAAGCGTTTGTTTTGTTTTCAAATAAAACATCAAACAATTTTGGGCTTGTATACCAATTGTCTACAAAGAGTCTGTGGCCTTTTCCAAGATAGTCCTTCATCATAGTTGTTACAACTGACCCAGACACTCCAATATTTGGATCCATGATGATGTCTGAATCTGATCCAGTGTAAACTATGATATCTAAGACGTAACCTGTTTCTACATCACAACAGACAAATAATTTTATTCCAAAACGGTGTCGTTTGGACGGTATATATATTTTGAAGGAAAGTCTTCCCTTCCACAATAAGAGGCTTTCATCTATACATATGTTCTGAAATGGGTAAAAGGTCTGTTTGTAGATTTTCTTCAAAGGATCCAAAAGATTCCTTATTTTATATAATCTATCATTTGTCCGAACATTGTTATCGGCAAAATGCAGAGCCCGCAGTAAAAGTAGAAATCTATCCTGTGAAAATAACACTCTGAAGAATGGCGTTTCTATTATTGGGTTATTTGACCAATATTTCTTCAATGAGTTTTTACCAACAAGACCCATAAGCAAAAGTGTCGCCAAGAATATCTTTATTTCGGACACAGTAGTGTCAACCCATTTATTCATTTTTGATTTTAGACTTACGTTGAGAGCCAGTGTTGAAGCGTATTTATTTGTTTCCGTTACAATTGACTGAACTATGGTATTAGTAAAGAACAATTCAAAGAAGTCGAGTTCGCTTGCGTTCTCATCCAAATTTATATCGCCTCTTATACCTGAATGCCTGCTGTCAAAATCATGCAAGGTTGGTACAAAATCAGATTGAACCCATTTTCGACTATCCAATTTTTGCTTTTTCGAAGATGGTGGTTCATCTTCTTCATCATCAGAAATATTTGAGTCATCGGAAGAGCTATCAGAATGAACTGGTAAATCTTGGATATCATTGAAAAAGTCTTCATCATCACTTTCGGCTAATACGGCCGTAATTTCGTCTTCATCCAAAGGTGTTGACATATTCAATGTGAAAAGTTTGAAAAGTATATAAACACACAAAATTATCCAACACTAAAAAAGTCTGTTATAGAATATCACACGAAAAAAAATGTGTCGTCAATGCACGAAAATAGGACCCACAAAACACACAACCTTTCAATGTGAAAAGTATAATATATAAAAACACTCAAAATTATCCAAAACTAAAACAGAATGTTAGAGAATATCTCACGGAAAAGAAACTTGTCGTCAATACACGAAAATAGGACCCACAATACACAAAACCAACTAAAAAATCCACAATTCACAGTAATGTCACAAACGCACAAAATTATTTGTTAATTTCGCGATATAATACGCATATTTAACACGTAATAACAACACAGAAACATTCAAGTGTTTGTGTCACGAAAACAATGCAAATACCTCTAACAAAATCGGTAAAAATGTCGTTTACGCTCGCGAACTGTCAATAAAATGTTTACAATCAACGCAACTGACGCGCCATTACCACGTGTATTTTCAAAACGCTGTAGATCCGTTAAAAATAGACGGAATCTACATATTTCTTCGGCATATTTATGGAATTCGTCAAGAGATGTCACTAGCATGTCCTTTTTATGAATAAATTCGATAGAATGATTTCTACAAGCACCGACACACCATGGGCGTCCATACTCCTTTGAGCAGATTTTATTTCGGACGCCAACGGTGAGGCCATACTCTCTTAGAGGTTAACCACAGAATAATTGAAAGTACACCTATGTGAAACAAATGAAACTTTGTTAAGTTTTTATTAATTCCTTTTGTCCTACCGTTGACATCTTCTTGCTTCTTCTTGCAACTTATCGTCCTTCCTCTCTTCAGATTGAATTTTGAAAAGTGATGTGGCCATTACATTTATAATGTATTTGTGTAATAAAAATACACATTTTATTAGACAAATATATAACATATTTGTCTAATAAAATATGTATTTTTTTATCAGTAATTTTAATTCAGTGTTTAGACAAAAAAACTTTATGTGCACCATTTTAATATCTTTTTAGTTAGATTTCTAAATTTGAATATTTCAATTTGAAAGCGTATTGCATCACCTATCAAAAACAGTTTTTAGTTTTCGGATACGTTCAGAAATATATCCCATTTATTTGGATATTATTGGGAAGCGGAAATACACACAAATTCTCCGACTTTCTGACAGTATCTCTAAGAAATATAACGGTCAATATGCCAAAGGCCTGAAGGATTAATAAACTTTTCAACATTGAATACAATATTCAATGTTGGTCGCAGCTTTTTTCTGGTTCTGTTATAAAATGTTTTTATTCCGTTAATATTCTTTCGCCATATTATCATCGTCTGGTATTCCTAAATCGTATGTAACATTAAAATGTACTTTATGTATTTTATTTTCTGAGCATGGAAATTCGTAATATATTTGGCTAGTAGATATTATGTTCGGCGACCTATTGTCGTAGTAAAGTCTCGTGTGGGTATTTTTTAAATAAAACGAATACAGGGTCGGAGCTACCAAATTTTTGTACCCGGTTCAGAAAGTTTAACACAATTCGTTTAGTAAAAAAGCAAAGTACATCACCTACCGACTATAAACTGTGATTTGCCAATATCTTATTAACACACTTCAACCTGGCGAAAACAAGGGCCATTCGAGAAAATGGATTTTGTTTTAAACATCGCCTTAATAATACATATATTTAAATGAATTTTTATATAGTTCTCACCACACCCTAACTATAAAATTATTGTCGACATTAAAACCTACTTTTGTAATACGACTCCATAAACTGAAGTTAAAGTCAGGGTTGGGCCATTTACTGATGTTTTATTTGTAAAAAATGTACGAATTACCCGTTCGATTGGTTTAAATATAGTTTCCTTTTAATAAAATATTTTCCCACACAAAAACAAGAATTTGAAGAAGAAGGTTCACATTTTTAAATACATATAGTTGGGACCCTTACAAAGAGATTGATATAAAATTATCGGACAGTAATGCCTTTTCCGCCATTCAACTAGGACCGACGTAAAAGGTAGAACTAGCCTTCCCGCCAGAAGTGTGTTAAGAATGAAACAGATTTTAAATGAAACATCGTCTGATGATTATACTTTGTATTGGTAGATAGCAATATTTAACACACAGTTTTTAATGCATTAGCGCATTTTACAGCTTTCCGTTCCATCTGCCCTCAAAGTCGATCCGGCACTGAAGGAAAAGATATAACTTATGTTGTCTGCTTAGAATTATACGTATTACGTAATGTATTCAAAGCAAGCAAGACTTTTTGATCTTGAGACTAAATTTATACGCAAGAAAATAAGGAGATGTTGTGCCAAACGAAATTACTAAATTAAATATATCATGCTAATACCCTGTTCACATTTAGAGTCAGAAAGCTCTCAACGATTCTTTTTCTAGGCAACGGCAGACTCGAAAAAAACGAAAAACTGCAGCTGTGAATCAGAATCCATACAAAATCATTATGGAATAATTATTTATTTATTTATCGACAGTTTTCACATAAGCATTATGCAGCAATGAGAGTATTTAAAAGTTTCTTTTCATTAAAAAACAATTGATTTTAATGTATTCGATTTATTTAATTTAACTTTATTGTATCTTGTTGTTGTTTTACATACTTACCCCTTTACTTATAATTGCGGTGTAAATACAACGCGGCATGTAAAGTCGGAACTGTGAAAACTAAACTTATTACCACGACGTTTGTATTGTTAAAACGACCTTAAAGCATGCTAAGGCCGGCTTTAACGTACCAACGTTGAACGGGCACATAAGAATTTAATTGCGAGCATTATTCTTTGATTCTAATACAATATTATTTTGTTCGTTATTGGATGAATAAAATAAAATAAAACATCGTAATAATATATTTTGAACCAACAAACAACTTAACCTAACCTCAGGGGGGGTCGTTATTCAGAGGGTAATTTTCCTGTTACGGTTTCGAGGTGTTAAAAAATCATCGCATAGTAGGCAACACCTTTCGAAAGATTTGGTTTAAAGGGTTTCGAAGAGAAATGGTTAAGAAAACGCCGATCAACGTCAGAATTTCAAAATCTTTCGCTGTATCTTTTTAAACCTTCGATCTAACTTTCCCGTTTATTCGCGCTTTCCTGTTTGCGTCGCTCTTTTTCTCTCCCTTGTCCCGTATTATCCCGTGTCATCCCGCATATCCCCGGAGCTTTTATTATTCTAATGCCGTATCGTTTCTGTCCCAGATTAAAACTTTCCTTTGACATTTATATCGGTCAGGGCTTCCCAATACGTAAAGCGTACCGTTTTATTATTGAAACCCCTTACGAATGCAAATGAAAATAACTTGTTTTCTCGCTCTTACGCGTGGTGAATTTGAAACCATAAAGAATTTCAAACTTCATTTATAGCCTGCAAAGCCAGGTAAAGTATAAAAACACTAATAATATTGGGGAACGAATGTGTAATGAAAGTTAGGGTTAGGTTATGACGACATTAAAGACCTTCGTATAATATCAACCATATCGCTTCTTTGGTATTTTCAAGTAGAGCGGATTGATGGGGAAAGCATGCCCTGTCCCCAGGTCTCGTTGAGTTGAGATACAGGCGGTAGATACGCCACTGCGTCAAACATTACTGTACCGAAAATTTACCTTCTTCGTCACTCTTACACTCGCCTGATATCGTAATCCCATTTGAATTTCGTAAACAAGTTTTGTATTGGAAATTTAAGCCCCGAATAGGCAAATATTTGGAATACGAAGAACGCCTGCGTGACATTTCTTGTATTCTTCTGATAGGTTTGTTACCCGCCGTCGTCGAGGGTTAAGGCCCTCGACTAGCAAGCTGGAGGTCGCGGCTTCAAATCCCGGCGTGCACAAATAAATCTTATTTGATTAATTTGTTTTATTTCACAAATTTCTCATTTAAAATAACATATAGTATATTTGCGGCACTTTCCAAAGTGAAATATACTCTCCGTATCGCCCTGGTGTAAGGCTATCATTTAGAATTAACTAAATCTGAATTGCCAGGTACTCCCCCACCTTCATCTCCCCCATCTCCTTCCCCTCCCCACTACCTTCAGCCTCACAACATACCTTGTACGGTTTCACATAATATATATTTATTGTACCTGAGAAACTATGACTTTAGTTCTTGGCGGTTTCTTCATACGAAACTTCCATATCACACAGAATTATATTATTCACGTTATAATATGCTGTTGTTATTTAATTAAATTAAATCACCAATCATCTCTCTAAACATATTGAGAAATCCTGCTACATGGACACCAACACCATCACAATTACTCCAAAGCTTGGCGCCACCATTCATACACAACACGCACACATACACAGGTTTATCCCGTACTACCACCGTTGCTATAATAAACTTACACTATACCCATGAGAGCGTGTGCAGTGAAATCTCATTACATCTCATCAATTCCCTCGCCGGCTGTTGCCGTCACTCTCATTCGATCTCTACTATGTAACTGATACGATAACTTCTTCGTGTTCTGATTGAGATTGCATCAGATTTGTTATTGGAAGTTTTTATTTGGTCTGAAGAACATTTGAGACGGAATTTGATTTTGAAACACACATTTTAAAGTGACTAAAATTATTGGAGGTTTGCCTCCCAAATCGTACCTCTACTTTATTAAAAAAGACCTATGAAATAATCTAAATATGAAGCCGGGTGACCTTAGATAAATAGACCCGTAAAACTGTCAATCTCAGGAAATTGAATTAACATCGGTTTATTTTTTAAATGCATTAGTGATAGGTAGGTAAATACCTTATAATAAACAACTTAACATTTAACTAATTCAGTCCGCAAGATCATCATTATGGTATTTAGCGAATATTATTTTAATAATTAAAATAAAATAACTTTGTTTGAATACCACTTTATTGTATATATTTACAACCAACCGGTTTTAGTTCAACCCGAACCTTCACCAGGGTTAATAAAAACATATTATACAATATGTTTTTATTAACCCTGATGAAGGTTCGGGTTGAACTGAAACCGGTTGGTTATAAATATATACAATAAAGTGGTATTCAAACAAAGTTATTTTATTTTAATTATTATAATTATATATACCCACAAAGTGTTTGCTACAAGTGAAAAATTAATATTATTTTAATTTAAAATGTGGACTTCAACGGAAAAATTATTTGTTTATAATTTTTTTATGTGTGAAACCGCACAAGAGTCCAAACCGTCTGGAGCCAATAAGACTATGGCATCCCCAATTGGGGTATGTTGTGAGGTTAACTGTAGTGAGAGGGGAAGGAGCTGGGGAAGAGCCTGGAAGTACCTGTCTATTCAGATCTGGTCATCAAACACGGCCAAAGTCATTTCAAGCAACGTTTCAATTCTGAATGGTGGTCTTACACCATGGCGATACTGAGAGTATCCTCCACGCTCATTTATGTTGGGCTACCAAAGTTGCATTTTCCTATAATTCTGTGTTACCTTTGATGTTATATTCATATTTATGGCGTCATCGATTAACTTGCAAATATATGTAATGAGCTAAACCCATTTAATAAACACACTACCTATTGACGAGTATATTTTTATAATTCTAATGATGTGTTTTCTCCATGTTTCAGGTAAACCATAATTTTTCCTACAAACTACTTTCTAAGAAGAACGGACAACGCTTCAAGGTTGTATGCATCACCTAGGTATTTTAAATTTACATTTAAATGTTATTCTACAATACTTATTTTTATTATTTTCTAATGTGCGACTCATGCATTGCGATAAGTTGCATTCTGATTGTAGCATAATATGTTGTTTTATCAGTCATATATACTAAAAGTTTGTATCTTCCACTCTGCACGAAATATTTTAATGTATTAAAATTCCGGTCAAATAATTAGATTACCTGTTAAAAATGGGACTGCAGGCCTAATGAATTGAAAGAGTTCCTAACAAAGTGTCAATAAAAGCGAATGTTTTATGAGGAAGGCGGAACACGTGTTCATACAAATTCTGATATTCTCGTATTCCGTCATGATATCGGATCGGTCAGTGGCCGAGTTTTGCATCGCGTTTGGGTCCCACCCAGGCATAGTGTGTTCAATTTCTCGGCTAGCTAAGGAATTTTTGTCTTTTTAAAAAAAATAACATTTCTTCTTCTCTATATATTCTGAACGAATAATATTTTATCAGGAAATGGGAATGCTGTCACTTTTTTAACAGGATCATTTCCTCCGTGTAAAAGGAAGCACAAAAAATGATATGTTGAGTACATTTATATGTTTGCACACGGGGGATCCATCATTTTATTTAATTGCATTAATACAGGGTTTTCCAATAAGAGGTGTTATTTTGATATTCAATCGTAAAAAATCAATGGTTTCGTTGCTTGTGTGGCACGTAGCGCCGTCTTGTTGAAAGTAAACGTTGTCCAGATCAATACCATCCAATTCCGGCCATAAAAAATCATTAATCATCTCTCGATAGCGCAATCCATTCACCGTAACTGTTGCTCCAGCCTCATTTTAGAAAAAAAGTAAGTTCCAATGACTCTGCCGGACCATAAACCGCACCAAACAGTCACACGTTGAGGATAGAGGCTTTTCAACAATAACTCTTGGGTTTTCCGAGCCCCAGATGCGACAATTTCGCTTGTTGACGAAGCCACCGAGGTGGAAATGGGCCTCATCACTCAACATGATTTGCATTTGATTCACTCGAGTGAATTTAAATAATTTCAATGCGTTGTTGAAGCGTGTATCGTTCCATTTTTATTAATGGCGTAGTTTCTACTTGTCAAATGTCTTAAAATGACAGCTTCAAAAGTGACATCTATCGATATAGCGGGCTATTCAAAATAACACCTCTTATTGGAAAACCCTGTAGTTCCATTAGGATGTATAGAACATGTTCTCCTTTTACTGAATCATTGTACCTCATTAACTTATAATTATTATAAAAAGTGTCACTTCTCAATTACTAAGTCCAACTTTCTTAATTCGTGTGTAATTGAGTGCTAACACCAGATAGTTATAGGCGTGTTACATGGCTCTACCTACATTTATATATAATTGGGTATTTATGCCCCGCGTGTCTCCCGGGACCTGGTAATCCCGGGATAGTACCGATGACACTGCAACACACAACTCTTGGGTGAGGGCTGTTGCAGTCGGCATCTTCAAAGGACCCGCATTGGCGTTGAATGATATCGCTTTTGCCTGCGTTAGTGATGGCCATAATCGATATAACGATTAAAAATAATGTATTTTCAAGAAAAATAATGTTTCGAGGCATTCCGATTCCTGAAATACTGCAAACAAGATTACGCACATGTAAATTGACAGACTACTTGACACGGTTTCAGATGTAAGTGTTCAAGAAATACAATAGTAATAAAAAAAATCAACAATGGCTTCCGTGGTCGAGGGGTAAGGCTCCCGACTAGCAAGTTGGAGGTCGCGGGTTCAAATCCTGGCGTGCGCAAGTAAATTTTATTTATGTTATTTCACAATTTAATCATTTAAATTATATAAGGTATATTATTTGCGGCACGTTCCAGCGTGGAAGATACTCTCAATATCACCCTGGTATTAGACCACCATTCAGAATTGAAACGATGTTTGAAATGGCTTTAGCCGTGTTTGGTGACCAGATCTGAATAAGCAGGTTCTCCCCCACCTTTCTCTTCCCCATCTCCATCTCCTTCTCACTACCTTCACCCTCACAACATACCCCAATTGGGGATACCATAGTCTCACTGGCTCCAGACGGTTGGGAGCATTTGAAATATATACTATATTATAAATATATACTATACTACATTTATTATACCCAGAATAGTATATTTTATAAAGGGATGAAATACTATAACGCGCTGCCGGAAAACCTTAAGTCTGCCCCAATTGAAAAGTTTAAGATGTTGTGTAGGAGCCATATCAAGAAAGAAAAAAAAAAAAAAAAAACATAGTATATTTAAATGTAATAATTAATTAGTCATTTGTAATCTTAAATGTACAAATTACTAAAATAAAATCAATAAATAAAAATAATAAAACTCTAATGAGGAATTCACATAAAAATAAAAATCACGTATATAAAATAAATTTAAAAAATTACTTTTCTTTTAGTTCACTCTGAAACATGCCGCAAGTATAATATGAATAAATTGTAAATTAACACAAATTCGTCAAATAAAATTTACTCCGGGTTTTTAACCCGCGACCTTCGCCTTTCTTGTTGAGAGCCTTACCCCCCGACCACGGAGGCCTTGATATTCATGGTTTAAAAATGTTACAAGAATTATGTTCATTGAATCATTATAAAATTATTATTAATTAAAAAAAATGCAATTCTGTTATACTGGATCAGCGTGTTAATATCATATAATTATTCCCGTTGGGATTTTAGTCACGGCAGAATTAAAATTTCACGCTCATTGACGGTTGGCTTGGTAATGCCTATCTACCGACGAGAGTGGCCTGCTCAGTGTGCTCGGGTACCTGCTTTAATGTGCCGGTCCTATCCGAACCTTGGCCAGGTGATAAAATCACAAGTCGGGTTACACATTCATATTTAACTTAATTTTAATGACGATCCTGTTACCGTTAGGTACGTTATCTTCAATTAAATATTATAAAGTAATGTTGCTATCCGCTTTGTGCGCTTAGTTCTTCTAAACTACACAACGGATTTTGATAGGGTTTTCACTTTCATTTAGAGAATTTCTTCCGGAAGGTTTATGTATATAATAAATGCATGTTATATTTATAGAAAGTATAGAAAATTCGATGTTTTTTAATCAAGCCGTAAAAAAAATTCCTGCATTTACATTGCTAACGCCGGCTAAGCCTTATGATATACATCAAAATAATGTACTACGCAATTGTATATCTTAAAAAGGCCTACAGAAAAGTCTGCGATGGTATATGTCTATCTCCTAAGGATAACCCCAAGCAATGCTGGGTACTCGTCAGTTAGTGCTATATAAATTAGCATTGTTAAGTTATCGTTCATTATGCATCACGCTGTTTATATTTATTTCTTTAATAAAACTTGCCTAACAGTTTATACAATCTTCTTTGCACTGTTTTTTGAATTCAGATATCGAAGGACAGTGCGATAGTGCGACAGTGGGAAAAATCAATAACTTTCACTCTCATTTAACGTCAATATTCAGAGTAGAAACGTTGAGGGTAGAAGTTCTAATTCTCTCTGTAAAATTATGCATATTTCGGAAAGAAACAGCATTTTTCGAACAAATATCTCAATGCATAACCCTTCAGGCATCTGGCATATTCTGTCAGAAGGTCGGAGTATTTCCGCTTCTCATTAAAATACAAATAAATGGAATATTTCTGAACGTATCCGAAAACTAAAAACTGTTTTTTTTAAAGGTAATGAAATACGCTTTCAAATGTTGTTATAAGAAGTAACGTTTTTTTTGTAAGTAATTAAAATTACTAAAAAATAACTCAAAATTAATACATACATATTTTACTAGACAAATGCATTATACAAACATTGTTACCTCATTTTTTGTAGTTACAATTTAATGAAACAAAATATGTATTTTTTTTCAAATTGCGGTCGGAAAATTCGGTCTCATAGAGGAGTACATTTTTTTTTCTTCGATTGTTAACTTCGATTTTAATGTAAATCGTGTTGTTTTCCCTTTATAACGCCGTTTTGATAATGTTTTTTTTCCCATGACAAGTGAGATATAACGATTTCTGTGCGACCATAGTATGAGCTGTTCCCAAAAGCGAACAAATTAGCCAGAGGGGTTAATGAATTACTTTCCGATTGTTTAATCAAAGGATCAACCCTTTCTGAGTGTCGGCATTTCAGTTTGTTTTTATGTTCGGCTTTAGACATATTCACGTTCGTCAAGTTGATTTATTGATACACAACCAGACACAACCGAACCATAAGAAAAATTAATATGAAAATTGATTGTCGGTGGATGTCCTTTCTACAGAGTAAACTAGCGGTAGTCCGGTTTTTGTTTTTAGTTTTTAATGTGAAACATCTTTCTGCGCGCCTTGGGAGGTAAAACCGATTCTTGCATAGCAAGCGTGGAAAGACAGGTCGACGCTTTTGCACGGAACGACTCTTCATTCTGCCAGCCTCGTGACACGTCTACTCTTTCCGCCCAGCCGCCAAAACTCTGTGCGGTATATTTGCTTCTATTCTCACTAAAATTGGCAATGGATATATTCTAAATGATGATGAATTTTAAATTGGTAGTATATTTCTCTGTGTACGTTTCAATATATTTTTTTTAATTTATCAAAAATATAAAAAACTTGTTTACGTATGTTTTCACTTCCTTCAATAAAAATCAATTTCGACGTTTCACATCTGCCAGGCGTCCCGTGGCGGCTATTTTTGTTATTTGCAATAATAATTTATTTATTTATTAATTTAAACGCCCTGATGGGCTTTTACTTGATACATATTTTACATAATTTACTGCATAATACAGTGACAACAGAAGGTTTTTATTTTTAAAACATCAACAAAAAATAACTTCTTTTTTTTAAGTTCACAACATATCTACAAGAAAAAAAAACAAATATACGCAATCGCTCTTTAAATATGCTACATAAAAATGTCATTCAGGTATCTATAATGTGTATAAGACATTTTTCCAATCGACGATGTGTACAAATATCATCTGCATCTGATTGAGTATAGATGAAACGATGAAACTCCGAGCCCAGATAACGGTACGGTGAAAGAGAATAATGTGAATTCGCGCGAGTGGGGCCCGTTGCTTGGTGAGCTGCTTCCGGTGCCCGAAACCAAAACAATTGTCAGACACTGCGTCTCTCAAAAGTGGATGTGGATGTTAGGAACGGTAACTTCAATAGGCGACGTCGGACACAGAGAAGGTGGGATGTTAACATCACTCAAACAATTATTATGTTATTGTTTTGTGCAGTCGTGCGCCGACCGTTGAAGTGAACCCGCGTCTGCATCCGCGCTCCCTTTTTTCTACACAGTTTTGTTGCAATTTGCTGCTGATATTACAAAAAATGAAATAATTATTAAGTTTTTCAAATCGGGATATCAATATTGTCCCAAAAAACATTGTTACATCAGTATCAAAAACTAATTTTTATAATTCATAAAAGAAACGTTATTTATGATAATGCATATTTTTTATGTGTTTGTTTACTTTCATATTCTTTATTTGTTGTGTTGTGGCAATGTTGCTATACCCGCCTTTTCAATAGAAAATTTTCAGAATTCGCTTAACAATAATGCAGGGATCACACGAGGACAGTACAATACTGTTTTGTACCAGCTCCGGACCCACTGTCCTAGTCTAAAGAGTAGTTTGAAAGACCGGACAATGAACCACGACGTTGTCCCATGTCTTATCTACACCACGCGCGTCGTCGTTTATCCATTTACGCAGCGTTCCGCGTTTGAACTACGGTAGAATTGTTGTATTGTCCCAATGTTCTGCCCTGCGCAGTCGAGGCTGTTAACGAAGCAGGGACAGGACAATAATGTATTGTCATCGTGTGATCTCGGCATTAAAATATCAAAATATGTAACAAAAGTAGCAAAATATGACCAAAATAATAATAATGATAATTGATAATAATCACCTCAAGGGTGCTGTACAATTTATTATGAGTTCCTAGGCTATAATTATATTTTTGTTTTATCAAAATCCTAGAGCATTATTATTTTTATATAAATGGGTTCCTATATTTTTCATGACAAACTGAAATTATTTTTAAGCAATAATTATTAGCCTGAAACACCTATATAATTTTTTAAAAAATCTTCCGAAAAAAAATACATGCCGCAGACGGTAGACTGCCGGTCAGGTGCTCTACAATGCGCTACGTCGGCTTATTCAAAACCCGCCAAAGTATTCAATATGTACCTACTGGTATTTTTCACTCAACAATTATTGCTTATTAGATTTTTCACTATAAAACAACCAACTTTATTTTTGCAGGAAAGGCATTGATAATGCTAAATCTCATACTAGATGGCGTCGAGACATATCTATGTTATCTTTATTTATTGGCTAATAATTATTTCTTAAAAATAATACGATATCCTTTGTGCTGAGCATAAAAACGTTGTCTCGTAAAAATTAGTTTAGCAAAATAATTAAATCATTTAAACATTTTTTTTTCTAATTTTGAATATTTTGTCTGCGTTTGACTTACGTTTGCAATTATTGTTCATTGTTCTCTCGCTAGCATTTTCGTATATTCTACAAAATAGTAAAAATAAATGAAGGAACTAACGTTTTCCATTTGGTATTTCTCATAGTTTAACGTATCGTGCACGAAACTTTTTTCATCAATTCGCGCGACATTCAAAATTCAAATGGACCCATTGTCCGATTTGACCGTTTTTATTTTATTTTTTATTTCAAATAGGTTGTTCGGCCGACCTCTGCCTCTCCGGCGTGGGCAGGGGTACCTACCTACCTAATTCACCTAGTCACTCGCTAGCTCGGTTCCTACCTCCTTCCAAATTCCAATCCGTTCGACTCTTTACGAATATCCGTTATCTCTGTCTATGGTCGTATTGGTGGGAAATAATCTAACACGCAAAGATTCGAGATTTGAAATTTATCGATTGATTGATGGGGGTTTGAGGTAGGCACCTCCTACCGTTTTTTACGCCTTCTTCCAATACCGTGTACTTTTGTTGTTAAGTCTCACAGTTAACACAGTAGTAGGACCTACCTATTTAATATCCTACCGGCTGCGCCAATATTATTTAATATTTTTTATGGGGTAGGTAAATTGGTTTGTGAACAGTTCTTCAATGATTACAGTCTGCTTTATCTTATTGTTGTTTATTGAGTCTATACACCGATTTAAGTTACGCTTTCATTGCGGACATGGATGATGGTCTCGTATAGAGAGGCTGAGTGATTTCGTGCTACTCTCTATGACAGATCACCTATATTGTCGTCTCACTCTACACTTTGTAAATCAACTCAGCTACTTTCTATCCCTACTGATTTTATTACCTTATTTAATTATTTTTATTCCATACTCTCAGTATCGCCCTGGTGTAAAACTGCCATTCAGAATTGAAATTGCTTTAGCCGTCTTTGGTAATCCAGGTTTCCCCACCTCACTCTTCTCAATCTCCTTCCCCTCCTCACTACCTTCAGCATCACTAGACGGGACGCCGTATTACCGCTGGTTCCAGGCGGTTAGGAGAAGTTGCGACTCTTGTGCGGTATTCACATTAAAAAATTAAAACTTTTGACCACTCGAGACATACCGATCGAATCACAATCTCAAATTTGACAGAGAACTTAGGTTAAGTTTCTAAAACTAGTATGTTTTGGTGTTGGGTGGAAAACGAATGAACTTTATCATTGGACATATATATTACTACTCAGGAATAGGTGACATTCAAAACTTCGAGAAATTGGTTCATGTTACTGTGATTTTTTTTAGTATTTTTTATTAGTTTTTTTTTTTACAATTGGTTTTTTACATACTTCTTACAAAACTGAATAACATTCAGTTCGATTGTAAGTAATCTCTCATTTTTCACATTTTCTGTATACATAACATATTATCAGTATGTTTTGTTTCTATTACTAAGGTTTAAGTTTTACTTGATGCATGTTGCAGTATAAATCAAAATTAGGTTTAAGGCAACTATTTGTATTATATTAAAAATTAGGTTTTATTTCTAACTTTGACTCATACCCCCTTTAATTTGTCATATTTCTCAATCTTACCGAGTTTAATATTATAATATGGTTTATTTCGGAGTACTTTATCCTACTTTGTCAAAGACCTTCAACTCATGCAACGCCCACATATACCGACGTATAATATGCACAGAAAAATCAATCTGCTCAAAGGTCAAATGCATAGACCATTACGCCATGTGTGTATATATATATAACATTACGTTCATGTGTCAGTGTGTGATAAGGTTCACGGCGTTGACCACTCTTGTTGTAAAAATAAACATTTTAAAGGTAAATTTGAATGCAATCTTCGTCCGTGAATCAAAACAGTATTGTTTTTATAACAATTGAATAGTTTAATGGACGCCTATCAGGGCCTAATCAAAGGTCTTGATCGTGGTATTGTTCGGCCAACAGCACTAACAACACACACACACACACTGCTACTTACAATCGAGTTTAAAGATTCGTTACTTTTAAACGAATCTCCGTAATACTCGTTATTTTTCACCACTGCAAACGATTCAATCATGGTTTTTCAAACGATTTAATTTATAATATTTCACAACAATAACTTAGTGTTCAATTCTGTTTAGGAGAGGATAAATGGATTATTAAAGATGTCGCTGATATTTTCGATTTAAATCTTGAAAAATTCATAGCCAAATTAGTTTTAACACTAGTTAGTTAATGTAACTAACGAGTAATCATAATTTTTTCACATGCTTAACGATTTATTTATTAGTCGTATATAAATTTCAAAAGTTCTTTAAATTGTAATAATACCTAAAGTATTTTATGCTTTATTTTTTAACCTTTTTTTATGCCTATTGATTTATTATTTCTATTCATACATTACAGTGTCTACCAAATTATTTACATTTGTATATAATACATAAATTTAGAACTGTTGTTAATATGGTGTTTGTTTTATGCTGGGTGTGAGGTAGGTTTGAGTAGGTGACCCTGTGGTGGGTAATGTTATATGTTTCGTGAACACCTCACTAGGAGAACCTGTGCTGAGGTGTTTACGTGATTATGATTAAATGGTACATGTATTTATGTGTATTGGTTTAATTTTCTTATATAAATGTAAGCTGGATTTTTATTTATTTTTTAATGGTTATTGTACATTGTTATTTAACTCCTTCATTTGTACACGCAATTGCTTCATACGAAATTTTATAGCATAGTAATGATCAGCAGAATCCATTTCTAGCCAAAAAAAATACCCTTGAAAATTCAAGTCTCTATGTCTATGAAAGGCGATTTTCAGCCCACTGTGTGTCGTCAAGATTCTTACTTCATTTTAGAGATGCCTACCTATTAATTCATTCACTAACGGCAATCTTAGCAATATTTTATATCAGTTAATTAATTCGTTCAAATGCATGATTCGAGTCTGATAAAACGAATTGATTACCGCTAGATACTACAATACGGGTTGTTCGTGGGTAAAGTGCGCTAACTTCGGGGGGTGATTCCACGTGATAACTTTTTTCGAAATTCCAACGTTTTAAGAAAGGTTTTAGGTATATTAAGTTGAATTGTTTGCATGGGAACATAAATAATCTTCTAGGGAAAAATATTTTTGTGTGGGAAAATTAAATTTTTACTTCTACCATCATGTAGAGTCATCCTGTATAATAGTAATAGGGTACCTTATGTAGGCACATGAAATCAGCCATTGATATGCAATTTACTAAAAGAGACCTCCGTTTGAAAGCAAACGAATAAAATTAGGCCTATGTTTTAGGCTCTTCGTGTTATAGTGATTAGGTATATGCACCCAAGACTTTGGATCCATAGATAGTTAATACATATCATTATAAAAATATCCTTATCCTTAGAAAAATATTATTTATTCCATACGAACAGTTAATCTTTTTTTAACCTGAAAACTATATTTATACGTTGGAATTTCGAAAAAAGTTATATATATTTTTTACTTGTACTATAATGTATTTTTTAATATTAATTGTATTATTTTGTACCGTATAGCACATATTACGTCATTTCTATCACTGCTACATACCTGCGTTACTAATTTATATGAAGGATACAAGGTAGGCCCTCTGACATAAACAGGTTTAGATTGAACACTATGATCGGCGCACTTGGTGCTTGAATCAGCTATTACTGGTACCTATCTACTCAAGGTAGTCAGAGAACCTGCTCACACAGTGCAACATACAGATCAGCTGTTTGCTGCAATAGGTATAAGAAGTACTAGATCTACCCAAGTACTTGCCGGTAATGGAGTTTGGTATATAGAGCAGATATGGTTTATATTATATATTCTTTTGTATTCGGTATTCCGAAAGAACCTTCCCTGAACAATTTCTCTTTGGTTTACTTTACTCAAATTCACAAAAACTTTAACGACGACTTAGGAATTGATACCAACATAGGAATCGCTGTGTTAAAATGTTAGTGAAATATATACACATTATACTATTCATTTTTTTAGCTTTGCTCAGTTTTGATTAGTAATAGTCTCCACCTCTTCAGTAGGTTAGGATTTATGCTAAATTTAAAATCTATTTACCTACTTTTAAGGCGAAACAAGACTCTAATAATGGGGGTTTGCTCGAGGCTTACATTTTAATTAATTCCTAAGAATTCGTAAGGATAATATATTTTTACAGTGAATGAAAATCATTTATATTTAAGATTAATATAAAAAAGTAATTTAAAATTGAACAATAACTTTGTAAACATCACTTATAGGTAAATACTTAATGCCGACCGGGTTTCGCTACAACCGTAGCTTCATCAGGACAGTATAATACTAAACATCTAAAATATAAATTAACATGTGTTGATATCACGGTAAGTAGACAGTCTGAGCTACAGTGGAAGAGGTAGGGATAGGTGGGAGATTGAGAGGCGAGTGCTCTTTGTCAATAGGGAACAATCTGAGTATAGGGCTTTTATTTAGGTTTATTAATTTTTAATTATAATGTCACATCACAAAGTAACCGCTTCATATGAAGAAATAAAAATAGTACCTTATCGTTAAAATATTCTATGTAAAACGGATTGAAAATTTTATAAGACGTTTTTCAACTATAGAATTAGCGGAGAGCACCAGGTTTTCTGTACCATGAATTAGTAACTTCCCGAGGGATACCTCTAGAAACACCTTAGATTTTAGTAATAAAAGATCAATTTTCTTGGCCTGCTAATTCAACCGCAGGTCTGTCCAACACACCAGGGCCGAGTGTCGCATATTATGTGTATGGCTTCTTCACTTTCCGACTTTATTTTAGGGTATTGTCTCGTCTTCTAGCTATAAACATTTTTCAAATACAATAGGTATTTGAAAAAAATTACATTATTTATTAATTTTTAAAGAAAAGACAAACATTCCCGGGTTACGAATAACCTGACAATATTTGAAAATCTCCTACCACCACACATTTCTTTGCAATGGACCAAACCTGTGTGTTTTTGCCTTGTGTTATAATTTACGTCAACGAACAGACAAAGAGTCTTAACTATAGTATTTTATAGCCAAAACCATTGATAAAATCATTTAAAATGCAGAAGAATGAATCGCTTTTTAGTAAATAAAAATCACGAACTTTTTTTAAGGAACGTCGTAAATAATATTATCAACTTTCGTGTCTCAAGTTTGTTTGATTCGATGTTTTCTGTTATGAACTATACTAGTTTTAATATTGTAATGCGGTGTAGAAGCAGGTTGTGTATGTGTATTGTAAGTACTACGTAGATACTAAGATGACCTAGAAGCTACAATAATAAATAATAATGATTGGATTATTTGTATAGCGCCGTTTTCGTGAGAAAATCACCTCAAGGGCGCTTAACAACTTAATTTATGCATTGATCAGTTAGATTAATGTCGAGTGATTTATAACTAAGACTGTATTAAACTATGCATGTTTATACGATCAAGTGGGTATTTAAAGCTATAATATTTAAACTTATGATCTCACAGTAAAGGGTTATGAAACGCGTCAAGGATAAGAACGGATAGTTTCCGAAGTATTGAGATGGGTCGAACCTTTTCGACGTGGAAACCTGTCCAGATTATAATATAAGATTGTTCTTATTAAATTACATCCAAGTTTCTTACGGTTAAAGTTTCGATTTCACCCAGAAATCTTATAAATTTCTTTCTAAACCTCGAACACCGGTACCTACGGCTTCAGTATTGCGCATTTATTCCACTGCACGATTTTCCATTGTTTCCCATTTTTCTCATTACAAAGTTTTTTCGCACTAGAGTACAATAAAACGATCAATACCAGTTGTAAAATCTCCCATAAATGAAGTAACATTAAGGTCCTACAGTAAGCGTTGTGGGAATTTTTTGTTAAAAAAAAAATGATGCACTGTGCATTTTTCCATGCCTATTACATATTAAATAACAAAACAAAACGTTTTTTGATAATTTTAGTAGCTCACTTTTCGATTTTTTTTTCTTTCGAGGGAATTTCATATAATTAACGTTTTCGGTATAGATATTATCTTCAAAGATAAACATATATTTTTTTGGAACTTAAAGAGTTAACGAAAAACTTGTTATAAATCGGTTGAAATTGGGTATGCGGGGGCTTAAAGAGAAGTTATAACGTAGCTCTCTGTGGCAGGAATATATTGTATGTTAATTTAAATAATATAGTATTCCGAAATTCTCTTTAGGGACAAGAACAAGTTAATAAAAGTCGTTCATAATACAAAAGAGCTGAAATTCTTAAAAACTATCAATAATTCAAATTCTCGTTAACTGTAGGTACTGTCGGAATTTTGTATTGCGCATTTTATACAGCACGATTCTCCATTGTTGTGTTCGTTTTTTTCTCACAGTGAACTTTGTTGCACCCACAAGCCATAAAATGATAATTATATTCGTACAATTTTTACAGCAAACTTCTCTATCGGGTAAAAAACAGTTACCACCTACCTTCATTTCAACAGGTGATTGAGCGTAGCGAAGTCCTATTTTAACTCGACCGTTTTGTATTTCGTCTGTCTATATTCTTTTATACGTTCCGTTTCAAGATGATGGCCGTTATATTTGGTCAGTAAAGATTACCTTTTCAAATGTGAAATCGTCGTGTTTATTTGGACTTTCTTATTCGCATTCGCTTTATGGTAGGTACTTACCTGCCTGAAGAAATTTTGAAAGTTTTCATTACGATAGTATCGTTTCTTTGAACAATTGTATAATTTCTTATTTGAAATAATAAAACAACTTAACACAAAGCGGTGGGTATTTAAGTACCTACATAAAAATCCTTTGATTTTGGGGGAAATTTCGGTTTTTATTTTATTTTATTTTATATTATAGAAACAAACAGTACATGATTTACAGAGATTAAACAATATACAGGAATAAGATACGTCATGTTTTGATACCTATGATATGTTTCCTTGTAATGTCTGCTAAGTGGTATGTTTATTCCTTAATTACCAGGTGACTTGTGTAGTTTATAGGTGTGTGTGTGACGTGTATAATGTATCTGTGAGTGTTAGCGTGTGTGTGTGTCTGTATGTATGCTCATTGAATAATTTAAATTATTGACATGATGCCACGTTTGAATTTGGGCAGTGAATCCGAAAAATGTCAATGTTAGAGTTAAGACAAATATTATTTAGAGTATGAAGAGCTCGGTTAATTGGTGACATGGCACTTTGACATGACACTTTAAAGCCCAGCTACACTACTCGCGAAGTTGATCGAAGTTGACCGAATACGATAGTGTGGGCACGAACTTCACTTCGCTTCGGGCAACTTCGCTTCGCTTCGCCCGACTTCCGATTTTTGTCGGTAAATGCGCCCGAGTCAAAGGACTCGAATGAGTTGGACTGAGTTACTCGCGAAGTTGCACGAGTTTGTGGGCACGCACTTCGAACTTCGGCTAACTTCGTCGAGGACTTCGTCGAGGACTTCGTCGAAGCATCGAAGCGAGTAGTGTAGCTGACTCTTTACACTTTTTTGGACAAGAAGTCTACTTTACACAGAACTAATTGTTAATATATCTTATTCTAATAATACCTAATTTTAAAAAGATGCATTGCTTGTGATAGTATTTACCACCCAACTCCACAAATTTGAATAGAAAAATTGAAAAATATAGTGCAAACAATGATGCATTTCCTTTTTTTTTGACAATTAATATTTTAAAGCTCTGTCATAAAAATGACGTCGCGTATTAAGAATCGTGTTGCGCTGAACCAAAAATTCCAGACAGAAAAATCTGTGCAATTTTTGCAAATTTGTGCCGTGAATTTTTCAGCATACGGGTTTTCTGCTGTAAAGTAGATACATATATAGGGTGTTCTCGTTTTGATAATTTATTGTTAAGATGAAAATAAACTAGTTTATGTATCGATACCTTCAATAAAGTATCTTGATGAAATAATCAAATAGCGGTGGGGTAGTTCGAATTACAAGACGATAACGAACGTAAATCTATATTATTGCTAGCCCATCGTTCCACTGTCTCAACTGTGAGTAATCGACAAAAACCCAAGACCCTGCGCAGAAAAGTAATGTTCGGTAAAAGTAAAACGGTTTGCAGCGCAGCCATTGTTGGACTTTTCTGCGCATGGTCTCCTGTTTTTGTCGATTCCTTACCGTTACCAAGCCAGTGGGGCGACGGGCTAAGTGTCCTGACTCGCTGAATCAGTTTGATTTCCAGTTCGTCTTGTAATGTGTCCGTCACAGAAGAGTAACCGCGCGTTCCTTGATTTGCCGCCTAAATGCGCCTCAGGTATTTTGTTTTGTGTCTTTACCTTTGTTTTGGTTCGAGGCTCCGCTTTACTACCGGTTAAATTACGTAACCGTTTGTAGCGGTTTACTGGACGTTTTAATAAGAATCTTGTTTTAATGAGAACAATAATTCAATAAATGTAACAATATATTATACTAGTGTTTTATTTTCTTTATTTGGACTGAAAGGAGACTTTTGTGCGTTAAACCATGTATGATCAAGTGAGAAATGTGGATATCCGCAAAGAATGCAAGGCTGATGTTAGCGTAATGAGTAAGATTAAGAAAGGGACCCTGCGATGTTTTGGGCACGTAAAACTAGAATATATTACGTGAATGCAAACGGTAGAAAGAGTCGGGAATGCCCAAGGAGGACATGGCACTATCAAGATATTGTATCTCCTTAAATACGCATAATAAGCTAAAAGTTGCTTACAACAATGATTATCGCAAACTATTCTGCCTACCGAGATACTGCAGCGCCACGAAAATGCTCCTGGAGGGAATATATTCGTTTTCCTGTTAAAAACGCAACAGGAGGCCTATCTCTAACGAATGAGTTCACTTTACTCAAAATGTAAATTGTTAACCTCGATACAGGCTTAGTCCTGGTGAGGTTGATTTTTACGAGAACAAAACGTGATTTATGTATAGTGAGATGCAATAAATAATATTTAATCAATCTATTAAAATAAAAATAAAAAAAACCAAAATTTGGACAAGGCCACCTGCGTGTTCAGATATATTCTGATTGACTAATATTTTATTAGGAAATGGTCAATAGTCACATGTTTAACAGTATTTTGATAAAATAGCCGTACTCGTGTTTCTCGGTGTGCGTTTATTCTGGAATAAACTATTATTAACAATGGATATAATTTGTCTTTATGTTAAACGAAAATCCATGCCAAAATGTTTTATCAGATATAGATGAAATTTTCGAAGGTTTTCTCAATATTATGATTTATACAGATACAAACCCTAAGCCATCTACAATATCGGCATACAGCAATTATTGCAAGCATTATTAAATATACATTAGATTACTTGCTAGGCAGACTAGTATCTACCCACAGAAGACACCGTTCCCGAGCTATACATCCACAGCTAGGTACATTAGGTTTTTAAAAAATCTCTTTTTAAGACCTCCTTGATAGTAAATAATTAACACTATGACCAAATCAACTTGCTCTATTCACGCCCATTATAAATACCCTATATTATAGTAGCATGGGTGGTCCAAAACCCACGCAGACTTGGGTTCAATTCTCTGTTTAAGTCCTCCACACGGAGAAAAATTACCTTGTTAAATAAGTGACAGCAAGCCAACTTCCTGATAAAATATTAATCATTCAGAATATATCTAGAGGACGTGTTATTTTCCTAATAGATATCTTAACGGAATGTGACAATATCAGTATGTTAATATCAATATCAGTATTTGTATGAACATGTGTTCCGCCGTCCTTATAAAACATTTCCTTTTGACTGATACTTTATTACGAATTCTTTCAATTCATTCGTCATAGGCCTGCAGCCCCATTTTTAACATGAAAACACATAATTAAACCAGATTTTAATAAATTAACAGTATTTAGAAGATACATACTTTTAGTATATTTTGGTAAAAACAGCATATCAGAATGCAACTTATCGTCATGCATGAGTCACGCATTAGAAAATAATTAAATAAGTGTTGCAGAATAACAAAGTGGGTATAAGAATAACATATCAATGTAAATTTAAAATACCTACGTGATGGATATTTCATCAGTAAGTGTTCTACATTTTCCGCTTATAATTGTGAAAGAAGAAGGATTTAAAATTTAATATTGCCAAGTTTTTCAATAATGAAACCCTGTATATACACAATCAGTCTTCCTTTCTGTAATGCTAGGAATCAATATCTTTACCGGCGGAAACCAGGCTTGCTTATAATGACTTATAAGCTCCTGAACAGCCATATAAATAATCCGAACTTCCTGATCATTTCACCGGAGCATGAAGACATACAATATTATACAGTTTTTAACTAGATGCAGAACTAATCTGCCGTGAATACAGCCTCTTGAAAGATTGTTAACCTTGGTGCACGAACTTCCGTCGATAACATATAATTTACACCGTAAAATAATAAATCATAGGTAGCAAGCAACATTGATTTTTGTGTAATAATTTCAGATAACCATAAAAATTGTTTTTTTGGATCTCACTTTCTGGAGAGAATATTTTCGAATTTCGCTCAATATTTTTCTATTGAGTTTTTTATCGGCTTTTGTTCATATGGTAGTCTCTTCCAAGCTTTTGATCCATATATTCCGAATATTCAATCTCCGAACTTATCCTTTTTAACCTTCCAATGCGCAATGTTATCAGGTTGACTAAGAAAAAAAAATCAACCTGATAACTTTGCGCACTGTCATGAATCCGTGTATTCAGGAATGTGTAGTTCGAATAATGAGGCAGAACCATTATATCGTTATTGATCCATATATTCCGAATATTCAATCTCCGAACTTATCCTTTTTAACCTTCCGAGGTTTCCGAGGAACCTTAATGAGGCAGAACCATTATTTCGTTAATTATTAAAAAAAAAACAGTATTTATGTATATACCTAATTATACATACCTGATTCTTTAATGCATTTTAACCTTTCCCTTACTGTGCTAAAAAAAACCACGCGTTCCGGTGCTGTGTAGTCAATACACATCTCAAAATAAGCAATTTCATATCGGAAAAATATGAATATTCATAGCTAATCGCTTATGTTTATTATATTTTATATCAAAAGTGATAATAATTGCAATTTAATTGCTGAAAACATGAAAAAACCATCGGCAGATGCTAAAAAAACGTGCGAGGTGTCCACATCGACGGTCTGTGACCGAATGGCTGGCGGCTAGCACACACACGGCTATGGGGTCGTAGGCATCGATGGTCCAAATCAAAATACAACTACGGACGTGTGGATTTTTCATGTTCCCGCATAGCGAACTAAAGCGAGACATCAATAGCGTGTCATTTCCTCGAACACTCTTCGCTTAGCAGTGTCACACTGTTGATATTGGTGTATTTGTTTCCGATTTTTAACAAAAATATCTGATTTTTAATTGAATTTGAAAACAATGTAAAAAAATTTTTTTAAATTTAGTACATAAATGTATAACAGAGGAATGCCTAAAAATCTGAACCCAGTATTTATAGAGTTATTAGAATTAATGTGTAGTAAATACACACCACAGATAAGGAAAGGTTAATGGAACCCCACATATTTATGTAAAGGTAATCTGGAAAAGTATATTATCTTCCCAAGTGCAAATAGATTACTCCTTTTTCAGTAGAATCGTAGAATCCTCGCTGTCTATGATCGATTCGATAAGGCACCTTCTCGCTATCAGTAAAATAAAATATGCCAGCCTCCAGAAAATCAAATTTCATGATAATATATATTACATTATTTCCACCTTGAACTCGATTCGTTTACTACGAGTCCTCGCTTTTGATACAAAATGGCTTATGGCTTAATTTTTCCTCTTATCGTTGCATCACTACGTAATACAATGAATAATAATAGAAAAACCCCAAGTCGTTCTTTTATTGATCCTTGGAAATACTTACATGACCATGTTAATAGCTTTATTTAACCCTCTTTTGTTGTGTATTTATATTTACCCAATTTACCTGTTATCAAATGGGTATCAACATTTTTGAAAGCGTAATAAAAAATGCAGGTATTGCCCCAAACAACGGTGTAACACTAACGTGTAATAAATTCAGCATTATTTCACACCTTGCTGCCACTCAGTTGGGGCATTATTCCATTATAATTGGCGCTTTCGTAATGAATACACCACTGAACAGAAAATTCATAGAAGTGTGAAGTATACCGAATTGAAATAAAGCTGATGCCCCGATTCGTATCAGTCCTCTCGCTAGACAACAGACAGAATTTGGTTATCTGTTCAAGAAAAATTATTTATTTTTTACCAATGTCTTCCGAAGATACAGATCACCTTACTCGGGCACACTTATACGTTCATAACTCAGTTCTATTGGTTTATATCTTCAGTATTTTACACTAGAAAAACACACGTAGAAAAATGAGTCTTGCGATTTTTTTAAGAATCTCTTCAAATTATTCGTAATCCGGTTTTAAACGGAATTGCAGAACTTAACGAATAAATTAATGGGTTTCCTGATAAACCTTTGGTAAAATACTAATTTATTATCACGACGTCGGAACACGTGTTCATAAAAATTATAATATTTTCGTACTTTGTCATTATGTGTATACATATTATCAAGGCAAATACAGGTGCACGGAGACGTGTTCTGATATATTAGAAATTTACTAAAAGTTTATCAGGAAACGGTCTGCAATCCCATTTTTAACCGGATTACCAATGATTTGAAAATATTCTTAATAAATTAGCAATGCTCCTTTTTCTACGTGTTGATTGTAAAAAATAAATCTATGGATTTAATAGTTTATTTAAAAAGCTGTCTGTGGACAATGGTTGCTATTTAATGCAATGTAGGCAATTTTCATTTTAATACTGTCATTGAAGAATATACCCAAAATTATTAATTTATACTTCCTTTGCTTCTGCGTATGTTCGGTAAAGGGGCAATTTAATTAGGCAATCATTTAAATTAATACGAGGTTTGATAGCCAATTAAAGTTCGCACCCTTGTGATGTGTTTCAGATTGGGCGGACGGGGGTAGTTGCCAGTACCAACACAACGGAACCCGCCAAGGGGCAGGTTACTACTTGTCTTTCCGGTTCCGCTTTTCCTAAAGCCTGAACTTGGGCCAATGTGCGATAGGAGGCAGGGTGATCGTTACCCTTTTATTATGTCAGTGTTGCTTAAATTGGGAGGTATTTCAAACAATATTGAAGGGCTGTAAGGAGGCGGCGAGGGCAATGGGAAGGCGTTGAAAAAATGTTGATGTCGTAAATATTGTTGTGGAAACAACGTATTGTTTTGTCTAGTTACGGCGAGTGTAACTGCTTTTCGCGAACACATTTATGTATATTGTTTCAAATTGGTTTATTTTAAGAGACAGTATAAAAAATATGCTAATCGCCACAGACTTCTACTACAAGCAATTCTCACTACAAATGATTTATCTGTAAATTCCATACGACAAGTTGAAAAATGTCTAAGGTACACGGAGAAAACTTACTGATATAAAATATTGATAATTTATTAAAAATCTCTTAAAATTATTCGAATTTTTATTAAAAACGGGATTGCAGGCGTATGTATCGACATATTTTCTAATAAACTAACAGTTAGACTGGTCGGTGGCAGAGTTGACATCGCGTTTGGGTCCCACCAAGGCGTAGTGTGTTCAATTCCTCGGCTGGCTAAGTCCTCCATCACAACACAAGCAACATTTTCCGCTTACTGTGATGCTAGTATTATAGCTAGATTTTTAGCATCAATGAAGCTGCCTTTAAGGCGAAGCTTAATGCCAAATCACTATTTTGATTAATCTTTATTACGAATTGGTGTACATTATGACTACCAAAAAACATGGTTTAGATAAATTGAAGATTTTCCTATCGCTTCGCTTGAGTAGAATACAAATAAAAATTTAAAAATTACTCAATAAAAAATATAGATGCAAACTACTAAAAAAAGTATTTTTTTAATAGAAATGTATGAACGCATAAAGGAAACAACTTTTAAAAAACACAGTATTATAGCTAAGATTATCTGTGACAGTTTCACTTGATTAACTTTTTTGCTTTCTAAAAAAAATATTTACAAAATAAATAAAAACCAGTTTTTTGCTTGAAATCGAACGTTTCTAGACTCCGTTCGTCAAGCGATTTTAATGCCTATTATCTGCGATATAAGGTATACCAAGAATGTACACATTTTTGGCTTGTAGTTTCCTCTTAATAGGCAAGCTCTATTATTACTAGTATAATTTATATACCTACTTTATATATTAATGTAAGAATTTTTATTACCAAATGTTTTTTAAAAACGCATAAAAATTAACATTTTTTTATGTTTTTAAAATGAATAAACTGAATTGAATTGAATAGTAGGAGATTTTCAAATATTGTCAGGTTATTCGTAACCTGGGAATGTTTGTCTTTCTTTAAAAAAAAAACATGAATCGATGCTGGAATACTTATTCATATAAAATCTAAAATTTTCGCATTTCGTCATTATATAATAGGATAAACGAAGCTGCATAACGACGTGTTCCGATATGTTATGAAAGTACTAATAGTTAATTAGGAAATGGTCTGCTATCACACTTTTAACGGGATTTTAATAAATCAGCAATACTAATTTTCTCCGTGTTACAGATACGGTATTCTATGAAATACAATTACAATGAATTGGGGTATGTTGTGACGTTGAAGGAATTGTTGAGGGAAATGAGATGGTGATGAGAAAGTTTGGGAAGTACCTGACTATTCAGATCAGGTCATTAAACATAGCTGAAGCCATTTGAACAACGTTTCGATAATGAATAGTGATAGGCGATGCTGAAGGCATCTCGCACACTGAAAGAAGGGAAGAGGAACAAAGAAGGAACATATCTAGGTAGTTTGAGAAACTATGTTTTTACCTACGAGTACAGTGGAGGCGGGTCGGGCTCTGGATCCAACCCTGGCCATTAAAGTGCCCAGGTGGACGATTTGCCACTTAATTAGTTATCCATCGTAAATGAACAGTTTGTGATAGGAATTGTGAAGTTATATTGGACTCCGAATAATGAAATTATCTACCTTACAATATGTGTTATCTAGGTCCATTAATATTTGCTAACAACGAGACCACGCTGGAACTAACAGCGTTTATATTGTATTTCCTGAAAATCAGTTTAAAGGTTTATTTTAAAACTAGCGCAGACGCGTGAAAAACCACGGAATATTATAATTGCAGATTAACCGTAACAAATTTAAATTAAAAAAAATAAACATTTTAAATATAAGAATTAAATAATTTTCTGGTAATTTTATTTTTTACATTGTTATTATAGGTCCGTACGTTATCGCTTGAATTCTTGATAAATAAGTTATAATTTGAAATTATTTTCTGTTATAATTTTATTACATGTAATAACTACTTTATCGGTTGTCTGAATTCTTCACACAATCAGTTCCAATTTAAAAAAATGACATAAAAGTAAATCCGAGTTCATTAAACCAGAGTTCCAATCACAGACGCACAACCGAAATTAGAATTTTTGATGATGTTTAATGTGATCGATGATAGTTATCGTAAATTAGAAATTAAAACATGGAAATCGACAAAATAATGCTCTTTTATGGGCAGCAGAGCTGCAACTCGATTTTTTTCGCGATTTGTACTAGTAATCACACCAGTTTCTCAATACAATCAATGTATGAATCCTGTAACTCAATAAAATGAAATATTTGCATGAATGCTGGTATTATAAATCAGATAAAATGCAAAAGTAACAAGTAATTTAGAGTGTTCGGCGGCGCCGTTAAGATGGCGCATACAATTTCCACCAATTTCCCGCTTAAAATTAACACGATTCGCTCGGCTGCCTTGCTCCTAGCCTAGCTACACCTACACGTAGTCGCAATAGTATCTCGCTCGGCTTACAGTAAACCAGCAATCTAACCTACCTAGCTAAATATGCTTAACTACCTAACTGGCTAACTCGTATGACGACAGCGAGTACCCGACAAGTAAACGCTTCTATTCATATTCTATTCTAATCTCTGTGAAGTGTTATTTTAGTAATTCTGAAACCAAAAGGTTTGTACGTAGGTACTAGGTACCCACTTAAATAAATACCTACTCATTTATTCACGATATATTTTATGGAACGTTTTTTAAAATTTTATTTCAATTAAGCGTTTATACAATTTGTCCAAAGAAACTTCACTATACAATTCTTTTTTCAAACTTTCTTCATGCAGGTACCTACCATAATATTAAAAAAATCTAATAAGGAAGTCAAAATAAACACATCGATTTCACATTTGAAAATATAATCTTTTATCAACCATTAAAACGGTATCCATCTTAAACGGAAATGGAAAGTACAAATTTACAGACAGGCGAAATGCAAAACGGTCGAGATAAAATAGGACCTCGGTACCGCTCGGTCAATTATAAATAACTAGTATGTACTGCCCGGTTTCGCCTGAGATTTCGACACTCTTTTTTTGGTAGTTGCGCATATGGAAAAAAACGGAATATAATAGTATGTTTTTACATAATAGGCAACGATTCTGGGCAAAATCATGTCATCAATCATATTTTGAATCCTGCCTATTGTTTCGCCTGAGATTTCGACACTCTTTTTTTTGGTAGTTGCGCATATGGAAAAAAATGGAATATAATAATATGTTTTTACATAATAAGCAACGATTCTGGGCAAAATCATGTCATCAATCATATTTTGAATCCTGCCTATTTAAAAATTTATCGTCCGATATTGAGAATAATATCGCGTTTTTGAGAACTGTGAAAACTTATTGTGATGAATTATTGTGAAATTATATTTTATACATTTTCAGAAAACACAAAAAAAATTATTCTGTTGCTGGGAAGAATCTAACAGTTAATTTACGTATATTGGAAAATTCTTTCGGAGAACTTCAATCAAATTGTTTGAACGGCATTATTGAAAAGTTTTTGCAAAGGATTGTTTTATAATACTTACAATAATAATGTGTTGTAAGGTACTCTAAATTATTGTATTCGTAAGGTTTCAATATTTTCTGCCGAAGAAAATACTTCCGGTAAAGAAGGTATTTGGGATCACTGACTTCTTTATTGTACTTCCTTTCATCTTACACCCCCCTCCCCTCTCCTTTCCATCGCCCCTCCACATAGACGGTCTTCCTACTCATACACCCTTGGGCGCATGCGCTGTTTGAAAACCTCTCGCTCTGTCGTGTTCAGTGGCTTTAGTTTAAAAATAAACCCAAACATAGAACCTATTTTGTGTTAAATATAAACTAGGTTCTTGGTTAGTTACAAAATCCAAATTCAACAATATCTTTGAGTGTACATTTCAATCTTTGCAACAAAAGGCGAGATATTGCAAACTTTTATACATAGAATTTTAAACATCGATTGTATCGAACTTCTGTCCCCAATTAATTTTAACATATCTTTGAGATGTACACGACATACAGCGCTATTTCACACGCATAATCACAAAACAAATTCAGCATTTAATTCACAATTAACCATGCTTTTCGTGCATACAATAATATTTTTCTTAATTCTAACGTCGACACTTTTTCGGATTCACTGCCCAAATTTAAAAGGAGCATCACGTCAATAATATAAACTGTTCAATGCGCATACATGTGCACACACACACACTCACACATACGTACACACAAGGAAACATACCGCAGGTTGAAATGTTTAATATCTGTAAATTGATTAATCACTGTAAAAAATAAACTAAGCATCAAACACATCATACGAATGTATGTATTATTGTAATGTGAGTAGTGCTGAGTCCCTCAACTGGCTCATGGCGGTAGGGAGCAAGCAGTTGGTATACACAAAATAAAAAATAAAAAGCCTCACCTATCACCCTCCTCGGCCCCCCTTGAACCCCAGCTCATCCCCCTCGCACCCCCTCTATCCCCACTCATTCTAACTCTCCCTCAAAGCTCCCCCCCCACTGGACATAGCCGCTCGAGCGATGAAGATGTCCGGGTATTCTGTTTTTTATTCGACCATTCGATTTAATTAATATCATCTCCAAATATGAAAACTGAAATATTAACTGCTTACTGCGGTTTTAAATCCAATGAATTCAACTAGATTTAACCCATCAACAGTACAAGATTTCTTATTTTTACTTTTAGGAAGACACATACAAAAAATTGTAACGTTATTTTAAAAGTAATTTACTACATCTACGGTATTAAATTTTTCATTCTATAGCAAATGCTGTGCTCGAACATCTATTCTGCCGTATGGGGTATCTTGAACAGGTTGTGGTGATGACCACTGGTAAAGTTTTCGGGCACGTGTAAGCCTTAGCATTCATAAATATTAGTAACCACCTTTCTCGGTTCCGTTGCATTTGAATGAAGGAATGGTTTTAGTATTCACCAAGTCTTGTTTACGAATGGGCCGCATCAATGCATTCAGTGCAAATAATAATGCATTCACCGATTGCACAAATAATACACTTTCACATCACATTTTTACAAAGTGAATCGGCTGTTCTGTGCAATAATGCTATTCAGCGGTTATATTATAGTTTGTTTTTCTCTGAATCAGTTTGATGTTTCAACTCATTAATAATACATTTTCATCTAAATTAAAATCTGAAGTAGTATTATATCGATTTAGGGGTCCTGAGTCGGTCAATTGTTGTTAATTCATTGACAATGTGCATTGAGGTGCGATTGATAGACTCACAGTTGCGTTGTTGGCGTCGGCGGAAACAATACCTTAGTGTGCGACAGCGATAATCTTTTACTTTTACTTTCCATCATTCTGGACAATAGCGATATAATGCATTTGTAAGTTTAAAAAAAAATCTCGTTCCGCGATGAAACCGAATTTCAAATGGCCTCAATAAGATGAACAATGAGGAACTCCAGTCCATATTTATGCATGTATTTATCAGTAATGACCTTCTAACTCAAATGCCAGTATATGTTTTATTGTTTACGGGCAAGAATTTTTTTCAATCGACTACCTGAAGAAATTAGAAACATTAATGATAACATCCAAATAATAAACACTGTGAAAAAATATTTTAAAGACAAACTTACAAAAAATTAAAATGTTTCCAATTGAATTAATCTTAAGAATAACTCACTTCAAATAAGTTTAAAATCATTTTATTTTTAATTACTTACTTATTGTAATAAAACAATGTACACTCCTCTTCCAGCCACAAGCTAATGCTTCTATGGAAGAGGGGTCTTGAAATATTTGATCATATAACTAACTAACTAACTAACTAACCATCACGCCGTTTCCCCGCAGGGGTAGGCAGAGAGGACGGACCGCCAAACAACTCGGTCTTGGCACACACTCCTTGCCTCATTCACATTCATACATCGTCTCATACATACTCTTCTATTGTTCTGACTCTTGACATGGCACGACTCAAGTATCTGATTTACTTGGTCATGCCATGTCTTCCTCGGACGTCCCCGACTTCTGCTACCATTCACATTTGCATCGTATATTCTCCTTACACTCCTTTCTTCGCTCATTCGCTCTACATGCCCAAACCATCTAAGCGTCCCTTTCTTGATCTTACTCATTACGCTTACATCAGCCTTGCACTCTTTGCGGATATCCACATTCCTCACACGATCATACATGGTTTTACCACACATACGCCTCAGGGATCTCATTTCAACAGCATTCAATCTACTTTCATCCTTTCTTTGCCAGTTCCATGCCTCACTTCCATACATCAGGGTAGGTACCAGCACTCCATTGTGGACTGCTAACTTCGCTTCTTTGGACAATTTTTTGTTAGCGCCAACTGCGTTCAGTCCTCCATTAATGGAGTTACCTGCATTTACTCTTCTTTCAATATCTCTGTCAGCCTTCCCATCTCTCGTAAACATGCTTCCTAAATACACAAATTCATCCACCTGCTCCAAGTATTCCTCATTCACAGCTATATTGCACACTGTTTTCGTACTTTCTCTTTCAAACACCATTACTTTAGACTTACTTACATTCATCATTAACTCATTCTTCACGCATACTTCGTTCATCCTAGACACGAGAGACTGCAGATCATCCATACTATTAGCAATCAGCACCGCATCATCAGCATACAACAGGCAACATACTTTCAGATTACTCAAATTCGCGCCCAATCCCACCTCTTTCAATTCATGCATACAATTATCCATGTATAGATTGAATAACCACGGTGACATTACGCAGCCTTGTTTAACACCTTTTGTGATATCAAACCACCCCGTAAAACCACCGTTCACCCTAACACATGCAACGCTTCCCTCATATAGAGACGCAATTGCCTGAGTCAGATTCGCATTCACTCCATACTTGGACAACACCTTCCATAGCTTTTTCCTGTCGACTCGGTCGTATGCTTTTTGTAGATCTACAAAGGCACAGAAAAGTTTCTGGTTTTTTGCCAGAAACTTCTCGGTGAGCATACGCAATGAGAAGATCTGGTCCATGCACCCCTTCCACTCATAAAGGCACCTTGCACATCCCATATTTTATATACTGTAACAAATAAACAAAAATGTACTTATATAATAAATTATAGTTAGTTTTAATAGCTAAAATAATTTTCATAGTTTTAAATTTTCGGGTCTCCCGAAAACACAAATCTATGGACGTGACCAGTGACGTCACCATACCAGTCTCAAAAAGCCTACTTTTTTCAACGGGCGCTGTATTTTGTATGGGAGTCGAGACGTTTTTTTATTCTTAAGATTACCCGCCTTTAACATCGAAGAACACTAGGTAAAATTTAAGCATCTCGTCGCAAATGTTATTTATTGTATTGAACCAAAGTGCAAAAATACATCCATTACCCGACCTGATAAACAGTTTACCGGTGTTTAAAACCGGCATTACTACGAAAGAAAAATACATTGTAGACTATAGATATATTACTCATGTAGACTGTTTGTGATGAAACGGCAAATTCAATCGTACCAAATAAACGGTGTGTTTTAATGTGATGGTTTTTTTTATTGGTTTTTAAATGACAATTTATAAATTCTGTGTATAATAATATACAATCAACGTTTGTGGATCTATATGCATATATATATTTTTAAAAAGTTCATTATTGGACGAACGAATATCGATCGCACGACGGAACGACCATTGCGCTGCGTCAATGCGCTCAATCAAAAGACACATCATTCCCCCCGTCAATGTGAGGTCTCAATTACTGTCAATTGCTTCAATTGTCGCAGTAAACGATCAATTAGCAATTGTGAATCCCATCAATGACGTAAATTTGACGTTAATTTATTGAAAATTGATATCGATCATCTCCAGGGCGCTTTGGGTTTGAATCTGTCGCATTTTACCTTTATCACTTATAACTTGCAGTAACTAAACTGGCGTCGCCAGAGTTTAAACAAATTCTCCACGCTTTTTCTTCTTATGTAACATTTTAATAATGTGACACAAACATTACTGCGTCTTATAACAATTGAATGTTGGAAATTACGTGCTAAAATAGCAGCATGAATCTACAAATTCAAGATATGAAAAGGTCGCAAATTCCTCGCCTTCATAGTCTAGCAAACTAAAATACAAATGTTATCGACATTTTAACAACTAATTCCACGTTCAAAACATACCTAACAGTTTGTCATGTCAAAATATTATTTCTGACAATTTATGATTATCTCTTTAAGATCAAATTGTAAACAATTGTATGCAACCATTGTTTATTGCTACCACTTGTAATGGTACACATAAAAATGTGTACCATTTCATGCACCCAATGTGCATAAGAGTAAAGGAAATAAATAAAATATTTTTTAGCGTCCAGCTGTAGTTCACTTGTACCGTCTTTCTCATATTTATCCAGCTTTCCGATTCTCGAATAATCACATTATAAATACGCTATATTATAGTATGTAGCTGTTCAGTCCAAAATCCACAGGGAAAAAAATGAGTAATGCTAATTTCTTCAGAACCTCTTCAAAATTATTGGTTATCCGGTTAAAAGCGGGATTGCAGGCCCTTTCCTGATAGACTTTTCGAAATAATCCTAATGTATTCAAATTTTCACACTTGTTCCGATATCGTAATAATTATTAATATCATATTATTCGTGATTTACTAAAAGTTTAACAGGAAACCTGTTAATTCATTTTTCTCCGTGCAGCGCGACCTCTCCTTGTCTTCCTTAATCAACAAAGCCATACGATGATGTTTGAATTCCAACCGGCGTTCATTAGTCGTGCCACATACCCAGCGTAGTCCCGCCTGAGTGTGAAGATTGTGACAGTAATGTCGGTTACCTTTGTCTGGTTTTAATCCACTCATTAGTGTTTGTATCTCGCGAGGAGACACCTAGCAATCCTAGCTTACAGGTAGCAGGACCTTTGTGTGATTAGTCCTTGAGATATTCCATGCTCCAAACGTGAGCACTGGTACACTCACACTGGTAGTACGCATCCACTGAACACACGGCACCAAGATTCTATGTTACTACGCTTCTGTGGAATGTATCTAGATTCATTCGTGCTATAACCTATCACACGCTTTGTACATCGTGCTACGATAGGTTGTCATTTTATCCACCAAAAACACAAAAGACGTTAAAAATATATGTACAAAGATCGGCATTCAAATTCCACTGCTAGCTCAGTGGTCAAAGTGTTGTCCCGGTAAGACAGAGGTCCTGGGTTTGATCCCCATTTGCCGTTATCGTTACCTTTTTTTCTGTGACTTTTACTGTTTTATATTTCGTTCAGATTTATTGATATTATCTTGTTCTTAAATGATTAAATAATATTATATCGATGTATACAAAAATTATTATTCCAATAAATTGAAGAAAAAAACACCTCTGAGGTTGACTGTAATCTTCTATCAACTTGTACTGTTTTGTTACTTGTAGGTGGGTAAATACATTTTTTTAATAATAGTGACATGTTAAAATCCAACTTACAGGGCATTTAAATTGTGTGTTTTTAATCTCATTACTCATTAGGTACGACTCAAAATTATTCCAAGACCTATATTTATATTTTTTGAAAAAGTGACCCAATCTATCATTCGTGGTTCGAGATCGGGTCAAAATGATCGGGTCGATCGAGATCCACCCAAGACTTACAGAGAAAGCTAGATATCTTATACAATATCTAATAGACATGATATCAAATCGTAGTTTATATACTTATCGTTAATTAGTGTATTTACGTCGTTAAATTACACGTAAAGAATTATATCCACTTTCGTCGATTCACTCATAATTCCCATCATCATTATGCGGTCGCCGCTTGAAAATGTTAAGTATTCAAAAGGCAAATGCAGCGAATTTTGATGCATCAGCAATGTGCAAACCAACCAACTGCACTCAGCCCAACTTAAATGAACCGGTATGCAGTCGAATAGTTGACTTGCAAACTAAATTGTGCATTAGTTAAAAGTTTTCATTATACGTATTTGAATAGTTCCCCAATACCAGTGGCGTGCAGTTCATAAAGTCTGAAAAGCTGTGCCCACCCCAAGAGATAGAACCATATTTGTTTATGAAAAATTTTTTTTTCTATAAATTATGCTAATCGTTCTACTTTTCATTTTCAAATATTCAAAGCACAATAATATTAACCTACCTTTGGTCATGGGGCAATGCACGCCACTGCCCAATGCACCGAAAATACGTGGCTTTAGGATACCAGGCATGCCTAAAACGAACGTTTCAGCTTTCTATGTATTGGATTTTGGTATTCAAACAACAAAAAAATCGTTCTCGTAAATTTATCACATTTAATTTTTTTCTAGTTAGAACTTTCTTGTTATTAGACCTCAGACTCTCGACGGGGGTTTTGATTTATTGCTTAAAAAGTGCCAGGCGCATAAATTTATTTACGATATCAATACAAGCGGTATAGTTTTCCCGTACATTTCTCGGAAGATCAAATGCAACTGACCTGATTTTAAACGCATAAGCGCGTGTATAATGGAGAGAAATAATCATCATAAAAATCTGAAATAAATTGGGTTTACCTAAAAAAATAAGATAGAAAGGAAAAATGTATTAGATAACAACAACAACAACTCTGCCATAGGTCCCCCCAGGTAGTTCGCTATGTTAGGTGACAGTGATGAATTCATACATCTGTCTCTCTTGGACGCACTGACCCCCAGATTACCCGCCCCTCATAACTTTTTCCTTCCCTGAACTTTATTTTCTTAAAAAGACCCTTCACAGGAGCGCCGTTCGAAAATTTTCAGTTTTATAGTAAGATTGTCAAAGTTTTGAAACAGTTTTCACACCCATGTAAAGCAGGCTTCATTGGTTTGTGCAACCCGGGCAGTGGTCAGTGGAGCGGGCGTCACGGGCCTGGACGCGGGAAACAATTCAGCAGATGTCTGCGCGGATAGCGGATCGTGCCAGTAAGCAACCAACAGCAACCAACAGCGAGTGGAGCGTCCCTCCCTCGATCAGGAATTAAACCTCGCGCTCCTTGTTGCTTGATAATAAAGGTACCTTGTACCTCCTACGGAATGCATTCCACAATCCACCAGGAGCTGTTCCATCAGTTTTTGGGAATTACTTATTTATTGGTAAATACTAATTCATTTGGAATAACTATTTTATCGGAATATACTAATTTATTGTTTAAACTTTTTTTATAATTTAAATTACTGTCCACAGATCAATCATCCATTTACAGTACACGATTTCTTATTTTAACATTCTTAGCATTTGGGAAGATATGTATACAAAAAATTATAAAACTTATTTTAAATGTGCTATTTAAAATTTTTCATTCAATAGCAACATTCCTCTTGTCACACTTGGCTGTGTTATAACATCTGTTCTGCTATGCGGTATCTTTAACAAGTCGTGGTGACGACTACGGCCGATGTTTTCAGGCACGTTTAAGCCATAGCATTTCAAGAGAAATAGGAATATATTGGTTTATCTTTTATCATTTGAGAATACTGATTTATGAGATTATAACTAATAATTTTGGGTAACCTGTTCTCGCTTAACACAACCTCTTCTTTCACCATGTTCTATTTTGTCACTGTTCTGTTTTTATCCGGTTACCCACTAATTCATAGGATTATACAAATTTACTGTAAATTAGTAATTCATTTCGCAGCTAGTATTTTATCGGATTATTCTAATTTATTTGATTATAATTAGCAATTCATTTGGGAGTTACTTATTTATTGCGCGCTGTTGTAGGAATCACTACAGTATTGAAAATACTTGTCTTCAGTTGTGCTTACATCAATCTTAACTTTTTTCTGTCATCTACGATACGATTTAAACGATTCTATGCGTTGAAACGCATTTCCAACGCTTTGGCATGCTGGTCTCACTTCTTGATGTCATCTATCGATTTCCTGCTGAGGTCATTTAATGACTCGGGAAAATCGCCACAGGAGAAATTTTCTAAATTGCTTTTAAATTCAGATTAATGTCCAATTTATATGACCTGTTCTTATGTAGTTACCACAACTAGCTGCATTGTCACACAACCTATCAATATCAATCAAACTTATAAGTTACTAGCGCAGACATTATAATTGTAGGATTTATCATGCTGAAAGTATTTATTAAAAATTATATGCCTCAGGAACATTGGCTTTCAAATGAAGAAATTTACCTGTCGAATGATGTAAACTTGAAAATTACGACGTCTATCCAACGACGATATAAAAATACAAGACACTTTATATTCAAACCAATCGAACAAAAAATGTAACACCGCTAAAGTGAGTCCACTGGACCTAGTTAACAGTACGAATATATATGTATATTCACATTAATTTAACATCTGTAAAGCGTTTGAACAAAACAAATACGCATTTCGAAAAACGAATTATTAATTCATAAAAATTTGGTACCTACTTTATCGCTTGTCTGAGAAGATAAGTAGTTCCAATAAGTACCTAGTTCCAAGTTAAAAGTTCATTGAACTCGAATAATGTTACGCAGGAATATTTCACATTACTAACCCATGTACCAACAATTATTAGTGTGATTATAAGCATAGCACACGGAGAAAAAATACTGATATAAAATATTGCTAAATCATTAAGAATCTCTTCAAATTATTTGTAATCTGGTTAAAAACGGGATTGCAGGCCTTTTTAAAAAATAAAATATCAGTAAAACACGAATGTGTTATCGCGATGACGGAACAGGTGTTCTTAAAAATCAATCAATTTTCGCATTTCGTCATTGTAATTTTTCTCCATGTAGGGTTAAATGTATATTTAAGTTGGGCTGGAATTCACCTTCTAATTTAATTATGCAATGAAGCTGAAAGGGAGAGATGAGCTTTAAGTAGAAACTTTTTAAAAACTATTTAGAACTCCTCAAAATTCTGGGTTCAAATCGACAAAGATAATCTCTGAGAGTTTTCAGTATTGGTCCAAATTATCTAAAACCCTTTTCCGCTGCATCTCGCTTCGAATTTTACTCAAAGTTTAGGAAACCTATCAATTCATTCGTTAAGGGCCTGCAATCCCGTTTTTAACCGGATTACGAATATTTTTTTTATTTATTTAAACGCCATAAAATGGCTTTTACAATAAAGTGATGCATCGGATTATAAGCATACAGTGGTGCACTGGAGAATATTACGAATATATTACAGACAAGTAATGTGTTCACAAAAATATTATTGCTAGTGATGATACAGTTGTTATTAAAAGTGCAGTGAGACAATACTTAAAAGAAATATCTACTAGTGTAGTAATAGTTGAAGAGATTCTGAATAAATTAGTAATACTCATTTCTCTTCGTACTGTACTATGATTGAAATTGGTATCGTGTTACATACCTAAGTGAACTCACATGACGTGTTATGCTACGTGTACATCCGCGAGCCGAACTGCTGAACTGAACCTCAACTTATGGGAAAGAAACGACGCAATCGCAAACGGCGCGAAACGCCGCTTGCAGTGGATTCGTTCCTTTCCCGTAATTCGTGGTACGGTTCGCGTTTCGGTTCGCAAGTGTATACGTACCCTTATGTACAATAATTAATTATTTTTATTTTGTAGTTTCTAACGTTTGTCTTTTGAAATTGATTTCATTTCTTCTGTTTTATTTTCTGTCAACAAATTTTTCTTTCTTTTTATCTTCTGTAAATCTCATTACAACTTTTGACACTTGTTTGTTGTGGGTATGTTTTTATGAATGATTTGTCGGCGGGTTGGATCCGTTTCCCAACGGACCACAATAAATGATTACGGTGCCTACTGTGGCCGTTTCCTGTTTAGATAATATTATATTATGGTCCGTTCCGGTTTGCGATTCCGTCCATAAACAAAAACTACGTGGGCCACTCGGATTCGGTTCCGAGCTACGATCTTTGCCACTGACCGAGCTAACTGTAGTTTACTTCCTCGTCTCGAGAAGAGACCGACTTCACTATTATTATATTCAATTAAAAGTACCCCCAATTATATCTTTGTCGCTAACCGTAGGTTTCTTTTTCGACTCTAGAAGAGACAGAATATTTTTGTTATTTATTTTATTTGTTAAGACATACACAGTACAATAAGATACAGTTAGATATTTTTAGTCAGTACAAAATCGGAGGTAAGTACCATAGTTTCATACTACCAATTTATAGGACTCTAGTAGAGTGCTCAAATAAAAAAAAATACTTGTTTCACAGAATTCGAACAATTGATCAAATTTCAATTAGTTCATTTTTACTTTACAATTTAATTTTTGCTTTGAAATTTGATGAATTGTTTAAATTCTGTGAAACAAACCGTCTTTAGCACTAATATTTTGTTTATACATTGTGTACTTTTTCTCATTTCTCTGTATAACATTTTTTTTCCTTTACACTTTCATAAATATATATCTGTAAACGTTTATTTATAGACATTCTGCACTTCTCTCATATTTCCACGTAACGCAATATTAAAAAAGTCATATAAATGTAAAAAATGTTCGTAAAGGTTTATATGTCTGCTTCTAATGTTAATACGTTAGAAATAGTTAGGAGGCATAAAATTCTCCCGAAATGTTTTAAATTGTCTGTATAAATATATATTATCATTATGTTTTATCGCAAATTATAAAATAGATTATTTTATTTATTTATTTTATTTATTTATTTATTTGTTAAGACATACACAGTACAATAAGATACAGTTAGATATTTTTAGTTATTACATAGTTGTAGTACCTATTACGTATGTCCATAAAATATCATTACGTAATTTCGCCTGAGATTGTTATAAAAGAAAGGAAGTGTATGGATAGATAATAATAAATGAATTGAAAACAAGAATTATAATAAACTCACGAATTGTAATTGACTGTTAATACATAGGAGTTTTGAAAAATGATGTGAAATTATTTTGAAATATGTCATGCTAAGAAATTTAATAAGTTAGTTTTGTATGTTAGAAAGGAATCATGAAAGATGTCTAAATGTAGTAATTTTTCGTAATGGGTGTATGTTGTGATTGCTCGAGTAATTACTGAGTTGTTTGCTGCATTGGTATTGTTGGCTTCAATGTGAAATAGGATAGTGTGCCTGGTACGCCTCGTTGGAACATTTAAACCAATGACGGATAGCAATTCGGGACTATCTATTTTATTATTTAGCAGATTATGTAGAAACAACAGGTCTGACAATGTGCGTCTTTTTTGTAAAGTTAACATATTATTTGTAGTTTTGTTGTATTTCTTGAGTAAATGTTTCGAAAATTTATTCTGTATACTTTCTACTAAATCTATGTATACCTTATATTGAGGATTCCATATTGTGGAAGCATACTCCAGTGGACTTCTGACCAATGAACAAAACAAAATTTTCAGAGTCTTAGCACTTTTGAAAACTTTGCATATTCTTAATAAGAAACCTATTTTATTTGAATAGGTATATATATCCTCGAATGATACCTAGTCAGAAAAGGGCGACAAAAGCTATGGTAGTGATTTACAAGCCCAATAAAAATGGTCGTGTGTATGGTCTTTGTATAATACTTGGCTCCAGAGGTCACAGGATCAAGTAAAAAAATCACATAAAATTCATAAACCATTTTCTAAAAGTAGTACCTTCCTAATTCTCAGTATCGTCCTGGTGAGCATAGATAGCTTCTTTCATTCCTTCTTCATCCTATTTGCTTCTGCCTCGCAGCATTACACAATATTTAGAGTGTTGTCGTTTCACTGGATCCGCTTAGTTAATTTTAGTTTTAAATGTTAACTTCTCGGTGAATATAGTATATAAGTTGGTATACTAATCAAATAAGCAAAGGTTTAAGAGTAGATGTAAATAAGCCATAATCATAAATGTAAGTAATAAGTATAATCTGGCAAGAACCACGTTTTGAATATGCCTTCAAAGGCTGAATCTGCAGACATTCGAAATAAACACGTAAAATTTTATTACACTATTGAAATAGGTACAAGGTGCAGCAAAACAGACAGTGCAGTTTTGAAGGGCCGGTGCATCCCGTGTGGTGGGGTAAGGAACCTGGGAGGGGTCTCATTGTGTCGGGAGGGTCGAGCCATTTTCAGTTGTTACATTGGTTTGGTCCGGACAACACCGGGGCCTCACCGTTCGCCGTCGGTGGCCGTCGCCACCCAGCGGGCCTTTCGGCTGCAATTTGCGACTTCTCCATGTGGGGCTACCTGAAGGAATTTATTTTTTTTTATTTTTAAAGAAAGACAAACATTCCCGGGTTACGAATAACCTGACAATATTTGAAAATCTCCTACTACCACCACAATAAGCGGAAAATGTTGCTTGTGTTGTGATGGAGGAATTGAATACACTACGCCTGGGTGGGACCCAAACGCGAAGCCAACGTGATGTGTTTAAATGAAAATGTTTTTAAACATCAGCCTCACACCTTGGAGTAACACTCAAGGATCGAAAACTTCAGAAACTTCATCGATGTATCGCTGCTGGGGCCATCATCTTTCTGATGTCATCTTCTGGACCTCTGATGCATAAAACGGCATGATGTACTGAATAACATTAAAAACGCCATTGCTATAAGTTGCGCCGTTTTTTTAGTAGCCCTTTAAGACTGCATTGTCTATTCTGCTGCACCTACTTTCTTAGACATACATTTGTCATAACATTTTCTGCGAATGCACACGATTCCGATTTTCCCACTAAGCCACGATTAGTTTATGAAGAACACTTAAGGCGATGCAATACGTCGTGTAATATTTTGAATCGAGCCGCTATCAATAACGCACCTTACGTAGATGGCGATAAGGCTTAAATTCCAGCTTCACACCATCCACCTGTTTTGATTTATACAAGAAAAAAACATGGCCAAAAAGTGCCTTTTATTTTATTTTGTGGATGTTCAGGCACAAATATTTAATTTTTTTTCGATCATTTTATAAATAACTTAATTTGCCACATTATACAATAAAACAATAACCGAAAATGGGTTCGTAAGTAGGAGATTTTGAACTTTAAAGCAGTTTTCATAGGCCTTATACATTATTTTTTTCTGGGCTTATAAAAAGACTTATCTAAAAAATACTCGATTGTTTCAAAGGCCAGGATGTATTCTACTCGCAGTATTTAATTAAAGCATCTGAAACATTTCTAGGCGACCAAATTTTCGAACCAAAAACACATGATTTTAAATTAGTACGTAGTGCATCGCCTTGTATTTATCCATGTAACATAACATCACGCCTCTTTTTGTAGGGGCGGGCATAGGAAAATAAACGCCTCGTACAAACTGTAAATAACCATTTTGATGTTTTATTGTAAACCCACGTAAAAATTACTTATTCAAACGCGCTATGAGTGACTGCTGTATATTTTTAATGATAATATTGCTTATTCATTTGGTTGGATCCTGTAGTGTTTTGAAGTTCGGCACCAACGTTGACGGACGTAGGTATGTGAGCAGTGTTCAGTTGCGAGATGACACGGCCGATATTGCGCTGTTTTTCCTGGTAAAAGTACTGCATGATAATACGCCAGCTGTCGCGACCAAACTTAAACATCAGCTCGTAGGAACGGCCGTCGAGAGGACAGTCGACTCCCTGTTGAGGGTGAATAATCTATACATAACGGATAATCGAAATGATTGGTTTCGTTGTTAATCGAATAATATACTGTCCCTTTGGGTGACCGGATAAATCATCAAAATGATAATTCATCACATCTTTAAAAAGTTATAAAAAGTCATGAAAAGTGATGAAACAAAAACTTTATTAACTGGGTTAAGTAGGTTAGGATAGGTTAGGTTAAAAAAAAATCATCTTTATGTCACTTTTTAAAAGAGTGTTGAATAGTCGCTGTGTTGAGTTAGCATGGAACCGTCCCTTTGAACCTCTCGATACCTAAAGTTAGTCAACCATGTGCAATCGACAGATTGCAGTCGTTAATGCTACTTCTGTTGGTTCGTTATTTAACTGGAAGGTCCTCCAATTACCTAAGCGTTATTGAGCACAGTAGCACTCCGGATCCCAGGAGATACAGCAAACGCTTGCCCAGCAACCGTTTACTGTTGATATTTCATAAGAACGTTCACTCACAAGTCTCGATTGAAATCTTATCTCTCAGCTAAATTCGCCTGAAAAACATATATCAGTCCTCTAATGAAAATAAATTTTATTCAATCTAGGAACATCCCCAAAGATGACACACGACATGAGGACCTCCTGCGTGGAGTTAATGTAAAAAAATCGACCTGTAAATTTTTTTTTTTTTTACTATATTATACAAATATTTTATTAATAGATTTGTATTTAAAAATATGTTTTTTTGTATGACCGAGGATTGAACCTTCCTGCCCAAGGACTGACTAAAATGAGTGAACTACGCTATCAATTAAACCAAATCCTAATTGGATGTTACCAAGATTTATTTTGTACATTATTAACTGCTGTAATTTTTTATAATGTCATCCAATTTCAAAGAAATAAGTGTGTCTGTGCCCGTGTGCGTAAGTGCCATCAATTATATAATGCATTATCATCGACAACGAATCTATCTGCCGAGTTTCAGCTCGACCAGATGTCGGGAAGTGGAAAGATTCCAAGATTCCATTTCATTAATTTATCTATTCATTTAGAAAACAAAATCAAAATCAAATTCAAATAGATGTATTTAAAATTGCTTTATGTACATTTAGACTTACCTGTTAAATTGCTTTATGTACATCTAGACTTGCCTATTTATTTTTAGATGTGTATTTTGACCCAGAACATTTAAGCTTTTCCTAAGCCGATATTATCATAGTTTACGAGTATATCATGTCAAAAACTGACATAAACCAAATTTATCATCAAAATAATTTCGTTGGCATATTTTACTACCAACCTATTAAAAATGCTCCTTGCATGGGGAGCCGTCTGTGTGCCCAGGTCCTAACGAAATGTGACGCGTCATGGACCGAACGAGGTAATAAACCTTCAAAAGCTTGATTTTAATGCACAAATAAAACTTTATACATGGGAACTTTACGAGCCTATTTTTACAGCGCTTTCGAGAAGTTTTTTTTCTTCTTAGTTTTTCTAACAAAGCTTCCTACTCAAGTCACATTTCTGAAAACTTTGGAATAATAATCATTATGTTCCACACAACACAATTTTTTATACCTTTGTTATGTATGTTTTAACCATTACGCCGTGTCAAATCCCTAGTTCCAGGTAGCGACTAACGAGTGCCTACATAATATGCGAAATAATATAGTTCCTTTATCCCACGAATAACTTTAAAACATTCATCACAGACTTGCAGAAAGGTCAATAGATGTCGCACATTAAAATAAAAAATAGAATATATATATCGAAGACACTATCTAGATTGCATTTAGTTCATAAAGTGGTACATTTTTCTGTGACAATTTTAAAATAATAATAATTGGATGACTTGTCTAGCGCCGTTTTTGTGCAAAATCACCTCAACTAACTATGAAGCTCATACCCCTATAAATAGACTACATCACTTTGGCAATAACTTTGGGAATATTGTAGACATGTTTAAAGATTCCGTATTAGTTATAAAACGATATCTTTTTAATCACTTTACTGGGATGTGTGAATTCACGGCTCCGTAGTGAATACACTTTTTATTTCTATGTTTCTTTATACATATTTTGCTTTCCATAATCTACTCTATTAATTTTTAATTTACCTTAATTTAATCATAAATCACTATTTATTGTTAACTATGTACCTAAATAACTGTATTACTTGTTACCTATCTTTGTAAAAGCCCATTAGGGCGTAAATAAATAAATATAGATACTCGCATGTACCTAGATTGCATGCAGTTGGCAATACTTTCGCAGATGTTGTAGTTTTGTTCGTTCAACTGTTCGGAATATTTTTTTAATGTTTTTTTAAATATTTATTGACAAAAAATAGTGTTACATAATTTACAGAAATATAGTAATTATCTCACCTAATTTTATACATAATATGTACCACTAAAATAAGGCTAGGCTTGTCTGTATGGGGGGATAAATCATTTTGTTCGTTATTTTTTATGTAATGTGCCAAAGTATTCAGTTTATATGTGCAGTGTATTTTTTAAGGTGACGTTTAAAATCTTTGTTGTTATTTATATCTCGGATACTTTCAAGAAGGCTATAATAACATACCTCAGTAAAAATACTTACGCGTACCTTACAATTAAGCTAAGCATAATACAATTTTTCTGCTTGGGTTCTATATAATTTTTAATATAAATTTTACTTTTGATTACTGCTCTCTATGGTAGAAGTCAATAATACGTTGGAATTTCTAAAAAAGTTATTTTTCTTTTCTACTTCTAAAATCACGTAGAATCCGAACCGAAGTTAGTGCACTTTTCCCCCGGACACCCTGTATTATCAGCTGGTTGTATAAGCCCATGTGGGGGTAAAATATATAAGTAAATATGGAAATCTGTTAGGTTTTTGCTGTTTGACAACTTGTGTCGTTCTAGGTTTATCTGGTTTTATTAAGTTGTTTATTATTGTTGTTAACTGTAAGTTTGAACGTGGGGAGGATAGGCTGAGGTGCAAAGGGATTAACATTTCATTTGTAAGGGCAAATTGAGTGGAAGTCCGTGTTTCGGGTAGTGATGGTCGAAGCCCCCCCCCCCATTGAGGGGAAGGTGACGTCACCTCTGGGAACTTCCCCCTGACCCTTGTAATTGAACCACGGAACTTTTGAGCAAGCGGGACCGATAAAAACGTGAAACTAATTAATTGTATCCGGCCTTGCGAATAACATTGTCTCCTTGTATTATTTCATTTTGTATAAGTATTATTTTGTACAGAATAAGAAATCTATTGTCACAATTATTTTATTAGTAAATCGGTTTAACCGGTAATAAATCATTTTAGACATCATAAAATTTAAATTGGGGGGTAACATAGAATCATATAAATTAGTCGTCAAAACGTGGTATGAACACAGTTTGAAAATGGCCTAGAAAGCCGAAACAGCTGTAGCAATAATTAAACCAAAATAATATTATTAAATTTGATTTATATTAAATTTAAAAAAAATTAAATCAATTTCTTCGAATTAAACACAAAAACAATTAATGGAGAGGTTACAACAGGACTTTCAACAGAGGGAAATATTGTTTTTCTTAACCTAGAAAAAAGAAACCAAAAAAGCCGTCTTTGAACACAACATTGTTTTAGCCTAATCAATCAAATGCTAGAAAATAAAACCTCAGGATTTAAGCACAAGCAATCATAAGATTCTATGCAGTCTCCGTGTATCAATTGATTTGCCCCAAGTTTAATCTCTGAACCAAATATGTAACTATGTATTGATTTCACAACCTCTTAAGTATTTTGAGATTTTGTTTTTTTTTTCAGAAATATTTCCGGGTGACATTGATTTTGAAATAGATTCAATGTTTATGAACATTCGTGCATAGGTATATCAAAATGAAATACTATTTTCGAAAGTAGACGACAGACTCTTTCAGATTTGAATGTTAGAACATATTATGTAATTGAAAATATTAAATTCTGATTAAAAAAAGGAGGAATTTTCTACGATCGTTTTTTTTTATAAACTGTTGAAATTCCACTTTATACGAAACTATACACAAATGTATTATAGGGGTTTTATTGCTTTTTGTTCCATAAAAAATATTAATAAAAAATCACAAACTCTGAAAAATGTTTCGCAAGTGACACCACTTGAAGATATTGTCCCAGAGATTGAAGAGATGAAATAATCTAAAATTTCAATATTTTGGTCTTATTCTCTTTATACCTAGCAAGATGGGCATAATCTTTGGTTAACTTACTCTAAACAAATACTCTATTTTAAATCAAGTTTTATTTAAAATTGCCTCACACTTTTGTACGTAATATGTATTTTCAATTAAACAGCATCAAATTTTAAAATGCCTATCATTTCTCTATCGTTTGCCAAGAACACCCAAATAAAATGATTACTAAAACGTTTGTGTCATCAATCACTTCTGATTTTTGTGAGTTGCTGATGAATTCATCAGAAGGCCGAGTTTATCATATTCTGGTGATATCAGCCATAGCTTCTTGCAATACATGCTTTTTGCTATCTCAACCATTAAAAATAAATACACTAATCTGTTTATTTTTTTCATCCACAAATAAAGGGATTTATGAACTGTGGGATTGAGAAAAATACTGAATAATATGATGCTGTTATAATAACTCTTCCATAGGTCACCCCAAGTGGTTTGCTACGTTTGGTGATTTAGCAGGGGTGCCTGGGTCCATCGGGTGAGATGTGTTCAGGTTGCGCCTGCCCACCAGCTGCGTGGCGTGCCAGATCGGCAGAGGCTGGTTTGGGGAGACCTTTGACTTCTCCAACTGGTCTCTCGAGCCCATCCTCTTGCGTCGCAGTGGGACAGATATAGTCATAGGTCTGTTACTCCTGGACACACTGATCCCTACATTCCTACCCAACGCTCATACCTAGAAGTTACTCTCGTACCTTTCCTTAAAGAAGACACTCAACACAGCATCTCTGTGTGTTAATGTATATATCCATTGTCTGTTGTAATGGTCTTCTAAAGATACCACCGCGTCTTTATCGTTTTTTTTACTTTCCAAACATTAGTCCTCATCAGTGTCAGAAACTACAATCTACCATTAGCTTCTGTGTTAGAATCTAAAGTACCGGTGAGCATTAACTTATTATTGTGAGTAATTTCAGAGACGCATTGTTTTCCGTGCGCTTTTATGTTCCGAAGCGCTTTTGATCCAATATTATAATGGCATCATAAATGAAGAGTAGTATATAATTTCCCTCACTGTTTGCAATGTCAATGGAAGACGCTTCTGTCGTCTTGGTGATTATTATTATTTTATCTCACTGCTCGCTTTCGAGTGCTGAAAATCTTCAAATATATTTATGTTATATATACCCATTGTAAAATTAACACTAAAATAATCTATTTTATAATTTGCGATAAAACATAATGATAATATATATTTATACAGACAATGTAAAACATTTCGGGAGAATTTTATGCCTCCTAACTATTTCTAACGTATTAACATTAGAAGCAGACATATAAACCTTTACGAACCTTTTTTACATTTATATGACTTTTTTTAATATTGCGTTACGTGGAAATATGAGAGAAGTGCAGAATGTCTATAAATAAACGTTTACAGATATATTTTTATGAAAGTGTAAAGGAAAAAAAATGTTATACAGAGAAATGAGAAAAAGTACACAATGTATAAACAAAATATTAGTGCTAAAGACGGTTTGTTTCACAGAATTTAAACAATTCATCAAATTTCAAAGTAAAAATTAAATTGTAAAGTAAAAAAGAACTAATTGAAATTTGATCAATTGTTCGAATTCTGTGAAACAAGTATTTTTTTTTATTTGAGCACTCTACTAGAGTCCTATAAATTGGTAGTATGAAACTATGGTACTTACCTCCGATTTTGTGGAATGTCACGAAGAGAAGAGAATCCTGGAAATCGCGAGCAGGAGATCATGTTACTAAAAGTATCATTTCTATTGTATATTTCTAAGTGTTTTAAACGAATTGACGAACTAACTTTATCTCCTAGGGGAGTATCTGCCTACCTACCGGCAAAGATCTGGTACGAGTTTTTTTTCTCCTATCTGCCGCCTCAAGTCATGCGTCTCGGGCGCGGCCGGGCCGGCAGGCGGCGGGCGGCAGGTGAAGAAAAAAACTTCCAACTTCCTAAAGCTAAGGAGTTTTGGCGTGTGGCGACCAAAGCAACCGGTTCCTCCACGACCCGCCGCTGCCTGCTGGTCGCCTGGTGTTACCACGGGGGAGGGGGAGGGGTTTAAGTGGGAGGTTTTGGGGGGAGTAGTGGTCTTCGGTTCACTTCAAGCTTTACTTTTATACCTATGATGTTTAGATTTTAAAAATGAATATTTAACATTCACTTAACTTTTAGTTAGCTTGTTTTTATTATATTCTAGTAGCGGTAACGGAACTAAGAGAAGTTACATAATATAAATTCATAATATGGCTGTGATTTCAGATTACACACTGAGAAAACTAAAATATTGAATATCTTCAAATTATTCGTTATCCGTTTAAAATCGGGATTGCAGACCCTTAGCGAATGAATTGATAGGTTTCCTGATAAATATTTAGTAAAATACCAATGAATTGTCTCGTGTTCATAAAAATTCTAACATTTTGGCATTTCGTCTATTATCGTATATCTATTTTATCATCTATTTCGCATATTATTAAGACAAACGCAGGTGCATGAACACGTGTGATTTGAAGGGATTTTTAATAAATCGGCAATACTCATTTTTCTCCGTGCACTTTAAATATTACAAACACAAACTTACCTACCCATTTTGCATGAAACTTCTTCCCGCGATTATTTCAATTAGTAGGTAGGTAACTAAGAACTGACCAAAAGTTTTTTTTATAATAATAAATGTATAATTATTATAGCGTCTTGTTAGCATAACTGATAGCAAGAAAGTACCTATTTACATCTCTGAAATTTATGTACGTATTTTCTAACAGCCTTACTAAAAAACGTGGTGTATATATTAACCGTCGCGTACGGTCAAAACAGTGAAAAACTTGAGTTATTACCATGGTGTTAGTTTGGTTAAAATTGTCTGAAACCAGGTTCGAGGCCGGCTTTACCGCACAAACGTTGAACGGTTATGTAATAATCTAATTAGCAAGATGGTTGTTTTACACTGCCGCTTAATCATGTGAATGTCAAATTTAGTATTTAATTAGCTGATCCTACGTCTACGTACCAACTGGGATAAATAGATATCCCAGAAGATAAATAGATATACCATCTATAGAAATCGCATTAGTGACTGTATGATTAGTGATTATTTTTCCTATTATTCATTAAGGGTTGGTCCTTCTTCACACCCTGTCATGTTAAAAATTTACGTTTAATTTATATGGAGTATTATGTGCAATGAATGGAGTATTATGTGTAATGTATGGATCTTGCCTTTATTGTAGTGTGTCGGGTAGTATGCAATAATACTCTGAGGTGATGTATGTACTGGTATTTATTCGGGAGCTGCTTGTAGCAAAAGAGAGCGCACAACTAACGTGCATCGCCTTTTATAAGATCTTGCAAGCATTCCATCTCGCTTGCACTCATCCACATTCGTACAGACATCACAAAAGGAAACTGAAGCTCTTCCTCAACAGTAAAATATTAGTTACTCATTTTTAAATTCGTCTACAAACTAAGCGTAAGACCACAACAGTGTATTTTTCTTTACCTACCAAACACTCGGTATAATTCTACAAATTTCAATACTCTTCTAATGATCGTCACAGATAATTGATGATTTCTACAACCGTTTCTTATTACCTATCCTTTGTCTCATTTCATTCTTAGTTTCACAGACTCCATATAATTATTATGCTCTAATTTATGGTTTTAAGTGCTTTGGAGTGTTAGTTTCTCTGTGAAGTTATTATTAATTTATCCTATGTCGTATTTTGTTTACTCTTCGGAAATATTAACTGCTTCACTCATCATACAATTTATTGGATTTTGAATGACATTTATTAATAATGTCTTAACAGAAACATATCTCAAACTCTTTGCGTTTTGTTTTCGTTTTATAATAATTACGGTACAGATGTAGCATAAGTCGGAGGCGCCCGAGGAAGACATGCCACGATCAAGTGAATCAGTTACTCGAGTCGGGCTATGTCAAGAGTCAGAATACTAAAATAGTATGTATGAGACGATGTGTGAATGTGAATGAGGCAAGAAGTGTGTGCCAAGACCGAGTTGTTTGGCAGTCCGTCTTCTCTGCCTACCATAATAATAATAAAGTTTGGATGATTTGTATAGCGCCGTTTTTTTGCAAAATCACCTGAAGGGCGCTGTACAAATATATAATACATTTCTAAAAATGTACCTACATATGTTATTATTCTTATTTATTTATGTATTACTAATACAACAAAGTAAGAAACGAACTCGAAAAAATTAATCTCAAATCGTATTCAGTAAACATTACTACACGGGACACACGAGGCAATAATTCTGCATATTACATTTACTCCTTATTTTTTTATTGATGCAATTATGTAAAACCTTATTTGATAATGTTTTATAATCTACGCTAGATGCTTTACCCGTGCCCGGGCCCACATTAAACAACTTTATAAAATAAATAAAATGAACTAAAAATAAATAAAATAATAAAGTATTATAGTACGTAATGAAAAATAATCATTTTTGGAAACTTTTAAATATTTTTGAAAGTTCCGAAAATAGATTCTATTCGGTACTCGTATACATTTTTTCTACCGCCATATGTTGGTTTATTATTTAAATTTCCGGTTTTAATTATCTTTTATGGTGAAATTAGTAACCAATTAATACAAAACTAGACCCCATGCTCCTTTGCATGTAGTTGCTTCTCGTACTAATTTTGTGTACAATTCTTGTTCGCAGAGATTGCATCGTGTCGGGAATGAACTTGCTCCATCGAAATATTTTATCTGAATAACATTGCTTATGATAATTTTTTGATAATATTTTTGCAGATATATAATTTCTATTATTATTAAGCAGTAATGATTAGCCTGAATCATCTATATAAATTGAAAAAATCTTCCGAGAGTAAATACATACCGCCGACGGGAATTGAACCCGCAACTTTCTGATTGCCGGTCAGGTGCTCTACCAATTGCGCTACGTCGAATTATTCGAAACCAGCCAAATTATTCAATACGTACTGATGTTTTCATTCAACAATTATTGCTTATTAGATTTTCCCGTCGGTGACATGTATTTTTTCTCGAAAGATTTTTTCTATTTATATAGGTGTTTCAGGCTTATAATTATTGCCCAAAAATACTACGTTATCCGTTGTGCTTTGTGCATAAAAAACCTTGTCTCTTAAACATTAGTTTATTATTAAAAATAATATAATTTGTTTTTTGTGATTATAAGATACTTGGTGGATTCTTATTATGTACCTACTTCTTATAGCTATGTGTGTAAAAGCCCAAAGGGCGTCTAAATAAATAAATAACAAATTGAAATTTCAAATAAAATGCATCATTTAATTTGTCATCATTCCTCGCCGCGCTTATTGAATCAAACGATCCCGCCAACAAAAATATATCACAACGATTATATTATCATCAGTATTATTTCCGATCAAGTGCACAGATATTACAGAAGGTTTATGTTTATATTTCTGACTGAGAGACTCATCGGCCATCGCTAACACAATCAGTTCCTAAGGGGAATATTTGACTCGGGCGACAAAACGGTCACGTACTTGGATACTCAAATAAATGTTTAATTTCATTCTATAAACAAAGTTCTACGATTCAGTGTACTTCGACTTGTCGTGTCATCTCTTGGCAAAGGTCGAAGGTAAACATTTTTAATGTATGGCGGTCTTATTCCCATATACAAAGGAGATGAAAGACATCCTTTCAGATCCACTTTCTCAAGTCCTTTAATTATGACACTTTACTTCTTCCGAAGATAAAATACTTTTTACCTAAATCTTTCGTCTTATATTAAGTTGAGGTAAACTCACAGACATAGGAATTAATAGACGAGAAGATAATGGCGAGGGGTAAAATCAACTGTTGAAGAACGAAGGGAGTGAAGCTGACTGTGATTCGTCAATAAATCAATCTGACAGTAAATAGGCATCTCGCATTATAATATCACCATTTACTTCTTAAAAGTAAAATCTGCTTTTGAATGAATAGACATTTTTACATGGGAGCGCAAATTACTCGCCACGTTATGAACAAATTTGGCAAAAAAATTCGGTTTCATTTTCAGAGTCGAATATTTCGTTTAAGTATTTAGTTAAGACACTTTTATAAATGTTCATAATTTACTTCCCAGCAACCAACCAGCATTGTGTTTCGCGTCCAGACGTTTCTCGATGTGATAGTAACAACTGATCTATATTATACGATGTGAATATGCTTAAAATAAAGTAAAATAATGCTTATATATGGAATGTAATACGACAATTGGGTTTATTCTCTTTTTCACATCTATTTTTACAAGTTTTCATAGCACAAGTCAACATTCTGCCGTGTTATTTCGTAAAATGAACCGATGATGCCTCGACCATAGTTCGCACAAGAATGATGACGTCACGTTTTCAAATTTCACTTGAGGCCATACGCGAGCACAGCCGGCTCCAATGGAACCGGTATGGGGAGTGGGGATAATACGCTTTTAATCACTTAGGGCAGGTCTACTAATATTCATATGTCTATGGGTAAACTATTTTTTTTTATAATTTTGCCAGAGTATGCATTGTTTCTCATTTTGTTTGCTCTCATACTGCATACGAAGCAATACTTCCTACTTGACCCTTGACCCACGTCAAGTGATTTTGACTGCGTAGCGAAGTCCTCTTTTAACTCGACCGTTTGGCATTTCATTTGTCTGTAAATTTGTTTGTACGTTCCGTTTCCGGTTTCGAAAATATGCTGCATCCATGTTATTATTCAAGCATGTCTTACTTTGTCTAGACATCCACTGTATTATTTAAGCATGCCGTACTTTGACTACACGGAGAAAAATGACTATTGCAAATTTATTAAGAATCTCTTCAATTTGTTGGTAATCCGGTTAAAACCGGATTGCATGCCTTTAACTAATTAATTAACAGGTTTCCTGATAAACTTTTGGTAAGTTGCGAATGTAGTTTGAAGAGATTTTTTAATAAATTAGCAATAATTATTTTTCTCCGTGTAGCTGGTTAACTTTGAATAAGTTATTATGGTACCTACCCCGCCTGAAGAAAATTTTAAACATAATTGTCGTTGAGATAGTAACGTTTCTTTGAACAAAGAATATAATGCCTTATATAAATTTTACGTAAAATAAATTGATTTATAATTTCTAAATGGGTAGGTATATCCACTTACAAATATGATTTCAGAGGAATTTTTCAGGTTTTGAGTTATTAAATAAGAGAAAATTAAAAACATACAGTGTTGGATGATAGCTGCAGTTTTGATTCACGAACATTAAAACAACTGAATTTTACAACTTGACTATATCCAATATTCATTCTGCCCCAATTCTTATATTATAATATAGCGATTATTAAGTCGCTGCCATTTATTATCGCGTGCGCGCGCAGCCGTTTTTAATACCATCCGCGACAAAAGAAGTTTGCACCGGCGACAGATTTCCTGGAAATAAACCGATAGAAGTTTTTCGAATATCGAAATTCTTTTTTTACAAAAAAAATATCTTTGACTCCGTGCAGAAATAGGCGGTCCGTTGGATAGATTCCCTTATCTTAACAAAAGGATTGCAATCTTTAAAGCACAGGTGTCAGGTGGGAAAGCTGTCCTTGTTCTACCTGTATTTCAATGGAAGATGCTCCGAAAAACTAGCGTCATTGATCCCTTCAACACCGGTGCGCAGTAGAGAAACACGCCAAACATGCGCTCAGCATTACTCGAACCGAGCCACCAACTATAGGAATGCTACAAACTTCATTCCTTTCCCATAATTCAAGAATTTTGTCCTGTTTATACGTAGCATTATTAATATTTTCGCATTTCGTCATTATCTATTATTAAGGCAAATGCAGGTGCATGGACATGTGTTTTGATACTATTACGACTTTACTAAAAGTTTATCAGAAAACGGCCTGTAATCCCGTTTTTAACCGGATTACCAATAATTTTAAGAGATTCTTAACGTATTAACCATTATCATTTTTCTCCGTGTGGACTTGTTCTTGAGTTCAACAGCTCGGCTCTGGAACGATTTTCCAGCATCTGTGTTTCCTCTCTCCTACAACATGTTCACTACTTCCTCTCATCAAAAAGGCCCTGCACACTCCACTGCCTCTGAAGAAAATGGTATTATGTAAACTGGCAACGTCAGTATTCCTTAAAATTTGTATTTTGATTTAACTTCTTGGAATTATAAGTTCAGTGGAAATAATACATCTTTAGATGGAAGTTATATTACACAGTTCCACAGCCCGGCGAAGTGGGAAAGTTTACCCAGCAGATTCGTTACAACTTGCCATGTTCCGAGTAGGAAACTTGCAGCTCCTAATGTCAGGGTGATTTCAGCTTTCGTAAGTCCGCCCAACTTTGCCGTCTCGGAATGTTTCCCACCTGATTCCGAGTTATGGAAATATCACCAGATGATTTCAATATTTTCTTTTCTAAATTATATAATAATAATTACTGTAATTATTGTTTCAATTCATAATGTAAACCGATTAAAGATGAATAAAAAATAATGATTTGTGACTAAATATTAAGTTACCTACATAATATTAAAATTTCCCTAATAAAAAATCAGCTGCCGGAGAATATTAAGGGTCTTTTCCTGCGTAAATCTCTAGCGAGTAATTATTTCGTTGGTTTTATTTGGATGCTGATATTTATTGTTTGGTATGTACCTTGAAGTGATTTTACATAAAACGGTGCTATACAAATCATTCAAAAATTATTATTACTAACCATTTTAAATAAATTCTTGTTTGAGTAGTGACTTACTATATGATAGTACTACACCATTTCGAATCAATTTGAACCACGTGAACCAAACTTGCGCTCTCTAAAATGATTTGCCTGTACCTACCTAACTATACTACGTTGTTTAGCAGAACGTCATTTATTCCGTTTCGTTTTTCAAAATTTTACTTGAATTCAATAAACTGCTTACAGCAATATTCTTCCCGATAAATATACGAAACTTATCTATGCAACAAGTGTCCAACTTAAAAGCTTTTGAGGTAAACACTGCACGTCACTGGTGAAAGCTTCATATGCTAATTTTAATTATATATTCGTCAAACCTCTAATAAGGGTGGATATATAAGAAGTACTTATTAAAGTTTTCAGTTTTATCACGAAGAATGTCATCAACCGCCACTGTCTCGTTAGGATTCATTAAAGGATATTATTTTGAAAACACTACGTCAAAGTGGAAAATTGGTCCTAAATAACTGGCGGTATTGCGAACTTTTACGATGTTTCATTTCGCTTTACGTTTTGGTACGTTAATAAATCTACCATAAATCAACTCACAAAGTGATACCGATCACAAGATGAAATTAAAACAGAACACATACACAATGTTTTATCTTCTCGTAATCATAATATAGGTTACAGTCCTAACTGAGATGGAAATCTACAACAGGTAGTATTTTTTTCTAACGACAAACTATTTCTCATAGATCTCTTTGTACATTCTGCGATCCGGGAGTAAATCTTTGACAATATCTCTATTTTTGATACTGACAATTAATTCGTGGTGGAATTTCATTATATATTGAAACAATTTTAAACTTCTTTCCATTTATTTTATTGGTTGACTGCTTGCTAAGGCCATCTTCACACTCTTATACGATATGCTGAGACCGGTAACTGTCATACCAACTTCTTTATTTTCATTGTAATCACCACATCAATTTATAAGTAGTAAAACATGAAACCGTTCAGTAGCCGAGTGAAAAAATGCGTCTTGTCCCTCATTAATGCACAAGTAGCACACAACAGGAAGAAAACAGTTGATAGTAACCCCCTAGCAACAGATTTTTTCAATTTTTACCGAAAAAAACCAACTTCGGACTCGATTTACTCGAAAACGAAAAGTCAAATAAAAAAAATATCTACCACAAAATCTACTCCAAATGTGATGTGTAGATTCACAAGTTTTCCGCTTGTACTAAGCGTTTCCGGACACCGTGTAGAAGGAAGAATTCAAATTTTGTTCGGTAATTCGTTGCCCGGGAATGTTCGTCTGTTCTTAGATTCTGCCGCTGAGAGCTCCGTTGCAACCTCATTTTTTGCTACGCTATTTTATCGAAAAGATCAACGGAGTTATCCGCGGTTTTAGTTCATTACGAACTCGGTGATTCTATCCGCAATTATTCTGCTTGTGCCTCCTGCGCTTTATTTTATGTTTATTATTTATGGCTTAGAGAATTTATAAAAAAAATTAGTTATGCTTGATTAAGATTCATCGTCCCAATGAACCCAGAGCCCGGCCGCGAAAGGAAGTAGACCTTGGACGAAGCTTAACCCAAACCAAAATGGAATATGGCCTTAAAATAGGATAAAAAAATACGGAACTTGGGCTGTCGGCATAAAATCCGAACGTATTGGAATGTGTAGTATTTATAATGCCAAATACTTACATCATTTCAAAAAACTCAACCTACAGAGTTTTATTTTATTTATTCGATTATGTTGTATTGAATGTGGGTACCTATCCAGGCCTACTAACACACGCGACGGGTTTTCGTGAATGTTTGAACTTTCGACAAGACAGTTATTGTATTTGATAATAGCTTTACCATCCGGTTTTGCACGAGATTTGGTTTTTATTGTGAATACCGTACAAGAGTCCCAACTGATTCCAACCGTCTGGAGCCAGTGAGACTATGGCATCCCCAAATAGGGTATGTTGTGAGGTTTAGGTCAGTGAGGAGAGGAAGGAGATGGGGAAGAGAAAGGTGGGGTACCTGTCTAGTAAGATCTGGTCACAAAATACGGCTAAAGCCATTTCAATTCTGAATGGTGGGCTTACACCAAGGCGATACTGAGAGTATCTTCCACTTCTTGAATGAATGAATGCAACACACACGCGCAATTCTCTAAAATCGGGTGACATTTTAAAAAATTACAGTCTGCAGTTAATACAAGAAAGAAATCTCGGTACCATCCAATTGGGGTTTGGCTTAAGTGATAGCGCGGTTCACTCATTTTTGTCAGTCCCTGGGGAGAGAGATTAAATCATCAGTCAATCTATTTTTTTTATAAATTCGTCTATTAATAAAAGTAAATATACCATAGTAAAAAAAACTTAGTTTTTAGGAGATGATTTTTTTTACAGTTAAATGAATATGTAATATTAAAATAAATTTCAAAGTTGAATAGCTCGCGATGGAATTGACGTTACAAGTCGAAAATAGATTCTTTGACATAAAAATTGTGAAAAGAACATATGGTGCCAATTTCATGACGATATAGCTCAACGTTAACTCAAGGCTCAACTCGACAGTTTTCTGATTATTGTCAAGATTAGTGAAATTCTAGTACATTTAATTATTAAATTTAATTATACGATTTATACGATGTAATTTTTCCCAGCTATAAATGAGTTAATACGCCTGCCGAGCTGCTTAGCGTGAGCATGCAGCTAGCTATATTTATTTTTCAGCTCGGCAGGAGTTCATACTCCTGCCGAGCTACTTAGCGTGAGCATGCAGCTAGCTATATTTATTTTTCAGCTATAAAGGAGTTAATACGCCTGCCGAGCTGCTTAGCGTGAGCATGCAGCTAGCTATATTTATTTTTCAGCTATAAAGGAGTTAATACGCCTGCCGATCTGCTTAGCGTGAGCATGCAGCTAGCTATATTTATTTTTCAGCTATAAAGGAGTTAATACGCCTGCCGAGCTACTTAGCGTGAGAATGCAGCTAGCTATATTTATTGTTCAGCTATAATAGAGTTAATACGCCTGCCGAGCTGCTTAGCGTGAGCATGCAGCTAGCTATATTTATTTTCTCAGTTATAAAGGAGTTCATACGCTTGCCGAGTTGCTTAACGTGAGCATGCAGCTAACGATATTTATTTTCTCAGCTATAAAGAAGTTAATACGCCTGCCGAGCTGCTTAGCGCAAACATACAGCTAGCTATATTTATTATTTACATTTTATACATACATATTTATAGAAACGTATTTAGTACCTGCCGTCCTATGTAGGTAATTGTCGTGAGCTTTGAATTTTAGTCATGTTTCGTTTTAATGTATCCAACTTTAAATTATCACATTTATAATTATTCGGCAGGTGCTACGAACGTATTATTCTACTTTTTTGCAGCCGTGACAAAAATAGTCTTACATTATATTAATCGTTATGTTAATCTTAAAATTTATTATTAATCTACGATTACCTTTAAAATGTTAAATATTTTGTAAAATTTCCCCCACAACACAAGAGAATTCCTGCTGTGGAGGACATTACGCTTATTTACCACCTAAATGCATAGTAACTTAACAAAATTATCTATCCGTTTCCCCGCAGGGGTAGGCAGAGAGGACAGACCGCCAAACAGCTCAGTCTTGGCACACACTCCTTTCCTCATTCTCATTCATACATACTCTTCTGTTATTCTGACTCTTGAAATGTTTCGACTCAAGTATTTGGTTTACTCGATCGCACCATGTCTTCATCGGGCGTCCCCGATTTCTACCGTTCACATTCGCGTCATATATTCTCCTTACACTCCTTTCTTCGTTCATTCGCTTTCAAATTATCGCAAATAAATTTCACGTAAGTACCTTTGAAAATTATTAGATATACTCCTCTTCATTTGGAAATGTTAGATATGTAAAAACGCGCATCAATATCTAGGATGGGTTTATATTAGTTTCACAGATGAAGTAATACGCGCGGCTAGTGTAATCGCAATGAACAAGATTACGAAAGGACACTTGGATGATTTGGATACGATCGTAGGATGGACGGAGTATTTAAAATAGTCTAGTCACTCTGTTTATTTATATGCTTGCGGTAAAATAACACATACATAAGCAGTAACAACGAGTATCAACAACAATCGCCGCCATTCGAAAACTTTCGTTTCTCGATGGCACTGACTTAATCACGTTAAACTTCAAAATCCAATACTTCGATCGGAAGACTATGATGTATTAGACGACTTATGAATTTGAATGAAGCAAAACCAGTTGTTTGGAGTTTCATTCATTCTGTCTACTAGTAAGGAATACTAGGAAATAGTGTTATGGTTGATGGTTAGTTAGTTAGTTGTAACTTGAGGCCATAATAATAATGTATGATTTTTCTCCACTCTTTTTTAAAATGTGCCGAAAGCTCTCAAAGTCTCAAAGACCTATCAATTATAATAAATTTGTTAACAAGCCGCACCACGTTTCGTGTTGTTAGCTACTTATTACACGACATGAATGGCGACAAGATGGCGACACGGCGACTGGCGACAGGCAACTTCCGCCACAGAGGAAGAAGTTGTATGCCACCGTGTGAAATGGATGAATATGACGGAAAATTATCAAATTATAAAAGCCCCGCTGACGTCATTGCATAATAAAGCTGGTAGTAATTCGATGGAGAATGATCTCCCGCGGCATTGAATAGATCGTGGTTCGTGGTATTCACATTCAGACGCTGTATAAAAATTGCTGTGAAATTGTATCGTGCTGCGACTGCAAACTTGCATAACTAGCATAATTTGTGGATAGTCGCTGTGAATACACGATTAATGAGATGTATAAACAAATATTATAAATTGTATAATTCACTAACTATTTTGTATATTATGAAAATGTTCAATCTGTAAACTTCACCCGCCATAATACAGGGCATCCCTAGCATGGCGGTTGAAATAACATTCAAAATGTATCTTTCAATATAAATTTTCTTTGAAATAAAAAAAGTGCTGTGTACTTCAGGGTAATGTTCTATGTTTTTATTTTTGCATTAAATTCCCTCCGGGTCTTTGTCATCTTTCGGATATTGTTCAAAGCCAAGGTATTAGCTAGGACAAGCCTCAAGCATAGGGTTGCCATCTCTAAAATTTGGCAACCAGGACAAGAGGCGTGAAAACCCCGGATTTTAGAGCCCATAACCCGGACATGTCAACAGGTTTTTTTAAACACAGTCAGTGTAATAAAAACAGTTTAAAATGTCATAAATCACCTTTTTATTTATTTTCAGACCTTAAAATTGAATTTTGTCATCTTTTATCATCATTTTAAATGTACCTATTAAATTTTTAATAGTAATTACATTTTTAAACAAAAATCTTAAAAATACTGAGACCATTTTAGTACTCAGTCAATTTTTGAGGTAACTCTTTTAACTGAATAATAATTATCTTCTTTAAATTTGTATCAGCAGCCATTTACACAACAAAATACCTCTTAACATAATATGAACTAAATTCAGTCTTCTTAAATCTTAAGCAACAAAACTGACCCTTTTTAAAGTTTAGACTTACTAAACCCGGACTACAAATGAAACCCCGCCCGGACGCTCCCCGGACGCCTTCTAAACTAGGACAAATCCGGGGAAACCCGGACGGATGGCAACCCTATTCAAGCAGAAGATTTATATTATACCAAAGATCCAAACATCCCACTGGTTGTTCTTGATGAAGTCATAATATAATTTATGATTTTCACCTGCTAAAATGTAGGTGGGTTCCATAACCTTGCCAATATTTGTCAACCTTTTGTTAAATGTCTTTTTAAAGCTGGGTTTTAAAATTGATTAAATAATACTGTACTGTAAACATTATTATTTGTTTATAATACTGATAAGATAATATTTTCAATTTCTTGAATGATAATGTTTATTGTGTAGTTACCGTTAACCAATCATTGTCAGTGTCCATCGATTCTATAATTGTGACAAAAGCGCATTGTTTGAACTTTGAATTTTCGCTGTGATATGTTTTTTTTTTAAATAACTTATTGCGATGTTATCTTCACCCCAACTGCATTTATTAACCTTCCTAGATATAGTCCGGACTTACCGACCCTCTTCGGACTTTAATCCGCGGTATTTGAAATGAAAATGAACTTCCAGATGGGCTCATTATAGGCACACCGCCGGCATCTCATTAATCACTTCTAACAGAAGGAGAGGTCACGAGTTACGACGACGGAGGAGGTTTCAGTGGCACAACTAAGTTAATAATGGGAATGATGATGCTGCCGTTATTTGATTTAGATTGTCCGGTCTTTGCTCTGAACATGACGGCAACCCTACCTGTAGCTATTTTATATTTTAGTATTAAAAACATGGAATTAAATGTATGTTTTTGAGTCAGTTTTTATTGAATGACAGCTTCCGTTCGATAAGGCGACTGGGGATATATTATTTGTGGACCCAACGCGCGATAAATTTATCTTGTGTACTAAAAATGCCCCACGGCAAACAAGCGACGAGCGATAAGGGAACTCTTACCACTATTTGTGAATGCAAGAGATAAGGTTTATTGGCCGGGTTCAAGTGTCAGAAGTGATGAATTATTAGATTATTACTGTTACGAGAGAACATCGACGATGGAAAAAATGTGCCTGATTTCTTTGTACGGTAAATTCTGTCACCCGACGGTTACGTTTGCCATTGTCTAGTCTGGAGATGATGTTTCTAAGCTACAGTTAACATAAACATTACAGATGTATTTTACTTGCACGTAGAACGTAGTGATGAGCATAATCGAGACATTTTAGCTTTCTCAAAAAATGTAGGTATGCCTTATTATACGGGGTTTTAGGAGGTGAACTCTTAATTCGAAACAACCATCAATCATTGTTCGAATGAAGGTGATAACAGATCTATAATTCTCATGTTTTAAATGATTATCTCTACTGTATGCACTGATAGCCTGTAAATAAATCTCCACAGAGATGACTTAGGCTGGTGTGGGAAAAACAAAAAATTCCTATCAACCTTTTCTAGTTCTACCTTTATAGCATAAAACAATAATTTGATCTCTCTCATGTTTATTTATTTTGATATTGTTATTTACTTACTTCTATTATTTGTTATGCCCACTAACTTTATGTGTTCTAAATTTGTAATCTTCTCTGTAATATGTTGGTATACAACTATTTTATGGAAACTATGAAAAATAAATAAATTGACCATTCAAAATTCTTTGGAATATCGATGATCTATTATTGCTTAAGTGTAGAAATTTTGAAATCGACGTTTTAGTCTCGTTAGAGAAATTTAGTTCAACAGATCCGGCTAGTACCACCTAAATCTTGTTAATACCTAAGTAGATCTTCAGTTTATGTATTGAATTAATAATATTAAAGTGTTAAATCTGGTTAGTTATTACTTCCGTTTTCTATTCTTTCTACTATGGTCCACCTCTTCTTCTTCAATAAACACTTATTTGTCACATGCACGATTGTCACTTCAATTGTTATTCTCTGATGACAAAACTCACAATACGGGGCCTGGGGAAGTGCCTTGTGGGATGCCCAGTGACAGGTATACGGCTGAGTACCTACGATGGTGGTGGCTGGTTAATAGAATCACATGCGCCCTACTGTCGAATAGTGCGCCCTACTGTCGAATTTGGCAGCCATCTCTGGTCTGGAGCCCCAAAATACCTGAAAAAAACCCTTGACTCTGTGCAGAAACGGGCGGTCCGTTTGATAGATTCCCCAATCTTAACAAACGGACTGCAATCTTTAGAGCACAGACGTCGGGTAGGTATGCTGTCCTTGTTCTATCGGTATTACAATGGAAGATGCTCTGAGGAACTAGCGTCATTGATCCCTTCGGCGCCGGTGCGTAGTCGGGATACACGCCAAACGCGCGCCCAACATTTGTACACAGTTGACACTTGTCACATGAGAACGGGTCGCTTCTACGATTCGTTCTTAAGTTCAACAGCTCGGCTGTGGAACGAACTGCCGGCCTCTGTGTTTCCTCCCTCCTACAACATGGGACTCTTCAAGACCCATGTTCACTCCTTCCTCTCCACAAAAAGACCCTCCACACAGCATCCCCAAAGATGACATAGGCCCTGAGGGAAATTATTTTCTTCAGGGCCTCCTGTGTGGAGTAAATATAAAAAAAATAAAAAAAAAAAAACATGTTTAACTTTGGATAAGATGATTTATATCTGCCCGTAGAGCTCTATAGATAACTTTGTAGAGCGAATGTGTATTTATTGATAACACTTCCAAATGTAATAGACACATGACATTATTTATGAAATCAATCAATTATGATTCAGTTTCTTTTACTACTATATTTCGAATGTTTCTGTGCCCATCCGTTGGATCGGATTGCAGTTATAAGAATTGAAAATGATGGGACAAAATATAGATACAAGAAGCTCTTTTATCACGTTGCATCTGTCTCCTTTAAAATGCATACCTAACATATTATCTCAAAATGTAAGCAATTCATTTTTTCGATTTTTTTTAGGAATTATAAAGTTGTGCTTATTCGTATTAGTTTCACGCGCGACGACAGTTTCGACCTTCGTAGTTTTAGCTTGAGAGTGTGGACAATGTTTAGCCCTCTGCTGCCGTTAAATATACCAAAAAACACGCTTGAAAAATTGATCTTAATAACCGGCGCTCACGTCGATACATCACTACAGTCGGAGGGTGCGCAGGTAGTCGGAGTGCCCGCCGTCGATAAAGCGACTGGCACCTCTTACAAAGCCTTTCTTTGTCACCTGAGAATTAGGCGACCACATCTAATTGGGGCATTTACGTCCAATTGTGCGCGTTTTCCTGTATGTCCTTTTTACGCCCTCAAACCTGAATTAAATTCGTATAAAGGATTAATTATGCGCAATTTGTTTTTCTCACTTTGTACAGGTGTCCGGTGTGCGGAAAGGTGTTCAGGCTATTCTCGTTTATCGCATTGATTACACTTTTTGCTGAATTAATTAATTTTAACTCAATCGTTTTGATGTCCACGAATAAATTATTTATACATTTCTAAGAATAGCCCGTTCTGCCATACCAACCATCGGTTCATATTTTTTTAAGTGTCAATTTTTTTTATTCTGGAAAGTCGGAAAGCACACCCCGCCCGCGTGGGCTTGTTGCCGTAGAGTCTGTAATCTAATGAAATTTAGCTTTAGGTGACACAAAACTCTAATAACGGGGGTTCGCTCAAGGCTCACATTTTCTTCATCTAGAAAGATCTGAAATTTTAGTAATACGTTGATTAGAAATAATGAAAGTAAACCCCACGGAAAGATCAATTTTCTATGCCCGCTTTTGCAAATTCGACCTTAGGTACGTCCATTTTGCCGGGCCGCGCGCCGAATATTTTTATACACGACTTCATCACTTATGTCGTTAAGATTCCCACTTTAATTTAGAGATTTGCTAGTGCAAATTCAACCGTAGTTCTGTCCAATACACCAAGGTTGCCCGTCGCATTTTTTTGTGCATGGTTTATTCGCTTACGTCGTTAAGATTCCGACTTTATTTTAGGGCATTGTCCCGTCTTAAAAAAACGATTGATGAATTCTACCTCTCCGTCAGAGATGCATTTGGAAAAATGTCGTGGTATAACTTAAAAGTCTGATCTGTAATGAAATTCGATTATTTTTCTTGCACCTGCACAAACATGAAATCAAATAATTCCATGTCATCTTTTTTGTATTAAAAACTACATTGCATAATGTTCACTTCCATGACTAACGTGTGCTTAGGACATTCAATTGCGTCAAAACAAGAAACACGACATGATAGGGACTACCGATGATATTATTTGAAATACAGTGTTGTTCAATGTAATCGTCGATTATTTTTTTTACTATTTGTTACTTGTGATAACTGCGTAAAGTATTTAAATATTGAAGACAATATTAGTGATTTCTAAATTGTCTTCAATATTTAAATATTACAATTTGAGGTTTTACTCAATTAAGTTATTCCGAAAAATAAATATTCATTCTAGACTTGCAGAAAAGTCAACAGATGTCGCACATTAAAAAAATTAAAAAAATAAGATAGGTTTATCTAAAAAGACGCTGTCTGGATTGCATTTAGTTCGGGTTGAATCTTGCGATCATACATAAAGATAGTTGCCAATAAAAATGTGCGGTGAAAAAATGAAGACAATGTTAGTAGTTCTTATTCGAAGTATGATACAGTTAAAAGTGACCGAGGGGAATAGGGTCCCATTAGCTCAGTTGGTAGAGCACTGTCCCGGAAAGACAAGGGTCCTGGGTTCGAGTCCCAGATGTGAACGTTTCTCTTTTCTGATTTTTCTGTTTCAGATTTTCGTTTAGAAATCACTAATATTGTCTTCAATATTTAAATATTACAATTTGAGGTTTTACTCAATTAAGTTATTCCGAAAAATAAATACGTAAAGTATGTTTAAGTTTATTTTTAATATCTAAAGATTTGTATCTCTCTTGTTTCAGGTAATCTATCATTTAGAAGCTCATCAATACTTCCCAAGAAGCATCACAAGTTACGTCTGAAAGGTTTGGTTCACTTCAACGTATCGGGAATCACTGTTTTATTTATTTATTTTCCTGTTTTTTCCTCCTTCACCTGCTGATTTCCCGGCACTTCGATACTCCCAGGATTCTTCAATTCACTCTTCATCGAACGCCCATAAAGTTCCTATGAATATTTTACTGTGGGTACCTTATTCACCTCTTCGTTGGTATATTAATATACTTTTCTGCTTATTTTTCACTCACCTCACCAAGTTCACTCGGTAAGGCCATTCTTCTACAGGAATACGCTGGTACCCGATACTAATGTTGACAATGTTGTATATATTCACGTCGCGCACGGTCCGCGCACTTAGCTACTGAAATCACGAAACTCATGTCGCCATCATCTTTCAAATCGTCTAAACCAGCTTTCATAACCTCACTTGCAGCTGATGCTGTAAGCGTTGACGGCTCGTACTCACAAAATGGGCGGTGCGCTACAATATTGTCACTATCCGTTATGCCAGGTAAAGAAAACTAGCAATTTTAAAGTTTATACCCACCTTCTGGAATTATCGGTATGCGAACTGTAGTACACAAAAGTGGCTCCATCTAGGCGCGACAAATAAATGTATTATGTCTTCGGGTATTTCCGCCTCGCCGAAGAATTCCGAATTATTAGTGAGCGCCGTTCAAGTTTCAGAGAAATTTCAATACTTTGGTCAACATCCACGCTCTGCGTGTATAGATATAATTGATGTTCACAGGTGACGTTTCTCTATGAGCGATATAAAATCCGCTCGCACCACGTGACTTATGATATGACACGTGATACAAAGAACGAAAATTTAAACTGGTTGAATTTAACTTAATGCTTTTGTAGTATTACATTTATTTTACTATTATATTATATGTACATTCTAACGCAGCATCACGTTCATTGTTCAAATGCATTGTTCATATAGTTTTGTATTAGTGGTCGACGCAATGATGCAATCTGTTGACTATTATGTATTTACTGCTGCACCATGATTAAAGTCTCCCCTATGCGAGTAACGACTTCGACTGGCTGATCGCGGGAGACTGGCGTCGCCGACGAATTTACAAAATGTCGGCAACGTGTGACGTATAGCAGTAGTCGCTAAGATACTTGAATCGTCGATTATCGGATACTTGCGAAGTCCTGTAGAAGAAGGGTTTTACTCCACGGAGAAAACAGAATACCATTAAATAATGCATATCACATCGAGGAACCTAAATCACTAAAATATTACCTTAATTAGTACCTATTTCACAACTCACGTAAATGTAAATCATAACATTTTTGTATACGAGACTTACGATTCCCCTAAGATTATTGTTATCATCTTCATCTATGCTAACTACCCACTAGTTATTATTTATTTTATTAACGTCTTAAACGGAATCACTCTTATGTCACTTACAAAGTTCTGAGAATTTTTTCTCGAGAACCAAATGCTTCGATCTGTTTTTACGAGAAAATATTATTAATATTAGTAAAACGCGACCTTGAATTAATGTGTCGTCATTTTTATTTATTGTAAAGAATTAAAAATTTCGTAGATAATAATTTAATGAAAAAAAAATAATAATGATATGAGATTTTCACAGCCCAAAGTATTATCGTGTTTAATTAATTGTTGGGTTATTATGCCGGGGCGGATCCCTGCCTGGTCTGCGGTGATCCTCTGCGACCCTCATGTACATCGCCCACCGAGCACTTAAAAATATGAAAATCAAGCCATGCACTGCCAATGCAAAATATTTCTTAAGGCGATTCACTACGTAGTAATGCAAAATCTTGTGTTTTTGGTTTGAAAATTTGGTCGCTTAGAAATGTTTCAGATGCTTAAATTAAATACTGCGAGTAGAATACATCTCGACCTTTGAAATAATCGAGTATTTTTTTTTATGTAAGTCTTTTTATAAGCCCAGAAAAAAATTATGTATAGGCCTATGAAAACTGCTTTAAAGTTCAAAAACTCCTACTTACGAACCCATTTTCGGTTATGATTTTATTGTATAATGTGGCAAATTAAGTTATTTATAAAATGATCGGAAAAAAATTAAATATTTATACCTGAACATCCACAAAATAAAATAAAAGGCACTTTTGGCAATGTTTTTTTCTTGCATAAATCAAAACAGGCGGATGGTGTTAAGCGGGAATTTAAACCTTATCGCCATCTACGTAAGGCTTGTTATTGATAGCGGCTCAATTTAAAATATTACACGACGCAGTGCATCGCCTTAAAATACCCAATATGGATTTTCCACACTTAAGGTTCTTCCCACAAAATACCCAATTAGTTTTAAATTTTTCGAAAATGCAGACATTTCAAAAGAGTGCATAACATTTTTGATACTTTGATTTGTACAACCCCACCTCCCTCCAAACGGCCCTTGGATACGTTTGATGACTGCCTTTTAGATCTTAAATCCGCCCCTGTCATTATGCCGTGTTGTCCTTTTATAACCAATGTTACAGTGTCCACCATCAAGGCAGATGTAAAAAGTTGGCTAAAAAGGGAGGGAGCAACACGGTATATTTTTTATAAATATTTGTAATAAATTACAGTTTAAGCTTAATTAATACTAAACATTGCAAGTAGGTACTAAACGCACATGGGGCATTCTGTGCTTACTAATATAACAAAAATAAAGTCTGAAATAAATATGGACTACACAGAGAAAAATGAGTAGTTACTGCTAATTTATCAAAAGTCTCATATTATTCTTAATCCGGTTAAAGACGGGATTGCAGGCCCTTAACGAATGAATTGATAGGATGTATTATCGCGATTTTGGAACACGTGTTCATAAAAATTCTAATATTTTCGCATTTCATCATTATTCATTATGCATGTTCTTAATCAAAATTTTATCAGGAAACGGTTTGCATTCTCGATTTTCACCGGATTACCAATAATTTGAAGAGATTCTTAATATATTATCCATTCTCATTTTTCTCCGTGTACAAAAAGACACATTTTCTTTTTATGATTAAAGGATTCTGCACCTACCTAAAAATTCGATAAAAGTTCTTGTTCCATTCTGAAATTCTGATAATAATATCTGCAGTTTGTATGTGATTGTTTTGTTAATCCGCGAATTTATCGTTGGTATTTTTTTTAATGAATGCCTTTTTTCGAGCTAACACGGTTACTTATTAGTGAGGTCCATAATGAGTTGATTTTTTTAATACAAATTCTATTAGTAACTTTGTGGTATGTAGTTACACAGCAATAGTTTCTGAGATTCAAGCTTAAAAATCATTGGTACTAAGAAGATAGTAATTATTTAGCAAAGAATATAATTTGGTTGCAAAATAATTTGTTTTTAAAAATATTCTCAGAATTTAGTGACTCTCCTTGGCCGTTGTCTCTATAATGATACGGTTCTGGTCATTTAGCGCGCCGTTTCTTTTTTTAAGGCTAAATTTAATATTTTTAAATAAAACACCTGGCTTCAAATACGATATCGATGCCATAAGATACCCATTTTATCATGGTAAAGCGAATCTAATAATATCGCTTGAATTTAGCCTAAAGATTACGCATTACGGCCTTGCCGCCAAGAACACCGTTGTAACCTCTTTGTTTTCTTTTTTTAAATTTTTTTATTTATTTGAATACCGCGCAAGAGTCCCAACTGCTTCCAACCATCAGGAGCCAGTGAGACTATGCCATCCCCAATTGGGGTATATTGTGAGTTTGAAGGTAGTGGGGAGGGGAAGAGGAAGGTGAGAGAGTATCTGGCTAGTCAGATCATCTCACCAAACACGACTAAAGCCATTTAAAGCAACGTTTCAATTATGAATTATGGTCTTACACCAGGGCGATACTGAGTGTATCTTCCACTCTGGACCGTGCCGCAAGTATACTATACACTATTTTTAATGAATAAATTGTGAAACAACACAAGTTAATCAAATCAAATTTACTTGCGCACGCCGGAATTGATACCCGCGACCTTCGGCTTGCTAGTCGAGAGCCTTACCCCTCGACCACGGAGGCCGTATTATTTATTTTATTCAATTCTTAGTATTTGCTTTATTTTAAGTTTTTTTATAATAGTTATAATAATCATTTATTATCACGTTCTGAGGTTCTATGTGAAAGGGTATATTATATATTGTAATAATATAATATATTATAATAATATAATATATATTATATTATAATAATATAATATAATATATTCTATATTCCCACTAGGGCGTGTAATAAATAAATAATAAATAGAAGTCTGGGATGCCCGTGGAAGAAATGGCACGATCAAGTGATCATGATACTTGAGTCGGGCCATGTCAAGATTCAGAATAGAAGATTATTATTATTATTATTTTTTTTTAAATTTTAATTTTTATTCCAGATCTCGGGGAGGGTGGTGCAATCCCACGAGCTCCATATTATACATAGAATATATATATAAGGTTAATATAAAAAAAATATTGTAAGATAATACATACACAATAAACAACAAAAAAAAACATAATTAGATTAAAGTTTTTTAAAAAGAAAAAATATTTAAAAAAAATATATGAATATGAAAAAATATTAAAAAAAAAATATATATATATATATTTTTTATGATTATGCATGCGACGATCTATGGATGTGAATGAGGCAAGGAGTGTGTATTGAATCGCTGATACAATATTGTATTTGCATGCCTTTCTTGAAAGATTTGAGTTTTTATACGAACAAAACTAATTATTCATATTCATATTGCGTATTTACGGGCGCAAACAAATAATTCGTCTTAATATTTTAAAGCATAACTTGGAAAAAGTTCATTTTCATAAAATAATCAAATGTAATAATCTATAATACTAATATACGATCGTGTATAATATATTACAACGTACGTTACGTTTACCCTTAACTTCCCACACTGATCTTTGTATAGATATTCTGAATATATTATGTAATAAATAATAAATTTCAAATTTTTGTTTCGTCATTCAAAAATAGAATTTTCTTTAAAAAATAAATAACCCGTGAAAAATCGTGGTAAAGTCTGAATTCTTAGGACGGGTTGTTTCGGAGAATCTGAACAATTCATCAAATTTCAACGTTCATTTTCAAGATCTGTGAAAGATTTTTTCAAGTTCTGTTTTTATTTCAGTTTTGTCAAGCAACTAGCCTACAATGATATAAAAACAGAACTTGAATAAATCTTTCACAGAACCCGAAAATGAACGTTGAAATATGATGAATTGTTCAAATTCTCCGAAACAACCCGTCCTTAATCAATTCCAATTTTAAAAATGACAAAAAAATAATGTTCCGTTAGTAATATTACCTATCTTAATAGGTAGGTACTTTATCGCTTGTCTGAATTCTTCATACAATCAATTCCAATTTTTAAAATGACACTTAACCTGTGGAACGCCGATAGGTCTCTGGAGAGCATTCCAGCATTCTAACGATTTTTATTAGAATAATTTGCGATGGGATTTTGACCTTAATGCTTCGTAAAATCTATGAAAACAAAATCAGCATCGTTTGGGCTAATAACATCGTTAGGTTCCACCAATATTTTTCTGTTTTATGCTCCGGCCTTCAACAGGTTAAATTCAAAGCAAATTTGGGTTCATTGAAACAGTGTTACGCAAGACGAACAGACAACCAAAATTAATATTTTGAATTTATATGCTCTGGTTTCCTACTGCACGGAGAAAAATGAGTATTGTTAATTTATTAAGAATCTTTTAAAATTATTGGTAATTCGATTAAAAACTAGATTTCAGGTAGTTTCCTTATAAACTTTCAGTAAATATCTAATATATCGGAACATGTGTTCATGCTCCTGCATTTGCCTTGATAATATATAATGACGAAATGCCAAAATATTAGGATTTTTATGAACACGTGTTCCGACATCGTGAAAATACTTAGTATTTTACTAAAAGTTTATCCGGAAACCTATCAATTCATTCGTCAAGGGCCTGCAACCTCGTTTTAACCGGATTGCGAATAATTTGAAGGGATTATTAATCAATTAGAAATACTCATTTATTTCAGTGTGAGAATCGTATTTGTTTATTCGGAACTATTAGTTTTTCGGCTTCCCTGTAAAGTATTTCTTCATTAGTACCCAGTAACAGTATCCATAGCCATAGGTGGATGGGTGCCGATGCGTGGGACTCGTGCCTTTGACTGCCTACGTACTTACTTACCCGTCGAGTAAGTAATTTAGTCTGTAGATGAGCAGTTCCTAGCCTCTAGCCGGTGCCTACCTACTACCTACCCAGCCAGTACCTACTCCGCCAGTACCTACTGCGCACGAAACAGATGTGTCCAACTTTACTGATTGGATTAACGGGAGAGGAAACACTTTCTCCTGGAACCAACCAATCATCCTAACCGAGCCAACAGTTACACTTAGATAATAGAATTTATTTTGAAATAGCTGTACTTAAATTAATAATTTGCAAAAGCGATAAAATTCTATTTATTACATTACGTTACTTTAATTTGTAGGATTCAACAAAGTGCTGGTATAGATTACGCTTAATTATATAAATGGAGTCAGTAAATATGTCAACAGTACCCCCAAACTTGTTGCCTAGATCATGCATCATATTGGTCAGTGAGTGTGTCTGATAGTTGGTTGTGTATGTATTGCAGAAGAATGTTACATTTTGTCTTGTGTTCCTAGTTGGTACATGGAATTTAACGGTCGCAACGATGGCCGGGCTGTCAATTAAGTTGTTAATGACTCTGTGTAACACAACCAGGTCTGACATAATTCTCCTAGATAGATGCAATGGATTCATCAAACTGATATACATAATTAATGTATTCAATTGGAATGTTTAGCTTAAAATTTACGTACCTTTGAAATTTGTGCTGAACTCGTTCTATATTATTAGTTATCTCAAAAAATATAGTTAGCGTGATAATATATGTATATTATAAGATTTACATGTATGACATGCAGTTAAAAGTTGAAGGATACTTCGCGCTTAAATTGTTGAAGGACATTTGGAAAATATCCACATTTCCTGAAAGGCAGTTAATCAACCTAGTAAGTCTTCGTAGAGGTATCAGTATTAGTAAGTTAGTTCTGAACATGCGAATGCAGCTAATTCCAAGTGTTCAGTTTGTAGTGCAGTGATTTACGATGTTTACTTTGTTATGCAATGCTTAATATAAACACTACTATTGTGTATAATCGGGCAACACTATTAAGTTTTAAAAATAAACGTGTATTGTTGGACCCTCTGGTTGCCGCAAAAGTAACCTTGTACAACCTTGTGCGTGACCCAAATGTGAAAGCTAGGTACCGGGGTTGTCGTGGAGGACAAAACAGGAAAAAATATCTATGCAGGAAGGAACAAGACTTTAAAACTAACAATAACTCTAATAATATTAACTCTCTATCAGAACAGGGTATTCAAGTGGTCATACCAACTGACAAACGGAGCATCCTAGCTTCTGAAGCCCTATGCGATTCTGATAAATGTGACAATCTGAACTTGAATAAAATTCGATCAGAACGGCATGTGAATTTTAGAAGCAGACGGCTTGCGGTGGGTTCCTGGAATGCACGTTCTCTGAACAACAAGTTAGAGGAGGTGGATGATGTTTTTAAAGATCAAAAACTCCACATACTCACCATCACAGAAAGCTGGCATGAAAACAGTGAATCTTATTCAATCAAAAGACTTCAAGCTCTTGGGTATGTCGTTCTGGAGCAGGCTCGACCCAGAGCTACAGAACACTCTAATAGTATATCACACGTAAATCATGGGGGTGTCGTGATAATAGCCCGACAAGGACTGCGGCTTACCAGGGTCGAAAATGGCACATTCAGTACATTTGAGTACATTGGCTGCCGTGTTTCTTCTGCGGGATCGTCATTTATACTATTGACACTGTACCGACCCGGTTCGAAAACGATTTGTGTAGAATTTTTTAAGGAGTTTTTGTGTTTTTTGGAATGGGCAGTGGGTCTTTCCGAAACTCTCATCATCACGGGTGATATAAATATTCACCTCGAGCGCGAGACATCACCCAACGCTATCAAATTCATTGACTTACTGGATAGTTTTGGACTCCGGCAATGGGTCAACGAACCAACTCATGATGCTGGTGGAATTATAGACATTTTTGTATCCATGTGTAATAGCCCACCACTGATCGCTAAAGTCTGTGATATAGGCTTATCAGATCATCGACTTGTCCGCACCGAAATTCATTTCAACCCGCCAAAAGTGTCATATAAAACAATAGAATCAAGGGAATGGCGTAAATTTAATTATGAAAATTTCCTTGAAGATCTCAAAAATTCTTCTCTATGCATAGAAAGCAACTGGGAAATTAAGACGACGACAGATCTCATCGAGGAGTATAACACCACTCTTTCAAATTTATTAATAAAATATGCTCCAACCACCTCGAAAATACGGAAAGTTCGGAAGTCTGACGGCTGGTTCGACGAAGAGTGCCGAAGCCAGAAAAGGCGAATGAGGAAACTAGAGAGGTCATACCGAAGAAACCCCGATGTTACTACACGAGATGAGTGGATAAATGCTCAAAATGAGTACAGAAGCAAAATAAGTGCCAAAAGATCCGATTATTGGATCAATAAAATTGACTCTGAGCGAAAAAATCCACGACGTCTCTGGAACTCGGTCAAAACTATCATCGCTGGTAATACTGTTCCAACTGCTACAGAAATTACACCGCAGGCCTTTTCTAAGTTTTTCTGTGAAAAAATAGAAACCATACGCGCCTCCACATCTTCTGCCCCTCCGCCAAGATTTACAGCCAATTCCACAAGGATACTGTCATCTTTTGAACCTACAACGCTGGAAGAAGTAGGAAAGTTGATCCTTAGTTCGCCAAACAAACAATGTACTCTTGACCCTATCCCAACGTGGCTTCTCAAGAAATGTTGCAACGTGTTATCCCCTTTCCTAGTTCACGTGTTTAATAAGTCCCTAAGCACAGGTGACTTCCCGGAGCCACTTAAGTCTGCTGTAGTTACTCCAATTATTAAAAAACCACAGCTTGATCCCGACAACCTGGGTAATTATCGACCTGTATCAAATCTGCCTTTCGTAGCTAAACTCCTAGAAAAAATTGTGGCTTCTCAAATTATCTCCCACTTAAATCTGAATAAATTAATCACCAATCATCAATCTGCATATAGGAGGTTCCACTCAACAGAAACCGGATTACTTCGTGTCCTGTCAGATATAACCCTTGCCATAGAGTCAGGTAAGTTAGCACTTATTTCACTTTTGGATATGAGCGCTGCATTTGATACCATTGACCACGACTTTCTCATTAAGAGATTAGAAGTAACGTTTGGTTTACATTCTAACATCAAATATTGGCTAGAATCATATCTATCCAATCGCTCGCAAGCAGTAAAGGTTGGAAATAAACAGTCCAACTTCACAAAACTCTCTTCAGGGGTACCCCAGGGATCCGTTTTGGGTCCACTTCTCTTCATTCTTTTTACAAATGACGTCGCAAAAATTATCGAGTCATTTGGTCTTTTATCTCACTGTTATGCTGACGATCAGCAAATATACTTTTACTGCTCACCAAATGAGATCGACGGCCTAAAAATTCGCACAGCTGAGTGTCTAGAAGCAATCAATCTCTGGATGTCCTCAAATAAACTTAAGCTAAATCCTTCAAAAACGGAGTTTCTCTGGGCAGCCACACATAGACGCCAACATTTAATAGAAAACTCACCAATCGCTATTTCCGGCAACGACGTAACTGCTAAAACAACCGTCAAACTTCTGGGAGTTTATCTGGATTCAGACCTTTCTTTAAAAAGTCAGGTAAAGAAGACCGTTAGCACGGGGTTCTTCTACCTCAGACAACTTAAGTCAGTTCGTAGGAACCTTTCAACAGAGGCAACTAAATTACTTGTGAACTCATATATAGTATCACGTCTTGACTATTGCAACGGCATTTATGCAAATCTTCCTAAATGCGAAACTGATAAACTACAATCAGTGTTCAACGCCGCAGCAAGGCTTATCACCGGGGTACCCAAGTTTTCGCACATTTCGGAGCACCTCCGAAATCTTCACTGGCTGAAGTGTCCTGAAAGGATCCAGTACAAGCTATGCTGGATGGTGTTTAAAGCTATCAACGAAATGGCGCCACCGTATATTACTGAGCTATGCATTCCGGAAAATACTGGTCTAAGGCAGTCAAGTCTTAGATCAGCGACATCATCTGCAATTGGAAGGTTGAAAGAGCCTAAGCGAAATCCGAACACTAAGTTTGGTGATCGTGCATTTGGAGTATCCGGCCCTAAGGCTTGGAATAAACTTCCTATGGAATTGAGATGTATAACCAGCCCAACAGAATTTAGATCCAAACTAAAAACTCACTTTTTCAGACACTCATTTCCATAAATCCGTCATTCTATCCAAATATTTCTTTTTTTTTATACGGTAATTGTTACATTATCTAGCGATTTCGTTCATTCAATTTTTCTATTGACTTGCCTACCAATGGACAATGGACAATATCAGCGGGAACATAACAAGTGAATCGGTTTAATTGTTGGCAGATGAATCATCTAAATGCGTTTAAGATTGACGATTGATTTTATTCATTAATTTCATTCACTTAACATATATATCCAGCTAACAATAAAAACACCCTAATATAATGGAACTTCCTTCTTCTTTTGGCGTTAGTAAGATTAGATTGTTAATATTAATTTCAGTTATAAGTTGCTAAATATGTAAATACTCGTATATATGTCATTAAGATAGTAGTTATAGGCCTTAGTCGTAAGTCACTAGATATAAGTCAGTAGTTCTAGTATTAACTATTTAAGAAATATATTTGTACAGCGCCCTTGAGGTGATTTCTCACGAAAACGGCGCTATATAAATTAGCCAAATATTATTATTATTAATGATCAGAAGCCTGTGTTGGCGGCCTCGCGTGCAATTATCAGGGACATTGAATCCGCCAGAATGTCTGATATTGATAAGAAACCATCGGAAGTAACGCAAAATCCCTCCACTAAGGCTGCAGACACCCAACATTCCCAAGATAAATGTTCAACCTTGGAAGCTGATAGAATAAGCCAAATACCTTATTAATGATTATTTATATGAATAGCACCCGAATTAGTTAATAAGAAACTTAAAACTCTGAAATTGATATTTTATTGTAAATGTAAATTAAATTGAACTTACGCGAACTACTTGCATTATTTATTAACTTGGTTATTTTATTTGTAAAACTTGATCTTCCATATATTACCTTTTCAAAAAGCTGTTAAATATATGAAACGTCAAATGCTGTGTAGTATTAGGGTGCCGACAGATTACGCTGTACGCTTCATAGCGTTTTTTTATAACACGGCGACGATGATATGCCATGATCTGCTAGCCAGGCGATATTTGAAAATTATGATGTCAGATCAATTTAGGGAGCGCCGTGATCACGCTGCTATCGCAGCACTGTGTAATGTAATGTCAACTATCAAGGTGACAGATCCGTACAAAGAAATGATATTCCGCGGCAGCTCCCTAACTGATCTGACCCCCTCCTTACGTTTTTCTCTATTTATAGTAATAATTACGAGATCTTGTTCTGGCCTGATCTGGCAGTCTTTCTTGATTATCTTATGCTTTATTTGTATACCGCACCGTGTTATTCCACTCGCTGGAGCTAGTAGGACTATGACACCCTCAATTCAGAAATGTTATGAGGCTACAAGGAATAGGGCGAGGGAAGTCGAAAACTATTAAATTTGGCCATTCAGATGTTTTAACAACATAACTAACGCCATTTCGAAAATGAACACTTAAGTATCTCAGCAAACGTCGGATCAACACTTGGTCGGATCGGCTCGTATAAAAAAAACGAAATCAATTTTTTTTATGATTACGTTATTATTATAGCTAGAACTACGAATCGCTTTATAACAGAGATCAACTCGTGGCAATTGCGGAGATCGCGTGTAATATTTTCCGTTTAAATACTTATATAGTTAGGTTTGAGCTTGCTTCTTAGAAAGCCAGTTTCAATTCGTTAACAGTCACAATAATCGAACAAATAGCTGTTGACTTCAAGGTTTAAGGAGTGTAATCCGAATGGATTTACCTTCCTCGGCGGCGGCATATTGGATACCACTGCCCGGGGCAGCCGTGAGAATCGTGTACAATTATTATACGAAACGTGCGTCAGCATAAAACACAAGTGCGCCAGACACCAGACCTCGACACCACCACACTATCACACCATACCTCACCATACTACCATAACCCATGCCACGCTCCTCTCTGCTCACTGCATACCTCTTCACTTACTCACACTCGGGATCGTGGATGAATCTCTTATATTTTTACAAAGTAAGACACGAGTTCTGTGCATACAGTCATGCAGGAAGTCGCACTGTAAAGCCCTCGGTACGCCATAACTTAACACGCTGAATAGATACTGACTAACTATAAAAGATGTGCATTAAAAAAAACTATCACCGCAATATTAGATATTTATCAAAACCCGCATCGAAATAGCAAGAAATGCATTCAAAACGCTCTGAAATAATACATCTGATTACAAATTACAACGGAGTTCTCAGCGATAGAAGTATGTTAACGAACAGTAATACTAACCTTGAAATATGCTTTACTGTTCTCAAGGCCATAGTTTTATATGTTTGACTGTTGAAGTGTTAAGTCGGACCTTCATCCTCCCTGAGCCAACGTTACGGCCTTGCATTGGATATGACATTAGCCCCGATGATGAACACTGAAAGCTGCCTGAAATGTTTCCATTTTAGGCGTTCCACCTCGGCGTGTAACATTCGGAATCGTGTGAAATCACGCACTCCTTGCGCGGATGGCGATAAGATTGAAATTGCCGCTTAACATCGGCCGAATGTTTTGATTTAGGCAAAGCTTAGCCAAATTGCATGTTTTATATTATTTTGTGAAGTTCAGGCACAAATATTCAAATGTTTTCCTAATCTAAAGAATTTAATTTGTTACATCTTCTATACTCGTATAAATAAAAATATAAATGTTCGTTTATTCAAAATCTTAAATCTCCGAAAGTTCTTCACTGATTGCTTTGAAATTTTGACACAACGTTGCATTCCTATATTGCCTGTGACATACATATAATAATACAACAACATGGTAAAAACATTTTTTTCGTAAAACAGCGCCATCTGTTGGACATAGCAATACAAGCTATTTTTTCTCAATCTGCACAGACAGACTGAGCCACAGCAACGCGTAGCAGGGAACAGCTAGTTATACAATAAAAACCATATCCGAAAAGGTGTTCGTAAATATGAAATTTTACTCTACAAAGCATTTTGTATAGGCCTGTTACTTTTTTGTCATACGGTAGAAAACAAGAGATTTTTAAAAGCCAGTTTTTTATTTATATATTTTTTATTGTGTTTAAAAATATCCACGATGTCCATCTTAGCAATACGAATATTTTGAACGTAATTTTTTATTTATTTAGGGAATTTTCTATTCACCCTCCATGATCAGTTTTCAGAGTAGTCAAGAAACCCAAGAAAGCATAACAATGACAACTTTAAAAAATCAAAATAAAAACAGAAAACTACCCTAACGTATTGTATACCGGTTTGAGTAGTATTAATATTTTGTAAGATTGTTTCTTGAATATCAATAATATGCAGTATTTATGTGTCATGCAATAGCAAGTATTCACTTATTCTGTCATCGCATGTCAGTAATTGGTACAATGTTAATAACATAGATAAGTTTTTTGATGTTTTAAGGGCAGTTCAACCGAGTGTTTTCACGTCTGATATCGCCTCAGCAATCATGTCACCCTGGTATTTATCACTGACAATATATTTTTATTGCCGATATCAATGGCAACTTTATTTTATTTTTATGTTGGCGAATAAATTTTTTTGACGATGTAAAAATGTGCATTTTTGATTGCCGCCAAAACGACATGTTCATTAATTTAGCGTTATAGACGTCATGCCGACGAACATCTGTGACATCCGTCTTACCAGATAGTAGTATTGATATCATATAATATAATATATTCTAGATCTTGATACCGTATGATATAATATATCCAGAATCTTGGTATCGTAAAATATAATATATCCTGAATCTTGAAATCGTAAGTCTACGATTATTGGTGACAATGAACTGCTTAAGCATGTTTGTATTATCTACAGATATCATTGTGTGAAAACATAAACGCCGATGTGTGCTTGTAATATTATTAATGATTTACATTTTCATGTTATGGTATTATAATTTAATCGCAGTATATTTTCCACTTATCTGGTACTGTACCTGCTTACTTATTTATGTTTCTCGATTCCATAATATTTTATCATCCGTCGTGACTTACCAATACCTAGTATTAATCCTTAAAACATGTGACTGCATTAAAACCTAGAGCTGAGCTTATTCTTTGAAATAATACTAGTTCTCACTTAGTCAGAGTTATAAATTACTAATGAATGCTGTAAAATTTTATTATAGAATTATTAGTATTTTCCTTGTTCCTCATGCACAGTTATGCTAAAAGATTTAACATGATGAAACGTACTAAAATCTATCTTTTCATAAGAATATCTCAATACTCTTGAACAATACATCGGACGAGGATCTGATATAGCCCAGTAGGGTATTATATATACATCTGGTACAGTCAGTCAAGCCGCCTCTAGTCCAGTCCAGTATTGTCAGAATGATGCTGTAATAATTATTCGCTCGCGGAATTTTACATTGCCATGTGCATTGAGATATACCTCAATGTGTTCATGTTGCCTTTAGTCGAAATCTTTACATTTTAACTCAGCACGCGGACAATGTCAACCACAACCACATATTTAAAGCAGAAAACGTTAACTCTTCTGGGTACGGAACCATTTGTGGGAGTTGAGTACGAGATGGGAATGGAGGGCATCACATAATAACACGTAAATATAATGAGCTGTAATTTGACGGCAGGGGAACTTTGTGCACTTTGTGGCTTGTGGCCACTACTTAAAGGCTGCAAGAATTCACTTACAGCCGGTAATAAGTACTGTAAGTAGTTCATTTCTCCCATTAACGGTAGGCGTTTCCGCGAGGGCCCTCGGCGAGGGGTACCTGCGCCCGCCTACAGCTGCGAGGCTGTAACCACTTTGTGTTAAAAGGCCGGAGCTGGTAGGCTCCTAGCTCCTCGGTCCCGCCCCGGCCGCGAATACAGGGAGACGCCATTTTATCTGTGTTTTGGCGCGTTTTTGCGATCGCGTGTCCGCGGTCTATCCGCTTGTTCTTCGACTCACGCGTCATCCTTCAATCCGGCCCTCGAGCCTCGAGGCGTTTCGTTACGTTGTTGAACAAGAGAGGTGAACTCGCCAAGCTGGAGGTTTTTTTTTAAGAATTGGATGACAGTATTTCCCTCTGAAAACTTGAAGATAATTCTTTTGTAGGCAATTTGGACAGTCGCCGGACCTGCGACCGGACACTAACAAACAAAAATATGTATTTCTTATATCTTAATATTTGAGTCACGAAATTCCAGATAACTCTCACTCTTTGGCTGTTTGGAGTAGTCTTTGAAGGTTTACGCCGTACTACACACCAAAGTTTTTCGATTGCGGCTCTGTCAAGTGTCACAGTTCTACCGTGTCATATATATACACGGTGTCCGGAAACTCGTAGTACATGCGGGAAACTGGAGAATCTACACCACATGGGGAACCCAAAAAAACATAAAGTTTTTTGATTTGAGCTTTTTCACAAAAAAAAAAAAACCAAAAAAAAATATTTTTCGGCTATTTTTGGGTTAAAGTTTTTTCTGGTGTTTAGGGTTGAACAACAGATGTTTTAACCCTGCAGAGCAGAAATATTTTATGATTACACCGGATTAAATGAAGGGTGATTTCAAAATAATGCTTCAAATCAGAGTTTCTTCATTTGTTTTACTTTCAAATAGTTTTAATTAGTTGGGTACTTTGATCTTCAGTAATAATTTATAGAAATTGTTTAAAAAAAAAAAAAAAAAATTAACTTCTAACTCGATTTACTCGATAACGAAAGCTCAAATAAAAAAAAATATACTACAAAATCGACTCCAAATGTGATGTAGATTCACCAGTTTCCCGCTTGTACTACGAGTTTCCGGACACCCTGTATATATAATTATCTATTTTACGGAGTTGAATGTATTCCGGTTGCATTATTTGTCTTATATGTAGTATTTTTCTAGTTTCTATAAGATTTTATGTTACTGTTACATTTTTTAACTAATATTATTTTATATTCATCAGCTTTGATTTTTTTTTGTATAATTTCGACAGCTTGCTAGATATATTCTGCTTTATAATGAATGTAAAAGTCCGGCTGGGCGTAAAACCAAATAAAAAATAAAAATATTCTTTAGGTAACTCAAAATTTGGTCTGCGGTATTGGTGGTGTTCAGTCTATGTTGAAAATTGCATTAGCAAGAAGGGGTGAGGCTTCTGTTTATAGGTTTGCCCGTTTATAGGAGGCCCGGGCGTTTGGCGCTATGTACGCCACTGACCTTCGGTTACATGTTACATCCCTTGTGATGTGACACAAACAGCATTTCTATTACAAATTTGATCATTGAAGCAAACCCGTGTTAAACGGAAGAACTTTAAATAATTATTATTCTTCTTTTACTCACTCGGAGAAAAAAAGTATTATTGATTTATTAAAATCATATTAAAAAGTTGATAGCAGGCCAATTCCTGATAAATTATTAGTACGTACATAATGTTTTGTACTTACTTTGTTGTTTTGAAAATAAAAACCTTCTGTTGTCACTGTATTATGCAGTAAATCTTGTAAAATATTTTTCATGTAAAAGCCCACCAGGGTGTTCAAATTAATAAATAAATACATATCGGAACACGTGTTAATGCAGCTGCGTTAATCCTGTTATTATGTAATGACGATATGCATAAATATTAGAATTTTTATAAACAAGTGTTCTGACATCGCCATAACAGATATTTGTTTACAAATGGATTGTTAGAAAATCTGCCAATTCAGTCGTTTAAGGCCTGCAGTTCAGTTTTTAACAGGAATACGAATTATTCGAAGAGATTTTTAATAAATTAGCTATATTTCAGTAAGCTCTGTGCAATTTAAAAACGCTAAAGAGAGCGAGAAAAGGATACGATAATATGATTTCTACTTTAAGAGGAAGCTACAAGCCAAAAATGTGTATATTCTTGGTATACCTTATATTGTAGGTAATAGGCATTAAAATCGCTTGACAAATGCAGTCTAGAAACGTTCGATTTCAAGCACAAAACTGTTTTTTATTTATTTTGTAAATAATTTTATAAGAAAGCAAAAAAATCAAGTGAAACTGTCAGAGATAATCTTAGCTATAATACTGTATTTTTAAAATTTGTTTCCTTTACGCGTTCATACATTTCTATTGAAAAAAGAGTTTCATGAAAAAACAACTACATATATCTACAACTTTCTCATAAGAGGAATCCACAAGCCAAAAATGTGTATATTCATGGTATACCCTATATTGTAGGTAATAGGCATTAAAATCACTTGACAAACGGAGTCTAGAAACGTTCGATTTCAAGCACAAAACTGGTTTTTATTTATTTTGTAAATAATTTTATAAGAAAGCAAAAAAGTTAATCAAGTGTAACTGTCACAGATAATCATAGCTATAATACTGTATTTTTTTAAAGTTGTTTCCTTTATGCGTTCATACATTTCTATTGAAAAAATATTTTTTTTAGTGGTTTGCATTTATATTTTTGATTGAGTAATTTATTATTTTATTTGTATTCTACTCAAACGAAACGATAGGAAAACCTTCAATTTATCTAAAGCATATTTTTTGGTATTCATAATGTACACCTATCCGTTATAAAGATTAATCAAAATAGTGATTTAGCACAAAGTTTCGCCTTAAAATAAATCTCCCTTTCAGTTAAGATCGTAGAGGAAAATTTCCCAACATCGCGCATCGTTCAAAATTGATTATTATTATTGCAAAAAAGTTAATTTGTGTCGATGTAGGTGGGTGATTACGCCTTTCGATCTTTCGTATTATATCCCTGATAAGATAAATAAATGATAATCTCCTTTTAATAACAAGATTGAATATGCATTCCACTTATTTCTACATTATATAGGTTGGTACGGTATTTAGGCTTGACTAATGGCGGTAAGGTGGTGTGTAGATATTACTACTTTTTGCGGTGCATAATAATAAGTTATTAGTGTTGGATTCGCTATTTGATATCGGTGGGAAACAGCTGTCTTCTTTGAGATAAATAAATTATTTCCTGTCAACGAGACTTGGTTAAGCAGATAACTAATGAAGTCCATTTATTACTTATAGAGAAGGCAAGCTCCTATGTTTAACTATTCCGTGTAATAGTGTTTTTTTCGGATAATTGGCTTATTATTTAAACGATCAGATTCACGGAAGCCGAGATAAGAACGAAAGCAAATTGTTGCGTCTTATTTTCTATAATGGTACGTATACATTTGCGAACCGAGCCAAGAATTACGGGAAATGAACGAAGCAACTACAAGCGGCGTTTCGCGCCATTTGCGGTTGCTTAGTTCCATTCCCATAAGTTGAGGTTCGTCAGTTCAGCTCGCGTATGTATACGAAGCATAATGGATGATGGGTATACAAAATTACTGGCCGTTTGCATATTATTAGGTGAGTCTACCTACGACTTTCGACTTAGTGCAAAATAACTGCCTCAAAATTGTCATAAACCACAAGTAAGTGTTACTTAAATCAACTTCCATCGATATAAATTACTAATGATGCCTAATTAATGTTACATCATCCCATGCGGCAATTAAATTATGAAATAATTAACGCTCAAGAATTTTCTTTGCGAAATAATACATTATAAAAAACAGAAAAAATGAAATCTAATTATTTAGACACGGTTTTGATAAAGTACCTAGGTACTTCTTGTTTGCCGGGAGATTTTAATTACTACAATAAGTACCTGATTCCCGTCGTGCAAATGCACCTCTATGAATGTATACTTATAGGTAAAGATGAACAATCTGTTGCATGTTTTTCTCTTGTCCCTCTCCACGTTGTTTCATTCCCTTTACATTTGCACATCTGGGAATATTATTTACTATTTATTAAATCGTCATTTTCTTATAAATTGAGTTGAGAAACTCAATTCCACGAGGACTTTTATCGCATTTCACACCTAAACAATAACTTACATACAATTAATTCGTGCACGAAGAGAAATCGATTTTTGCCCTGACGATAAATTAACAGGCCTTATTAATAAAACATCAGTTTAAGAATGTTTTATCGATTTGCCTTGATATCATGATGGTACCCAGAATTTTCGTTGCATTGCAAAAATATTCGGATTTTCATGTAGGTACGCATGTTCCGACATCATGATAATTTAATTAGATTCGTAATTTACTAAAATTTTATCAGGAAACCTGTTCATTCATTCGTAAGGCCTGCAATCTCGTTTTTAACCGGAATTACAAATAATTTTAAGAGGTTCTTCATATGACGCTTAATAAATAGGTCCCAATGCCTGTCTCGATAAGATGAGAGATCCTGGGTTCGATTCATGGTTGTGTCCGTTATCTTTTTTTATTTTTCTGTGTCTTGTTCTGTTTCATGTTTTCGTTCATTTTCTCCATGCAGGTGCTGAAAATTGACTGAAGCAATAATTACGATTTTTTACCTGCCAAACAATCTCACATTCTCTAAACTAGATGACCAGATATGCATATACCATTGCATATTCTCAATCGGCTTTCAAGAATTAGCGCCGTATAAATAATCATTGTCAAGTAAGTAGGTACCTCGTAGGTTACAGTTTACGGTTTACTCCGTGTTTCCTCTCAAGGCTGTTCTGCTGCGATCACTATCTCTCTGTGGGAAACCAATTAAAGCGGTCCGAGTACCGGCGACTATCGAACCTCTATCTATATTCTATATCCTTTGAACGTGAGGACATAGGATAGTAGGTACTCTTCTGGTGCCTGCTTACCTGGTACCTGTCTGGTCTGATACCTCTATCTGGTACATGGCGTGTTATACCTCATATTTCGTATATGCTGCTGTCTGACTGGAAGGTATTTAGACGTATTGCAGGTAAGAACTTCGCACTATATGTGATCTGACATCACAAACGAGTGGGAGTGCATTGGCAATCGAAGGTTAAACTAAATAATTCGATTTTATAATGTGAATACCGCACAAGAGTCCCAACTGCTCCCTTCCGTCTGAAGCCAGTGAGACTATGTCATCCCTAATTGGGTTATGAGTGTGAGGATAATAAATGCGAAAATATCATGATTTTTTGACCTCGTGTTTAGACATCGCAATAATACATTTTTTTTACTAAAAGTTTATCAGGAAACCTATCAATTAATTCGCTAAGGTCCTGAAATCCCGTTTTTAACAGGATTACGAATAATTTGAAGAGATTCCTAATAAATTAGCAATATTTTATATATGTAAGTTTTCTTCGTGTGCCGAGATGAATGTAAAACCAAAGTTTCACAAATGCACGAATTTTGTCTTTTAGTTTGTTCATATTAGTGCTATTTTACCTGAAGGTACTATACAGTGAGTCCGGGGGTAAAGTGCGCTAACGTCGGGGGGTGATTCTACAAGAATTTAGAACTAATAAAAATATTTTTTTTCGAAATTCTAATGATTTAAGGTAGTTTTTAATTAATAAAAGATGAATTGTTGTACGGGAAAATAAACATTTTCTATGATTTTTTTTTTGTGTGGGAAAATAAACATTGGAATTTCTAAAAAAATAAATTATCTTTTTTACTTTTACCATCATGTAGAATCACATAGTTAGCGCACTGTATACTTGTCAGGTTTTGGCAGAACTGAACTTGAACTCCTATACTGTATCACGTAAAACGACAATATCATGTACTGGCGCAGTTTGGATTTTCTGATTTAGATTGTTGATGGTTGATGTTGTCGTTAAATAATTATTTATCAATTCGTCTTAGGCATTTTTCATGTTTGCCTTAGTTGAGTGCGTTGAATATTATTATTATTAAGACATGCAATACCCACTTAACCGTAATGTTGCGTATGGAAAGACAGATGCTATGGTTCCTCAACCATGTACACGCTGATCATCATCATTATTATTTTAACCCTCTTGTCTGATGCTCATTAATATTTTAATTAAATATGATAATAAGAAACTCCATTCAACTTTAAATACTAGCACTTTTATTTTTATTATTTTTTTTTCTATATTTTACACACTTCACAAATATAAGGCAAAAAAGTCCCGATAAATTGCTTTTTAGCAGTTTGTCTAACGGGTTCTTTACATCATAAATTTTATTATAGTGAGTTTTCAGTTACATTTTTACAATTATATGTATAAAACAAATAATTAAAAATTTGACAGAAATATAGCAAAAGAAAATTATGAAAAAACATAAATAACAATTTTAAAAGTCTTTAGAATAATATATCAAAGTAAACTAGTACAAATTAATTCTTTCAGTAAGCCAAGTCTTCAGTAAGTTCACCAATTGTTTGTTTTGGGCACAGTTTTTAATTTCAGCAGGTAACATATTAATACAACTAGGAATCATATAGTTTAACGTTATGTGTCCATATTTATTTGTATACTTAGGTATAATAAGACCTTCATTAAAGTTAAAACGTGTATTATGATTGTGTTCTAGCCTGTTTACATATAAGGGGTTTTAATAGTTAAAATATGCCCACTAATAACGTCACAAGGAGCTTTGTGACTATTTTTTTTTCCATCAACAGGGTCAACTCAGTACTTAACTGAGACGAACTCATAGAATAGTTGTTTTTTCCTTTTGTATTACGGTGAGATATACGATTTAAGACCCCGCATACCCAATTTCTACCGATTTATAAGGAGTTTCTCGTAAACTCTTAAAAAGTTAAGTTCTTAAAAAAAAAGTTATTTTTAAGATAATATTTGTACATTTGTTATGCCGAACCGTTAATTATATGAAATTCCTTCAATAGAAATAAATCGCAAAGTAAGCTTTGAAAATTATTAAAAAGTTTTTTCTGTTATTTAATAAATAGGCATGAAAAATTCACAGTGTACTTTTAAATGGAACTGAAGCATTTGTCGGCAGATTTTTGCTGTATTTCAAACGAGTCGTGTTTTATTAAATATTTTCACAATTTTCGCTTAATTATTATCTTTTTTTTAATGTTAGCGCGCTCCCTCTAACATTCGTATTTACATATCTCCCTTTCAAATCATCTTTAAACGCTTACTTAAGGCCCTTAAGCAGTGCTGGAAAGAGATAACACCACGCTTTGTGTTTGCTTCAAAAAGCCTACCATACACCGTAAAATTTTACAGGTTTGCGAAATAATTATCATAGTTTGTGACTTTTTTATTAATTACTTTTATATTAAGCGAAACAACTGAAGTGTTTTTTTTAGTTTCATATAAAGTTGTCCTCTTGTTTTGAAATCAGAATTTTTGTATTCTTAATTGCATATGTCCGTTTGTAATATTAAAGACTCTTTCAGTCTTTTAACTGCTTTAATAATCAGTAATTCATTTTGGTATTTCAAAAACAGCAATCTATTAGGACGGGTTGTTTCACAGAATTTGAATAATTCATCAAAAAAGTTAATTTTCAATTTCTGTGAAGGTTCTATTCAAGTTCTTTCATTAATTCTTTTTTGTGAAACAACTGGCGAATAATGATATAACAACAGAACTTGAATAGAACCTTCACAGAACTTGAAAATCAACTTTAATTTTTGATGAATTATTCAAATTCTGTGAAACAACCCGTACTTAGATTCACAAATTTCTGACAATAAAACATTTTTCGTACAATAACAGAATTTAAAACACGCGAATACTCGTGGCGTGACGCTAGAAATAGCCGATGCAGTGTTTTGAGATGTTTTTTTCTGACGCTTTGGAGGGATATTGTTTTATTCATAAATAAAAAAATAATATATATATTCAGAATCGGCGTTTGTTGACCTATACGAATATACATATTTATTGTACAGTGAAGGCGTGACGCCACCCCATCCTTCCTTACACATCCCTCGCCGATCTGGACATTGACAGTCCAGATCGGCGCAGCATATGGATTGTAATTAGTCCAGATAATCCTAATGCGTTGCTTACGTAGCGTAGGTCGACCCAGTGTGTTTCTACCTTAATTAAGCTGCGACACACGACGGTTTTCTCAGAAGTACCAATTCAAGTACTTTCTAAAATTGATACCCTTGCTTTCTCTCTTCGGTGCTACAAATGAAGAAATTGTATCAGTGTAATCTTTTTAATATTATTCTTGATTAGCAGTGGTATCATAATCATTAGAATCAGAACAAGCTAAATTTCAAATTCAAATTTAAGATTACCTATATAATAAAAATTAATTCAATAGCTCCTTACTCAAAGTAATAGTAATAATCTTTATTTCGTCGCTGTGAAATCAAACCGGCATATCTGCAAAATGCTTGCTTTTCACCAGAGCGCTTTAAAGATTTCGCATATGATGTTTTCCTTTTAATATCCGTTTGGTTCACCTCAAAGCCACCTTATGAATGAATAAAATTTAGACGAATACTACTTATTGAAGTAGTACTTGCAAATACATCGAAAATTGTTTAAATTAAGAGTAAAATACAGATATGCCAGCCAGTATGGCTTTAAAATCAGTGTAATATTTGCTTTTGTGTCATAGTGGCTTCTTCTTTTGGAACCTGTTTTAGGTATAAAAAAAAATAATGTTGTCAATGAAAAAATAATTTATTGCTTCACAATTTTTTTATAAACAATTAACATAAAACTGCTCTTCCCTTTGCTCTTAACTTCAAAGTTTCCCAATCGTTTATGGAAATCTGAATAAATTGACGGTATTATCCCGGCGGTAACTAACTTTAGGATACCATTTTTCTTCTTCTCATCAATGGTCTCTTGGAATAAGCTTGCATCAGAACAGGATTCACGCTCCCATTGCCCCGTTTATTCCTTTTCTTCGCCTCCTCCCAGGCATGTGATCCGTAGGATGTTTTGAAGTAAAAGTTGCCGTCGTCTTTAATTACTTTAAACATTCGAATGTCCAAAATGGGTAAAATTACCTGGGGGTCCTTCAGAGCTTTTATATCAAAAAGTCCTCATGACTCAACTCATGAACCAGGTAAGGCTTTCCACTTTTCTTTGCCGTTTTCATGGCCATGGCGTATTGGGAAGGTAAGTATATCGGTCCGCTTCGGAGTGCTCTTTTAACTTATTTTTCAATCCATTCATTCACCTTGTTTTGGGTGTGGTCCCTACCAAAAATTTGTGAGTGATAGATTTTATGTTTTTTAATGTTGTAACAGCATATTTGTACATTACCATCATAAAGTTATTTTTTGTTGTTCATAACAAGTATCGTTGTAAAAGACAACGTCTATTGGACAGTGAGCTTTGTCATTTAAATGTTGCAGTCATTTCAGCACACAGCTCCCAATCTCAAAAACGCTTCTTTTTCCCTGTGTCTCATCCTAAGTGTAACAATTTACTGTTTTGTCGCCTTTCAGTTCAACAATTGTTATATTGTAAACGGCTAGCTTTGAAATATAGTAGTAGGAAGATGCCCCCCATGCGGATATGACAGCACTGCCTGTAGATCCTATACTGCTACGACGGTTGAATCTGTGCTTTTATTGTCATTCTCCTTTTCCAGTCTGAACAAGTCCTTTTCTAGAATATGATTCTCAGATTCTGTCGTATTTTGTTTCGTATTTTGGTAAATGAGACATACATCACACTGATCTTTCTTCGGTGTGAAAGTTTGTATGACTTAAAAAACCCTCTGTACTGGTAGTAGCTGATTCCTGCAAGGTTTGACTCCTTTCTTTCTTTTAGATAATCTCTGTGATCGGTGATAGATTTTCCACCATCGATATACTCCCGAGTACTTTGAGATCTGTAGTAATGACTAGGAACACTTGCGTTTACACTTGTGGCAAGGAGGCTTCATGCTTCGTTGGTTCACTCTTCCACCGGTTTTAGACTCGTATTCCTCACCGCAGTTTCGCATCTTTCAGTTTGCTAAAGTTTTTTTTTATTAAATTTGCCTATTTTAATTTTTTTAACCGGGAGAAATTTTACCCGGTCAGACATTTTGGCATATATTCCGGTTTGTTTTAGTTGAGGCTGCTATAAACGCTTTTGTTAAGTGCAAACCGGATTATCTGCCAATAAGTCATATCTGGGTAATAATAAAAATGTACTATTGTGAGATAATTCAGTTTTACTTACATGATAGACGCAATTCTCCCTTGAAAGTTTTGAAGCAACTGGCGTATTGCGGAATGGGTCTGTCTTCTGCTAAAAAAGTGGCGATTCCCGCGTAAATGCATACCGGCCCAACGCCATCTGACAGATTTTTATTCAACTATACGACATGCCGGTTCGACATAAGAATAGAAGGGAAAAAAATAAATTTTTGACACCAATATAAGTCTGAACTCGACTCCAATTTTCATTATAATTTTGAAATTTGCCTATTTAAATAAAATTAATATTTAAATTCACCTTTCATTTCTCAATAATTTTAAATGATGTCCAAGAACACCCTTGAAGGGTGAAAGCCAGAAATAATGGAAAAAAAAAACTTAAAAGCTCCATTTTTTAATTTTTCCGGTTTGATTTAACAGCGACGATTTATTCATTTTTTTTCATTTCATGGCGCCGCGCGCCGAAGATAATGGGCAAGAGTGTCAGAAAATTTCAAAAAGCTCAATAATCTCGTAAACTGTGAAACTTTTACTACACATGATATTCCATTTTCGAAACGGCCTTGAGTTCCCCCATTCACAGTTGAAAAGTTATCCATTACTTCCGGCGCACCCTGTAGATATAAATATACATAGTATTGACCCTAGTAAAAAGCTGCATTTTACAAATTTAAAACAGATTATTTTTGCTATGAATAAAAAAACCAAACCATTGATATATTGTATGGCTCTGTGTTCCAGAATATGTTCAGTTTTGTTCATATAGTACTTGACACAATGTTTTTCACACAATTTGATTAGTTTAGTACTGGTACCTAACCGGTATGATAATAAGCCGCGCACTTTGTGTTCATGTAAATTGAATCCCCCCGACAGTCCCTTTGTGCCTACAGAGTATAGGCTACCGGGTGTATAAAAAATAGCCGTCCTTCCTGCTTCGTGCTGTACAGGGTGGACAGGAATGGCTAATGGAATATTCATTAGCTGTCCCTTAATAGACCCTTCTTCACGTGATTACAATAATGTTTTGTTTTATTTTGCGGAATTTTCTAGACAGGTAAAGGGTACCTACCCTTGCATTGTGTGTTGACCTTTAGTTGTAAAAGTATGAACACAATATAATACATACTTGTAGTTATTACCGAGCAAAGGGTTCCAGTCTCAAGGGCGCTTAATAACTCTACTTGTGATAATTTTATCAGTCTGCTAAATTAATTATATGGTTTGATTAATTTTCCACACTAACATCTGAATTGCTACAATAAAAGTCAACCCTGCACGGAGAAAAATGACTATTCCTAATGTATTAAGAATCTCTTCAATGTGTTGCTAATCATTTTAAAAACGGGACTGCAGATCGTTTCCTAATAAACTTTTAGTGAATTCTTATTATCAGAACACGTGTTCAATAATATATAATTACGAAATGCGAAAATGTTAGGATTTTTATAAACACGAGTTCCGAAATAAATTGATACTTATTAAAAGTTTGGAAACCTATCGATTCATTCGTTAAGGGCCTGCAATCCCGTTTTTAACCAGATTACCAATAATTTGAAGAAATTCTTAATAAATTATAAATATTTATCTTTTGTCGTCACAAAAAAGTAACATCACCTCTGAGACCTTTTTATACTCACATGTACAGTTACAACAATCTTCTCCGTAATATATTGGTGTATAACCGTTTTATGGTGAACATGAAGAATAAACAAATATTCAACGTCTTCGTTGTGTTATCATATACTCTTAGTTAAGTTCCGTAATACACATTATTTAACCATTTACATCACGCCTTCTCCCTTTGAACTACCAATTCCGAAGAATCTATTTCCAACGCCAACCTGCCAAATCACCTAAATCTATTTCCGAGTTCTTCAAGGTGTCACTAATGTCACTAATTCTCTTTAGGTAGTCGTTGTCACGCGTCTGCGCTGTGTTGTGATTGATATCCGTGAGATCTCGGGTGTCGCGGTGACCTGCGGACCCACAGACATCGGTTCGACTCTGTGCAGAGTCTATTCTGGTATTCCGCTCCCCATGTGATCTCAATTGCCGTTAGAAATACAGATTGCTGAAGATACCGACCGCTGAAGTGTTGTGTTGTCTATTTGAACTAATACTTGTAGTATGTTGATAAGCCATTATTACATGGATTACTTATTAAATTCAATTTATTTCCATGATCTATTCTTGTCAATATTGATATGATGTTATGTTATATCCAAAGATAATATAATGCTTATTCTATCATCTTTGGTTTTAACTAAATCGAACACAAATAAATTATTGTGAATTGTTAAAATTAATTAATAATCGAAATAATGTGTCGAAAACATGTCTGTCAAATGGTTTGTATTGTTTCTATCGACTGTTTTGATTGTGCCCATCAAATGGTGTCAAGTCGACTATAGTCCTGCTGGTCAGAGCTCCTAACTGAGAGCTGTAACTTCTCTTTTTGTTATGTGAATGGCTTATAAGGAAGGAGAGATTACAATGAATCTATCAGCTGTATGTCAATATATATTTAATATATTTTTACTACTAATGTTCTTTGTTTTAACCGTGCCCGGAAACTCTTGGCACAAGCGGAAAACTGGTGAATCTACATCACGTAAAGAAACTTATTTCTTATTTCGATCTGAGCATTTCGATATTTTTTTAATTTCGCTTTTTTCGGCAACCAAAGGGTTAAACATAACTTTTTGAGCCGGCTCTGTGCTAAAATACATTAAACTGCTGATAATAGAGCCGCAGTAAAAAAAAGGTTAAAAAAATCCATTTTCGTACTGAACTAACTAACTAACTAACCATCACGCCGTTTCCCCTCAGGGGTAGGCAGAGAGGACGGACCGCCAAACAACTCGGTCTTGGCACACACTCGTTGTCTCATTCACATTCATACATCGTCTCATACATACATACTCTTCTATTGTTCTGACTCTTGACATGGCCCGACTCAAGTATCTGATTCACTTGGTCGTGCCATGTCTTCCTCGGGCGTCCCCGACTTCTGCTACCATTCACATTTGCATCGTATATTCTCCTTACACGCCTTTCTTCGCTCATTCGCTTTACATGCCCAAACCATTTTCGTACTGAATTACTCGAAAACGAAAGCTATCAAAACAGATATTGCAAAATCAACTCCAAATGTGATGTAGATTCACTAATTTTCTGCTTTTACCACCGGTAGTATTTTTTGTAGTTTCCGGACACCGTGTATAACGATTTAAATCGGGTTTGTTTTCGAAAATATAAAATAGTTAATTTAGAAAGCTTTGATTTTTTGTTTATTTTATGTTAGTCAGATCAGGTTAGATTAGTTTTGTAAGGTTTGGTTAGTTTATGTTTTAAATATCATGCAATAATCGCTTCTGTAGGTACTCCTCGATAAATTCATAAGCTCGCATTAGCACTTCACTGGTTGAATGCATCTAAATGCCTGCATTCTTTTTTCTAGAAAACCGCGAACCTGTCGCAGATTTAATTATATGCATCAACTCGTCGTGTGAAACCGATCTGACATTATACGGTGGGTAATTCAGATTCATGCCAAATCGTACGCGTATTTATGTTATGCTAGTGAGAGTTTATGACATTGTATATTCTTTTCCATATCGTCTATCTAATGTAAGACTGTCCAAAACGACCAACAATAATTTTTTCAGTGACATTTTCATTTTATATGATAATTATAATAAATGAATCATTTGTATAGCGCCGTTTTTGCGCAAAATCGGCGCTGTACAATTTATTGCGAGTTCCTAGATTCTATCTAATTTTAATTTTTACGAACAGACACAGAAAAACATACTTAACTTTTATTAAAAAACGTTTACCACTTTGCACGCAGCGGACAGACTACAGTAAAAAATGGACATTAATTTTAAATTTGACTTGCCATTACTATTGACATTACATTTATTAGATTAGTGGTAAAAGTAGGGTTGATATTTCTTTTAAAAGTCTGAAGGACTGAGAATTTAATTCTCATTAGGACTGGTGAATTTTTATTTATTTATTGATTAACGCCCTTTTTCGGGGCTTACATAAGAATATTAAGAAATATACATTATTAATTGTACGTAACTTAATTGCTTCATTAACAACATTTTATATTTGTTTAAAGATAAATTGAAGATGTCCACTGGCTTGGTATAATTGTTTCCCTCCATTAGTATTCTGGGCAAAGAGGAATACATATTATGGTAGTTAGTCCGTTAGTCAGAAATAAATCCTGACTTCTAGTATTAACTTGTGGAATCCGGAAGCTTGTCATTCCTAGCAATACCGGATAATCAACTAAATCATTTAGAATTTTATAAAGAAATATCAGGTCAGTGAAAATTCTTCTGCCTGACAATTTGAGCACATTCATATAATTTAACAGAGTGTTGTAGTTCAATCTAATTGCAGGAATACCCATTTTAAAATTTATAAAACGTAATAATTTGTTTTGTATTCTTTCAACAGTTTGTACATGTATATTACAATGTGGGTTCCAGACAGGAGAATTGTACTCAAGTTGACTTCTTACATAGGTAAAATATAACAATTATTATTGTTAAAATTTCTGGTTAGCTTAGTTATAAATCCCAACATTTTTAAGCCCTTATTAAAGATTTCTGTTATGTGGTCAAAAAATGAAAGATTACTTTGTTAAACTTAGTTTTTTACATTTTCACACTTTTAGTTATTTACATTGTTGCGGACTGTGAAGATGAAAGATTTCTGACATAACTGTCTAAAAATGTGAGTTTTAAGTTTAGCTCTGAATTCTGCCGAGTCTGTAATTATTCTTAAGTCATATGTTTGTCTAAACATATCTGTTCGTTTATTTCATCAGTATATAAAAAAGTGAAATTTCGGACTCCTCCCTGGTTTAGGCTGATCTTGGAAACCAATCAGTCTTTAGCGTAACACAAACCTTACCGAAATTGTGACATTTGGGATTGTTTTACATCAAATGTATGTCAGCGAAAAGCGAAGACAATTTTGAATATCAAACTAACAAATACCTACATTCGATATCTTTACACTTAAAAAAGGTATAAATACAATGCATATTATGTGAATTTAGAAACTGTGCTGCATACACGCTTAGAAGTGTTCCATGGCAACACGGGACAGTGGCAATTCAATATATACTAAGTCGGTGATGAAAACAACACTGTCCTATCCACTGGAGCGCTTTGCGACAATTTTTTGCAAGTATTGCGCAATATCTTAGTAGTACCTCTAGGTACATCCCAGAGTACTTAACGAGTCTAAAAATATGGAATAAACTGTGAAATCTAGGTGGATTCACTGGCTATAAACCGCAGTAATCATTTCATATTGTTTCTTTACTAATATTTTGAGGAATGATGTTAATTGTATCGAATGGCTGAATTGATTGCGCAACACGAAGCGCTCCAGTGGCATAAACTTAACCTAACGTAACCTATTCAAGGGTAAACGTAACTTAGGTTATAATCTAGGCGTTAATATATAGCGTTAATTTAATTATTTTATGAAAATTAACTTTTTGAAAGGTATCTTTTAAAATATTAAGACGATTTTTTTGTTTGCGCCCATACATAGCAATATGAATATTATCTGCATATATAGTTAGTAATAACATAACATAGATCATTGTAGAAATGTATTATATATTTGTACAGCGCCCTTGAGGTGATTTTGAACAAAAACGGCGCCATAAAAATCATCCAAATACTATTATTTTAAATAGTTTTGTCCGTACAAAAATTAAATTCTTTCAATAAAGTCATATAAATACAATAGTGTATCGGTGTTTCAATACAATTACATAAATATCATTAAAAGTTATTAGAACTTGTTTCAGTTGTTACAATTTTGGTATCCCTCGGGAACATCTGTTCTTTCCTACATCAATGGTGTTAGGATAACTAATTATTAACGTCATAAATAACCGGTCATGTGTGTGTTGGCTTAATGACCCTGCGTTGGTCCTATCTCATCTCCCATCCCAGGCCCCTCCCATCCTCTCCTGTCTCTGCGCTCCTGGTCCATGCGACAGCATCCCATCTCCCATCCTAAGTATTTTAGGATGTGCGCTAATGGTCGGTGTACAGAACAAGAACAGAGCGCTGCATCCAATTGATTTATGCAAACTAATTGGATGAGATTTCAGCGCACCGCGGAGTGCATTTGGAGTGGTATGTAATGAATGTAATTTATCTAATTAATTTTACTTAGCATTTGTAATATTGTGTAAAACGTACGGAATGTGTTTGTTCGTGGTTGATCATACAGTGAACGTGCGCTGAAGGTTAACAATTTTTTTTTTTAATTTGGAAGGCGGGTACGGGTATCGCCATGTATTGGATATCCAACACCTCACTGCCATAGGTCATGGTTCGATACGTTTTGTGACTTAGCAGAGTTGCCAGACTTTGTGTATGCCGTTTTCTTAGTAGTATGTACCAACCCCAGATGTGGAATGTTGAGAAGGATTGGCCCGTTGAACCTATAATAGGCCAATCATGGGAGAGGCCCTTTGAAGACCTTGGAACTTTTAGACCACTCCGATGTATCGCTTTGTATCGCAGTGGGAGGGATGGATTGAATCGTATGAACGTCACTCCTGGACACAATGACCCCCAGATTCCTATCCACCTCTCACATCTTTACCTTCCCAGAAATTCTTCTCCTTTATTTCCTTAAAAATACCCTCCACACAACACCCCCAAAGATGACATAGGCTCTGAGGTAAACAATTTCTGCCATGGCCTTATGTGGATTTATTGTAAAAACTAGTTTGGATATTGCTGACTGAAAATATTGTACTGGAAGTCACTATACTAGTCCCAGCGAGAGAACGTGCGTGACGTCATCGTTCCGTATTCAAATAAGACGCGTGGAAATGAGCGTTGATGACATTCCTACGATCTCTCGCTAGGACTAGTTTACTGAGCTTAGCAAGATTTTAGCACTATTCGTATTTGATAAACCAGGGTTGGAAAAAACCCGGGTTTTTTCGAAAATTATTTGCTTTGGTTTTTTGAAGTTGGTTTTATCGAGCTTTTACGGGTTTTTTCAGGCGATGCAATGTGAAGTACTTCAAAATCATGCAAAAACATGTGTTTTTGGTTTGAAAATTTTATCGGTTATCAATATTATAGATGCTTCAATTAAAGTACTGCGAGTGTAACATATCTTGGGCCTAATCGACTAAGTTCATATAAGCCTAGAAAAAATAAAGAATCAGTAAATTGTATTAAAAAATTGCTTTGAAGTGCATTATCCTACTTACGGACCCCTTTCTGATATAGTTTTATTGTATAATGTGGAAAATTAAGTTCTTTAGATTATAATCGGAAAACTTTTAAATATTTGTGCCTGAATTTCACAAATAAACCATGCATTTTGTGGATTTTCAACAGTCAGCCGGTGCTAAGCGGGAATGTCACTCCTATCACCATTTGCTTGCACGGAGTGCGTAATTTTACCCGATTCAAAATCTTACATATCCAGGTGGATCGCCATAATTACAACAAACTGTTATTGAGTGAATTATTTAAAATTGTTAAACTTTGAAGTAATTTTCAAGATATGTAAATAGATTTAGGTTACATTTCCAACGTTGTTTTACTTTCTCGTTTAATGAATATTTCCTACTTAGCGTTTTTATTCTACAATGGGGGATATATTTTATTACCTAAAATCACTCATACTGGTATTTACATAAAAATGAAATAACGAATGATTTTATGAATCACATTGTTTTCATTTGTAGGTTTTAAAAAAAAATCCCTTTGGTAAGAAACCTAAAGGTTTTTTTGGGTTGGGGAAAATCATGCCAACCCTGTGATAAACTGAAAATATTACCTTTTCGTATCGTATTTTTTGACAATCGGTTAGTGTTAAAATAACAAAAATAAACGTAATTTGTAAGTCCCCAGGGCCCCCTCCAACATTGGGGCCCTAGGCACGGGCTTTGTTATCCTAGCGCGCCTGGGCGAAAGTTTCCCCCGTGTAGATTTGTTGATATACAAGTTTTATACCTAATTGATAACAAGATAACGCATAATACATAATGTATTATTAGAACTTATGAACTGACTCAACGTGTAATTTGTAAGCAAGTTTTAATAATTAATTCTCACGGATAATAATAATTTAACAATAATTAACAAACAATTTATAAGAAATAAATTATTGGTTTATTACTTATAACTAATACCGCATAACTTATAAGTACCATTAATAACTGGTATGTGCAATTAAACGCATTTTACTAGCGACACTGTAGATAATATATTATATAAATATTTATTTATTTACACCTGAGATTACATAATAGAATATATATAAAGTATAAAATGTACCTACGTTTAAACAGGTTATTTTAGAATGTGGAAAAAAAAACATAATAGTATTATTTCTATGATAACATTTAAAATCACAAACAAAATTATTTATTTATTCACGCCATGAAGGCTTTTACACATATACAATGTTTTAGGCAAGCTGAAAGGAGTACAATGATACGTGCACTATACATAGCATAATAGGCCGAGTACGGACAATATGAGCAGGTACAATACTTATGGGGGTACAATAATTAGGGGGGTACGTATTTTTTTTTAAATTAACTAACTATTTTCATAGAAGTAAAAAAAATGATGATGGATAACAAATCAAATTTATAAAGTATGTATTAAATCATTATTAAAAAATCTATTAGCGTTTTTAATAGTTAAAAAGTAAATATCGAATTAGAGATATACAGAGAAAAATGAGTACCTATTGCTAATTTATTAAGATTCTCTCAAATTTTTCGCAATCCGGTTGAAAACGGGATTGCAGGCCGCTACCTGATAAACTTTTAGTAAATTCGTAATATATCGGGACACGTGTTCATGCATCTGTATTTCCCTTGATAATATATAATGACGAAATGCTCAAATATTAGATTTTTAAAAACACATTTTCCGACATCCTGATATACAGATAATAGGTATATTCGCACTTTGCTAAAAGTTTAATAGGAAAACTATCAATTCATTCGTTAAGGGCCTGCAATCAGTTTTTAATCGGATTTCCAATAATTTTATGAGATTCTTAATAAATTAGCAATACCTACTATATGTTTATCAACAACATCTTTGTAAACACTTCATAAATTCTGCATTCGTCGATGCATCGGAGTGTAAAATTTTGATGCAGAATTGAGAAAGAGTTCTCACGATGATTATAATATATTTCATGGCTATATAATGTTAAATTCTACTATTAAATTTGACGTACCGATGAGAAACACAAGACAAAATAACATTTTTCTACAACACGCACAGAACCAACTCAGAAAAACTACTTGCCAATAAGATGCATTGTCATGGCAACAAGTTTGGGGTTACAGTTGTTAATATAATTTACTGAGTCTATTTACAAAATAAAGCGTAATCTATGTATACCAGCACTTTGTTGAATTACCGTAGGTAATGAATTAGTGATTTGTCTTAATAATAATATTGTTTTAGTTTATATTTTATTTTATGTTAATAAAGCCCAGCTGCACGGAGAAAAATTAGTATTGATGATTTATTAAAAATTTCTTCAAATTATTCGTAATCCAATTAAAAACAGGATTGCCGTTTGCTGATAAAATTACAGTGCATTCCTAATATATCGGAACACATGTTCACGAATATTTGTATGATTTGTGTAGCGCCGTTTTTGTGCAAAATCGTCTCAAGGGCGCTGTACAAATATATGATACATTTCTACAATTATCTATGTTATTACTAAATATAGAATAGTCAAACTACCTGCACCATTCCTTGATAATATATATTGTATAGTGACGAAATGCGAAAATATTATGATTTACATAAACACGTGTTCCGACATCGTGTTAATTCATTCCTCTTTTAGTAAAATTTTAACAGGAATCCTATCAATTAATTCGTTAAGATCTGCAATGCCAACCGAATTACGAATAATTTAAAGAGATTAATGAATTTCCAATGTTTTACATTAGTATTTTTTCTCCGTGGAGCGTAAAACCAAAACAAAAACAAAACACTACAAAATTGATCTGTATTTATTTCGTTTCAATAATATTTGTACTCCCTTGTTTCAGGTATGCACATAAACTTTCTTCAGCCTCTAATACGATAAGTATAATTTACTTGGCAACTCCTTGCTCCCGAGTAGGTAAGTTTGTAATTTAGTTTTATCCCTGGAATTCCGAGTATTCCGAAGCTATCGATGCAGCAATCCTGCCAGGATTTCAGCAATAAAGGCAGACTTAGTAAATGCATTGAAAGGAAAGACGACGTTGAAATCAGAATCTGGAGAATTTAAAAAGTAATACTGCAGATGCGCAGACGATATTTGAAAATCTTGCATTTGATATTTGAGAATATGTATATGTAGTTTCGTGTCTATGAATCGTACTTGCTAAATATCCTCAATGCATAAAATATATAATAATACCAGAACATCCTTTGGACAAAGGAATCTTTCTTACAAAGCTCCGTTGCTTTATAATATGCTCAGTGAAAATATAATCTATTCAAGAAAATGGTCAAAAATTCTACACTAGCTGAGAGTGGTGATTTTGGATTACCCATATCGTAGCTAACTAACTAACTAACTAACCATCACGCCGTTTCCCCGCAGGGGTAGGCAGAGAGGACGGAGTTTGACGGACCGCCAAACAACTCCGTATTGGCACACACTTTTTGCCTCATTCACATTCATACATCGTCTCATATCGCATCGTCTTACATATCGTAGCTTCTGTCATAAATCACCTTAGAAACCCCATATCTCTAAATTGTATAAAATAAAGTCACCATCCGCGTCGGTCTGTTTGTGCGCTTAGTTCTTCTAAACCACGCAACAGATATTAATAGGGTTTTTACTATCATTTAGAGAATTTCTTCCGGAAGGTTTACATATATAATACATACATATTATAATTATAGAAAGTAGAGAAAAGTCGGTGTTTTATAATCAAAATGTAAATATATATTTTTTCGGGCACTACATTGCTAACGCTGTCTAAACCTTATGAGATATTTTAAAGGCACCCACCACTGTCCCATCCCGGTATAGGTGACTTATTGTCACCCCTTCGGGACTCTCGCAAGAAGCTAATTTTTTATATTAACCACTGGAGCGACAGAGAGAATAATGAAAAATAGCTTCACTTGCTCGCCACCTTTGAAAGTTAATTTGGAAAAATTTCCGACCACATTAAAAAAATCATTACTCCATATTTGTATATGTAAACATATAAAAAAAAATATACTGCTATGTAGCCAATAAACTCACCTATATTTTATTAATTATTTTGTATTTGTATAATTGATAGAAAAATTATAAAAAAATCGTAAACTTTGTAAATGCGCGAATTTTGTGCGTGAGTATATTTGAAATTGCCGCCAGTGGATATTTTGAATATTCACATTGAATATTTTCTACGTTTTATGTTCTCTATGACCTGTTCTACAACCACAGATCCAAATATACATTAGAAAATCATTTTTTTATATGCTGACATCAAGATAAAAATAATGCGTGAAAATTATTTTGTGTTATTTGGTACGTGAACCTGTTAAATTTGAATGAACTAAATTATGATATTTTATACATTTACCACAAAGAAGTGGTACTACATTAGGAAGATACATTAACTGTTTACAATTACCAATAAGAATAACTGCCCTACTTGCTTTATTTAAATCATTTGATCGTTTTATACAGATAGCCTATTTCACGATGTCAAAATCAGAGTGCTGCTTTTTAAATAATTGTGACTTTGAACTGGAGATTTTTATCCATGTTTTTGTGTTTCGTGATAGAACAAGAAACAAAGATTAAAAAAAAGCCCATATCATAGCAATAAGCTTTGCCAATCTTTCAGGATATACTTTGTAATTTGATAAAATCCTGTGGAATTCTGCCATTTTGTTTGGGAAAATACGAGATGACAGCTAGTTTAAGGTCGATACACACCGGATAAATTATAATTGCTCAAATGATGGTGATGATTAAACCTTATATATCAAACCTGTTGTATCAGCGTCGATCGGCAAATAAAATCTTAGTGATATTTTTTTATCTAAAAGTTGGAAATCTAAAGAAAAATAGTGGAGAGGAAAATAATTGAGGGAACAAATAATTGATTTATTTATTTATTTACGCCCTAATGGGCTTTTACATTCATTAAATTAAAATTACAGTTGTATAATTACAATGGTAGAGCAGCATATTTATTTAAAAATTGTTAACACACTTCGTCATAATAAAAATTTATTCAATTTATGTTGGTTTTTCTCAGTAAATCAATACATAGTTTCATTTTGCCTCGCTCTAGAGTGATACTCTTAGTATCGCTCTGGTGAGAGACCACCATTCAGATTTAAACATTGCTTGAAATGTCTTAGTCTTGTTAAGTGACTAGATCTAAAAAAGCCTCTTTACAGAAAAATTAACAAAATATATAATTAAGACATAAAAATAAAACTAGTGTGAATTGAGATTTTCATGGCCAAAGTATTAACATGATTTGTTTTTGGGGTGTTATGCCGTGTCGCGCTACCTCCTTCTATAACTAACGCTGCCCAAAACGTTACAGATACAAAAGGTACAGCGAGACGGCATAACACCTCAAAAACAAATCATGTTGATAAAACAAGTTATTTAATGTGTACAATAGCAGGAAAGAATGAGAATACCTATGCATTTTTTAATATGTATATTTTAATGATCAGAATTGAAATATACATATTAAATGTCCACCAAACCTTATCAGATAGAACTCGTACCTTTGGGTCCTTTGTCGTTATAACATTTTTATGAGATGTAAAAAGAAATGACTTGGTCCTGTCATCCAGGCCATCGTTATTGATGTCCAAAGAAAGTTCATTAAATTTATAAATTATAATTTCACAACTAAAAACAAGAAAAGAAAAATAAAATAAAAAAACCTTCAGTTATTCAATATGGAGAGTGGGGTGGTGTGATATGGGACCATACAATCATTGCATAATCCCACATCACACACGTCACATTTTTTTGTAGTTCGTTTGGTAATTTTTTTAATTGAACACCACACACAATTCAACGTTCGCCCGCTATGGACCGAGAAGTGGTTGCCTTCCAGGACAGTACGCAGAATCTTTCCTTGAGCTATTTGGCCAATGATCACAGTCGGAGTCGGGTTAATTTCCCTGTGACAGAACAGCTGAAGGAGATTCCTCGCAACCTCACTCCTAAATGTTCGATACAAAATGCATTTATTTTCCTTGCGGAGCTTTGAACTGTACAATATATACGCATTCTGCACCGAAACACTTAGTAGTCTCCTGAAAAGCTTCTTGTACCAGACCAGGTTTCGCTGTCGTTCAACGGGGTAGCCTGCCAAAAGCTGATCCTTTCTGTCAACTCCCCCCATTACCTTGTTATAGTCTAGTACAATTTGGGGTTTGTATTTCCAAGCCCCAAACTTTTCAACTGCCCCGATTTCTGCTTTATGGTAGGTGGACAACATACTTACCAAGCTTTTGTCCAACCAAACCATAACATTGAGGTCCCCGCAGTTCGAGTATACGAGCTCACCTTCCCTCAGTTTTGATTTGAGATTGGACTTAAATATACTGGGCACAAATTCTCGGTTCAACCGCAATGTGCCCATGCAATCCATCCCACTTCTTTTGAGGCATCGCGCTAATAATGGACTATTGTAAAAATTGTCCATTATTAGCGTGTACCCTTTGTTAAACAGAGGGCTGGCCAAATCGTATACTATCTTTGCAGTGGCCCCAACTGGGCAGATATTGTGAGCACCAGAAAAGTTGGCCTGTGTCATGTCTTCCGTTATGTCGTCTTCCGTCATGTCTTCCTGGTCTGGATGTGTCGATTCAGTCTGACTGGAAATGGTCTTCCCCGTATAAATTTGGAATTTCCAAAGATAGCCAGACTTGGACTCACAAAGCTCGTAAGACTTTATACCCGAGCCTGCCGCATTAGATTTGATCATCTGGACGAATCCCAAACGGCCTTTATAGCGGAGTAAGGATTCATCTAGAGAGATGTCTTGCTCGGGCAGGTATAAACTCTCAAACTTATGGGAGAGGTGGTCCAAGACGGGCTGAATCTTTTGTAACCTTCGCACAGATAACGGTACATCAGAAGAAAGAGTTTCATTGTTGGTGAAGTGAAGGAATTTTTTTATTAGAAGAAAACGATTATAGCCCATGGTTTTGCTGAAATAAGGCATGGCGGTGACGTCAATTGAAAAGAAGAAGTCTTTTTCAACGGGAAGGGGACAAATACCTTGATGCATTAGAAGTGCCAAGAATACGTACATTTCCTCTTTATTCGTGGGAGCCCATCTATTGATACGCGCATAGCGCTTGAATTGGGTTAGCGCAATGTGTTGTTCTGCATACCTGTTAGTCTCTCTTACGATCAGTTCAACGAAATCGGCATCGAAGATTTTAAGAAAGGCATCCACAGGTTTGCCCATTTCGTCGGTATTGAAAGTTGGTCCCGGCGTACCTGTGAATATCTCCCTTATCCCATTAAAATGTGAGATATCGCTGGACCAATCGAAAGAGTAACTATCAGATGGCAGAATCGAACGCATTGCCTCTCTATCTACCTGGTCTTGTCTTAGGTCTACGGCCATACCGGGGTTAAGTGCATTGTTCATACGATGATAAGGTTTTGGTGGCATGCATAAGTTATCCTCGTCGACGTCGCTCCCTTCGTCCAGATCCGTTTCTAAAACAACAGAAAACACAAATTAAGTTAACATTTCTACTTACTTCATTACACTAGTACTTACTCCCTTTGGTACAACGCTTTAAGATAATGAACTCTTGGCTCGATCAAGTTAATCAAATACTTGAGGCGCGCAATGTCAGAATAACACAAGGGCAGGTATAAATGAGTTTGAATGAAGAAAAGAGTGTGTGTGCCAAGACCGAGTTGTATGGCGGTCCATCCTATGCCTACCCGTGTAGCGAAATGGCGTTGTTAGTTAGTTTTATAACTTACGGTCTTCAAATGCCGACTGATCATGATGAAGAGATGCAGCTTCAAATTCACCCGCTCTGTCCATGCCTGGGTCTGAAATGTATATAACACAAATTGATTTAATGTGTCTTTATTTCAATTACGGAACGCCTCTGATATGACGTTTTAAAACAATAATCTCACTGTTTCTAAACACAGACACTTCCTGGCAGAACGGCATGTCCACCCACAGCTCTCTATGGTAGCCATGCTCCAGAGAGTGATCGCCCCACTAGCGTTCCCCATTCCACGATTTTCAAGCAATGTTCAATTCTGAATAGTGGGCTCTCACCAGCGCGATACTGAGAGTATCGCTCTAGAGCGAGGCACAATAAAACTATGTATTGATTTACTTAAATTATGAGAAAAACCAATATAAATTGAATATTTGAGGCGGGCTATGTCAGAATAGCACAAGGGGAGGAACGGATGAGTTTGAATGAAGAAGAGAGTGTGTGTGCCAAAACCAAGTTGTATGGCGGTCCATCCTCTGCCTACCCGTGTAGAGAAATGGCGTGAAGGTTAGTTAGTTAGTTAGTTTTATAACTTACGGTTTTCAAGTGCCGACTCATCATAATAGAGAGCTGCAGCTTGAACGTCACCAGTCCCCGTTCCATCCATGCCTGGCTCTGAAATGTACAAAACATAAATTGATTTAATATGTCTATATTTCAATTACGGAACGCCTCTGGTAAGATGTATTAAAAAAAACTCACCGTTTCCAAACGCAGACACTTCCTGGCAGAACGGCACTTCCACCCACAGCTCTCTATGGTAGCCATGCTCCAGAGAGAGATCGCCCCACTGGCGTTCCCCATCCCGCGATGTCCCAGGTAACGGCTCTGGAGAAGTCGCCCGCGTTGGCACAGCGGGAGCTGTTGCTTGGGTCGTCGTTGTGCCAGCTTGCTCGTTGGATAACCACGGTGGGGGAATAGGCGATGGCAGCGTTGAAGGCTTGCCCTGTGAAAAGGGACACGCTACTCTCTCCGGAGATGGAATTCTGAAAACATATACATAAATCATATGAATCGTTGTCATTCACACGTGAAACAGTAAATAAAAAACAATAAGAATTGGAATAGCGCTGATTTTACTGCATGTGCATAATGCAGAGAGCGCCGATCCAACCAACTCTCACGGTGGCGGAAAGCTCTCAGGGAAAAAAAATAATATTGTGTAATGCATCTAAAGACGATAACTTACTTTCTTTTAGCTTTTCTTGCAGGCGCGGTGGGGAGCAAAATCCGCGCCGCCTGCTTCTTAAATTTACGGTTTTCCAGCTCCAGTTGGAAAGAAGCAGGCAGGGCCCTAACGTCCTTTAGGGCCCTGACGCGATCTTCCCGCACCATAACCAGAGCAGGGTCACTGTTAAAATAAATTAAAATATATGATGAGCTCTACCCCTTATCCACAGCAAAAAAAACCTTATTTAAAAACATTAAAAAATACTAACACTCCAGACCGAGCTGCCAGAGCTGCTCCACGTTGACTTCCACGTCCAGCTCGTACAGCCCCCCTCCCTCTGCCTCTTCCTCTGCCTTTTCCTCTGCCTCTCTGCATCGGTACACTTCTAATTAAAAATATTTCATGTAGATTTTATATTTTGAATCAAATCATAGATTTTTATATATCTTATCATATAAAAAATAGATATTTATACATGGATTGTGGAACACTTTCTTGTGGATTATTGGCTCTGTAGAAATTTGAAATAAGTAAATAAATTAATTAATTACAAAACGAAACGAAATAATCCCATATTCATTGTGTGATGGTAACTTTACATCAAATTTCATCTAATATTTTTCCGATTTTTTCGACATTTCTACTGAGTTATAAAATTACAAATATCTGGAGAAAAAATGACCACACCTAAATAAAATTTATAATTATCTCTTGGTAATGAATCATTCTAATAGAAAAACACTATTTCAAATACACAAGTAGAGTAATTAGGAATTGAATTGCAAATTAATAACTTAAAAAACCTAACCCCGCCAGAAATTATAGTTTCGTATCGAAAATATGCTAAAAAAAACCCGTTTTTTTAATCAAAGGAGTTGAAAACACATTAATAATTGAATCACGATTACACTAATATATATTATGGTGTTAAAACGCAAAAAACACAATTACTTACGGCATTTTAAAAGATGTGTAAATATAACCAATCACTCAAAACTCGAAAGTAAAATTTTTGGAAACAACTGTCAGTTAAAACCGCCAAATATTTATTCCAGAAGCATCTATTGATAATCGGTGTTGCCATAGAAGAAGCCAATTTTACCAGCTTTACAACGGAATAAATTACTGGCCAGGGACTGGTTTAAATAATATTATATTTAATTTTTACGAGTGGTACGTAATAAACGTCGAATAATTCGACATGCTCAATATTAGAAGAAAAAAAAACGTCGAATTATTCGACATGTTCGCTCGAGTGGTTAAAAGATTCGAATTTTCGATAAAAGACTCTAGACCTTTAAATGTCCCTGCATGTTGTGTTAGCGAGCACTATGCAGTGGATGCTCGAGTTAGTTGAGTTAGACATGCACATGCGTGTTAGTAGCACAAAACAAAATATATATAGACGAAGATATATTATGAGTAATTAGGTCCTCAGCAGTCCCAAAGGCGTGCGGCCGGTCGCCGATCAGCCCACAGGTGAGCTTCCATCACCGCCCACCCCACGCCAAGGCGTGATTGTGCTCGAAGACTCTAGGAGAAGAGATGGGTTGTGATCTACCCGAAGAGAAATAAACTAAAAAGAAGAGCGTCACACGTCAACGGGGGGTGGGGAAGGTGATGTAGCTCACTGCGGACGTCACGACGAGCCAGAGCACCGCAATTGGGGGAAAGCCGATTGTCTAACTCATGTCTTATTCGGGAGTCTGGAAACTTCTGGCTTTGATGCAGGGACTGCGGTCTTTATGCCTCGCCCAAGAAGAGGGCTAGGACAAGACAAAACACAAAAGGAGTTCAGTTCTCATCTGGAATATAAACAATGTTACAAGAAGAGAGAGCACAAAATACAAAATAATATAAGGATTGCAAGCAACAGTATAGCGATACATAAATAATATAGTGTAAGATATAACAGGGTAGCAAAAATAAATAATCAATAAAGAGATAAACATACGACATAAATTGGCGAGATTATGAGTGAGAGAGAATTATAAAAATCATAAACCAGGGGAGACAGGAGCAGTACACTCGGCCGAACAAAATTATTTGAATTTATTCTAAATAATATCGACTCTCAAAACAGGCCACCTTTCAACCCAAACCTTAACGAACTTCTTCAGACATTCAAAGTTCCTCTGGTCCGATACGAGATCTACATTCAAGATCGGTCTCGTAGAAACATTCAAACCATTAAGCATTTCCTCTCTTGCATCCTTCAATATCTCGCAATGCCACAGAATGTGCTCGGCGGATTGGTTAGGATCACCACACGCACAGGTAGGGTGTGGGGACAAGGTAAGGCTGTGCAGCTTTCCTCTGAATTCGCCGTGTCCGGATAGGATCTGAGTTGTGTGGTGGTCCAACCTTAAATGTGCCCCTTCCATTCTGACTTTAACCGATGGGAAGAAGGAGTGAGTCCATCTTCCCATTCTCGAACTATCCCATCGCTGTTGCCATTCACTCAGTGTCCTTTCTCGCATCGCTCGAAGAAGGCTTTGGAGTGACACAGCAGCACCCGGGGTTAGTTCAACCCCTAAGTGGTTGGCTGGTCTTCCTCTGGTCAGCTTCTTTTTAGTCAAAATTTCCCTTAATTCAAGATCAATGGGCAAAATGCCCGCCAAAACAGGCAACGCGTCCGAGGCTACCGTGCGGTAGGCTCCCGAAAGTGCCAGCAAGGGAATTCGCTGGCTCCTTTTAAGCGCGGCGTGGATCAAAACGTTATTCAGTCTGTGCTCCCAAACAGATGCGGCATAAGCCACCTGTGACACATACACTCCTCTGTACAGAACACGTAGAGCTGGAGAACGTATTCCCCACTCCGCAGTTGAGATACGCCTCAACTTCATAAAAAGGGCCTGGGCCTTGCTGGACACATTTTTCACGTGTACCAGGAAAGATGATGAGCGGTCCAAAGTAACGCCTAGGTACTTGGTGTTCTCCGCAAACTTGATGCTGGAGTTGCCCATTTTGATTGAGGGGTTTCTTCTTATACTAAGGGATCCCTTCATGAGCAATCCGACGGTCTTGTGGGGAGCGAAGTTCAACCTGTTTAACCTTCCCCATTCTAAAATTTGGTTCAAACCATCAGCGGCCTTGCACTCGATTTCGTACCTGCTATCCCCTGAGACCAGAAACAACTTGTCATCAGCGTAGTCGACCGAGATACATCCCTCAGGCAAGGGAAGGGAAGGCCTTATGAGATATATCAAAATAATGTAGTACGTAATTGTATATCTTCAAATGGCCTATAGAAAATTCCGCGATGATAAATGTTTATCTCCTAAAGAACGCCGGGTACACGTCAACCAGTTCGATATAACCCATATATGTATGTATTATGTACTTTACTTATTTGATAAAATATAATTGTAAAGCTGATCATCTCGGCACAGGAATTCCCTAGTGAGATGAGCAGCGGAGGAAAAAAAATATATTGCGCAGCACTTCAAGGGGTATGTTTTTATTATGAGAAAATGTTACATCCCTTTTACTGTGCTTCATTGTTGGTAACCGGATGTCTTTATTAATTACGTTAAATATTTGTAATTTTTAAATTCTATTCGGAAGCATGTTCCCAAATGGGGCTGTCATAGATATCCCCCTATTTGTTGCACATTCATAATTATCATCATGTAGGAATTGGATTTGCTCTATCGCATCATGAATCTAGTAAACGAATTTGTGTACTAACCAGTTACTATTGAGAATACACAATACTAGAATGTATGTTTCCCCTTGGTATGCAGTGCGTATATCTAACAATAAATAAATTCTGAAGTCATGTAAGTAAACTCTGTTTACGATATTATAATGATGCTGAAAGTATTTTTTTAATATTTATAAATCCAACAAAGTGATTCTGGATCATTCATTTTTTTTGTTTTTGTTTTTTTTTTCCTTTATTTTTTCCCAATTTTTACATACAATATTATACAATATCAATACGAATAATGGGAACTCACTAAGGCGCAGCCTGTGCGTGGGTAATACATATAAGTTATTATATTATTGTACCTAGAAATAAACAAACTATGGGCATATAAAACAAAAACAAGATTATATTTTGTCTAAGCGGTTTGTATAAATTCATTACCTTTCAAAAGATGATCAGAAATTTACCTCTCGCCGGTAATATTGAAAAATTACGACATCTGACAAAAATTTAAACATTAAAAATACACATTTCAAATATGGAATTATTAATTAATTAGCTGTACCCCGCCACGCTTTGCTGTGGCTCAGTATATCTGTGCAGATATATAAACAATAGCGCTTGTTGCTTTTACGTCTGACAGATGGCGCTGTTTTAAAAAAAAAAATATGTTTGTCCAACAGATTGCGCTGTTTAAAAACAACCATGTTTTTACCTGTCACAGGTGACATCTATATGATATAAACATATGGTATATAAAAACACACCCGTATTCGAATGCAACGTTGTGTCAATATTTCAAAGCAATCGGTGAAGAACTTTCGGAGATTTAAGATTTTGAACAAACGAATATTTAAATTTTTATTCCTACTTTATCGCTTGTCTTAAAATCAAAGCAAATCCCTGTTATACAGTTCATTGAACCCTAATTACACATTGACGAATAGATACCCCTCCGAAATCATTATTTTTAATTAAATACGTGTAACATGAATCATTAGACTATATCTTATTTGACCATTGTTCGGAATGCCCTATGTAAATTGAGCTCTATAATAATAATACATACTATGTTGCAGTGAGGTATAGAGACGTTAATTAAAATCTTAACGTTCGAATGAGATAAAATATAAAACACATCACAAAAGTAGTTACAAAGTAATAATATCTATATACCGATTTTGATTTCAGCTTAGAAATAGAGCCACTTAATAAAAACGCACAGTTTATCACGTAAATTGAATTACTACTATAACACCCTTTTTATAACGTGTTTTACTATTTATTCCATCTCTTTCTGAAGCTGCATCCATATGCACTCGAAGAGAGAGACAGATGTATGCAGATTAACATAAGTACGAACGAAACGGGAAATCGTGGACGATCGATAGTGCTCAACTCGTATAAAACTATCATTAAAATTAGTATGAAAGTTATTTAAGTACACTTTACAGAAAAGTACAAGACTGTATCAGCGTATTTAACGACAAATATGCAGTTTTTATTAAGTGCCTCTTTTAAACTCGGAATTGGTAGTTTTGGAGATGAACAATTTGATTGTATGCTACGAAATGCACCCAACAATGATGCATTGCATTTCTCTATGATTATACATATTCCTCGCCATGTCTGCGATCCATTTGCGCTAGTATGGTTTCGTTTGGGTCTGCATGGGTTTTGGGTTCGTATGCGTCGGTTTGAGTTAGTATGGGTTAGTGCGGGTGTGTGTGCATCGCATCTATAATGGACAAGTCACAGAAAAGGAAAGTTGACCCATCTAAGAGGAAACGCGCCGGGAATCGATATCGGGACTAGTCAAGGGCAAGCGTAGCGCGTTCCGGTTGGGCGATGGGAATAATAATAGTGATTATTACATTTGTAAGATTCATTAACTTTTTATATGTAATATCATTAGTTTATTATTTTATATTGTTCCCTTGGGCGCCGAATCTAGTACAGCACACCCGTTATAACCGAGAGTTATTGTAAAGAAAAGGGCGTTAAGGCGATGCCATACGTAGTAATGCAAAATCATTTGTTTTTGGTTTGTTTTAGTTTTGATTTATGCAAGAAAACACATGGCCAAAAAGTGCATTTTTATTTTATTTTGTGGATGTTCATGCATAAATATTTATTTTTTTTCGATCATTTTATAAATAACTTAATTTGCCACATACTGCAATAAAATCATAACCGAAAATGGGTTCGTAAGTAGGAGATTTTGAACTTTAAAGCAGTTTTCATAGGCCTTTACATTATTTTTTTTCTGGGCTTATAAAAAGACTTATCTAAAAAATACTCCATTATTTCAAAGGCCATGATGTATTCTACTCGCAGTATTCAATTAAAGCATCAGAAACATTTCTAGGCGACCGAATTTTCAAACCAAAACCACATGATTTTGCATTACTACGTATGGCATCGCCTTAGTGGGTAATCAAAGAGAAAAATAAATCCCTTGGACTGAGTAATGAATTGTCTGTTTAAAATAAATGGTATTAACAACCTTAGCTGTAAATATCTGATATTTTTCCTTATTTTCTTAGCTATTTCGTTGGTCGTCTTACGAAAATTTAAAAAACAACCGTATTTATAATACCTACTAGTTCTATGCTGCTATATCATCGATGCCACCTGTTCATAAAGCTATTCTTCTGGTTCTCAGTTTCTTCTTAGTCTATCTGTTGAACCACGAAGCCGAGATTAAAAATCGTAAATAAGTCATATAAATAACTACTAATTGTTTTCATTTTCCTCGGGAAGAAACGACTCGGGGCTAAGGCTAGATTCACAAGAGAGTTAAATAATCGGCGCCGAAACTTTTTGAATGAAGTTTCTACTACTTATTTTGTTCATTTCGAGCGCTGGGCGATTTTACATAGGTTATTTTAATTTAAGTAGATTTAGATACACATGCATGAGGCCTTCGATTTCAAGCAGCGGAAGGGTTGATGTGTCAAAATGCTCAAATTGCACTTTGTTTCCTTTCAAATAATGTGTAATTAATACAAAAAAAACTATCCTGAAAGTCTCTAACCTGCATTCTAATATTGGCTCTAAATTCCATTGTGTATGCCTGCTAATTAGGTACTCCAGTCTTCTTACCATCATTAGAGCCTGTTTTCAGATGAGCAGGACAAATCCCTAAAATTTGGTATGTACCTACCAACCCCACCTTGTATGTTTGTTGCACCGGGACTGAAGGACTCACGACTAGGGCGTTATTATGGTAACGCAACAATTAAATTGTATATTTTAATGAGTGCCGTTAAAGCTGAAATTATATATTATGCAGGTTTTTAGTAGCCATTCAAGCAAAAACTTTCCTGTAAAATCAGGATATCGAAAATTGCATAGCGTCAAAGACTCCTTTTGTCAATTAGGCTTTAGTTTGTCCGTTTCTTTCGCACCCACTCGGTGGGCGCACGGCGAGAGAGGAGAGGAGACACCGAGGGGAGCTGTCGCGCGGATCGTTTATGCGGAAATTCGAAGTCTGAGGTTACAGACGATTGCGCGGTGGGTTACCGATTTAATACTTACGTTTTTAGAATTCATATTTTAAATTTACATAGTTAAGTGTAATAAATATTTCGATTTCTCCGCCGTTGACCGCCAAATAATAATAATCAATAAACCGTGGGGTTGCTGCAAAACGTTAGTAACTAACAAAACACGTTCTGGAGTAAACTCAATTTTAATGACCTTCATTATCAAGTAAGGGTTTTGAAAAAATATGTAGTGTTGTTTCTTAAGTAAACACGCTTTTTGTAAGTGCTTTTACAATATTTTTATTGTCTATAAAAAGTTTTATAAAAATCTACTGCTTTTAAACATACTTAACGACATACGAGGAGACCCAAACTTATTCCAGACATAGATTATGATATATAAACATTAAAATCATCGCTAAATCAAAAAATGTAGTTAGCAAATTTTGACAGTAACCCCGCGAAATATGACGTTTAATAATGGTCGAGTGGTTTAAGACGCCTGTCCCGGTAAGACAATAGTTCGAGTCTATGGGTATCTGGGTTCGATTCCTAGTTGTGACCGTTATCTTTTTATTTTTTTGTCTCGTTTACATTTATTGGCATTATCTTCTCAAATTAAATTAATAATTATATTTGTATGATTTGTTTATCGCCGTCAATGCTCTATCTTATTACTAACTATAGACTAGACAAACTATTATCAACACGTGGCTAACAGATTCATCCACCGGTTCGTCGATCACTAATACAAAACTATATGTACTATGTACAATGCATTTGACCAATGATCGTGATGCTGCGTTAGAATGTAAATATATGTATATTGTCATGTAAATGTATTTATATTCTGTACAGGCAGATAATATACAGGACCAATATTCTAAATGCTATTTGAATAAAGATTACGAGTAGAAAGCTATGTTTCCAAAAATCTGCTTCTCCTATTTTTTATTTTATTTTTATTTTTATTTTTTTTTTATTTTTTATTTTTTTTTTTATGTGACACCTCACAAGAGTGTCCCTGCCTGTGCAGTGCACAGACAGGGGAACTATGTCACCACCCGGTTGGGCGGCGTTGTGAGGCGGAATAAGGTAGGGGCTGTAGGAAGGGATTTGTTAATGCGGGCCTTGAAGAGGCTCGGATTATAGGAGGGAGGAAAAACAGATGCCGGTAGCTCGTTCCACATACGAGCCGACTTACACAAAAACGAGTCGTAAAAACGGCCCGTTCTCATGAAGCCAACGTCAACCGTGAACGGGTGTTCAGTTCGTGTCCGTCGAGTTTCGCGCACGTGCACCGGTGCATCAGGAATCAATGCTGCTAGCTCCTTGGAGCAGGCTCCATTGAAATACCTGTAGAACAGACACAGCATGCCTACATTGCGTCTATGCATCAGAGAAGGCAATCGGTCTGTTAACAACGGATTGTCAATCAGACGGATCGCTCTCCTTTGCACAGACTCAAGCAGGTTTATCAAGTATTTTGGGGCACCAGCCCAAAGGTGGCTCCCTTGTTTGTTTGGTTATTTTAATCTTCTAGCCCCCCATTATGACCTTTTAACTTACGCTAATTTATATGAATTTTCTACCTGGTCTTTTATTATTCTTCTATGTTTGTATTGTGCACTACTGAATATAATTATTAATAATATGTGGGTTAGGACGGGTTGTTTCAGAGAATTTGAACAATTCTTCAAAGTTAATTTTTAAGTCCTGTGAAAGTTCTTTTCAAGTTCTGTTATTATTCCAGTTCTGTCAAATAACTGGCCTGTAGTGATATAATAGCAGAACTTGAATAGGACTTTCACGGGACCCGAAAATGAACGTTTAAGTTTGATGAATTGTTCAAAGTTAATTTTCAAGTTCTTTGAACGTTTTCTCAAAGTTCTGTTATTATTTCAGATTTGTGAAGCAACTGGCTTAAAATGATATAATAACAGAAATTATATAGGACTTTCACAGAACGTGCAAATTAGCTGTGAAATTTGATGAATTGTCCAAATTCATTTTGTTAAAATTCTTTTGCGATATTCATATTCTGATTCTGAAAGGTATTACTTTCTCTACCTTTTGAATAGTCAAAACAAAAAATAAATATGCCAAAAAATAACTATTTAGGTGTGAAGCCTAACAATAAATATTTATTAATATAAAAATTCTGCGGAGTCTGCTCTTTTTTATCCACAACTCCATTATACGAGTACAATCTTCTTAGTTCAATTTGAATATATATTTTTATGAACCTGTAAAAAAATCTTATATCCCACCTGAAAGAGCGTGAAAATCCCTATTGGGATGGCCGAACATCAAAGTATTGCATCTCTCGAGGGGTTGGCTGGCTGGGCGGCGTAGTTGTTAGAGCGGGCGAGGGTCGGACGGGGGTTGCCTAGAGACGCCGGCTCACTCTCCCCTCTGCCTGTCTCTGCCGGAGAGGAGATCTGCCCTGAGGAGGGTGGATTGCTTTTAGTTGCCAGTGTTGCCACAGTAGCAGCGGCCACGTGCTCTGTGATTTATTGAATCCGTCATTCGAATTCGCGAGACATTCCTTCTCTTGTTTATGATTTCCTGGCATTTATTGTCGCGATTATTGTGATCATGTTTAGGTAACGAAATGGCTCATTTAATTATTTTCAATCGTCCATCAATGATGATGTCATGAGACAAGTTTTGTTGCAGGGAGGTAAGAGCGCTGCTGAATAAAACGTACTGCATCAGTACCTAAAGGTTAGAGTAAATGCATAAATGTACACCAATATCTCTTATTATATTTTATTATTTTTATAATTTAATAAAAAGATTTAAGATAAAAAAGTTCGGTATAAAATAAAGAGAAAAGTCCTATGCAAAGTGCCGCTTTCTGCAGACCCCTGCACTAGTGCGCAAATGCGTCGAGTGCTGTAGAAATGTACACCAAAATCTCTTATTATATTTTATTATTTTTATAATTTAATAAAAAGATTTAAGATAAAAAAGTTCGGTATAAAATAAAGAGAAAAGTCCTATGCAAAGTGCCGCTTTCTGCAGACCCCTGCACTAGTGCTCAAATGCGTCGAGTGCTGTAGAAATAATAGTCGGAAACCTTTCACAGTCTGCGACATTGTAAATAACTAAATTTTAATAACTATTGATAATTAAGGCTCCTTAGTAAGCAAATGTAAATACAAATGTCAGAGGGAGCGCGCTAATACTAAAAAAGGATAATAATTAAGTTAAAATGGTGAAAATATTGAATGAAACACGACTCGTTTGAAATAAAGCAAAAATCTCTTGACAAATGCTTTAGTTGCATTTTTTTTATTTTTTTTTATTAAGTACAATATTTTTTAAATTCAAGTTTTTCAGTAACGTAGGCCTCACTGGGTGGCTTGCCTGTGCTGAGGCCTTCATTTTAAAGATACACTGTGATTTTTTTTCATAATTATAACATATCAAATAACAGAACAAAATGTGATTTTTTCCTATCGAGGGAATTTCATATAATTACCGTTTCGGCATTACAAATGTATAGATATTATCTTCAAAAATAACTTATATTTTTTTGGAACATAAACACTTAAATAGTCAAAGAGAAACATGTTACAAATCGGTAGAAGTTGGGAATGCGTAAGGCTTAAGGTAATTTTATATTTAAAAAATATCTATTCCTAAAATTGAAAATAATTATATATTTAAAATTTAAATAATATTTAATATAATATTATTTTAATATAATCTAATATTTAAAAGATATATGAACTCTACTCTTGGCACTAATCTTCTAATAAATGTAATCAATATTTAATGATGATAAAATAGTAAGTGTAAAATCATCACCAAGTGTCCTTCCTCTCCGTGCGAAATCATATCCTTCTCCATGTTTAAACCTTCTAATAAAACTGTGTGTTATCTATGTTATATGCCAGGTACCCGGAGAAAAATGAGTATTGCTAATTTGAATATCTTCAAATAATTGGTAATCCGGTTGAAAACGGGATTGCAGGCCGTTTCCCGATAAACATTTAGTAAATTCCTAATATATCGGAACACGTGTTCATGCACCTGCATTTGCCTTGATAATATATATACATAATGACGAAATGCGAAAATATTAGGATTTTTACTAACACGTGTTCCGACGTCGTGATAATGTATTCGGATATTACTAAAAGTTTATTAGAAAACCCATCAATTCTTAATAAATTACCAAATACTCATTTTTTCTCCGTGTTTTCTGTGTGTTTTCATGTTTCTGTGTGTTTTCCATGTTTTCTGTATCTGCATATAATTAGATTGAGCCTTGGAAGTCAGCGCCATTTGTACAGCGCCTTGGGGTGTTTTTTTCACCAAAACGGTGCTCAAATTATTCAATTATTATTATTCAATTTTGTCCAGTATTTTTACTATACTCTCACCTGTGTGCAAAATCGTAATTTTTTTAATAAAATGTGTTTATCTGATGTAACCTGCCAGGTAAATATGTTTTTCTTTGTGTTTCTGTATGTCTTTGTAAATAATAAGTATGTTTTTCTGAATCTGTTTGCAAATAACAAAATTAGATAGAGCGTAGAAACTCGTAATAAATTGTACAGTGCCCTTATGGCAATTTTCACAAAAAAACGGCGCTACGTAAATTATCCAATTATTATTATTGGGTAAGTACATAATTGGGTTCTTTTGCACTTTCAAATTTAGTAGATTACTTTGCTGTACTTAGCCGGTAATAGGTAAACCTATCGTAATTACTGTTACTAATTGACGGTTAAAAGATTTAAACTAATTTTAGTAATCAGATACCAATTCTTTTCCTTCCGTCCACAACATCTCTTCAGTAACAATACTTCCGCACTTCTGGAATACATAGGCATCCTAGGTCGTAAATCTAACCAATATTCGGGATAACTATTGAATTGTAGAATTTCTATCTTGTTCTAATTTGTTGTTTTTTTCTCTCTTTGCTTTCCCTCTCTGGATCAGGTTGTGAAGGTAAGTTGAAAAAACAATAATCACAATGACGAATTGTAAATTTCATTATTTTTCATACATCCATTCATTCAAAATATTCACAATACCATCATACACAGTTCCACTAATACAAGTATAAAATCTTCATCCGTGGATGCTTTATTGGAATCTTATTAGTCAAAAATGATCCACATTAGACACGTATCTCAAACGACTATCGCGTTTGCAAACATTCTTTTAAATATTTATTTACGTGAGGTCAATTGATTTCTACGGAGCAATTTAGTAAAATGTCACCGCAAGTGTGCTTAACTCTAACTTAATCTTAACATTTCCTAAAGAAACATTTTTAAATGTGTACATCTATTTAAATTTCCCTTTTGTCTTCGTGAATGAATGCAAGTCTTGGAAGTGAAAATTAACCCACTTCCCTACATCCGATCAAGCTGAAACTCACTGCAGACATACTCGTCTTCGATGACCGTGCATGGTGGCAATCAGGCACACACATTCTCACGTATACGCATTTCTTTGAAATTCTATGGCATTACGGCAGGTAATAATATTTTTTATTCTATGATGTGTAGAGGTTAGTGCAATATAATTCAGAAATGTGAATATGACGATTTTTTTTTTGAAAATACAAGTAAGTCATAAAAATAAGTAAGTCATAATTCATAAAAAATAAACAGTAATTATTTGAATAAAGCAATTTTTAAGAAATACAAGAGATCTAAAAATAAATACCAATTACGTGAATACAGTGTACTTTACGAGATACAAGAAATAGATAAAAATAATAATAAATTAATAAACGCAATAAATGTCGGTCTTATCCAATCGGGATTTTTCTGGGTTGATAAAGATGTTGTCTCCAGTTCCTGAGTAAGAAGGTTTAATCCTCAGTAAAACTATTTACAAAAAAAAATTATAATACTTTTGAAAATAGATGTGTTTCGGTTTTTACTGGTTGATTTATTTTGTATTTTGGTAATCCATCTAATAACGCTTATCTTATCTTTGGTAATGCTTAAAAACTGACTTCAGCAACTGATATACACGCCCTTAAATGCACTCCAGCAATAAAAATCAAATCAACTTATAGCCACATAATTAAATGTTTATTCTACCGATAAAACATTAATCAAACTTAAATTAATGATCCTAAAATATTTAAAACTTTCTTAAGTTTAATAAATGTATTCCCGACTTTTTCCATCATCCACTTTTAACCGTGAGTAGAACTGAATAGCCAGGTACTTTCCAACCTTGCTCTTCTTCACCCTTTCCCCCTCGCCAATCTCTTCGACCTCACCACAAACCCAAATTGGGGATGCCATAATCCCACAGGCTTCGGGCAGTTTGCGGCACCTATTCACTTTTTTTGTATTCTATACTCCTTTTCCTGACCATACGCTTTACAGGTCCAAGCCGTTCATGATTGTAAAGTCTAATATAATATTATATTGACCCAGGCGTAGTTTGTTCAATTCCTCGGCTGCCTAAGTCCTCTATCACAACACAAGCAACATTTTCCAATTACTTAATTTGTGGTGGTAGTAGATTTCAAATATTGTCAGGTTATTCGTAACCCGGGAATGTTTGTATTTCTTTAAAGATTAATTTAAAGAAAGACAGATACATATTTATATAGGCATTAAAAGGTTCAGGACGTAATAACATGAAAAATTCTATAAATTGATACAAACAGACGATGGGCATCATCTTATTAAAACAATGCATTTGAGAAGTAAAAAAAGAAGGCATTTATTACTTCGTTTATTAAAAAAAATCCACTCCAACAAACAACCCTTACACGCGGCGAATCTCGGTGTATTTCACATGTTATCATAAAAAAAGCATGTTGTCTCAAGAATTCTCGTTGTGTTTAAATTGTTTATGTTCCCCGTGCCGGCGATTTAACCACCGCAGTCATTTTGATGATGTGTCTTGGGCATCTTTAACTGCTCTAGAGCTCAAAGCTGAGGGCAGCGGTATAATAATATATCAGTAATCAGTATGCATGAGATGGACGTGAGGATTACGACAGTGCACTGTGTGAATATCTTAACCAGTGGCGTGGCGACTCCTCCACACAACTCCCTAGCCCCCACAAAGTTATGTAAAACTTGACGCAATGTCATTTCTTTACATGCACATTTTCGTATACAAAACCAGACAATTCCTTAATTATTTCTGTGCTTAAAAAGAGGTGTTTGATATCTTTCGTCTGCGGTAAGGGAAATCTACTAGGGAATCTAGAATTAACATTTTTTTTGGTAATTATTTTTAATCTTTTGAAGGTAACTACGCTTCGACGTATTCGAAAAAAAAATGTTAACAGCTGTTTAGCTGTAACAGCTGTTTTTTTTTTCAAATTACAAATTTAAAATTTTGACCAAATTTACTCGAAAACGAAAGCTCAAATCAAAAACAAGTTATACCAAAAAATCGAACCCAAATGTGTTTTACAAGTTTCGGGACACCATGTATAATAATGTTTAAACAGTTTAAAACTTGATATTAAAATTGAGGAAAATAAAAATAAATTCACACACAAAATTACAAAATGGATTAAAGAACAAAAAAGACAATATTACCAAAATTTCATAGCATAAAATAAAAATAAAACCTACACGTAACACACAAAACCAATATAAACACACATCACTCACAAACACACAAGATTATTTTCAATGTACTATTTAAAAAAAAAAAATTAAATATATTATTATGTATTTTTAATTTTAAATGTATTATTTTTCTCATTAAATGTATTATGTAGTTTTTTTTTTATATTATAAAATGAAGGCCTCAGCACGGGCAAGCCACCCAGTGAGGCCTACATTACTGAAAACCTTGAATTGTTAAAAATATTGTACCTAATAAAATAAAATAAATAAATAAATGAACAAAGGAATAAATAAAACACAAAAACAAAACGGAATCTATTTTGAAATTTGTATGAAGCGCAATTATCAAGAGTTAATTTAATTGATTTTTTACATTTTGGTTTGATTCATGCATGATTTTTTTCAAATTTGAATTTAATTTTGACCATCCTGCGGCCCTTTCCTTGACAGGCCGTACCAATTAGTACGCCACTGATCCTATCAGTACGCCAAATATCGTGAAGAAATGTCGAATATTTTGATATGATGTAGGTATTGTGGAGATTTTCATTCGAAACATGTAGGGACATGAAATTCACCATAATGTATTTTATTTTACGAAGGTGCTTTTTATTGACGGATTCTTACATTCTTAAAATGATATATTTATAAATTATAAACTCAGTGTCGTTTTATCCATACGATAAAAAATTTACCCGACTGAGAATGATTTTTAGAATGATTGTTGATTTTAATTTCTCAATTACCTATTTTAATTTAACAGTCTCTCTTTGATAATTGCGTAAGCTTCTATGCTGGTATAATATTATGTGATATGGTATTCTATGGCGAGCGATATCGGGAGATAAGCCACGCCCACTTATATTTACATATTTTATCCTTAGTGTGTAATAACCTTAAGAGGAAGCTGCAAGCCAAAAATGTGTATATTCTTGGTATACATTATATTAATGGTAATAGACATTAAAATCGCTTGACAAACGGAGTCTAAAAACGTTCGATTTCAAGCACAGAACTGTTTTTTTTTTTTTTTTTTTTTTAATAATTTTATCAGAAAACAAAAAAGTTAATCAAGTGAAACTATCTCAGATAATCTTAGCTATAATACTGTATTTTTAAAAGTTGTTTCCTTTACGCGTTCATACATTTCTATTGAACACAAATATTTTTTTACTGAGTAATTTATTTTTTTATTTGTATTCTACTCAAGCGAAACGATAGAAAAACCTTCAATTTATCTAAAGCATATTTTTTGGTATTTATAATGTACACCAGTTCGTTATGAAGATTAATCAAAATAATGACTTAGCATTAAGCTTCGCCTTAATGGTGGATAGACACATATGCAGAAAATCTATTCGGAAATTGTTAGTTTCTCAGCAAAGCTTTTCTCATCTCTCTGGTCCTACTATTATAATATATAAACGCAATGAAAAAGATGTAGGCGCATTGTCTAGATTTTATCGGCTGACTTTACCCCAACCTCCCCCAAAGTCCTAACAAATTTGTTCTCCTTGGTGCAACTACCGGTCGCACCTACAGGAGTAAGTATTCCGTATTTCTTATTTTTATTTGTATCACTGTTTTAACACTCGGTCGACTGGGTTTTCCGATGATTATAGCAGCTTCTGAATACCTTAACTGTCGTGCAATTCTAAATAAATCCTTGTCACCGTTTTCCAGAATAAATTCATTTATCGCCGGTCTGTATCGTAAAATAATAATATCCCTCGAATACCCGCCGTTATAGTTTCCCGGAATATCAAACTAGGAGCCAATGATGGTGAAATGTTTCACCAGGCAGCGGTCTAGTGATATCACGACTCGGAGCAGGAACTGGAACCGTTCCTGGAAAGAATTGAAATAATCCGTCACCGTTATTTGATAGCTATTGTTAGCGGCCGGGCCAATCATCGCCTGTCAGTTGGAAGGTTTATGGTTTATTTTGGCGACCGCAGATTTTAAACAGTTTGAAATAACAACCTGCGGCGACGTTGCTGTATTCATCGAATTTGCAGCACTTTATGTACCTACATACATAAAGTGAAGCTTTGAAATTGCTGAAGAGATAGAAACGTGTTATGGGCGTGTCCGTGTGCCCGAAGGAAGCTTAATTGTTCCTCGCTTCTACTGAAATTGATCAACTAACTAACCAACCATCACGCCGTTTCCCAGCAGGGGTAGGCAGAGAGGACGGACCCCCAAACAACTCGGTTTTAGCACACACTTCTTGCCTCATTCACATTCATACATACTCTTCTATTATTCTGACTCTTGACATGGCCCGACTCGAGTATCTGATTCACTTGGTCGTGCCATGTCTTCGGGCGTCCCCGACTTCTGCTACCATTCGCATTTGCATCATATATCCTCCGTACACTCCTATCTTCGCTCATTCGTTTTACATGCCCAAACCAACTAAGTCATCTTAAATTGATCAAACATTTTAAATGTCTAAATTATTTCTTGCTTAAATTATCTCTCATTTCTAAATAGTAATGAAACCAATTCGCTCTCCGCATCTGTCTGTTTGTGCGCTTAGGTCTTTCAAACTACGCAACGGATTTTGATAGGATTTTTCACTATCATTTAGAGAATTACTTATATATACAGCGCATGCATATAATTTTTATAGAAAGTAAAATAAAGGCTCCGAGCAACGCCGGTACACGTCAGCTAGTAAATAATAAATCGGCCTATCGAGGTCAAAAGGCCCGAGTCAAAAGTCTTGTGTAAATTGGCGACAGAATTATTCTCTCAAATCGGTATATATCATACAATTAGGTGTATTTACTACCCGTGACTGTAACATTCCCGTATCTGCATGTACGTGGGTATCGTCGTAATGAGCCATCTACGGGTCAGAAGGTACCTATGTCCACATTTCTTCGAACTGATTCTTACATTGTTTCAAAATTCGGATATCTTGGAGAGCATTCATTTCTATTTTCCCGAGGGTTATCTCCGTCAAAAACAACATATAGTGTTTTATCTCCCGGCCTGCAGGACTAACTTGCCAATGGTCATGCCGGTGGGGAGGGCAATCTTTCTGTTGAAGAGAATCGATTCGGATATCAATATATTTAGCATCGGGCTGTTTGGCTGAGGTGATGCTGTTTTTAAACGGCAAGCCTTGCTGTTGCTGGTATAGTAGTTACCTTTAGTTACATACCTATAATTCTGCTTTGTGTTATTATGTTTCTGTTTTATAATATGTTATTTCAAATGTTTTTAAAATAATAATGACAATTGAATTGTGTTAAAATAATAAACGCTCGGGGGAAACTATCCAAACGGTAAAATAAGCTAACATTGCATTCATTGTATGATCGTATGACTTTATTCAGCTTCGTGCAGTCTATTATCGATTGTATAAAAATTCTGGTGACAAGCGACCAGTTGGGGACTGAAATAGACGGAAAATAATATTTTTTTGTTGCTTATTTAATTTCGAGGACATACAGATATTACAGATACTATGTTTTTTAATTTTTCTTTTTTTAAGCACCCGCTGAACTGCCAAAGCAGTTTGTCAGCAGGTCGATTTAACAATATTAATATAATAATAAGTTCGATTAGCTTGGTTTCGGAGTGTCAGGACCTGAAACCTTGAATAAACTTAACGATTTAAAAATTAGAAGACTTAACAGAATTCACAGCGAAGCTTAAAACTCATCTACCGTTACAAAACTAATTTACATAACTAAGCTAGCCGTTTAGTAGGCATCTACTTAGTCATTTACAGAATATATTATTTAATGCACTAATGCGCAAATGTATCGATCTACTGCTATAAAAAACTTTTCACCGTCCGTGACTAAATATGTAAATGTAAAAAAGTCGGAAACTCTTCACAGTCCGTGACTAAATATGTAAATGTAAAAAAGTCGGAAACTTTTCACAGGCCGTGACTAAATATGTAAATGTAAAAAAGTCGGAAATCTTTGACAGTCCGTCACTAAATGTGTAAATGTAAAAAAGTCGGAAACCTTTGACAGTCCGTGACTAAATTTGTAAATGTAAAAAAGTCGGAAACTTTTCACAGTCCGTGACTAAATATGTATATGTAAAAAAGTCGGTGTTTAGATATCTATGTTTATATATAATAAGCTAAATCCTAGCAAGTGATTATTGTACAATTCCCTTAAGGTGATTTTTCACAAAACGGCGTTATGCAGATTATGCAAGTGTTATTACACAAAGATGCCACGCGATGCTGTTTTCAGACCTGGCCCTTTCGCTTTTTGTGGATTCTAGATAAATTCCATCCATGAAAACAATTTTTTTGTTGTGACATCTGCTTGCAATATATTTTTTAATATCTGTATTTGTTTGACCGTCATATTATTATTTTATTACAATAAAAAGATATAAATTTGTTTTAGACCACTTTAATTTTAATTACACTCTACCGGTTTCGGAAGCACCCTTCCTTCGTCAGGAGAATATAAAAAAGGAGAATATAAAAACTAACCTATGATAGAAAATATTGACAAAAGTTTTAGACTCTTGTAAAGGTAAACATGTTAATTTTTATTGAAATATGTTCTTACTATGTAAATTTAAATAATTATACTGTATTTTATAAAAAAAATATAAAAAAAAAATTTAAATTGACAGATTTATACAAAAAATATAATTTATGTTTTTGAGTGGGAGGTTAACGGAAATATAAATTTCTTCATATGAAGCGGTTACTTTGTGATGTGACATTATAATTTAAAATTAGACAATAACTTTGTAAACATCACTTATAGGTAAATACTTAATTATTATATATATTTTTTTATTTTATGCTTCCGATTTTGTTGTCCGGGTTAAATCTTCCCCATAGGTAAAACTAAACCCTTCCACTCACTTTTCCACAAATGATCAGCTAGTCAATCAACACTATGCAAGTGCATTATACATATAAGTAAAATAAATACAAAACAATACAAGAAAAACAACACGTCAACTTATCAGAGATCAAATGGGAAAAAAATATTATATTATATTATATTATTATTATATTATATTATATTATATTATATTATTATTATATTATATTATATTATATTATATTATATTATATTATATTATATTATATTATATTATATTATATTATATTATATTATATTATATTATATTATATTATATTATATTATATTATATTATATTATATTATATTATATTATATTATATTATATTATATTATATTATATTATATTATATTATATTATATTATATTATATTATATTATATTATATTATATTATATTATATTATATTATATTATATTATATTATATTATATTATATTATATTATATTATATTATATTATATTATATTATATTATATTATATTATATTATATTATATTATATTATATTATATTATATTATATTATATTATATTATATTATATTATATTATATTATATTATATTATATTATATTATATTATATTATATTATATTATATTATATTATATTATATTATATTATATTATATTATATTATATTATATTATATTATATTATATTATATTATATTATATATATTATATTATACTGTCCTGATGAAGCTACGGTTGTAGCGAAACCCGGTCGACATTAAGTATTTACCTATAAGTGATGTTTACAAAGTTATTGTCTAATTTTAAAAGGAAATATAAATATTAGAATCACGGAACATTTAAGATATTTAAAAAACAATATTTTCTCAGAGTTTGTCAATCATCTTATTTCCACCAATCATACTTTTAATAAGGACACAGGGGTTAAAATCCTTCACCGTAATAATAAAAGCAAAATATTAGATAACTTAGAAGCCCTTGAAATCAAAAAATCCCTAAATAATAACTCTAATATGTTGAATAGCCAAATTAATTAATCGTTTAGTCCCATTCTAATATATTTCCAGTAAACTCTGTTATTGCCGGAATTCCCGCAATTACCACTCCCCCTTTGTTAAACCCCCACTCAAACACCAAAATTATATTTTTTGTATATATCTGTCAATATTTTGTATCATAGGTTAGTTTTAATATTTTCCTGACGATGGAAGGGTGCTTCCGAAACCGGTAGTGTAATTAAAATTAAAGTGGTCTAAAACAAATTTATATCTATTTATTGTAAATTATGACGAGCCACAAAGTAAAGGCTTATTACAAATATGTACTATTTTATTAAAAATTATTTTACAAGCAATTATTATTCGCCTGAAACACTCATCCACATTGAAAAATCTACTGATAAAAGATATATGACGCCAACGGAACTCGAACCCGTGTCCCTTCGATTTCCGGTCGACAGCTCTGACCACTGAGCTATGGCGGCTTATCTCTTATCCGCGAAATTATTCAATATATACTAGTGTTTCATTCAACAATTACTGCTTGTTACATTTTTTCACCTGAAAACAACCAACTTTATTTTATATGAGAAAGGCATTGTAAGTGCTAACTCTCTCACTAGATGGCGTCGAGACAAATTGTCTACATTTTTAGGTGAAATACTTAATACCTATATATAATAGGAATATCCTCTCAGGAATTAGCGTCTAAAGTGTTATTTTTACAACAACAACAAAAAAAACAATCGTTAATTAAACCATATTAAAGATAAACCAGGAATATTTCTAAATAAATCATGAATCTGACGGATCACTTAAAGTAACTTGACGACAAAATTTCAGTATACCCCAGGGGTTAAAAATATTACTTTAAAATTTAATATGAAATACGCTCGAAATGTTTTTATCGTTTCGGAATGAATTAAATTAGTTCTGAGTACAGAAACGCGCCAATCGTTTTTGGTTCTCCTCCATTTGACATGAAATGGTCCACTACCGAGATAAACGTGTGAGTAAACCAACTATATCCTCTCACGCGTGAATTTATAATTTCCATGATTACATCATACGCCTTTCCCGTTCGTTCCCCGCGGGACCAAACATTCTTACGTTACAAATCAACTGAGCTGACCTTCGCATCTTTTTATTTATTTTTTCGATACATACCTAATACCAATTCATACCTAATACCATTACATACATGGTCCATACATATATATTCTAATCACACTTTTCTCATTGGATTTACATTATTCCGAAGCCTTACTCCTCAATCTGTCTGATACCGAGGGACGATTCACATTTAGGAATAATCTAATCAAATCCTTGAACCGTTGTACTGCAAAATATAAATTTGCTTATTCTCTCGTAAACACGCTCGGTAAATAACATAAATACATATATATATTATTAAAATAAATACCGAATTAATAATTACACGTGTTCCAATTATGTCCTCTGCGTACGAACATTTAATGTCTAATCTCTAATATCCGCTTTCCCAGGAAAAGAAAACTAGCAGTTTTAAGGTTTATACCGACCTGCTGGAATTATCGGTATGCGAACTGTATTACATTAAAGTGGCGCCATCTAGGCGCGACAAATAAATGTATTATGTCTTCGGGTATTTCCGCCTCGCCGAAGAGTTCCGAGGCATCGATGAGCGACGTTCAAGTTTCAGAGAAATTTCAATACTTTGGTCAACATCCACGCTCGGCGTGTATAGATATAATTGATGTTCACAGGTGACGTTTCTCTATGAGCGATATAAAATCCGCTCGCACCACGTGACTTATGATATGAACGAAAATTTGAGCTGGTTGAATTTAACTTAATACTTTTGTAGTATTACATTTATTTTACTATTATACTATATGTACATTAAGCAGCATCACGTTCATTGATCAAATGCATTGTATATATAGTTTTGTATTAGTGATTGATGAACCGGTGGATGCAATCTGTTAGCCACGTGTTGATATTAGTTTGTCTAGTCTATAGTTAGTAAAAAGATAAATCATTGTAAAAATATATTATATGTTTGTACAGCGCCCTTGAGGTGATTTTTCACAAAAACGGCGCTATACAAGTCATCCAATTATTATTATGCCTAATACCATGTGTCTTATACCCGCGGAAAGCGGCCAAGGCAAAAATGATATTATTCACTCACGTTTGTTGATGTGTTCAGATTATTACGTTAGAAAGAGATGGATGTTTGCCGCGTTATCTGACTAAACCCATCCGAGATAATTTCACGAGACAAAAAGTCAAATTGCTGCTAGTTAAAAGTAATAAAGCAGAATTATTGTGTTTTATTTCACTTATAAACCGTCGTTAAGTCGCCTAATTAACCATACAAATTTATTATTATTATTGGGAATTAAAGTACATACATTTGTTGTGCTATCAAAAATAAGATTTATTGTAACATTTTAAAGTAGCCGGATTAATAATTTTACTGCAACGCTTTTATCCCATCAATTATTAATAACATTAATTTGTCTCTACATATAGAGCGCATAACTAAAAACTATATATAAAAATATGTATATATTCCATTCTTAGACTTAAATTGGTATTTTAACAATCTTCTCTATCAAAAAGTTTTTTTTTTAAATACATCTACATAATATTTGAAATTTAATTTTGTTTTCTTAAGTGAATGAATAAATTAAATGGAATCTTGGAAGTGGAAATAACCTAACCTAACCTACTTCCCGACATCCGATCGACCTGAAACTCAGGAGATAGACTCCTTGTCGACGACAATGCATTCTATCAACGATCGGAACTTTGGTCGCACTAATGCGCGCACACACGCGCGCGCGCATACACACGTATTGTTTGAAATTAGATGACATTATATTAAAAAATTTACAGCAGTCAAAATACGAAATAAATCTCGGTACTATCCAATTAGGATTTGACCTAGGTGTTAGCGGCGTTGGCTCCAGTCTCTAGGAAGGTAGGTTCAATCCTCTGTCAATCCTAGCCGGCACAAGGTTTGGCGCAAGTAGGTTTGAAATTAAAAATGGATGTATTACGTAATTAAACTTTGTGTTTTTACGATTAACGATTGGTTTTGTTTTCTATTTCCTTGATGAGTGCTTGTTTCTCTTCTGAATAATTTATTTGACACGTAGGTACTGCATTGTTTCCCGTTTACCAAGTAAGGCTGATCACTCTGTTTTGTGATAAGAATTTGGTGACCTTACCTTGTATCGTGGATTATTTCCCCTGCACGTGGTCTGAACGAGCACGTGGTCTGTTGTAGTCCTGGGGTATTCTGGAGAGAATATTATTCCTACCCGTAATCTATAATCTCATCACTTGCATATAAGTACGCTGCGAATTTAAATGTTTTTACCCGCTGGCTTTTTCTGTCAGATGGTCGGAGTTTTTCTGCTTTGCAATAATATCCAAATAAATTGAATAATTCTGAACGTATCCGAAAACTCATAACTGCTTTTGAAAGGTGATGATATATACACTTTTCTTATTTTATTATTAGAAATAAACATATAATTTTTATAATATAACATTTTGAAATGCAAACATAAACAAGTTTTAAAAATGGCTCCTTTTAATTTTTTCGTCTAGTCACTGAACTAAAATTACTGATAGCGAAAAATACACATTTTATTAGAAAAATGTATTATAAACATTATTTCCACCGTTTCATATTAATAAAAAAATTCACGAAGTTTCAATTTATTTTTTCTCTAATTTCGATCCGAACCTTCGGTTCGTAGGGGAGTTATGAGGTTAATTTTTAGATTTGAATATAGAGCGTGGTGTTTTCTCTTTCCAACATCGTTTAGATCATAATTCTAACCATGACAGTAAGGGAGACACAATGATTTCTATGAGACCATATGAGCTGTTCCCAAAATGAAAAATTAGCTTGATGGGTTAATGATCCAATTTGTATTGTTCGAATTTTTTTCTGCACAGATTTCATTGGCTCGTCTGGGGCCTAGGAGTTGATAGGTCTTACGTAAATTGGCGACAGCAGCATAGGTCACATGTTTAGGGATGTCCTGTTCAATTGCTGTGAAGTTTCTTTGGAGAAATTATATAAATGTTTAATTTAAAAAAATGTTGTTTAAAATATGTGATTTATAATTAATTACCTACTTTAAAAAAAATATAATTACAGAAATTTTGGCTTGGATTCATGGAAAGAAAATTAGAAACATTCTTTTTTGGACGTGACGTTTACAGAAGTACCTACTAGTTATTTTTCTTCCGATTATTATGTAGTGCCGGTTGCAATTAATTTGAACTGCGCCGTTTTCAGTGAATTATCAGGGCCCTTCGCCAATTTACCATAAAGCACAGAGTGACAGTAAAAAGCTCCGACGACACTTCAGTGCTCGGGTCTCGAGAAGCGATGACGAGACAGTTTACGATCTCGGTGACAGAGCATTTTTAAACTGAACGAGGTGACTTGAAAAACATTCACAAATAAGAATTATTCAAGTGCCCACCTACGGATGTCAACTCTAACTGAATATACAAATGTTAAATTTCAAGTTTTGCTCACGAAGAATCAATAAGTTCGAGGAATAAATAGTAAGAAATTTGTAAGATTTTATCTTTATAAAATGTAGTTAAATAATTATAGTGGACATCTTTTCAACTGTCATTATTTAGTAATAGGAATGAGGCAAGGAGTGTGTGCCAAGACCGAGTTGTTTGGCGGTCGGTCTTCTCTGCCTATCCCTTCGGGGAAACGGCGTGATGGTTAATTAGTTAATTTTACATATATTTGTAATTATCTACATTATTTTATAATGAATATACAATTTTTTATTGTAACAACTTTTCTTTAATAACCTCTGAAGGTTATACCCGTTGTAATTTAACATTAAATAAGGTGAAAATACTAGCAAATAATTTAGACTTTTAGAAAAAGTCAATAGGTAAGGCAATATAAATACAGATCGTATATGTTTATCTGAGACACTATCTAGGTTATAAACCAATTCTATAGAACTTTGTAATCATTCAAAAAGATAGCTGCCAAAATATGGAAAAAAACTAGCTGCAAGATGATATTGTTAATTCTGAATTTGATATACGAGATCGACCAAAAGAACGTATAAGGACCCAATGGTCAAGTAGTTAAAGATGTTGTCCCGGTAAGACAGATCCGGGGTTCTTTCCCCGTTGAGACCGTTATCTTTTCTTTTTTTGTGTCTTGTTCTGTTTCAACTTTAGTTTAGATTTATTAGTATTATCTTCTTATTCTTCAATGATATTTTATAATAAATCAAATTTTTAAAAATTATGTAGGTAGCAAGCATCGTAAATCGTAAAAAAAATAAAACAAGATTTGAAAGTCAGCACCCTTGAGGTGTTTTTATTTCAAAAACGACGCTGTACAAGTTATACAATTATTATCAATTTACAATTTTATTTTGTTTTATTTGGAAAACCAACTTATAATAAAAAAATTATCATATTTTATGATGTATAGCGATATAATTAATTCAAAATACAACCAATAATAGGTTTCCACTGATGTAGAGAAATGTTTGAGATGTATACAAGTTATCTAATTATTATTAAAGATTTGAGAAAGTGTTTGAGATGTGTACAAGATATCCAATTATTATTAAAGATTTGAGAAAGTGTTTGAGATGTGTACAAGATATCCAATTATTATTAAAGATTTGAGAAAGTGTTTGAGATGTGTACAAGATATCCAATTATTATTAAAGATTTGAGAAAGCGTTTGAGATGTACACAAGGTATCCAATCCTATTATTATAAAAGATTTGTGAAAGCGTTTGAGATGTATACAAGTTATCCACTTATTATTAGATTTGAAATGCCAAATATCTCGATAGTTGAAAGAAGATTTGAACCCATAATACCAGTTTGGCGAGAATAAAGTCATTTCCTGAATGCTGAAATGCTCCTATTTATTGGTCATTACCCGTTGCAAACAAAAATGCCCTTGGTATATAATATAATTCGCGTCAGGAAAAGCTTTCACCCAGAACTGTTTTACGAACGACGGAAATGATTTAACCCAATAATCACGGTTGATTCCAATTTTCATGGTCACGGCTTGCAGTCCGGGAACTTTTTCATCGCCAATGCCTTTTGTATCATCTTTTTACTTCTTTATCTATCTTCTTTATTCCTACAGGGTGCTGCTGATTAATCTTCTTCTCTGTATATTGGCAACAACCTCTAGATGCTGCAATCTAACATACTAATTTATGTTGTCTGTTATGTGAAATATTCCTGCATAAAATTATTCACGTTCAATGAACTTTTGATTTTCGAAATTGGAATTCTTTGTAGGATAAAGTAGGTAGATAGGCAAGTACCAAAATTATGTTTTAAGAATATTTTTAAATTTGAAATGTATAATTAGAATCACTGATGATTTTTAAAATTTGCTAACGGTTTTTATTCGAAAGGTTAATTTTGTATAATTATTTTTCGGTGGGAAATGATCCCCACTGGAACGATTTCGGTCGAAAAATCTACCATTTTTATTTTTCTGCGATTGATATCGGTCCAAAAATGGACCGATTTTTCTACCATTCGTAAAATATTTATTGTAATTATTTAAAACGTTTCCATGGCCAGCTACTTGTTTTATCGAATAGCTGATAATATATTCTCTATGTCTATGAACTTATCCGTTGTCTTTGAAGTGTTATTTAACGAGTTTTCGCGCGTTTTTAACGCGTCCTGTCAGAAACAAAATAATAACTTCTCGAACATTTCTCGAAATTTTGGTCTCTTCCTAAAATGCCGTAAGTAATTAATTTATTGGGTTTTTAACGCATAATTATATATCTGTGTAATCATGATTGACTTATCTATCTTTGAAATGCGTTTTTAATTAGTTTGTTTCTAATATATTGTTTTGGTTGAAGTTTTTGTGTAAGAATACGTCAACTGAAGACGTCATCTGTTTTTGATTTACAATAATGTCTTATATACTGCACTCGCGCATTTGAAATATAGATATTCCATCACAGTGATTCAAAACAAAGAGATATATATAAGTTTTATTTGAATTGGTTCATTATTAATACAGATATTTGCTAACCAATTATTTTAAGTCATATGTCAAAAAGTTGACTCTTTTTTACATGTAAAATGGTGTAAAGCCTTCGTCACACAATAAAAATTTAGTAATTTAGTTGTATAATTAATTAATTTGTTTACTTTTACCAAATTTGTGCAGAAACAGTTGTCGTCCAGGGAAAGGGAGCACTCCACGACCCAATAATTATTTTCAAATTTTATATTAGTTCAATATTTAACAAAATTTAAACATTTAAGTACTTACATTAAGTGTTTTCAATTTAAAATATATAGAGTGGTGCTGACTGCAAGAGGAGGCAAAGGAAGAGGGAGAGGTGGGGTACGAGCTGGTGCCAGACTACCTGCACGTGGACGTCAACGCAGAGCTGCAATTGCAGCCTCGTCTGGAGTGTTAGTATTTTTTAATGTTTTTTTATGAAAGTACTTTGCTGTGGCCGTTGAACTCATCATATATTTGTATTTATTTAAACAGCGACCCTGCTTTGCTACTGGTGCGAGAGGATCGCGTCAAGGCCCTAAAGGCTGTTAGGGCCCTGCCTGCTTCCTTCCGGCTAGAGCTGGAAAGCCGAAAATTCAAGAAGCAGGCGGCCCGCATTTTGCTCCCTACCGCACCTCCAAGAAAAACTAAACAAAAGTAAGCAATCGTATTTAGATGCTTGATACAATATTATTGTTTTTTCCTGACTGCGTTCCACTCTTACAGTGAGAGTTGGTAAGATCAGCGCTCTGTGCATTTGGCACATTCAGTGCATATTTTACAGAGTTCTAATTTTATTGTTTATTTACATACTGTACTTACTGTTTCACACGTGAATGAGAACAATTTATATGATTTATGTAAATGTTTTCAGAATTCCATCTCCGGAGAGAACAACGTGTCCCTTTTCACAAGGGACGCCTTCACCGTTGCCACGACCCGTACCACCACCGTGGATGTCCACTCCCGCACAGACCCAATCAACGGCTCCCAATGCACCAATTATGCCTATCCGTGCAGCATCTCCCGAGCCGTTACCTGGGACATCGCGGAGTGCCATTCTACGAAGAATTGTCGGCGTTTGGGAACGGTGAGTTTATTTTTTGAAATGTCATACCAGTGGCTCAATATAAAATCAATTATCTATATTTTATATTGATATCCCTAGCACAGTTTCACTGTTGGTATATTGGCAGGAAATAAGCATAGTACTTAAAAATTCCACATAACAAACATACAAAATGTATTGTTGTTATGACGTGGATGCATCATTACACATCTTTTTTTTTTCTGTAACGGGTATTGCAGAGTGAGAAATAAGACATGCCGAACTTCTTTGCGAGGATTACATTTGATTCACCGGCTTCTAAACGGTGTAATACAGCATTTTTTTCTTAAATTGAAAAAACACTTTCGCTTCACGGGACTCATTGTGTCGAGCTTCCTAGTCAAAAGCGAGGCTGTATTGGTAGGTGGGTTTTGTAACCGGACAAATTATCATTAAAATAGGTCGCTTTACGTAGTTGGTCACTTTAAACGGATACGTTTTCCTACTAAAAGCTATGAAACCTTACTAGAGTTTACATTATCGTCACTTAAAACAGTAGACCGTTAAATGCAAAGTCATTATATCCAAATTCTACTGTAGATTTGTGTTTTCTTTTATTTCAGAGTCAGACATGGGCAGAAACAGTAACGTGGACGAGGCAGCTGTACTAGAAGAGTCTGTACTTGGAAACCGTGAGTTATAAAACTAACTAACTTACCTTCACGCCATTTCGGTAGGCAGAGAGGATGAACCACCATGCAACTCGATTTTGGCACACACACTCTTTTCTTCATTCCATACCTACCTGACTGTGCTATTCTGACTCCTGACATTGCCCGCCTCAAGTATTTGATTAACTTTTTATTTTTTTTTTATATGAATACCTCACAAGAGCCTCAGCTGGAGCCAGTGAGACTATGGCATCCTCAATCGGGGTATGTTGTGAGGCTGAAGGTAGCGGGGAGGGGAAGGAGGTGTGGAAGAGGGAGGTGGAAAAGTACCTGGCTATTCAGAACTGGTCACCAAACACGGCTAAAGCCATTTCAAGCAACGTTTCAATTCTGAATGGGGTCTTACACCAGGGCGATACTATGGGTATCTTCCACTCTGGAACGTGCCGCAAATATAATATATATTATTTTAAATGAATTTTGTGTGAAAATAACACTAATTATTCAAATATAATTTATTTGATTTGATCCCGCGACCATCGTATTGCGAGTCATAAGCCGTACCAGAGGCAGTGGGTTATCGTAATATAGACACATTAAATTAATTTGGGTTTTCTGTTGTTTCAGAAATGGACAGATCGAGCGACGAGGATGACGAAGCGAGTGACGTCGACCACGAAGAGAGCGATGAGGATACCTTCTGCATGCCACCAATACCTTATCATAATATTATCAACGTTTCACCTAACTCCGCTATGGCCATAGACTTTAGTAGACAAGACCAGGTAGATAGTGAGGCAATGCGTTCGATTCTGCCGCCTGAAGGTTACTCTTTCGATTGGTCTAAAGATATCTTACGTTTTACTGGGATAAGGGAGACTTTCACAGGCACGCCGGGACCAACTTTCAATACCGACGAAATGGGCAAACCTGTGGATGCCTTTCTTAAAATCTTTGATGCAGATTTCGTTGAACTGATCGCGAGAGAGACCAACAGGTATGCAGATCAATGGATTGCGAAAAAACAATTTAAGCGTCATGCGCGTACCAATAAATGGGCTCCCACGAATAAAGAGGAAATGTATGTATTCTTGGCAATTTTAATGTATCAAGGTATTAGTCCCCTTCCTGTTGAAAAAGACTACTTCTATTCAAAAAAACTCACCGCCATGCCTTATTTCAGCCGAGCCATGGATTATAATCGTTTTCTTCTAATTAAAAAGTTCCTTCACTTCACCAACAATGAAAGTCTTTCTTCTGATGCACCATTATCTGTGCGAAGGTTACAAAAGATTCAGCCCGTCTTGGACCACCTGTCAAATAAGTTTGAGACTTTATACCTGCCCGAGCAAGACATCTCTCTGGATGAATCCAAAGGCCGTTTGGGATTCGTCCAGATGATCAAAACCAAAGCGGCCAGTGCGGGTATAAAGTCTTACGAGCTTTGTGAGTCCAAGTCTGGCTATCTTTGGAAATTCCAAATTTATACGGGGAAGACCATTTCCAGACAGGCTGAATCGACAAATCCAGACCAGGAAGATATGACGGAAGACATAACGGAAGATATGACGGACGACATGACACAGGCCAACTTTTTGGGTGCTCACAATATCTGCCCAGTTGGGGCTACTGCAAAGATAGTATACGACCTGGCCAGCCCTCTGTTTAACAAGGGGTATACATTAATAATGGACAATTTTTATAATAGTCCATTATTGGCACGATGCCTCAAAAGAAATGGGATGGACTGCATGGGCACATTGCGGTTAAACCGAGAATTTGTGCCCTCTGCATTTAAGTCCCATCTCCGGACCAAACTGAGGGAAGGTGAGCTTGTATACTCAAACTGCGGGGACCTCAATGTAATGGTTTGGTAGGACAAAAACCTGGTAAGTATGTTGTCCACCTACCATAAGGCAGAAATCGGGGCAGTTGAAAAGTTTGGTACCTGGACTTACAAACCTCAACTCGTACTAGACTATAACAAGGTAATGGGGGGGGTTGATCGAAAAGATCAGCTTTTGTCAGGCTTCCCCATTGAACGACAGCGAAACCTGGTCTGGTACAAGAAGCTTTTCAGGAGACTACTAAGCGTTTCGGTGCAGAATGCGTATATATTGTACGGCTCAAAGCTCCGCAAGGAAAATAAACGCATTTTGTACCGAAACTTCAGGAGTGAGGTTGCGGATGAACTCCTTCTGCTGTTCTGTCGTAGTCAAATTGACACGACTGTGCGGACCATTGGCCTAATAGCTGAAGGAAAGACTCTGCGACCTATCCTGAAAGGCAACCACTTCGTGGTCCGTAGCGGGAAAAAGGTGAAATGTGCCTGGTGCAACATAAATAACATTTTCAAAAGGACCCTTACAAAGTGTGATGTGTGTGATGTGGCATTATGCTATGATTGCATGAAGCCATATCACACTACAATATAGATTTGCTGAGGGTTTTTTTTTATTTCATTTTTTTCTTTTTTGGTTTTTTAGTTATGAAATTCTAATTTATAAATTTAATTAAATTTGTTTGAACATCAATTATGATGGCCTGGATGGCTGGACTTATAATCATTTCTTTCCGCATACTCACGTCTCATGTTATGTTGTCCTCAAAGGTTCTATATGATAAGGTTCGGTGGACATTTAATATGTATATTTCAATTCTGATCATTGAAATATGCATGTTAACAAATGCACAGGTATTCTCATTTTTCCCTGTTTATTGTACACATTAAATAACTCGTTTTATTTTTATGTCTTAATTATATTTTGTCAATTTTTCTGTAAAGATGCTTTTCCAGATCTAGTCACTGAACATAACTAAGCCAATTCAAGCAATGTTCAATTCTGAATGGTGGTCCCTCACCAGAGCGATACTCAGAATCTCACTCTATAGCGAGGCACAATGATATTATTATGTATTGATTTTCTTAAATTATGAATAAACCAATAAACTGAATACATTTTTATTATGACAAAAGGTGTAAACAATGTTTAAATCAATATACTGCTCTTTCATTGTAACCATACAACTGTAATATTGATTTTAAAGGATATTAGGGCTTAATAAATAAATCAATTATTGGTTCCATCAATTATTTTCCCTCCCCCATTTTTTTTCGATACCTTTGCGTTTAGATATAAAATTATCACTATGATTTTATTTGCAATTCTACGGTCATACAAAGGTTTGATATATATATACAAATTTATCATCATTTTACATATTCCGATTTACCCTATGTAGATTGACCTTAAGGTAGCTGTCAGAAGTGATTTTTGGTCAAATATTGGTGAATTTCATCAACTTTCAAAGTATCCCCCTGAAATATTGGCAATGTTTATATCTATGATATATATCTCACTTTAAGCCTTATTTCCTCGTTTTGCACGTAATATAAAAACATGGTTACAAATCTCCAGTTCTAATTTACAATTATTTAAAAAGTAGCACCATGATTTTGACATCGTGAAATAGGCTCTCTGTATAATTCATCAAATGAATAAAATAAAGCCAACACGGCGACTATGCTTATTAATAATTGTAGACAGTTAATGTATCTTCCTAACGTTATACCAGTTTTTGTGGTAAATTTATTATATAATATAATACAGTGATTTCAATTTTGACGCGTCACGCACTCAAATTTTACAAAATTATTTTCTGACCAAACTTTTGAAGAGATCTTAACATGCAAAAAAATATTTTTCTATTACATTCTTGCATCTGTGATTATCAAACAGGCCATAGAGAACATAAAAACGTAGAAAATATTCTATAAAGATTTTTAAAACTGCCACTGGCGGCAATTTCAAATCACAAAAACGCAAATTTCGCGCATTTATAAAGTTTAAGATTTTTTAATAATTTATCTATCAATTCTAAAAATATAGAATAATTATTAAAATATAGGTGAATTCATTGGCTGTATAGCACTACAATCAGTTTTATGTCTCCGTATTAAAATTCGGAGGTTTGATTTTTTTAATGTTGGCGGAAAATATTCAAAATCGTCGCCAAAAAACCGCGAGCAATCGGAGAAAAAAGTTTTTTGACGCGCGATCTTTCGAGTGGTTAGACAAATAGTTTATGAATACTTTCAGCTTCACAAATTCCACAATTCTAATATCCCGTGATTTTCCATTGAGTAATACTTGTTTACGGGAGACGTGGGACGCAATTGATCACATCACTGTGCAAACTCTTTATCAGCGGCGTTGGTTTCGGATCCGTGGGTTAAGTATTGGACTATCGTCTTTGAAGTAATGAATAATTTGAATTATCAGATATATTTGTGGTTATGCTTCTTCTGGATTCAGAATACCTACATATCACGCTTATCAAATTCTCACTTATTTTACATAGGAAAACCGAATAATTTTAGGTTTATTAGGTTAAAAGTCTCTTTATTAAAGTTATTTTCCAACTGTTAGTTAACAAATAGATAGGTACCTACCCTACAAATCTTGTGGCATCTAATGAATGCTGCATATACATTTGCGTACCGAAACGCGAGCCGATCCTCGAATTATGGAAAAGCTGCTTTTTCTGCTCCTAATATCCGTGGATCTTAACTTCCTCCGGTCCCTTCTAATGTACGTCATACACGATCCTTTTTTCCATACCGATCCCCGTATGAAAGCTATATCGGCACCCATATAAAGAGTCTGTGCTTTTTTTTTTTTTTTTTTTTTTTGAAGAGTGTTTGAAGTTAAACGTGATCGAGCGCAGAGGATATGGCTGAAGGAGGAGACTAAGGAATGTTGTCGGAAAAGGGACACAATACTTCACTACATCAAGGTATTGCATTCGGAATTAACTTTTAAACTGCATCCATGGGAATTTGATACCCTGGATTACGATACTCGTGAACACATCGGAGGAATTATATCTGATAAATTCAAAACTCAGGAAAATAAACTTAAAAAACTTGTCGAATCTAAAAATAAAAATGTAAAAGTCAATGAATATCAAATAAATACAAATACGGAGTTTTATATAAAAACTATTAACCTATCAGGCGAAACTTTTGAAGAAGATGAAATAAATTTACTAGATAAAGGCTTCAAATATAAAATAAATTCAGATATCACTAAAAAACAAATTGAATGTTTGGCAATCGACACAGAAATTTCTCTGTCTAAAATAAAAAATAACGGCTTACCTAAGCAAATAACAGCGGATATCTTGAGAAAAACTTTGGAATCAACCAGTAAAAATAAAAATAAATTCAATATAAAAGAAACGGAAATTTTAAATGATATTAAAGCCAAAATTAAAAATAGCGACCTCACAATTACTAAAGCGGATAAGGGGAATTCTGTCGTTATATTAAACAAAATTGATTACTTAAATAAAGTAGAAGCATTCCTAAAACCAGAAGACTTTGAAATCTTAAAAAAGGACCCAACGGACAATATTTCAGTAAACGTGCGCAACCTAATAAATAATTGCCAATCAATATTTCCAAATAAATACGCTAGAAGAAGTGCAATGGTGATGAATCCAAGGGCTCCTGCATTATACGGACAACCTAAAATTCACAAGGATAATATCCCCATACGTCCCGTTGTTTCTTTTATAAACGCCCCAACGACAATACTCGCCAAAAAACTTAACTTTCTTTTCAAACAACATACTAAATTCTCCCCAAAGCATAGCGTTAAAAATTCTCTCGAACTTGTAAATAAAATAAAAAACATAAATCTACCGCACAATTGCCAGTTCATATCTTTAGACGTAGTAAGCCTCTTTAGCAATATACCTATTAAAGAATGCCTTAAAATCATTGAAGATATTTTAGACGAATCTAATATAAACCCAGTTACTAAAAAAGACTTATTCGATCTATTTAAAATTTGTGTGGAAACCAACTACTTTGAGTTTAACAATAAATTCTATCAACAAAACGACGGATTACCAATGGGATCGCCCCTCAGTCCACTTCTTGCAGAAATATTCATGGATTACATTGAAAAACAAATTTTAAATTCAAGCTTTAGCAAACACATCATTTACTATGTTCGTTATGTTGACGACATTTTGGTCTGTTGGAAAGGTACCAACAGACAATTAGATCTTTTTGTCACATTTGCTAACTCCATCAACCGTAAAATCTGCTTTACGGTTGAAAGAGAGTGTAATAAGAAAATTAATTTTTTAGACCTAACAATCGGTAGAGACAATAATAAACATACGTTCGAAATTTTCCGTAAGCCTACGTTTACAGATACGACCATTAATTATAAATCTTTACATCCATGGTCACATAAATTATCTGCCTACCACTCAATGGTACATAGGCTTACTAACATCCCACTCGACAAGAAAGCATACGAGAAGGAAAAAAATACAATCCTAACTATTGCTAAAAATAATGGCTTCAAGTGTAGAGACATCGAAAAAATAATTAATAATAATAAACACAAAAATAACCTTAAATCAATTTACCCAGCGACTAATAATAAGACGAATAATAAATTCGGGTGTTTAGAATTCATCGGACAGACATCTAATAAAATTGCCAAAGTCCTCAAAAAATGTGGCTTAGATATTGCCTTCCGCACAAATAACAACTTAGGATCATCTCTTAAAAACTCAAAAAGTAAGGTACTCAAATTACAAAATAGTGGCATTTATAAACTCCAGTGTGATGAATGCAACGCTGTTTATGTTGGACAAACGGGCCGGTCCTTTAACACTAGGTTCAAAGAACATATAAGATCTTTTAAAAATAATAATAAAATACAATCTCAATTTGCCAAACATCTCCTAGATGAAAATCACTCACTTAATGATGATAATAAACCAACTCCGTTACACGTACAAAATAAAGGCCGTAAACTGAATCTTTTAGAGCAGTTAGAAATTAACAAAAATTCTAATAATCCGAAAGTTATTCTAATTAATGAACAAACCAATATAATTCGTTCACCCCTACTAGATATCTTCAAACCTATTGCAAATACGAGTGCACATTAAAGTACTTAATTATACTATTAAAATAACCCTATGAGTCATCGTTTGGGAATAACTAACATTAAGACATTCAGTCAAATTTAAACATTACACTAATTGGGGAAACTTTACTAGGGTAATAACCATCAATAATTTCTAACATTTTTACACAGAAATCAATTAAGAAATCAGTAATTGAAATTAAAATACCTACCTAGAAATAATATAAATGTATCGTCTGTAAGTGGGCTACCCACAGTTTGATAATGCCTTTAGAGGGCGAAACAGCTGTCACGCGTAATAATAATTACACAGCAGAACTTGTTTAAAAATAAACTGTTTTTATAAACCCAATAATAATATTATTGTATATATATAAAAAAATAAAAAAAAAAAAATATAGAGTCTGTGCTGTTTACACTATTGAATAGATATTTCATACAGATATTTGCCATTCGAGAATAAATAATATTTTGTCAAAAATCAAAAGTCAAAATCATCAAAAAATGGCAACCCCTCAAACACTTATCTTTGATGTTGCCGTCAACAACATAAGCCAAATTCACAATACCGAACAGTATTACACGCTCATAATTCAATAATAAACACATATTGTGATCTTTTATCAATATTTTAAATAATAAACGAAATAAGAATGTAAAATAATGTCCGCCATCTTAAACTGGACGAAAATAAAACTTTTATAATAAGTTTTTTTTTCATTCCGAATCCGCAAGTGTGGAAGCTGGAAGTAAAAAGCACTGTGTAAATTACCCTTAAGACGAGAAGATACCCTAAAATAAAGCCAGAATCTTGACAACGTAAGTGAAACAGCCGTGCACAAAAATATAGAACGCGCGGCCCTGGTGTGTTGGACAGACCTGCAGTTGAATTTTCCCCAGCAAATCTTTAAATAAAGTGGTAATCTTAAGGACATACGTGATGAAGTCATGTAAAAACAATATTCGGAGCGCGGCCTGGCGTAATGGACGGACCTACGGTCGACTTTGTCCTAGCAGCCCTAAAGAATCGATCTCACCGTGGGGTTTATTTTAATTATTTGTGATGAACGTATTACTAAAATCTCAAATGTTTCTAGAAGGATAACTCGGGAAGTTACTAATTCATCATCTAGAAAAATAAAATCTGGTGCTAACCGCTAATTTTATAGTTGAAAAACGTTTTAAATAAAATATTTTAATGGTTAGGTCCTGTATTTATTAATCCTAATATATAAATAACTGACATCCGTAGGGATCGCTCTAGAAATATTTAAGTTTTTAGTAATACGTTCATTAGAAATAATTAAAATTGAGCGTCGAGAAAAACCCCGTTATTAGAGTCTTATGTCGCCTTAAGTGTACGTTGAGACAGTTTCCCCGTGCAGAAATCTCCCCAGCATCTTCGTCTCTGATTATTTTGTCTGTCCAGCGAAAATGTCGTAATCTTCATCCGTTCCGGCCAAGCGGATACGATTCAGACACGATTTGCAGAGCGGGGAATCGATCAGGGACCTGAATCGTGTTTGCGATTGATCCGGAACTGGAACCAACGCGGGATCAACGAACGATACTCAACTTTGCTATAAGAGGTGTCTGCGTCTGCACAACATGCGCTTATTTTTCAGATTCTTAGGAATATTATCCTGAATATCCTGTAATCCTGATACATTGTGAAAAAAAAATCGAATCCTATGTGTATTTAGAAATAAGATTTTTTAACGTCGCCCAGCATTATAACGTTCATGTTTAGGAAAGGGTGGGGAACATGAGGTATTTCATTTAGTCATTGGGGATATGGAACCCGTCGCTAGAATGTTATGTCGTTGTTTTGGGCAAGATCAATGCGCCACAACAATGGGACAATCACATTGTGTGCTTATTGCATAGACATATGAATATTAGTAGACCTGCCCTAAGTGATTAAAAGCGTATTATCCCCACTCCCCATACCGGTTCCATTGAGCCGGCTGGGCTCGCATTTGGCTTCAAGTGAAATTTGAAAACGTGACGTCATCATTCTTGTGCGAACTATGGTCGAGGCATCATCGGTTCATTTTACGAAATAACACGGCAAAATGTTGACTTTTGATATGAAAACTTGTAAAAATAGATGTGAAAAAGAGAATAAACCCAATTGTCGTATTACATTCCATAAGTAAGCATTATTTTACTTTATTTTAAGCTTATTCACACCGTATTATATGGATCAGTTTTAGAAACATATACTATCACATCACAATGTAGCGATTCTCAAGTGTGCTCATCGTTGTTTACTGGGGTAAGTAAATTATGAGACATTTGTAAAAGTGTCTTAACTAAATACTCTGAAACTAACTACGACTCTGAAATAGAAGCTGCCTTACTTTGCCGAATTTGGACTTCGCAAATTAGTTCATAACGTGGCGAGTAATTTGCGCTCCCATGTAAAAATGTCTATTCATTCAAACGCAGATTTTACTTTTAAGAAGTAAATGGTGATATTATAATGCGAGATGCCTATTTACTGTCAGATTGATTTATTGACGAATCACAGTCAGCCTTACTCCCCTCGTTCTTCAACAGTTGATTTTACCCCTCGCCCTTATCTTCTCGTCTATTAATTCCTATGTCTGTGGCTTATTGACACGAACTAAGAATTTCGCTGAACTGTGTTTCTGAAAATCAAAAGCATCATAAATTCGAAAGATCCCAAACCATTAAAAAACACTACTTTCAGTTGTGTGTCTGTCCGCGTAACTCTGGTTCAATGAACCTGGATTTGCTTTGAATTTAAGTGTCATTTTCAAAATTAGGTGTTAAGAATTCAAACCAGTGATAGAGTACCTAGGGATAATATAACATTTATATTAAAATATAACATTTTTAACAGAAAATTATTAATTCTCATTTTCAACATTGGCCCTGATTTACCAAGAATTCAGATTATCCCGTGATTTTTTCCGATCTGCGATAGTCCTACTATAAAATCGCAAATGCCTAATGATATTGCTCATATTGACTATTAATTTTTCTGCACCAAGAAAAACCACCAGCCAGTTATAATGCATTTGAAAATTGAATTCAATTGTTTATCATCATAAAAATATATTTTTAAAATTATTTAACGGTAACATTTCACTTTGCCGGCAAAATTAAGCATATATTCCACGGAATACAAGATTAATTGGCGAGTGTGCCCTCGAAGTTAGTGTAGTTACTTATGACTTATAAGTTATAAGGTACCTACATGTATTCGCGAGATGCGGTAGAATAAGTTTGATTAGGAAAGTTACAGAATGCAGAATGCAGGTAATACTAATGTCGAAGGAATGAGTACATTCACTAATAAAAAATAAAAAAAATAAGTGGTTCCTTTAGTATGCTGATCATTCGGTGACTATTTCAGCGTGGGTAATATATTTCTGAACTGTGAATCCTCGGACCGAGTGAATTAGTTTGTGTACTTAGCAAATGTGCTGGAGAGGTGGCTGCAGGAGAAGGACCGAAGGGTTAATGCAGGAGATTCAATTAATAAAGGACTGAGTGCTGTAGTCGCTAAAAGCTATGTCAAAAAGAATCAAGGCATTCTACATTGGAGTCTTAATACCAACACTGATGTATGTTAGAAAATTTTTGTTTTATTTAGTTGTAGAGTGAGACGACAATAGGTGAGCCTTCGTATAGAGTAGCGCGATCTAATTCAGCCTTTTTCTATACCAGAACATCACCCAAGTTAGACATTAGTTCGCCGTAAATGGTATTCTATAAATCAGCATGTCATTTCAATAAACTATATTAAGACAAGAACAGAGTGGGATCATCGTAAAACTGTCCATAAATCAAGTTACCCACAACACACTAAATGACTAAATAACATTGGCGCAGCCGGTAGGATGAAATTAAAAGAAGCCTGCGATCGACAGAGAAAGGACGAAAGCAGGTAAGGTATATATTAGAAGATGTAGGTCATGGCCATGACCATTCAAGCGTGATGATTAAGATTATGATAAGGACGCTTAGATCTTTTAGACACTTAGAGGGAGAAAGGAATCTCAGCAGAATTGTATTTTTGTCGTATCTGCCTACCCCTGAGAAGAAATGACATGGTGATTGAATACTTAACTAAATCCCCTTATTATTGATGTATTTTTCATAAAATTTAAAAATCTCAGCAATACGAATTTGAAACAAATAAATTTTTGACGTAATTTGTAAAGCATACCGATAATATATATTGATGATACATTAGTAAGATCAACAATATTTATCCTGCCTTTGTATTATTAGATTTAATACTTATTATTATGAACTATTTACAAGAAAGTCAATTACTTTAGCCATAACCGATTTCAAACAGTTCAATTTATTTTGGTCACGACTCCAATGCAATCGGAGAAACGAAAATAAAAGCATAAATAATGCATTTGACGATAGTTTGTGTCACGATTTTTTTTAAAGGTTTCCTGACCGGTCGGAGAAAAGGTTTTGTAAGGTCCCTTACTTGCACTATTTAAAAAAAAATTAAGTATGGATGTTATGTTTGTAATAAATGGGACAGGACGCACGTGGATGACGCTCTGGAAACATGGCTAACTACGTGGAGAAAAATTACTATTTCTAATTCACATCAATTTTTTGGGAATTTACGAATTGCTTTACGAATGAATTAACACGTTTCCTAATAAACTTTTAGTAAATTACTATACTCATGAACAGTAACAAACTACACGTTGACAGAAGTGCTAAGTTCTTAAACCTAATACATAAAAAACTATGAAATGTATTTTCAAGAGACATAATTTGCATGTTTCTGGAGACCTTCAAGTTATGTTGAAAACATCAAGAGACATGTTGTTTAGTACCATACTCCGTGTCACGCTGTGCTAAGCTAATCCGTCTGTTCTACCATATGGTATGCATATCAGATCCTGGTGTCGTCACTGGCGGGTAGTTGTTCGGTACAACTAGTTTGGAATTATCCACATTTAATTCTGATTCGTCGGTAAGTTTGAGGTCCGTTGCAAAACATCTTCTACTGATCTACAGATTGCAACATTTAAGCATTCGATATCCTCTTTCCATCTTCATTCATTATTTACTGTTGCTAAAAAACTAAAGATACAGTCAAGATATAAAATCTCTCGCATAGAAAACTATTCGTGCTCACATTTCAACTCAGGATCCAAGCTATCCGTTATTGAACATCTCAGATAGGTACGTTTATAAAATTTGAATATTTTTGTATTTTTTTACTGCTAGTGGCACTCTTATTGTGCTCTCATATTTCATAAAGTAATCCCGAACATTATTCAATATTCCACAATCTCAACCTAACGCAAACTTAACCCAGATTGTGAGATTAAAAAAATATCTTTCGTCAATAGAAATATGAGCGGTTAGGATTGATATCTCCCCCCCCCCTCTCCACGCCCCCTTATCACCCTTTCGACCCCCCCCTCATTCCTTGTCAGTCTGTACTTCAGTGTGACCAGTCACCTGGAAGAGTTGGTGATCCGTTCATCTGGAAATCATTCCGATCCGTTTTTAATTTTTCCACCGTTTTTTTTCTCTTTTTGCTTTGTTTGTTGCAATTGGAATTGGAACGCCTGCAAAAGGTTCTGTGATTGCTTTTAAATGAACAAAAAAATGGTTCCGTTTATAACTGACTTCGTGGATAAACATTAAAGTTATATTATATATAAATAGGTACCTACATAAATAATACCTCGGATTATAATATTATACTTAATATTATAAAGATTCGATACACACTGTAAATGAACGTAATTATTTAATAACGATAAAATATCAAAACCTTGTGTAATACCTTAGTGGGATATGACGTTTGTTTATAGTTTTAATTTTGCTAATATTAAAGAAGTACGACTTAGCCGATTGCTTGATACTTGAGATCACCAATCTAAATCTTGAAATTTCTAAACATATTCAGCCTTACTAATAAACGCAAATGTAAATTTTATACAATCGATAAACCACTGAATATGTAAAAAACCTTCTTAATAAAGTAATATTGACTAAAGTGGTATTTAACAGCCATAAAAAGAGGGTAGTTTATTTGTTGTGTAAGTAAACTTTGAAATTTGTCATCGAATTTCGGAGGAAGACATGGCACGATCAAGTGAATCAGATGCTCGAGTCGGGCCATGACAAGACTCAGAATAATAGAGTATGTATGAGACGATGGATGAATGTGAATGAGGCAAGAAGTGTGTGCCAAGACCGAGTTGTTTGGCGGTCGGTCCTCTCTGCCTACCCCTGCGGAGAGGGGCGTGATGGTTAGTTAGTTAGAATATCGGAATATTTCCAATGTTTTTTAAATGTGCTATATAAACACGAGTTATTCTCAATTAGGGAGGTATTAATTAAATTAACAGCTTAGAACTTGTTATTTTTTTGCATTGCTTATATGTCTTGCATTTTCGTTTTTATTTTACAACCTTATTTATTTTTATAAAACCTTATCGTTTTGACCAGGTGTCTACAAACGTACCGTTTTTCATCTTCTTTTAGACACTACGCACTTTATTAATTCCTCTCCATCAATATTAATCTAAATTTAACATGTCCTAATTTTCTGTCAATAACATGGCAATGAAATATGTTCACTGTACATTGCTGTCACCTACCTTAGCAGATCACACCTAGTGATGTAGGTAATGTAAAACATACAATTAAATTATTATGGTAACTCTAATAATGTTAATCTCTTTTTTGTATGAAACTGTAAGAATTGTGTATCAATAAACGCCGATTTATCGACATTGAAAAAAAATCTTATTTTTGAAGATTTCGTTAAAACAAATACTATTTTAGAAACAAGATAAAATTACTTTTTCGATTTTGATAATTGAAGTATACATTAATATTTATAAATTTTGAATATTTTAATTTCAAACTTGAAAAAAGTTAAGGCGATGCACTACGTAGTAATACAAAATCATGTGTTTTTGGTTTGAAAATTTGGTTGGCTGGAAATTTTTCAGATGCTTCAATTAAATACTGCGAGTAGAATACATCTTGGCCTTTGAAATAGTCGAGTATTTTTTATATAAGTCTTTTTGTAAGCCCAGAAAAAAATAAGGTATAAGGCCTATGAAAACTGCTTTAAAGTTCAAAATCTCCTACATAAGAACCCATTTTCGGTTATGATTTTATTGTATAATGTGGCAAATTATACAATAAAATCAAGTTATTTATAAAATGATCGGAAAAAAATTAAATATCCACAAAATAAAATAAAAGGCACTTTTTGGCCATGTTTTTTTCTTGCATTACGTAAGGGGTGTATTGATAGCGGCTCGATTTAAAATATTACACGACGTAGTGCATCGCCTTAAGTAAAAAAAATACATGTACTCGTATGTTTAATCCAAACATCGAAATTTTTCCAGAATACTAAATTTACAAAACACATTCTTTTTATTTAGGGAATCTGCAAGACACTTCACTTTTTTATCTCGTTTATATAGTCTTTTTTTAAGTTCCCAGAGAATAACCAAAAAAATGGATTCATTGTTTCCAAAATAAATAAAAAAACGTTGATTTCTTGGGTTTTTATTTGCCCAGCACTGTCATGGAATTCTTATTAAATTCATGCAGTAACCGTCCATAAAAAAAATTATAGATGTGGATGTGGCAGAATCTGCCACAATGCGACGTCGCCAGCTCTTTCGCAGTACAGTTTAAGACTATTTTTATTAGTAAGAATTCAAAACAGAGCTTGTACAGTCTTTATTCAATGTGTAACTAAAATACCGTTTAGTCCCAACCGTAAGTGTTTTTTTTATTAGTAAGGCTGATTATGTTTCGTATATAGGTCGCAATACCTATTTAATTAACCACGTTTTTGGGTACTTCCCGGCTTTTCTCATCCCCATTTTTCCTGCTCTATCACTTTCCATATGGTTGACATAGTTCCGCTGATTCAGAGCAGTGGGAATCTTCTGTCGTATTGCCGCAAAAAGTATCACATTACGGATCTTGAACAATAAAACCGGGGGGGTTAAAAATTCACCACGGCATAATACGTTTTCGTTCAAATCCGATCAGATAATGAGACCCAGTCGTGGAAAAAAATACTCGTTATTCGTAGGTAGGTACTGGTTTGAATATTGTAAAGTCGAAACCAGGTTTTTGAAATTACTTTTCCGTTGTGGAATTTTCCCGCAAAAACCAGTCTTTACGATCTAAATATAATTGGCTCGGTCGATATCAATGGAAACTTCGGTGTCCATTGCTGGCTTTAATTGTTTAGTTTGTCGCCTATAAAATATATTAGTATAATGTTATGCTGGTTTTACAGTGTGGTCTTCCTATCTTCTTCAGCACATGACAATCTTTCGGAACTAGGAGCAAATAAATAACTAAGCTGTATCTCTATTGGGAAGACGTTAAATTAACATTTCTTTTCTGGCTTCAATGAACCTACAGTAATACTTTTATTCGAAGAAAGTTGAATCTGGTAACAGCTTAGGTTTTAAATTAATATGGATATTGATCTTTTCTATTTATTTTGTCAATTAGATACAGTTTACACATTTAGTATACGGAGAAAAATAAGTTCTGCTGATTTGTTAAAATCCTGTTTAAAATGTGATAGCCGCCATTTCACAACAAAATATCAGTAAATTCAGAATATATCTCAACACGTGTTGTAAGCTGCGCTTTTCCTAATGAATATAACGACGTAATCTTGTGAAAGAAATTTATGTGGAATTATCTTAACCCCCCCCTCCCCCACCCTCATAAAATATTGTGGGGAATCCAGTACTGAGTGAGCAATACACCACATAAATCCATTATGAAATTCTACCTATTTTCTTGTCTAATCTACTGATATTTTCGCAGAATGGCATCACTGTACGGCGATCATCTCTCGCAATGATTTCTTGACAGTCGTAGAGAGTGGTCGATACTAATTTATTATGGAGCATCTAACGCCGCAACAACTTAATAATAATAATAATAATGATTGGATTATTTATATAGCGCCGTTTTCGTGAGAAAATCACCTCAAGGGCGCTTGTTGACATTTTATTTAAATAATTTTCCAATTATGAATCGCGGAAAAAATTACGTGACTAACCGAATAATGTCAAAAAATGGTGATATCTACTGGCCTCCACGATCCCCTGATTTGACCCCTCTTGATCTCTTCCTGTGGGGATACTTGAAGGAAAAGATGTACAAAAATAAACAAACGACAACCTCGATGCTTAAGGACAATATTCCAAAAATCCGAAATTGCTGAAATAACGCCAGAAGTCTTCGAAAATGTTCTTAGAAGAGCTCGCCTTTGCGCCACGACCAGAGGCGGCTACTTGACTGACATCATATAAAATATAAATCATAAAATTGTATTTAATTTAAAAGTTATTAAAAAAAGATCTGAAACATAAAACGCACCCTGTACTTGAGATAAAAAACGAAGGCTAAATTTGAATATAGTTTACAGTAAAAAAGCCCATTCTGAAGTAAGTGTTCTCAAAGCCCAGGGCGTGTAAGGAGACAGGTGATAGGCACTTGAACTGCGATGCCACATCACCAGGCAACATCAACACCGCAATAATCACCTCATTCGTCGCTTCTCGCTGATTAAGTGTCATCACATTATAACGTGATTGTTTGCTCCTTGCGCACTTACAGGTGTCATTCACGTTAAAATGGGCACAAGTACACGGAGAAAACTTACTGATATAAAATATTGCTAATTTATTAAGATTCTCTCCAAATTATTCGTAATCCTGTTAAAAACATGATTGCAAGCCGATAAGTGAATTTTATAAATTTACTAATAAAAGTTCAATGAAATACGAATTTGTTATCACGATGTCGAAACACGTGTTCATAAAAATTTTACGCATTTCGTCATTGTGTATTGTCAAGGCAAACGCAGGTGCACGATGAACACGTGTTCCGATATATTACGAATTCACTAAAAAAATATCAAAAAACGGCCTGCAATCCCGTTTTTAACTGGATAAACAATACTAATAGTAGACATGATTGCAAAATCGCAGGTTCTTTTAGGCGGCTTTGTGCTTTGTGCGCAGAAATCACCTTATATCCATTAATTGTTGTCTATTGCGAATTACACAAACTTGTTATTAACATCGCAAAATGCAATAAATTAACATTTACACTTAATAAAAATAAAATATCTTTTGTATACACGCTAAATGGCACACACATCAATGAAGTAAAATATATCAGGGACCTTGGGGTAACACTGGATGTTAAATTAAACTTTATCCAACACACTGATGACATCATTAACAAAGCCAATAAGATGCTGGGATTTATAATTCGCATAGCAAAACCCTTCCACAACATAAACACTCTATATTCCCTTTACACCTCATATATTCGCCCGCACCTGGAACACTGTACACCGATCTGGACTCCTTTATACCAAGCCCATATCGAAAGAATAGAATGAATTAAAAAAAAAAATTTTTAAACACATAAATTATAAACTAAACTTACACTTCTCAAATTATTCCGAATCCATTAAATTTCATAATTTTAACTCCCTCCAAACACGACGTCTAATTTTTGATCAAATCTTGTTATTTAAAATCCTAAATAATGGTCTGGACTCACCAGAACTTACCAATTTAATAAATCTTCATATTCCGTCTAGATCAACCCGACAATCTGATTTATTTTATCTACCCTCTTGTAGAGCAAACATTCGAAAAAATTCCTCGTATATGTGCACACTATACCTAATACAAAATTTTACAGCATTGATATTTTTGGTAATAACCTAGAGAAATATCGATATGAAGTAATGCGTACGATCGATTATTTATATAAGAGTATGGAATGTATCGGGAGCATGCATCTCCTATCCTCTTCCTATTTTCCCCTTCCTCTCCCTTTCCTAAAACCAAATTAATTTTAAGATACTAAAACTTCATTTTTAATGCACTTTAACATAAGAAACTTCTGTGGCTTGACTTCAGTTAACTTGTATATTTTTATCTATCATTGTATTTTATATAAAAGCTGTTTGTTTCTTACAAAATAAATAAATAAGACCTGATATTATAATGAAACTAAAGAAGAAGCCGCTAGCCAGCTGCCGGATATGCATATCGGTAAGAAAAAAACTGCAGTGTAAACGCCATAGAGACACAAATAGATAGATAATACCATAGATACTAGAATAATGAATGTATTAAGGCGATGCCATACGTAGTAATTCAAAATCATGTGTTTTTGGTTTGAAAATTTGGTCGCCTAAAAATGTTTCAGATGCTTTAATTAAATACTGCGAGTAGAATACATCTTGGCCTTTGAAATAATCGAGTATTTTTTAGATAAGTCTTTTTATAAGCCCAGAAAAAAATAATGTAAAGGCCTATGAAAACTGCTTTAATATTCAAAATCTCCTACTTACGAACCCATTTTCGGTTATGATTTTATTGTATAATGTGGCAAATTAAGTTATTTATAAAATGATCGAAAAAAAAAATTTATGCCTGAACATCCACAAAATAAAATAAAAGGCACTTTTGGCCATGTTTTTTTCTTGCATAAATCAAAACAGGCGGATGGTGTTAAGCGGGAATTTAAACCTTATCGCCATCTACGTAAGGGTTGTTATTGATAGCGGCTCAATTTAAAATATTACACGACGTAGTGCATCGCCTTAAATGACGCTTAGCTGGTGAAACTTAAAAATACTGTATGTAGGCAAATTACAAAACGTAGAATCTCGAGAACAGCGATTTGTCGCATGTGATTTTACCTTAGCTGGTTTAATCGGCCCTTGTTCAGCTGCGGAGAACGTGTTTTCCTCTCTAAAGCATTTCATTCTTGGGTGCTTTCTATAATTAGATATATTGAATTTTTTACATCTTAAATTATATCCAAAGGGCAAGATGGCTTAGAATAACTACGGGTTGTACGATAGATTTAAGAGCAGTGGCAGTGGCACGGTTAAAATAAAAGGTACATGAGCCTTTTTTTGCCTGTTAATTGATAGTAAAATAACGCTTCAATAACGCTTCAACAACGCTTAATTAATCAATTTTACAATTCGAATTTAAAAAAAGACAATTAAAATAATTTTTGGTTAAAATATTATGTTATTGGTATGTACCTACTTTATCGCTTGTCGGAATCACTCTTCACACAATAAGTTCCAATTTTAAAAATTACACTTATTTTTTTCTTCTTATTTCACGTGGGAATAATGCACATCACATACAACTAAAATTAGCATGACTAACTTCAAACACGGTATTTAACTCCTCAGGTCTCAGGCATATTCTTTCAGAAGGTCAGAATATTTATGCTTTGCAATAAAATCTATATAAATGGAATATTTCTGAACATATCCAAAAACTGAAAGGTGATGAAATACGCTTTCAAATATTATTATTAAAAATAAACATATATTTTTTTTAATATTATATTTTGAATGAAAACATTAATAATATTAAAATGGCACACTACGTTTTTTGTGACTAAAATTAGTGGTAAAGAAAAAATATATAAAACACACACTTATTTTATTAAACAAATGTATTACAAACGTTGACGTCACCTCACTTTTTTGTCGTTTAGTATAAATATAATTAATAAAAAAATCACAACTTATCATAAGTTTTGTTGAAATTGCGGTCGGAACTGTTGATTTCATAAAGGTACACAATATAATTCTTATGTCATTAACTTCTAGATTTTAATATAAAGCGTGGTGTATTATCTTTCTAACACCGTTTAGATCATATTTCTCACCACAAAAGTAAGGGAGACACAACGATTTCTGTGAGACCATTCGAGTTGTTCCCAACAGCGAACAAATTAGTCTGGAGGGTTAAATAAATCCCCACCTTTTCCGTGTGTTTTCATCACACGCTTCGCGAATTGTCCAATTCTTACAGCAGTGGTCGCTATCTATACTCGTAAAAGAATTGCCAATAAACTAAAGCAGTTATTGCCTAGTTTTATGTTAGGTTTAGCAATTACGTGACTCTTGTATTTTTTGTGAATTTGCTGTGAATAGAATAGGTACCATTTAAAATGGTTATTTACGAGTATTGCGGTCAAGGGTCGTGGTAGAATATTTTTGGGTAATTCGTGAATTTTGACACCTTATTAATTTGACACCGATTCTCGTTAGTTTTTCTGAGCCGCCGGTTTTTATGCACGACGGTAAAATTAACGGGGTCATTGACCCACAGAAATATCTAATTAGCTGTAGTAGTACAGGGTTTTCCAATAAGAGGTGTTATTTTGAATAGCCCGCTATTTCGGTAGATGTTACTTTTGAAGCTGTCATTTTTTTGACATTTAGAAACTACGCCATTAATAAAAATGGAACGATACACGCTTCAACAACGCATTGAAATTATTGAAATTCACTTGAGTGAATTAAATGCAATCATCTTGAGTGATGAGGCCCATTTCCACCTCGGTGGCTTCGTCAACAAGCAAAATTGTCGCATCTGGGGCTCGGAAAACCCAAGAGTTATTGTTGAAAAGCCTCTCTATCCTCAATGTGTGACTGTTTGGTGCGGTTTATAGTCCGGCGGAGTCATTGGACCTTACTTTTTCGAAAATGAGGCTGGAGCAACAGTTACTGTGAATGGATTGCGCTATCGAGAGATGATTAATGATTTTTTTATGGCCGGAATTGGATGGTATTGATCTGGACAAAGTTTACTTTCAACAAGACGGCGATACGTGCCACACAAGCAACGAAACCATTGATCTTTTACGATTGAATATCAAAATAACACCTCTTATTGGAAAACCCTGTATTTTACTACCAATATAGCAGTGGCGTACTTGGTTCTTTATCATATCATGTAATATTATAATTATAGAATTGATAATTTATTGAGTGTTAGCTAAAAAGCACTCTTCTCGAAAATTTACGAAATGTTATTTTACTTGTCAAGATTAACCCTAAGAAATTTAGACAAAAAATACAAATTTCAAAAATAGAATTCAAATACTTTTTTGGTAAAAAAAGATTATATTGTAGATAGGTACTTGCTTGTATCAATTCTCGACGCATCACTTCCATTGTAACCAAAGTTACACAGATAGACCCACAATCGAAATTAGTATTTGTGATTTATTGGTTTTGAAAAGACTCTGAAGGCTACGTAAAGGATAGTTTGGTAATTCAGTTCTAGACTACCGTTTCAGGGAATCCTATTTTCACTGTCTAGCATTAATTTTCCACCATAGGTATGATAAAACGAGGCGTCATTTATTTTGCTAGTGTTTCATGGGGTAATTTAAATATCGTAAGTGAATTAATATGACCGTTATCTTAACTATAAAGTTTGTAGGATCTGTGGAGAGTTGAAATATTGTAAAAAATAGACATGACACCTTATTGTTTGTTCAATAAGAACGTAAGAGCTAAATGCATTTATAAGAATTTGTATGATTTTGACAGTAATGTTTAGTTTACTTACTTGTCATCAATTTGTGTAATCGAGAATTTTAGCCAAATTTTGTATACATTTTTATCATTTTAATTCCTTACATTCCGTTACTTTTACGTTTTGTTTTTATGTTTACACCAATACCAGATTATTAGAAGTCAGGATATTTATCGGTCCAGAAATTCTGGGACTAACTACCAGAATATATACTCATATTTCCCAGAATATTAATGGAGGGTAATAATATGAATTCTTCAATTTAACACTTAATAAATTCAAAAGATTGTTGCTGGGGTAATTCAGTTATGTGAAAAAATAATTTAAAAAAACTGTATGCCTATAATTGTTTATAATTTTAAAAACTATTCCTATGTAAAAGCCCCTAAAAAAGTAATACAAATGTGGCCACGAACTGACGAATTATATATCACTGTACCCATTGACTAAATAATATCACGTATAAACTGTATATTTTTAAAATTTATTTTATACACCTAAAATTTATTTCTACACCGGGCTTTGTTTCATTGAATGTAGAAATTGGAAATGGTGAAAACAAACCACCTTTTGATCCCAATAATTAATTAAAAATATACACCTACATGTCCGAAATTTGTATTTAACTGACTAAATAAAGTAAATTTAAAAATGTGCATGTTAACATTATATAACTTTGTAATATTCTATAATTCATAACTATGAAAAATCCAATCAAAATCGTGGGATATGTAAAAAATGCAATACACAAAGTTTGGAAAAAAATGGCCAATCTTCCTAACTTCACCTATCCCAGAAGCTGGTATTCAGTTAAGCCTCTTAATCACGGTAAGAGCAGAGTGCAGAGAGCAAAGTGCAAAGTGCAGATTGTGTTGTTTTCTCCTGTTGACAGTTGGTGTTGTGTTGTGTTGCAGGTGCGGGCGGCTTGGGGCCCCGCCCTCCGGGCCGCCAGCCCTGGCTGCCGCCGCCCCCGGGCCCGCCCATCTCCCCTGACGGTCAGTAGCAAGCCAACAAGTAGCCAACAGGCCTCTGCCACTGTAGTCAGCCATCATGATCAATGCTTCAGATCTCTAGGACGCTTGTATTTGTAGATTTGCTCTGCTACTATTGTCTTAGACATCTTTAGACGAAACTGCTGGAAATTGCTCCTGACCTTTGTAGTTTTTTTTCATCAGGTACCACGAGTTTGCCATTGATATGCTTTCATGGAAGGTGTTCAGATCTGCTTCTAGTGCATCTTCAGTCTCCATAGAAGACCTATTTTTTGTAACAAATTATTAAAAGCAATAATTAGTCGCTTAATTAATCCTTACCAATTGAAAATATCTCCCGAGTAAAAATAAATGCCGCCGACGGGAATTGAACCCGCGCCTTCTGATGTCCGGTCAGGTGCTCTGAGACCACTGAGTTACGTCTGCGTATTTCCAACCCGCCAAATAATTCAATATGTACTATTACTTCAATCAACAATTACTGCTTATTATATTTTTTTCACCTGTAAACAACCAATTTTATTTTATAGGAAAGGCTTTGTTAGTGCTAAATTTCCCTGTAGATGGCATCGAGACATATTATGTGTACATTTGTTGGTGAAATATTTTTGACTTGTCAAATATTATTATTTTTTGTAGTTTTCTTATTTTGTTGATGTTACACTTCAGAAGAGCGCCCCTGTATGCACAGTGTAAACACATGGGAACGATAATAGGTAGGTGATGTAGGAAGGGATTTAATAATTCTGGCTTTGAAGAGGCTCGGATTATATGAAAAAGGAAAAATCTGTGAACGGGTATTTCACTCGTGTCCGTCGAGTTTCTCGTGTCAGCTCTTTCTAGCAGGCTCTATTGAGATACCTGTAGAACAGACTCAGCATACATATCATGCCTACATTGCGAAAGAACCGTTTAAAGATGGCAATCGATCTGTTAACATCGGATTGTCAATGACGTTGGTTTATCAGGTATTTTGGGGCTCCAGCCCAAAGGTGGCTCCCAAGTTCAATTGTTGGACGTACTTGACATTTGTACAGGGTTAGCAGCTGGACACTTGCGCTACCATTGTCTTAAACATGTTTATACAGCTGCTGGATCATGTACCAGATCTTTGTAGTTTTTTTTTGCCTCCAGTGTGAATTTGTCTCGTCACTGGGTCTGCTTTACCAACTTTTCATCGAAAGGCGTTAATTTTTCTATCTATTTTTAAAGTATCGTCAGCGTCTCCACAGAAGACGACTTTACTTAGGCCCAGTTGATTCGCAGAAATTCAAGTCATAAAATGGCCATTCAACTCCATTTTGTTTTTTTGACAGTTGAAAGGTTTCCGTTAAATGCCGATACGAAGTCCGTTTCAGCTTTTGAACAAGTTGTGATCAGCAGAAGAGGACAACTATAATGTTGTTTTGCTTGTCAGCATATTACAGTTTTATAGAAAGCTGAAACACTTCTAGAATCGGCCTTTAACTGGGACCTTTCAAATGTAAAAAAAAAACAGAATGGAGCTAAATGGCGCTGTTGTCGCGGGAGTAGGGGGCAACAATTAATAAAATTGATTTGTAAAATACAAACAAATGCTCTGTAAAGAATGGGGTTTTTGTATAACAGAAAAAGGGTTAACGCATTTAAGAATTATAATCAAAAAAAATTGCATCCCAAATTAAGCTATCTGTCACAAAAGGGCTCATACAAAAAAAAACGTTTTTGGCTTGCTTATTGAGTATATTTGCAACGTGGTTGAAGACAGTTAGTGGCAGCAACTCACATCGGCTTGAAATGCAACAAATCTTCTTGTCAGTTCTAGAATGGCCTTGTCAATCTTGTGATAGTGCAGGATCGTAAAATGCTTTTCGATTCCTCCTCGTACAAGGATGAAGACTCCAGTTTGTCAAATTTAATGATGACGATCGGATCCATCGGTCACCAGCCAAAAGGATGCCCACTCCTAGGCATCTGGGCTATTGAACAAGGAATTAATCCTGCTTCGATTTGAACTCCTCGTGTTTTGTGATTCAACAACAGATATAAAATAAGTAAAAGGATCCACACACCTTGTTACAAATCCTTTATGTAACATTACATTTGAATTTCTGCTAAGCAACTGGACCTTAGTTATGTACATATCTTAGGCGTTCTCTTTATTTCATATTAGTATTCATAGTTGTTGCTGCATAGCTATGGAAGTGACGTATTGCATATCTTCGGTTGGTATATTTGCTTATTTATTATCATGCTTCTTGAATCCATGCCGTATATAGAAATTGCAATTTGCATTGCAATTTCTTTAAACCCTTCGTAGAGGAGTTTCGATAAATCTTGCATATCAATAAATTATTATGCTTTCGTTTCTGCTCTGTATCTCTTGTTATATTATTCTAGTTTATTCAATAATTCGTCGTTATTTTTATAATCTGTTCTGCCCCTTAGTCATTTTGTAGTTTCCATTGTTAAAATTATTAGATTATGGCTATTTCTATTTTAAATTTATTTTATTTGTGGTATTACTTTCTAATATTGTCCTCATTTATGTAACGTTAACCCCTCAGGCTTATTTGTTCGCTTTTGGGAACAACTCATATGGTCTCATAGAAATCGTTGTGTCTCCCCTTTTGTGATGGTGTTTCAGTCATAGACTAAACGGTGTTGATAAAAATGAAAGAAAACACCACGCTTTATATTCAAATAGAAGTTAAGCACAGAAGAATTACAATTTGCATTTTTATGAAGCTAAAGTTTCCGACCGCAATTTGAAAAATAATTACGAATTTTGATTTTGTGAATTTAAAAAAAAAATTATGTGTAACGACAATGAAGTGAGATGAAAATAACGTTTCTAATACATCTGTCAAATAAAATGCGTGTGTTTTTACCTTTTTTTCGTTATCAGTAATTTTAGTTACAAAAAACGTCGAGTGAGCCATTGAAAAAAAAATGTTTGCATTCATAATTTTAATATTTCAATAATAAGATTATTTCAACTTATTTATTTAAATTGGTATAAATACATAGTTTCACATCAAAATAGTTACTTTGCGCGCATTTTGGCACTATTTTTTTTCGCAAACTTCCAAGTTTTCGTCGTCAAATTCATGTCTCCTTTAACCTGTGCCAGCTTCCACCTTCCTTCACGCTGATCGCACCGCCTCCGATGAAACTCCCCAAATAAAGTGAAACCGTCTAGACGCCAAAGTGATTCCAGTTAATTCCCCATTAGTGCCTTAACCGGGATGGGCGTTGTACAATGCAATAAACCAGTTTGTGCCTCGGACCCCTGCCTACCGCCTACAGCCAGCCTACAGTGCCTACCTCTTCCTACCATCGCTCCTACCTATCCCAATTACCTACCGCACTGAAATGGAGTCCGACTTGGTTCCATTTCGCGCCGCGGGGCTCCGGCAGACGGTGTCAATTAAAGCTGCAATTACACACATGTACGCACCGAGCACCGAGGTACCGAATATATTCTGATTTATTCACTCACGCTTACCGTTCTTACTTATAGCCGTTTTACACGATGCTTTTTTTCAAACCGATTCCCATGTGGACTATATCGGAACCCATATGAAAAATCTTTACTTTTCACGATCATTATTTTCTAGCAATTTCATTCAATTTCATTAAACTTGCAATGGTTTATTAAAAGAATTTAAAATTTTATCAACTTTTAAAATTATTATTTTTATCATCTTCAGACTGGTATTTTTTTTCCTTAACCCATCGGAATACCATCCGCCAAGATTGGGGGGCTGCACTTTTTTTGTATCGGCATATTTCCCACCCCATTGGGGCGACTAAAACCTTTCCCGCATACTTAGATAGTTCACATTAAAATTATAATCTATATAAAAGCATAAAAAAAGTTTAATTTGAGGAAATATGGGGTGAAATACTGCACAGTAATAATCCTTCTCAAGTATGCACAGATGTCACAAATAAAAATTAGTATGCCGGGTTAAACTATAGTAGGTATATAATATTAATATTTTTGGGGTATCAGGGGTGTATATAAAAGAAGTTCAAATTTAATACTTAAAGTGAAGACAACAAAGTGGATTAAAGTTTTAAATAATTATTATAATGGAATTCCACCACGATTTTCAGTATCTAATAGACCAGAAATAATATTGAGGGACCGTACTAAATCGTAAAAAAATGCCAAAAAACACCTTGAATAAAACAAGTTTTTGGCTGTTGCGTTGCTGTCTACAAATCATTCAAAAAATCACAATACTGAACAGTAATACGAAAACGGTACCAAATTAGTGATCTTTTTTTTCATCCTGAATCCATATGAAAACTGGATGAAAAAAGCATCGTGTAAACGCCTATTACTCTCGGGAGACGCACCACTTGTGTGATGCTCTGTAACACTTGATCTTTATGGAGTGTATGGGTCTATCCGATTTATACGGGCGTTTCCAACTTAAGCATATGGGCTCATCAACTTTATATGGGCTTATTGAATTAAATAGGCCGGACACATGAACGAATTTGCATAATATTATAATGAATATATTCGGTTATATAATGTAACTAAAAATCCCTCTCCCAGTTAGAATATATTTCGTACAGATTTCTGTAGAGTAAACATCTTCGATCAAAATCCAGTTAATATTCTGAGCGGGTTAAGATTTTTTTAGTGACGTTTTTTGTGAAAAAATCGGGCGCTGTACAAATACACGGTGTCCAGAAACTAGAAGTAGAAGTTGAAGTCGAACAAATGGGAAACGGGTGAAACTACACCACAGACAACCCAAACAAAAAAATTCTATAGAAAAAAAAATTTCTTCACCACAAAATTGACTCCAAACGTGATGCAGATTCGCCAGTTTTCCGCTTATAATATGAGTTTCCGGACACCGCGTAACTTACTAGAGTTAATATCTATTTTAAATATTTATATTTTCAATTTTAGGAGTGGAGATTTTTTTTATAAAATTACCTAAAAAGCTTAAAAATTATAGTTAGGTTAATTTACTTTTACTACCATTTGTATACCTTACTTTTTTACTTCGGATGACCAGACAGCTCTTATGTAATTATACGTATACATTTGCGAACCGAAACGCGCATTGAGCCACGAATTACGGGAAAGGAACGAAGCAACTGCAAGCGGCGTTTCGCGCCTTTTGCAGTTGCTTTGTTCCTTTCCCATAAGTTGAGGTTCAGTTCGGCAGTTCGGCTCGCGTATGTATACGTAGCATAATATGGCAGATTGGATTAACACCGTCCACCCTAGTCCTGCTGGGATAAAATGTAAATTAAAATAAAATAAATCAAAATAAATAACCAATCCCTGTTAGTCCACGGGCTCTCGCTGCTAGTTATGACAGCTACACGGAGAAAACTTACTGATATAAAACGTTGTAAATTTATTAAAAATCTTTTCAAATATTCGTAATCCTGTTAAAAACGGGACTGCATGCCCTAAACGAATGAATTGATAGGTTTCATATTAAACTTTTAGCATAAAGGAATGTATTAACGAGACGTCGGAACACGTGTTTTTTTCACTTTTCGTCATTGTATATTAACAGGGCAAACGCTAGTGTTTCGGAAAGAACTAAATTTTTATTAGAAAACAGCCTGCTGTCCCGTTTTTAACAGGATTTTAATAAATCAGCAATACTGTTTTCTCCATGTAGATGGTGTTCAAGAAATTTAATTTTTGATTGCTGCTTTGCCTAGGACTCATTTCAAACCAGGAGATAAGTTCTGTTTCCACTGTTGGTCTGTTACAGCACCAAAATGCAATACTGTTTTTACAACGGTATTGCCAGCGGGTTTAAATTAATAACATAACCGAACCGAACCTAACCTATCCCAGTCGCATAACTCTTGCTCCATCAATAAGCAAAGCAAATTCCTCTTACGCCCGGCGTTAGCTAATTGACATTTTTGACCCGGCCAAATTCGAGTGCCAATTTGGTTCACTGATGGGCCCCCTGACGTCACCCGCCGACTTTTTTCTTTAGCCTCGAGCGTCGTATACCATCTTGCTTACAGATGATGTATTTAAATATTATTTGTTGTTGTTATTAGTGATGCAATGATTACGATTCATATGCCGAGGGCTAAATTATCGTGTGAGGTTGTTGTATCTCCGATTTATTTATAAGATTATTAGTAATGCGCGATTATCAACCATCAATCACCATTTAAAATCGTATAAGTGTTTTAGTTGTGTGAATACCGCACAAGAGTCCCAACAGCTCCCAACATATGGCATGAGACTAAGGCATCCCTAATTGGGGTATATTGTGAGGCAGAAGATAGAGGGAAGGGGAAGGAGATGAGAAAGAGAAAGGTAGGGAAGTACCCTGCTATTCAGATCTGATTGCCTTTTCAAGCAATGTTTCAATTCTGAATGGTGTTCTTACACCAGGGCGATACTGAGCGTATCTTCCACTCTGGAACGTGTCGCAAATCTACTATATATTATTTTAAATAAGTAAATTGTGCAAAAACACAAATTAATAAAATAAATTTTAATTTAATTTTTTTACTTGACATGATTGGTTTGAGGTGTTTTAGTGGCCTGTTTTGAATATCCCGATATTTTCTCGTTTTAAGGCAATGCCATACGTAGTAATGCAAAATCACGTGTTTTTGGTTTGAAAATTTGGTCGCCTAGAAATGTTTCAGATGCTTTAATTAAATACTGCGAGTAGAATACATCTTGGCCTTTGAAATAATCGAGTACTTTTTAGATAAGTCTTTTTATAAGCCCAGAAAAAAATAATGTAAAGGCCTATGAAAACTGCTTTAAAGTTCAAAATCTCCTACTTACGAACCCATTTTCGGTTATGATTTTACTGTATAATGTGGCAAATTAAGTTATTTATAAAATGATCGAAAAAAAATTAAATATTTATGCCTGCACATCCACAAAATAAAATAAAAGGCACTTTTTGGCCATGTTTTTTTCTTGCATAAATCAAAACAGGCGGATGGTGTTAAGCGGGAATTTAAACCTTATCGCCATCTACGTAAGGGTTGTTATTGATAGCGGCTCAATTTAAAATATTACACGACGTAGTGCATCGCCTTAATCATTTTGACTCTTCACATTTCATATGAGAAATATACATTTATGTAGAAACATCTCAGCAATGATAATGATGCAAATAAGGTGGAGTCATAAAATATGTGGTGCTTTGGTTGTCTAATTTAAAAAAAAATAAAGATTAGTACCGAAGATATACGGTCAAAACCATGTCAGAACGTTACTATTTGCGGCCAGTCAAAGCGTGTAACATCACTGTACAATGTACATGCACGGCAGTACTGCAACACCATTCCACACGGAGAAAAAAAAATCTAATTTATTAAAAATCTCTTCAAATTATTGGTAATAATAATAATAATATTTGGATGATTTGTATTGCGCCGTTTTTGTGCAAAATCACCGCAAGGGCGCTGTACAATTATTTATTTTTTTTTTTTTTTTTTAAAAAGAAAGACAAACATTCCCGGGTTACGAATAACCTGACAATATTTGAAAATCTCCTACTACCACCACAGTAAGCTGAAAATGTTGCTTGTGTTGTGATGGAGGACTTAGCCAGCCGAGGAATTGAACACACTACGCCCGAGTGAGACCCAAGCGCGATGTCAACTCGGCCACCGACCGGTCAATTATATAATACATTTCTGTTATTATTAACTATAGACTAGTCACACTGTTATCAATTTATGTCAACAGATTGAATCTACCTGTTCGTCGATCGCTAATACAAAGCTATATGTACAATGCATTTTATAGATGAACGTGATGATATAATGTACATATGATATAATTCTTATTTATTTATATTTTGTACAGGCAGATAAACTTTTAGTAAATTCGTAATACATCATAACCCTTGTTCATGCACCTGCATTTTTCCTTTGATACGGATTTTTATGAACACTTGTTCCGTCATCGTGATAAAATGAAAATCATGAAAACCTATCAATTAATTCGTCTTAAGAGCCAGCAATCCCGTTTTTAACCGGATTACGTATAATTGGAAGAGATTCTTTATAAATTAGCAATACTCTTTTTTCTCCGTCTATTTCCCATCGAATTTGCGCATTCAAAATGTGATCTCATTGCACTGTACCTACCCAACATTTTTTATTCGTTTTCCAATTTGGTTCTAAATTTTCCTGACCCATCTCAATAATAATAGTATCTTCTATGATTTATGCTTGCCTGATATTTATAAAAACCGTTGAATATGTTTGTATGTTTTGCCTCCTATCCAGATTCTACTATGTCTAATATTGTATCCCGTGTTTGGTATGAACCCCTGATCCTTCTTTGTACTGACTTTGGGTTGTGTGTTTCAGGAGGTGGGCGGTATGGCGTGTACTCGCTGTTCCCGCCCGCCGCGCCTGCCGCCCACAGGGTTGCCAGCAGCGCTACGCACGCCTACCACAAAGGTAAACAATCAACTAACTACTACTTATAAATATTATTATTTCCTTTTTATGCTTTCTGCGATCCTGGAGTAAATCCTTCACAGTCATCAGAATGCCTGACATCCCTAATTTTGATTTACAGATTGTATGTATGTAGATACTTCTTTTTATTTATTGGTACTATTGTATCCGCAGTGGCGACGCCCCCGACTGTACAGATTAGTTTATAGATATGTGTGTACGTACCTATATTAAAATACTTGTGCCTATCACAACTGCGATCGGCGATGTCAATTTTGTAGATGAAAAATTATTATAACTATTGTTTTTAAAAATAGTTCGTTAGTTTATACTGTATAGCTAACTATAAAGTTAAGTATATCAAGCTGCATGTAGGTACTTACATATATAGATATTATCCTGAATTTTGAGAGCCGGTGGAATTATCCGAAATCACTTTAACGAACTTCAATTAAGTTTATCAAAAAGTTGTCTGGGAAAAACGTAGATGCCAAATATTCATAATAATATATTGTAGAATATTTGCGGAATTGTTGGTTTTTCACTCTACAACATACAATAAGGAAGAAAACTAGAAGTGCCTTCCATACAAATTTGAATGGAATCAAATGTTCATCTTTATTTATTTTCAGTGTAGAATTATTTTCGATGTGGAAGCCCTGTAAACTGAAGCCAATACTTTAAATTTTCCATTGGGAATATTTTGAAACGCTCTTCGTGCGGCGAAGTTTATCCGAGTGGAACCTTTTCAATTTATACATAATACAAACGGACGAAGTTTGGCTAAATTTTTTGGCTAATAATTTGAGTTAAAAATTTTTTTTCTAAGATATTCTAAAATCATCAAGTCTAGAATTTAACAAAAAGTTTTATTGGGGTATTATTATCTATGTTTTTGGTGCCTGCGTATTGACATCGAGACTCCTATCAGCTATCGACTGTTCAACATCGTATTTAATCCATCGATATTCCTATCAGCTATCTACTGTTCAAAATTGCATTTAAACCATCGACGTCGATGATTTGAACGCATATTTCGGTCTAGGTTCTCTGCAGGTATGAAATGGATAGGTTCGAAATTGCGTACCTTTGCAGCAATAAAGCATATCCATATCAACAGTTTATAAGATAACGCTGATAGATAAATTATGAACTAATTGTATTATTTTAAAATGATGCTCGTAGATTCCTCATAATTTATTGTTGTTTATTTTATCATTAAATATATATTTGTTGTGTTGGTCTTATTTCTTGCTGCTGATGTGGATGACAATTTAATTATTATTTACTAGCTGACAAACATTGACTTTTCTCTACATTCTTTAAATATAATATGCATGTATTATATATGTAAACCTTCTATTTTTCTAAATGATAGTAAAAACCTTATCAAAATCCGTTGCATAGTTTAGAAGAACTAAGCGCACAAACGGACAGACGTAGATAGCGACTTTATTTTATACTATTAAGAGATTGTTGAAACAAAGACATAATTATTAAATAATAAGCTAACAAATTAAACGAAATGAATATCTACTCGTTTAAAAGCATTTAAGATTAAATTAGTGTTCCCTTCTTGGGCAACTTAGGTAATATAATCACTAGGAACTCTGAAGAAATCTGAACTTTTAAACTTTAGAGCCCAATCTGTGAGGAGCTGTTCTAATGCGCTCCTTAACGTTATAACTACACTGCCACATCACACAAAATACTGTATTCTTTCCTTTATCACACTCTTGCCTCTTGTATATCCTTTATTATGATCCTGTTTATTTTTATAGTCCTCACTTGCTCGGCATAGGCGCAATCCGACCACAAGGCAGATTTAAATTATAACAATCAAATTACAAGATAGATGGCAAAAGGACACTCTAGAATTATTGGACTCTCGTTGAGCCTGTGTTAATGGTGCTACATTTTGATCAAATGCCTCCAAGCATACTTTTTATTTGTTCAGCCTTAAAACGTGCTTTTAGATCTTATACGGAATGGCTTAGGAATTTAGGTGGTAATGGCACCGAGTAAAGAAATGAACGCATTCATTTAACTAGTTTCCTGTTTCTTTTTCGGTAATTCCTAACCTTTTTCTGCACAGTTATTTACGTAACTGCTCGTACCTTTTTTACCACAATACTGAGATTAGGTAAAATGTAATAGCATAAATAATGCTAGGTCTGTCTACAATAATACAGCCCAACTATGAACTGTATATCGAGCGATTAGTATAATCTTATATATGAGTATATATAAAAAAATGATGTTTCTTTGTTTGTGCCCTATAGGCTCGAAAACTACTGGACTGTGAACTGTGTAAAAGTGCAATGTTTGTTCTTATTAGTGCCAGAAGTTTTTAGGGAGTAGTTTGAATTGTAGAAGAAGTTGGGGGCGCACAATGATGACTTAGCAGTAAAAAATGTGGATTTCATGATATTAATTGAATGGAATGGTAAAAACGATATGAATCAAATAATTATTTGTGGTAAAATGTGGTGTACGTGATGACGAAGAGAGAGGTCTGCGCATAATGTATGACTTGGAAGTTAATGGTTGAAGAAGTCGAGGAGAAGAAAGACATGGCACGATCAAGTGAAACAATTACTTATTATAATACAATAATAGTATATCCACTTTTACAATGCACCAAGTGTCAGGTACAGTAGAAACTTTACCCCGAACCATTCATAATTTCCCGAGCAAGGCCGGGTACACGTCAGCTAGTACATAGTACCTATATACTTATTATAAATATTATTCATGTCGTTTTCTCTGATTACTTTAATCCTCTGTTATTATATTTCTTAGCATGCTTTAAACTTTCAAAAGTTAAAAAAATGCTAGTCATGAGAATAAAAATAATTCAAATATTTTGTTCGATTTAACTTTTTTTGTAAATGTAATTTTAAATTCAAATGCGCTTAATAATGTTAAAAAGTTATTAAAACAAAATTTTAAAAAATGTAAGTAATATTTTTTTAATTCATCGCGGATTTCAATTTTAATGTGACTTCACGAGAAAAGATATTATATCGTTTTAATTATAAAATTAATAAGATACACAACAACTGGTCTGGTATCTATGTGAGGATATTGTGTCAGCCCTTTATTAGCAGCAGACACATACCTGGACGGATGACGAACCTCGTGCTGGCACTGTTGGTGGACTCTCTCGCTGTAGCAGCTGGTCCAGTTTCTTCACCACCTAGGATTCTTGCTGGAGAGTCTCCATCTTCTATCTTCGTGTCACCTGTTCCTCTTCTTCATTTTACTTAACTTAATATCACTTTATTTTTGTAATTTTTATATATTTTGTAATACCTGCATCAACTGTAAAGCGCCCCTGAGGTGATATCTCACAAAAGCGGCGCTATACAAATTGTCCAATAAATAAATAAACTCTTATACCGCACCTACTTGGAATTTGTAAAGCTTGCCTTAAGATTTTAAATTTTTACTCGAAATCGAAAGAATTGAAAAGTAATGAATATCTTTAGAATTCAACAGAATAAAATGAACAATAACAACAACATTCCAAGTTCGGGGAATTCATAATTCAAGAGTTCCAATAACTCGTCGGAGTTCCTATCTCTAGCAAGATAAGAATAATATAGGTATATTATATGTAAGATAGGAAACAACTATCTGTTTGTTTTGAAATAGCATTATGAAGTTATATGTTAAGTTAAGTATGTATATTATTTCTTTTAAATTAATAAGTATATTCAATTTTATTTGAAATACTTTTTTAATATCTTTTGAAGGTTATACCAATATGTCATTGAAGAATAAGATAAATCTAAATGAAACATGAAATGGCACAAGACGTAGAAAAATAAAAAGGGTAACGGTCTCAACTGGGATTCGAACCCAGGATCTCTGGGTTTCATGATGATACTACATGAAGTGAACTGCAGAAAACGTCCCGAGAAAGACATGAATTAAAGAATGATTTGTGGTGTAAGGAGAATGTATGACTTAGAAGTGACTGGTTGAAGAGGTCAAAGACGCCCGTGGAAGACATGGGACGATCAAGTAAAACAATTACTTATTACAATACAATATCTACATCAACCTATGTTCTTTATTTTTTATACTTTTTTTCTGTACTTTTTTCTCTGTACTACAATATAAACCACTGTAGTCATTTGTAAAATGTGTATTCAAGAATAGACATAAATAAATAAATAAATACAATAATATTATTTCCACCTTAAAGATTGCACCCAGTTGTCAGGTACTCTAGAATTCAAACCATTTATAAGTCCCCGAGCAACGCCGGGTACACCTCAGCTAGTATTGTAATAATTATAACTAGTTCTTAGTTATTGAATTTTGTATTGATGTGATTTCATGCAAATTTGCGCTATTATCCGATAAACCAATGTTTTTCCTCGGGTTCGTTCGCGTTAAAAATACTGCATGTCATTTATTTCGCGATTACTTTCATAGCAAACTTCCTTTCATAAATTTGAATTTAATTGAAAGACATATTTTATGCTTTTTAAAAATTCCCTCGTGTCCACTGCATTCTTCATCCCGTCAATTCCATTACAATATCTTTATCGCCGTGCATGGCGAATGTGATAAGTTTTTAAATTAATAAAATAATCCTTTCCTTTTCTATGAATTCACAATCAATCCGGAGGCATTTTTTATTCCGCCGAGTTCTTGCTACGTTTTAATAATACAAAATGCGCATCAGGGCTGCATAAGTGTGCGTGGTGTGAGTGTGTGCGACCGGTTGACCTTGAGTCGCAAGTGGGCCGGTCGCGCGCAGGCGCCGCGCCCACCTCCCACCGCCTCCCACTCCCCCTGCCCCGCGCCCACCCGCTCGGAGTCCCGGAGTAGCCGCCTCCTGAGGAGATTGGATACCGTTCACAATGCTGAATACACACCTCCTCGCGGTTATGCTGCCCCGATACTCCGGTGAACGAAACCGCGAAGCTGCGGCGGTTGAGCGGATGAACAAATTCTGTGATTTTTTCTTGGAATGAATGAACGAACACCTCCTGATCGTCAGAAATTATATAGAACCTATGTTGTGCAATTTCAAATTGAATTTTCGTTATAGTTCTTAAGGTTACCAATAAATTGAATCCAGCCTATTTTTAATTTTTATACCCACTATTAGTTTTATTTTAGTGACTCAAATAGTTATCTCGTTACTTCGTTATTATATTTAAAAAAAAATACTTTTTAATTTTCTTTATCTTTCTCCATATACCAGTAGATTTTTTCTTTGTTATTGATTATTTTTTACATGCCTTAAATAAAAGTTAAAGTTTGTAGGTACACTTCCGGCCCATACTACCACAAAGCCAAAACCGCGTTGCTTCAATCCTCCCGCATTTCTGCTCTCCTAATCAAATAGGAGGGACTTCAAAACAGATCGGCGTGGCTTCGCAGTCCGCGCCACGCCAAGCTTCCCGGCTACCAACACCATGACAAATTTCCCTATATATACACTAAGCTTCACCAATACTTGCAACGATAATAAGTTGCCTGCACCAATACATTTTTATACTCCGCCCATAGATTTGCTTCTATTTTATACGTAGCTCATCCCTCCTCAATTCTGCTCTCCCAGTACGGGCTTCAGGAATCTCCGTAACCTGATTTGACATTTGATGTTTTGAAATGGTTTCTTGCACGCAACGTGACCGGCGGCTTTTGTTTACGTGGTGGTTTTTCATAACAATGATGTAATTACGTAATCGGCCGAGGCACCGACCCACCTGAATTTTGTAGTGTGAAGTGGAAATTATGGAATAAGAATAATGGATTCCAATAAAAGGTTCCTTGTACGGTTTCGTCATAATGTTTTTTGCATTCAGTTTCTTATTAAAATTCACTGATGGGCGCATACTTAATTACTGTATTATGTAACTTTGTTTTTTTTTACTAGAAATTATTTTAATTTTGGTTGAAATGTGTATGCATATACGAGTACAATTCAAAACACCTTTAAAATGATATAGTCAATAAAAAGTGATATAAAAGCGATGAAACAAACTAACCCTCAAACCTAATTTAACATAGTTATTGTTTCATCACTTTATATGACTATATTACTTTTTAAATGTGTATTAAGTTATCCGGTTACCTTAAATTTCATAAGGTTAATCTTGACAAGTAAAGTCAGATATCGTGATTTTTCAAGGGTCAGCGTTTTTTAACTAACATGCATGTTAAGTCTTCAGAATATAAATCTTTTCTCTTTTTGAGTAATTCAGTAATTGAGGAAATTAAAAAAGAATAATTTTATTATGACCTGTTTATTTTTTGTCAGTTCAAGATGTAAATAACATTGAGAGTTAAAAATAGATGCTTTGACTTGAAATATTCTGATAAAAAATGGCACTAATATTTTTCCAATTTTTTATTTAAAATTTTCTTCCACCCGTGACACATTATTTATCAAAATTCGTAATGATAGCAATATTGACATGTCCAATATTTCCCATGAGTGACGGGGGTGACCTGATTGCGGCGTTGCTGCTATAAACTTTATCGATCCCAGTGACTGTCTATAAGTGACTGGCAGTTCAGTGGTGACCAGTGATTTTATTTTTGGGGAATATTCATCTACATAAATTGTGAAATCTCTTTGAGATCGTCTCCTTATGTTAATTATTAGGGAATGTTGAGGACAGAACTTTTTTAATTTTATGGAATAGTGGAAATTCTGCGACAAGTTGATAATATATATATATATTGCGGCCGGCCAATGTACACTAGGGTGGTTACAAAAAATCAATGTTGGAAATTTTTTGTGCTGACCCCCCTAAAAGCTGCCAATTGGCTAAAAAATGAGATTGGTGAAGTTTCAGCCCAATTGAATAAGGTTAACTCGTGCCTCATCAAGGTTGAAGTTTAACTTTCTTTAAAAAATTTTTTTTTTTTTTAAATACCTAACAATATTGCAAGATTTAATTACATGTGCTGTCCAGATTTTGCTTTATTTATTTCCTCAATTGGTACATAAAAAAGGGTGTAGTTAAAACTGTTTTCAAAGTAAATACATCACAATTCAAATTGAAAATGATAGATTTACGAGAAAAAAAATGCAAAAAAGTATAAAAAACAAGAAGAAATAATAATGTTCAAAGTTTTATTATTTAAAATATACAAAAGAAAGCATTATCAAAGAAAGAAGTTATTCTTATTATTATTTACATTTACAATTAATTATCAGATTAAGGTGGTAATGGCTTAGATAACGTGGCTTTTGAAGAGTCAGGAAAAAAAATTCGATATTCCGATACAACTTGTAACAGAAACTGTCGTTGTTCTTCGTCTTTTGTCAAACAGGAATTGAAGTCTTGGATTAATTTTACTCCTCTTTCAGCTGTGTCATTGACAACCTTGAAACCGTTCACTATTTTTTTTTTGCTTTTAAATAATGTGCATCTTCACACCATATATCAGGATCCGTATTTAAAAATTCTGTATAAATTTCAAATCTTTTGAAAAAATTTAGAGTTTGATGAGAAACAAAAAATCGATATCTTTGTCCAATAAATTATTCACTTGATGGAGACTGAGTTTTGCTTTCACATGTTTGTTCTTCAATTGGAATTAATTGTAGACTTTTTAAAGCCATGCTTGTATTGACACTTTTTTCTAAATTTTCATCGAAGAAAAAAAATGCGACTTGCTCAGAATTGAGGTACCACAGATGATTTATCATTTTAGACAGTGCCTTATCTGCAAGTTCTCTATCGGTTTCTCTATATATTACAAGAGATTTTAAAAAGGATTTAATTGTAGGTCTTGGTTGGGGGCCAAGGTGGGTTTGGGGGCGTTAAACCACGCTTTTACATAAATGTTTATTAAAAATAAACAAATGTCAGTGATAGCTTTTTTTCTAAATTTGTTAATGTAAATTCATCCCTGAAAAGATATATTTTGATACAATAAATGGCATTTGCCATCCATCTAGCGTGATGAATGGCAGGAACTTTGAATATCTTATCTATCTTTTATAGTATCTTTTGGGGGAGTACGTCCTATTCTTTGTAATCATCCCTTGGCTGTTGGTTTTTGAATTGTTATATTTCATCTGAATTCCCTATATTACGTCTATTATTTTTATCTTCAATAGCAGTTTTGTATTTTGTCTTGTCTAGCTTCGACCACCCAGTCTGAAAGTTTTAAAAAATATTTGAGTGGGGTCCAGTAGTTGTTCCCATTTGTAAATCAAAAACTGATTTGAGAATAATTTCTAAAATATGGTGGCGACATGCTAAATAAAGAAGATTTTGCTCTAATAATTGATCCAACAAAACGCAGGTTCCGTTGAAGGGACCAGTATTTACCGCAGTGGTATCAAAACACAATGCCTGGATTTTCTCAAGTTCTCCCCACTCTTCAACTGCTGAAAATACCTTTCAAGGGATATAACTATAAACCAGATAATAACCATTAACTTGCAATTCCTAAAAACATTTATAGAGTTGAAAAAAATGTTTGTTTTATGTTTTATTATATATTATATTATTTTATTAAATATGATGTTGTTTATTATGTTGTTTAATAATGTATAATGTTCAAAGGAAACAAAATTTGATCAAAAGTGATTAAATTAAGTTTTTTTTTTTTTGCAAAAAATCGTTTTTTCATATTTAATCTCGATGAGGCACGGGTTAACATTATCCAATTGAGCTAAAACTTTCCAAATCTTATTTCCTAGACAAATGGCAAATATTAGGGGGGTCAGGCCGGCATTAGGACGAAAATATTTTTTCACCTTATACCTTGTAACCACCCTAATGTACACGTTTTACCCAAGTTCACTTTGAAAGTTCATAACTTTGTCATTTTTGGATAACTATATCGAAAAACTCATTTAACTGTCGTTATTAACTCTTTAATTTTAATACATTTTCATTCCATTAAAAACATAGGAGACAACCTCATTTAGAATAACTACTTTCTTAATAAAAAAATCTCAAATATGGGGAATCTATATGTATAAGGAATGCACATCACTATCGGTTACTTTTTAGTGATATTGACGGGCGATGTTGTGTCATTGCGACTGGAACCAGCAAAAACAGAATAACCGATAAACGATGACAGCGATAACAGTGACAGTAACCGGTAACCTTTCCGCGTACATGACGTATTCAATATTCATATGCTCCGCATTATTTATATGGCGCAGGATCTTAGGCGCTTCAATGAACTAGGGACTGCGACTGACCGGCTCAATCAAGACAGATTTATATTTGATTATTGTTTATTGAGAATGCAGGTAGAACATTGAAATAGATAACCCCTTTGTTAGAAAGTGAAGGAGCTATAAACTCGTTGCCTTAAAAGGGTGTGACGTCACGGGACATGCGCGGCGGTACTGCAGCACTGTCATCAGAATTATGAATTGTACTGCGTGTGAATTCACGGGACACCATTGCATACATTTCACCAATGTTAACTTTGTCATTTTAGAGACATGCAAAAACTAGTTTTACCGTAATTAGTAAACTCTTTAAAATATAACAAATTTTCATCAAAATAATAGTAAGGGTGCCATCTCATTACTGTTAATTCCCTGCTGTAGGTAGGTACTGCCTTTCAAACATGAAATTCAGTTTAATTTCTAGGTAGGTATGGTTTTTTCACGCCATACGCGTTTACCTATATTATAATCGCCTTCTGGTGGAAACCACAGAATTTATTGATGAATAATTGCTAAGTTTACTGGGGGGATATTTCACTATCTTCTCGATAATCTATCAAAAGCACTATCAGTCGGAGTTTTGTTACTCGAATCTATGATAATGGCTATACAGGATGTCCGGGGGTAAAGTGCACAAACTTCGGGAGGTGATTCTACATGACAGTACAAATAAAAAAAGCAAATACGCTGTCCGTCTCGTTCCATCAGCACGGTAACAGACGAGACAGCGAGAGTGTAGCGGTGTGATCAGTGGAGACATGTCATTTGATTTGTTTGTTTTAAAATGAAAAATAATCATTAGACAACAAAATGACGTCTACGTTATTTACATCAAATATAATCTTCTGGTTAAAATCTTTCTGGGTACGAACTGTTACACCTGTATATCGAATAAGTTTAATCTCCTGCGAGTATTTATTTATTATAATGGATAGTTATCGAGGGATACGTATATAGTTATGGATTGGTGAAATACCCCCTCAGTTTAATAACCGTATCGGAATAGCCAAGTAAATTCTTAGCAACCTTCCTCTCTTGCTTCCCTTGTCCCACTTCATACAGCCCTTTTCCTTTTGTGGAGATAGCATAGCATAAAGTAGGTAAGGTATTCAATGATGTTGAAACAAACTAAATGTTGCCTTTGAAAAGGGAGTAAAACAGTACCCGCCGTGAATTTCCTACTCGATCTGTCGGACTATTAAGCCGCAGAAAAACATGGTAGTAACTCGCCCAAAAGCATGCCAGTAGCGGTCTCCAGCGTGCCGCGAGTAACTCAATTTTCCCATTCGTGTTGCTCGTATGCCTTTCAATCGCACGGCGTTTAATTTTGACCTTGGTAAGAGGTTGGGGAGTGGTGATGCGCGGCATGTCAGAACGTGCTCTAGTGAAAATGTGCGTGCGCTATTTTTTGTTTTTCTTTTTCGTGATATTTTCGCGATCAAAATATCGGCTCGGTGGGGCGATAAAAAGACTCATTATGAATTTCAATATGCACTATCGCAGCTAGCATTGCTTGTAGAATACAGGTTCGCCTCTTCACAAAAATAACATTATTGCAGTTCGTTTCTTATTTCTTCCGGGACCTCCATCTCGACCAGCTATGTGCGTAGCTAGCATGCCTGTATCTAGCGTGTGTATACTGACCCATAAGCTCGCGAGCAGTTGACATGTTAGTACTTGACAAAAGTATGCTTTTTCACTGGCATGAGTACCAGCGGCTTAGTACTTTGTCGATGGTTAGACTGCTTTATATTAGAAATATCACCTTTTCCGACTTACTTTCGGTTAGGTCCATTGACAACATTAAATAACAATAAGTTACAGAGGTCTTGTATTTTACGCTGACACGTTGTTATTATCATCTAAATTCATAGATCAGTGGAAATTTGTATGATATATAGCGTAAAACAGAAATAACCATACATACGATATAGTAATATTATGTATCTACTATCTACCGATATCATGATCCGTAAATTGTATTCCGTACTAATGCATGATGGACATGAACGGGCCGTAAACGGATTGATGGAAAATGACGGTAATGTAATGAATAATGTTATGAAGCGGTGTTAAGTCTTATTTAAAAGTAATTATTTAAAACACCTCTTCAGAACAAGTACCATTCATAGCATTAATTTTGATTAAAATTATAGAGAGCACGGTCTGGCAACAAATAGACCGCCGGGCAGTCTATTGTTTGTTTCCGTTTCCTTTCGCGGGGCACTCTGGAATTGTGACACGAGCGGGGCGGCCGTGTAATGATCGCACAGTCAATTAGATTATAATTCATTTTTACCCTGGATGGGCGATCGTATTAAAAAAGTGTACATCAGTATTCCTGATGCGGGTTATTCGGTTCTTTTTTACAAAAACCAAGTCGGTGCAGGTTCTATTAAATAAACGTCCGTATAATGGATGACCGTGTGTGTGTTCGTGAAGATCACAAATAATGTTCTACTGAAGTTTATATACGCGATCCCTTGCAAATCGTTATACCGCGGACTCCGGGAAATGAAGCATTCACCTCAAGTGGCGCGATACAAGCCGTATTTTTCTTAATAAGAAACGGATAATAAAATCACAAGCCCGGACGGCACCCGCTCAAGTAATCTGCCGATCAGCTCAATGGATGGATTCGCTCCATTGATGTTACATAAACGATAGACCCGATACGCTCCAGAACCGCTTATCAGCCACCTTGTCGGAGACGCTGGACCCGTCTCCTGGACCAAAGCCCTGATGGTGCCAGCTCGATCTGTCGGGGACAGACCACCGCCGGCCGTATAGAAGCTCCCCGCTCACTTCCCGTAATTAAGTGGTTAATCAGTTTTAGATAGAATTAAAAAACCAATTATTGATCCCTGGGGGTAAGTGCCGAGTCATAATATGTAACATGTTAACTTAAATATATTCTCCATGTTTTATAATGTGCAAAAACAAAACTACAGCTTTCATTTCACTACAATCAGTAGAACCTGTAATCCTTTGTGTGCCCATGCCTTGGCGACAGTTTCATGCTCTGCCCATCCCGAACATTACTCGAGGACCGAGTATTGGCGCGCAGAAAATCTGCAAAGTTCTGGATGGCATTTAATATAAAATATGGCCGGTAACAATTGGCGCCTCAACGTGTTTTGGCTCGTGGTGATTGCATGTTGTGCTGATTTTGGTGAAATGTTTCATGATTAATTGACATAATATTGTATCACTTATGTCTAGTGATTTGAATATTGTTTCATAACCTCAAATACACTCAGTATTCTTGTAACGATAATTCATAATTTGCGTTATTCTATGGTAAAATCTTGCGTAAACTTTCATCTTTCATGAAATCTATGATTTATCTATGCTTTTGTAGCTGTCAAATTTTATGTCAACACTAATTGGTAAACAAGATGATTATATGGGAGGTTATGTCAAACTGTCTAATTCATAATTATTTACGATTATTTTACGATGTCATTCACTTGTTTGTTCAAGGCATATTTGCGTTTTATAATATTATTAGATTTTTACGCTAATATACATAATATTAAAAACATTTATGTCGGCGTTCTACAATACAAATTGTAAGTCCACATTACAATCGATATGCGTTTTAATTACTCGTAAGTCAACAAACACTCAATATTATTTATATACATACCTACGTCATTTTTTTTTTTCGCCCAAATTAAATGATATCTTTGATTGACAATTACATTAGGCCGACGTTTAATAACGTTTCACAATATAATAGGGTGGTCCATTTTTCGCAATTCTCATTAGGGTGGAGCATATTTTTTTTAACAATTTTTTTTTGTTTTTTTTCACAATTGTACAATAGAAGTTGAGCTAATATTACGTCTAATGATACTACAGCCGTCAATGAAGAGTTTCTTTTGTTTTATAAACAAAAAAAATTAAATATTTATTTTTCTCTTCTTTTACTTCTTTCTTCCTATCTGAACATCAAAGAACGTAATCATGTCTTCACCAATACCAATACCAAATATCAATGGGGCTTCGAAGGAGGTTCTCATTAAAGAACTTAAAGACAGGAATATTGATCCATCGTCGACTTCTCATGAGTTACGTTTACAGGCGCGCGCTTATAATAAAGAGATTAAAACACCTGCTATAAGTGAAGTGAATTCTGAATCATCGGATTCTGAATTAGACGACACAACCATTAAGAAAGCCCACATAATTAAACAAACGAAGATTATTTATAGGGACTCACACTCAAATAACGTAGACGGTTGGAAACTGAAATATGACGGAAAAAGTAGTGTAAGGGAATTCTTACTATTAATTGAGGAGAAATGTAGGACAAAAAAATTTTAACCAGGATCATCTTGTACGCGTTTTTCCTGATCTTTTAGAAGGTTTAGCACTCCTGTGGTTCAGGTCTATTTACACTCAGGATTTGAAATGGGACGATCTTTCAAAACTTTTGATAAGACAATTTGAAGCAAACGACCTTCAAACAGATCTTAAGGTAAAACTATTTAACATGACACAACCTAAAGGTATGTCAGTGCTAGAATTCACTCTCAGAATGAAATCATTAAACAATATGCTTGAAGCTAAACTACCGGAATTAGAACTTTTGCGGTTGGCAAAAAAAGCTTTATTGCCTATGTATACAAATTTACTAGTCTCAAGAGATATATCGACATTCGAGCAATTGACTACTCATGCAGGCAACTTGGAATCTTATGCATCACTGTCGGATGATTTCGTATCTTTCAACGTTTCTCAACCAAAAGTAGACTTACCTGTCACTAATAAACCGGAGAAATTTGATAGTACTGCTAGACAAACACCTAATTTTAATAATAATAATATTCATAGACACCAAGGTTATAGCCAAAATCAGTACAGAAAACCAAATAACAACAATTCCAACAACTATACTAAAGTTAGTCTTGGAAACAGAGATAATAATTATAAATACAATAAACCGTCTTCTTCTACTTCTAACACATATACAAAAACTGCACACGAAAATTCTAGAACGTTTTACAATAAACCATTCTGTTCATATTGTAAACTATCGGGACACGTTATAGAAGATTGCAGGAAGAAAAATTCAAGGTCTAACAATCCTAAAGTGGGAGCTATCAATGACAAAGCTCATAAAAAGTCAAAAAACTAGGTCGGAGTCTCTCTTGCTACAAGCCGTCCTTGGCGCAGAGGAAAAGCGAGTGGGAGAGTTGGCTCCGAATAGTTGATAAATTTCTTTCATCCCCATCAACCGGAACAGTGGGCCCGCTGCCACGGGAGATGGCTATTGAAAATGATAACCGTCCTTATACTTATGTACATATTATAAATAATTTCTACAGTGGAATGCTAGACAGCGGCGCTTCATTGTCATGTCTAGGAGGCAATAGTTATAAAATTTTTAAGGAATTAGGTATTAAGTTAGTTAAAGTTAAGTTTAGTGTTTATACAGCGGACGGTTCAAACCAACCAGTCTTAGGGACAATGTCATTGCCGGTCACGTATAAATCATCCACAAAGGAAATTCTTTTCTACGTCATCCCGACATTGTCGCCTTCAATTATTCTAGGAGTTAACTTTTGGAAGGAGTTCCACATCGCACCGGAACTGTTTTCGAAAGCTACTCTTCCTGTTTCGGAAGGAAATATTAGTGGGTTGCGGGCTATTCGGCCAGCCTCATCCCTAACTATTGAAGAGAACAGGGAACTCTCTAAAATAGTTAAAAAATTCGAGTCAATTTCTTTTGAAAAAAAGGGGTTAGGTCTAACACACTTAGTTAAACACAAAATAATTACAACAGGACCACCCATCAAACAGCGGTATTACCCTCTTTCACCCGCACGGCAGAAACAATTAGAAACAGAAGTTGATGAAATGCTAAAATTAGGGGTTATTCAACCTTCTCGTTCACCATGGTCCAGTCCAGTAATAATTGTAACAAAAAAAGACGGAACAGCTAGATTCTGCCTTGATTCTCGAAAAATTAATAACGTCACGGTACGTGATAGTTACCCTCTTCCCTATATTGCGCGTATCCTAGATAAACTGGGCGGTGCCAGATATGTTTCCTCGATTGACCTCTCCAAGGCATTTTGGCAAATAGCCTTGGACAAAAAATCATGTGAAAAGACAGCATTTGTTGTTCCTGGGCGGGGCCTCTTTGAGTTCACTCGCATGCCGTTTGGTTTGAAAAATGCTCCTAGCGAATTACAAAGACTAGCGGATGCATTGTTTGGACCTGATTTCGATGATAATGTTTTTTGCTATTTAGATGACCTTATATTAGTATCGGAAGACTTGAAATCACATTTAAACTTGTTAAATCGGGTGTACGAACGTCTACGAGACGCGGGTCTCACCATTAACTTAAAAAAGTCAGAATTTTGTAAAGCCGAGCTTAAATACTTGGGCTATATGGTGGATTCCCAGGGACTTCGCACTGATCCAAGTAAGATAGATAGTATTAAAGATTTTCCTATACCGAAAAATGCTAAACAAATTCGGGCATTTGTTGGCCTGTGCGGTTACTTTAGACGGTTTATCAAGGGATTTTCAAGCATTGCAGCTCCTTTAACAAGTATTACTGGTTCAAAAAAGGGAATTAGTAATTTTAAATGGTCACCGGAAGCTGAATCCGCATTTATTGCACTAAAGCAAGCACTTACTTTGTAGCAGTGACGATTCCACTGCTGACTTCCTCAAGCGAACGAACATCACTACCATGCTCCCACGTGACCTTGGACGGCGGACGCGAGGTGGCGTAACGCATTTCAAGGAAAGAAGAAGGAGTTTTAATCTGGCAGCCAGCAGGTCGACATTACCAACACACTACGAGATGGATTCGGGGAACCGGCCCAGAGTACTCACGCAAGGAATCTACTTCAACCTACGTAATGTAGTTTAATTCTTTAATCATGGTTTATCCTTAAATTAGCTATTTCAAGTTTTCCTGTTTATCTAAAAAATAGGATGGCGCTCATAATATATTTTCAGTTTAGTTTCATTTTTAAATAATTATTACGTGACATTAACTTCGTTTACGTGACCTTGTCTCTTCGAGGGAAGGCACGACCCTGTAGATATATTATTATTCTTCACCCATCTTAATCATGATTATTAATTTATTAATCTATTTGTTTATATGAATAAATCTTTATTTTACTAATAAGAGTTTTCATTATGTCTCATGCTCTGGTTATTTCCTTATTTTATTCACACATGTTTCACATATTATACAAACACATGTAGCGAGCACTAAGAATTCCATTTATTACGCCACATTTTGGCGCACCAACATAGTAATAGCCATTACGGTTCATTTTTGGCGCGCAACGTGCCCTTTACCTTAAAATCCTGTTATATTGGCGCTACAACGTGGTAAACCTATAGTAAACTTAGTTAATTTATGTCACATTTTTTCTGGGTATAAATTTTTTTTATTGCTACATTGAGATTCTTGTGAGGGTGCTTTGGTCCCGTCCGTTTCGTTTTGTGTTGGTAAGCATGTCTTTGTTATTCAGTTTATTACGCTCTAATCCTGCTTGTTTCAGATTGAGGCTCAAATTTTGTGTTGTAGTAAATAATATGTCACCATTCGGCTAAATACCTACTTTATTTAGCTCATTTTGAAATATTTGTGTTCCCTTGTCTTACTTTGAATTTTAAATTCATATCCCTTCAACTTATATTTATTCAAAAGATAACTTGGAGCAATTGTCATCATATCACTGCCATTATCGTAATTGTTTTTATATAATTTTATTTATGCATTATAGCGGTTGTCTTAATTTTTTGGATGAATTACGGCCGGCGGAGTATTATTATTATGTGCCATCGTAGGAATCCAATATACCTACTGCCTATTTCACTCTAATTGCGGCCGGTTGGAACAATACATTGCTACGAGATTTTCGTTGCTGGGTTCCTTCACATTGCCGTTGGATATGAGACGTCAAGTATTCAATGGGAATTATCAAGGTCCAGTTTATCATTATCATCATGGATAAGAGGTCATATTAAATACTTTATTTTATAGTTTTCGGTTGAGTTGTTGATTGCTTTTACTGAAGTTTTGTATATAGTTTGTGTTAATTTCTTTGGAATCTATCAATAACTTGGATTGATGAATTATTTAATGGGAATTTATTGGCATCTTGCTCTAGGTTAAACGTTTTGAATTATTGTCGGTTCCTTTCAATTTACCATGGCTCACGTATTTTGATTGCAATTGCGTTAATTTCAAATTTTTAACAATCACTAAAATCTTAAATCTTTCACAGGCATAATATTTTTAGGAATAGTTTTGAGGGGTTAAATCATGGGTTATTTGGAAACCTTTATCCTAATGTGTGTTACGAGTGATAGGTGCTGTTATTACCTGTAATTTACATATTACATATGTTGGTTAGTCTCGAGGGGTTAAATTGTATAACAGTTTATTTTTAAATTCAGGTTAATTTGCTTTAATAATCTGATAGCGTTTCATTTACAAAAGCGCATTGCATTTGAGACGGCATATTATTTTATTATGAATAGTTATCATAATGTACTTTGATTTTTGGGTGCTGATTTGAAGAGGATTATTTTTCTAAAACTTTTGGAGATTTAAGTTAACTTTTGGGGTTATATTTCTATGTTATAGCGCTTTCTTTGGGGTTATCTTATTAATTACTGTGGGAATTTAAATGCTATACGAATCTAATGTAATTTATTTTATTCAGAAATTAAAACTTTTTTTAACTCATCTTGTTGCAAATATAGATGTCGTTAATTGGGTTTATTATTTGGCTGTTATTGAGAAGGAATTTTATTTTCTACACTACTTTGCGTATTTATCATTTTCTGTTAGTATGGCTTCCGTGAAGGGTTATTAAATTCATACAAGAAATGATTGGTTTATATGTTGCATATTTAAATTGAATTGGTGGGTCATTCATGGCTTTGTTATAACTTACCTACTCTAGGGATTTTTTTTAAAAGGTTGTACAGAACTTTGTTTGAGCAGCAAATTTTATTTTTTTGCTAAGATAAGAAATCTATTATAACTTTCTTCCTTCGTTCCAATTTCAACATGAGTGGTTGAATTCTCAATGATTTAATTTTTTTTTTTTCATAAATTATAAATTCAATTTATATTAATTATTTTGAAGACAAACCTTTACTAAAGTATTATTTCGTTTCACAGCAGTCGTTTGGTTGTACATACCTTATTATGGGATTTTTATTGTAAATCGGATTACAGTTGGTTTCGTTATTCTACGAGCATTTAGGTAAATTTTATAATGCGTTGGGATTCAGTTCATTGAATTATTATTATTATTATATACACAGTTCTCGGTTCGCGGTGCATTCGCTAATGACATTATTATAATTACATACAAGTACATATACGTCGGGTTTTATACTTTTTTACTTTCATTATCATGTTTTATAGTTGGTTCGAGTCTATGAGTACCTTGGATAATAATTTACTTTATCAATTAGTGTTTACTTGTATTAATTAATACATTCTGTCATTTAGAATTACATAATTGGGATTCAACATTTATTTTATTATAGATGACACACCTTGCTTAGTTTTTTTTTTAAATAATATTTCTTACGACAAGATATATTACCTACTCATCGTTGTAATGTTTTATACACAAATCTTTCGGTATACAAATTTATTCTACGGTTTATCTCGGATGCTGTTAAGTTCATATTAACATATTTAACTATTTAATACTTTTCTTCGGCACTTTAGTTTGCAATTATTAAACTTTTATCAACTTTTTTTTGTTGGATTTTTATGGAACTTTGATACTGCCTAGTTGTTGGCATAAGTTTGATACTATTTTACGGGAACACAAATTTTCTTTCTCTTAGTTGCAAGTATACTTTCAACTGTTTCATGTTGGTTTTCATGGAGAATTATACAACTATAAGTTGTTTTGATGTTTTTGGTCGGTTTCTGAACAAATAGAAGCTGTCATCGATGTTCATATACATCTAATACTTCGTTTTTTTTTTCATTTTTAGAACGGTCACATATTGTTTACTTTTCTTTTTCGTAAACTTAAAAAGAAGAGCATTTGTCTTTTCCGGTTAAGAGGGATGCGATATTTTTTAAAAAGAGCACACATTCGACGTTCATATATGAACACGAATATGAACTTCGAATGGATGTTTTGTGTTGTCTTGTTTTGTCTTGTCGTTATTGTAATTGTCCATGGGGTAATTCGCGGCTTATTTTTCGGATTTCAACTTTAAGCCTCGTCTTTAATTTTGGTGGAAATTATTTCACTATTTTTATTCTTATCTTGCAGCGGGACGATATTAACGCGTGACATGTTAGTTTTCTAATCCTCTGAGTACGTTGTTTAATTGTTTTCGCGTTCCATGCTTTAGTTTTAGGGCCTCTGAGTTCGCAGCACAATTCTTTTGGAATTGATCGTGGAGATTAGATGTAGGATGTAGGTAGTTTCCTAGTCTTTCTCATCCGCAGGAAGAGAGAGGAACCCTTGGCGTAGATGTATTTCCTATGATGAGGGTAGGTCTCTTGTCCTCCGCAAATAAGATATGTATTTTGAAGTATATAGCGTTATGTCCAGGAATTTTCCGGGTTTTCCATCTCATTATGAGGTTTTATATGGATTGGTTGTACAAGTGATATTTGTTTAACAGTCGTTTTATTCAGCAATAAGACGTTTTGGGTATTTTATATAACGCATACGTTATTCTGGAAATTTATTTCAGGACTATATGAGTTCTGGGTTTTTCCGGTTTTCCTTCTCATTCGAGGATTTATATGGGTATGTTGGGATATATGTAGTTCAACAATCGTGGGGTCTTTTGTTCTGATAATTTTTTTTTAAATACAAAGTTTTTGGGATACTTTTTTTCTGTTTTGAAATATATACCGTTTGGTATGTTAATATACAACAATTATGACGTCTTGAACATATACGTTCATTCGGGATATTATCAGAGCAATGTTTATGATTCATGTTTTTCGTGTTCACCTTCTTAAGCACTTCTCCTATTTTAGGATAATTGCTTGACAAGATAATGGTAATAATTTATAAATTTATCATAATGATAATAACTTTTTTCTTCCTTCAGAAGAATATCATTCTTTATTTTTGAATTTTATCATTTTATTATATACCTTTGGTATTGAATTTACAATTTTCTTGAAACTTTATATGTTCTGTGTCTAATGATTGACAGTTTTTTCAATTGATTTTGAATATTTTAAATTTTGAGTATGATAAAATTTTTTTAATTAAAATTTAATTTTGGATTAATTTTTGTGAATAATCTCGGGAGTTGATATAATATTTCGGTTTGGTTTTCTGGTCTTATTATTCATACTTTGCAAAAAAAAAAAAAAGGTTTTGTGTACCTGGGTTTTTCCTTCTATTTTAGAATTTTTTCCGTGATTTTGTAACATATTTTCTATTTTGGGTCAACATATTTTAACTTTTGGTAGGTTTATACAACTTGAATATTAACATTAATTTTGATGTTTTATAACTTTAGTTCATTTGCGTGTTTGCATTTCACATTTGTTGAGGTCAAATGTTTTATAGGGTTCATTCATAGGTAACCTTTTGATTTGCTTCTTTATAATAATGCTTATATTTTCATAAACATAATTAGCAATGTTTTATTGAGTAGTTCATTCTTGTGGATAAACCATATAGGTAGGCAGTTTTAGATGTAGAGAACTTCACTTCAAGCGGTTGGTCATCATCACCAGATCTCTTCAACTACAAGTTGCCTTGAATGGGCAGAAGTATTCTTTCATGCATTTGGATGGTGTCAAAGAAGTTTCTTCAACTACATGGAGCATCATTTTTCATATCAACCTTCTTATAGTTGCCTTGAATGGGCAGAAGTATTTTCTGCAGCTGGTGCATCTGTTATATATATCTCTTCAGTGGGCCACTTTGGGTCTTTAAGTTATATGAAGAAATCATGATCTGAGAGATTCCGGCAAGATTATCTACGGGCAAGTAGGTTCTCTTCAGGAGGTGCCAGGTGGACCTCATTATTTCCAGGAGGAAATATTTTCTTTTGGTGAGGGGGTAATGTAGCAGTGACGATTCCACTGCTGACTTCCTCAAGCGAACGAACATCACTACCATGCTCCCACGTGACCTTGGACGGCGGACGCGAGGTGGCGTAACGCATTTCAAGGAAAGAAGAAGGAGTTTTAATCTGGCAGCCAGCAGGTCGACATTACCAACACACTACGAGATGGATTCGGGGAACCGGCCCAGAGTACTCACGCAAGGAATCTACTTCAACCTACGTAATGTAGTTTAATTCTTTAATCATGGTTTATCCTTAAATTAGCTATTTCAAGTTTTCCTGTTTATCTAAAAAATAGGATGGCGCTCATAATATATTTTCAGTTTAGTTTCATTTTTAAATAATTATTACGTGACATTAACTTCGTTTACGTGACCTTGTCTCTTCGAGGGAAGGCACGACCCTGTAGATATATTATTATTCTTCACCCATCTTAATCATGATTATTAATTTATTAATCTATTTGTTTATATGAATAAATCTTTATTTTACTAATAAGAGTTTTCATTATGTCTCATGCTCTGGTTATTTCCTTATTTTATTCACACATGTTTCACATATTATACAAACACATGTAGCGAGCACTAAGAATTCCATTTATTACGCCACATTTTGGCGCACCAACATAGTAATAGCCATTACGGTTCATTTTTGGCGCGCAACGTGCCCTTTACCTTAAAATCTTGTTATAACTTCTGCCCCAGTCTTAAGTTGTCCAGATTTTTCGAAACCCTTCGCTATACACTGTGACGCAAGCTCCGTAGGCATTGGGGGGGTATTAATTCAAACTATAGATGGACAGGAGCACCCTATAGCTTATTTTTCGAGATGCTTAAACGTTCACGAACGTAATTATGGAATAACTGAGCGCGAACTTTTAGCCGTACTAGACTCCGTTACACACTTTAGACCATACATTGAAGGAACTCATTTTACAGTTGTAACCGACCACTCAAGCCTAAAATGGTTAGGTTCTCTGTCCAACCCCAGCGGTCGTCTCGCGCGTTGGAGTTCACGCCTATCCCAATTCTCGTTTGACGTAATCCATCGTAAAGGTACTCAACACATAGTCCCAGATGTCCTTTCGCGAATGGATCTTGCCGAAATCTCCATTATAGATTCAGGAAATATTCAAGATGAGTGGTATCAAAATATTTGGAAGGGTTGTCAAGAATTTCCCCAACGTTTTCAGAACTTCCAAATTCGGGAAAACGAACTATTTCGTCACACGAAAACTCGTTTAGCACTGTGTGAAGACACTGCGTGGAAAAAAGTAATTCCTCAAGAAAAAAGATTAGACATTTTAAGTAGTGTTCACGAGTCTATTCGATCTTGTCACCCCGGCGTTTTTAAAACTTATAAAAAAGCACAATTACGGTATTTTTGGCCAAATATGTACAGAGACATTAAACAATTTGTAAATCGCTGTACGGTCTGTAAGGCCCACAAAATCAGTACGGCCTCACCTAACGGTATTTCATCACATCCAAAAAAAGTTACACGTCCAATGCAAATGTTATCGTTGGATTTGGTAGGTCCATTACCGAGAAGTTACTCTGGTTTTACCGTTATTTTATCCTGTGTCGATGTTTTTTCAAAGTTTACCTGGCTGTTCCCGTTGCGCAAAGGTACCGCGCGAAGCATTGTGAAGAGTTTAGAAGAAAGTATCTTTCTTGTACATGGCGTACCGCGCACCATTGTTTGTGATAACGGCCGTCAGTTTGTATCCAAAGAATTTAAGGACTTATTAAATAATTATAATATACCTCCTCCGTTTTATAACTCTTATTATACCCCTCAAAATAATGTGGTAGAGAGATATAACCAAACTTTGGGCACCGCATTATCGATATTAGTTGAATCAGACCACCGTAATTGGTCAAAATTTTTACCACAAATACAATCAGCTATGAACAATTCCGTAAATTGCGCTACGGGTTTTACACCTTATTTTCTAATGCATGGTCGGGAGCAAATATTAGACGGTGATTTGCATCGTAACCCTATAGCTGATACGGAATCTAATTTACAAAATTGTACTAGTCAGAGAATCTACGCACAAAAATTAGAAGAACTGTCATCAGTTTATGAGCAAGTCTCAGATGCTTTACTAAAAGCTTATCAAAAAGGAGCAAACCATTATAACCTGCGGAGAAAACATGTTAGTTTTCAAGTCGGAGATAGGGTTTGGCGTAGAAATTTCGTCCAATCAAACGCTTTAAATTACTTTGCACAGAAACTAGCTCCACGCTTTGTGCAAAATATAGTCGTGAAGAAAAAATCAGACTTAATCTATACATTAGCAGACCTCAAAGGTAAGGAAACTGGTAACTTTCACGTGAAAGACATCGTCAAGTCAGAAAATATACCGGATTAATATGTTTCTGATAGTGCTTTGGTGGGTCTGGCCACCCTACCAAGTACTCTCAATTAATTAATATTTCAAATATTTTTCAATGCACGGGAGCACAAAGCGGCTTGATCACCCGAGTTGGAGCGACCCAGCATTATGACAGTCCTTAGTCCTGTCCTAGTTAATTTTCTTTTAGAAAATATAGAAATTTCGTAAAATGGTTAGTATAATCGGTAAATAATAGAAAGAAACATAATAAATTTAGTATAACACTCTAGTATCCTACTCGAGTTTGTTACACGACAATGATGTTGTTCAGATAAGCTTATAGGAAAATAATTTAAAAAAAAAAAAAAAAAAAAAATGACTTGAAATATGGCTTTGACTAAACAAGTGAAAGTTAGGTAGCATGGGATATATAAACTGCCCAAATCTTGGAATGCACGGTGATACTTTTCCACTATCCCCGTATATTCTAGGTTTCTTAATATATACTTATGTTCATATTGTATACGTTCGCCCGTTACTTAGAAAGTGAAGATGTACCGGTCCAGTACATCTTTGTTTTCTAAGCAGTTTTAAAAAATTTTATTATTAAGAATTGAATTTTACCAAATATATTTTTGTTTACTTTATTATAATTATCTTGTCATGTTTGGAAATGGTATACTTATGTTAGTACTCTTGATATTTTGTTTAATAATTTCATAGTAATTAATGTTACAATTATAAGAGCTGGTTCAGCATATGTCTTTTCCTTAAATTCCTTCTATAACTTTAGTTATATTAAGTAAAAGTAGGTTTTATCTATAAATTAGTACAATAATACAATTTTCTACCAATTGCACCATTTACAACAATGGATGTATACAATTTTCTACCAATTGCACCATTTACAACAATGGATGTATACAATCTTCGACCAATGACTCCATTTACAACAATGGATGTATACTACTACTAATTGCACCACATCTATAAGATTGGTTGTTGACAGTTCCACTCGATTAAACCACCTTACACACCTGCGTGTGTGTAAAGGTTAAAAGTTTTTTCTACTATTACGAAATAATGCTTTCCAAGGATGATTATTTTGTCTTATTGTATAAATTCTCTTCGAAAAACTTACCCAATAACCAGGTCAGGTAGAGTAGATAGAATTTCTTCGAAGTGTGTTTTATCTCCAACGGAGAAGTAGACTCAGTGAAAAGTGAGGGTTGGTTTACCTCCCTAAAAAAGTGTTGCCTGAGTGGCTTATCGCCCTATTAAAGCGCCAGTGAAGCTTTAACGCTTAAGTTGTTTAGATGTGTTGAGAAGAACAATAATATTTTTTTATATACCTACAGGTTTACCTACAATTTTGTTTAAGAATATTTTCCGTCACAGATGTAACGCTAACGGCAGTCTTCGACAATCGTCAATTTATCATCACCCGGTATTCCGATACTGTGGGTGCTTGCAGACTCCGTTCACGTAATATCTTCTAAAATTTGTAATTAAGTTACATTAATCTTAAGTTATCTTTAAGTTCTAGAATGGATGAATCGCAGGCTCAACCATCCGGCTGCACGCTCGATGGGTGCGATTGAAGCTGCGGCACACCCATTCATCATAAGTTTTGCTATCCAAATCGTAGATTTTGTCTTATTCCTTACTTATCTTACAAATTATGATGCTCATGTATAATTGTTGATTGTTTTTTTTAGAAACCCAGAGGATCTTTTCAAGCTTAGTTATTGCAGTTGTAGTTTTTTTTAGAGTTGTATTAATGTTTGGGGACAAACATTTGTGTGGCGCGGGGGGTAATGTTATGAAGCGGTGTTAAGTCTTATTTAAAAGTAATTATTTAAAACACCTCTTCAGAACAAGTACCATTCATAGCATTAATTTTGATTAAAATTATAGAGAGCACGGTCTGGCAACAAATAGACCGCCGGGCAGTCTATTGTTTGTTTCCGTTTCCTTTCGCGGGGCACTCTGGAATTGTGACACGAGCGGGGCGGCCGTGTAATGATCGCACAGTCAATTAGATTATAATTCATTTTTACCCTGGATGGGCGATCGTATTAAAAAAGTGTACATCAGTATTCCTGATGCGGGTTATTCGGTTCTTTTTTACAAAAACCAAGTCGGTGCAGGTTCTATTAAATAAACGTCCGTATAATGGATGACCGTGTGTGTGTTCGTGAAGATCACAAATAATGTTCTACTGAAGTTTATATACGCGATCCCTTGCAAATCGTTATACCGCGGACTCCGGGAAATGAAGCATTCACCTCAAGTGGCGCGATACAAGCCGTATTTTTCTTAATAAGAAACGGATAATAAAATCACAAGCCCGGACGGCACCCGCTCAAGTAATCTGCCGATCAGCTCAATGGATGGATTCGCTCCATTGATGTTACATAAACGATAGACCCGATACGCTCCAGAACCGCTTATCAGCCACCTTGTCGGAGACGCTGGACCCGTCTCCTGGACCAAAGCCCTGATGGTGCCAGCTCGATCTGTCGGGGACAGACCACCGCCGGCCGTATAGAAGCTCCCCGCTCACTTCCCGTAATTAAGTGGTTAATCAGTTTTAGATAGAATTAAAAAACCAATTATTGATCCCTGGGGGTAAGTGCCGAGTCATAATATGTAACATGTTAACTTAAATATATTCTCCATGTTTTATAATGTGCAAAAACAAAACTACAGCTTTCATTTCACTACAATCAGTAGAACCTGTAATCCTTTGTGTGCCCATGCCTTGGCGACAGTTTCATGCTCTGCCCATCCCGAACATTACTCGAGGACCGAGTATTGGCGCGCAGAAAATCTGCAAAGTTCTGGATGGCATTTAATATAAAATATGGCCGGTAACAATTGGCGCCTCAACGTGTTTTGGCTCGTGGTGATTGCATGTTGTGCTGATTTTGGTGAAATGTTTCATGATTAATTGACATAATATTGTATCACTTATGTCTAGTGATTTGAATATTGTTTCATAACCTCAAATACACTCAGTATTCTTGTAACGATAATTCATAATTTGCGTTATTCTATGGTAAAATCTTGCGTAAACTTTCATCTTTCATGAAATCTATGATTTATCTATGCTTTTGTAGCTGTCAAATTTTATGTCAACACTAATTGGTAAACAAGATGATTATATGGGAGGTTATGTCAAACTGTCTAATTCATAATTATTTACGATTATTTTACGATGTCATTCACTTGTTTGTTCAAGGCATATTTGCGTTTTATAATATTATTAGATTTTTACGCTAATATACATAATATTAAAAACATTTATGTCGGCGTTCTACAATACAAATTGTAAGTCCACATTACAATCGATATGCGTTTTAATTACTCGTAAGTCAACAAACACTCAATATTATTTATATACATACCTACGTCATTTTTTTTTTTCGCCCAAATTAAATGATATCTTTGATTGACAATTACATTAGGCCGACGTTTAATAACGTTTCACAATATAATAGGGTGGTCCATTTTTCGCAATTCTCATTAGGGTGGAGCATATTTTTTTTAACAATTTTTTTTTGTTTTTTTTCACAATTGTACAATAGAAGTTGAGCTAATATTACGTCTAATGATACTACAGCCGTCAATGAAGAGTTTCTTTTGTTTTATAAACAAAAAAAATTAAATATTTATTTTTCTCTTCTTTTACTTCTTTCTTCCTATCTGAACATCAAAGAACGTAATCATGTCTTCACCAATACCAATACCAAATATCAATGGGGCTTCGAAGGAGGTTCTCATTAAAGAACTTAAAGACAGGAATATTGATCCATCGTCGACTTCTCATGAGTTACGTTTACAGGCGCGCGCTTATAATAAAGAGATTAAAACACCTGCTATAAGTGAAGTGAATTCTGAATCATCGGATTCTGAATTAGACGACACAACCATTAAGAAAGCCCACATAATTAAACAAACGAAGATTATTTATAGGGACTCACACTCAAATAACGTAGACGGTTGGAAACTGAAATATGACGGAAAAAGTAGTGTAAGGGAATTCTTACTATTAATTGAGGAGAAATGTAGGACAAAAAAATTTTAACCAGGATCATCTTGTACGCGTTTTTCCTGATCTTTTAGAAGGTTTAGCACTCCTGTGGTTCAGGTCTATTTACACTCAGGATTTGAAATGGGACGATCTTTCAAAACTTTTGATAAGACAATTTGAAGCAAACGACCTTCAAACAGATCTTAAGGTAAAACTATTTAACATGACACAACCTAAAGGTATGTCAGTGCTAGAATTCACTCTCAGAATGAAATCATTAAACAATATGCTTGAAGCTAAACTACCGGAATTAGAACTTTTGCGGTTGGCAAAAAAAGCTTTATTGCCTATGTATACAAATTTACTAGTCTCAAGAGATATATCGACATTCGAGCAATTGACTACTCATGCAGGCAACTTGGAATCTTATGCATCACTGTCGGATGATTTCGTATCTTTCAACGTTTCTCAACCAAAAGTAGACTTACCTGTCACTAATAAACCGGAGAAATTTGATAGTACTGCTAGACAAACACCTAATTTTAATAATAATAATATTCAAAGGTGAAATTTGAAAAAGGGTTAATATAAATTGTTAGTCTTTAAAAATATTTTCCTAAAAGTTTTTTTTAACACTTAAGAGGAAGCTACAAGCCAAAAATGTGTATATTCTTGGTATATTGTAGGTAATAGGCATTAAAATCGCTTGACAAACGGAGTTTAGAAACGTTCGATTTCAAGCACAAAACTCGTTTTATTTTTTTTATTTTGTAAATAATTTTATAAGAAAGCAAAAAAGTTAATCAAGTGAAACTGTCACAGATAATCTTATTGATAAAATATTTTTTTTAGTAGTTTACTTTTTTTTAGTAGTAATTTGTATTCTACTCAAACGAAACGATAGGAAAACCTTCAATTTATCTAAAGCATATTTTTTGGTATTCATAATGTACACCAATTCATTATAAAGATTAATCAAAATAGTGATTTAGCATTCAGCTTCGCCTTAAGATGCTTAAAAAAATTGAAAAAAAGTTTTAATAAATACGAAATCTATGTGATGTAGATTAGCCAGTTTCCCACTTGTATTACTTATTTCCTATAATATTCATTCATATTCATGATATTCCCATGAAAGAAGCTGACTTATTTTTTGTAAATATTTCCAATACGTAATATGCTTTTTCATCTGATTTTTTAAAGATAACTGTGTATGTGAAGCTGATATCAATTCATACAATTTTCGAAACTCCATACAGATAGATCTGTGCACATTTTAAGCCACCGGAGCTCGCCTTTTGAGAGTCTTTGATGCTTTAGATAACTAGAGTTTTTCTGAACTAGTTAGGATTATTCAGTATGAAAATTTGAAATTTTCAACTCTTTATACCTGTCGACTAAACTCCAAACTCCTTCCCATCCGCAGAGCACATGTTCCAAGTCATAATAAATCAGTGCACCCTCGCCTACCGGTCGCACCGGGGCAAGAGTGCTCCTGGCTGGGGTGGTACAATCGTATCGTATCTTACAATTTTTGTTTTATGTTACAATAATCAGTTTAGCAATAGTGGTTTTTTGGCATCACATTTTAAACTATACATAGCAGCGTCATTGCTATTTGAACTTTAAAAAATGAGGAAAATCAATATATTTTATTGCTGAAAATATGGGCATAACTTTTTAGTATGGCCAGAACTGGGTGGCGCAGAAAATGTAGATTTAAGCATATACAGTCGATTCAACTTAATTGGGACACATTTTGTCCCAAATAAGTGGCTGTCTCAATTAAGCGATGCTTAAGAGGAAGCTACAAGCCAAAAACGTGTATATTCTTGGTATACCTTATATCATAGGTAATAGGCATTAAAATAGCTTGACAAACGGAGTCTAGAAACGCTCGATTTCAAGCAAAAAACTGGTTTTTACTTATTTTGTAAATAATTTTATAAGAAAGCAAAAAAGTTAATCAAGTGAAACTTTCACAGATAATCTTAGCTATAAAACTATTATTGAAAAAATATTTTTTGTAGTAGTTTGCATTTATATTTTTTATTGAGTAATTTATTTTTTTATTTGTATTCTACCCAAGCGAAGCGATAGGAAAACCTTCAATTAAACTAAAGAATATTTTTTGGTTTTCATAATGTACACCAATTCGTTATAAAGATTAATCAAAATTAATATAATTAATCAAAATAGTGATTTGGCATTAAGCTTCGCCTTAAGGTAGGAAGTTAAAAAAATATATTTTGTGTACATTGCTGTTTTTAAATGTATACATATTACATTTATTCGAGTTCTCTCGAATTTGTTTTCAAACTTTATTAAATTTATAATATAATAAAAAAAAAAATTTAACAACTATAGGTACATATAAATATGATAAAATAAAATAATCAATGATATGTACAAATAAAAAAACATATATCATGAACCAACAATTACATGTTATAATAACATAAATGAAATCTGCGCGGCAGTGTATTGTGAACTGAATTCAATGCCAATTGTCAATCAGACGGAACGTCCTCCTTATCAGGGAATCAAGTAGGTTTATCAGGTATTTTGGGGCTCCAGCCCGGAGGTGTCCCCCAACATATTTCTAGTCCAGAGGTGGGTCTTAACATATTTTTTGTGGTGATGGTACCAGAAGGCTTATTTGGCAATGCATGAGTACATCCTTCACTCTAGGAGACTCAAAATAATAAATCAATTTTTGGTAGATGTGGTCGAAACCATTTGTTCGTCGAAATTATCGCGGTTAATTCAAAAGTTCAATAACGTTAATGGAGGACTGAACGCAGTTGGCGCTAACAAAAAATTGTCCAAAGAAGCGAAGTTAGCAGTCCACAATGGAGTGCTGGTACCTACCCTGATGTATGGAAGTGAGGCATGGAACTGGCAAAGAAAGGATGAAAGTAGATTGAATGCTGTTTAAATGAGATCCCTGAGGCGTATGTGTGGTAAAACTATGTATGATCGTGTGAGGAATGTGGATATCCGCAAAGAGTGCAAGGCTGATGTAAGCGTAGTGAGTAAGATCAAGAAAGGGACGCTTAGATGGTTTGGGCATGCAGAGCGAATGAGCGAAGAAAGGAGTGTAAGGAGAATATACGATGCAAATGTGAATGGTAGCAGAAGTCGGGGACGCCCGAGGAAGACATGGCACGACCAAGTGAATCAGATACTTGAGTCGGGCCATGTCAAGAGTCAGAACAATAGAAGAGTATGTATGAGACGATGTATGAATGTGAATGAGGCAAGGAGTGTGTGCCAAGACCGAGTTGTTTGGCGGTCCGTCCTCTCTGCCTACCCCTGCGGGGAAACGGCGTGATGGTTATTTAGTTAGTTAGTCAAAACGTTCGTTTTTATGATTATATTGTTTGAAAAAATCTTGTTTTCTCTTGCCACTTAGTAGGGAGCCTTTAGTGGCCCAGTTGCCCAGTGGAGACATGGCCCCCTCAGTGGTTAGCGTAATAATATCTTTACGATACCAGATTTTATGATTCTGTAAAGCCAGACCCCTCGCTTGTCCCATTTCTGAAATATACAACGAGATATGTTTTTCAATGTATCACCCATCATAGTTTAAGGTTTAAAAATCGTTCGGAAAGAAGAAGATTACTCAAGGTGGTTTGAAAGGGAAATATGTAAATACGAATGATACGGGAGCGCGCTAATACAGACAGAGCAGGTCCGGTACTTCCAGTGTGGTGGGGGTAGTAACCTGGGAGGGGTCTCATTGTGTCGGGAGGGTCGTGCCATTTTCAGTCGTTACCATGATTTGATCCGAACAACACCGGGCTGCGCCATCAGCAAGTTTCTTGAAAATGTCCGTTCTTTCATCGCCACCCACTGGCCTTCCGGCTGCACTTCAATCTTGCGCGCTCACCTGATTTGAACATTTGCGTCTTTTACCTGTGGGACTACCTGAAGAAAAATATTTTTAAACATCAGCCTCACACCTTGGAAGAACTCAAGGTACGAATTCGGGAGAAAATCGCGCTACAGCCGTCGAGATGTGCTAAAATGCGACCGATAATTTCTGGATACATCAATGTATAAAATAAAATAAACACCATTTCTCTAAGTTGCGCCGTTTTTTTTATAGCCCTTCAAAACTGTACTCTCTGTTTTATCGTACCCTGTATTAAAAGGGATTATAAATAAAATATGACTTATCTAAAATAAGGCAAAAATCGTAAAGTAGCATTTCAAGAAACACTGATTTTCGTCAGACCCGTATCATATTAAATAACAGAGCCAGGTGTGTTTTTTTATAATTTTCGGGGTATACTTTTTTATGTAGAGGTAATTTCATATAATTACTTTTTAACTCGGGATTTGAATAGAGATTAGTTTAAAAAAGAACACCTTGTTAAAACTAAGTGTTCAAGGAAAGCAAGTTATATTATGTCGGTGGGAATTCAGAAAAATTCTAAGCTAACCCAACTATTTTCAGCTCAAAGGATCATTTAATTTAAATTTAATGATTATATTTGAAATATTTGAATGTAAAAAATGAGAAGACGACATCTTGCGCTATTGCACGCATGGGTAGGCAGATATGCTTGAACACTACACGACTCTATTCTGGCTTGCACTACTTACTTCATCCACCTCTTCAAAAATATGACTATAATATTCTAATATTATGTTTCGACTCCCGACAAGGCCTTAATCAATATGATTCGCTTTATACTGACGAGTCTAAGTGTAGACTTAGGTTCCTGTGCCTGCAAAATCCCCGAATTATTGGTTCTGTGGGGTGGATAATGCAGTCCTTTCTGTATATCTATACTCAATACCCCTATTACCAAATCTCGATATACCCCTCAGGCCTCTGGCATATTCTCTCAGAAGGAGTATTTATGCTTTGCAATAAAATTTAAATAAATGGAATATTTCTGAACGTATCCGAAATCTAAAAACTGTTTTTGAAAGGTGACGAATTACGCTTATAGTATTAATAGAAAAAAAAAATGTTATTTTTGAACTACTCAAATTTTGAAATCACACTTTACGTTATTTTTTTAACTAAAACTACTGCTAACGAAAACAAACAAAAACACACGCATTTTTTCCACTCACCCCCCCCCCCCCCCCCTCACTCCCCGAATACTGAGAGAAAAGGATAGCTGCATCTCAGACTGATTATACCTAAATAAACAAACTATTATTATATCATTAAAATTAGTACTTAAATATTTGAATATACGAAAAAACATATTCTATAATCTAATAAAAATTAAAATCTAGAATTAGAAGATACGGAGAGAAAAGTTATTGCTAAAGTGATGGCATCCTTTGAAAATTTAATACGTAATTAGTACTGTCGTGACTTCAAAGTACAAACAATTTATTCACTTAGGTAAGTTAAAACATCAAGACAAAATTACCACACGAAGAAACTTTACAAATGCCGTTTTTTAACAATATTACTAAATTAACAGGATCTTTTATCGAATACTACATTAATAATGTCTTTTATCGATTACTAAATTAACAATAATATTTACATTTAATAACACTGATAATGTTGAAAATGAAAATTAAAGGCCAATTCCGCGACGCTATTTCGCTCGCTCGATCTTTCGAAGCGTACCTACAAAATTCCGAGATTCATATCACGAAAAATATTTTAAAAAGCTAATCTCAATAACTAGTTTATAAGGTAAGCGGCCCGGCTAAACGCGGCTTGCGTTGAGCAATCTTCCGCCTCCTAACCGGTTCTCAATCTCAAATCTTGGCTGTTTCACATGTCATGCCAATGGTAGAAGAACACTTTTTTATGATGGGTTTTTGGTTAAAAATACTTTGGTGCCTCTCTCGTGTCTATACTGTCTATCACTTGACATGCAATTCTTTTTCCAGAGTGCTCGCTGCTCGTATTCAAAATATACGTTTCGTCGTTTTAATTGTTGATTTTATGTATTCAGCTCGTTATTCTTATCATTTCTAATACAAGAAAAAGTCCTGAATATACGTAAATTACACTCTTGTACTGAATAGTCCCGAATAAAAGTAAATTACACTCTTATTATAATTAATTTTCACTCGATGAATGCGTTTCTGATAATATTATACAGTCAAGTCTATTTAATTGTTTAATACTTATTAGAAATTCTTCGAAACTTTTTTCCAATGATCTAACGTTCATGTGTATTATTATCTTGTCCTGTATATTCCTGAATAAAAGTAAATTGCACTCTTGTCCTGTATATTCCTGAATAAAAATAAATTAAACTCTGCTCTTAGAACATTTGGAGCCATAAGCAGTAGGTGTAGTCGGTACAAAAAAAAAGAAAATGGTGTTTGGAGGAAGAGGTATAAAAAGAGCTATCAATTGGTTTAGGAACGTTATTTTTTTCGCATTAACTCCACACAGAGCCATGTCTTCTTTGAGGATGCTATGTGGAGGGCATTTTTAAGGAAAGGAAGGAGAGGTCTGAGGGGTGGGTAGGAATCGGGGGTCACTTTATCCAGGATTGACGGACGTACGAATCCCTCCCTCCCATTGCGCTCCAAGGCGATGTATCTAGACGTCTAGAGAGTCATGATGGAGAGGTCAAACGGTCTCCCCCAACCGGCCTCTCCCGATCCGGCCCGCCGTGTAGTTGACCAAGACCTGGAAAAACCTTACTCCGTGAGCCCGGGCGGGCACCCCTGCTAAGTTACCAAATGTAGCGAACCACTTGTGGTGATCAAAGGCAGAAGTGTTGGTTATCCAATAAATAAATGTTTCGTCGGAATACATGCATGCCTACATTTATAAATAACCAGATTTTGTTATGTAAAGCACCTAATCTGTATTTTTAACAATAGATACCTAAGTTTATGTGATCGGAATTAGTTATTATGTTCAATAAGATTTCTTTAAATTATGTTAGCAGTCCACAATGGAGTGCTGGTTCCTACCCTGATGTACGGAAGTGAAGCATGGAAATGCCAGAGAAAGGATGAAAGTAGACTGAATGCTGTAGAAATGGGAATGGTTAGTTAGATAGTGTACAGGATCATTTCATTAATTTCAAACATTATAAATACTCGTAGACCCAAAATCCTTGAACGCCTATTATTGTATGTCCCTACTCCCTGTACCTACTCTCAATATCCTTGTCCTCGCGATGTCACTGTACCTAAAGTCTCCCTGTCCTTGCACTCTCCAGCACTAACTACCCGAGGTACTGCTTGTACACTGTACACATAACTACCATCCTGCGAAGTACTGTGTACACGGCACAGGGCGAATCATCCACTAAACATTGGTGTGTATCTAGTATCTATCTATCGCGCTGGTGCGTGTATCGATCCCCGCTCGCCCCAACAGGTCTCCCTCTCCCCCATCTCCTTCCCCTCCCCATCCCTTCCCTGCACATCCCTAATCCACCCTGCAGCCAACAAACCCAGCAACCCTCCCGGATACAGGGCGGTCTGGGGGTGCTCAGGAGGATGACAGATGAGATCGCATGGGAGATAAATCATTACTTTAAAGTATGTTGTCATAACTCATAACTTATAACTTATAGTGTTGCAAAATTACAGGTTGTTTAAATTTACTGAGCATGACGGCTTTTCTCTTCGGTATTTAAATCAATAACTGTATTATCATGATATTGTCTTGTTTACAGTTTCATTGTTTTTTTTTATTTGAAATATAATTGTATATTTCCCAGCTATATGCATTCAGGCAACAAAGTGAACAAAAACTCGAGCCGGACTAATTTATTGAGGAGACGGAATAATATTAGTTGGCATAGATCATTAGAGACTTCGAGTTAAAGAAACAAAAAGTACATCTGATATTAGTAGATAGTAGCACTTATTAACCTTTGCAGACCCTCATTAGATCATAATAAAACAACAATATATAGTACCATTTAGATAAAGTACAGAAACACTGTAAAATATCAGTTTTGTAAATACGCAAGTCTTAAAATCAATCATATGGATAGTGATCAGGAAGCCTCCAAGGTACAATGCTTAGACCAATCCTATCTAACATAAATGTTAAGACATTTTCTTTCAACCACTTCTTACGTTAGGTACTTCATATGACTTCTTCGACGAAACAGTACTACTAATAAACGAAAAGAAACGTACAATACGACTACTGAAGACATAAACACGCTTAATACTTTCTTTGACATTAATTTATTATCTTATCACTAAATAGCGAAACAAAATATTTATAGTTCCATTTGCAATACATGCAAAATTTATACCCAAAAAATTGACATCGTCGTTTATGACAATTCAAAAAATCCAACTGCGCTTGTAATAATTTGATTCCTTGCAGTACGGTGGGTTAGTGTGTACCACCCTGTATTATTTGCCTCCCCCCCCTCACCGTCTCTCTGTCGACCCTAGGAAACAGCTGTGACATCCCTTCCGCCCGGAGCGGCCGGGCAGGCAGGGGGGCGGTCGGCTGAACGAGGGGGAGTTTGCAGGGGAAATAGCATTTTATGACGGCTATTTGTAGACTGTATAGGCTATTTTAATCTTCAGACTGATTATAGCATCGCCCACCAACCTACATACCTACCGGTGTGACTAATAATATAACAGAAGTCAGGACAAACACAATAGGTGCCAATTATAATATCACCACATATATAACCACCTGTAATAATTATTAGGGTAACAATAATAAAAAGCGAAAAAACAAATCTGAATAATCACGGTCGTATGATTTATGACATTTTCACCTTGAACAAGGAACTGTGTATTGAAATTATTGTATATTTTTGATGTCATCTTTTTTCCTCTTTTAATAGTTATTTTCTACTTGTTTCAGTGTCCGAGTCGTTGTTCTCTACAGCTGGAAACTTTTCAGTGGGGGCTCTAGGGGCCCCCACGCCCCCGCCCGGCTCACCCTACTCCCCGCTGCAGCTAGACCTCCTCGGCTCCTACTCTAACCACAACTCCACCAGCACCACCAACATCCTCATCGAGCAACAGGGCATGCACACCACCACCTTCCAGGCCAACAAGAAGACGGAGGAGGCCAAGTTTATCCGGCAGCAGTGCTTCAACTCCATCTGCTGCGATATGCAGCAAACTGACGACCCCAGGTCTTGGGATAACAGGACCACCAACATGACCGATGTCATAACCACGTCCATGCAACCGCTAACAATCAAAACAGAAAACATCATCACGACGTCAAAAAAATCGTGCAATTCTTGCGTCGTTGAATCCCCAGCTACGAAGAAGATGCCTCATTTTTTGAACGATGGGTCTTTGATTTCCAATGGAGGCTGCAGCAGGACTAATCCAGTGTCCTGGACTACCACTGTTCCTTCTATGGGCGGAGCTCTGGTGCAGGTGAAGAGGGAGCCTCACAGTGACCAGGGAATGATGCCCATCAAGTTGGAGCAGAATTCTCCTTTGGGCAAACAACCCGATATGAACAGTCACCAATCTGTGGCCACTTCTATTGCTGGTTCCATGAACAACGGTGAGTGTTATTACTATTATTATTATTCACTATTTCGTAAGATCTAAGGTTTCAAACTTATCTATTCTTAAATCAAGCGTTTGCAGTTTGAACCGGCTTGTCCTGCTTTCAATTGGTGAGTATTTTCCATTTCCCTGCCGCCTTCTAATGCCCGTCAAATAGCTCCCAGTAATCTCGGTCAAAATTACCGACCGTGCATAATCTCCTTTGACAGGAAACCGGAACCCGAGAAACTGAGATGCAAAGCGTTTTAGGCAGACATGATTGCTAAGTCTAGTCTACTGTTCCGGCGCCATTCGTAAACTAACTAACTAACTAACCATCACGCCGTTTCCCCGCAGGGGTAGGCAGAGAGGACGGACCGCCAAACAACTCGGTCTTGGCACACACTCCTTGCCTCATTCACATTCATACATCGTCTCATACATACTCTTCTATTGTTCTGACTCTTGACATGGCCCGACTCAAGTATCTGATTCACTTGGTCGTGCCATGTCTTCTTCGGGCGTCCCCGACTTCTGTTACCATTCACATTTGCATCGTATATTCTCCTTACACTCATTTCTTCGCTCATTCGCTCTACATGCCCAAACCATCTAAGCGTCCCTTTCTTGATCTTACTCATTACGCTTACATCAGCCTTGCACTCTTTGCGGATATCCACATTCCTCACACGATCATACATGGTTTTACCACACATACGCCTCAGGGATCTCATTTCAACAGCATTCAATCTACTTTCATCCTTTCTTTGCCAGTTCCATGCCTCACTTCCATACATCAGGGTAGGTACCAGCACTCCATTGTGGACTGCTAACTTCGCTTCTTTGGACAATTTTTTGTTAGCGCCAACTGCGTTCAGTCCTCCATTAATGGAGTTACCTGCATTTACTCTTCTTTCAATATCTCTGTCAGCCTTCCCATCTCTCGTAAACATGCTTCCTAAATACACAAATTCATCCACCTGCTCCAAGTATTCCCCATTCACAGCTATATTGCACACTGTTTTCGTACTTTCTCTTTCAAACACCATTACTTTAGACTTACTTACATTCATCATTAACTCATTCTTCACGCATACTTCGTTCATCCTAGACACGAGAGACTGCAGATCATCCATACTATTAGCAATCAGCACCGCATCATCAGCATACAACAGGCAACATACTTTCAGATTACTAAAATTCGCGCCCAATCCCACATCTTTCAATTCTTGCATACAATTATCCATGTATAGATTGAATAACCACGGTGACATTACGCAGCCTTGTTTAACACCTTTTGTGATATCAAACCACCCCGTAAAACAACCGTTCACTCTAACACATGCAACGCTTCCCTCATATAGAGACGCAATTGCCTGAGTCAGATTCGCATTCACTCCATACTTGGACAACACCTTCCATAGCTTTTTCCTGTCGACTCGGTCGTATGCTTTTTGTAGATCTACAAAGGCACAGAAAAGTTTCTGGTTTTTTGCCAGAAACTTCTCGGTGAGCATACGCAATGAGAAGATCTGGTCCATGCACCCCCTTCCACTCATAAAAGCACCTTGCACATCCCATATTTTATCCTTTGTTTCCTTTCTTACCCTTTCAATCAAAATTCTACCATACAGCTTGCCAACTGAACTAAGCAGGCTAATAGCCCTATGATTCCCACATTCCATACGTGACCCTTTACCTTTGTATAATGGCATGATCACTGCCCTTCTCCAATCTAAGGGCGTGTAACCTTCCTTTAAACATTGGTTAAAAAGATTGCACAACCATGTGAGAATTATACGGCTACCTCCTTTAAAATATTCAGCAGCAATATTGTCGAAACCGACAGCCTTACCATTCTTCATACACTTAATTGATCTTTATATATATAATATTATATACGAGGTTTTAGTTATAGGTAATCCGCCGGTTGTTTTCCAAAGATCGGACTTTGAAAAATCCTTTTGCACATCAAACAAATCTGTTGTGAATTTTAACATTTTTCTACCAGGAAAAACAGTGGATTTTTTCAACGGTTCCATTTGTCGCTTTTTTCTAAAAAAATCATGATGTGTGAATTGACAGTTTTTGTAAGATTAATAAGAAAAACAACAAGTAGGTAATAATATCTTTCGACTTTTCTAATACGTCGTTCTTTTAAGAATTGTCGTTTCAATCTTTCCGGAAAAAAAGATGTTTATTATTTTAAAAAAACAGCATTATACGTGTCTTTATCACAAATTACGGAATAAATAATTTCCCTATAATACACACATTTTATTTTTCTCGTAGAATGCGAACAACCAAACTGCAGTTAAACGAAAACGGAACATTATAATAATTATTTTCATCGTCACTATGTTGCTCAGAACTGTACCATTGTACCAGGAGCACATGAAGCCGAGTCGGTGTGTATACAGTACAGTGTGAGTTAGTGTGTATTGCCATCGCCATAAGCGCTGGGCGGGCTTTGTTCGCCGGTTGAAAACGCGCGCGCCATGCCCGCGTTCCTATGTTCCCGCCGTGACCCGCTCGCTCTCCTGGAAGCCTGGTAGCCTCATATCGTTATATTTCGTCATTGCAGTCTTTTTGTTTGTTATTTTTGCGATTTTTTTGGTATCCAAACAAAAAATGTCGTCAGGAAAATTGTTATTTTTTCAAAACGAAATTTTTGTTTTCCCTTCTTACCTTGTCTTAAAAAATATTACTATAATTAGTTAACCATGGTCAGGCGAGCTTACATAGTTAATTGTTAATATTGATTATTATTTCTCTTATTAAAAAAAAACGTGGTTGGTAATTATAATCAGAACCAAAACCAAAAAGTTTCACATTGAATTAATTTAATTTATCAATTCAAATTGACACACTCACATCTTCATTGTAATTGTCCATCATTAGAAAACGTTGACCATATAACGTATCTGGGTCTAAAAATCGATGGAAATTTAAAATGGACCAATCACATTAGCTATTTAGATAATAAAATTAAAAAACTAAGTTATTTTTTCAAAACTTTCAGGAATGTGCTCATTAAAAAAGACTTAATCAAAATCTACATGGCTCTCTGCCAATCACTGTTAGAATACGGTATTATCGGATGGGGCAGTGCAAATAAAAATATACTAAATCCACTAATTAAAACTCAAAAAGCCGTCATGAAAATTATACTGAAAGTTCCTGTAAGAACTAGCACTGACGAAATCTTCACCAATCTTAACATCATGTCAATTAAACAACTATATTCTAAAACTATACTCGTTTACATTCATAAGTACAAAGCCCAAGAAATAACATCAAACGCGTACAATAGAAACACTAGATCTCATGGTCAAAAACTTATCCAACAAATAACTACTAATACAACTTTTGGGCAAAAAAGCTTCTTATATCATAGTATTAAACTCTACAATAAACTACCACTCTCACTCAAAAACCTCAACATTTTAACATTTAAATCACAAATAAAAAGCTGGATACTTAATATAGGGAGATCTGAAATAGAAAATTTACTAATAACAAACACAGGCTAAAACAGAATCAACTGAACTATACCAAAAAACACTATCTTACTTATTTTAAAATGATTTAAAAAAATAAATTATACTGTATGATATATGTTCATAATTAAATTCATATATAACTTTGTAGTAATATTAACTTTCTTTTAATTAAATTATACATAATATATAATATGTAAATGAAATCCTCAGCACGGGAGATCCCAGTGAGGATATCATTATACATATCTATTTGTTACAAAAGAAAAGATAATAAAGCACTTATTATTATTATTATATATTCAGTTTACTTTTTCTACGTGTACAAACAATTTGGTCTACAAATAAAAATTTTATTTTCATTAATAAGTTTTATTTCAACCCATAATCAATCGGTTCAAATAATTTTTATGCCTAAAAAAACTGACAAAAATATAACTTTTATGTAAACGAAGCGGACAAAATGTTTTGAATTAGGTTTTTGAAAGTCTGTATAAGGAACTTCGTTAAAAATATAATCACATAGATCTATAGATTCTGAATATAAGTTTTATTAAATATTATATACGTAGAATTTATAAATCGTCATTTAAAAACGAATGATACACCATCACATTAAAACACACCGTTTGGTTGGTACGACTGAATCTGCTGATTCTGACATCACAACCGGTCTACATGATTAATATATGTATGGTCTACAATATATTTTTCCTTTAGTAATGCAGTTTTTTTTTAATTCAGGTACGGTGCGGTCACGGATGTATGTTTGCACTTTGGTTCAATACACAAACATTATTGACGAGATGCTATCATTTTACCTAGTGTTAGTGTTTTCAATGTTAAAAGCGGGTAATTTTAAGAATAAAAAAACGTCACGACTCCTATACAAATACAACGCCGGTTGAAAAAAATGTAGGCTTTTTGAGACTGGTGACTGTTTGACACGTCACAGGTCACGTCCACATTAACCGAAAAATTAAAACTTTTAAAATCATTTTAACTATCAAAACTAACCATAAAAATATAAAATATACTAGTATATATAAGTTATGTAATTTTTGATAAAAAAAAATAAAATAAAAATGGACTAGATTGGGCACACCGGGCGCTTATTGTTGAGACACGCATATTCTGTTTCAATGGTGTTGGGTGCGGTTCTCTGACTGCTGCGTGCACCGCGCATTATTCACGGCACAATTTACGGGCAGCATTGTTACGGCAGATGATGGCTGCCCCCGCAGAAGACAATTCCATGCACTTCCATCATGGCGGAATAATAAACTACCTACTCTACGGCCATGCCTCTGGGATAAATAATGATAAATGGCCTGCGAGCACTGACATACATATAAATAACTAGGTGATCCTCCTATCCATCCTACTTTCAAAAATGTCAAATCCTGAACAGTTAGTTATTCCTAAGCTTAGAAGTATCTCAAGTATCATTCCCGGGTTACGAATACAATATTTTAATTTCTCCTTTTACCAATAGTTAATGCGATGCACTACGTAGTAATGCAAAATCATGGGTTTTTGGTTTGAAAATTTGGTAGCCTAGAAATGTTTCAGATGCTTTAATTAAATACTGCGAGTAGAATACATCTTGGCCTTTGAAATAATCGAGTATTTTTTAGATAAGTCTTTTTATAAGCCTAGAAAAAAATAATGTATAAAAATAATGAAAACTGCTTCAAAGTTCAAAATCTCCTACTTACGAACCCATTTTCGGCTATGATTTTATTGTATAATGTGGCAAATTAAGTTATTTATAAAATGATCGGAAAAAAATAAATATTTATCCCTGAACATCCACAAAATAAAATAAAAGGCACTTTTTGGAAATGTTTATTTTCTTGCATAAATCAAAACAGGCGGATGGTGTTGAGCGGGAATTTAAACCTTATCGCCATCTACGTAAGGGGTGCTATTGATAACGGCTCGATTTAAAATATTACACGACGTAGTGCATCGCCTTAAAGCACGCTTAAACAGCTTGGGTAACCAATATTCAGATGTAGCAGATATTCTTTATACCGAAAGAACTTTCAAAAAGCATTTCACATATTAAAAAAAACAGTTTAAATTACTTAAAGTACACAAATTAATTAAAATAAAAACTACTAACTAAATATAGAAATTCACTACTGTAGTGATTTGATTTTGGGGTATTATGCCGTGTTGCTCTACCTCCTTCTTTATCCAACGTTTCGGACAGCATTGCAGTGTCTATCATCGGGGCAAATATGTTAAAGTGGTAAAGGTTAAATACAAAGATAATTTAAGGTTTTTTTTAAGGAAATGATTACACATCTGCCCTGATTATGGACACTGCAATGCTGTCCGAAACGTTGGCTTAAAAAGGAGGTAGTGCAACACGACATAATACCCCAAAAACAAATCACTATAACACCTTTGGCCGTGAAAATCTCAAATCATACCAGAAATTCACTAGTTCGTAACTTAACACCTAATGGCGTGATAATTTTTTTCACTCTTCACTGATAGTTATGGGCTCATTATTTATTGTGTCACAAAAATCAATCTCGTGTATTTCATCTCACTGGCTGTGAGTATGATGCAGTATGTGCCACCATCGCGAAATATTTATATGGGATGGATTGACACGCGATCAGAATAAATAACAGAGGAACCGTTAGTTATGGCTTCAGCAGCCGTTGGATGTTGTCGGTGTGGGACGATATAAAATACTATTATACTAATGTTGGGAATTCGTTCTGACTTCTTGCGTTTGTGAACAATGCTTCACTTTAGAAGGGCACTCCACTCTACGCGAAAATCACAATGATGAATTGATTTTTTCATAAATTATAGCCAAAAAACGACTACGATGGTGTTCTTATAATTTTTACATTTATCTTGCTATATAAAGATACTTTCATTATATTTCTAGAGTTACTACCCGGTTTCGCCTGCATAATATAATGTCTTATGTCAAAAAATAGTCCACGTTAAAGTAAATTGTAATTTTGTTTGTTTATCGTAAGATTAAACCGTTTAAAAATATATATATTTATTCGATTCTCCGTTTTGAGGCTTTCGGGAAGGAGATTGTAAATGTGTACGCCCTGATGGTCTATGCTTCTTTTACCACTTTTAGTATTTGCTGTTTTACATACAGCCTTACTAAAAAACGTGGTGCACATAAATATTACGCCGCGCGTAAGGTCGGAACACTGAAAAACTTAACTTATTACCATGGCGTTTGTTTGGTTAAAACGGTCTTAAACGAAGCTCAAGGCCGACTTTACCACACCAACGTTTTACGGGCGTGTAAGAATCTAATTAGTAACAGTGGATCTATAATTTATTACCTTGTCTTGTATAGTGTTCGTGTACTTCTGACGTTTTTATAAATGTTGTGTTGGCGTGTCCATTTTGTACGTTGCAGATTAAAAGGCATGTGTTGTATTCGTACAATTTTCTAATTGATAATAATTACATTTCTTGGTATAGTTTTTCGCATTATCGTCAGACCAGAACTCACCGTTCTTTGGTTCTTCACCACACAAATTCTGCTGGTCAAGATAAGTGAACAAGTTTAAGTTCCAATATTGGTTGCCATCTTTACCGATGATCTGATAAAAACTATAGATATCAGTTATGACATAATAATAGGTATTGTGTCGCTGCAAAACATTAAGATCAATGAGATTAAAGAAGTTGTTTCTATATAAGAAATGTTGTCCTGCGGCGACTTGTTGACCCGAACTTGTGTCAGAAGACTGTAGCAGCGATCTAAATGTCGAATCTCCATCTAGATTGGAGGATAGGAGCACATCTGGACTCGGAGTTTTGATGTCCGGGAAAGCTGTATGTAACGTCTTGTTTTGTTTATCCTGCTGATCTTTATGTTTTCCTAGTCACATCTGTTGTTTTTTTTTTGTATTCATTGATATAAATGCCATCCATGTTCACTGGCCAGATCTACTTCTCACAATCTTACCCATCTCTTTCAACTCCCTTCAGTCTCGCAATATGCTCTAGTTGGTGATGCCAAAATCCCACTGGCTCCGGGTAGTCAGGACTCTTGTACGGTAATCTGTTCACATTCAAAAATCACACAATCCTCAAAAATACACTGTGAAAGCGGGAAACTGAGTCGATTTTGTAGTATAACTTTATTGATTTGCGCTTTCGTTTTCGAGTAAATCGAGTCCGAAGTTACAATTATTTAGGTTAAATTTGAATATCGGTCGCTAGGGGGTTAATTTCAGCTGTATTTTAAAATGCGAGTAGACGCAGACTCGGCTCCAAGAGTTTATTAACCGTTTGCCGAAAAAAAATTTAATTAGGATTTATTTTTTGAGAGTGCCTACAGTATACAATATGTACTTCATTACTTTTACCAAGAATTTAGCAGTCAAAATGTTAACAATCCTCTGAAATGTTTGAATTAAGTCCGACTTTTATTGTTCTCTGCCGACAATTTATAATTTTTGAACAATTTTCCAAGAAAGTATACTTAATTCTAATTAGTTACCTACAAATCATCCTATTCAATTTTAACACAGATCTTATAAAGCTGAACAACTTTTTTGAAGTGTGCAATGCGAAGCAACGAAAACGACGTTTTCGATGTTTACGATGTTCTTGAGATTTTTAGTGTTTCTAACCAGTATCGATGTTTGCAGGCAATATCCCCGTGGGCATAGCGGTGGCCCGGCAGCGGCTGCCCCACGAGTTGGGCGGGGGCGGAGGCATGCTACCCGCTCCCTTGCCGCCCTCCGCCAAGGATCAACTGCCCAGGTTCGCTGATATGGGTAAGTCGCGCATTACATACCTACTTATTTTCTTTTGATATCCTGGCCATCATTTGGCAGAATGTAATGCAATTTACCGCTGATGAACTTCGTGGTGTAACTTGTAACCTCTCTTTCGTACATGCGTCGTTTGACGAAGAGAGTGATCTTACAACTTACATAGCTTTCAACACTAGACGTTAGAGAAATATAACTTGTAGTCTATAATCTTTGGATGCTTTTGATCACTGGACGATTTTGGATAGGTTCGATTCTAATTTTTCTTTAACGTTTCTTCTCCCCTACTCGTTTTACTTTACAATACATCTGCATCTGAAATTCTTCTTCTTCTTCGAATGGTGAAGGTGTTTTGGCGGAGGACAAAGTGGGATGCTGAGGTTTTTCACCCAATCGACAGCATTGGGATTATTGATTAAGCAAAGACATGCCTCCGAGAAACTGGTGGAGTGGACATTCTTCTACGATAAAGCTATTCTAACATGTGTGTGACCTTCATCTTCAAAGGATTATGATCTAATAAAGAGCATGGTCTAAATTAAAGCACAGATGTGAAACTGATTGAGTAAACATTCTTGTGCAATATGTTCTGCATTTAGTACCTCTATGTGTCCACCATCTTCTTCTATAATAATATTATGTAATAAATATAACTAGCTGAAGTCCCCAGCGTTGCCCGGGCTTTAAAAAGAGTTTTTCGAAATCAGATGTAGACAATACCTAATTTTCCTCTTAATTTGAACGTCAAGTGTGTAAAATTTCATCAACAGGTATCAAAATTCCTCTTTAAGGGGTGGGAAAAGGGGATCGGGGTGGTTTTCCAATTCTCATGTAGACAGTGACCTTCCTCCTATTTTGAATGTCAAGTGTGCAAAATTTCATCAATCTTGAAACAAAACTGTAGATTTGTTTAAAAGATAAACGCACACCGGGACACTCATTAGAAGAAGACTAGCTGAAGTCCCCGGCGTTACCCGGGCTTTAGGCATAGTTTTTTTTGTGTTTCTTTATTCATAAAAATTTAAATGGTTACAGTTTTTTGTTTCTACAGCCACCATACTAGGCACATGCCCGTATTTTTATAATTCACATGTGGAGAGTGATCTTCGTCTTGTTTTGAATGTCAGGTGTACAATATTTAATTGATGAAATTTTCGCAACAAAAATAAGAGGAAGGTTTTTCGAAAACGACATTTCGGAAATATACCCCATCCCCTTTACCCACCCCTTAAAGCAGACGAAAGTCCGGACAACGATGCGTGCTTTGGCTAGTCTGAAATAAACCTGTACTAACTGAAAGTTGTTACCTTTTGACCTGGACTCCACTGCGATATCTAGTCGCACGATTATTCAGTCGCGAAAATTAAACTAAGTATTTCAAATACAGACGCAAAGCACACACGTGCGAATAAACTCGCATTAGATATTTGGTCGCCGCGATTAATCGCACGCCTAGAAATCGCACGCCTAGAAATCGCAGTAGAGTCCAGGCCTTATATTCAACGGATATAATTCGCGTGTTCTCTTTACAATGTTCAATGCCGTTGATGGAACGATACAACATTCCTCCCGTGCAGCTTTCGACCGCTGTGCAGAAGATTTATTGGACAATAAACATTTTCTTTATGGCTTTCTTCATATTTCAAAAATTCTTGGCGTTTACGACTAAAAAACTCTTAACAATGCACCCACATGCGAAAAAAAATACGGTTGACACATTAAAATTTGAACAACTCGTGCACTTTGGCTCTTGTGAACCGAGCTGCAGCGTCTCTGTGGCTCCCTTTCACCACCAAATTGCGTATTTTGCTGCAAAACGGATAATCGATTTTCGCAAAGGGGTTCTGCTCATCGAACAAAAATATATTTAAACTGTTCTCAAAGACGCCCGCAGACGGGAAACATCAGTCACGGCGACAGTTGCAAACTACTAAATTAATAATACTTGTTCAATCATAATTCAATCAACAGAATGGCTCCGACTTACTTATCGAAACTTTGCTCTCCTGAAAATGCAATTCTCTACAGTCTACACTTAAATCAGCGACGCATTTAGCTTTCGGAAGGTTGAAGGTACCAAAACGCACACCAGATGACCAGATACTAAGTTCGGTGAGCGTGCTTTTAAAGCGTCAGGACATAAAGTCTGGAATAAATTGCCAGTCACATTTGACTTTGCCCCTGGATGGCTGTCCAATTAACCCAGTACCTAGTCACTCGCTAAGCCACTGCAAGTTACGTCACCGATGATCTCCGTAATCGGATCTATAACTGAATAATCTCCAAAACGCGATTCAATGGAAATGCATTGTACAAGCCGATTAATTGCCAATTATTTCTCGAAAGCACACCAAACCATTATTATTTGTGAATTTCTAAATACCAGCGTGCGAATAGTCAATACGTCATTTTATGACACAATGTACATTTTATATTGTGTTTTCTGTCCTATTAGAATTTATTATATTTCGTGCTTCATAAAGACTAAAGCCAACATATTTATTTAGTATGTACGGTGGTACTATTTTAGGTGTTCAGGGAAATCAGTGAAATGGAAAATGTTAAAGCGTGACAGTAATTAATAGTTATTTTTATCATCCACCCACCGAAGAGATAAACCGATAGATGTTTGTTATGGGCGTGCCCGAAGTAAGCTCAATTTTTCCGTACATCGGGTGAAATAGATCTATCTTTTATTTTAAAAATCTTTCTCGAACGGGTAATCAATTTCATCGGCGCTCTGGGGTCCAGTGATCGAAAATTCAGTTTTCTTCCAAATCTGTACAGATCTGGAGATTATCTGTGGAGTGCTTGCCATCATTTCTATTAATTTCCTTACTGTGAAAGCAGTGTAGGTATTGCCAGAGGAACGACTGCGCGGCCTTTTTCATTCAAAACTTAATTATGTTTTTATAGCCAAAATAAAACCAAACTAAATATAAACAAAAAAATCTAAACGTATAGCAAATATCTAGTATGTATGTGAGCTAGTTATTATTTATTTACGTTTTAAATAATAAAATATAGGCCATATAATACTATGACAATTTTTTACGAGTTAGGTAATAGTTATTATAATAATCATTAAAAAATCCTAAGTTACTGTATTGATACAGGGTCCGGGAGTAAAGTGCATTAACTTCGGGAGGTAATTCTACATGATGCACGGAGAAAAATGAGTACGGCTCTTTTTATCAAAATACTGTTAAAAATGTGACTGCATGACTATTTCCTAGTAAAATATTAGTCATTCAGAATATATCTGAACACGTGTTCACGCTGGTGGCCTTGTCCGAATAAATATAATCGACGAGATGCGACAATATTATTATTTTTAGAACACGTGTTCGATCTTCCTCATAACATGTTCGTGCTTTACTGATGTTTGTTTTCAAAATTTGTCAAATCATTAGTTATAGGCGTCAACAGGAAAATAAATTATTTGACCAGTTTTTAACAAATTAACAATATTTCTTATCAGTAAGTTCTCTTCGTGTGGTAGAAGTAAAAAAAGATAAATAACTTTTTTCCAAATTCCAACGTTTTGGTAGTTTTTAGGTGAAAAAGTTGAATTGTTTGTATGGAAAAATAAATATTCTTGGAATTCCGAGAAAAGTTAATTATCTTTTTTACTTCTATCATCATGTAGAATCACCTCCCGAAGTTAGTGTACTACCCCGGACATTCCGCATAATGAAATATAAAATGAAAAATAAAACCTCGTAAAAAAGGTGTTTGTAAGAATTTTTTTAATATATAAGACGAATTTGTGTTGCAGTGTAAACTGGTCAATTTTAATTTAAGCCCATCATAATGCTTTTTTAATCAGTTTTTTTTTTACATGTTATATTTCATAAATCATCAATTTGATTTATAAAAATATTCAGTGCAGTTGAGTATTTTAGCCTCAAATCCAAAATTAGTTTTTGTAGTATATTTAAAGCCTTACTAATAAAGGTTTTTAAAAAATTTAAACACGTTTATTAGTGAGAAAGAAAATGTTTTTCTAATTTTTAAATCGCCGTTTTGTGAAGCATCACGTCAAGGGTGGTTGATCAATTGATCATAGGAAGGTCAGTGAAGAAAAGTTTGCAAACAGAAGACAGCATGCGTGAGAGTATGCGTTCTCTACCTCAAGGCGATGCCATACGTAGTAATGCAAAATCATCTGTTTTTGGTTTGAAAATTTGGTCGCCTAGAAATGTTTCAGATGCTTTAATTAAATACTGCGAGTAGAATACATCTAGCCTTTGAAATAATCGAGTATTTTTTAGATAAGTCTTTTTATAATGTAAAGGCCTATGAAAACTGCTTTAAAGTTCAAAATCTCCTACTTACGAACCCATTTTCGGTTATGATTTTATTGTATAATGTGGAAAATTAAGTTATTTATAAAATGATCGAAAAAAAATTAAATATTTATGCCTGAACATCCACAAAATAAAATAAAAGGCACTTTTTGGCCATGTTTTTTTCTTGCATAAGTAAAAACAGGCGGATGGTGTTAAGCGGGAATTTAAACCTTATCGCCATCTACGTAAGGGTTGTTATTGATAGCGGCTCAATTTAAAATATTACACGACGTAGTGCATCGCCTTAAGTTAACTTAGATTAATTTAAGTGTATTTGTATTCTAGAGTTAAAACCACTCTGCAGATATTACAATGTACCTACGTTAATTAAGTGCCCACGCTGTCAATAATCACACTGATTTTTTATTGTTCGTTGCATTAGCAGAGTCGATTTGTTACTTCACGGTTGCGCCGTGGTTGGTTAATGTTTTATACACGGTGTCCGGAAACTCGTAGTACAAGCGGGAAACTGGAGAATCTACACCACATGGGGAACCCAAATAAACATAAAGTTTTTTGATTTGAGCATTTTCACAAAAAAAAAAAAAAAACCAAAAAAAAATATTTTTCGGCTATTTTAGGGTTAAAGTTTTTTCTGGTGTTTAGGGTTGAACAACATATGTTTTAACCCTGCAGAGCAGAAATATTTTATGATTACACCGGATTAAATGAAGGGTGATTTCAAAATAATGCTTCAAATCCGAGTTTCTTCATTTGTTTTACTTTCAAATAGTTTTAATTAGTTGGGTACTTTGATCTTCAGTAATAATTTATAAGAATTTGATTAAAAAAAAAAAAAAAAAAAAAAAAATCAACTTCTAACTCGATAACGAAAGCTCAAATCAAAAAAATATATACTACACAATCGACTCCAAATGTGATGTAGATTCACCATTCACCAAAATTCGCAGAACATCTCTTGGTGAATAATCATACCCCACTTAACAACAAGGGTCCTAAACATTAGATTAAATTTACTTGAACAATTAGAAATCAATAAACGAACGAATGACCCAAACTTAACACTAATTAATAAAGTACGGAAAATAATTTACTCACCACTTCTCAGTATTTTCACAAAACCCAAGCAGTATAATGCACCCAAATAATTCATAGCAATAAAGTCATTAGTAAATAATTAAGAACTCATTACCATTTACTGAGGGGAAAACATAGATTGGTTTAACCAACAATAGATCATATTGTCATCGGTGTAACCAGTAATAAATCACCTTCAAAATTTACATTTGAAATAGCATAAATACGTCGTCTCAATGTGGACTAACCACAGTTTGAAAATGGCCTTGTAAGCCGAAACAGCTGTCACAATAATAAAAAACTAAAACACTTGCAGAACTTAATAATAATATTATCAAATTTAATCTAAATTAAATTTATAAAAAAATTAAATGGAGTTCTACGAATTAAACACAAAAACAATAAATAGATTCACCAGTTTCCCGCTTGTACTACGAGTTTCCGGACACCCTGTATTATACACTATACCGACCTTATTTACACCGCGTTATGAAAGGGGGCTTGAATTATTCCATAGTGAGAAGTATCAGGCAAACAGCGGGGATGTCGGGTAACCGGTAAACCCGCTGACGTTACAACTAATCGATTCCCTGCCCCAGGTCAGTACGGATAAATTAAATGATATTACATCTCTTTCATACACATGCGCGCACACATCCAAAACACTCCCCCGATTCACACTCTCTCCTAACAGGCACCTACTGGAACGAGCCACACCACATTTCCTGAAATATTGAATTTTCGTAAATCTTTTTACGAAATGGCTGCAAATAGTATACCGCTAGAATAATGGGTGTTGTGAAAGTGTGGGGCGTTAGAAAGCCGCCCGCCTACAGGACTTATCTGTTCTGTATTATGCCGCCCTGGTACGGTAACCCGGGAGAATGTGAAGTGAAAAGTAGTATTTTTTTAATTACGTCAGGAATGCTTTCAAGTAACCTTCATCAGGGAAATTCGTCCTCTGATTTGCTAAGGGTCAATATCCTCAACAATTGGGAATCAGAACATGTAATGAGACTTCTAAGGGTGATTTAGCACAAAAACGGCGCTATACAAATCATCCAAATATTATTATTATTTATTCTCTTCTGATTCGAAGATTTATAGACATTTTAAAGGTTGTCTCTAGATTTTTTTCTGCAGAATGTTTCCTGGGTTTCTTGATTTTCAAAGACCGCGTAGCTTGGACGCTTCACAAAAGGATCCACTGTATTTTCCCTTCGCGCAAAACACTTTATCTATGTTTCCCACTTTTCTGTCGTCCATTTATTAGCGAGCTTGAAGACTGGAGGGTAGAGGTAAGCGTTCAGCGTCCCTTTTACGTATTCCCAAAACACACAGAATACATCCCCTTAACCCACATCACAAACAAGCGGCGATATTCCCACACGCCCCCAACCGACCAACCAACCAAACGGCCACACAACGAAAACTACACTACGCTGTATACCCCTGTACACACCACGACTTACAGTGATTTAAAAATATAAAACATTTCCTAAGGATTTATTGAATCTAAATCTTACACGCACAATCACAGCAAGTTGTTATTTTGACTTTTGCGTTCTACGTATTATTTTCCCCGCGTAGATTCTGTTACGCTAGATCTATACATATAGTTAAATTGGTTGATTCACTTTCATCAATTTCATCTTTTACTACATTAACTAAATATGATGTAAAATTTAACATTATTGTGATTTCTTAACATTTTATAATACCTTTTGATGGTTATACCCATCTATAATAATAATAATAATAACATGGAATTTATATAGCGCAGTTTAGTGTCATTTCACTTCAAGTGCGCTTAACTACTCTTTAAAAAAATGGTAATTCAGTATTAATGGTTCTTAAAATTATTCCTACAGTGTGCCTTACCCAATACAGATCTAATATTATAACACTAAATACACTGTTTATACAAAGTGATGACAAAACTTAGAATAACAATAACAGTAGGACAGGACAAAACACGAATATTAAAACTAAAACATAACATAAAACAGGAGGCAGTTTGTGCTCAGAAATGAGAATTTTCTGAGCAGACACTTTAAAAAGGTACAATAAGGAGACAACCGAAACCAAACTATTACCGGAAGTTTTAGAATATGGCTTATTATAAAATATTGAAAAGAAGTTAAAATTTATAAATGGTAAGATTTTTTAAATAATTTTGTTTTTAAAGCTCGTTTAAATTCAGCCAAATTCTGGAGATCTGCTGACCTTAGAGTAAGCTGTCTATTACTTAAGTTTTGTCGGATACATAGTTCCGATATATATGCTGGCGCCATTCCTTGCAATGCTTTGAAGGTCATTAAGCAGATCTTAAACTCTATTCTTTCAGGGCATCGAAGCCAGTGAAGGCGATCCCTTAGAAGTGGGGTTATACGGCAATACTTAGATTCACCAAAAATCATTCTTGCCGCAGCATTAAAAACTGACTGGATTCTATTGATTTGTTTCTGAGGTAGGCCGGCATATGCACTATTGCAATAGTCCATACGTGAGACGACGAACGAATTTATGAGTGACTTTGCTCCATCAGAGGGAAGGCATCTCCTGATTGATTTTATCTGCCTTAAATGGAAAAAACCAGAACTCACAGCTTTTGAAATTTGCGATTCAAGAGAAAGAATATTGTCCATAGTGAAACCTAGAAATTTTATTTCTGCAGAAGGGATTATATCCGTATCCTGAATACGGATTGGACTGAAGTCAAGGAGAGCTTGCCTTCCAGGGGAAGCTATCCACATAAATTCTGTCTTTGTGGGATTTAGTTTAAGTTTATTGACAGACATCCAACTTGAGATTGTGTTAATGAGGCTAACCACCTCGTTTTTAAGGACGTAATATTAATCATTGAAGAAGGAGATAATACCACTAAAATCTAAACAAAACATGCGACAGAACAAGACACAGAAAATAAAACAAACTAACGGTCGCAACTGAAAAGTCTTATCGGGACAATGCCTCTCTCCACTCGGCTAACATTTTTATGTCATTTTTGTCGGTCTCATATTTCATACTCAGAATTAACAATATTATCTTCAACTACTTTTAAAAAGGCAACGATCGCAATTGGGAATCGAACTAGGGTCTCCGTCTTACCGGGACGACGTCTTTAACCACTCGGCCATTGTGACATGATTTTTGTCTCATATTTCAAACTCAGAATTAAATTTAATTAGTTAAAGATAATATTGTTAATTCTGAATTTGAAATATGAGATAAAAATCAGACCACAATGGGTTCCATTCCCAGTTGCGACCGTTGCCTTTTTTGTTTTATGTGTCTTGTTCTGTTTCATGTTTCGTTTAGATTTATTAGTACTATCTTCTTCAACGATGTAAAATATTCAGTTGCAGTTATTATATTTGAAAGTAGCCACATGGTTAGTTCACATGTGGCGTGCGGTTGTAACTTTGTACAATATTATTATTATTAGTCCGCTTGTTTTGTAAGCCATCATTTTATTTATTTGCCTCATAAACAATGTAAACATTTTCACCAGTGATACTCCAAAACCACGCGGAAAAACCTGTCCACAGCCTGTTTATGCCTTTGCGAATGTATATTAACTATAAAGCAGAAAATCTGTTGCTTTGTCTCTGGAAATAAGATAATAGGAGATTTCCAATAAGAGGTGTTATTTTGAATAGCCCGCTATTTCGGTAGATGTTACTTTTGAAGCTGTCATTTTTTGATACTTGACTAGTAGAAACTACGCCATTAATAAAAATGGAACGATACACGCTTCAACAACGCATTGAAATTATTAAAATTCACTTGAGTGAATCAAATGCAAATCATCTTAAGTGATGAGGCCCATTTCCACCTCGGTGGCTTCGTCAACAAGCAAAATTGTCGCATCTGGGGCTCGGAAAACCCAAGAGTTATTGTTGAAAAGCCTCTATCCTCAATTTCTGACTGTTTGGTGCGGTTTATGGTCCGGCGGAGTCATTGGCCCTTACTTTTTCGAAAATGAGGCTGTAGCAATAGTTACGGTGAATGGATTGCGCTATCGAGAGATGATTAATGATTTTTTATGGCCGGAATTGGATGGTATTGATCTGGACAACGTTTACTTTCAACAAGACGTCGCTACGTGCCACACAAGCAACAAAACCATTGATCTTTTACGATTGAATATCAAAATAACACCTCTTATTGGAAAACCCTGTATGTATAACCAAGTATATTAACCGAAGTCGAAATACGAGTAAATATCTCGGAAGCTTTTTGTAATTTCTCTACCATTGTATATGTAGAGTAGATGGACAACTGGATGAAAGAAGAAGTATGAGATGCCCCAAGAAGACTTGGCATATTGGTTAGTTAGTTATGGCCTGCACTGACTCTTGATGCTTTATCAATTTAATAATGATGTACCTAAAGTTTAATTCTCATTTAATTATCAGTAGCAGGGAATCGAAAAGAAGCAAAAATAAATGCAATAACATTCAACAGTAATCCCTCTAATGACGTTGTATTGATAGAGCCGGCTTTACCGTGGGGTGCCGGGTGGGGAAGGGGGTAGTTTCCCCCCTACCGCTCTGTGGCAGAGGGGAACTGTAGGGTGGTACAGAGGGGTGAACTCACAACTCCCCTCCTGTACCATCAAGATGACCTCTGCCAGAGGATATAAATAATTAAAGATAGACGAGATAAAGTGTTTCTTTTAGTCCAGGACTTAAGCGTTATTTCTAGTAGAAGGTTGTGATTTTGGTCACCATCTCACATTATCAATTTTCTATGTGGGTTCCTACTGGTTACAGGATGCCTACTTCCAATGTTCGTGAAATTATTGCGCTGCATAGATTTCTTTGAGTTTTTAAAAAATAAGTTTGTAAATATACACTGAGACAAAATTATTAAAAATTTGGTCAAATTATCCGTATTTCTGTTTAAAATGGGACTGCAGGTCTTTAAAGAATGAATTGACAGATTTTCTTACAAACTATCAGTAAAAACGAATGTGTTATGAGGATATCGAAACACGTGTTCTTGAAAATTCCAATATTGTCGCATTTCGTCATTACATTTATCAGGAAAAGCACAGCTGCATGAACACGTATTCTGATATATTCCGAAAGGACTAATATTTTATTAGGAAATGGCTTGCCATCTTTAAACATGATTTTAATAAATCAGCCATTCTCATCTTTCTCCGTGTGTGTGGTCGGGAAAAGATTCTATTTTTTGGGCTTTTTATCGTTAGAATTATTTATTTAGTTTTTCGTAGGAAGCAATCACTTTGTGGTTAGACATTATATATTAAATCAAATAAAACACTTTGTTTATTAACCACGACTTTTTATTATTACATCTACCGGTTTCGCTACGGTCGAGCTTCATCAGGATGTGAAATATAACTAAAAACTAAGACAGAGGTGATGCATATTTATAGGGAAACAGAGGGAGACAGAATATAATACATTATAAAAGTGGGAGGAGTCAAATATTACATAGGCATACTGAATTGAAGATAGATAATAACAATTAACATTTTTACATGAATTATACATATAATAATACATTTTAAAGACATAAAAAAAAAAAAAAAAAAAAAAAAAAAAGCATAAACTTATTATCTAAGAGTGGAAAGGATTCTGGGAAACAAGTTAAATATAGGACTATAGAATGTATTTTTTTGGTTAGATAAATTAACTTGTGTATTTAATAAATGGTCTGATAAGTTACTGTTTATAGATTTCCTGATTTCTAATGATTCTAAATTGTCTAACCTAATGCCTATACTATTTTTATGTAAGAGGCTAGTACCTGTTATTTTATCAAATCTATGGTCTGCTGATATTAAGTGGTTGGCGAGTTCCGAAAAACCTTTACCATTTAAACACCGTACATGTTCTTTCACTCTGGTGTTTACATTGCGCGATGTTTTACCTATGTAAAAGGCAGGACAATCACTACAGTTGAGTTTATAAATACCCGAATGGCTTAGTATGTCATCCTTGTCTTTAGTATTAATCAAAAATTTTCCTAGGGTATTGTTTGTATAAAAGGCAGGTTTAATATCTAAAGGAAGGTTCCTAACGCTTTGAGTTGAAAAATTATTTATAAATAAAATCATACGCCACTGGGGAATAGGGGTGTTGATATTAATTGGCGGAATACTGCTATATAGAAATTTGTTTGTGGAAATATGTTTTTGTTTTTTATTAAGAATTTTATCAATTAAGGCCGAATCATAGCCATTATTTGCTGCTATTTGTTTAATTATTGATAATTCATTTGAGAAATTATTGGAAGATAGAGGGACGGAAACTAACCTATGTATCATTGAATGGAACGCTGCATGTTTATGGGAGATGGGATGATTAGAAGTATTGTGGATGGTTATGTCAGTGTAGGTCGGTTTTCGGTATATGTTAAATTCAATTCTATGAATTCTACGAAAACCGACCTACACTGACATAACCATCCACAATACTTCTAATCATCCCATCTCCCATAAACATGCAGCGTTCCATTCAATGATACATAGGTTAGTTTCCGTCCCTCTATCTTCCAATAATTTCTCAAATGAATTATCAATAATTAAACAAATAGCAGCAAATAATGGCTATGATTCGGCCTTAATTGATAAAATTCTTAATAAAAAACAAAAACATATTTCCACAAACAAATTTCTATATAGCAGTATTCCGCCAATTAATATCAACACCCCTATTCCCCAGTGGCGTAGGATTTTATTTATAAATAATTTTTCAACTCAAAGCGTTAGGAACCTTCCTTTAGATATTAAACCTGCCTTTTATACAAACAATACCCTAGGAAAATTTTTGATTAATACTAAAGACAAGGATGACATACTAAGCCATTCGGGTATTTATAAACTCAACTGTAGTGATTGTCCTGCCTTTTACATAGGTAAAACATCGCGCAATGTAAACACCAGAGTGAAAGAACATGTACGGTGTTTAAATGGTAAAGGTTTTTCGGAACTCGCCAACCACTTAATATCAGCAGACCATAGATTTGATAAAATAACAGGTACTAGCCTCTTACATAAAAATAGTATAGGCATTAGGTTAGACAATTTAGAATCATTAGAAATCAGGAAATCTATAAACAGTAACTTATCAGACCATTTATTAAATACACAAGTTAATTTATCTAACCAAAAAAACACATTCTATAGTCCTATATTTAACTTGTTTCCCAGAATCCTTTCCACTCTTAGATAATAAGTTTATGCTTTTTTTTTTTTTTTTTTTTTTTTTTTATGTCTTTAAAATGTATTATTATATGTATAATTCATGTAAAAATGTTAATTGTTATTATCTATCTTCAATTCAGTATGCCTATGTAATATTTGACTCCTCCCACTTTTATAATGTATTATATTCTGTCTCCCTCTGTTTCCCTATAAATATGCATCACCTCTGTCTTAGTTTTTAGTTATATTTCACATCCTGATGAAGCTCGACCGTAGCGAAACCGGTAGATGTAATAATAAAAAGTCGTGGTTAATAAACAAAGTGTTTTATTTGATTTAATATTTATTTAGTTATTAATTAATTATTATTAAGCCATTAAATTTAAGTAAGTTAAAAAGTTATTTCCGTAAAAGAGATATGGTCCTTTCGGTGAATTTCACAACTAATAATGTTAGTATCTGTACCAGATTGGTTTTATACTCCTACACGAGGGATAACAACTTCTTAATATCATTACTACATTTTTATTTTATTTATTTATTTAGTTGTTTTTACATTTGTATTTTACATAGTGTCTTACAAAACTGAATAGTATTTAGTTTGATTGTAAAAAGTCTCTCATTTTTACAATTTTTCAATATACAAAGGTATTATCACATTTTTTTTATAACAATTAACTTTAATTTATTCATTGATAATAATAATAATATTTGGCTAATTTATATAGCGCCGTTTTCGTGAGAAATCACCTCAAGGGCGCTGTATACGTATTATATCTTGATAATTGGATTTAGGTTTTAATTACATAAATATATATTTATTTTTTTTACGTGATGCATTATACTAAATTTTGCAGTATACTCCATCCATCTTATAGGTACGGTACGTCTTTTTACATATTTCATATTAGGCATTTTACATTCAGTTATACTTAGGTATACGTTTTCATGTTCTACGGAGGTAGAAAGGCCTGAATTTTGTTTTTATTTTAGAGATACACTGAAAAAAATGAGTTAGCTAAAGTGTTAAGCTAATTGAAGTTGTGTAACCATCGCCTAAACTTGAGAAACTAGTACCAAACTACTTTATGTGCAGATACCGTCGTTGTTTAGTAAAATGTGCTTGAGCTATTACAACCAAACTTTAATAATAGCATACTAAAGGCTTACTTACCTAAACAAAATAATCGGTTTGGTTAATTAAGCTAAAGTAATTTAGTAAACCTATTTCACTTTAGTAACTCAAGTTTATGTGTTACTTCCCAAAGTATTTAGCTAAATTTAACTAAACATCTAGTTTGGTTAAATGTTGTGTTCTTATAGCCAAACTTAGGTTGGAATATCTAAATTTGGTATTTTTACATAACAATTAGTTGCTTTGCACAAACTTGAGCTAATGCAACAAAACTTTAGTTAAATTTCCCGAACTTTGGTAGATCTTATCGTTGTCGCTAGCCGTCCGCGATGACGAGTTGTTTATTTACGACGCAGTTGTCCGTTCGCCACAGTTCGCACCATACTTGAATTGACGTTTGTTGCTAGTGATAATGGCAAACAACACCGTGGAGGATTATTTAATTTCTTGGAATCTGGAAGCTTACATAGAAACATTTAAAGGTGAGTTTTTTGTTCATTTTTTTATTGATCTAGAATTTAGATCATGGAACTATGATAATATCCATTCTTTTTGATTTAGAAACTGGCACCTTCATTATTCACGACTCAAGTACGCAATAGATTTAGTAGATTTGTATTTATTATGTACCTAGTTTGAAGAGTGCGTGTGAACGCTACAACCAGATTATGTCAGGAGTCATGACACAGGTTACAGAGAGTGGTATATAAAAAAAATAATAATAATTGGATGACTTGTATAGCGCTGTTTTTGTGCAAAATCACCTCAAGGGCGCCTTTATTTCTTTGTTCGTTTCTGCCAGTATTATTTTGTATTGAACGAATGTTGTTTGAAACTGCAGTATTTTCTAAGTTACAGTTTTACCCTAGCCAGAAACTAGAACCAACCAAACTAGCTTTTAAATCGTACCGATGGATGGTCAATCATAGCAGGTTATGTTTAATTTTAATAAATGTGTATTGCAATTATTAATTCGGACATATCATTTTGAACATTGAATTCTGTTGATTTTTTTTGGGAGGGATATGTTTTTTTAAATACAGGGTGTACCCATTGTTTATGTTTACATTGGAATTTTTCATATAAATTAAATAATTTCATTATTAAAACTATTTTATCTCCGCTTGATTCATAATACAGGGTGTTCGGTATCTGCTGTTGTATAAATATACATTTTTTTAATGAATAATTTTCATTCCTTTTCTTATTTGAAAATTTTTGTATTTTCTCGTCGTTTTTTTCTTTATTTCAGAACAAGCCATAGACTCAAAAACACTCCTGATAATATCTGAAGATGATATTAAAGAATTGATTCCGACTGTAGGGCACCGGGCACTGTTTACAGCACACATTAATGCGCTCAAGGATGTTATTAATCCACCTGTCATAAGTGTAAGTTTTTAAATTTTAATTCATCATTACTGCTTTTAAAAAGCAGTAATGATGACATATTAATACCTAGGCCTTTTTTGGCTAACCATTTGGAAATAGTTGTACCGGACGCGATTTTGATACAAAAATAATAGTATTTAAAATAATAATTTCTGTAATTAATGAATAAATCGACTGCCGGGGGGTCAAGCAATTCCAAAGGGATAAAAACAAAGCTTGACCCCTTCACCCCTTCTTTCGCTTTTGTGTACAAACCTGCTTTTTGTTTCAGATTGAAGATATACCTTCAAATTCCAAACAAACAACGCCCATATATTATTAACACGATGAATTCGTTGAAAATGACATTTCCTTGTTGGAAAATATAAACAAATCACAAAGAATAACGCAAGAAGCTTTTGAAGAGCAAATTTCGAATGTAAGTTAAATAATTTTGGTAGGTTTCAGATACCTAAGTAACTTTATGTGTATTTTAGTAGTGGCAGCGTAGAATAGCCGTCCTGTGACTGATATTATGATGATTATAGAAGTGGTTATTAGTTATTTAATCAATATGCAATTTTGTTTTCTAGGACATCATCTCCTATCAATCAATGAAGGGCAAGAACTTTTAATGCAGTTTGAGTCAAAGGGTCTGTTGGAAAATTCTTCCAGACTGTGCAGTACTATTATAAGTAAGGAATTGCAGGGTAATCCAGATAGATCCATTACAAGCAAGAGATTTTATGAATTTGCTTTTCAAATCACCAAAGTCTTTAATAAAGAAAGCGCAGCTGTGTATTCCACCCCATATGTGTGTTTTGGGCCTACCCAAAAAATTGCTGCTAAAGGTAAATTACTAGACACATACAGGCAGCGCCGAAAAGAATTTGCCAAATCAGGACACAAACAATTTTTACTATATTAAAGAAAAATTTATTATAAAAAATGATAATATAAATGTGTGTATGATCAAACATGTTTTCTTTTTTGAGGCTTTGCTGGTAGCTGGAAACAATAGAGACGATTCTTAACAAAATAACTTTTATATGAATGAGGTTTTTAATAAGTACATTCTAGTCTTACAAAACATAATATTTATTTATTTAGGTTTCATCTCTCAAAAGGGTTGTAATAAACTACCTGCAACTCAAAGTATTTAACCCATGATTCTGCATTATGGGTATAATCGTTCGAGTTGATGGTGGTTACATTTACACCCTGTATTGTTTTCAGCTAAACTGCAAAGCTGCACTTCCTTTTTAATATAGATAATCTAACCAAAAAGCTAAGCTACAGTACCTAAAGCTAGCTAGCAGTAGAGAGGTAAAACACCTATATCGGTAGGGCTATTCCAACCAAAGTTTAGTTAATCAACCTAACCATTTTGTAATATTAACTAAATAATAAGGTTACTACATCTAAACAGTTATGTTTCTCTAACCAAACACTACAATATGGTTTAGGTATATAATTTTTAGTTTAGGTAACACAACTAAACACAAAGCTGTCTCAACTGATTAGTTTAGCTAGAATATCTGAATCGTTAAGCTGTCATAAATACAGTTTAGGTAACACAACTAAACACAAAGCTGTCTCAACCGATTAGTTTAGCTAGAACATCTGAATCGTTAAGCTGTCATAAATACAGTTTAGGTAACACAACTAAACACAAAGCTGTCTCAACCGATTAGTTTAGCTAGAATATCTGAATCGTTAAGCTGTCATAAATACAGTTTAGGTAACACAACTAAACACAGAAAGCTGTCTCAACCGATTAGTTTAGCTAGAATATCTGAATCGTTAAGCTGTCATAAATAAACTGCTGTTTAGCAAACAGTAGCTAAAAGTTCGGCAGTCACCACAGCAACTAAACTGTTTAGTAGATAATTACTGAAAATTTAGTAAAAAGTACCTAAACATTTCTTTCAGTGTACATGTCTCTCTTTTATGTCTTCAGGTAATGCGTTAAATATTTCAGGGATTTTATGCCTCTTTTGTGATGTTATCCTTCAGCGACATAGATAGACTTGCTAGCTGTAATGAAATTAATAAATTATTTCTAAATATTAAAAAATATTTTCACATGTGTTTTTTACCATACTAATAACGAATTGTATTAGGAGTTATTTTCTATAGTAAACTGACCTTACAAAGTGTGAAATTATTTCCAAAAGGCCATGCAAGTTTTAGGTTCCATAATACCTACGTAACACGAGGAATTCTAACAGTGAGACAATGAAACTCCTTTACTGCTACTTTTTGAGTTCGCATCTCCTGTATGGTCTCCTATTTATTATATACTTTTAACTTATACCGCTTGGAGACAGTACAAAGGAGGTTTCAGAAAAGGTTTTAGTTATCTATCTATAAGTTACAGGTAAGAAGAGGTTATTTATCTCTGGGGGAGGCGGTGCTATGTACCATTTATAAAGATAATATATTTCCATGAATCGTATTCTATAATAATAATGATTCTAAATACTACATACATCATTGTAAAGAATGCATGAATGATCGTTCTACTCTTCGAACTCAATTAGTGTTGTGACGGTCCGATATATCACTCGCTAATCACCGCAGCCACTGCAGTCCAATGCAACCCAGTTCAGCCCAGAGAAGCCCAGTGTAACCGTTACAGTCAGTGGCGAGATTGTGGCTCAGTCGGAATGCACCTAATTATGATCTGTTCAGTTCGGTCCAGTGTGATCCAAACTCCAAGCGGGAAATACTGTGACGAATCTCACTGTAGGTACTTGCTGATTTGTACCTATACATATCTGAATCTCATCTACTAATCCAAATACAAATCACTTCATACTCATACTTCTCCTCTTTTGTTCCTTATAACGTAAAGGGTATAAATAAAGAGAAGTACAGATGAACACTATGGAAAACCTCGCAATTAGCGCCTTTGAGGTAATTTTTCACAAAAACGGTGCTATACAAATTATCCAATTATTATACATATTTAATATAACATAATAAGCAATATGAAGGGACGTTTTCATTTAGAATGGTGATTTTTTTTTTAAATACTCTCTGAAAATAGTATCTTCCACTTCGTAACGAATTTTAAATTTTATTTATTTTAATTCGTATTAACCAAACGGGTGTTTATTATAGCAAAAAGGCAGCTAGGAATTTGAAAAGTCACATTCTGAGGTACTTTTTATTATAATAGGTGAGAGGTCTCGTATATCAGAATGTGATATTGCAAATTTCTAGCTGCCTTTTTGCTTATGACGGCAGTACAAAAAATATCTTTTTCTATTATGGTCAAACACATAATTTAAACAGATTTAGAAAGAGAGAACACCAAGATTTCTCTTTGCATTTAAAAGTTTACCATGGACGCTCCCGTATAATTTAAAAAAAAAACAAATCGTTCACCCGTTCAAAGTTTGCCAATTTTTTAACTCTTATAGTTTACATGAAACGATTGAAAAGTGAAGTGACAGTAACCTCCATAATACGTTATTTGTCTAATTCAATGTGCTTTTTAGTTTCAAAATATAAAGCGGTAAATACTGTTTAAAAATAAAAGCCATCGGGTGATTTAAAAAGGTTTAGTTATGTTTGCGTTCAAAATGTTAATATTTTTAATTGCGTACGAAGAAAACGTACTGATATAAAATATTGCTAATTTATTGAGAATCTCTTCAAATTATTCGTAATACGGTTAGAAACGGGATTGCAGGCTTTTAACGAATGAATTGAAAGGTTACCTAATAAATTTTCAGTAAAATACGAATGCGTTATCGCGACGTGGGAACATGTGTCAGCCTCACAACATCCCCCAATTGGGGATGCCATAGTCTCACTGGCTCCAGACGGGAGCAGTTGGGACTCTTGTGAGGTATTCACTATAAAAAAAATTTAAAAAAATGTGTTCACAAAAATTCTAATATTTTCGCATTTGCATGAACACGTGTTCCGATATATGTACTAAAAGCTTGAAAGCTTGTCCGTTTGAAAGATTAAAATCTGTTTCTTCCTTTAATCTGCTTTCAAAGTCAGTATCAGTCAGAGATAAGTTTAAAAACAACGGATTTTCTTGAGAAAGAAAAAATGAAGCTGAAAATTCATTTGATGACAGTCATGGTACCTACTATTTTGTCGGGATTTTAAACATTTTTTACATTTTGCTGCTTTTTAGACTAAATATATACTAAATATACATATACACTTAAATGCACCTTTACACCTACAGTGTATTATTTCTATATAAATATATATGTATAAGAAAGAGAAAGAAGGAGAAAAAACCATTTTGAAACGCCGATAAAAAATAATAGTTTTGATCGTAATACATAATTTATAAGTGCGTAACACATAAAGTGATTAAATAGAGGGAATATAAAATAAACACGTGTGTATTTTTTTTTTCATTCTTTCTTGGTACGAAGGTGTAAAAATCATCAATCTCATTATTGATGACTGACAGAACTGAGGGATCATCTGGTGGGTGTATAGTATTCATCCCTGGAGGGGTTTTCTCTTACAAATGTACATTGGTGTGCGTATTCATCAATAAATTGGAACAAAGTGCCCCCGTTTAAGTAAGGTAGCCTGTCGCCCAGGGCAGCGCTGCATCACCCTAGCTACTCCGGGCACCGGCCTGTCAACATACTGTTTTATAGTACATATCTACATAAAAAAATATTTTTTAATTTTTAAAATATTATTTTTTTGATTTTTTTTACGATCCACAGTTTGGTGGAAATTTGTCAATTTACTACCTAAAATCCCCGGCGTTGCCCGGGCTTTAATTTGCATAGTTTTTTCGAAATCAGATGTAGACAGTAGTAATTTTCTTCTTATTGAACGTCAAGTTAGCAAAGTTAGCAATGCTTTAACCGGTGAATAAATGGGATGTGGTTGGTTTTTCGGAATCTCATGTAGACAGTACTTCCTATTGAAAGTCAAGCGTGAAAAATTTCTTCGACCTCGGAATAAAACTTTAGATTTGTATACTAAACAAAGCCAACCAAAGACACAATACATATAAGAAGAAGATAGATAGATTTGTGGATAAACCCACCCTTTAATTTATTTACTGATTGATAATGGTGTTATAAAATATTGTTAAATGTAATATTATCGACGACTATATATATTATGAGGAATTGAGGTGGGGAAGTTTCTGACTATTCAGATCTTGTCACCAAACAGCCTTGGCTTTAGTTATTTCAAGTGATATTTCGATTCTATCTTTCCAGTTCGGGGTATTTTCAACTTTGTCATATATTCGGCATTTGAACGTGCCCTGTTAAACTCCGATCCGCGGCCGGTTTCAGCTTTTGAACAAATTGTGATGACCGCACAACAGTTATTCTCGACCGCTAATCATAATTTGATCAAATGCTAACGCACGAAAAACTCTCAACGAATAAATTTTAACAATTTCTGTATGTCTTGGCTCTACCGCAATTTTTTTCTAGATCGAATGAACATTATTCAATAATATGGATTTTAATGCCGGGGAAACATAACCGGATTTTAACAATAAATACGTTCAGATTGTAATAAATTTACCATAAAAAATTCTGTGGCAGTAAATAGGACTTCATTCTGGATTCCTTACATTATTATTTCTCAATACATGATACCAAAGGATAATAAAATACGCGATAAACATTTTATTAAATGATTATATTTCTACTTACCTTCCTAACGCTCGGAGCGTTTAGTCTTACAGGGAAAATACAAAAAAAACTTTACGAGGGGACCTTTCGCTCCTCACACCTCAGGCTTTATCTCATCTTCCACCTGCGGCAGAGCGGGACGCCACTTTTTCTCTGGCAGTATGCGTGCCTAACACATCTACAGGTAAAATGTAATAGAATAAGGAATGCAAAGAAATACGAATGCCTGCATTGGATAAAAAGGGACAGACATTTTGTTGGTTGTTTTTTATGTATAAAAGCGAAGCCCTTTCCTAACCTATGTGTTTATAGTATAGACGAAGCAGAGACCAAAAAATGTTACACAGAATTCTAAATACCGGTCTGCATTTCTGTTACCCTGATACAATTTCTTGTAGCACTGACACGATTTGCATATTTCAATTTTTTTCTGCTTTTTACATCTTCTCTACCATTTTTCTAAACTTGTAAGTTTTTTTCTCTCCTACAACTTTTTCGGCTGTGAGCATAATTTACTATAAAAAATGAACATCTAAACGGGTTAAATTTCAACCGAGGTGTATCAGGAGAATATGAGCGGAAGAGGGTGACATATTGCAGTGTTATTTTCCATATGAAAATAAGGAAGAGTGAGGATGTCGGGATAGGAAAGTGGCCATCTCGTTACTGCCGCTACCTGAGGCCAGCCGTCCCGAATCTCGAAAGGATCTATAAAAATCACTGGAATTCTACCCCCTTTCGTTGCATTCAGTTTACCCTGTACACTTATGCTTCCCTGGTAGGAATTTGAAATTTTCAAGGAGGTAATTTGCATATTCTATTGATGTAATTTTAGTCATACCTCCCTTTAAATTGTCTCAATAGCTATTTGTGACGTCGGTATCGCATTTTCTTTGAAAAATACCTCAAGTGTTAACTAAGCCGAATAATTTGTGCTCAAAAATTATCTAGTGTTTTTTTTATTGACCAATTAAATAAAATATTGTTATTTTTATGGTTAGGTTTGTTTATAAATTCCTCTCAAAATTTTTACGGAAATTAAACGATGAATCTTTTTAGGAAAATATTGTAACTATCGCTACTTAGAACAATGAACCAGAAGTCAGTTTATTAATTATTCCTACCAATGTTTCAATCAATTTCACATTTCGGCTCAACTCGATGAAACAAAAAGTGTGAATGATGGATCATCTGATATACAACCACACGTAGTTTTGTGAGAAAATCTGGAGAAATTTCTCTGTACATAATTTATTACGATTTATTGTTATGGGTTTTAAACAATGCATGTATTTTTCCAAGTTGTTAATAACTATTTTTAATCACGAGTTTTGTTTGAATTTAAAATTTATAATGGTTTTAGTTTCAATAAAAATAATGTTATTTTTCACACGCTCGTTTGTTGTCATAAATCAGGTTCCGAATCGATTATACGAATAACCAGGAGCGCATGCAATGGCGCCGGTGTTTCCCAGTGACAATGCATGCAGTGCAGACTGAGTGCAGGACCAAAGCACAGAGCGTAGAGCGATGCACCATTGCGCTGGGACCTTTTTCCACGGGAAATCTCACACTGATTAGATTTTATCTCTCGGCGAACAAACATGAAGTTATATCGCATTGTTTTCTAACAATTGGCGCTGTGATTCACCGATTTTTCGCGGAGGGTTGCTAAATTTTATGATCAAGCCAAACGGGAGAAAAAACCTTTAAACAACAACAACAAAAACATCATCAAAAGGTCTACGGTTGCGCTAGAGTGAATAATTTATTTTAGCTGTAAGTTAGACCCTTTGTCAACAGGAATACGCAAGAATCTGATACTCGACAATTCAAGTATCTTGGTGTCTACTGCCACATATCTGCGCGAAAATTCGTATACAGGCACACGTTGTCGACAGTTTGTGAACTCGTCGGCGACGCCAGTCTCCCGCGACCAGCTTGGTGAGATCATTAACATAGCGTCACTTTGTGTCAGATATTTTGTAACAAGGCGTCTGCTTTAGATCAATGCCAGGAACAAACAGTTATCCAAGAATGACAGGATATATAAACGACAGCAGCAGCAACTGTTTGGTTGTGAATGAGGTCATGAAAGCATTCTAGTTTTGACGTTTCGAGAATAAGGAAGTTGAGTCCATTTTTTTTATTTTTTTTTATCAATGTTCGCATTCAAACTTAAATACGAGTATTTTTTTTTTTTTTTTTAAAGTTTGTTTTCATAGTTAAATTAATTCTCAAAGTTTGAATTTTATTAAGCCCGCCAAAACGAGCGGAATCCGAGCGGTGTGGGTGTGACGTCATTCAAACTGTAAGAACCACGTCGCTTAAAGATTATGTATGGAAAAAAAATTAATTCTTCAATAAGAAATTCCAGTAATTTTTTTACCAATGGTAACCGTCTATTAGAATTGATGTTATTAAAAAAAAAAGAAAATTGATTAAGATTTCATAGTTAAATTAATATTTTAAGTTAGAATATTTGATTTTCAAGCCCGGTACGGTATTGTCGTCGCTATTTGTTGACTTGCCCCGCGCGAATTCAGGACCACCGCGCAGAAAAGTAAAGGCCAAAAGTAAAATAACGGTTTACAGCCCAGTTCACTGTAAGACTTTTCTGGGCGGCCGGCGGCCTGAAGTGTATCACATGTTATGTGACATGTATAATAATAAAAACTTCTAAGTTATGCAATAAACAACATATTATTATAAAGCACTATACGAATATGTATCTTTAGAAATCCATTTCATATAATAATAACAACAAATACGTACATATATTTGACAAACTTAAATAAACGTTTGGCCTATACACCTCTCTCGTCTAAACCGACCATCTCTCATGCAATAGAAAGAGATGCACCATAAGTGATCCGTTGTACGTACAAGTCACGACACATGTGACGTCAGAATTCTTTCGCCCAATCGTGGAGCGTATACAGTCTATTGCTATTGAATGCTTTTTCAAGAACGTTTAACTAATTCTAAGAATAATAATATAGAAATATATTTATATATTTAGAATCGATATTTTTTGATCTACATGAACATATTTTTTATAAGTCAAAATATTTTTCACTCAACTTCCTTATTGGCGTCGACGCGGGTTTTGTGATTTCAGTAGCAACTTGTTTTTTTGTTTGTTTGTTTTGTTTTTGAATCTTTATTTAGATGTACGCAAATTTTTTCATAGTAAGAAAATATAAAAAATACAAAAAATAACAATTACATTTTAAGAGAAAAAGATAAATACACAAAATTATATTATATAAGATATCTAGGTGACTAAAATAATATTTATTGGTGAGTATGTTCAACAATCAAAAATTATTTTTTACATATAAAGCACATGTCCTACGAAAAGTGCTAAGGCTTGTGGCTTCCTTTATGACATTTGGTAGGTTATTATAAAGTTTTTACCCTTTATAAAACGCGCTGTTTTGTGTGCATGAAAGTTTAGTTTTGGGAAGCCTAAAATCTCTGCGTCTTCTCGTAGGATAATTGTGAACATTTTCATGGTACATAACATTTCTTTGCAGATAATTTGGGTGCATATTATTTTGAAGCTTTATACATCATTGTTAACGTATTATATATTATATGTTGTTTGGTTGTCATCATATTTAAATTTTGTAACATAATTTTAACTCTAGTAAAAATGTTGTGCCCGGTCTATGTGCGACAAGTTGTTTGCGACGTAAGTATCGGATACTTACGTATCCCTGTGGACGAAAGGCCTTAAGAACCTGTTATTTTCTGAAAAACGTTCAGTATTTCTATTTGATATCTGCAAGCAACCCATCGATAAAATTTCAACCTATATTTTGGGACACTTGTACAGATCTTAAAGACGTTTTTTTTTATTCGTGGTGGTATTCCTTTGTAAAACATAAAATGTTTTACAAAGGAACAAAACACACCAACAAAATTGGTGCATGATTCACCCTTCTGAATCATGTTCTCCTGGTATCATTTGATATTCACGCTGGAAGAAGTTGTCCCGTCCTGTCTGTGTTCAGCAAACCAACCAACTCTTTACAAAATCCCTGAATGCATAGCTAATTTATGGTAATGTTACGAAGTCATGTTGCGACACTTCCTGCACTTTACATCAAACGTTTTTATAATTATGATTGTTTTTTTCATTTGTGGCAATGAAGATAGTTAACATCACACGACGCGACTTTTGTATTTTTGCTGTGTTGCGCCACACGAGTCCTATGGTCTGAAGACAGTTGATCTATGGCGCTAGTGGAGAGGTGATAAAGGAAGGTTGGTGTTTGACCTTTCAATTTTCAGATCTGTCATTTCAATTTCATTAAAACAACTTTTCTAATATGTGGTGGTCTCTTACCTAGACGATACTGAGATCTCATACTGTCCTGGTTCACTATACTGAGAAACGAAGTGCAAATTGTAAATGAATGAATAATGTGTTTTTGGGTACGTTGCAAATTACAAAACAAAGAATGCGCGGAAGCCGCCATTTTTGATACTCAAATCACAGAAAACCTGCGCGCGTAGCTCAATTTTTTAAATTTATTTTTATTTAAAGTAAATCAAATTTAATCATGTTATTATGATCTGACAGCATTTTAATTTTTATTATTGTGATAGCTGTTTCGGCGTTTAAGGCCATTACCAAACTGTGTATTAACAGTAAGGACAGGTTGGTTCACTGAATCAGAATATTTCATCAAATTTTTAAACTTGCATCAGTTAAAATGCAAGTTCTGTGAAAGCGCTATTCAAGTGCTGATATTATTTCATCATGGGCCGGCTGTTTCACGGTGCTTACTAACAGAACTTGAATATGATTTCCGCAGAACTTGAATATTAACTTTGAAATTATGTGGATTTTCCCATCTTCGTCGCTATTTGGTGTTTGTATATAATTGTAACCAAATCATTGTATAACACATTCATGTTTACCCCCACGCTCTCCCCCAAATGTTATGTGTATAAACCATAGGTAAAGGAATAATTATACCAGCATGAAGATGGCTATCATAAGCCCGTATCAAAACCCGTAACGGTCAAAAAATAAAATAAGTGGAAAAAACTTTATATATCATTATAATGGAATTCTACCACGAATTGTCCGTATCAAAAATAGAAATATTAAATAAATTTGACAAAACTATCTTATTTTTGTAAGCTTGGTAAAATATACCAATTACGTTTTTTAAATTTCATTTGATTCCACTAATAAGTAAGAACACAAAATAACAGCTTCGCTATATAATATTCATGAATCTGTAAAAAGTTAGTCGTTAGAGCTCTTAAATATAAATTGCTTATATTGCTGTAAACACAAATACAGGTTGTATTAATTCCTGGAAAATAGTCATAAGCGGAGTTAGCGAAATTGCACAAGCCATCGTAAAACTCGGTATAAATATATATTAATATTTATAGCAATATGTACCTACTAATATTTCAATGTTTGCTCCCGAAAACATAAATATTCACAATACTTAGGTTAAAAGTAACAATCCTTCGAGTTAACAACGTTCGGAATGGTATTCAGAAAGAGGATCAGATTTTTTATTGCTGTCAAGCCATAGAGCTACAATTAGAGGCGCCACTGCGTGCTAATATCTCGTCTAAACTTATTCCACTATCACAACGCGATAAGCGGTGCGCGTAGACCGGATTCGGTAGTTTTAGTCAGAGCGTTGGGAGAGTTGGAGGTCAGTGTAGGTAAAAAAGCAGAACCCATTTATTTCGCTTCATGTCTCATCTCATATATTTAACTTTTCAAGCCTCTTGCGTATTCACCGTTACTTGTCTTAAAGATTCTGTTAGAAAGACGAAGGATTTGTATGTATTTCCGATTATAAATAAAATCCAAATTAATCGGATATTTCTGAACGCATCCGAAAACTAATACCTTTTTTGAAAGACGATGAAATAGGCCTTCAAATTTTATTATTAGAAATAAATATACAATTTTTTTAAATATTAAAATTTGTAATCAATCACAAACAGTTTAAAATGGCTCAGTTCGTCTAAACGCTAAACTAAAATTACTGATAACGAAAAAAAAACACATATTATTAGAAAAATGTATTATATGTATACATTACTGCCACCTCACTTTTTTGTCGTTTCATATGAAAATAATTAGTAATAAAATCATAAATATTTCTCAAATTGCCGTCGAAACCTTTGGTTTCATAGAGGTGTACATTATTCTGTAGTTAACTTCTATATTTGAACGTAAAGCCTGGTATTTTTTTTCTTTCTAACACCGTTTAGTTAATATGTCTAACTATGGCGGTAAGGGAGACACAAAGATTTCTATGAGACCATATTGAACTGTTCCGAAAAGCGAACAAACTGACTCTACGGATAGCAGAAAACCGAACAAATTAGCCTGAGGAGTTAATAATATTATTTTTTTAACAGTATCTATAAACTAGTTATGCTACCTAATTGAAGTCACTTATAGTGAAAATCTTTTGACAAATTGCTTTTATTTTTATTACCAATGCCCTACCTTATTGATTTCCCAGTAAATTGTCGGAATTATTCATGGTTCTCTGATCAGTGGCGGCTCGTGACTTTTGGTTGACCTCGAGTGCTAATATAAAAAAATGGCATTATTGATGTTGTAGGCGAAAGCTTTTTTTTCGAAAATTTTGTTTTTTATGGACACTGCAATGCTGTCCGAAACGTTGGCTAAAGAAGGAGGTTGCGCAACACGGCATAATACCCCAAAAACAATTCACTATAATCCAAAGTTTGCTTTTTACTCTAAGCAAATTATAAACATCATTCTAAGACCATATAATGTAAGAACATCTTTATAAAATCTTCCGGTACATGTGTTTTATTTCAACCCCGTTTGAAATACCTACGTTTCACTGCATTTTTTCCATTACTCGCGGCCTATTTCATACAAATTTTTGTTACGGACTTACGGCAAAAATACTCAACAATTCTGAATTTTATTTTTACATGTTTATTAAAAAATAATAATGTTACACCATTTACAGAAAATATGTTAAATGTACACGGAGAAAACTTATATTATATATTATTAAAGAAGAAGGATAATTTCATATAAAATCGTATTTACTTTGGGTTTATACATATTAAGGCGATGCACTACGTCGTGTAATATTTTAAATTGAGCCGCTATCAATAACAACCCTTACGTAGATGGCGATAAGGTTTAAATTCCCGCTTAACACCATCCGCCTCTTTTGATTTATGCAAGAAAAAAACATGGCCAAAAGGTGCCTTTTATTTTATTTTGTGGATGTTCAGGCATAAATATTTAATTTTTTTTCGATCATTTTATAAATAACTTAATTTGCCACATTATACAATAAAATCTTAAACGAAAATGGGTTCGTAAGTAGGAGATTTTGAACTTTAAAGCAGTTTTCATAGGCCTTTACATTATTTATTTCTGGACTTATAAAAAGACTTGTATAAAAAATACTCGATTATTTCAAAGGCCAAGATGTATTCTACTCGCAGTATTTAATTAAAGCATCTGAAACATTTCTAGGCGACCAAATTTTCAAACCAAAACACATGATAAATATCTTTTATCAGGAGATTTTTCAATGTGGATGAGTGTTTCAGGCGAATAATTATTGCTTGTAAAATAATTGTTACCCTTTGTGCTATGCATAAAAAATCTTGTCTCAAACATTATTTTACAAAAAAATAATAATTAATAATAATAAAAAATAATAATAATACTTGGATGACTTGTATAGCGCCGTTTTTGTGCAAAAACACCTCAAGAGCGCTGTACAAACTTATAATACATTTCTACAGTGATCTATGTTATTACTTAACTATTTATGGAGAAAATATACAGTACAATACTTACCTGGTAGGTCACTTGAGATTAACATTCGAGGCCTGCCCTAACAAAAAAGAGCAGCCTACATGTGCCAACTGTAATAATGTAAGTCATAACGATCACAGAGCAACCAGCTCAGAATGTCCAATCTGGAAGATGATGGATAAACGTGTTAGGGAAAAAGTAGACTACGCCGGAATTTGTTGAAAAAAGCTGCTGACCAATCAATCATACAAAGGAAGTACCAATCGGTAGATGACTATATACCTATAAAAAATAGCTTGAGAGTCCTGTACATTAATGCCAGAAGTATTCGAAACAAAGTAGACGAAATAGAAGAAACGCTCAAAAGGATACCGGATACTGTGCACGTCTTAGTTGTCACCGAAACATGGCTGGGAGATGGAGAAGGATTATTGTTCAACATCGATGGCTACCAGGGTACTTTTGCTTCCCGGATTACTGGAAAAGGAGGAGGAGTGGCGATATATACTCACAAAACATTTAACTGTGAAGTTATTGAAAAGTGGTCAAATGAAAACTCTTTTTTAGGAGTTAGGGTTCAATATAAACATTTTAAACCATTAAATATATATGGTATATACAGGAAACCTAACAACAATATAAATGATTTTCTAGTATCTCTTGAATCTATATTACAAAAAAGTAGCCTAGATACACTCATCTTCGGGGATTTCAACATTAATGTTCTTAAAAAAAATGACACAACAAAAAAATATATCAACACTTTATTTTCATATAATTATTTCATATGTAATAATACACATCCCACGAGAGTTACGGAAACCAGCAGTTCTCTTTTAGACCATATTATATCAAATAGAGAAAACATATCTTCAACGACCTCCAATATTGATAACCAGATAAGTGATCACAGTTTAATGATGTTAGACTACCAAAACTCTTTGAAACACCACTCTAACAACAGAATACCACCAAACATAAACATCAGTATCAATAAGAGGGCTCTGAGAACATATTTTGAAACCCAACCGTTTTCTCACAACACTACCAATATAACCGAAAATTTTAATCAATTTTTTAAATATATCAAAACAGCGATTGACACTTGCAAATTTAAGCCAAGGTTACGAATAGGAAACCCTAAGCAAGGTAATACACCATGGTTTGACAAAAAATTAGATCTTCTTATTAGAGAAAGAAATACTTATTACAAACAGTGGAAAAAAGATCCGCTAAACAGTCTTCTTATATCACTTAAAAATAAGTCGAGAAATTCGGTAACTAATTACAGACGTTTCGCCAAAACAAAATATTACACAGATATTTTTAAAGAAAACATACATAATCCAAGACAAACTTGGAAAACAATAAATTCAATCATAACTAACAGTCCAAAGAACTTGAAAAATAAAATTGAAACTCTTACCATCAATAATATAGACATAAATGACCCGAAGCAGATATGTACAGCGTTTAATGACTTCTTTACATCGGTTGGTGAAAATCTAGCTGCGAGCATCCCATCTTATTCAGATGACGTAAATACAATAAACATGGAACCAAAGCCATTACAGTCCCTCTACATGGCCAATACAAACAAACTAGAAGTTTTAAAAATTATATCAAAACTAAAAACTAATGCATCTCCAGGGGTCGATGGTATGACACATAACTTACTCGGATTCTGTAAAGAAAAATTAGCGGATCATCTTGTTATTCTCATTAATCAATCATTAGCGAGTGGACTGTTTCCGGATCAATTAAAGCTAGCAAAAATCGTTCCAATTCACAAAGAAGACTGCAAAAAAAATCCATCTAATTATCGTCCAATATCAATACTCCCAGTCTTTTCCAAAGTATTTGAACATGTAATCAAAAATAGACTAACAAAATATCTCACAACTAATAATATTCTCACGCCTCAACAATATGGGTTCAGAAAATTCTCCAACACGAAATGTGCTGCCTTTGATTTTATACTAACTCTTCAAAAACACTTAGATCAAGGAAAATATGCAGCGGGCATTTTCATAGACCTCAAAAAAGCGTTCGATACGGTTGATCATAAGATTCTGTTAGAAAAGCTTGAATATCTGGGCATCGTGGGCAAAAATCTAAAACTTTTATCTAGTTATCTTACGGGTAGGTGCTCTTCGGTTGTTATTGGAAAAGAATCAAGTGATCATAGAAATATAACATGTGGTGTACCACAGGGCTCGATTCTCGGGCCTTTATTATTCTTGATTTATATAAATGATATTGCAAAATGGGGGTTGAAAGGTACCCTTCAACTTTATGCTGATGACACAATATTATTCTATCATAATACTAATTTAAACGAAATGGAAAAAGACATGGAAAGGGATTTGGGTCATCTAGCCGAGTGGTTGAGAATCAATAAACTTAGCCTTAACATTAAAAAGACTCACTATGTGCTATTCGGGAATAGGAAAGGACAACGCCTAAACATTTCCTTGGGAATAAACAAACTGGAACAAACAGATGTCGCGAAGTATCTAGGACTTTTAATTGACTCACGGCTTACATGGAAAAACCATTTTGACCATGTTAAATCAAAGATTGCTCCGGTGACCGGTGTAATGTACAGACTACGTAGATTGCTTCCCACAGCCATACTGCGATCATTGTACTATGCTATGATTCACTCCCACTTGGCATATCTTTCGAGTATCTGGGGCTTTGCTACCAAAAAAATGATATCGGAGGTGCAAATAATCCAAAATAGAGCCATGCGTAACATTTTTGGCTTGCCTTGGGATATACCTGTTAAAGATATTTACCGTCACGCACTTGTTTTGCCATTTAAGATGGTTCCTAGCTTTGAGATAACAAACACCATTTTAAATATTATTCAGTGTAACACCCACACAAATATAAAACTGAACTATAACAACGATGTTCACCAATATAATACACGACAACACAACAAACTACATATATCAAAAATACACTCAACAAAGTTCGGACTGAAATCATTAGAATATATTGCCTACACTAACTATAACAAATTGCCTGAAGAATTAAGACAGGTATATGCCTCTAACAAATCTCGAAACGATATATTGAAATCCTATTTTTTCAAATGTTATTTGGAAAACGAGTCATAAGTAGGTACAAACTCTGTTCTGATAGCCGTCCTAATTATCTCCAAATACCAAACTTTGTACATCCAGAGATGATGAGCTTTTTTAATCTTCTCATGTATTTTGAATGTAAAACATCTTGTATTAGGTCTGTTTATTTTTGACCCCGTACTTTTTAATGTATTTTCCTGATTTTGTTTTTATGCATTTATATAGTCCATCATTGAGGATACTTTTTCAACTTTTTGACACCAACAGTACATAAATCAAATGAGTGATTATAATAATTCATAAAGTCTTATAAGACAATTTTTTTTTTATAACATATCTGTAAAGTGATTTCTTCATATGTTGTGTCTGTATGTTGCTTCTGTGAAATGTTTTGTAAATGTTTTCTTCATACATTGTGTCTGCACATTGGGTTGGGTTGGTTATTTTTAATTTTTAATCTAATTTTTCTGTACAAAACTCTTTTTTTAATTTTTTTACTTTTCTATTTGAAAACTACCAATTGGCGATCCCTTAATGAGTTTAATAACTCTTGGGAATACAACATCGTTTGTTGTATGTTAATTAACATTATACATATAATTGTTTACTGGCGAAATTTAGATACAGGATTTAGGACTTAATTGAAAAATTGAATATAACTGGTTTTTCTCTTAGGATTGGTTTGAAAATTGGGTCGCCTAGAAATGTTTCAGATGCTTTAATTAAGGGCCCGCTTTCCGCGTAAAGAATTTAGATTTGGGCAACACCTACAAAATTTAGTGTTAAAAGAATCCGACAGAGGTGTCTGAATTCGTATTAGGAATAATTTTGGGGATTATGAAATTAAATTACCGACATCTATTGCAATTTTAGAAAAACAGAACCATTTTTAGTTAGCACCGACCTTAGAGTAATAATGCACCGACCAAATGAGAAGGAAGTCGAAATGAAGATGGTTCTCAAAATATGGGTTTTATTACGGATTTAATTAATTATTTTTTTTTTTAATTTTACAAAAAACATTTACGAAAGTTATTTGTATAGGTATAAAAATTACTTTACTTTACTAAAATACTATTCTCACTTTTGAAAAGTAATTTATAACTTTTATAAAATCAATAAATATATTTTTACATCAATAAGGTTTTAAACTTTTTTACTCGAAAACTATCTTAAAACGTTGGAATTCCAAAAAAAGTTTTTTTTTCTTTTTTACTTGTACTATCAATTAGAATCACCTCCCGAAGTTTGTGCACTTTACCCCCGACATCTTGTATAATATGCGCAATATAATATTTATACACGTGTAATATCTACTTTTGTACATTTATATAAATTATATACACGTTTACATTTTTATGCTCATCAAATTTATTATATTATAAAGATAGATAGAAAGATCCTTAGTGCTTCCTGAGGACTTACAAATCAGAAGACTTTTTTGTAATTATTTATTTATTCATTTAAACAATTCAATAATTATAAAGAGTAATAAAACATGTAAGCAACATAAAATTACATTCTAAAATGTGAAAGGGGCTCTATTTATTTACATTTTTATGAAATTACTACTTTTAATAGTTTTAAGCTTTCAGTGAACTTTCAATTTTATTTTTAACTTCTCTAAATATTATTTGTTTAAATCGTCAAATATAATTTAATCACAAACACAAGATTCACTCAAAATGAAAGATTGGTGGTTCTGAAATGTTCCCATAAATACGGTGAAAGAACCCTAAACTATAAACTTATTACCCTAAACATGCTTCGAGCGAAATGCGGATCTGGAAACCTTATCGTCAATCTGAGCAAAACATACCATGAACGTCAATATAGCAACAGCCTTTGTTCTGCTGCAGTTTCATTAAATGCCGAGAGATCCGTTTACAGTCTCCAAAAAGCAATACTGGGGCACAACCCTAAAAGCAAAGCTAAATGATTGGAATACAGAAAGATAAAAACACACCATTGTCAAAAATATCTTGGCCGTAAATGATTAAATAAAATTAGATTTATTCAGGAAGGCAAGCTATCGATCAAATGATTTGCGAATTCGGAAAAACCGTTATTATTGAGGTTTTATTGATGTTTTGTTTCTCCCGATTTATTCGTATAACCCATTAGTCTACATAATTATCTAGCGGGTTTTCCATTACTTGTGCACTTATGTTAATGTATTTTATGACCGTCTTTGTGTTGCTTATATTTGTATCATGTTGTCTCCCTCTATATTTTGTTATATATATGCACACATTATGTACTTCTTGTTTAGTATTAATTTGTACCCTGATGATGCTTAAGTAAAGCGAAACCGGTCGGTTCTTAAATTAATAAATATCGTGGTTTTAAAACAAAAAAGTATTTTATTTTATTAAATTATATTCCCCACAGTTTCAGAACTTTCAATAGCTTCTTTCGCTCGCATGTTCATTATTATTCTGAATTCCACGTTCGAGTATTGTTATTTGAAACAGATGGCCCGTATATTATTATTACATATTATATTATATTTCGGACATCGTTGCATTGTGAATTAATAAGAACTTGCCCTGTAATTTCTAATGTTTTGGAATTAGTTTTATTTCCCAAAGTACGTATTCTGAAAAAAATAAAATAAAAATTTTTATAACTTTTTACTACACAATACATAAATAAAAATAATAATTAATTTTTATAATAAATTATCGTTTATCGTATTCTGAAAAAAATAAAATAATAATTTTTATAACTTTTTACTACACAATACATAAATAAAAATATGAATTATTAATTTTTATAGTAAATTATCGTTTATAATAAATATAAGCTTATAAATCAAAAATTGTATTTTTTTCTTCTCACCTATTAGATAGGATATAATTTTATGAGATATCATTTTTTCTTTGAAATACGGGATATCTTTCGTGTATTTCCCATCTTTGAAAAAACAATATTTATTAACTCATAAACTTTACACGCGTAAAAATTATCTTTATAGATTCAAATATTTGCACGTAATCGCACGTCTGTAGATCATAGAACGTTGAACGACATGTCTGCCCCCAAAGCCCTCGAGTTGGCGAATGAACTTTTCAAAGAAGATAGGTTAATCTTCAAGTCGGAGCGAGCGCGCTATAATAAATATGATTTAAAAGCAATAGGCGTAAGCGACAGTTGTGAAAATGTTTAATAAATCACGGCGTATTTCAAAAATAGCAAAAATCACTTTTGGGGTCTATTGAGTAGCATTAAACGAAGCATTGTGATTTTTTTCATACATATAACTTGTAAAATAACAGAAATAAACGTGTTAATAATATTTTTCGGAGCATACTTTGCGATTTATTTCTATCGAGGGAATTTCAAATAATTACCGTTTCGGCTTTTGGAACAAATAGATACTATCTTAAAGAATAACATATATTTTTTTAAGAGCTTAAAAACTTCAAAATTTTAAGGAAAGTATGTCGGAAATTGGATGAAATTCGAATAGTGGGCCCTTAAGATATTTGAGTACTACGCTTCCATAGAAGCGTTAGCCTGTGTTTGGAAGAGGATTGCACGGTACATTATTGTAGTTATTTATAAGTAATTAATTATATGATAGGTATTTCGTGTTGTAGTAAGTACATATAAAATACTGTTATTAAAAACCTGGTCAAATTATAAGTTTTTATGTTAAAAACTGAGTTCCCAACAAAGAATCAGTTAAATCAAAACTGATATTGATATTGACATACTGATATTGTCGCATTCCGCCATGATATTTATTAGGAAAAGAACATGTGCTCTCGAATGACTAATATTTTATCAGGAAAACGGTATGCTATCACTTTTTAACAGGATCATTTTTCTCCGTTTACATCCATTTCACATACTGTAATATATAAGATGTACCACCATACTAAATTTCGTTGCAAATTGAAAATGCTTAGTTTGGTATTGAAATTAGGTACATTCAGAGCTGTGCTAATCAAACAGATAATGTAGATGTTCCGTTTTACGGTTAGATATTCAATATTAACAATTTCGCACAATCTCACTCAAAGCTTTAAAGACAGGAGATACACATGTGTTCATTTTTGTGATGATCAAGCATCGTAAAAATGCTACTTCGTCTATATTTCACAGTACATTGCCGGGCATTGCTTTGTAGACCACTGAACGAAAAATCACGGCCAATAAGTAGGACCTGCTGATCTCGGAGTACCCGGCATTATGAAGTCTACCTACTGCCTAAATTAAATTATTATTACTAACAAAAAAACGTGCGTGCAATTGCCAAAACACTGTAAGCACATTTTGGCGAGAATATACATATTTTCAAGCATCAACCAACTAACTGACTGACTGCCAAGAATTATTCTGATTACACGGAATGATCTTTATTTTATTGGTTTTATATTTCTTCGGCAATCGCTAGTCGAACCTAAAATACATTATTCATAAAGGATCACGTAAATAGGTGACTTGATTTTCTCTCGAGTCCTTTTATAAGGTTTTGCGGACGTCTTCTAGATGCGTACGAAAAGCGCAAGCGACCAAAATTGCAGTGTTTCTTGCATAGAAATAGACTCGCTGCACAGTGTTAGTTGGCGTCCGCCGCGCGAACAGGTGCGTGCAATACAGCCGTTTACTCAAACACGACAAATTTCACTAAACCACCACCATTATTTATTTGCGCAATACATTTTACGATCCGAACCTTCGGGGTTTGCTTGCGTTACTTTTCCATTTTTCTCACCCCAGTCGGCTGCGAGCTAAACTGATTTCCATCTGTCGTCCGGCTGCGCGGAGCACAGACATCCCGAGGAGGTGTTTTATTCGATTGCACCGCGGAGTGCCGGGAGGAGTGCGAGAGGGACGCCGAACCTCACTTTACCTACGCCACGGTGCATTAGAAAGAGTGCGGACAGATTGAGCCGATTACTCTCTGTCTGCACTGAGACTAAATAATTTCTGAATAACATTACAATAAAAGTACCATTCCTTTACAAATCCTATCAACTCAAGCTCTGTTATTAGGTTTTAACCCTTTTACTAAGTGCAGTCATTTTGTTTGATTTTTTGTGTTCGTGTGAATGTACGATTGGAGTGAGTTCCGAGTTACCGCTTTGTCGCATGTCGCCCTGGTTGTGTGAAACATCGCTCTTGGAATAAAATTCTCGCTTGCACCAAACAATTTCAACATCAACATTCCATCCACATTTCTAGAATTAAAATGTCCGTTCTTCGCTTGAATATGTGAAATTAATATGTTTGCTGATAAAATCCCATGCCTACTAAAATAAAATTAATTACGTATCCAATTTTCAGAGTGGAATAATCAACCAATGTTTGTTTGTTGGATGGTTGGCCTTCTATATTCTATGAGGCCATTAAACTCTGCAAAAAATGGACCGGTTTTAGGCATGCATTTGTTTGGTGAGCCGTTTCATGACCTCTGGACACTTGGGGTCTATTTATTGCTATAGTCGACTGTGGAATGTAGGTCGAATTTTTTATATTAATTAGTATTTATCGTATTTTTTTAACTTCATAATTTTGTATTTACATTACGCAATATTATTGCACAACAATTTATATAAAAGACATCGCATAACTCCTAAATATTAAAAAAAAAAAATTATGATGTCATGTAAAATTGTAAACATGCACTTACTTATTAAATGCTTTTATAATTGCATTTTTATTCAATCGCTTTGGAACTTTCTAATATAATATACATATATCCCACTATCCAAAAGTTATGTAAGAACGTACAATACAATATTATTTAGGTATATGTATTTACAAAACATGCAGTTCCTACAGTGCTCTCTTTTATTTATGTTAGGAGTAAAAAAAAAAACTTTAAGTGTTTTTTTTCATAATCAATAAAGTGCTGCCAATGGTCGCCATTATTACAATGGCAGATTTTGTCCTTGAATTGATTTTGAATATCTCTCGAACGTCTTTTTCTATTTCAAACGGGACAAAATCCAACACGATGAAGTCAACTTATTGGATAAATATTCCGATCTTACACAAATTTAATTTAGAAATCTTCGCTACAATTGAACGAAGCAACCGCAAGCGGCGTTTCGCGTCATTTGCTGTTAATTCGTTCATTTCCCATATTTCGAGGCTACGCTCACGTGTCGGCTCGCAAATGTATTCGCGCCATTAGACATTTTTTTAAATCCTACAAAAGTATCAAAACAATTGATTTTGCATTTCAAAGGTAATTAATACTTCTCTACTTGGCCCGGTATATCAGTCGGCCCGTATCCTCGCTATGTCACATATTCCTCACTCAAATTTAAGCGGGCTAAATCGGCCGCTTAAGCCTTGGTAAGCCGCAGAATAGTTTCTATTTTAGACGTCGAGGCGCTAGCAGTAAAAAATCTCAAATATGATGTTTATGTGTAATTACACTAATTACGTACTTCCATCTCATCGAAATACGTGTAATTTGCCTGATTTTATCAGTATGGACTATTTATTATATTCATCGAGCGATGAGGGATGTTCATGTTATTAATTGATAATAAATCTAAAATAGACATACATTATTATTAGTGATTTTTCAACGTTCTGACAGTGTTCCGTGAGTTACAAAGGTCCTGGAGTGGTCCAGAAAACGGAAGCATGAATGTGATAAAATCAAAAGATGGAAAAATGTTGAAGAATGAGGAAGAAATAAAAGAGAGGAGGGTTATTTGCCTGCGAAGTTCAGTTGGCAAGCTGTATAGTAGAATTTTGATTGAGAGGGTAAGAATGGAAACAACGAATAAAATATGGGATGTGTACGGTGCCTTTTATGAGTGGAAGGGGGTGCATGGACCAGATCTTCTCATTGCGTGTGCTCACTGAGAAGTTTCTGGCAAAAAACAGAAGCTTTTCTGTGCCTTTGTAGATCTACAAGAAGCATACGACCGAGTCCACAGGAAAAAGCTGTTGAAGGTGTTATTCAAGTATGAAGTGAATACGAATCTCATACAGGTAATTGCTTCTCTGTACGAGGGAAACGTTATATGTATTAGGGTGAACGGTGGGTGGTATAAGAAAAAAGTGTTAAGCTAGGCTGCGTAATGTCACCGTGGTTATTCAATTTATACATGGAAAGAGGTGGGATTGGGTGCGAATTTGAGTAATCTGAAAGTAAGTTGCCTGTTTTATGCTGATGATGCGGTGCTGATTGGTAACAATATGGAAGATGTACAGTCTCCCTTGTCTAGGATGAACGAAGTATGTATGAAGAATGAGTTAATGATGAATGTAAGTAAGTCTAAAGTCATGGTGCTCAAATAGAGAGTACGAAAACAGTGTGCAATATATGTAGTTGTGAATGATAAATACTAGGAGCGGGTGGATGAGTTTCCGTATTTAATGTATGTATACACACCTACGGCTTGTAGGGAATTAAAGTTATTGGTCGTTCTTGAAACGAAGCCTAATGTTTTCATACCTTTGTTCGCAATTTGGTGGAGGTGACTAGCAAAGTTAGTTTTTCATCTAAAAAGATACCAAGATCTCTCAATTTCTGTGACTATTTCTAACGCCGTGTTGTTAATGGAATATTCAAATAAAACAGGATATTTGTTTTATTCATGTTGATGAATTTTGAAAAGCTTTGACAAGTTGACACTCATACGTAATTCAAAATTATAATACCGATCAAAATATGTATATAAATGCAATTTCGAATGTTGGTGCGAATGCGATTCGGAGTCTTCTCTTTTAATAAAATTTCTTATGTAACCTAGACCACATCTATGATTTCATCTTTACATCAACACAATGCATGCGTCACCCGACACATATGGCGGTAATTTACCCAGCTGTGTGACAAACGCCGTCATGTGCTCAGTGCTCTGTGCTAGCCAACTAATGTGATATGTGTGGCTGCTTTGTTTGGAGAACTTTTATCTTTAACCACGTTGATTCATGTTGGAAAAAATGATGAAACAATGTATTAGTGTATATTTCCGGAAACATTATTTTTCATTAAATTTAGGTAGTAGTTAGTTATATAAATAAAGTTGGGCAGTTTTTTCAAACAATAAGAAAATCTTGTGAAAAATATTATGGCTAAAAAAATGTATTCATATTTAGATCAACAAACGCTGATTCCTAATATATAAATTCTATTAAATATTATTTTTGGAATTTATAAATCGTCTTTAAAAAACTAATTAAAACACACCGTTTGGTTGGTACGACTGAATCTGCTGATCCATCACAACCAGTCTACACGAATAACATATCTATGGTCTACAATATCCACGTCAGGGTTGCCAACTCGGAAAGAATTTCTAAGTTTTTTCAAGAATTGGGTTTTTTCGCGTGGAGAAAAATTTTTGTGGGGCGGAGATTCTTGGCATTTCTTGATTATCCAACCAACTGAATAATAATATTTATAATAATTGTAAGAACGCATTATATTTCGTTTTCTTTCGCAGCAACAGTCTATTTTTTAAGCCTGAATGAAAGAGAAAATCCGTAAATGACTGGATAATAAAAAATAAATGCTAATTTCAATACATGTTTCATTTTGGAGGTAAAGGAACTTGTAGGGAATTTGAATATCTCTTCATCTCTTGTGGGTATTTTAGAACATATGCATTGGTAACCCCGGTCCACATTCACATCAGGTGTGGTCACGGATCTATTTTTGCACTTTGGTTCAATTTAAAAACATTAGTGACGAGATGCTAACATTTTACCTGGTGTTCTTCAATGTTAAAAGCGGGATCTAATCTCGATCTCGGTGATTTCCTCTCGATGATTTTTAACAAACTATTGCATGGAGACATTAGAATCGTACAAAGGCTTCACTCTTTCTTTACAGAAGTACTTTGTTTTTCTTTCTCAAACGTCGCAGAAGTCGTTGGTGACATATTTTAAAAGAGGAATACAATGCTAACCACACTGTTATATTTTAACTACCACTCGACTTTCTGCCGCAGACTTGCGTTGTTACCTTTCTTTCTGTTACATATATATATACGTATTACATGTAATAGAATTATTTATGTAAAAGAGGGAGATAGGTTAAATATAAAATCAAGGAATGCATATTTGTAAAGCGAAAAATATAATTGTTAGCCACCAAGCAATCCAAGCTATGAGGTATATAATGGAATACGTTAAGAAATCATAACAGATGTAACGTATTAAAACATATTTTAATATTTGAAACTGTTATTTCGTGGTGGAATTCCATTATATATATATAAAGAACACAATTTTAAACTTTTTTCCACTTGTTTTTATTTGACCGTGACCGGTTTCAGCCTGTTAGGGCCATCTTCAGACTGGTACAATTTTTGTCTTAAACTAGGGTTTATATACATAGGCAAATTACATTTGATCTCCCCTCAATGTAATTTGCCTATGTATATAAACCCTAGTTTAAGACAAAAATTGTACCAGTCTGAAGATGGCCCTAACAGGCTGAAACCGGTCACGGTCAAATAAAAACAAGTGGAAAAAATTTTAAAATTGTGTTCTTTATATATATTTATTAAAACATAATCATTGATTGGATTGATTTTCTTTCAAAATAGTATTTTTTTTTAATAGTTTTTATTTTTTCGTGGTGGTCGCCCGGCTGTGGTCTGTCTGCATTTCCAAATAGAAAAAAAGCGGAAAACATGTGACACCAATCCTCCGGGAGCGCAGGAGAGGCGCGCGGTCTCTGCCTCTCGAACAGAGTCTAGAGGCCAACCGAAGAACCAAACTACCGTGTCTTCCTAGCGAACACAAACTACTGAGAGCACTGAACAGTGAACTGACCTGTTTCTCTACCACGACGAACGATAAACCAATGCATAACGTAGTGGGCTTATAGTACTGTTGTAGGACTGTTACAGAATATTACCTCTGTTTCAGTGGCGGTTTTCTCTAAAGTGCGGTTTGTGCAGTGAACTCCCATAAAAAAGATACGAAAACACGACAAATTTGTATTAGTATAATTTTACTCGACCAATGCTTTACTCGCATTTAAAGATACACTGCGAATTTTTCATGCCTATAACATATTAAATAATAGAACAAAACTTATAATTTTCGGAACTTACTTTGCGATTTTTTTTATAGAGGGTATTTCATATAATTAACGTTTTGACATAACAGATCTATAGAAATAATCTTAAAAATTAACATATATTTTTTTGTAAATGAAAAACTTAGAAAGTTAAGTTGTTATAAATCGGTAGAAATTGGGTATGCTTAACAGCGACCATGGGATTTTTGTTAACACAAAATTTGTACGGAATAATATTGTGCAAGAATTAATAAATTTTTTCTGCGATTATCGTGTTTTAAGTTGTTATAAAAATAAATTAATTAAAAAAATAACCGTTTTTTGCCTAAATTGTGATTTTCAAATTTTAAACAACTATTTATAACCTATGATATTATATTAATAATCGACAGGTACTTTTGCATGGCTAAATTGTATGTTGTTGCTAGGTTGGTAATCTCTGGAGCATTGATACGAGATTCCTTTAGATCTAGGAAAAAAACTTATATTTAAAGAAAAGACGTACATATGATTTATAGGCGAATGAATTTTTGTCCCTTTTTAATCTCAGATTGAACTCCCAATGAGATCCCCCTTGAACCGCCCCTGCTTTTTTTAAATTTGTAGTATCTGATAATTTCAATTCATTACTAAGAAAATGAAACAGCGATGTTTGAACCATAATTTTCTTTTTCAATGATAAATAAATATGAAATGTCGGCCTCACTGGGTTCTCTACACTCTGCGCATGCGTAGGCCCCATTTTACAGTTATAAGTAGTAGGTTTGTGTAGATTTTTAGGTTAGGTTTGGTACTCTATATTAGATTAATTTGGGCTAGGTTGTATACTTCATGTGAGGTTAGGTTGTGTATATAACCATCGCTTGCCCCGAACAACAATACTGGACTTACTTACTGGACAGAAAACCCATAAAACTGCATTGTTCACAATTGTGGACTTGCGAAGGCGCGTAAAAACCGACCTGAGTTACTCTTCAGTTTATGTTTTAGCATTTTATGTGTTGTACTTTATTTTACTAAAGATTTTTAGAGTTGTAACACTGATATTTATTAAGTTGTTAAGTGTCAAAGTTTACTGACGTTTTACGGTATATATATTTTAATATTAGCATTTTTGGTTAAATTTATACTTATTCTTTTTTACTTCTATTATATTACAAAATAATATTATGTTTTGTAGTTTGTGTAAAATATTAACGTATATCTTCAGACGTAATTGAATCTTGTTTCAACGTCAGTTGGTTGTTTACATAAAACAACAATGAGGTAATAATTATTTATATTATAGTGTCAAGATTGTTTAAACATAGTTTCCTTATTAATTTGATACCAAAAACATATAAATTGATTCATTTCCGAGGTCATTCACGCAAACGAAAATTACAACTTCAGACGTTATAAAACCCGCACTACACTCATGAACATTTTGTAAAGATATATTTTAAACTTTTAATCAATTTTAAATACAGCATGTTTTTAAAACTTAGTGCAAGATGATTTAATACTTGATGGTTTGTAGACTTAACCCTATGGATGTAAAATTTTATTACATAATCTTTTTTGTTGTTGTAAATATATATATATATATATATATTTTTTTTTTTACATTTCTGCAAATGTTTAGCGACATATAATTCTCAAATAACCCGTTTAATTGGGTAAACGAATGATTTTCCTTTATTTAAAATTGTATTTTTTTATTTATCTTTGTAAAATTCCCACCAAAAAAGTGTAAGCGCAGCTTTATACTGTCATTTCGCCAAATACGCCCTTTTCACATGGCTTTTTTGTGGGTTTCTGTGGTTCAGGATGCAAAAAGGACGTGTTCTACTGTGGTACCGATTGTCGTGCAGTTTAAGATGACGGTCAATAAATAAATAAAATAATCATAAAATAGGTAATTATATCGTTTAGGTGAAAATAATGAATTTATTCACTGACGCCACAAAGTGTATTTGCAATTATTGAAGAAGTTTATTACTGGTTGTGAATGGGTATTACTGCTCGGTATTGTGAATTTCGGGTGTATTTTTGACGATTTGTTGACGGCAACAGCAAAGACAGATGACAGATGCGATCTATAATTATGTTCAAGGTGTTGCCATTTTTGACGATTTTGTACCGTCACAAAAGATTATTTTTTCTCTAACGACAACTATCTGTATGAAAAAACGATCTTGTAAAGAAAGCAAAGATTTTTCTTATGTGTCCCGATATAGTATCCGTACGGATCAGATATTTAATAACGGTCGTTAAAATGCGCTTTTGAATGACATAACATTGTTTTGTTGATAATAATGAATAATTATTTACAGCTATATCTGATTGGTGCGTGTGTTATTTGTTTGTTGTAGATGGAGCAGGAGGAGGGGGAGGCGTGTCGCTGCTGGGAGGGGACGGGGAGGGGGGCCTGCCCACGTGGCCCCTCCCCCACCAGCCGCCGCCCCCCGCCGCCTGGCAGTACCCCCGTGAGTATATTACCATTGCTTATGCATTACATCTCATACTCTCCTCTCCTTACATTACGAACAAATTAGTCAAGCATCGTTTTTTATGCCCATTTGAACACGGAGAAAACTTCCTCCGTCCATCCTTCTTTAGAAGGAGTTAGCGCAACACGGCATAACACCCCAAAAACAAACAACAAAAATGCTTTTGGCCGTGAAAATCTAAAAACTTACCTCCAATTATATTATTTCAAATTATTCGTATTCCTGTTAAAAACGAGACTGCAGGCCTTTAACGAATTAATTTATAGGTTTCCTAACAAGCTGTCGATAAAACATGAATATGTTACGGAAATGTCGGAACACGTGTTCATAAAAATTCTGGTATTTTCGCATTTCGTCATTATATTTATTAGGATAAGCTGCTGTGTGTACTGATAGTTTGTTAGGAAATGGCGTGCCATCACGTTTTTAACAGGATTTAAATCAATCTGCCACACTCCGTGTAACAAACTTCAAGTTAAAACGACGAAATGTGCCACCGATAATGTCAGGCTTTTATTCTAAAAGTAATACGGCCCTTGTTTGAGACACTCCATACAGCACCCCTAAAAATGACATAAGCCCTGAGGGAAATTATTTTCCTCAAGTCTTTTCCTGTGTATTCCTGTATAAATCTTTACTATGGCCCGATTGTTTCAATCTTTGTATCAATGATCCATCTGCCAGATTAATACTGGTACACTTAAAATCTTTGTTATGGCCTGATTGTTTCCATCGTTGTATTAATGATCCATCTGCCAGATTGATACTAGTACGCTTAAAATCTTTATTATGGCCCGATTGTTTCAATCGTTGTATCAATGATCCATCTGCCAGATTAATACTGGTACACTTAAAATCTTTATTATGGCCCGATTGTTTCAATCGTTGTATCAATGATCCATCTGCCAGATTAATACTGGTACACTTAAAATCTTTATTATGGCCCGATTGTTTCAATCGTTGTATCAATGATCCATCTGCCAGATTAATACTGGTACACTTAAAATCTTTATTATGGCCCGATTGTTTCAATCGTTGTATCAATGATCCATCTGCCAGATTAATACTGGTACACTTAAAATCTTTATTATGGCCCGATTGTTTCAATCGTTGTATCAATGATCCATCTGCCAGATTAATACTGGTACACTTAAAATCTTTATTATGGCCCGATTGTTTCAATCGTTGTATCAATGATCCATCTGCCAGATTAATACTGGTACACTTAAAATCTTTATTATGGCCCGGTTGTTTCAATCGTTGTATCAATGATCCATCTGCCAGATTGATACTGGTACACTTAAAATCTTTATTATGGCCCGATTGTTTCAATCGTTGTATCAATGATCCATCTGCCAGATTGATACTGGTACACTTAAAATCTTTATTATGGCCCGATTGTTTCAATCGTTGTATCAATGATCCATCTGCCAGATTAATACTGGTACACTTAAAATCTTTATTATGGCCCGGTTGTTTCAATCGTTGTATCAATGATCCATCTGCCAGATTGATACTGGTACACTTAAAATCTTTATTATGGCCCGATTGTTTCAATCGTTGTATCAATGATCCATCTGCCAGATTGATACTGGTACACTTAAAATCTTTATTATGGCCCGATTGTTTCAATCGTTGTATCAATGATCCATCTGCCAGATTAATACTGGTACACTTAAAATCTTTATTATGGCCCGGTTGTTTCAATCGTTGTATCAATGATCCATCTGCCAGATTGATACTGGTACACTTAAAATCTTTATTATGGCCCGATTGTTTCAATCGTTGTATCAATGATCCATCTGCCAGATTGATACTGGTACACTTAAAATCTTTATTATGGCCCGATTGTTTCAATCGTTGTATCAATGATCCATCTGCCAGATTAATACTGGTACACTTAAAATCTTTATTATGGCCCGGTTGTTTCAATCGTTGTATCAATGATCCATCTGCCAGATTGATACTGGTACACTTAAAATCTTTATTATGGCCCGATTGTTTCAATCGTTGTATCAATGATCCATCTGCCAGATTAATACTGGTACACTTAAAATCTTTATTATGGCCCGGTTGTTTCAATCGTTGTATCAATGATCCATCTGCCAGATTGATACTGGTACACTTAAAATCTTTATTATGGCCCGATTGTTTCAATCGTTGTATCAATGATCCATCTGCCAGATTGATACTGGTACACTTAAAATCTTTATTATGGCCCGATTGTTTCAATCGTTGTATCAATGATCCATCTGCCAGATTAATACTGGTACACTTAAAATCTTTATTATGGCCCGGTTGTTTCAATCGTTGTATCAATGATCCATCTGCCAGATTGATACTGGTACACTTAAAATCTTTATTATGGCCCGATTGTTTCAATCGTTGTATCAATGATCCATCTGCCAGATTGATACTGGTACACTTAAAATCTTTATTATGGCCCGATTGTTTCAATCGTTGTATCAATGATCCATCTGCCAGATTGATACTGGTACACTTAAAATCTTTATTATGGCCCGATTGTTTCAATCGTTGTATCAATGATCCATCTGCCAGATTAATACTGGTACACTTAAAATCTTTATTATGGCCCGGTTGTTTCAATCGTTGTATCAATGATCCATCTGCCAGATTGATACTGGTACACTTAAAATCTTTATTATGGCCCGATTGTTTCAATCGTTGTATCAATGATCCATCTGCCAGATTGATACTGGTACACTTAAAATCTTTATTATGGCCCGATTGTTTCAATCGTTGTATCAATGATCCATCTGCCAGATTAATACTGGTACACTTAAAATCTTTATTATGGCCCGGTTGTTTCAATCGTTGTATCAATGATCCATCTGCCAGATTGATACTGGTACACTTAAAATCTTTATTATGGCCCGATTGTTTCAATCGTTGTATCAATGATCCATCTGCCAGATTGATACTGGTACACTTAAAATCTTTATTATGGCCCGATTGTTTCAATCGTTGTATCAATGATCCATCTGCCAGATTGATACTGGTACACTTAAAATCTTTATTATGGCCCGATTGTTTCAATCGTTGTATCAATGATCCATCTGCCAGATTAATACTGGTACACTTAAAATCTTTATTATGGCCCGGTTGTTTCAATCGTTGTATCAATGATCCATCTGCCAGATTGATACTGGTACACTTAAAATCTTTATTATGGCCCGATTGTTTCAATCGTTGTATCAATGATCCATCTGCCAGATTGATACTGGTACACTTAAAATCTTTATTATGGCCCGATTGTTTCAATCGTTGTATCAATGATCCATCTGCCAGATTGATACTGGTACACTTAAAATCTTTATTATGGCCCGATTGTTTCAATCGTTGTATCAATGATCCATCTGCCAGATTGATACTGGTACACTTAAAATCTTTATTATGGCCCGATTGTTTCAATCGTTGTATCAATGATCCATCTGCCAGATTGATACTGGTACACTTAAAATCTTTATTATGGCCCGATTGTTTCAATCGTTGTATCAATGATCCATCTGCCAGATTAATACTGGTACACTTAAAATCTGTATTATGGCCCGATTTTCCCGGTTTCTTCGTTCGATGATAGCTCACGCTTGCTTCAACTATAGCTCAGTAGGAACGATGATAGTTCACACTATCTTCAACTATAGCCCAATAGGAGCGATAATAGTTCACACAAACTTCGACCATGGCTCAATAGGAACGATGATAACTCCGTGAAGCCTATTGTGCCCCGTGCTTGAAATATGTTACAGGCCCGCCTTGAAAAAATCTCCGAAAGGAAGTGAATTACAAGATAATGAACATGAATCAAATCTCGATGATTTTATTTTATGAGTCAACTCTTTTTCGATTATTTCAGGAAATTTTCAAATCACATGGTGAAAATCTGTAAATGGTTAAAAAAAGTTTTTCAATTTTAGCAGTCTCAAAGAAAAGTTCACGAGCCGCCACTGCTTACAAGAGAATGAGAAAAACTCCCAAATTAAAGGAAAATAAGTTATTTTTGTATCCATTTCAGACCTATGTTGGTAAATCAAAAAAATTTAAAGACATGTGTAGAACTTTCCAATGAAATCAAAATTATGAATTGAAAGTATTGATTTTTTCTGTAGCTAGCTTCTAGTATCAGCAAAGCTATTAGCTACTACTACATACAAAGGTGATATTATTATTATTATTATGGAAGTGGTCAGCTGATCGATCAGTGGGGTCCCGAGACTGACCTACTACAATATATTTAATCCCCCCTAGTATAAAACTGTAGGTAGGTAACTATAGATATACCTATGTAAATATGTATAGCGGGTATAGGCCATGGCTCCCCTATCGTAATAGTCCCCAAGGTCATTTACTTTTCTAGTTTGACGTATAATAATAATATTGCATTCATAATATTGCTATTATTATTTATTTACATTTACAACGCTCCTGTAACTCAAAATCGAAGTAGGTAATTAGGTATGTGGGAAGTTTTTATTAATACATTTATTTAATTCAATAGACTTTCTGACTTATCAGTAACCTTCATGTTTTGGTCATAGCCACGTGTTCTTTATTCCTCCAAGATGGGTTCCCACACGGAGAAAATCAGTATTGCTAATTTATTAAGAATCTCTTTAAAATAATTGGTAATCCGGTTAAAAACGGGATTGTGGGCCTTAACGAATGAATTAACAGGTTTCCTGATAAACTTATCACGATGTCGGAACATCCGAATGTTTTCTCATTTCATTATGATATATTATCAAGGCAGGTGCATATTTGGATTTTAATGAACACGTGTAACGACATGGTGATAACATATTCGTAATTTACTAAAATTTTATCAGGAAACCTGTTAGAAACTGTTTTAAACCCGATTACCAATAATTTGAAGAAATTCTTAATAATTTATCAATACTCATTTTTCTCCGTGTGGTTATCCTACTAAATCTAAATCTAACTACTATTTGCAATTAGTAAGAAAATGCAACGTTTTACACTAGTAGCTTTTTTGTAAAGAATGGTACAGGCCAACCAACCTTATCTACCTTTTTTTATTATTTATTTTATTTAAATTTACATAGTAAGAACATATTTCAAATAAAAGTTAACATGTTTTCCTCAAAGTCAAAAACTCGTGTGTAAAGGGAAAAAAATAAAAACTTAACATACCTACATAAGAATAGAATACCTAATAATAGAAGAAAAAAAATCATAAAAACATATAAAGTGAAGAGATTTTTGTTTTTTTTTTTATATAATAATATATAAGTAATATATTGAGATGTCATCGTTATTCTAATTCGCTAAATTATTTAAGGTAGTGAAGTTATAATGACTATGACGCTGTTTCTAAAAAGATCATAATCTCACTCAGTTGGTTAGAACATATAATAATAATAATATTTGGATGATTTGTATAGCGCTGTTTTTGTGCAAAATCACCTCATGTCCCTTCACAAAAAGGTTAATTCATTTATCATCTCCCCATCCTCAGATTTAGTTTTACATGGGTGGGTTCTGTGGCAGTGGCGTGAAGTGAAGAAAAGTCGGGGAAAGTTTATGTTTATTTCCATAATAGATACAGAATATCAAACAATACCAATATTCATTTTTTATAAACCGCGAAAAGCGGATAAAAAATAATTCTATCTATAGGTAGGATAATTAGATAAGTTTTTTATTGCCTAGCACTTTATTTATGAATACGTAAAATAATAAATACCTCAGATTTTTCGGTGTTTTATCATAAAATGTGACGGTTGTTATTACGCGTAAAACTTACTGATATAAAATATTGATTATTCGTAATCCTGTTAAAAACGGGATTGCAGGCCTTTAAAGAATGAATTGATTGGTTTTCTAATAAACTTTCAGTAAAACACGAATGTGTTATCGCGGTGTCCGAACTCGTGTTCATAACAATTTTAATATTTAAGGACAAATTTAGGTGCATGAAGACGTGTTCCGATTTATTTTAGGAAACGGCCTGCAATCCCGTTTTAAACCGGATCTTAACAAATCACCAATATCTACTCACTTTTCTCCGTATATTTATAAAAAGTATACGTATAAAAAGTAATGATTAGGTACCTGTGTATGAACCTAAGAAGGTCTAACAATATCACAAAACAATAAATTAATTCTTACGTGTGTTTTAAAAATAATGATTACCTGTCTATGAACCTAAGAAGGTCTGACAATATCACAAAACAATACATTAATTCTTACGCGTGTATTAAAAAATATATATATATTTAGGTACATCTTAAGCGGATTAAAAAAAAAGCTATTATTAATCTTTTATTGCAATTTCATTTGTCTACTGTGAAGTCCAAAGGCAGGCTTTAACCCTTTGAGACCTGAATTAAAATTGGCAGTGGTAAAATAATATTGGATGCTTGATGACAATTGGTATTGTTATTTGATTTTTTTAACAGTTTAGAAGTTATTTCTACTTTCATTTGAGGTAACATGAGGTCTCAGAGGGCGTGTTTCACATAAAATTATAAATCCCAACACCGTGTTCCAAGTATAGGTATGATATTTTATCAATTTTATGAAGAAATTACAAATCACAAGATGCGAAATACTTGTGGAATTGGTGAGTTAGAAGTTATTATTTATTAGTATTTATCTGCACTTAATGACTCTATCATGCCATCATCGTAATCCATAAGTATTAAATAAAGAAGAACACAAGAGATGAGATGTGGGCGTTATTCGTGAACCAGAAGTCTGACAATTTTTTGCTTAAATTACATAATATCTACTAACTAAGTTTTATTATCATGAAATTTTCATTTCGGTCAAATGGGATGGCGATATGCGATGTCAGGCAGTGTAAAGAGAGACAGAAACAAAAAGGTATCTACTAAGTCAGTGGCGATATTGATTTTCATTTAAATCTACATGTCATGGAAGGCATTTCTAGTGGGTATTATCTACTCAGTGTCGCAAGTCAACTAACAACACACAACACAGCCATGCTGAAATTATCATCAGTTTCCTGTTCCAATTTAGACACGCGCCCACTTGACAGTTGTGCCCTGCCCACTTCCCCGCCCCTGGATTAGCGCCCCGCCCTTAGCAACCGGCGGCCAATCACAGGCCTACCTCTCTTGGAGGGGGAGGGGAACTGCATTTTAGGCCACGCCCCGTTTAGATTCTCTAGATTTTATGCTTCGTGGAATAAATTATTATGGCTGTTTTTGTGCGGTGTTTTTTTTTGTTCTTGTTCATTATTAAATAAATCGTTTTTTCAATGCATTTTTTTTAGTGTCCCGTTGGTTTTGGTTATATTTATGCTTATGGCGGTTCGAGGCGGTGAATTATGGCGGCATCTGCGTTACGTCTCGATACTTTAGCGTTCTTCCTACGAGATTGTACTATAATTTATTATTTTCGCGTCAGAATGGCGAGACTGGACACTGAGAGATTAGAGCTGTTTCCTCACGTTTTTTTTTTAAATGTTTTGGTGGGTTGATAGAAAATAGCTGTGATGCCACGCTATGACCGGTTAATTAAAGTATATTTTATTAAGATTCTGATCAAGGTCAAACTTTTGATAACTTTGAAACTTGTGTTGGTAAAAGCGAAGTTCTTCTGCAATTTATTGTAGTTGCAGTCTTTTGGGTAAAAAGATTAACTTATATAGGTATATGATATGATAACGAATAACCAGTCACTGATAGGATAGCATGCCAGAATCTGGAAAACTGAAATATTTCCGATTTCCCAGAATTTTTATTTTTATTTTTTTATCAACCAAATAGATATCTACCTATATCAAATACTAGCTACTAAGTACCTTTTTATTTTGCAAAATCACAAAAAATAATCACACCCTCATTTTAACGGTTTTGGATAGTTGAATCTGTTTTAAATTTTGACTAAATGATCGTAATCATAAGTTTTAACCAACGCTTTAGCTTTAGATTCCTACAACGCAAACGAGTTTTAATTTGAAATGTTTGTAAAACAAATTGTAGATAATTATTGTGAACCAGAATAATAATAATACTAATAATTGGATGACTTGTATAGCACCGTCTCAAGGGCGCTGTACAAACGTATAATACATCTCTACATTGATCTATGTTATTACTTAACTATTTATGGAGATAATATACAGTACAATACTTACCTGGTAGGTCACTTGAGATTAACACTTAATTAACATTATATATTATTCGACCAAACACATCAAATGCAAGTCCAATGTCCAAACAAGCCATACAAATAACTACAGATAACGAGGAACTTTTGGCCCCAAAGTTGAACTTGGACAAGAGTTTGGCATTATTTACATGGCTATATGTACCTACCTAGGCGATAGGTTTATTTGATTCTGAGAGCTCCGTTGTAATACTTATCTCTTTCTGTTACGTACCTACGTCATTTGCGAGACAAAGTGAGTTGTTTCACGTAGCTACACAGAGAAAACTTACTGATATAAAATACTGTTAATTTGATTAAAAATATGTTCAAATTATTCGTTTTCCTGTTAAAAACGGGACTGCAGGCCTTTAACGAATGAATAGATAGAGTTCATAACAAAGTATCGGATATAAGCAAATGTTTTACGAGGACGACGGAACACAGGTTCATGCAAATGGTAACCGGATAAATCATCACAATGATAATTCATCACATCTTTAAAAAGTTATATAAAGTCTTGGAAAGTGATGAAACAAAAACTTTATTGACTGGGTTATGTAGGTTAGGTTAGGTTAAATTTTTTTTTCATCGTTTCTAAGGACTTTATATCACTTTTTAAAAGTGTGTTGAATTGTCACTGTGTTGAGTTATCATGGAACCCATGCAAATACTGAAAACGTGTTCTCGATATATTCTAAATGACTAATATCATTTTTCTCCGTGTATCAGCACGCAGCGGTATGCCTTTAGCCGCATTCCCACGATAGGCGTTTGAGATATTGTTATTATTTAGACATCGGAGTTTTTTTGTTGTTAGCCAATAGCAGTACTTGTGACAACAATGGCAACCTTTTTATTGGCTGTCATTGGCTATAAAAAATACGATGGGCTGCACTTGTTAGAGCTTATCTTAGCTACAAAAAACTCTAGGTGGTGAAGGCGTATTACGCTATCTGCTATGGCCTAGATTTCCAGAGACAGTTATTGTATTATATTTATTACAGATCGATAAATAAGATAGTAGTTATCTACATACATTCCAAAAGTATAACAACATTTCCTCCAGTTTTGCTTTTTCTGGATTAAATAATATTTATACCTATAATGGTCTGTTAATGACATTTCAATGATGAATGATGTTTGCTTTAAGCTAAGCCCTACGAGGAAGACCGAACACGAGTGTAGTAAACGCGCTTGCCTCGCAACAATGAATTCATGAAACATCTACTCGACACGAGAGTGAAAAGAATAGAACTCGGTCTCCCTTGCCTCGGTGCAGACTCTGCGAGACGTACAATGTACAACAGACATAATGTCAAATTGAAAAGACACAGTGTCGAAAATCTAAAATAGGTAGTATTCATGGGGCGTCTCACCATGGTATTCTTGTTTTCAGCACAAATGGCGGTTGAATCCTGCATCGGAGGAGGTCTCCAGCTGGTCCGCGACCCGAGCTCCGGAGGTCTTCAGTTGGTCCGAGACCCCGGCTCTTCCATCCAGCTGATGCGCGACCCAAACTCCAACGGCCTGCAATTGATGCGAGACCCCAACTCAAACAGTCTTCAGCTGATGAGAGACCCTAACTCAAATGGCCTCCAATTGATGCGAGATCCGAACTCAAGTGGCCTCCAGTTGATGCGCGATCCAAATTCAAATAGTCTTCAATTGATGAGGGATCCGAATTCTTCTGGAATCCAGCTGCTGAGAGATCCGGCGTCTTCGGGGCTGCAACTGGTGAGGGACCCGGCTAGCGGAGCCCTGCTACTTTTGCCCCCCGCCTATCTCCAGCCCCAGGCCCCCGTTCCGCCCCCTCCTCCCATGCAGGCGCAACACATGCATGACATGTGGCAAGGTAAATATAGATATTTTTTTAATATTTAAAATTTCTCTCTATGAAATGACCTATCAAGTTTGCATTGGTTGTTTTTTCCGGGTGAGATGGAAAATGGAAAACATCCGCTTAAGATTCCTTTCTTTCCAGAACAATTCCAGCAAGCAGTGGTTTGGGGCGGATACAGCGGTGTCGGAACCGGAGTTCTGCTGCCCCCCATGCCCCCTCCCCTGCCGCCCCTGCAGCTGCTGGGCGCCGAACTGCTCACTGCCTCCACCACCCTGCACCACCACACCACACACCAGACACACCACAGTACCCGCCTGGTGGCCCTATCTGCAGAGCCCAAACCCAGGCCCTCCCAACCTCCCCCCCCGCAACATTCGCAACATCCCCAACACCCCCGGGACCAGGGCTTCCTCCTCTACCAGCTAGACTGCAGGGACCGCCCCAACTCCCCGGGAACCCCCCCTCCGCCCATCCCTCCAGATGTACAAGACGCGTCCAACCAAACTGATACTCCAACACCCAGTGAAGAAGAGGAACTCAACTCCAACCATGCTGCAGAATGCGCCTCCGAAGACGTTAAACATATCATCATTCCAAGATCTATGCAACAGAATGATCACAATATGGACAGCATAAGAATCACAAGCGGAGATAATAACATAAGAATTACTACTGGAGATAATAATATCCAAATCACTCCGATGCTCTACTCCGATTCTGCAGTGCAGACCAAGAGAGAACCTAAGACCCCAGGAATTGAACATTTTAATTCTCTACCAGAGCCGGTAATTGAGGCTCCCGCCGCTGTGGAAGCTAATTTGGATTACGGTGATGATGGTTCACAATGTCACCAATCTCTTCAAGAAGAGTCTTCTTCCGCTAGTGCTGAAGAAACTGAAGAAGTTGGCGAGCCCAATGGTGCTCAACCTGTTGCTGCAGAACCCGAATCTCAGAACACCCAATCTGATTCCAATTTGATTGTAGCAATAGATGTTACAGCAGACCCCATTAGTAATGAGTTGCAAATATCTGTATCTGAAAATTACCAAAAACCAGATTCTCCCCCTCAAATCAAAGTTGTTGAGGTAATACAACTGCAGAAACCAACTATTCAAGTTGATTTGAGTGGCTTGGAACTGCTATCGAATAGCATAGAGCAGTTTGAAACGAGGGCGAAAAATATGGAGTCTTCTCCATCCAAGAACCAGCCACTTCTCCACATGCCTAGTCTTACAGACCATGTCACTCCCACATCTTCTCTGAGTGTCGATGTTAAAAACTCCCTCCATCCTCCACCAGTCATCATAATCAAAACTTCCCCTAAATCTCCGAAACCTGCCACAGAATTGGACAACTCTCATTTCAACTTCCCTCCCACTAAGTCTTTCCAAACCAATATCTGTGATGACAATAGTTCCCTGGATGGCCTTGGCCTACTGTGTGCGCTGGCTGAACAGAGGTTTATGGAGGAAGAGGAAGAAAGGAGGAGTGAACACGGTTCAGCTTCTGCCGCTAGTACAAATGAAGAAAATACTCAGGAAGCGATGGTTCTTCCTAATATCAAAATCGAAAAGCAAGAGAAATTTTACACGGGCAACTTTATGAAAGCAAAAGATGAATTTTCAAAAAATAATCAGTTTCGGAAAACATCCTCGGACCAAAGACGAACTTCTTTGGAGCAAAGTTTTAAGAAAGAATTTGAAACTGCCAAACAGAAATATTTTGACAAGGAAGAGAAAGAACGATTTAATAATTATGATAATTATAAAGACTATCTCTCAGCCATGAGAACGTCAGCGGAAAGAAAATCCTTCGACAAACAGAAAAAAGACTTAAATCATGACAACAGGATATTGGATAAACCGAGGATTTCAGAAAGATCAAGAACTTGTTCAACATCTAATATGGACACTTCTGATTTAATTGAATCCTTGGACAAAAGTTATTTGAAGTTTGGGAAATGTGATTGCAAAGATCCTGAGAATCATACATGCAAAGAACGTGCCAAGTGGCTCAGCTCAATGAATGACATGGAGCGAGATATGATTGGGCGACTAGCCGATTTAAAGAGGCAGTACAAGGAGAAGCAACGAGAGTTGAGCAAATTAAGTCCTATTAAAAAGAGTCCAGAAGATCCTTTCAAGAGAGGGCCGGGAAGGCCGAGGAAGAAGTCTGCTACTTCTGACAGAGCCAGCTCTCCAAATACCGAAGTCCCCCATTCCTTGGGCTTCAGACTTAAGCCGGCAACTGGTATCTTCACATCCTCCTTTAGTTCTTACTCTCTTAATGAAACATCTCCAAAGGCAGCAGAGAGAATTCCTACCTTAGTGAAACTGTCAGAAGATGAGAACAGCAATCTCAATGATAGCCGGGAGAATCACAGAAGTTTATCTCCTATTGCCGATAGTAATAGTAGTCAATCTTCTATCACCAATTTAAGTTCGTCTAAAAAACGAAAAGTCGGAAGGCCCAAAAAACTACTATCTACTCCGGGATCTCGTATAGCCACTGAGACAATAGTTGCTAAAAAGCCAAAATCTAAAAGTAGTCTTGTGGGCTATCTCCTGGCGGCCAAGAGTAGACTTAACCTGCCCACTAGCAAAGGAGGAATTATTTATTCCAAAACAAATCCACCCCGACCTTGTGAAGACGATAGTTCTAGCAAGAAAATAACTACCAAGAATTATAAAGGTTTAAAGTTGAAAACTAACCTAAAGCCTTCAGAAAATAATTGTTACTCGAGTCCGGCGAGTTCTATCTCGGAATACAAATATCCAGTTGGATACGATGTGAAGCAAAAATATGCCTCCCTGCTGAGTAGTGACACTAACACTGGAAGCAAAATGAGGCCAAAACTGAAAGCTGAACCAAAATTGAAAGAATATTCTGAAGAAGATGATGTGAACAATGATTGGTGTGGCTCTCAATCTAATCTCACAGACGTCAAATCTCAGAGTTCATCAATGGAAAGTTTGCAAGAAGTGCATCTCAAAAATAAACAAAAAACAGATCAGTTGGCTCTCAAGCATAAGAAAATTGTTGTTCCTAAATCAGCTGGTATCAAAAAGAAAAGGGACTTGAAGGCCTTGTACGAGTCCAGTGACAGCGAGGTTGAGAAATCTCCCAAGAAGAGGAGAATGAGCAAACTCGTCGAGCCTAAAACTCCTTCTGTAAGCAAAGCCAACACTGCAATCAAACTCACCACTGCAATTAAACTCACAAAACCTGAGAAGACTGTTAAGAAGAGGATGGACTTCAAAGATGACTATGATGCAAGTAACAGTGAGAATGAAGAACAAACCAAGAACAAGAAAGCTACTGCTGAAGTGGTTGTGGCCAAAGAAACTGAAACTGCAGATGTCCTGGCAAAGACAGTTGATAGAGGACGTTGCACCCTGGCCTTGGATGATTTGAAGGGAGATGTCAGAGTGTTGACTGCTATGGGAGGACTATTCTACGCGGGAAGTCTGAGGGCCGTACGAGCCCCAGATGTATATGCAGTGACATTGGATGGAGAACGAGGGAATCGACCACACATTCTGTGCAGAGAAGAGGCCCTTCGTGATGCTGTAAGTAACTTGCTTAACATTATCACATCACCTATACATTATCACCTAATGCAACATATAAATTTACTATTTTGAAAGTTACATGAAATCAAAAGAGTAGATTTAACAGTAAATTAACTTTCACCAGATTTTGGAAGTCCTACCTGCATCCACATCAGAGCTGTTTCCTGGTACCCGATTGTGCGCCTACTGGTCCCAGCAGTACCGCTGCCTGTACCCAGGAACGGTGGCTGAACCCTCGACACCGGACCCCCTCACTGATCACAAGTTTGTGTCCGTGGAGTTCGACGACGGAGACTCGGGCAGGATAGCCCTTGAAGACATCAGACTGCTGCAGCCAGATTATCCCATTGTTGGTAAGTTCAAGTGTTCACAAATGAAAAATTTAACCTTTTGTTGTAAGAGTTTTGTTGTACAACAGTTCACATGAATGTATTGCTTCCTTTCAGAATACGATTTGAACCCATTGCTGACATTGAGTAAGAGACGACGCCAAACCAGTGTCAACAGCGCAGAAGACAAAAAGGGAAATACTTCCATTAGCTCTACAACATCTTCAGAACTAAATAACTCCGTTCATCCGCTACCTAAGATTGGAACCGGGCTAGACACATTTGTGTCCACCTCGGAGCAATCACAACTTGAGGCTGAGTTCAGCCACAGAGAAAGGAAGAGACTGAAGAAACACAAAAAGGAAAAGCTAAAGAAAATGCTGTCTAGAAGTGGCGATGAGAACTCAAATGTAGAAGACTTCATCAGAAAAAAGAAGAAGAAGCACAAGTGTTGCGACGACCACTGCAAGCACAGGAAACATCACAAAAAACACCACAGGAAGCACAAGAGGCATCATCACTCCAGTTCCAAAGAACATTCCGGCTCTTCCAGTGAGGATCCAACCAGGAGTGCCATGCTTGCAACTGCATTTGATAAGTCCCCGTTCTTTGCAATCAAAGATGTCAGCGTGGATCTATCCACCTCTATGGATGTCAGTGTTTCATCTAATGTTCCTGCCCAAGAAGTTACTCCCAAGGCAGGAACTAACAAAACTGCTGTAAAGAAAAAACCTACCAAGGTATTGAAGAGGCCTCTCCTAAATAAATCAATAAAAATCAACAAAGGCAAAAAGATAACTGTTACGGACGTTGTTGAGCAGAATGGGTGTCTAGAGTTTGTAACCAACACTGAAGCAGTAGACGCAGACAATCCCGGAGGGCCTCTTGTCAAGAAAATCAAGATTACCAACACTAACAGCAAGAAAACGGATAAGGACAGAGACAATTACGAAACTGAGGAAGATTATGAAAGTGACTCCACATTTGAACTGACTGAATCCGACACAAAGAAAGACCTAAAGGTAAGAAACCAGTAAATATTATACAAGGAATTTGATTTTTGTTTGATTTTTATTTGATTGGTTGTCTTTTCATTATTTTCAGTTACTTCCTCTAAGGCTGCCTTTACACTTGTAAGTTTTTTCCTGTAAGTTGCTCACGTAAGCGACTTACGACAAATTTACCAATGTAAACGACACCATAAGTCACTTACCGTAATTTATACCAAGTTACGGAAGTTTTTTTTTACGTAAGTTTTTGACAGGTCTAATCGCTCACGCGGGAATTTACGGCTCTCTCACAGCTTATCAAAACAGATTGATAAGTTGAGACGCTTACAGTAAGTTTTGACGTCACTGTCTGGATGGTAAAACAGAAATCTGCAACACTGACAGGTCTTTCTGCCGTTGCTCCCCTGGACTTGTTTATTTGTCGCCATGAACAGCTTTATGAAATAATACACTGCAATAATCTATGGAGACTAACATAACATTATTTATCATTAACACAATGTCATGTAAAATGCCTGTGTAAATGTGTGATAATGATTCTAGTATTCGACTTCACGAACTGATGGATCAGCTATCAAACTTCACAACAAATTAATATCTCCAATGAATGCATACAAAAATGCAATACAAGAATACATAGAAAACATTACCTGACGCCAAAAATCGAAGACACCATTATTTCTTCTAACTAACTAACTAACCATCACGCCGTTTCACGCAGGAGTAGGCAGAGAGGACGGACCGTCAAACAACTCGGTCTTGGCACACGCTTCTTGCCTCATTCACATTCATACATCGTCTAATACATACTCTTCTATTATTCTGACTTTTGACATGGCCCGACTCAAGTATCTGATTCACTTGGTTGTGCCATGTCTTCCTCGGGCGTCCCCGACTTCTGCTACCATTCACATTTGCATCGTATATTCTCCTTACACTCCTTTCTTTGCTCATTCGCTCTACATGCCCAAACCATCTAAGCGTCCCTTTCTTGATCTTATTCATTACGCTTACATCAGCCTTGTACTCTTTGCGGATCTCCGCATTTCTCACACGATCGTACATGGTGTTCACACATACGCCTCAGGAATCTCATTAATTTTTCAGTTGGTGAAATAGCATTCCGAAAACGAGTACCTATCATTCTTTTTAATAAGCGGTCCAACCATTTCCAATATGTATTAGAAGTCAGTTGCTCTAATTTGGATAAAATTAAAGAATTTTCGTTGATCACAATTCTTAATTCTGCCGTTAAACGAACGAAAGCCCCATCAGTACTTTTTCTTTGAAGCCAACTCCTAATCCAACACTCTGCGGGCCCTTACGTTTTTGTTTGACAAAATTGTGCATATTATCGCAGCGGCAATCCGTTATGTGCGGAAATGGGTACTATATGGGAATCCATGATCTAACCGTAAATAAACAAATCCCTTATCAAATATTACTAACTGACAGCTGTCAAAGTCGGCGGCAACGCGTTGTTGTCAGGAAGCCATCTTACCAAAAATAGAATTACTGGTATAGCGGTCTCTGTGAGAAGTTCGTAAGTTAAACTTCCGTGAGCATTATTTACTATAAGTTGGATGCATATGTAATCGCTCCTGTGAGTAACTTATCAAAAATTTACGAAAGTCGTAAATTTTACTTACAAGTGTAAACCCAGCCTTACATAGATGAATCTTAACATAACCTTTAAAATTTTAGAAAGCCAAGAAGCGCTCCAGTTCCAGTACATCCGAGTGCGGAGGTTCCAAGATGGCGGCGTTCCTTCCCGCAGGGGCACAGCTTTGGGGCTGGCGGGGAGCGGGCCACCGCAGACCCCAGGCCAGGGGCCGAGCGCGCAAGTGCTTCTACAGGGCCATCCAGAGGGGGGCCGAAGTTATCAACGTGAGTGCTTTATGACATTATTACAAAATATTTAATTCTGATTTAACATCTATTATAAGGCTGCCTTTACACTCGTAAGTTTTTTCTCATAAATCGTTTACGTAAGTGACTTATGGCAAAATTACCAATGTAAACTATATTTTAAGCCGCTTACCGTAAATTATAGCAAGTTACATAAGAAGTAAGAGGCGTAAGGTTTTGACAGGTCTAATCGCGTCGGCGCGAACTTACAGCCACAGCTTATGAAATCAATTTAATTAGTTGAGACACTTACCGTAAGAAATAGTACCTAAATGTGCCATTGTTTTCCTATAAAAACTAGTTTTTTATTTAATTAAATTATTAAGTGGATAAGTACATTATAAAGTGTCTCAACTAATGAAATCAATTTAATTAGTTGAGACACTTACCGTAAGAAATAGTACCTAAATGTGCCATTGTTTTCCTGTAAAAACTAGTTTTTTATTTAATTAAATTATTAAGTGGATAAGTACATTATAAACTCCAAATAAATTTTACTTATGAGTGTAAAGCCAGCCCCATAAATAGGTACTTCTTTGATAATATATTATGTCCTTTTTTAATACAAAAAAACACCTTTCCTTGCAATTATTTCACTTACAAAAAGTTAAAAAAATAACAACTTTGAATATTCAATTTTCGAAAAATATGATATGGAATCCTTTTGGATAGTAACACTAATTTCTGAACACCGTGTACACATAATGTAAGTTTGATTTCCACCTTTTTGTCAAAATCTGCTCTGTTATGTTTAGAATTATTGCTAACTACATTTTGTAATTAATTACAGGTGGGAGAATCAGCGGTGTTTCTGTCGACGGGGCGCCCGGACCGGCCCTACATTGGACAGGTGGAGTCCCTCTGGGAGGGCTGGCAGGGAGGCATGGCCGTCAAGGTGCGCTGGTACTACCACCCTGAGGAAACCCTGGGCTGCCCCGGGACACTCGCCTCTCCGGTTAGTACACTGAACGTTCCTTACTAGTACACTAACCCATGTAATTCATACACTGACCCGAGTAATTAGTACCTACACTGACCTGTGAAATCAGTGCACCAACCTGTGTAATTGGTACACTGACCTTTGTAATATATACACTGACCTATGTAATCCGTACACTGACCTGTGTAATCAGTATACTGACCTGTGTAATTAGTTCACTGACCTGTGTAATTAGTACACTGAAGCCCGAATGGCAGATTAACTGATCATTACATAATTTATTTTACAGGGAGGACTATTTGAATCGCCGCACACAGATGAAAATGATGTTCAGACAATCTCCCATCGTTGCGAAGTATTGCCACTCGCCCAGTACAAACTCCGTCTCTCCTCCCAACCACAGAAGTGTGACAGCAACGACACATATTACCTGGCCGGCCACTATGATCCTACGCAACAAACCCTACGCATGGAGCCAGACATACCCCTTGCAGAGGAGTGAATGACAGATTACTCTTTAAACATTATGTGCTCCTGGTACCGCAACAAAAATTGAATTGCAATTTTAATGGATTGGTTTGTCTCGAATACAATAAAAATTATTGTTAAAATAATTCCATGGCTGAAATTCTAATTAGGAAAATATTCTTTGTCTGAACTTCTCTATGTCAAAATGATTCAAGATAAGTTTGTTTAAGAATTATTTAGATATTCTGGAAATTTTTATCTCAAGCAGAAAATTACTTTGTAGTTGTGTGTTTGATGTTGTCGTTCTCTACAATTGAAAATCGTAGTGAAAAAAAAAACTACCAAGAGCAAGAAGTATTTTACGATAAGTAATATTAACAATAAGTACATACATATATTTAAGAATCTATTAACATGTGTAGCGCCCAAAATGCCTAAAGAGATACATGTATATTGTAAAATGTACAATTAAGTCAATGAAATTGTTCATTCTGGTTAATGGGTTTAAATCTTATATTATGTTCCATTTTAGATCTGTATAGCATTACAGATAATTACAAATTATGGAGAACTTAGATTTGCAACCATTATAAGTAAGTTTCCAACAGACAAATTATCTTTTAAAATTATATGAAAAAAGAAACAAAGATGCAAATGTACAAAAATTATAGTAGTTGTGATTCCCCTAATTGTAATATACATACATAAATGTACAAATAATGTGAACCCTCAGTAGCTTTGACCCGTAAATGTATTAAATAGAGCTTTTTTTATTATTATCGAAAAACTTAAAATATTATGGGATGTTGTCACTTGCAAAGTATGTATTTACTCTTTGGCTTAAAAAAAATACACATTTCTTTTCACTATGCTTTGCATTAGACACTTCCATCTTAGAAATTAACGTTTTGTTATGGGCATGGAAAGATTTGATTTCGTTAAAGACAATAAAATAAATAAACTTTTTTTTTTGCTAAAGTGCTTCGTTAAATACTTTTTAATTAATACACAACAAAAAAATTAGCAGGAAAAATGCCGTTTCAAGAATGTACAGTACTTTGGAAAATATTAATCTGTCACATTATTTGGCAAGAGTTTGCTGTAAACAATCACTGATAACGAATGATAACCAAGAGATTCATATTATTATGATTATGTGAAATACATATAATAACTCCACATTTAATTAACTTAATTAGCACTATGTACTTTGGAAATATGTTGATGTTTAAAGAATAATATAAATTTGTGTTTCGTACTTAAGGTATTGTAAAGATTGACTTATATTTTTGTATGGATTTACTGAAGTTTGGATATGTTTGGAGAAAAGTACTGGATATGGACTGTCTTTTTTACAAATTTTGTATGAATGTTGGCGCACAATTTTATCTAAATCTTGTGCAATGAATACAGGGATTATATGAGATTGAGAAAACGTAGACGATTATGTAATACTAGTAGATGGTATTGGGTAAGAGAAGGTCTAGAATTGGTTGGTGAGCAACTCTATGCTAAGGAACTTTGTGCATTTGACAAGTGTTCAAAAGGTTTTATAAATAATCCCTGTATTCATTGCACAATTTGATCTAAATCTTGTGCAATGAATACAGGAATTATATGAGATTGAGAAAACGTAGACGATTATGTAATACTAGTAGATGGTATTGGGTAAGAGAAGGTCTAGAATTGGTTGGTGAGCAACTCTACTTTTTTAAGGAACTTTGTGCATTTGACAAGTTTTCAAACGGTTTTATAAATATATGTATTACATATTATCAAGTCAAATATGATCTAAGGCTTGTTTTAAGTATTTTTAATATATGTATTCACATTGTGTTTTATGTGCTGTCGTAAGAATAAAGGTTTTTCTTATGGGAATTCCTGAATGCTTTTAATTAATTATTTTAATATATATATGCGTATAAAAACGCCCTCGCTTTTTATAGAAAGTTTTTAATAACGGATTTAGGTACTAAAGTAAAAATGAGGCAATTATCATTTTCTATTGACACGGAAGTTGAAAGATTTATCTTATAAGCATATTTACTTAATACATAATTCAAATATGTTTGGGAAATCATTTCTAATTTGAATTATGAAAAAGTTTTTAGTATTTTTATGTTAAGATTTCAGCCGAAGTCAGTTTCATTGTAAAGTTAATTTAATTGTTTATTTTTGTATTTAATTTTCTGTGATCCTTGTTATGTAGAAAATTTAAAGGATATTATTTGAGATGTTATGTTAATTTTCTATTATTGCTTAGTATGATTAGTATTACGAGGAAAGCATTTGAGAGGTCAAGATAGCTATTGTTCGGCAGTTCTATGATTTTGGACGAAATCTGTGTCCGACGATTGTAATAAAAACAAATATTTATAAAACATTGTAATTTGAAAAAAATTGAATTTTAAAAATATCAGGGTTTTTCAAAATTTTAATTAGTCAAGATTTCTGGTCACGAAAAAAAGAAACAAAATTTATTTAGAGGACAGAAGTATATTATTAGTACTAAAACATTTATTTTTTGCTCGAAAGCAATCTTCAAAAAAATTATAATCATTAGAAGTTTTTGGATCATTTTGGAAAACTGATCAATCAATGTATACTACCTACGTACATTTATAGTTTAGGCTTAGTTTTAACATAATATTATCCGAATCACGAAAAGAACTCTGAAAGTTAGAGATGGATCCGTTTACTAATATTGTCTCACAAATGGTGCTAGGGTTTTATCTGTATTGAATAATACTTAATATTTCCAGGGTTTTTTTTATTATAAAATTTTATACTTTGATATTTTACGCTGTTAACCCATTTACTATAAAAGGGGGTTTTGCCAATTTAGTTTTGTTTAACTCATTGCAATACATCATTAACAACCTAACGCATGTACAAACTTGCTTATTTCTCTAAAGTGGGGGGAATCAACAGTTTACGCATAAAATTGCAATGTTGATTGGTAACTCACAATTTAAGTTTTTGCATATGTAATAATCATTGATCCAACTTTAGTTGACATCTAGAATACATTCCTTACACTTAAAGTCATTGAAATACTTCCTTATAACCCTTTTGCCATAATTCCAATGTACATAGATTAACCTCATTAACCTTGTGCGGCCCTCTTCCTGAGAGACACATTTTCTTTTAAAATAAATGCATACATACATACATACATGTATGGCATGTGTCTCTGGAGGTACAGATTATTCACACATTATGTGAATAGCAGCATATGGGCTAGTAAAAACTAAACCTTGTTTTTTAAAATGCTCCATTGTCAACCAGATTGTATCTTTAGTTAGCTTTGTCAACTGAAGAGGAAAACTAGAAGTGTCTTGACCATTTTGCGCGCGGTTTGTCTCTCTTACATTTGCCTGTAATTATATATCGTCATCCCATTTGAATTTCGTAATCATAGTGAAACACAGTTTTGTATGGAAATATAGGCCCTAAATTGCCGCCCGCAAAGCACTTCTTGTTATTCTTTATTCAATGAGAAGAGGACTTTCTTCTACAGTCTTTGGCATAAAAACTGCGAACTATGTAAGCAATCAGGAATTTTGATCGCTTTTAAAGGGTAAAATTATCCGATCGCCGAATTCCAGTAATGTTAATTGAAAACCTGTTTTTCAATTGTTGTTAATAAAAATACTCAATAGGTTCTTGGCTAAGTTTATTTTGATGGTTTTGCTTTGAGAATGCTGGCAACTGTTGTGATGTCGCTCGAAGCAGTCATGACACAGATCATTTAGCTTTATATTCATCTCTTCACACGTCCAGTGGCAATTTTAATATTCATTTATAAATGTAGATCATTTTTGTATTTGCACTTATAAATTTGTGAAACGAATGGCAACATTCTTATAATTCTCCCTTGATCTGATCTACACCTCTTGTGAAATAAGCATAGCATTTTATATTTATATAAAATTAATGGTGGCGTATTTTGTGATTGCTGAGTGATGACCTTAAATTTATCTATATGAGTAGAAAGTTGAGATAAGTTATTTACTTTAAGGATTATTATATTATTTGCAATGTTTAAAATATGTATGCGTAATAATTATTACTAGTGTTAGGTTGCGATGGTCGGATTGAAAAAAGTATATTTTTCAAAGGAAACCAAGTTGATTCCTAAATAAGTTATCAGCGAACTATGCTTACCAAATTTACGTTACTCTTTTTAAATCTCAGCAGTCAAAATAATGTATTGCTGAATTATGATTTTTTTAAGCTTTTTAAATGTAAGAGAACCTTTTCAGATAACTCGAGTGTTTACAAATTCAAATTGTCTGAAGAAACCATTGTGTTTGCGTCGCAGTCAATTACATAGTTTGGAGAAATGTAAATGTATTGGCCGATGTTCTATGTGTACAGCTGTAATATATATATCCTCGATATTATACTCTTCTTAGTGAGCCAATACAAGAATTACATATTATTTTTGTTAAGTAGCATAGAAAGCCATATAAAGTAGTTTATATTATAAACATATACATATATAAATAAATACGCTTAAATAAAATATTTTCTCTGGCAAAGTTGGCTGTTTTATTTATCTTCCCTTATTCCTACTTCTATTAAAACTTTTACAGCTGGCAGGAAGAGAACCAAGGAAGCAAGTCATTCCCAAAGGTTTTAATAAATCAAATGTTCTTAAAAATAAATAAACTATACACAAATTCATAAAAAGTTATTTATTTCACACATAATCACGTAGGTAGAAAAAACGTAAAATTTATTTATGTGACAATTAAAGTTACTACCAAAAACCTTTCAGTACAAAAATTATGTATACTATTTGTGGGTTTCAAATATGACAAGAAAATACTGGAGGTCTTAGAAAAAATATAGCCTTTACTAAAAAATAAATAAATACTCGGATGAAATGAAAAAAAATAAATTAATGACAAAAACCTAAGTAATAATATATTTATTAAAATTATTTAATATATATTATTTTTTGCTGAACTATTTTTAGAAAAATTACATCTTCATTGACATGACTGTTTGCATATTACGCTGCGTATGCATTTGCGAGCCGAACCACGAATTATAGGAAAGGAGCGAACCGACTCAATGCAGCATCATAAATAAATACTACTTTGTCATAGATTGGGGATGAATTTATAAAATCTCAAGTTTCCTGCTACGCCATAGCACACATCATCAATAAACCACTCACTAGACCAATATCTTCGGGCTTTTTGTATGAAACAAATTGGTCCTAAAAAACCATAGATACCCAATACATAGACAGTACAATTCTCATTTGTAGCCTACTTATTATACTATGCACTAGTGAAAAACTCTGAAAGTTTATTCCATAGACTTTCAGAGTTTTTCATTGGTGGTACCTATAGTTAGGCAATCATATGACGTCATAATATTTATTCTTTGTACTTACTCTTATTTTGATTTATACCCCCCTGGCCCACATGAACCTTCATGATAAAGTTCTTTTCAGAAGGAATTCAATTGTTGCCCTCTTAAAAATTATTTTCTGGAATGTCTAATTATATAAAGAAGATTGTCTATGGCAGGCGACATTTGTTTTATTTTTATACAAACTTACCATTTTATTCAGAGATTGATGAAATTTTGCACCTTTAAAACAAGAGGAAGGTCGCTCACTGTCTAAGTCTGATTTTAAAGTCCGGGCAATGCTGGAGACAACTAAGTTATGATAAGAATATAAAATTTTGGCACTGCCGCTTCTATACCCTTCATACAGATTAAACAAATAAATATGGTCAAGCTAAACTGAAGACTGGTCGGTGGCTGAGTTGACATCGCGTTTGGGTCCCACCCAGGCGTAGTGTGTTCAATTCCTCGGCTGGATAAGTCCTCCATCACAACACAAGCAACATTTTCCGCTTACTGTGGTCGTAGTAGGATATTTTCAAATATTGTCAGGTTATTCGTAACCTGGGAATGTTTGTCTTTCTTCTTAAATAAATAATTAAACAATTTTTTTTTAACTATTTTGCACCATTAATATAGATGATTGAAAAGACTGAAAGGATCTTGGAGGTCAACAAATAACTTGGGTGTCCCCGTTACCGCTGTTGTCCCTGTTGTTTGACGGCCGGCGTGGTCTAGTGGTATACGCTTTTGACTACAGATCCGAAGGTCGCGGGTTCGAACCCGGCGTGCGCAAATAAATTTTATTTGATTAATTTGTGTTATTTCACAGTTAATTAATTTAAAATAATATATAGTATATTTGCGGCACGTTCCAGAGTGGAAGATACTCTCAGTATCGCCCTGGTGTAAGACCACCATTCAGAATTGAAACGTTGCTTGAAATGGCTTTAGCCGTGTTTGGTGACCAGATCTGAATAGCCAGGTACTTCCCCACCTTCCTCTTCCCCATCTCCCTCCCCTCCCCAATACCCTCAGCCTCACAACATACCCCAATTGGGGATGCCATAGTCTCACTGGCTCCAGACGGGAGCAGTTGGGACTCTTGTGCGGTATTACTATAAAAAAAAAAAAAAAAAAAAAAAAAACTCTGCACATTGTGAATGAACCTGATGATGCTTTCTTCCCGAATTTTGGTCGGGACAGAAGGGAGGTTGTTGATTCCGGATTCACTGGAGAGGGATAGGTAGTAATTTTCCTGAAACAATAACACATACAAATTATTACTTATCAACAGGAGAATTTTATAACTGGAGACAAAAATCAAATAAAATTATGTAATCCGTTTTGGGTCCTCTTCTCTTCATTCTCTTTACAAATGATATCGCAAAAATTATCGAGTCATTTGGTCTTTTATCTCACTGTTGTGCTGACGATAAGCAAGTATACTTTAACTGTTCACCAAATGAGATCGAGAGCCTTAAAATTCGCACAGCTGAGTGTCTAGAAGCAATCACTCTTTGGATGTCCTCAAATAAACTTAAGCTAAATCCTTCAAAAACTGAGTTTCTCTGGGCAGCCACAAATAGACGCCAACATTTAATAGACAACTCACCAATTGCTATTTCCGGCAACGACGTAACTGCTAAAACAACCGTCAAACTTTTGGGAGCTTATCAGTATTCAGACCTTTCGTTAAAAAGTCAGGTAAATAAGACCGTTAGCACGGGGTTCAAGACAACTTAAGTCAGTTCGTAGGAACCTTTCAACAGAGGCAACTAAACTACCTGTGAACTCATAAATAGTATCACGTCTTGATTATTGCAACGGCATCTATGCAAGTCTTCCTAAATGCCAAACTGATAAACTACAATCAGTGTTCAACGCCGCAGCAAGGGTAATCTAATCACCCAAGTTTTCGCACATTTCGGAACACCTCCGAAATCTTCACTGGCTGAAGTATCCTGAAAGGATCCAGTACAAGTTATGCTGAATGGTGTTTAAAGCTATCAACGAAATGGCGTCACCCTATATTTCTGAGCTATGCATTCCGGAAAATACTGGTCTGAGGCGGTCAACTAGTTCAGCGACATCATTTGCAATTGGAAGGTTGAAAGAGCCTAAGCGAAATCCGAACACTAAGTTTGGTGATCTTGCATTCAGAGTAAGGCCAAAATAGGCTTGGAATAAACTTCCTATGGAATTGAAATGTATAACCAGCCCAACAGAATTTAGATCCAAACTAAAAACTCTCTTTTACAGACACTCATTTCCATAAATCCGTCATTCTATCCAAATATTGCTTTTTTTCCTTTTTGTTATACTGTAATTGTTGATGCACACACGTAAATTCTCTATCGATTCCGTTCCTACTCATGATGTCAAAATGCTATTGACTTACCTTACCAACAATGACAATATCAGTGGGAACATAACATAATCGGCTTAATTGTTGGCGAATTATCTAAATGCTGTAAAGGTCGATGATTAATTTCATTTTTTTAAGATATGTGTATATTTTTCTATAAATCCAGCATACCTGGGCGCATTTTGCACCCTTGTTCTAAAATTAATTATGAAACACCCTAATATTATAGAACTTCCTTCTTCTTCTGGCGTTAGTAAAATTAGAAAGAGTATTTATCGATGTATTTTTAAATATAAGTATTTTAGTTGTAAGTTTCTTAATACAACTAACTAACCATCACGCCGTTTCTCCGCGGTGGTAGGCAGAGAGTACGGACCGCCAAACAACTCTGTCTTTGCACACACTCCTTGCCTCATTCACATTCATACATACTCTTCTATTATTCTGACCCTTGACATGGCCCGACTCAAGTATCTGATTCACTTGATCGTGCCATGCTCTTACTTTATGTAAATCTACATATGTAAAAATATATTATGTCATTAGGACAGTAGCTTTAGTCATAAGTCACTGGTTAAGTTGTAGTTTATTTATTTATATTTATTATAAATATTGTACAGCGCACTTGAGGTGATTTCTCACGAAAACGGCGCAATATAAATTAGCCAAATATTATTGTTGTACAAATTTATGATTATTAATTTAAACTAATAATAATCAGATTTATGATTATTATTATTAGTTGAAATTATTATTAGGTAAAATTACTAAAATTACGTGTAAATACGATGTAAATTGGCGATGTTTTTTCTCTTCGAAAAAAATTATTGTAAAAATTAAAGAGCAGCGGCTGAGGAGCCAACGGCGAGCGTGGCGGCGGTACCAGGAGCACAGAAACCCAAGGAGACCAGGAGAGTTTTGTTTATTTTCTTCTGAAAATTGATGTCGGAACTGCGGACGATTCGACAGTAGGGCGATGTTTTCTCCCAGGATCGCAGAAATCTAAGAGAATGGGTTGGTTATGCTTTTCACTTAAAGGGCGCCAAAAGAGAAAACGGATCATTATTCTCGAGGAAACCAAAAAACATTCGATTCTATGACAATATTATGACTACAAAATTTAACATTAATAAAAATTCCTACCGGTAAAAAACGTTATTACTAGTTTCCCTATTAAATCATAGAAAATGTAACCAAATTCCAAATCATCGCTAAACAAGAAAGAACAAACCGAAATAAAATTATTTTAAACGACGACGTTTACCTTATACGCAACTTTGAAGCAGGTGCACCCCGACACCGGTATCTATCTCACTGCAAATACATCACGCGCAATTAAATAATAAATAAAAACTTTTTGTGGGAGGCGTGCGTGTGTGGCGTGTTGTGTCCGCGTGAACTTTTGTGAACGGCGCGGCGGCGGCGCCGTTGTTTGGCCCGGTAGGCGAACTTTGTATCAGGAGCACATAATTCCGAGGAGCCACTTGAGCCGCAGAATTCTTCGTATCGAGTATCGGGGCTGCCAGGCGCGCGTTTATGGCCTCGCGCAGTAAGACAAACATTTCGTTTCTTTCGAAGTCAGAAATAGGTGCGAGCGAGACTAGAGAATTAATAAGTTTCACTCTTCGTTGATACTGCCCCGCGCAAAGAGGGTACATATATTTCCTTGCGCATCAACAACAGCTGTAAAAACGTTTCGTTTCCTATGAAGGCAGAAAAATAAGTGCGAGCGAGATAAGATAGTAAATAAGTGAAGCTCTTCTAACGCCGAACCGCTCAGGAATTAGGAATGTCCAACACCCGATGCATTTTCTGTGCTCCGGGCAGAATACTTGAGCTAGATTGTTGGCGGAGAGTGACGGAATGCGCGAGGGATGGATGGAATTTCTAAATTTGTTTGTTGAATAAAGAAACTTTAATATTTCTTTTACATTTATTAAAATAGTGGGGCGTACATTTTGACACGGAACAATGAATGCAATTAAAAAACCATATTAAAAATTAGGGAAAAGAAATTGTCGAAAAAAAGTTTAATAAAATTAGATTCTGGATTGAATCTTGTTCTAAATTTAGTGGAAAAAAAACTAGCTGCAAAAAGGTTTTTAGGAAAATATTTTCATTGAATATGATCTGAATATCTTTCAACATATCTCCTCAACTCCTTACTTGCATCTTTTACTTTTAATGTAAACAAAGAAACTGCAATCTAAGCACACTGCAATGAAAATGCATAAGTAATAAAATATTGTCTTTTATGCAATTATTTATTAATTATGTAGAGAACCTTCATGTATCATTCAACTTGTTCCTGATTAGCACGTACCAACTGCCAACCTATGTTTGTTAATGACTACAGCTCCATTTTATTATGCTCATGAGATAGTTTAGGAAACGTCTTGACAGATAAGAGCAGAAACAATGATAGTGATTTATTTATTATATTAATTCAATCGATAATGTCTTGCAAAAGCAGAAATCGATTCAAACGGAAGAAACGGTTCATATAATTGGAAAGCTATGCACAGCATTTAAAAAAAAAACATAATCGCATCGACGACAAAACAAGACGATCATTGTGCGCCGCGATAGACAAATATTTGATGTCACGTTTTAACAAAGTTTTGGCAGCTGAACTTTGCAAGTTAAAGATAAATGTTATTTTTCTTTAGTAATTTATATTTTATTTGTAAATTTAACCGTTTGCTTTTAATGGATAGTTATCTACCAGTAAAACAGATTTTGTCTTAATTATCTTAAGTAAGAAGTGATACAATGTTTTCTCTAGTTTGATTTTAGCTTTCGGCAATAAAGCAGTTGCACCTAATGATTTTGACGCAGTTATTCTAGTTAATTACTCATATACTTACTATTGTACAATGGCGAAATATGGTATTGTTTACATAAAAAATAACTTCTCTAAATATTAAAACCGCCACTGGCCACAAGGCACTTCTTGTATTATTATTTTTTTCTACGCGTATTATAATAAGCCTCAATTGTTGCAGAACAATATTTTTCATATCCCTGAGTAACTGACGTCGTATGTAAGTAAGGTGTTGCCAAAAAAATATCAGCCGGCTGTAAGGAGTTATTTAGTGAAAAATAGTTTATTTGTCACTACCGGTTTAACCTGTTTTAATCAACCAATTTCAGCACAACCCTGATTAAAAGCGTAAGTAGAGATTGCGCAAGTTATATTTATCGGTGAATAATGTCAGCAGTAGGTACGTATATAGTAGAATAATAATATGATCAAGCATTAAACATCTAAACAAGCACCCAGTCAGTATTGAAACTCTTGTGGTCATATAAAGTTGTTCAAACTACAAACTGCAATAGAAAATACATCATTATTAGATGTATAGTGTTAGGAAAGTGTTTAATTAGTATTATTTTATAATAAATAACAAGTGTAATGCTGAATATTACCTACGTATTATTTTCTATTAATAGTATTTATTTGAAATATTATAGATAAATAATAATAATTGTGTTGTGTGTTTAGAATATAAGTATTCAGAAAATGTATTATAAGTTTTTAGAATATGTAAGCAGAATCTGTATTTTTGTGGTAAATAAAAGCGTTAAGTATTTTTGTTTTATTTATAGCTTTAGAACCTTTTCCGAGATTAAGGAAGACGTGAAGGTACATGGGCCTCTGACAGTCTAATGAAAATGTCATTAAATCAACTGTCCCAGTGAATGTTGGAAATGCAAATTGATAACTTTGCGTTTGAGCTGTTTGTTGCCATAATGTATGTTTATACTAAATAGTAAGAATGTAAACACGATACATTATGTTCCGCCACAAGTACACTTCGGAGTGGCCGTACCACGCTGCACGTGCCACTCCGGGTCGCCGCGCAGTCAAGTCCGAAAGTAAGGTAACGGTTTACTCCGCAGTCCATTGAGAGATTTTTCTGCACGCGCGCCGGCCTGGAAGTGTACATGTGTCAGAGCATATATTAAACAGCTCTAATGCATGTGTCATCAATTTTCGCATCCAACGTTTCATATAATAACATATTGGAGGCCATTTAATTGACTCACAACGAGGCAACCAAGATAAAGAATTGAAATGCGTATACACATACCCGTTTAGGTAAGTACCTACATTTACAAAGCAACCGTAACCTAAAATATTCCCAATTTTAATAAATTTAAAAAAATACGAAGTTAATTAAAAAAAAACAATTCAACGTAAACCAAACACGATTAGTGAATTACGTTGTAAAATAAAACATATTAATTCCAATCGTGAAGATTTCTCTTTTTCACCAACCCTATTTATTTAATGAGTCAGAAACTTACGTAAGCTTCGTTCTTACTTTTCAATTTTGAATATTGACAAATGTTAACCCCCTTTCAACGAAATTGATGAATAAGTTTTTTTTTACTATCCAATAAACGTTGATCAACTAAAACTGGAAGGTCAGAATGCGGCATATGAGATGACGCAGGGTTGGCACCAGTAAAAAAATGATGCAGCTTTTTGTAAGGTAGCGGAAACGGTTTTCGAAAGGTGAGTGGCTCCAAATTCCACCTTATTTGGAGTAAAAAATGTAAGTGAAATTTTTATTTGTTTTTATTTTTTTTTTCAAATTAAAAATATTAATCTTTCTCATGTCATCACTGATAACTTAGATGGGTAACCGCCCAACAACCAAACACAACGCTGTCAAATACCCACTATTTTTTGAGTTATTAAAGCGTCGCTTAGCGATCGCTACTCACAATATAAAAAACATTAAATTGGCTTTTTGTTTATTGACTCTTAAAACGTACGAAAATAGTTCTAATGATGCTGTTTTTGCTGGTATTATGAATTAACGCAAAGCGACAATTACACGCATTCATTTTCAATTTTCTACCTTTTATGATTTTTAAATGTTTTTATATCAGTGGATTTATGGAAAATATATAAACTAAGTTTTCACGGAAAAGATTTTCTCCTTCAGTTGCACTTGTTTGTGTAATATGTGTTTATGCTCCGTTACGAAACATTTACAATCTCGTAGGAATATTTCAGATATAAGTTTTTGTTTTTTTTTAAACATTGAAATAAACATTTCTTGTATTTAGTAACGAATTTATTTATTAACCCTCTTTAAACATTTTTTTAGCGAAATTAACTACGTAGTAACTTTCTTGGGATGTACGATAAAGTATCACAAAATAATAAATAAAAACCTGTAAAATTATCATCTGGACTGTTATAAATGTTGGAATTTAAAAAATATATTTGTGAAATATTTTAGACTCTGAGATAAAAAATAATACACAGTCATATTAGATTATTAGAAGTTGTATGTATTTCCTTAATAATGAAATAAAATAATAATAATAAAGTGTTTGGGTAAAATAAACACATAAATTCGTTTTTAACCCCATTTTATATATTTTTTCCTATAAAACGAATACTTAATATTTTATGTTTAATTTAAAAATCTTAAACAATAGAAATATGTTAAAAAATATTAAAATAAATGGAGTTATCTTTGTGGAATTTTAGTTTACATTTAAAATTGTTATTGAATTTTTTTTATTATTTTCGTTTTATGTTACCCTGCATTTTATAACAGTTACAATGTAACAAAAAGAAATAAAAAAGATCACCTGAAATTTTAAAATATTTTTTTCAAATTTTTAAATGTTCATTATCATTACTTTTTGGCGGCCCTGTTTGTGAAAATACTATTCACTCTGGAGGCGATAGAAGGAGAACCTTTCTTCATCTATGACCTGGAAGTTGTATTCCCTAAAGTGTACGATATCATCCAGGAACATGTCGCTGCTGTGATTGTGGATATTGGTCATGACGGGGGGAAGCCTGACCAGCCTGGCCTCACTTGCCAGGGACTCGTAATAAAGGGCCTGCGTAACATGAGCACAGTTCTTCAAAACACTCAACATTTTAATGAACAGGAAGCCATTTTAGACAAAAACGTGAGTGAGAATATGTATATATATATTATATACGCATACAGCTTTAAAATTATTAAATGTGAGAGACCACCACTAAAAATCGAAACCGTTACATAGATATTAGATATTGGTTAACTGTGTAATACACAGATGGCACTAGTAGCATTAGTTCAAAGCTACCGATATTACAGAGAACTACAGGGTGCAATAAAACGGTTTTGAAGGGCCGGTACATTTCGTGAGGTGGGGGGAGGAACCTAGGAATGGTATCATTGTGTCGGGAGGGTCATGCCGTTTTCAGTCGTTAAATGGGATGCAAATTTTTTCAGTAGTGACGAGGCCCACTTCCACCTGTGGAGCTTTGAATAAACAATTTTTTTTGTGCTGGGATGAAAATAACCCAAGGCAACTTTACGTGAGACCTCTGCACTCTCTTAAAGTGACCGTGTAGTGTGCGATTTTCAAATTTTGGGTGATTTTTCTTATTTTTTTCAGGAGAATGGACGAACCGTGACTGTCAACGTCCAGCGTTATGTTTCTATGTTGGAATTTTTTATGAACCTCAATTAAAATAACTGACGAAGGAAACAGATCTGGGAGACAGATGGTTTCAACAGGACGGTGCTACGGCCCATACTGCTCGAGTTTCAATGACGAAACTGCGACAGATGTTTTGAGGGGTGACGTGGGGTGGCCCTCGCGCTTACCTGATTTTATTCCTGTGGGGCTACCTTAAGAAAAATGTTTTAAGACATCGGCCTTACACTTTGGAAAAACTAAAAAGAGGACACCGTCGCTATATCCGTCGAGATGTGTCAAAATGCGTCCGAAAACTTTAGTAATCGCCTTCATAAATGTATCGCTGCTGGGAGCCATTATCTTTCTGATGTCATCTTCAGGACTTGAGGCATAAAACGGCATGATGTACCGAATACAATAAAATAAACCCCATTTCTGTAAGTTGCGCCGTTTTTTTAATAAACCTTCAAAACTGCACACCTGTTTTGCTGTACCCTGTACATTGTTATATATACTGTAACTCCTCAAGGTAAGCAGAGAAAGATTCCTACCGTGATAGAATACAGGCATTTGCCTACTGGCCATCTATCCAGCCTTTCTTATAAATAACGCCTAATAAAAGGATAACAGTGTTCTGCGTATTTCCGGAGTTTTACCACAGAGCAATCCAATATTCCGGGAGATACAACAGAACTTTGTTGCTTGATTTGGTTATTGCTTTGTTTCATAAACATAATCAGTTTTAACTCATGTAGTACCAGCCAATTATTACTAAAGTTTTATTTCAACCTAGGAATGAACCTATTGTCTCACATAGATTCTTCTTTGGGTCCTCATAGAAAAAAAAATCAAATCGTAAGAAACAAAGTTTTCTCTACTATTTGCATCAATGTTTATTAATATTTTAATAGTATTTAAAAACTTTTTTTGCTTAGATTGAGGATTGAACCTTCCTCCCCAGGGACTGGCTTTTAACTGCTGTTACCTTTAAAAACGTCTTTTAAAACAAAAAAAGTAGGTTAATTTCCACTACCAAATTTGAATTAATTTATTCATGAAAACGAAATAGAAATTCAAATAAATGTGGGTACTTTCTTAAAAACCGGAAAATCTTTATTGTCATTACGCTGCGACACCGTCGAGCACGAGTCGAATTGTTATCATAGGCTCTCACACGACACACGTCAACCATGCTCAAATTGATCTTGGGGATGAGTTTCCGCATATTTCCCAACTGAGCATTGGTGCAAAAATACTATTAGAACAAACACCCCCCCCTACGTGACTAATACGCCCTAGTCCCATTGAATGCACCTTCTATAGTAAAATATTTACCTGGTCTGGTCCCATCATATGAGCCTGTCTTTTGGTGTATCCTCGACTCTCCCTCTCCTCAGACTCTGCTTCGGTGGCCTTGTACATCTCTTCCTTGGAAGGAAGCTCGAAATAACCTTGTAATACTCTGATGAAGAAGCGAACCTAGAAATACGAAACAATCCAATTTTACTCTCCAAGATATGTCAAGTGTGAGCATGAGAGATAAATACAGTTTTATGGCGAGATTGTTACGAAGTATACCAGAATCGGTAAGTACCAGAACATCCTTTGTACAAAGGAGTTGTTCTTATAAATCTCCGTTGCCTTATAAAATGCTCGGTGAATATATAAAAAAACTATAGGTTCGTTGAAAAATGGTAAAAAATTGAAACAAATTTTTAAAAGAGTAAACATTACAATTATTTTCTACTCTGTTTTCAAAACCTCAAAACTTTACTCCAAACCATTCATAACATTCGAAAAAGGCCGGGTACACGTCAGTTAGTAAAGTAATAACAAGAAGCAAAAGAAAGATACATTTTTAATGAAATTACCTGTAAATCAAACATAGAGAAGGCGCAGACATAGTAAGGGATGCCGACGAGACACATGGTAGGGTGCTCCATGTTGACCAGGTGCTTGTAGAGGGGCTGGACTAAGTTATCCTCCACGGTGATCCCGCAAGCAGGATCCAGGAATGGGTAGTTGTACAGGTAGCCTGGTGGAGTATAGTCAACAAGATTTAAACCGGCAGGAAGACAAAGCCAATAAGTAGGAGACAGTTAAACAAGTGAGATAAAGCTAATTGATTTTGAAACTGTCGTATGATTCCAAAGAATGTGATTGAGCTGACCTTTATTGACTGAAAATTACACATCAAAAGTCCATGAACCGAAAAAAATCATGAACCGCAACCAGACCACGATTTTGACGAATGATTTTAACAAATGAATTGATAGGCTTTTAGTAAAGTACGAAAGTATTATCACGATGTAGGAACACGTGTTCATAAAAATCCTAATATTTCCACATTTTCTCATTGTATATTATCAAGGCAAATGCAGGTGCATGAACACGTGTTCCGATATATTGTGAATTTACTAAAATTTTTATCAGGAAACGCCCTGAAATCCCGTTTTTAACTGGATTACCAATAATTTGAAGAGATTTTTATCTTACCAGTGCAGAAGAAGACGGTATCAATCTCCTCTTCCGTCCCATCAACGAAGACAACTCGGCTTCCATTAATCTCCTGGACGTCGGGTTTCTGCTGCAGGTTTTCCGGGAAGATGGAGCGAGGTTTGTCCTTGAGGTGGTGGCTGAGGAACACCTTGTCCGTGACGCGACAGATCTCCACGGCGATGTCCATCCCGGAGGGTCCGGCCCCAATCACCAGTACCTTCTGGCCAGCGAACACATCAGGGACTCTGTAGTCGTGGCTATGCATTACATCACCTAAAAATTATTTTTAATTTTGAATTTAACAATGAAAACTAGACCTCAAATGTTTAATTATCTATCTTTGTCCACAGGCAGGGTCGATCCTGAACTAAATGGCTTCTGGCGCTAGAGAAAACCATCAGAGTATGGAAATCATTATGCAGTTTCAGGATTCTAAGGGTGTACGGTAGCTCAACCAACGGAATGCTTCTGAAAAAAAAAAGTAAGTGCGTCCTTTAACACCTTGTATATATCGAACCTCTTGGTGTGACCCATAGAAGCGGTGTTGGTTATCCAATAATGGTTACCGGTCCCTACCCGCCAATATGGGAATAAAATAATATAACTTTATCACCAGCAAAACTGATTATGTTTCCTTTAATGTTTAATGTTAGTGATATCATATATGTGGATAATAAATAGAATCGGTCCCAGTACGCTTCCTTGGGGGACGCCATAGTTTAAAGGCAATAATTTACTCATTTGTTTTCCAATCTGTACTTGTTGTTCTCGCTCTGTTACATATGTCGTCAACAGGTTCATTGTCGTTTCGGCCATTCCTATTTTTTTTAGCTTAGACAGTAATATTTTATGGTGTATTGTGTCAAAAGCTTTCTGGAGTAAAGCTTTGAATAAAGCCAGACATTTTTTCCCATCATCTATATTCCTTATGGCTATTCTTGTTAAATTTTCTATGGCATCAGTGTTACTTAGATTTTCCCGAAAACCATATTGGTGATAATATTTTGTTTTTTTTTTCTCCTGAAATTTAACAATTTGCTTTTTCATGGCAGTTTCTAATATTTTTGAAAAGGAGCTTAAGAGACTTATAGGTCGGTAATTATGTATATTATTTTTATTTCCATTTTTATATATGGGTATAACTGTGGCTTTTTTAAGTCAAGAAGGGAAGACACTTTTAGATGTAGAAAGATTGATCAAGTATGTCAATGGGAAGGTCAGTTAATTTTGTAAGTGATTTATTTAAAATTATATTATCTCCCGATGATTTATATTCATCAATGGTTGCAATTACGCCTCTGATTTCAGTGCTTGTAACCTTGAATCTTGTAACCTTACCTTTGAACGTGTCCATGCCCTTGACCTGAGGAACGAAGGGGGTGTTGTAGTGACCGTTGCAGACCATGACAGCATCAAACTCTTCGATCTTGGTTTGTTTCTTGATCAAATCTTCGTATTCCACAGTCCATCCGTCTCCGAGTGGTTTTACGTTCTTCACGAAGTGGTTGAACTGTTGAAGAAATAAATAAGTAACAAACTGGTTGATTCACTGTGGGCTATTTGCTTTCATTCATTGAGTATACGACAAGTAGAGATGCTTTTTTTTTATTAATTATGTACAATGTACATCAATTAAATATGTACATATATCTATTAAATTAAATTTGAAATTATATGTACATCTATTAAATATGTACATATATCTATTAAATTAAATTTATATGTACATCTATTAAATATGTACGTACATATATCTATTAAATTAAATTAAAATTATATGTACATCTATTAAATATGTACATATATCTATTAAATCAAATTAAAATTCTATGTACGTCTATTAAATATGTACATCTATTTGAATTTCGCTTCTATTTTCGGTACTGAATGAATGCAAATCATGGAAGAGGAAATTAAGGCGATGCCATACGTAGTAATGCAAAATCATGTGTTTTTGTGTGAAAAATGTGTGAAATGTTTCAGATGCTTTAATTAAATACTGCGAGTAGAATACATCTTGGCCTTTAAAACAATCGAGCATTTTTTAGATAAGTCTTTTTATAAGCCCAGAAAAAAATAATGTATAAGGCCTATGAAAACTGCTTTAAAGTTCAAAATCTCCTACTTACGAACCTATTTTCGGTTATGATTTTATTGTATAATGTGGCAAATTAAGTTATTTATAAAATAAAATTAAATATTTATACCTGAACATCCACAAAATAAAATAAAACGCACTTTTTGGCCATGTTTTTTTCTTGCATAAATCAAAACAGGCGGATGGTGTTAAACGGGAATTTAAACCTTATCGCCATCTACGTAAGGGTTGTTGTTGATAGCGGCTCAATTAAAAATATTACACGACGTAGTGCATCGCCTTAACCCACTTCCCGATATCCGATCGAGTTATCTCGGCAGATAAACTCGCTGTTGATGACAACGCATTCTACTTTTTGTGACAATCACGTGCACACACGTGGACATACACGCATTTCTCTGAAATCGGATGACATTTATTATTTATGTTTTTTTACGAGAGAGGGAAAAAACATTTCGCTGAATATAAGGAACTGTCCTGGGGAAACTATACATACGACAGATATAAACCTCTGTATAAAAATAAAAAAAAAATCTGATAAGTGGTCAATAAACAAAAAAATAATTTTTCAAAAAAGTTATTAAGAAAATAGTGTCGTACGACGGGCGTTTGGCATTTCACCCCCGGCACATTATGGAGTACAAGGTCACGGGAGGTCGCCACTCCAAGGGTTAAATATTCCAATTCACAAATCTTATTTTCAAAGAAATCTTATTTCAACTTAACCCTTCAGGCATATATATATATACGCGTGTATTTCTGCTTGTCAATAAAATTTAAATAAATGGAATATTTCTGAACGTACCCGCAAACTACTAAATGTGTTTGAAAGGTGATGAATTACGCCTTCAAATAATATTATTAGAAATAAACATATAATTTTTTAAATATTTAAATTTTGAAATCAAACAAAAGTTTTAAAAATGGCTCACCTCACATTTTCTTTCGTATTAACACTGAACTAAAATTAATGATAACAAAATAAAACACATCATTTATTAGACAAATGTATTATAAATATTACTGCCACCTCACTTTTTTGTCGTTTCATATAAAAATAATGAGAAAAAAATGCCGGAACCTTTGGTTTCATAGAGGTATACATTTTAATGATTCTGTGGTTAACTTCTATATTTGAATGTAAAACCTTGTATTTTTTCTTTCTAACACCGTTTAGTTCACATTTTTAACTATAACAGTAAGGGAGACAAAACGATTTCTGTGAGACCATAAATATGAGCTGTTACGAAAGTCGAACAAATTGACTATACGATGTTTGTTCAAAAAACCGAACAAATTAGCAGGAAGCGTTAAATTTCCCGCCATTAAAAAATCACACATGAAATAGTAAATAATAAGAACTGAGTTCTTAAACCTTTAATGTCACAAACCCGATAACCTTAGAAATGTTCAATCAATAATCTATGCCGTCGTTAACTTGTCGGTGCATTTTTCCACGCAAATTCTCCAACGCGTTATTATTCCATAATTGAATGTTGCATTATTTTATAACACGGATATTTGCGTCATTTTGTTGTTTGTGCGATGGAAACTATAATATATTTATGTATGTTTAATTGTTTTGACATGAATACAAGGCTAGGAGTCTAACAATCTACTAACACATGAATAACCTAGAATCATCGTTTAAAAATATGCATTTGTTTTGCTTTTATATCGTTTCATATGATCGATGGAATTTGGTTAGGATTTGAGATTTTCACGGCCTAAAGTACAGGGTTTTCCAATAAGAGGTGTTATTTTGATATTCAATCGTAAAATATCAATGGTTTCGTTGCTTGTGTGGCACGTAGGGCCGTCTTGTTGAAAGTAAATGTTGTCCAGATCAATACCATCCAATTCCGGCCATAAAAAATCATTAATCATCTCTCGATAGCGCAATCCATTCACCGTAACTGTTGCTCCAGCCTCATTTTAGAAAAAGTAAGGTCCAATGACTCCGCCGGACCATAAACCGCACCAAACAGTCACACGTTGAGGATAGAGAAGCTTTTCAACAATAACTCTTGGGTTTTCCGAGCCCCAGATGCGACAATTTTGCTTGTTGACGAATCCACCGAGGTGGAAATGAGCCTCATCACTCAAGATGATTTGCATTTGATTCACTCAAGTGAATTTTAATAATTTCAATGCGTTGTTAAAGCGTGTATCGTTCCATTTTTATTAATGGCGTAGTTTCTACTTGTCAAATGTCAAAAAATGACAGCTTCAAAAGTAACATCTACCGAAATAGCGGGCTATTCAAAATAACACCTCTTATTGGAAAACCCTGTACTATGATTTTAGTCTATGGTTTCCCCCTTATCTAGCGAACGTTGCGGAAAGCATTACAGTGTCCATAATCAGGCAGATGTGTAGATTGTGGTGACGTATGGGTTATGTATGTAGAAGTGATACTATGTTATACGCGTCAATCCTCTTAGAGCCGGTATTTCAGTATAATAATTAGTGCAATTATTGTTGTTTTCGGCGTTTAGTTTTGTGTAACCGTCAAGAACCGGATACAAAGAACTATTAAGCTTAGCCACGTCGTCGTCCTTATTGATATTAATGGGTTTTTTGTAGATTTCAATTGCTTCGGTGACGTGCTCGATGCGTTTTGGGTCTTCTCAGTATTTCAGAAACAAATCCAAAATAATGGCCGTTTTCAATGAAGTGCTCGCCAACTGCCGATGTGTCCGGATGGGCGAGTTTTCACGTCGTTTCCCAGCAGGGGTAGGCAGAGAGGACGGACCGCCAAACAACTAGATCGTGGCATACACTCCTTGCCTCATTCACATTTATAAATCGTCTCACACATACTCCGTGGTCGAGGGGTAAGGCTCTCGACTAGCAAACCAGAGGCCGCGAGTCAAATCCCGGTGTGCTCAGATAAATTTTATTTGATTAATTTAAGTTATTTCACCATTTATTCATTTAAAATAATATATGTACAGTGTAAGTGCGCCACGTTCAATACTGGAAGATACTTTTAGTATCGCCCTGATGTAAGACCACCATTGAGAATCAAAACGTTGCTTGAAATGGCTTAAGCCGTGTTTGGTGACCAGGTCTGAATGGCCAGGTACTTCCACATCTTCCTCTTCCCCAACTCCTTCCCCCACTACCTTCAACCTTATAACATATCCCAATTGGGTGTGACATTGTCTTACTGGCTCCAGGCGGTTGTGACTTTTGTGCGGTATTCACAAAAATGTTCACTTGATCATGCCATGTCTTCCTCGGGCGTCCCCGACTTCTACCATTCACATTCGCGTTATATATTCTCCTTATACTCCTTTCTTGGTTCATTCACTCTACATGCCCAAAACATCTAAGCGTCCCTTTCTTAATTTTACTCATTACGCTTACATTAGTCTCGCATTCTTTTATCACACGTACGCCTTAGGGATCTCATTTTTACAGCATTCAGTCTACTTTCGTCCTTCCTCTGCCGGTTCCATGCCATACTGACATACATCAGAATATTAATCAGCACTCCATGGTTGACTGCCAGCTTCGCTTCTTTGGACAATAATAACACAGCATAATTTTTCAAAAATTAAAATGAATGAAATTTTTTGTTTTGATTTAACTTATTTTTCCTTACTTCAGTATACTTCAGAAGTCCAAAGGTTCGTATGTAAATTAGCGACTTCAGTTGGTATACCTAGATGGGGATTATGGGGATTATCTGTTCAGATTGGCCGAAGGTATAATTGGGGAAATTTAAAAAAAAAAAAAAATTAAAGAAAAAAAGGAAATTCCTGGGATACGAAAAACCTGAAAATATTTGAAAATCTCCTACTACCACCACAGTAAGCGGAAAATGTTGCTTATGTCGTGATGGAGGACTTAGCCAGCCGATGAATTGAACGCACGATGCTTGTGTGGGACCCAAACGCGATGCCAACTCAGCCACTGATGGGTCGATGAATAAAATAAATTAATCAGAATAACCTTTAGCTTTACCTTAATATGTCTGGTGACGTCATGGTGGTCTGAGTACTGCTGTAGGAAGGCCAACATGTCCTTGGCAGGAAGATAAGATTTTTGATGCTTTGGAATTGGGAAGTCAGGGAAACCCATTACCTCCTTGGGCAGGTTGGTCCTGGGGACAAAAGCCTTTCTTTTAGAAGTTGAAGAAATACAAGTCAATTTAACTGGGTAACCCTTGCCCTAACTGCCGGGAGATTTAGTTCAGTCCTCTGGGCTAGGTTACCCAAGTACAAGTTTTCTTTCAGGAAGGAAAAATAAATATTAACGGATTAACGCAAGGCGTACCTCAGAATAAAAGATGATACATCCGGCCGACCGAAAAGCTTTTGACTAGAGCTCTCAATCCCGGGATCCCGGACCTTCACCAGCACCGTAATCCCGGTGCTGCGCTAGTCTTATTTCCGAGATTATGGAATATCTATTTGTTTCACGACCTTGTTTCAACCGTGGGAATATATTTTTTTGCCAGCATGTCATTTATTGCCCCATATACTTGAGATTTTGGGATAGGTTAAATTTATTGCGCTGTTTATTAGAAGGAAGCATTTATTGAATAACATTCAGTATGTATTTAGTCTTTTGACGTCACCACACCGGGATAGTTCAGGCAGACGAGCTTTCACATCTGTTCGTTTCGCACATGCAAATTCATCTGGCAGTTTTAGATGTTTTCTACAAGAAATCTAAACCTAAATCCATACAATAAGATGAAGATGAAGACGACCGACGGCTGCCGTCTGTCATCTTCGAAGATCACTCGAAGACTAAATGTATTTCTCTGTGTCAGAATTAGACATTGAAATTGTAAAAGAATTTGATTTGAATTTGTCTCTAAATAAGAAAAGTTAGATAGCTATTGATCATGGACTTAATTCCAAAATCCTTCAATATAAGAATAGTTAGAAATATATCAAATATTATGAGAAAGAGCTGGCAAATTTCGAATTCGAAACTTAGCGTACCTAATCGTAAATCTAGAAAATATTCAATACCACCTGCTAGCGTTCATCCCAACGGTTTTTTTTCGGGATGTAGGAAAATAGACACTAAAATAAGATCTAAGTAAGGCACTAAAATAAGAATCTTAGACACTTTGATGTCGTTGAGATCGCATTTATTTCTCAAAATATTGAATAAGTTTTTTAATAAAATTTAATTATTTAAGTTTTCCTATTTTCGTTTTTTTTTTCTTTTGTGCGACTACTTTTATGCTAGTGGAATTTAGTTATTAATGCAAAATACCTAATCTATTACAACTAATAATAATTTAAATACTTAAATTCTCGGTGTCGATCGATAAATGCACCTTGAAAATTCCTGGGATTGAAAGCCCTACTTGTGAGGTCACGATACGTGCGCGGCGGTACTGCAGCACTGCCATTCGAATTTGAATCGTTCTGAATCGTGGGACGTCGCGATATACCACTGCGTTTTACCCAAGTTCACTTTGCAGGCTAATAACTTCTTCATTTTTGTAGATATCAAAAAACTGATTTTACCGTCGTTTTTAACTTTTCAAATATAATACATTTTAGCCACACCTAGCGATCTTCTGATCTTAGCCAAATGGATGTGGGTTGGTGATGTGACCACTCTAAAATAAGCCTCTACCATTATTCAAGAGAATCAAGAAATTAGACACATCAATGGGATCAAGGCATTAAGTAGTTTTTCAATTCGTGTCACTATCTCACGAAATAGAGATATTTTTGATAAAATAGTGATTAAAATTCGAAAATGAAGCGTTTCATATGGTACACCGGAAAAAGTGTACTTTATGGACTTTGAACAATAATTCAAAAATTGAAAAAAAAATAGAGCTAACGTGGTCTTCATCTGTCAAATTATGTAGCTGAAAACCACCGTAATAAAGGCCAGGACACTGAACCAAATTGGCCTGCTAGTGTACAGACAGGTGCCCCCGAGCTCCGGAGCCCTGTCCAGGATCAGGAGTTTATGGTTTAACCCCCACCGTGAGCTGTGGCGCCGCGTTAAACTCACTTACCTGAGGCTCTTGTACATGCTAGTGTGCACGGGCAGGCCGTGCTGGTCGTAGCCCGTGGTCTCCGTGTACACCCAGGTGCCCCCGAGCTCTGGAGCCCTGTCCAGGATCAGGGGTGTCACCCCCACTGCTAGGAGGTGGCGCGCTGCACACAAGCCAGACGCTCCTGCTCCTATCACGCAAACCCTCATCTTTTATGGTTCTTCTTTCTGAAAATAAAAAATAGAGTTAGTAACCGATCAGGTATAAAAGATTCTCTGGTTTTGGATTTGTTACAGGATAGGCGAAACGCCACTTGCGGTCGCTTCGTTCCTTTCTCGTAATTCGTGGCTCAGATCGCGGTAAATTCCCCTGTTTATAGGGAGCCTTAGATTCTTGGCCACGGATGGATCACTGGGGGAGCGAGTTGTCTGAGCGTTGCGAAGTCTTATTTTAACTCATCCGTTTTGCATTTCGTCTGTTTCCATTTTTTCCAAATTATGGTATACCTACCTAGGTAAATCAACGAGAGTTGACTTGAACAACACAAACTCAGCATTGAATGTATTTGTGCATCTGTATACGCTTCCATCGGCGAGGAACAGAACTTTGTCTTGTTTACGTCTATTTACTGTCAGTAGCGGAAGAGGGACAGTGTATATATGTGTCCTATTCATATCGAGTTCGAGTTCGATCGGGTGTTACGATGCTCTCGAGTGAAAAAATCTCTATTTTCATTATTTTAAGTTCGCATCGTTGTATTTGCATCAGTTTCTCTAATAAAATGTGGTAAAATTTCGATCGCGCTGGCCTCGCTTATTATGAATATTTTTTAGATAAAACCTTTAGATTCACCTTAATTACTGTACGACACAACTTTTTGAATTCGGGGCGGTGGAAAATATTGCAATAAAAATTTCAATTACGTAAAATTAAAATTAGCTTTCGTTTTGTGAAACCAGACCGTCCATTTTCAAACTTTATTTGTTTATTGTCAAATGTAATTTTGTTTTGTTGGTATTTCTGTTACTATAGGACGAAACTAACGGCTAGAAGTGGCTAGAGTCATAATCGCGCGGGCGTTTTTTTTAATGTTAAAAAATTCCGTCAAATTAGTATTTACCTAATATGCATGCATTGTGTGCGTTGTGATTGAAATTTATTAGCTGGATTTTATTTTTTTACGTTCAAATTTTATTTAAGTTAACGATTTCTGCGATGTTGAGCGGCTACGCAAAGTTTGTAATACAAAAGAAAGTGCCCCCTTTATAGCGCCTGCTCGCGTCAAGGCAAGAAAAACATCCCAGTTTTCAAATAGTTTAGCGGCTACGCTAGGTTTGTGTAACATGTTTTGTGATACAAAAGAAAGTGCCCCCTTTATAGCGCCTGCTCGCGTCAAGGCAAGAAAAACATCCCAGTCTTCAAGTAGTTTAGCGGCTACGCTAGGTTTGTGTAACATGGTATATATATTGTTTTTGAGATATATATATATATATATATATATATATATATATCTCAAAAACCATGTTACACAAACCTAGCGTAGCCGCTAAACTATTTGAAAACTGGGATGTTTTTCTTGCCTTGACCCGAGCAGGCGGTATAAAAGGGACACTTTCTTTTGAATCACAAACCATGTTACACAAACCTAGCGTAGCCGCTACACTAATTGAAAACTGGGATGTTTTTCTTGCCTTGACGCGAGCAGGCGGTATAAAGGGGGCATTTTCTTTTTCATCATAAACCATGTTACACAAACTTAGCGTAGCCGCTCAACATCGCAGAAATAGTTAACTTAAATAAAATTTGAACGTAAAAAAATAAAATCCAGCTAATAAAATTCAACCACAACGCACACAATGCATGCATATTAGGTAAATACTAAGTTGACGGAATTTTTTAACATTAAAAAAAAACGCCCGCGCGATTATGTCTCCAGTCACTTCTAGCCGTTCGTTTCGTCCTATAGTAACAGAAATACCAACAAAACAAAATGACATTTGACAATAAAGTTTGAAAATGGACGGTCTCGTTTAACAAAACGAAAGCTAATTTTAATTTTACGTAATTGAAATTTTTATTGCATTATTTTCCACCGCGCCCCGAATGCAAAAAGTTGTGTCGTACAGTAATTAAGGTGAATCTAAATGTTTTATCTAAAAAATATTCATAATAAGCGAGGCCAGCGCGATCGAAATTTTACCATCACATCAATTATATAACTAATAAGACATTAAAGATGCTGGCTTCAATTATTTTACAAGCAATAATTATTCGCCTGAAACACTCATCCACATTGAAAAATCTCCTGATAAAAGATACATGACGCCAACGGGACTCGAACCCGTGTCCCTTCGATTTCCGGTCGACAGCTCTGACCACTGAGCTATGGCGGCTTATCTCTTATCCTTATGTATCTTTTATCAGGAGATTTTTCAATGCGGATGAGTGTTTCAGGCGAATAATTATTGCTTGTAAAATAATTGTTACCCTTTGTGCTATGCATACAAAATCTTGTCTTAAACGTTAGTTTACCAAAAAATAATAATGCTTGGCTTCCTTTGCAGAACTTTAACTGATTTTAAGTCCTTAGATTGTATGAGAACCCTCTAAATTTCATTAGTCAGAAGTCAAGTGGAATATAATTCACCTATTTGGTCCCTTTTGTGTAAAGTTCACTCTCGCAATATAGAAAGAGTTCAGCACAAATTTATTAGGTACGTAAATGTTAAGCTCAGAATTCCAATTGAATACATTATGTCGTAAATTATGTTGTTTGATTATTAAATTGCATCTAATAACACTGTCTGACAGGAGAAATATGTCAGACCTGGTTGTGTTACACAAAATCATTAACAACTTGATTGACAGTCCTGCCATCATTGCCACTATTAAATTCCATGTGCCGACTTGGAATACAAGACAAAATATAAGATTCTTCTACAATACATATGGTAACGAGTATAAGGTACAGTTGATATATTTATTGACTCAATTTATAGAACTAAACTTAATCTACACCAGCACTTTGTTGAATCCTACAAATTAGAGTAGCGTTGGTAATGTAGTTTTAGTGATTTGTCTTATTATGTGGTATTTTTCTAGTTTCTATATTATTTTATGTTACTGTTACATGTTTTACTAATATTGTTTTGTATTCAGTTTATCAGTTTACTGTTATATCATGCTTTAATTTTTTTAAATAATTTTCGATAGCTCACTAGATATTCTGTTTTTTAAAATCCATGTAAAAGCTTGGCTGGGCGTAAAACCAAATAATAATAAACCAATAAACAATTGGTAAAGAAAATAGCAATAAAAGATTATTTTTAAAAGCTCACCTTAAAGAGAAAATCCAAAGCACAATTGTTTTTCACTTCGCAATAAGTAAATACTATCGCTAATAATCACTCGAAAGTCCAATAACCAGGCGATAAAATGTTACTTAACTTTAACAAATTAATATAGCAATAATTTGAACTTGTTTCAATATGTTAGAAGTACGTCATGACTAATATAAAATATATGAGTTAATAATTGCACATTCGATATTACTGAGTGAACTATGCTCTCTGCATGAGCTATCGACAAATGATTTCGCGGGTTGTTGATTTTCTTCATATATACCTTCGTAGACTTTTCACTATATCTAACGTTGGGTAGGTTGGTATTGTAGATAGGTACCCTTTGCATGCAATCAGAAGAGGAAATATATACGACATGTTTGTCGCAATTTAGCCGCCAACATATTTTCAGTTGGGTTCTTCAAACTTTTTGTTTTTATGATATCAAATGATTGAAACGAGGAAACCAATTAAAAGTGATAATTCGGTTGAATCATGAAAACCTTTAAGAAGTATCGACAAATGCAGTATTAAGATGAGAAAATAATTGCCCTTGAAAATAGTTTATTTTGATGGGCACTTAACTGTATTTAAAATATGTTTATACTATTATTGGGATTAAATTCTTGAAGTTTAAACCTCGTTGTAATATATAATCATTGAAAAACGACTCTCAATGAAAATATAAAAATAATACTGTAAGAAAATTGGGATCCGAACACAGTGTCTTTTTGATTCTAGTATCATATTTTCAATTGTTAATATTATTTTCAATTATTATTTTTTCATGCTATATATTATTTTTGAAGATAATATCTATACATTTGTAATTCCGAAACGGTAATTTTATGAAATTCCCTCGATAGAAAAAAAATAACAAATTAAGCTCCGAAAATTATTAAAAACCTCTTTTTTCTGTTGTTTAGATGTTGTAGGCATGAAAAAATTCACAGTTTATCTTAACTAAAGCATTTGTCGGGAGATTTTTGCTCTACTTCAAAAGAGTCGTATTTTATTAAACATTTTCACCATTTTCGTTTAATTATTATAGTATTTTTAATATTAGCGTGCTCCCTCTAACATTCGTATTTACATAACTCCCTTTCTAATCATTAAAATAAATCGTTGGTTATTTTAGAACAATACTTTGACGAAAACCACATATAATATTGAAATATTCCTAATAATGCTATTTGGAGTGGCTAAGTAAAAGTTGTAAATATACGGCTAGGAAATCTACGTCAATGTTTACTAGGTAAATACTTAATGAATATTTATTATTGTTGACATTGCAGTAAATATTATTTGGTCCGGCCTTCCATTCTTGTTGGTTTCTGCAAACACTTGTTCTAGAAAATCGTTATTTACATGTAATAATACAGTTTTTCCACAAATAGAACTAATAACGTAAATGGCAATAGTAAATTTATCAGTAGGATTTATAAAAATCCATATGCAATATGCAATTTATAAATTTTACAAAAAACACATCAGAAGCGTTTGTGAACTTTTATTTGATTTTATTGCCATTCTTCGTAAAAAAAGTTATCCTATGGGAACCTCAATATAAGAATAGAGAATATCAATTTCTGCATACAATTAAAAATATGTAATGTAGGTAGGTATCTACTCATACGAATTTCTTAATTTAAAAAAAATTAAAGCACGACGGAAAACAACTATTCTCGAATGTTTTAGATAAATACGAACATGCACTAATTACTTGCACGCTTCGATCACATTATAATATTATCTCTTTCTCGTAAGGAATCTTTATAAATACAGTCCCTCCCTACCGTGTATCGATGATACATTGATAACGTGCCGAGACTAAAAAAATAACTTGGTCATAAACAGCCTGGGGGTCTAGCACAGTTATATCGATAACTTTACAATATCAGATGGATAGGCGTAACTACCGATGATTTTATACCGATTTGCCGAGCGCGGTAACGCTGTTGATAGCGAGGCCGATGTTGATAATGCAATAAATAAGAAAACAATATAAGCTGGCAATACTGGAGGAATTGTATATGAATTGACATTCCGAAACTTCAACGTCAGAGAGCTACTTAAAAGTATCAATAAATTGACAATTTTGAATTGAAATACTAACCTAAATATGCATTGGCAGTCCGCATTTACTTTTGGTACTAAAAAGGGAGTTCATTAATTATTAATGAGGTCTTTATTCACAACTTGTTGGTGAACAAATGTCGTTTCTCCAAGACCGAACGAATGTATCGTCATTGGCTTGAACGGATTCGAAGTATACGACTTATTTCAATTCTAAGAGTTTCGTTAGTTCAACTTCGTTCGTTAATAAGCCAGTAAGTTAGCATGACGAAAAACATTTAAAAAATATATATATTTATAGTCAACGGAAGCTTATCTGATTCCATGGAGGCCGCGATAAAATTTGTCTATCGGCCGTCGGAACATTTCTTAGCAATCGTTAACCGTGCTCGCAAATGTCGCTAACTGACCATGGATGACGAATTTAGTGAATATAGTATTGACATAGGCAGCGACCGCGGAAGTGGGGGGCAGAGGGGGCCAAATGCCCCCCTAAAATTAAATGTGGGGGCCGCGCCCCCTCCAATTTTACTACCTGGGTAAAGAAGGATTATCTGTGCTGGTAAAGATTATCTGTATCCTTCACAGTGCCTTTTTTCATAAATGAAAAAGTGTTTGTTTTATACAAGAAACGTACTGCACATGCATAAGGCGGAAACATTTAGTTTAGATTTAAATTAAATTCTTAGGGAACGGCTGAGAACGTAACGTTTTTGGTATCGTTCAATGAATGCAATAAAGCAATATTTAAAAAAAAAAGTTTTTTATTCACTGAACCTGTTATTTGTTTGACCTAGTCATCTCCGTTTTGTCTTATTTATAACTAGTTGATTGACTGGAAAGGAGACTGAAGGAAGAGGGTGACTAAACAAGTTTGCCCCCCCCCCCCGTCATAGAGTACTTCCGCGGTCCCTGGACATAGGACTTTTTCGATCGTCCGTGCTAGACCTGTCGCTAGGTCATTTGTGTCAGAGCTCCGGGCCAATAAGGCCCCTTTCTCTTTCATTCTGAGTTTAAATTGATTGTTGGCAAATTATACAGTCGCTAGGTCGATAACCACATTTCATATTTAATTTATTTATTTGAGTCCCAACTACTTACTGAAGCCAGTGAGAGAACTATGACATCCCCATAATGTCTTATATTATTTTGATGTTTTTAAGAAGGTTGATATTAATAGTATTTTACGATTGCATCAGTTTTGTTGTATTCAAATAATATTATCAACATCGGTTTTCATCGAGGTAAAAAATATTGATTGGATTTAATCTGAATTAAAAAATCGAAGCGTATACAGGGTGTCCGGAAACTCGTAGTACAAGCGGGAAACTGGTGAATCTACATCACATTTGGAGTCGATTTTGTAGTATACTTTTTTTTTTTTGAGCTTTCGTTATCGAGTAAATCGAGTTTGAAGTTGATTTTTTTTTTTTTTTTTTTTTTTAATCAAATTCTTATAAATTATTACTGAAAATCAAAGTACCCAACTAATTAAAACTATTTGAAAGTAAAACAAATGAAGAAACTCGGATTTGAAGCATTATTTTGAAATCACCCTTCATTTAACCCGGTGTAATCATAAAATATTTCTGCTCTGCAGGGTTAAAACATCTGTTATTCAACCCTAAACACCAGAAAAAACTTTAACCCTAAAATAGCCGAAAAATATTTTTTTTTGGTTTTTTTTTTTTTTTTTTTGAAAATGCTCAAATCAAAAAACTTTATGTTTTTTTGGGTTCCCCATGTGGTGTAGATTCTCCAGTTTCCCGCTTGTACTACGAGTTTCCGGACACCGTGTATATTGTGTTATTTCTGAGATATTGAAAATATGTGGTTTATTTTATTTTATAGGTTCATAATATACCTATTATATTGTTAACACAATTTTTTTATATTACGTTAAAAAAAAAATTATTTTTTAAACTAAGGTTACATGTATATGATACATGTTTCTGGATGTTAATGAATACCTCCCTAATTAAGAATAACTCTTGTTTAACGAGGGAGTATCATCATGAGTTGTATAGATTAAATATTTTCGGGAATACTAGTTACTAATACCCCATAATAGATATAATGTATGTAATGTAATTTACTTAGTTAATTAAATATAATTGTAAAGCTGCTCATCTCGACACAGGAATTCCCTAGTGAGATGAGCAGCGGAAGAAAAAAAATACTAACATAAACATTACCAAGGCATTCAAATTAATGAATATACATGTACATAACAGATATATGCTTGAAAAAAAAATTAACGAGTTTTCTTTGGACTATTTCCACCGGCTATTTCCTGTTTTTGTACGTGGAGAAAAGTGAGTATTGCTAATTTATAAGAAATCTCTTCAAATTATTGGTAATCCGGTTAAAAACGGTATTGCAGGCCGTTTCCTGATAAACTTTTAGTTAATCCAAATATATCATAACACGTGTTCAAACGCGCCTGGATTTGCCTTGTTAATATACTGTGATTTTTATGAACACGTGTTCCAACAACGTGATAATACATTTGTATTTGACTAAAATTTTACTAGGAAACCTATCAATTCATTCGTTAAGGGCCTGAAACCGTCACTTTTGGAAGTAACCGATTACTGTTCAAACTTTAATAATATTATAATCCAAGTGCTTTTTCGCCATAGTTTTTCTTTGGAAGTTCACTGTACTACCGCTCGTTGTAAAAAAAATCGCCACTGTCTACGTATTAATCCACCCCTCCCACTGCGGTGCAGTGTCGAGAGAGTCCGGCAGGAGAGGTCAAAGGGTCTCCATCAATCGGCCACTTCTGATCCGGCCCGCCACTTAGCTAGCAGGCGTATCCGCCGTCAAGACCTGGACAAACCTCACCCAGTTAACCCAGGTGTCCCCAATGTGTATTATTTTAACACCTAGCCGGGGCCCTATGGAAATTTTTTATATATTATTTTCCGAGTCCTCTGTAATCAATGTGTACCATTTTCATAGCATCCCCAAAGATGACATCTTATGCCTTAAGAAACTTATTTCCGTCGGGGCTTCCTGTGTGGATTTAAAAAATGAAACAAAAAAATGGACCGTGTGAGGCGCCCTCCACCCCAAGGCTAGGGGGCCCTAGGCCGGGGGCCTCTCGGGCCTAGGCGGAAGTCCGGCCCTGATCGAGACGACGAGTCTGGCATTCATTTAATAAATAAAGTAACATTTATGATTAAAAATAACTGATTCGTAGTTTTGGTGCCAGTTATAAACGTCTTTTTATACTTATTTTTTTTAATATAAACTTTTGTTTACAAGCCAAGGTTTTTATGCAAATCCAAAAGGAAAACAAATTATTATTATTCTGAAAAGCATATATAAATTGAATAAATCTTCCGATAAAAAATAAATGCCCCTACCCACCTAAAAATGTATGAAATATATGATTTTTATTGATAAAATGATATACACGAGGTCATTAATTTATCATTATGGAGATGTTATTATGTTAACAAAATATTATCTTTAACACTAGCCAATAGACCACGGATAAAACATAATTACATTTGTGTGGCGATTCATTGACACCACGAACTGCATAGGTAATATGTATATAACTCTTAATTGAAATGTGTGCAGTATATTGTCGAGATGGTTAATAATAATTATTTATTGGGTACAAAAAATTAACCAGTAACTTGATAAATCGCTCGATTTTTTCTGTGTGACCCTGTTAGAGGTTGATATCCTCTCCTCAATGTAAATAACTAATTTCTACTCGAAAGTAATGATGTTTCTTGTACCTTGAATGAATTTTTGAGTACACCAAACGAAGAGTAATATAATAACCAGAGATGTGCAAAATGGGTACCCAAAACCATTTGAAATGCAAAATGGAAATGGGTCAAAACTTTTCCATTTGAAAATGCAAAATGCAAAATGGGTTTTAGAAAAGCATTTCAAATGCAAAATGCAAAATACCTATTTTCAAAATGCAATGAAAATGCAAAACGGTTTCTCAGGTCAAACAATTAAAATAATTATAGAATTTTTAAACAATTTTGTCATTTAATAATGAACATCAATGTAGAACAAACATATTACATGATGGTAAATCCAAAAACACCACGACTACAGATTATGAAACCACAAAAAAATTGCGCGGGACTAATGTTGCCAACGTAAAAACATAGAAACTGCTATCTAACATTTAATATTACAGCGTCATGGCCATGTTCAGTATTTGAATCAGTATTTTTTGTAATGGTATCACTCAATTGCCAGGGCTCCTACCAGGGAGCAACTTGACAAATATAAATTATCTCTCATAGCGAGGTTGAGGACCGACTGATATTTGGGGCTTATGAAAAAAAGATGAGTGGAGAAAGTAGGAAGAATGTTGCAAAAAAGCATTTAAAATGGAAAATGCATTGAGAAAAGCATTTAAAATGCAAAATGCAAAATGGTTTTTAGAAAAGCATTTAAAATGCAAAATGGAAAATACCCATTTTGCATTTTGCATTTCCATTTGAAATGGATTTATTTGAAATAAAGCACATCTCTGATAATAACTAAACTAATTAAATGCTGAAATTTGATGACTTGTTCAAATTCTCCGAAACAACCCGTCCTTAGTTTTTATGTAGACTCTATTTGATTCATCATGTTCTTTACAGAGAAATTAATATAAAGTTATATTATTGCCCTACTATTTAAGGTTAGATGCATAGGTATACCCAGCGGCGTAGCTACCTAGGGGCTACGCGGGGCAGTGCCCCGGGGCCCTCAAGCTCAGGGGGCCTCGAATCCTTACCAGAAATCTAGATCGAACTGAACTTTTGGAAATTTCTCCCATTTTTAAAATAAATATGACAGGTTGCATCTTGCAACCCCACTTTAATCATGACAACTCAGTTGAGAGAAATTCTAAAGTAATGCCTAGGGAATTCCCCTAAATTCTTTCTGTAGGTTGGCAGTGTTGGGATAGTGATATGTGCGTCATTCCCCAACGACACTTGTAGCGTATTAAAATATGGATAAAAAGAAGAAACCCAGTGGTGCATTTAAACGCAAACAACGCCAAGAAAGAGAAGATAGTAAACAAAAATTGCCCAAAATTGCCAAGTTTTTTAGTCAGCCTTCTGCAAGTACATCTGGCCAAAATATTTCTATTGATAGTGACTCAAATAATGTGGTAACTGCAGTGTTGGTTGAGAAGCCTACTGAAGAAGATTCGACAATTATTGCAGTTGGAGATACCTCCGCCGCCGATCATGTGAACGTGGATGATGTTTGCATGACACACATACGAGCGGAGGGTTTGGAGGAACCACAGACCTCTACATTTAAAAACTAAATCCGACTAGATGGTCCAGTAGGGTCAATACGATATCTGCAATAAAACTTCGTTATTTTGATATTATCAAAGCATTTTCAGAAATAGTTCTAAAGAGTCCTAATAAAGATGAGCGTAGTGAAGCAGAGAGTATTAAAACAAAAATGCTAAATTTCGAGTTCGTGTTGCTTTGCGAATTCATGCACAGTGTATTGAACGACATCAATTATGCATCCAAAACTTTACAAAAATGCGACATCAATTTGGGCGAGGCGAGTAAAGTTTTAGCAGAGACCAAAGCAAAGTTGCAAATTTATAAAAATGATTTGGAATTATTCAAGTGCAAAGCCAGTGAATCTGCAAGAAAATATGGTATTGATACCCATTTTCAAGAAAAAAAGGCAAAGAAAAGTTTAAAAAAACAGTTTGATGAATTAGCTGCTGATCACCGATTTCCAAACCGAGAAAAAATATTTAAAATTGAGATTTTCAATAATGTACTAGAAGTACATAGTACACAGTAATATCTCAATTAGATACACGTTTTATTGGTATGAGTACAGTCTGTCATATATTCGATTTTCTAACACCAACATTTTTATTACATGTTGATGAAGCAACTTTATTACAAAAGTGTGACGAATTCCAAAGAAAATATTCAGATATAATAGACCCCAGTTTTTCACTTCAATTTATTAATATTTACCATCTAGTTTTACCTCAACTAATTCAAGCATGGACTGTTCACCAATTATGTAAGGAAATAATGAGCAAATATGGAGTGCTAATGTTATTATTCTTTACAATTCCTGTCACTTCTGCAGCAGCTGAAAGGTCATTTAAAAAATTATAAAAAAATATTTAAGAAATAAGATGGGCCAAACTCGACTCCGACATTTATCGCTAATAGCAATTGAAAACAAAACCGCATCAAGCCTGGATTTAAACGAAGTCATTGATACTTTTGCGAAAACTAAAGCTAGGAAAAAAATGTAAATATAATTGTTATTTAGTCAGTTGGTAGGCCCGACCTTTATATAATAAACCCTTGAATCTTCTCTATTTCGTTTTATTAGCCAAACCTACACCAAGTATTAATTGTAATTTATGTTTTTACTGTTTAATATTTTTATTACCTGCCCTGCAGTCTGCAGTGCACAAAAAAGAGCTTAAGTAGCTTAGCATTTTTAAAGTGTTTGTATATTTCATATTTTTATTTGATAAAACCTAATCAGTTTACATAGCAGTGGGGCCCCATTTTTTAATTTGCCCCAGGGCCCTTGGTTACCTAGCTACGCCACTGGGTATACCGTATACCCATAAATAAACCACTCGCGTTAGGTGCTTAGAAATGTCAGGTTTATAGTGATGTAATTGCCGGCGGTAATTTCAGTAGCACCAGTACCCACCTACAAAGTTCTTAGGTGAAGGTTGCGCTAATGCAGTATACTAGGACAGTATTATTTACATTAAAAATACCTACTAACTGGATAATTAAGAACTATTTTTGATAGCACAACATTAATCTAGGTAAGCACCCAACTTCTATAAAAGACGCTTGGAGAGATCGCCTCTCACTTCTCAATGCAAATACGAACTCAATGAAGTGGTATCCTACAACGATTTAAAAAAAAATCAATTGAATTTGAGCATGCTGACAATATAACTTTTGTTAAATTCCGAATAGTACCTACAGAAGATATGAGCTGTCAATATGTTGATATTTGCGGCCGGCCGAAAAGCTTGTGAAATCACGGTAAATACGTGCGGTAGGTATTATTAAAATTAGTGGAATAGCAGTTCAGACGTTTCGATTTTAGTTGATCGGTTCAACACTCGAAAGCGTCTCGAAAAATGTCTGAACCTTCTTTACAAAGTTAGTCAAGTTTTTAGTTAAAGATCTTGTCGTTCAATAAAACTTGATCAACTAAAATTGAAACGTCTGAACCCGCTATAACATAACAACACTGTGTTTTCTTGAAATTCTGTAATAACAATAAATAAGCTAAAATATCCTGTTAATTCTCATAACTAAGCCAATAGTAGTTATTATTCTAAGCCCGGTACGAACCCCTTTCAAGTCATACTACTCATGTGTAATATTGTGTTTGCATTGACCTGGGGGTCAATTTTACTGCGCAGAAGATAGCATTAAAAGTTTTTTCGATAGCTTTGCACTTATGGACTTGTATATTATCATTGAGTAGATAAATGTGATGACAAGTAAACTAGTTATTGAGGAATAGTTATAGAAAACATAAATATTTAATAAGAAATAAAATGTAAAAAGCTGATGATAATAATTGAACAAAAATAGTATTTTTTTAGTTTTAGGGAATTGCAGAAGATGCCAAAGAGACCCTGTAATAGGGCACTCGAAAAAAAAAACATCAGAACAAAACAGTTGCTAATTATTTTATTTTTACTTTGACATAAAACTATAGGTCGCTATGGTCTACGAAAAATATTGATTTTACAAAAAAAAAATATTGATGAAATACTACCTATATTATTATAATTTTTTGAATAAAGTAGGTACCAATATTAAACATATTCTTCTGAAGTAAAATGGTCTTTGCATAATATGTAAAATTTAATCTCAAATAAACAAGAGGCATTGTTTCTGTTCATGGATATTCTTAGTTATTCTTAAGTCATATTATTTACTTGTAAATAAGTAACGCGACCTCACTACCCAGTAAGTATTGTAATTATTATGATAATTTATATTGTACCAGATTGGTGACATAAATAATATTATGTGTGACCCGACTAAAGCAAACCAGATAACACCGATTCTAGTCGCTTCATAAATATATAATATTATAGTGTTGAGAGGTACATCTACGATTTTACAGTTTCAGGGGAGTTTTGAGACCTGATTATAGTCCCAACTGCGGCCCGCGAGGATTTTTAGTGCGGTCCACGAGCACTTTTGGTGCGGCCCGCAAGCACTTTTGGTGAGGCCCGCAAGCACTTTTGGTGCGGCCTGCTGACCACAAAAACAATGATAAAAAGTTGTTTTCAGAACGCGAGAACAGCTTTCTTTCACACAGACAAACCAAGAGAAAGGTATAACATGGGAGTCGCTATATGCACAGCGACTAGTCGACAGGGGGCGTGGCCAACATATCCGAGCATACCCGAGCTGTTCCGAGTTTTTTTAATGTTAAATTCCGTCAAATTAGTATTTACCTAATATGCATGCATTGTGTGCGTTGTGATTGAAATTTATTAGCTGGATTTTATTTTTTTACGTTCAAATTTTATTTAAGTTAACTATTTCTGCGATGTTGAGCGGCTACGCTAAGTTTGTGTAACATGGTTTATGATGAAAAAGAAAATGCCCCCTTTATACCGCCTACTCGCGTCAAGGCAAGTAAAACATCCTAGTTTTCAATTAGTTTAGCGGCTACGCTAGGTTTGTGTAACATGGTTTGTGATTCAAAAAAAGTGTCCCTTTTATACCGCCTGCTCGCGTCAAGGCAAGAAAAACATCCCAGTTTTCAATTAGTTTAGCGGCTACGCTAGGTTTTTAACATGGTTTGTGATTCAAAAGAAAGTGTCCCTTTTATACCGCCTGCTCCCGTCAAGGCAAGAAAAACATCCCAGTTTTTAATTAGTTTAGCGGCTACGCTAGGTTTGTGTAACATGGTTTGTGATTCAAAAGAAAGTGTCCCTTTTATATCGCCTGCTCGCGTCAAGGCAAGAAAAACATCCCAGTTTTCAATTAGTTTAGCGGCTACGCTAGGTTTTTAACATGGTTTGTGATTCAAAAGAAAGTGTCCCTTTTATACCGCCTGCTCGCGTCAAGGCAAGAAAAACATCCCAGTTTTCAATTAGTTTAGCGGCTACGCTAGGTTTGTGTAACATGGTTTGTGATTCAAAAGAAATTCAGGATTGTTGAAGCTGGAGTTTCTTCAGTACGAGATGTGTCAATTGTTGGAGCAATTTATTAAACTCAAATTTCAGGATGAGGCAGAACCTGATCGGCTCAATTCAGGGTTTATCTGTCATGTTTTTAAAGGGGTTTGTTCCCTCAATGTTTATATTTCCTTTGTGTGGTGTAATGTATTATTTTCCATTAATAAAATAATATCAAATATGCAGCTTATATGTATCAACTTAAATTCAGTTTTTTTGTAATATTTATATTTTTGTAATACCTGCATCAACTGTAAAGCGCCCCTGAGGTGATATCTCACAAAAGCGGCGCTATACAAATTGTCCAATAAATAAATAAATAAATGTATCAATGAATTGCCCAACTTCCTTCATTGCTCACTTATCCTTCAACATGCTATATGGCATCCAATTTTTCACATTGACTCCAAATAATGCTAGTTTTACTTTCCCGTAGGTGTACTGTTTTGTAATGTAAAAAGATTAGATACTTTGAGTATATATAGGCCTAATACGAATCTGTACAAAAGTTGAACATAGGACCTACCACAAGTCTTTTATTGTCCAAAAGTTAATTATATTTGCAGGAATTAGAATGTGGTTGCCATACCAAACAGTCTTTATTAAGGCTTTGGAATCGACTTTATGATATTGGCCCTATAGTAATGTAATCTAACCAAATGAAATCAAGGTGCAAGAATCGTATGAAATGAAAGATGAAAATTAGCTATCGGCTGCTCGGCAATATTCGGAAATGCTCGGCCGTGACGTCACAAAAAAATCTGAACGGAGAACCAATTTCAAATAAAGCGCCGAAACACTTCACTTCGGGTATGCTCGGAAATGTTGGCCACGCCCCCTGTCGATTAGTCGCTGTGCATATAGCGACTCCCGTATAACATAGCTGCAGTCTGCACGTAGATAGTTGATTTATGGCTGCACATAGCTGACAGCAGACAGGAACTTATGATGAACTTATGTATGCACCTAGGTTATTAAATGCAGTTTAGTAATAAATAAATAGGCGATACAGCATCCCTTTTTAATTTCTTATTATTTTACATTAAATTCAGAGGAAACCATCTGCATATTATGAGTAATAGTGTAATGCTAATTAAACTGGGGACTCGCTTACAGATAAAATAATTGCAGTTGTGGATTCATCTGCAGACGAATTTCGAATGAAACCTATATGCGAGATTCTAGTTGCAAACTATGTGATGCAAAAATCGAAGGAAACCATTTTCGTGTTCTTGGTGTAGATTTGATAAAAGTTGGCGACGCGCAGAAGGATTAACTCACTTGTTTTGTGTTCAGAATGTGACGATATAATTCCAGTCGTGGATTAATTTGATGACTCATTTCGAATGAAACCGTTCTTACGTTACGAGTGGAGTTTACATTCTAATTTCAATCCATATGCTGCAAAATTTGGAGGAAAACCATTTGCTTGCTCCACGGGTAATGATTATTTAACCTCGAGGACTCTAATGTGCGGACTCATATGTAGACGCAACTAAAAGGAAACCATTATCGCCTTCCGAGTGTAATTACAATTTTCTGATAGTAGACTCGTTTGTGAATATGACACTTGGTGAAGCATTTTTTATTTTTTTATTCTAATAATTCTAATGATAATAAGAATTCTTGTCAAGTGTGAATAAAAATAATATCGGTACTTGGTAAAATGAGGTTATAATGATATACAGAGGATTCCGACACCCCCCCCCCCCTACCTCTAAAATTAAAGTGGGACTCACGGGTGATACTACAGACATCCAAATTTCCACAGACCAGACGGCAAAAAGGTGCCCCACCTATGGGCAATAGTAATAATTAATGTAAAATATCAATTTATTATTGATTTTGACGATAGGTACCTACACAGCAGGTATTGACTCAGCACTTACGCAAGCACTAGGTAGCCTAATAAAAAACATTGTTTTGTTTATGTTTACGTTTGATCGGGCCGGTCGATTGATAGAATCCCATAAATACGATTCTAGCTACAATCTTATCTCTTGTTTTTCGTCGTTATAACTTCTTAAGGATTTAATTAAAAAAATATTATCGACGTTAGGTACTTATTATTAAACTGTTATTGCTCGTAATATACCGAAACAAGCATCCTAACCTCAAAGAAAGGGGTAAAATTCGGTTTATGGGAGTCACTCGAATAACCGAAATTGAACTTGATTTAGACTAATTTAGGGCTGGGGAATCCGATTTAATTAGGTGGGGGTCGGCACTATTAACTGAGTTATAGGGTTTTGAAATTTCGTACGCGGTACATAGAAACCATGTTTTTATTATCAACTATGACTTAAGAAAATCAAATTAAAGACTTTTTAATACTTTGACATTTCAGAAGTGCCAACCAAAAAATAAAAAGTGTTGCCATATACTAATAATATTTTTTTTACAAAATAGGTAAGGTTTTTAGTTTGGGTTAGAGTAGGCAGAAGAACATGGGAAAAAGGTATTAGAATTAAATCACAAACCAGTCTATAGAAACCTAGCGTAGCCCACAAACTATTTGAAAACTGGGATGTAACTCTAAAGGGGACGCGAGCAGGCGTTATTAAAGGGGCAATTTTTTGTAACAGGAAATAACATGGAAAAAAGGTATTAGAATTAAATCACAAACCAGTCTATACAAACCTAGCGTAGCCCACAAATTATTTGAAAACTGGGATGTAACTCTAAAGGGGACGCGAGTGGGCGTTATTAAAGGGTCATTTTTTTGTTATAGAAAATTACAGTTAGGTTAGGTTATAAATATATATAAATTTAATATTTACAAGATTTTAAATAATAAACTACAAATCGGCAAATGATATTTAATTTTCTGAATTTTCCATGCATTGATATTATTATTATATGGCAACACTTTTTATTTTTTGGTTGGCACTTCTGAAATGTCAACGTATTAAAAAGTCTTTAATTTGATTTTCTTAAGTCATAGTTGATAAGGTATATTTATGGTTGATAATAAAAACATGGTTTCTATGTACCGCGTACGAAATTTCAAAACCCTATAACTCAGTTAATAGTGCCGACCCCCACCTAATTCTTACAGATTCGGATTCCCCAGCCCTAAATTAGTCTAAATCAAGTTCAATTTCGGTTATTCGAGTGACTCCCATAAACCGAATTTTTTCCAAAGAAAGTTTTGACAGCCCCAAAAATGTTGGATTTCATAACATACGAAATGACAATACTATTTTTCTTTAGTATATTTGTGTTTTTATACTATATGTCCAAAATAAAGCATAAGGCTTTGGAACGAACTGGAATCAAGCACCTGGAACCATCTATTGTGTTTGGAAACTTATTCTGGACAGTTACTGGAAGGGAACATTTATCGACGACCATAAAAAAGATCTACGATTCATTTCCATATGAAAAGTATGTAATAACATTATATATAACGGCTTTATAAAGTAGGAACTTTACATAGCTCTACCTCGTGTATTCTATACGTCATAAACTAACTTAACTTTGTTTCAGATATGTGGCCTTTTTTGAATTTATGAACCCCACCATAGTGCTGAAGGACCCTGAACTCATAAAGAAGGTGATGATTAAAGACTTCAACCATTTCCAAGATATTCCATTACAGATCGACGAAGACAACGACCCTGTATTTGGAAGGATTCTGCTAACACTGAAAGGTGAGGGATAGAAACTATGTACATAATTGGTTTACAAAAATAAAATTTGAAGTCATGCGAGCATTATACTTATTTTTCAAATATTTGCAATCAGTCTGGTTTCGTTTTCAGGTTTAAAATGGCGCCAAATGAGATCAGCTATAAGTCCAGCCTTCACCAGCTTCAAGATGAAGAATATGTTCAATTTTATGACGGATTGTGCTGTCAGAGGCATCTCCTACCATGGGAAGAAAGTAGAAGGTAAAAGTTACGTAATTACTAATAATTATTTTAAATATTATCTAAAACATTTTTAGGTACTTGCGATGTTATATTATTCATCCAGTGTCTTCAGAATTTAAATTATAATAATAATTATTTTATAGAATCGCCGAAGAATTTTGAAATTGATATCAAGGACTTGGCTAGTCGCTTCACAACAGATGTGATTGCTTCTACAGCATTTGGTTTCAATGTGGATTCGCTAAAAGACCCCGGCAATAAGTTCATAACAGAATCTATGAAACTGACCTCAATCAATATTGGACTCATGTTGAAATTCACCGGCTTCAGAGTTTTTCCAAAATTGATGAAGGTAAGTACCCAAACAAAACTTTAAAACTTATTTAATCTATTTCATTGTGGTTGTGTGCAATTAATACTTAACCCACTCAAGGCCGGCCCTGAGCCAAACGGCCCCTCGCGCTAGTAAAACCTCAAGGGAGCTGCGTTAGGTGTTTCAGCACCTTGGCTCCTTGACGCCTTAGCAAGCCGGAGCGGACTGCTCAAATTGTGCCTGCGCAGGACCGGCACTGAACCCACCATATTATATAAACAAAATATTAATAGTTTAAATTGGGTCAATTGACGAAATAAATTTAAATAAATTACACCTTTCAGCTTCTGAAAATAAGACTGATGCCGGAGAGTACTGTTGCTTACTTCAGGAAATTGCTCCACAATACACTTCGGGAAAGAGAGGAGTTTGGTATACACAGGCCAGATATGTTGCATCTTTTATTGGAAGCAAAAAAAGGTAGCATAATATTTCCTTTTTTATGTACCATTATATTATTATGTATATTACGGCCTCCGTAATATAGAGGTAGCGGGTTCAAATCCCGGCGTGCGCAGGTAAATTTTTTTAGATTATTTTGTGTTATTTCAAATAATATATTAAAAATAATATATGATATATTTGCGGCATGTTTCAGAGTGGAAGATACTCTCAGTATCGCCCTAGTGTAAGACCACAATTCAGAATTGAAACGTTGCTTCACTTTGGCCGTGTTTGGTGACCAGATCTGAATAGCCAGGTATTTCCCTACCTTCCTCTCCCCCATTACTTTCAGCCTCACAACATACCCCAATTGAGGATGCTATAGTCTCACTGGCTCCAGACGGTTGGGAGCAGTTGGGACTCTTGTGCGGTTTCACATAAAACAAAAAAAAGTGGCATTTTGAAATAAAGTTACTGATGTAGTATTTGTTTGAAGGTAGCCTGGAACATGAGCTTGAGGAAGAAGCACCTTCTCATTTTGATTCGCTAAATGAATTGACTTCAAAAACAAAGGAAAAGAAACCAGGTGAGGAAACAATAATTCATTACTTGTTCCATACATTAAGGTCTATTGATATCGGCACAAACACGTAGTCTATCAGACACGCCACAGACGCGAGCATTCACATCTACCGGCACAGCACAGACACAGCACCATGAACCTAAAAAGCCCTGGACTTAATGCGATTTAGTATGAACGACATTGAAGCCAAATCTAGGATGAGAGGAAATTGCCTTGTATGACACATTTTTGAAATGATTTGTATGCAAAGTAGTATAAAATGAACTATTTAAATTAATATCTATTTTATATTGTTAATGCATATGACGGCTCATGATTTTTTGTGCTAGACTATGGGATACGGCAACATAAAATTAAGATGCTAAAAGCATTTTCAAAACATCTTCCCCCTTCCCCTTCACCCCGCGATTTCAAATTGTTCTCGAATGACTCTGTCCAGGGCCTTAACGCGATAACAACAAAATGCAAACTGAAGGTTTCATATCGGGGTAAGAATAACCTCCACAACACAGGTGAACTCCTAGCGTGGAGGACAATATACTATACCATTGTATAACAAATATATTAAAGAATAAATTAAAAAAAAAAAAAAAACCTCGTCGAATTTATTGTTTCAAACACCCAATCACATCTGATTACGTCTAAAAGAGATTGAAATGACAATATCTGTACCTCAGAAGTCAAAGGTCGGTTGTTGTTCAGGAGAGAGGAAATAGTAAAATTTTTCCTTTGAACATTGTGGGAAACCAGACCTTTTATGTTGACCTAACTTAGTTTCACATTGTCGTAGGACAACCATCCTTATACCTCTGCAAAAACTAAAAAGGTCTCATACATAACTCATTTTCACAAAAAACTGGACAACTGACCTTTGACTTCTGAGGTACAGATATAGACTCCTTCAACTGAAGCAATCTTCGCAACATGCCTTCCATTGATATGCTAGATGCCAGAGTTAATAATAATAATAATAATAATAATGTTTATTTCAGCTGGACAGAGCGGTGTGTGCAGTGCTCTGCCTGCCATAAAAGTTTACATTTAAGTTAATACATAAAAATAAAATGAATAAAGAAATAAATAAAAATAAAAATAATAAATAAAAAATCAATACATTGATGTGCACATTAGGTCTTTATGGTGGCTTGAGTGAAATTCTCCATCTCCGGTGTAGAGGCGCTCCCTGCCACTGGGCAACGGCCTGGACAAGAGTGTTGTCCGATCTCTGGTAGCGCTGCCTCGTCCCGGCTATTCTGTGGCGCATCAAAGCAGCGAACCCATGCACCCTTCCTTCGGTGAACATCTGTGAGGCGCTGCATCGCCAGGGGAGACCAAATAGGGCTCTGTATGCGTGGTTGTACTGTACTCGGAGTGTGTTCATGACGCCTTGTGTGTATGTTGTCCATAGCTCGCTAGTGTAGAAGCTCATACAATATGTTTGGAAAAGTTGCTTCTTCACCGGAGGACTGCATTTGTTGAATCTCCTGGCAAGCATGTTAGCTCGCACACTCAGTACTCTTCTTTGACGTTCTATGTCTTTTTTATCATTTAGGTCATCGGTGATGACATGCCCCAAATATTTGATTTCGCTGCAAATTGTCAGGTTGGCCCCGTCGAGACGTATGGGTGGAATGACAGTGGGACCAGTATTTGCTTTAAATATCAGCAGGGATGACTTTTTAGCATTGTACATCAGCCCGTGACTATCAACGTAAGCTTCGCATATTGCCAGAAGTTTTCTCATCGCTCTTATCGATGGAGCTAGTATGACCATGTCGTCTGCATAGCTAATATTGTTCATACATACCCCGGCAATATGGCATCCGATTCTTGTTGTATTCAGTGTTTTACTAAGTTCATCCATATATACGTTGAAAAGCACTGGGGACATTGAGCCTCCTTGTCTAACGCCGCACTTTAATTTGGCTGCTTCTGATAGGCTTTCATTCCATCTGACAAAGTTTTCCTGTTGGTTGTACCATGTTCTCAATATATTGACAATTTGTGGTGGAACTTGTCGTTCGGTCAGTTTTTTCCACAACGCATTATGACAAACCCTGTCAAAGGCTTTGCTTAAGTCTAGGAAGCATGCGTACACCGTTGTTTTTCTGGCTTTATAGTATTCGATTGTTTGTTTCATGCTGTATATGGCCGTATCAGTAGAGCATCCAGCTTTGAAGCCCATTTGAGAGTCCTCTGTATTGAGCTTGTCTTCCGTTAAATTTAAGATGACCTTTTCGAAGATTCTTGCAATTATTGTGGCAAGAGATATGGGTCTGTAATTAACAGATGATGTCAAGTTCAACTGGCGGCTTTTTGGGATCGGTATTATTATTGTTTTGGACAGCTCTTTCGGAATGTGTCCGAGGCCGATCATGGCAGTGAAGAGAGAGGCAAGCAGTATTGTTAAATATTCCCCCGCATGCTTTACATGTTCTATGACTAGTCCATCGTGACCTGCAGATTTACCTCCTGCCATGTTGCGTATTGCTCGCTGGATCATCTCAGGTAATATGACGATGGACGGCTGTTGTTCTGGTTGATGCGTTGTTGTCTCAATCTCTTTAACCATTATTTGCGGTTGATCTGGTGCGGAGGAGAATGTATTTCTGAAAACTTCAGCAATATCTTTATTTACAGATTTTCCATCAATCTGGCTCGGTGCGGTGTATTTGTTGATCTGGTGCGGAGGAGAATGTATTTCTGAAAACTTCAGCAATATCTTTATTTACAGATTTTCCATCAATCTGGCTCGGTGCGGTGTATTTCGCTTTCAATACGGCATTGGTTTTATTCCAGAAAGATGAAAAATTCTTGCATTCAAAGCTGTTCGCTATTTTGTCCATTGTGTTCTGCTCAAAGCTTCTTTGACAATTCTTATATTTTTTCTTAAAAAGCAATCTGGTTTCTTTTCTAGCTTCCATGATGGGACCTTCAGTAGGTCGTCCATTCTGCAGCCAATTTATATGTGCATTTCTAGACGCTTCATAATATAAGGCAACCTGCTCATTCCAACCCGCTGTAGCCTTCCATTTTCTCCCATTTTTTGGCCTTCTCCCTATGTTAAACGCAGATATAGCTGAGTTACTCAATGCTTGTACAATGTTTTTGTATAGGTCGTCGATTTGGGCTACATTCATCGTGGTGCTGTCATAAGTTTCTGTGTTGGTTCCATAAATTATCTGAAGTTGACCTATTGCAAATTGGGCATACCTGGAGTAGGACTGCACTTCTACATGACTTTTGGGCCGCCATCGACACGGATCCTCTACTTTTGTGTGACTTGCGGTATATGTGGGTAACCCATTAGTTCTTAGAGTGGTGTGCATTGGTCTATGATCAGACCAGTCGGACTTGTAGTCAATATAAATATTTTCTATTGTATTGAGTACTGCCTGAGTCACTAGACAGTGGTCGAGCCACTTCGTGGTATTATGTGCATCGCTTACGTATGTGTAGGAGTCGAGCGGGAGTATGTCAACATCCGCAATTTGTAGGTTATATTCGGAGCAGAATGATTTCAGCTCACGTCCAAATGGCGAATTCATGTCGGCATTAAAGTCTCCCAGAATAATACAATTAGGGCTGTCTCTTTCCTCAATTATCGTGTGCATTTTTGATAGACAGGATAAATATTCCGGTAAATTATCAGTGTTGTCCACTGGCATGTATACACTCATGACAAGTAATGTTCCAGTGTTGAGTGTGATATCAATCTTAAGTTGTTAGTCTCTCAGAAGCTGGGCGTACTGTACCCACAGATACTTTAATAGTACATAATTGCTAATCCTGTACAAACTGCAAGTGCGCCCCACGGTTAAATTTATCAGCCTCCTCTGGTTTGGAGCCCTAAAATATCTGAAAAAACCTTCGACTCTGTACAGAAACAGGCGGTCCGTTTGATGGATTCCCCTATCTTGACAAACGGATTGGAATATTTGGAGCACAGGCGTCGGGTGAGAATGATGTCCTTGTTCTACCGGCATTTAAATGGAAGATGCTCCAAGGAACTAGCGTCATTGATTCATTCAGTACCGGTACACAATCGGGAAACATTTCAAACGCACGCCCAACTTTTGCATACAGTTAACATTTGTCACATGGGTCGTTTCTACGACTCGTTCTTGAGTTCAACAGCTCGGTTGTGGAATGATTTGCCGGCCTCTGTTTTTCCTCCCTCTTACAATTTGGATATCTTCAAGACTCAGGTTCACTCATTCATAGTTGACATTAAAAAGACCACAAAAAGACCTTCCACACAGCATCCCCAAAGATGATATATGTGTTAATGTAAAATGTGTTACAGTTCTTGCCTAATATGACTTGAAACCTTCAAGACCAATGTTGAAAATGTCAAGAGACCTAAAGTCATTTAGCAGCACCTCCCTGTCAAGCTATGCTTGGCCAGCACATCCGTTGTGCCATGTGGAATACAAAGCAGGTTGTGGTGTCAACCCTGGCGGTAGTTGTTCAGTAGGAATAATTCCTAGCATTTCAGGAGGTATGTACGTATAGTTCCAATAATGAATTAATAATTAAAATATTTCACCATTTAGCATAATATAGTCGAATTTAAGATACAGCAGACATACAGAATATTTTAGCCGAGTTTGTCCGCTGTTGCTGGCCGGTGCCGGTCCATCTCTGTACGGAAACGCTACGCTATGATGTGAATGTGTTCATAGATAATGTATGAAATTAATTGAGCCGTGTCTGGCACGTTACGTGCCGGTAGATGTGAATATACCTTTATTCATTCAAGTACTTTTGTTGCGTACAATAAACCTTTTATAGTTAATCTTTCTTTATCAAAATAATAAAAAAACTTTATGTTCTTGTTCCTAATGCTAGATTGCCCGGCTTCATGTAGTTTAAGGTTCAAATTGGAACGAAAATAACGAGCATTTCATTCTTTATCGTACTGCATAGAAAACAGTTGCTTAGCTCGATAAACCTTCAGTCGGTACGAGGTGGCGCTCGAGTATACACGAGGGCAGCGTGTGCGCACCTCCGTAACACGTTTCGATTCGGCAGGTACACTCAAGGTCACAGTACTGCTGGAAGTATTTTTTTATGATTAGGAAGTATTTTCACACAAATCACGTACTGCCAGCAATACTCGCAATTTTGATGGATGTTTTTCTCTGTAATACAATAGTGTACAACCGTTTGATAGAGACCATGAAAAAAAAAACTCATCGTACCGGAAGAGCTTCCAGCGGGAAGAACCTTTGGTCAATCTATCACTAAGCTTATTTTAAATGTTCTATCATAACACATCATAGTGTCTTATAATTTTTGTTGCAGCTCAACTAATTTATTACTTTGATTTCATAATTTTTCCATCAAAATACATACAACATTGGTAAAAAATTACCTTTCCCAGGGTTGGATTAATCTAGAAGGGGGATCTATACTAATTAGGCGAATTGAGGCCCCAAAAATATGGCTCAAACGAATGGCCCATCCGAATTTGAATTATATTCCCATTAGTAGGGTAGCATTTCGTAAGGTAAATTTGGGTCTGCCATATATTATAATTCTGTTTCATTATTCGTACATGAATTCTAGAATGGACCGATGATGACTTGGTCGCTCAAGCCATAGTCTTCATCGTGGCTGGTCAGCAAACGACTTCCACAGTGTTCAGTTTCCTGATCTACGAGTTGGCGGTGAGCTCAGAAGTCCAGGATAGACTTGCGGAAGAGGTGTTTGCAGTCATGGCCACTTCAAATGAAAAACTTACATACAAGACTTTACTGGAGATGGAATATTTGGACATGGTTGTATCCGGTAAGACAACAGACTTTAGTTCAAAATTTTCTATATGGCCGTATCTTTACTTTTTCTAATGGCTGCTTCTAATCAATGCCAATAATTGCAGGTGGAATGTCAAATTTATATTGAACTAGTTGATCTCCCCGGCATTGTCGGGTCTTTATGCAGAATTTTTCGAAATCAGATGTATACAGTAATTTTTGTCGTATTTTGTACGTCAAATGTTCAAAAATTCGTCGAGTAGCATCAAAATACTTCTTTAGGGGGTAGGAAAAGGGGATGGGGGTGGTTTTTCGATTCTCATGAAGACAGTGATCTTCTTGTTTTGTAGGTCAAGTGTGCAAATTTTCATCAACCTCGGAATAAAACTGTAGATTTGTATACAAATCAAATTCTTGCCGCCCGCCCGCCACAAATAGACAAATCAACTTTATATAATAGATGTATTTTTTCAGAATGTTTACGAAAATGGGCACCAATTCCATTCAACAACAGGCTGTGTGTGCGAGATTATGACTTGGGACCTGTGAGAGACGGAAGTTCAGATCATATTGAGGTAAGATACTCAATGATTTCACAAACACATGTATTACATTATGCATATCATTATTATTCAATTATCTTTTTCATTTGGAGGTGAAAAAAGGTGAGACAGTATGGGTGCCTGTCCATTCTATCCACATGGACCCCTTGCTGTGGAACAACCCTGAGACATTTGACCCAGAACGCTTCTCCAAAGACAATATACCTAACATCAAACCCCAGAGCTTCTTGCCTTTCGGTTTGGGGCCCAGAAATTGCATAGGTCAGTACATCATTTTGATCATAAATAATTCATACAATAATTTAGGACCACTTTTTCGAATCAAACTATGCAACCATTTTAGATCATGTTTAAATGCACAATTCGCTGTTTTCCAACGTGATTTAGCTTAGCTTATGCCAATCAGCAATGCTTCAGCCAGAAACTCACACTACAAGCTGGAAATTGGTGAATCTACATCACATTAATTTAGAGTCGATTTTGTGGTAGGCATATGTAACTTTTTTGATTTGAGCTTTGATTTTTCCACTAAATTGAGAGTCCAAAGTTGGAATTTATAAGGTCAAATTTGAAAAAAATCAGTTGCTAAGGATTAATATTTATTTATTTATCCATTGGACAATTTGTAAAGCGCCGCTTTTGTGAGATATCACCTCAGGGGCGCTTTACAGTTGATGCAGGTATTACAAAAAATATAAATATAATATTAGCTGTAATGTCTTTTAAAATGCCGAAAAAAAAGGAAAAAAGTTTTAATAAAATGTACATATTGTATCAAAAAATATGTTTTTTTGAATTCCATAATTATATTATGTAGAATCATCAGTTTCCCGCTTGTACTATGTGTTTCCGAATGCCGTGTAAAAAAATACAACATTCCTTTTTGTTGGTATTGCCAGTGTTATTTGAAAAGTTTAAATTATACACTCGTGTTGTATCTACAATTACAAATTCAATATTTATTGCTCTCGTACAAATTGCTCTGTTATTCCAATTCTTGACATGAACTCCTCGAGCATTTGATTCACTTGATGGTGAAAAATCAATATTATTTATTTATTTATTTACACATAAACGGCACAACATGTGCCATTAACATAATTGACATACTTATAATAGTACAACAACATGAAGAATAACAGTATAAATGTTAGTAAAAATTTAAGAAAATAGGTAAAAAGTAAGGTAATAAGTAGTGTATAAAAACTATAATGTATAAAAGTAAATTGTAAAGTGAATAGTTTAAAATATAAAGTATTAAAGTACAAACCATAAATTAATTATGTATCTGATTTTTATTTCAGGGTCCAGGTTTGCTCTTCTGAACCTGAAGGTGATGCTGTTCCACTACATTTGGAAGTTTCGCTTTGAACCTTGCTCCAGGACAATGATTCCTCTCCGTATCTCCTCGACTACCCTATTCATGGAGTCCCGGGATGGGTACTGGGTTACCATGAGACCTCGAATACGCTAGCCATAGAAGATGGCCACTTTATCAGGGGAATACATACCAATATACGACAGACGTTTTAATAAATGTTTTCAGCTACCGGCGCAAACAATATATATTGTAATAATATTTTTATATATGCATTAAAATAATGAGATTAAAAACCAAATAATGTTTAATTTTAAAATGTTTCCTCTGAATACAGCTCTGAGTTTTTGTGTTTCAAATGTCGTCCATCATAAGAGGGACATTTTGATTGTCGATTGATTATATCCAGTAATAATAATTACCCCACGTAATTCTGGAAAAGGTTCATACTTTTAACAGAATCAAGACAAACTAGCGGAAAGCGAAATAAGGTTGAAATTGAAGGCCTCCGTGTTCGAAGAGTAAGGCTCTTGACTACGAACCCGGAGGTTGTGGGTTAAAATCCCGTAAATTTGATTTAATTGTTTCATAATTAATTCAATTAAAATGAATATAATTTGCAGCACTTTCCAGAGTGTAAAATACTCTGTATCGCCCAGGTTAAGACCACCATTCGGAATAAAAAAATTGCATGAAACGGCGTTAGCCGTGTTTAGTGACCTGATCTGAATTGCCTGGTATTTCCTCACCTTCCTTTTCCTCATCCTCTTTCCTTTACCCATTACCCCCAGCTTCATAACATATCCCAATTGGCGATGTCGTAGTCTCACTGGTTCCAGAGCTGGGAGCAGTTTGAACTTTGGAACAGTATTCACATAAAAAAAACCTTTTAAGTATTTTGTTTGTAAAATATATTTATTAGAGTAGACTTTAAGTTAAGTACAAACATACAAAAACGATATGCTTTATTATAAAAAGAATGGCACATTTTTCTAAATCAGATCTTGCAGACCAGTCTTGTAAATATATATATATTATTTAAGAATAAAATGGTTTAAAATATTATGCAGTTCTCGAATTATCTTATACAATTGTTTCCTTATATAATAACATTATGTATATAAAATAAGCAAAGCATTGATTACATATAATTTAATCAAATACAATGTATTGCACCACGGAGTGAGAAAGTATTTTTAGACTCAACAATATGTTAAGTACATTTATCTAAGAAATATAGGTACATGTGATGATGTTACTATATATATATATATATAAATATATAGACGTGTTACAATATATATAGATTGCATTGTAGAAATCTCAAAGTGGCAAGCAAAAAGTACACCAATTGTAGTGCTTTCGATTTTGTAGTTTTAGTACTAAACTAAAACTTTAGTGCTACCTATAAGTAAACTGCCTTAAAAAAGGTCCAAAATGCCCCCGTGTAGTAAGAGACAAGGAATATCATGTCATTTGTAAATACAAGCAAATTACTTATTATTAGGGTCCAGCAACGCGGTGGCTTTACCAGTGCTGTACTCAAGGGAAAAATAATTACCTACATATGAAACACTTATTTATAGACCGCTTTCCGGTTTTAGTATGCCAGGAGTCAAGTATGTTGTCAACAATAACACTCTATTGACTTAATAAAAATAATTACATATTGAAAAGTTTTCTCGGAGAAGCCTATTAGAAATAACTTTCACACCTCTTATTAATATATCTTTATTTACCTGTTGTGAATTCGAACAGAATGTACATTGTACATGATGCAGGATCAATTCATTTTGACGTCAACATTATTTTTATAATACAGTATAAGAATCCGTTCCATATTTTCTGGTGATAAATTATACCTATTTTCAAAACTCCACTTATATATAAAAAAATGATCGTTCAACATCGGTCAGCGGAGAAAATTTATAGAGTTGTGTTGAACCGATGGTAACATTTAAATTTTCACTAATGCTCCGTAATTTATCGTAGCCAGGGTTTCTATTTAATATGGCGTCGATTCTTTTTTCTGCCCACTCTTCATTGCTTCACGATAAAAGAGTCCTTATTTCATCTATAATTTCGAACGATTCGACTATAGAAGCATTTGGAATTGTTCCGAAATATTCCATTATAAAAATTAAGTCACCCTTAATACTCGCATCTTCAAACAATAATTTAGCTTTGGCTATTGCGACAGCGTCCTTTTCATTTAAAATTGAAACTACACTTTTTATTTTTTCGAAATGTTGATCATAGTAAACAGCAGCTTTGAGCCAAATTCCCCAACGCGTTAATATCGGCTCTGGTGGTAGTGCAATATCTGAAATTCATGGTTTTAAATATGTCTACTCTTGTTGGTGCTTTCAAAAATATTTTTTTAACACCGGAAATAAGATCATCCTCTTTTTTATATTTATCCCGCACAGTTGAAGCGACTAGATTTAGTGAATGAGCCAAACAGGTAAAGTGTATCTTATTGGGAAACACATCTTTAAGTTCGCGTCCGGCTTTTAGCATATAAGGGGCAGAGTCTGTTGTTAAAATTAAAAGTTTTTCGAAGTTATTAACTGCAGATTCCTGCCACAAAAAAATTAAACTGTTTTTTACAAAATCATTTATGGTTTCGGCATTGGTTTTTGGTAAGACCTTGCTAGCAATCAAATACGACCGAGTTACAATGTCTCCTAGTGGTTTTACGACCAGATTAGCTATATTGCATCCAAACTTATCGGTCGTTTCATCAACTGTCGCCCATATATATGAATGTCCTAATTTTTTTCTGATATCGTTAATTTCACTACAAAACACTTTATTTAAATACACTTTTCGGAGAGTAGATTCACTCGGAAGATCCATGTCGAACATTTACAACACAAATATTTCGAAAAAAAGACGGAAATTAAAATTGTCTAGTTTTGTCCATGGAATATTACAAAGATATTAAAAACATAGCTAAATCAAAATAGAAATCTGTTTTAGACTTATCATTTGTCTTCATTATCAAATGATTTCGCTTGAAACGTGCTTAGTTACTGTATATTTTTTTAATTGTTTTAAAGAAATATCACACATCACAATAAATCACCCCACGATCAAATTGTATGGGGTTTTATCCACTTATTTATTAGATTAATTGAAGGTACTATAAACGCGGCCATGGTGATGATGATGAATACTAATTCGTAACTAATTTCTAAAAAATGAAATATTTCCTATCAGCTTGTCCTTTAAAAATATTTGTTTTAAAGTAAGACATACCAATACTATTGTCTCCTTTCTTCCTCATATTTTGTTCATTGAATAGAAAAAGACGAAATTATTATTATCGATTGCCTACGTGATATGATAAACAAAAGTATCAGATTTCATCTTTTCTGTGTCGAGCTTCAGTTAACAAGTCAAGTAAAGTCATTTTTACCACAAAAAGGACAAAGAGTACAGTACGCCATATAATATTATTTTAGTGTGATTGATATAAACCTTTCCACATAAACTCAAATTTTGTATACCGTAGTTGATCACAGTAGCTGACCTACATAGTGATACTGGCTTATATAGTAATACCAACAACGAAACTAGATTGTCTTATTAATATTTTTTAAATTTAATTTTAACCTCGATTTCATATTTTCTATATATATATATATAAATCAATGTATGTTTGGATGTCTGAACTTTGGCGATTTGTTGTTCACACACCTGAAAAGGTTTCTATGTACCTAAAAGTGAGTTCTGGCAACATAAAATTTGTTCATAAAATCCATTGTTTCCTATCCGATTGCAAAGAAACTTTGGTGAGTTATTGTGTGGATGCAAGAGAAGGATTCTATATAAAATGGTGAGCTCTGGTGTTTTGAAATTTGTATAAAATTCCCTCATTTCATATACTATTCATCTGATTGCGATGAAACTTTGGCGAGTTGTTGTGCAAGTTGTTGTACACACGCCTGGGAAGGTTTCTATACATAAAAGTGAGCTCTGGCGTTATTAAGTGTGTATAAATTTTTTTACTATACCATTCTTCCTATAGCAATGAAACATTGGCCAGTTGTGTGGATGCTAGGAAAGGTTTCTGTAAATAATGGTGAGCTCTGCGTTATGAAATTTTAATAAAAATTCCCTTTTTTCTATATCATTCATCCTATTGTGATGAAACTTTGTTAAATTTTAGTGTTGTGCGCGATTAGTGTCAAAACAAGCAGGGCGAGAAGGGGAGGGGTAGCAAGGGAAAGGGAATAAAAATAATAACATGACATTTATATAGCGCACTTTTGTGTTATTTCACTTCAAGTGGAACGGGGGCGCGTGGGTAAGGACACGTAGGGATTATCACTCTTTCTTTGAATGGTATAGCAACGCATGCAGGGCAGGCGCTAGTATTTCATAAAAAAAAATACAATCGATATCACAAAACATTCAGACTGAAAATCCAATATATATTTAGGCACAAAAATGTGGTTATTCCCCGTATGAAAATTAATTTCTTTAAAAAATAATGTGAAATTGAGAATTTGTTCAGACCAAACCTCTAGTATGTATACTATATGCAGCTGCAAAAGGACAGTATGTTTAAAACGAATTTAACCCGTTGAATAACGATAATTTAATTGTTTTGCCTTTAATAATGAGCAGCCCTGGAATTCTTCAAAAAGCCACCGCGATTCCGGATCCTACTTATTATTATTGATTATCATAAATAATACAATTGTTTCCCACTCAAAGATTTTATGCTTCGTCAGAAAAAAATGCATGGCCGACTAAAGTACAGATTTGAATGCGCAACAGCCAAATTACGAAGTCACTGCTGTCGCTAAGTAAACTTCACTGTTTAAAATAGTCTAATCACTCTGTTTATTTATATGCTTGCAGTAAAATAACATAATAAAACGACAACAAGAACCGCTGCCATTTGCAAACTGTCGTGGCTCTATTATGGCATGGCACTTATCACTTGGCACCACAAAATCAGTCAGGCGCTCAGGCTTGTAACTCTAGTCGGTTTAGGTAGTATTTAAGAATTAACTGGAAACATAAAGAGTGTTTCTAACTTGCCACATTTTATCTTAATTTTGTCGAGATATATTGTAACATCATTGGATACATGTAAATATTATTTGTTTCGCAAATCCTTAAATCTTATAAATAGGTATTGTTGTACTTTACATTTGAAATTTGATTGTATAATATTAAATTCACACCTTATACATAAAATTGCAAAAATAAATAAATCACGGTAACAAATATTTTAAGTACGGTGAGCTCACAAAATGAGTTGAGATATAAAATATATATATACAATTTAGTTACATATCCCCTAACTAATAAACGTGTTTTAAATTTTATATAACTGTTAAACAACCATTTCCCATACAAAATGGTTGTTATTTTTTGTGTAAAAACGGGTTTCCAATAAAAATAACTCCGGAATAGAGAAATACAAAAGGATTTGTGATTTATCCTGTTAACCAAGAATCAGTTGTGTACAATTTAAAACGTTTATTAGTAAGGCCCATAGTGATAAATAATTTCAGGATTTAAGTTAGTTGTGTAGCAACTAATATTTTAGATTATAAGTAAGTCGGCAAGATTTTATGGTACTTTTAATTTTGGTTCCAGTCATAGTGATTTGATTATCAAAATTACTTATTTTTATTCGATAAAAAGTAAATTTGAGCCCTAATTTGTATTTGCACCAATAGATACTCCTTAATATTAAATTAATGAGACACCCTTTTCTATTTCAATGAACAAAAATATTGTCAAAATTGAATGCAGTAAATTAGGATATTTAGTACATTTATTATGATCGTATAAAGTATTATCTCAGATTTCTACTATCGCAAACTGCAGATCGAGGAAGGTTTGAAAAATTAAAATAACGATGTTTTTCGAAAGGTACTTAAATTTGGCCAAAAATCGTTTGAGTGGCATGTCAAATATTTATGTAATGAACATTTCACAATTTCACTAAATCATTTTGCTGTCGTTCGGAGGGAAAGATAATTTCAGTATCACCCTGGAGAAATAGCATATATTGAAATGGCTTTCGCGATGCTTAATCACCAGAATGGAAAAGCCAGTTACTACCATTAATTCGTTAATATATATTTTTAACAATGATAAAGCAGTGTTGAACACTTTTGGTTGAACCATAGTTTTTAGGTAAAAATAATTACCCATCACATATGTAAACATTATTGTAATACCTATTACATAGGTAAATATTATTGTAATGCCTATTACATAGGTAAAAATTATTGATAGATTACTGAAATTTGCATATCAATGGATCAAAGTGATCTCGTTAGGCTCATTGAACGAAAATTCATCCGCAATCAGTCCATCGATGTCTTCGATTTTATAGAAGATGGTGAACTCGGTTGGCCGGAGCCCTTCGAACATCTCGCAGACGCTAGGGCGCACGTTGAAGAAGAACAGGGGCTGGCCGCGGGCCTTGAAGTCCATGGCCAAGGACTCTATGGCCTTGGCAGCCGTGTAGTCTGCTCCATATACGTACGTGCAGTCCACCACAATGGGGAGGTTCTGCCCCACGGAGTGCTTGGTGATGACGCGTCGGATGTAGTTGACGGAGGGGAAGAAGAGGCACCGGTCGGGAGTCACCATGAGATACTGTCCTCCTCCGGGACTCTGTAAAACCATGTTTATCTATTAATGAATGCGCAATGGAGTTCTGATGCTAGCCCGGATTTATGGCAATGGATAGAAGGAAGAAAGTTGCCTGAGTAAGTGTGGTAAAGAACATGATGAGGAGATTTGGAAAATGCCGATGTGTAAAATGCCTTTTGCTGGTGCATTTTCTTTAAAACGTGGATTGTTTTCGTGTCAGTTAATGGTGGCACTTTTTTTGTCAAGTAATTTTACAATTGATATCAGTAAAGAGAGTAAGAACTTACAGTTTGAGATTCTGCTGCAATCTTGGGTCGAGCGGCATTGTAGAGTATAGTCAGTAAGTTGAGTCCAACGCCGAGAAGAATTCCTATTTCCAAAGGAAACACGAGACAAAATATAAATGTTCCGGTGGCGGGGATCAGGTCAGTCTCTGAAGAAAAAAAAACACTTAATTATTATTAATGATATGTAATAATGTTAGAAGAATTGGGGTAGGTACTTTATTATAAAATTTTACTTTAATATTTTAATGTGTTCCATTTTTAAAGTGCAACACAAACCAAAGGGTTTATTTTGATTTTGACAGGTTTGATTATTAGTGAGAAAATGCAGTATAGGAGGGAACAGGGGGGTATAACTATAATAATATAACGACTACCATAATACGGTCATGGGTCTAGTGTGGTAGTCGAAAAGCATGTAAAAAACTGTATTCAAATATATTTTATGAATAAAGAAAAAAAAAACAAATAAATAACTCCGACCAAAAAATTGGAACCGTAGAAAAGACACGGTGTGACGTCATATTATTGCCAACTATATCCACCAATGAAAAACTCTGAATGTCTTTGGAAAAAACTTTTGACAGCTGAATACTGGCTGAGTGGTACATCTATGGTTGTTTGATATTTTTATCTCGAACTACGCTGTTGTTGTGTCGTTATGACAGATTTTAATAAATTGTTTATCAAATATTAGCGAGATGTCCATCAGTTTGTGGCTCTCATTTCTCAATCGGAACAAAAGGGCGAATGGTTCATTTGTTTTATTATAATTATGCATTGCCAACGCTTAATCTTGACATCTCGAAGGAAAAATAGAACACTTGATTGCAACTAAAAAAAAAGTGAGAATTTCTCTTTGTTTTGTTCCTAATTTGTAATAGTCTTAATTTAACTTCACTGCAGAAATGAATCTATTTTCTTTTTCAGAGAATATCCGTATTCCTGCCAGGGATTTGGGTATTGTGAGGACGTACTGGATCGTGATTACGTCATGCCAGGTAGAATTCCATCATTCTACCTTAATCATTAATGATTTAACCTGTATTTATAATTTATTGTCTTGCTGAAATAAAAATGCTTAACATGTAACCGAGTTTTTCATTTTTCTGTCGTGAGGTAATATTTTGAAATTTCAAACATTTTTATTTAAAAAATATTTTAGGCTAACAAGTAGGCTCCGAATGAGAATTAGATTGTCTATGGTCGCACCTTTTTTTTGAGTTTCCTCTATACTCGTTGGTGGTGGGTGACATAGTATTTGTCTAAATATTGCCATATCTATTGTTAAATAGAGGACCAATTTAATTTCATACAAAAAGTGCGAAGATATGGATCTAGTGAGTGGTTTATTTATGGGAGGGAAGGAAGGTAAGAAATAAAGTTGGGATAGAGAAAAAGCCGGAAGTTAAAGAAGTTAAAGGTTAAGGTTAGAGCAATTTATTGTGGAAATTGTAGTTATTTATTTATTTTATTTTATTGATACATGATTTAGAGAGTACATGTGGTTTTTTGTGATATTTCACCCTCTATGCTAGGGATGACCCTGTGTTATAGAGGGTGAATTTTACAGTTTGCGGACATAGAATCTATACATTACTATAATATAAAAAAGAAAAATGATGTATAGCTAGTTTGGGTTGCAAGAAGAGGATGGAGAAGTTAGAGAATTATAAGAAGATGAAAAATTTGAGAAATTATTAGTAAATACTATACCGCTAAGTTAGGGAATAAGGATATATTATGTTTTGTCTGAAAGGTGATTAAATTGATAGAGTGTAGAATGAATGGGTATTGTTATAGTTAGTGCAATTTGAAGTTATTATTTGGGGAAAGAGAATATTATGTTGAATTATTATTTTGATCAAAGAACCATGTACCTACCTACTGCAAATATGAGTTGATAATATGGTAATATTATAGGTATGGTTTTTCAAAATTGTTATTCTTACAACGTATCATAAGATACTCGTAAATCTGCATTGCTCGTAAATCTGAGAACTTGAACTTGGAGAAGCTCGTAGTCACTGAAAGGAGAAGCAGAGGAAGATCACCGAGGAGTGGACCGTGATTCCCACTCAATTGGAGTGGGAGTCACGGTCCTCGGCAATGAGGCAACACCACAAGAAGAAGAATTCTTACTTTTGATTTTCCAGATGGGCTTGATGACGTGAAACTCCACCATAAAGATGACAGCAGCGATGATGACTGCGGCCAGGGAGGCCTTGGGGATGTAGGCAAAATAGGGCGTGAAGAACAGCAGCGATATTATCACCAGGATTCCTGTTCAACGACAAAATGTCAGAATTATTATTTTATTTATTATTAATACCCCAAACTAGGCAAATGCCCGTATTATGGTGGTAACATAAATAAGAAAATATAAAAACAATAATAAAATGTTGTACATATATCGTAATACAAATGGTAATACAAAAACAAAAATAATAAATATATGTATATGATAATAGGGATAGAGTCGGAATGATTTGATGCTAAGCGTCGCAAAAGTGCTGCGATCGTTTGTATCGAAAATTGCAGCGCAGCGCAGAAGCGCTGCGAGTTTCAGTGTGTTTTTGGTGCTCCGCGGGAGTGGACGTACACTAACCTCGCGTAATTTGTAACGAGAGTGCATTCTTATACATTTAAAAATAACTTTTTTCCGTTTTTTTATATTATTTAAAAAAAATAACCATGTCACGTGCTATTATTTGGAACGTTGATTCAATTCCTAGTGATTCTATAGGAGGTGAAACAACAGATACAAATAGTGATGATAGCAGTATTATAATGCATCGAAGAAAAAGATTGAGGATTGAAAGTGAGCCTTCTATCCCCTATTCATCTTCAGAAACAAAAGAAACACCAAATTTTGCCAAAATTCCTCCGACAAAAGTGTTTTCTAAAGCAACAAATGATCAATTTCAATTTCAAAAGGAAATAAAATACAATAATATTGATATTTTATATTTATTTTTCATATTCATATCAATAAACATTTTTTATTTATAATGCAAAAAGAATTAATAAAATTGATTGATATTTATCTAAATTAGAGTGTTTTATTTGATACCATTATTTTTTCCTCTAAATTAATCAATATGTGTATATCAATTTACATTTATTTTTGCAAAAATTGATTAGCACTAAAACGGTTAAGGGTCTTTCTTCAGTCGGACAATAATTTCATTAAGGAAGCTTTCCGATTTCGTTCTGCCACTTTCTATCAGCCATACGGTCATTTGCTTTTGAAAAGGGTCTGTTTTAACCTTACTGCATTGCTGCTTGAACCCATTATACACATAAAGAGCCAGGAATACATGGAAACGTTGTCCATACGATGTATTAATTTTTGGTACTATCATCCTTTGTTCTATCTTAGTCTTGTCTTGTAACTGTGATCTAAAAGACTATGAAGCTTGGGATTGTCCGTAAATTACATTATGAGTGCATTTATATATTTACATTTGTCTTACGTCCAATAATTTTGTTTCCTTAAATAAGGGTGTCGATGGATACATACAAGATTTTTTATCCATCACTCTTATTACAGCTTTTTGTGTCTTGGTTAATGGATCTAGTATGCAATTACAGGCACAGTAAAGTTAATTGTGAAAGTTAGATATTAACATGTCTAGTTCTAGAAAATATCTGAGTGGGAACGAACAACGAAAGAGGAAGGAGTATGAACAAAAAAATAAAAAGTTATCTAAAATTAGTCAGTACTTTAAGAATGATGACTTTATTGATGAAAAAGCGAGTGAACAGTGCTCCGAAAGTGAAGAATTGGTCAGATCTAAAAGTAACAGTATAGCAGATGCAGCACCCGATACCTGTATATATCCAGATCCAGAACAACCACAACCAGGTACTAGCGAAAATCAAAGTGAATCACATCTTCACCATATATTACTGATAAGGGTAATTTTAAAGAACTAAATGATCAAATGAAACGGTTCGTAATCGAAAATGGACATTGTAATCCCAAGGGTCCTTTCTTAAAAGATAATGACAGTAGATCTTTCCTAGAAAAATATTACTATATTGTTTCTAAGTCTGGCGTGAAACGTACATGGCTATCTTATTCCTTAATATTTCAGAAGGCGTATTGTGAACCATGCTGGTTATTCGCAAATCGGGCATCTAAAAAAATACAAAATGTTTGGATGGAAGGTTATGACGACTGGAAACATATTGTAGACGCAATAGAAAGACACGAGACATCTAAAATTCACCTGGATTCTTGTTTAACGTATCAACAATGGCGGCTACATGGAACACTAGATGAAGAGCAAGAATGCATGAGCAAGAAAGAAAAATCTTTTTGGCACCAAGTACTCTCTAGACTCCTTGATGTTACTCTGACACTTTCAACGTGTAATTTAGCCCTTCGTGGCCACAGAGAAAAGGCAGATTGCAATGATCCAAGTTCCCGAGGAAACTTTTTGAGTTTGAGTTATTAGCAAAATACAATCTGATTTTACAAGAGTTGTTAAGAAAATCAAAGGGCCAGATAAAATACTTAAGTTCCAAAATACAAAATGAGCTCATTTCTGTTCTGGTTCTAAAAATAGAAAATGCACCCATAAATGAAATAAATCCCGCACCCTTTTACTCTATCATATTCGATACAACTCAAGATATTTCAAAAACAGATCAAATGTGTAAACTTTACCGTTATTGTATGATCGAGAAAGACGAAAATGGAATCCCAAAGGCGCTTGTCATTAAAGAGTCATTTTTAGGATTTCATGAAGTTACGGACCAAACTGCCTTAGCAATGTCCAACCAAATTATTAAATTCATAAATCACAAAAATATACCTCTAAATAAGTGTTGAGGACAAGGATATGATGGTGCTAACACAATGAAAGTCACTTATGGTGGCATTCAAAAACTCATAAAAGATATCGTTCCAAATACGGTATATGTTCACTGTGCTTCTCATAACTTAAATCTAGTACTTAATGATGCAGTAAGAGAGGTTATTGATATGCAACATTTTTTTGAAACAGTTCAACAAATTTATAATTTTTTTGGGCATAGCATCAAAATATGGAACTTCTTATAAAGTTTTATATCTGATAAAGAAGGGGAGTCTTCAACTTCGATAACATTGAAAACATGGAACCCTACTGGATGGTCAGGACGTTATGATGCTATTTTTGCTTTAAAAGTTCGGTTTGTTGAAGTCGAAGCGCAAACGAAAACAATTCTGTTAAATTGCAAATCGGATGAAAGAAATGAAGCTTTATCAATCAAGAAGAAGATCGAGAACTACAGTTTTATTATGTTATTGGTTTTCCATTGCAAAATTCTACAAACTATCGATGTCTAAATGCCTTCAAACGTTTGAAAATTTGTCTGGAAGAATTGGAAAGGTATCGACATGAATTGTAAAATTTAAAAAGGAAGCAAGTAGTGTAGCAGAAAAGTGGTCCATCAACCCTGAATTTTCTAAAACCCGTCATAGGAAGGTTTTTTTTTATGTTTCTTTATTCAATAAAATTATAAGTTACATGCATTGAGGAATTTTTCGACCATGAATGTTTTCACATTAAAAAATAATTTAATTTAATTATTTAATTTTTAATTTCGCCATTTTGATGAACTTTGCGAAGATAAGCGTCTCCAAGATCCGGAAAGGTTGTTTAAAGTGAACACATTTTATCAAGTATTGGACATCATTATTAATCAACTGAAATCGCGTTTCCTTCCAATGAATGAAATTGTTTCCAATTTCAGTGTTTTGCAACCTGCCACTTTGCAAAATTTAAATGATACTGATCTCTTAAAAAAACTCATATATAAAAAAGACAAATCTGAATCATTTGGCAGGGAAATTCTCAGTTTTCGGTCCACCTTCAGAGACGAAATAGAAAAGGCTTTGTGTATTAGAGAACTTGCTGATTTGTTAATAATAAAGAATCATTTTATGTCGTGCAGCTTTCCTGAAGTATGTACTGCATTAATGTTATTTGTTACAATTCCTGTGACTACAGCTAGTGCCGAAAGGTCATTTTAGAAACTAAAATTAATAAAAACATATTTAAGAAAATCAATGTGACAAGACAGGCTATGTAACTTGGCTATTCTGTCTATTGAAAATTCAATGGTCCGATCTTTAAACTTTGATGACGTTATTGATACTTTTGCGGAACAGAAAGCTCGGAGAAAAGACTTTTATTAATAAATATCTTGTAAAGACTAAATTGTTTTTTCATTATATCTACATATGTAATACCTATGCTTTTGAAAATAAAAATGCACACAATATTGTAATACTGTTGGGTAACTTCTTAAGTTATTTATAAAAAATCAATTACAACGCGACTGTGATTTTTACTGGGGGGGCCCCATCCAATGAATTTGCCACGGGACCCCGATGGTATAGTTTCGCCACTGGCAGAACGCGAACACCACACAGCATAGTATCAATGGTTATGTCAAATAAAAAAGGCAGTATCCAACCCCAGAGCAAGTGTGAACATATGACAATTCCTTTCCATTTTCAAACAGTCCTTTCTATGAAATAGGTCACAGAATAGACTAGGTGGGATTCCAGCATGTAAGTGTAATTTCAAAGGGCTGTAAGTTAGACCTACCTGTATAAAGTCCTCCAAAGGGAGTTTGAACTCCTGAAGCAGAGTTGACGGCTGATCTTGGCACAGAGCCAGTGGACGGATAGGCTTGCACAAAGGAGCTGCCAATATTACTGACTCCGATGGCTATCAACTCCTGGGTGGCATCTATCGTCTTGCCATTCGCTGAGGAAACAGAATAAGTTAATATTGAGATATTAATTTTACATAAACTCTCTATGTCAAGGGTCTCTTTGAGGAGAGGATGGATTGAACCTGTGTCGTGAGACCGATGTTGTAGGAGGGAGGAAACACGTTGTTTAAATTATTAGATCCATCAATTATTTCATAACATTACATGTTGTCAAAAGTACCATGTACAAGCTTATTTTTTTCTTTTAAGATTAGACCTCTTATGGTTGATTGGGTACTTAAATGCTTGATTAGGTAGGTACTTGTAATTAAAAGGCACTTCAGGACCCTTTGCGAAGCGATGTTATGTGAAAAAGATACATATTGTCATTTGGGACAAACACATATCTGAAAAAAAAGAGGTAGGTATATAGGTAAAAAATTAACAGATATTGCCACCAAAACATTTTTCTAATGATAAAAAATTCTCAATAATTTTCTCTTTTTAATAATTTCTAATTCTTAATAATTTTTCCTCGGGAGATTATTTCAAATTGTATGGATATTTCAGGTAATAATTTGTTTCCTTTGTGCTATGCATAAAAACATTAGTTTATAAAAATAAATAAAAATAATAATAACAGTAAATTAAACAAAATAATATGTACCTAACAATAAATAAATTTAATACGCAAGAAGTTTTTGTCCTAATGGCTTCATATAGAACGATTTCCACTTTAGGTACCTAATACATAGATAATATCTAATGATAAATCTTTGATTATTCTAAAACATTACAAAACAACTATGCATTCTTCTATCCCTAGTGTTATGAACTATGGTGGTAAGACTTGGTAAGAGTATCAAAACCAGTGGCGGCCGGTGGTCAAAATATGTGGGGGTTCACCAGAGTACAACATTAAGTCAGAAAATAAATTAAATAAAGGTACATACCTATTTATAAAGAAGTTATATTCTCCAGAACTCTAGGACTCGTATTGAAATCAGGCATTGATAGAATTAACCCTTTTTCAATGCTTAGCACTGACAGTGCGTTCAGTCTGTCTTGGCTCAAGGTGTTTGTTAAAAAAGATTTTATTCTTTTGAACGTTAAGAAACATCTTTCGTTTTCAACTGAGGTCATTGGAATGGTGCACACACGTTTTAGTAATTTTGCAGTCTCGGAAAAGTCTTCTAATAAATAAGTACCATAAAAAAGTTGTAAAATTGACAAAGCGCCGACAGCATTCGAAAAATCGTCGGGGGCGTTAATTAGACAGAGTTCACCTTTTAACTTCTTCTTCTTCTTTCGTATGGTGGGGGGTCAGAGGGGGACATCTAGATCTGCGAGCCATTTTAGGGCCTCAGGCGTCGCCATGTGAACCTCATCAATCCCGCCGGGGAATGAATGGAGCGGGCATTCGTTGACCACATGTTCGGTAGTCTGCACCGCACCACATTCACACATCGCCGACTCTTTAAGGCCCCATCTGTGCATCATGTGGGCACAGCGGCTATGGGAGCACCTTAACCTATTGATGGCGGACCAGGTTTTGCGAGGCAGTGAGAACCCAGGCTGTCTCTCGGTGGGGTCCTGTATGAGATGGGCATTTCCCACGTTGGCCGTTTGCCACTCAAGTTTCCACCTATCTTCTGGGGTGAGAGGTAGTCGGAGGAGCCTCTCTCCTTCCGCCCAGAAGGGCTTTCGGGACTTCAAGCGGCATGCCGGGTGGGAGACGACATCTTCGTGTAGAGGTATTGCGCTTTTTTGCAGCGCCTTCTTGTATTCCCTCAGTGTTGCAATTTCTCGCCTGATGTTTGGCGGGGTTATGTTTGCAAGTACGGGGAGCCAAGGGAGAGGAGTAGATTTTAAAGTCCCGCTGATGGTTCGCATTGTGGCATTAAGCTGAACGTCTACCATGGAAGTGTGGGCGCTTCTAGCCCATACTGGAGCACAGTATTCAGCCGTTGAGAAAACCAGGGCAATGGATGCTGTTCTGAGCGTGTTGGCGTCGCATCCCCAGCTAGTTCCAGCTAGCTTATTAACTAAGTTAAGCCTTGTCCTGGTTTTTTTACCCACTGTTTCCATGTGTTGCCGGTAGTTCAAGCTCCTGTCCAAAGTAACTCTGAGATAGCGGGGGTGGGGGTTATGGTAAATATTTTTTCCATCAAACTGAACACAGAGTTTGGCATCCGCTTGTGAATTGCTAAGATGAAAATCTGTCGCAGCTGTTTTCGACCCATTTGGCTTTAGTCGCCAATTGAGGAAATATTCTTCCAAAGCCTTTAGGTCAGAATTGAGGATATCTTCTGCTGCTTTAAGGGTTTTGGCTTGAGCTGTGACGGCGATGTCATCTGCGTAAGCAAATTTTCTGCCTTCAGTGTGAGGGAGGTCTCGAGTGTAGATGTTAAATAGCGATGGGGCCAGCACTGAGCCCTGGGCAAGGCCATTATTGAGGGGTATTTTTTTGCTTTTTCGCCCTCCTAGAAAAACCCTGAAGGTACGGCCAGTTAGCAGTTGCTCAATGAGTCGTACTGTGTTGCCATCCTCTATGGTGTCGTACAGTTTAACAAGGAGGCCTTTGTGCCACACCGTGTCGTAGGCCGCAGAGAGATCAATGAACGCTGCCGCAGTCTTCAGCCGTTTCTGGAAACCAGATTCAATGTGTGTTGTCAGTGCTAACACCTGATCGCAGCAGTTACGGCCTGGTCTGAAGCCAGCTTGCTCTTGTGGGACCACTTTCTCCAAAATTGGAGTAAGTCTGCGGAGCACAACTCGCTCTAGAAGTTTGTACATGGTACTTAAAAGTGAGATTGGCCGGTAGCTGTTCGGATCCTCTGCTGGCTTGTTGGGTTTGAGGATCGCAATAACTTTAGACTTTCTCCAGGTATTTGGTATTTCTCCAGTTTTGAAAATTTCGGTAAATAGTTTTGCGATCCATATTTTTGTCCGTGGTCCAGCATGTTTCAGAAAGTCTGGGAGAACTCCATCACATCCAGCTGCTTTCCCAGCTTTTGTTGAAGTGAGGGCGATATCTACATCGTCAGCTGTAACGGCGACCACAGCGTTGGGGTTCACCGGCCATTTTAGCCGCGCCGCCTTCAGAGATTTTTGGACCTGGTGGTTTATGTTAGACCTTGTTGTCGTTTTTGAACTACGGAGTAGTTGCTGAGCAACAGCATTTGGTGACACTTTGGGCATTGTTTTAGTTGGCTGATCTGCAGCTCCAAGTCGCCTTAGTGTTTGCCATGCTTTTCTGCTCGAGTGCTCGAAATTCATTTCCTCCATTAATTCATTCCACCGTTTCATACGCCCGTCGTCCAGAGACTGGAGAAGGTCAGAGGCAGTGTCTGGGTCATTCGTCCTCTCGAATTCGGCTAGAAGCTGTTCACTTTCTGAGCTCCATGTTGGAATATACACTTTTCTGTAGCCTCTAGGTATAAATTTCTTTGCGGCTATAAATAAAAGGTTTGAAAAACGGTCGTAGGAATTCGGCTTTGACCTTTTAACTGAACTTTATTTAGGAAGTCATATGTTTTAAGCGTCACATTGAAATCATGTTCTGGGAAATTTGACCCATACTCGGTGAATTTTTCGCTATCGAGTAATGTTGCTGGAGAAAGATTTTTATTGAATTCAAAGCGTTGTTTCATTTCAGACAGAATTGTATCGCAAATCTTTTTACAAATAATTAGTTTTTTGTAAAAAATTAAACCAATAAATCATTTTAATTTTTTTTTTCAAAAGAAGCAAACACACTGTGACTTGACATTTATTTATTGAATGAAACGAAAATACTTGGTTTTAAGTCATTTTATTGATGTATTTTCACTGTCTACCGGTAGACTTAAGTGACTTAAAACCAAGTATTTTCGTTTCATTCGATAAATAAATGTTTCATATTTGAGGTAGCGTAAGAGCATATCAGCTTGATTAATAGTATTGCTGTCATTGTCAGATTCCAAGATCGTCTCCATGCACTCAATTAGGGATTTGCGATTAGTACCAACAGTTTTAATTGTGCTTATATTAAAATTCAACCTCGTCTAAGAAACTGAGGGAATTTTGCGTTTCACTACTTCATTTTTTTATACCTATTCACTTTTTTTTCAAAACTCAACATACTGTTCATTATATATACCACATTTAAACTCATTTTTAATTTATACGATGAACAAACACAGAAGTAACTAGAAGTTGGTATAACCTGCAATTGATATACCTAATTAATAATTGATATACCTATATGAAAAACTCAGTCCATTGTTTATCAGTAGACTTGAAAAGTAAACAATGAAAGCAAAAGTACCTATACAATTATTTTATTGCACCTGCAAATCCACTGAAAAAATTTATAACTTTTGTTTTTAACCTCTTTATTTATCTCTCTTGCAATATAAACCAATTGTTACTTTATTTGAATACGTTTGTAATGATTCAACGAATTATTTGCGATTTCTTTCGATACGATATCCACAGAATTTGACATTTTAAATCATTCCATGCAAAATACGTCAACAATGATAAACCTAATTTCGCAAACTAATATTCAAGTTCAAGATGGTTATCGTTTATCGCATAAAAAAAACTTTCCACTGACATTTTTTCACATCTCCCTCTAATACCATAGATATCTCTATCTCACCGCGGTCATGTGCGAAAACACCTTTAAAATAAATTTTGTATGATACTAAGAATATGTCAGACATGATAGTGTTTACCTCCTTTGTCTATATAGCAAAGAGAAAGAAAGGAGATAGATGGGGGACAAAATTTAAAGTGACCCACGGTAGGTACTTACAGTAGCTTCTCATTTAGACACTAGATGGCACTGGAACCCGTTATTCCCGGACGAATATTAAACCTCAATTAATAATCGGGTAGTTTGTTAAATCCTTTTTTGATATTAATACTATTGCACCATATTTTGGGAGGTAATTAACCAAATGACCCCCATAGAAGAGCCCCCACTGATTGAACGTAATGATATCATAGCCTCGATTAACTCATGGAGCCAAAAAAAAGTTCTAGTCCTGATAATGCCCCACTCATATTTGTGAAAAATTGTGTAAATAGTTGATCGAAAAATTTTTGATCTTATATTTTTAAATTAAATTGTAAATTATCAGTTGGATAGCCGTGATATATAATGTTGAATCACTTTCATATTTCTACAACTACTAGATCAAGGTGTATGTATTATTGGGACAATTATACTACGGTTTCAGGCTACAATTCTGTTATAAATAGATTACACACCATTGGTAACTCTTGTGCTAATGTTGCTGATGTTTTTAATATGCCTCTATTGAAGTATAAAGCGGTACTAATAAAACACAATGTCACTGCATAACAGGGTTTTTTTTTTATTTTTATTTTTATTTCTTCTTCATTCCTTTCATTAACTCGTTTAATTAATTCGTTTTTCTTTTGTTTTGTTAATATAATCTTGCATAAATATTCTAATAATTTTTATAGTACAGTGTTTATTTTATTTCTTCTTTCTACGAGGGTCATCCAGGAAGTAAGGTTACAAGGGCTCCTGAGGCCGGGAGAAATTTTTGTTTCGAATTTGGCACACCTGGCGTGTATGGGGGATCCTAATGGTCAGTTTGTTTGGTCCCGCGTGTTTGTCGGCCATTTTGTTCAGTCACAGTAAATTCTACCGATGGAGAGGTCGACGCGCGCTCCCACCACCTCCCGTCCGTGTCAGAACGTTTGCGTTGTTTTGGTTCGTATTACACAGGAGGGAGAAGTTTTTCTGGACTCTATTGTGACGGGGATCATACGTGGGTGTGTCACAACACCTCAGAATACAAAAGACAATCACTTCATCTTCCCCAGCTACCAAAAATTGAAGACGACCAATTCAGCAGAAAAACTCATAGCATCTGTTTTTTGAGACCGTAAGGAGGTCATTTTGGTGAATTTTATACCTAAAGGGACTACCATTAATCCAGAGGCTTACTGCAATTCACCCACCCTAAAAAAACTCAGAAGGGCCATTCAGAACCGCAGAAGGGGAATGCTGACCCGGGGAGTCAGCCTCCTGCATGACAACGCCAGGCCCCACATCACGCGAGTTTCACAGGAGTTGCTGACATTGTATGGATGGGATATTGTCACCCACCCCCCCTATTCCCACCACCCCTTCTATATCCCCCCTATCCCTATTCTATCCCCCCTATTCTACCCCCCTTTCCCTATTCGATGGGATATTGTCACCCACTCCCCCCTTATTTCGTTAGACTTGACGCCTTCGGACTATCACCTTTTCACTAGACTAAAGGAGTTTTTGGGTGGGAAAAGTTTTTCCAATGATTAGGAGGTAGAGGACACTGTGAAAAAGTGTCTGAAAGAGCTAGCGGCGGAGGTCTATGAAAAGCTGGTGCCCCGACTACAGAAGTGTCTCGATCACGACGGTGATTATGATGAAAAATAGTTTAATTTATTTGTGAAGTATCCTGTGAATTTCAAGCATTTTTAGATCCTACATAAATGTTGTAACCTTACTTTCTGGATGACCCTCGTATATTGTACTGTCAATAACTTAATTGTTAACTCTAAGGACGGGTTGTTTGGGAGAATTTGAACAATTCATCAAATTTCAACGTTCGTTTTCGGGTTCTGTGAAAGTCCTATTCAAGTTCTGTTATTATATTATTATAGGTTAATTGCTTGACAAAACTGAAATAAAAACAGAACTTGAAAAAATCTTTCACAGAACTTATAAATGAACGTTGAAATTTGATGAATTGCTCAAATTCTCCGAAACAACCCGTCCTAAATAAATAAGAACTCACCAAAAGCCTTGCAAATGGCAATGTTTTCCAAGAGGCCAATCAGTGGGACTACTATCAGGCCAGATCCAAGATCAGAGCACATCTCAAAGAAACCAAAAGTCGTATCGTTCTTTGTGTAACTAAATGGCGGAGGCTTCACATCGGGGAAGCCGGGAGGGACATAACCTAAAAAAACACAATTAAACACATTGAGTTATATATATATAAATAGAGTCCAAATTCCTTGCAAAACTTCAAATGAATCTAGAGTTTTTTGAATATTAGAAAGCCAATTTACACGAAGATTGATTATGGTACATAAAACCCTATTTACCGATGAAGGTTATACAAACACTGTTTCTATCTTTTCCAGAACGATTTGTGCCGTATCTTAGAGCACATTTAGATATTGTGCAGTGACCATGTACGGTACCCGTACACGGCGAGCACTTGTAAGCCCATGTTATCTCTATGTTGCCAATTGGCCCAAAGTTGTTGCCCATATTTAGAATGCTGATGTTTACTCTAAATGACGGTTTTCTTGAGATTTGCAGCCTATGAGATTTGTTAACATAATTTGTACAGAATAGAATTTTGCAAGAATCGACAGATATTTTTCTGTGATTAATGTGATAAAAGTTGTTATTAACCTTTCCCTTACTGTGCTAAAAAATCCACGCGTTCCGGTGCTGTGTAGTCAATACACATCTCAAAATAATAATAAATATTTTCCCGCATAGCGAACTAAAGCGGGACATCAATATAGTGTCATTTCCTCGCACACTCTTCACGTAACAGTGTCACACCGTTGATTGTATTGGTGTAATTGTTCCCGATTTTTAACAAAAATCTCTGATTTTTAATTGAATTTGAAATGAATGTAAAATATTATTTTTTAATTCAGTGCATAAATGTATAACGGAGGAATACCTAAAATCTGAACCCAGAATTTATTATATTTATAGAGTTATTAAACTTATTAGAAGAAATGTGTAGTAAATACACACCACAGATAAGGAAAGGTTTAAATAAGTTAACCTTTAGGAGAGTATGGCCGTACCGTGTACGTCCATAAAAAAATATCCATAATTATGGAAGTACTCCGTATGACGATGCTTGAGGGAATGCTCCTAATAACAATATATATTTTTGAATTAATAACTGATTAATTCGGTTATTTCGATGGAATATATGTATTTTTTTTAATAAAGTTTGATTTTGAATAAAATTTACAAAAATGATTATTGAGGTAAAGAAATCTCAACCCTTTGTACATTTTCTTCTCTCAAAAACTCACTCTCTTACTTTTTAATTACTTTATTTACTGGTTAATTACTGAAAATGTTATATATAACACAGGATTTTTACATATATCTTGAGGGAACTGTATTTTCCCTTTATAATCAGTGGACTGCCGATGGGTCTCCGGAGAACATGCGAGTATTCTAATATTATCATTATTAGAATAATTTGCAATGCGATTTTGGCCTTAATGCTTTGAAAAATGTATGAAAAACAAAATCAACATCGCTTGGGCTAATAAAACTTTAGATTCCACTTTTGATTTTATGAATCTCTCTGAAGACATAAAAAATATATTTTTCTGTTTTGTGCTCTGGCCTTCAACAGGTAAATCTCCGATTGAACTCAAAGGAGATTGAGATAGGCCACGAAACCCCACTGTTTACTCCAGATATGTATATTCCGCAATGATTCCTTGGACAAAAAAGTGCTTTTATAAACGTACATAAATTGCAACTTACCTATCATTCGAATAGGTGGTTCGCTCATAATGTGCGTAAGAGCAAATCCAATGAAGCCACACAACACAATGACGAGGGTATTCCTCAAGGCCCCGACTGCCCACAGCACTTTGTTTACCACAATGTTGCATTTGGTTTTCAATGCGTCTTCCTCTGGTCCCACTTTTATCATGCCGATTATCTGTAGTAAATAAAATAAACCAGCATTATTAATATATATAAATTTGTAACAAATAAACTAGGTAACTTTTTCTAAAATTAACTATAATTATTTTGGATGAGCGGTAAGCGTCAGATATGTTTGAAATTGCCCAGGAGGTTGAGGGTTAAAAACCTGACAACGTGGGAATAAGAATAACAGCCATTTTTGTAAGATCTGTCAAACCAAAAACCTACTCTCGAATAACAATACATACCTATGTCCAGCTTCTGACATTTTCCATTTATTGAGATGCCAACATGCTTTTTATTTTTTTATTTTATGAGAATTCTCGAACGCACCAACGCAAATTTGGGCATTCTCAGTCTGTTCTACAGGTATTTTGATAGAGCCTGTTCCAAGGAACTAACAGCATTGATCCCCGGTGCACCGGTGCAAGTGCGTGAAACTCGACGGACATGAGCGGAACACAGTTCACTACTGATGTTTTTTCTTAATTGCATCTTTCCAGGACGGCTGTATGAACGCGAAGCGGTGAAAGATGGCAGTCGGTTCGATTTCGTGAGTGGAGTTCAACACAGAATATAATTATAACTCCACTCACGAAATCGAACCACCCACCATCTCTCGCCGCTCCGCGTTCGTACGTCCGTCCTGGAAAGCTGCCACCAAATTGTTTTCGGCCAAGAGCCGCTTTCCGTCGCGTCTCTTTGTGGAGAACTAGTTGCTAGAGAAATAGTCAGGTCTCGGCATTTCTTAATTATTTGTAACGGGGTATGTAGTTTCAATCTGTTATGCTTTGACTCCTTTTTGTGTAAGTCGACTCGTGTGTGGAACGAGATAAAGGCATGGGTTTTCCTCCTTCATATAATCCGAGCCTATTCAAGACCCAAATTAATAAATCCCAAAAGCCTCTAACTTAATCCGCCTCACAATGCTGCCCAACCAGGTGGTGGCATAGTTCCCCTGTCTTTACACTGTACAAATAGCTCTTTAGAGAGGTCACATTAAAAATAGAGAAATGAAAAAGTTTAATGACAAAATATTTTTGAACAATGGTCTAATCCTTCATCAAATCTTCAAATCAATGTCAAATGGTTTATGAAAAGAAGAAATTAATAATTTTGTCGAAATTTTTACTAACCCTTATGAGTAAAATCACAACAATGCAACTGATTCCCAGCACTGCATCCCATAATTTGGTGTTTGTGATCTCGCTAAATATTGACAGCCATTGCTGCAAGAAGGTGGATCCTTGCACCTGGATGGCCAGGATATCCTTCACCTGTGAGGTGAGAATCACAAGCGCAACGGCTGAAGTAAAGCCTGATGACACCGGGCCTGATATGAAGTCTATCATAAATCCTGGAAAGTATTCAAATGTTATTGATAAAATCATAAAGATGTTGCTAGCATGATCAAATAAAAATGGTCCAACTAAATGGTCATAAAATCCGATTTTACCATAGACATCCAAATTGATTGACTTTGCGTGACATGATATTTGGGTATCATTTTGTCGAGCTAGAGACAAACCACGTGACCATACTTTTAGCTCTAAGGGGGTTCGAGAATACTGTGAATGTACTACTACATCAATTGTACATTGACCGCTGAAGATCACACATTGAAAGTGAAGTTCGCTAAAGTAAGGAAAAGATTTGCACGGCGGTATATTGTGGGACTTTTTTACGCAGGATCTGAATGTTCGTTTTTAAACAAACCGCCTGGCATAGCGACGGTAAAAATAAGTGAGGCGGGACATTTGTACAAGGGACCAACTAAATAGTGTAACAAAATTTTCAATTTTGGAAACAAGCCCAAACTTTTGTTTACTGATTTGATATTTGTAGTAAATTTTTTTACGCAGCCAGCAATGTGCGCGCCATTGTAAAAAATGACTATTAATTCGTAAGCAGATTTTATTCTCTTAATAATCTTAGATCGCAGTTATCTCTATCTCACCGCGGTCAAGTCATTAAATCGCTTTAAAATAAATTTTGTATAATACTAAGCATACATCAGACATGCTAGTGTTTACCTCCTTTGTCTGTATATCAAAGAGAAAGAAAGGAGATAGCTTGGGGACAAAACTTGAAGTGACCCAAGCTGGGTACATCCAGTAGCTTCTCACTTGGACGCTAGATGGCACTGAAACTCACTATTACCGTACAAATATGCACAAATATTAAAAAGAAATTATAATCGGGTAGTTTGTTAAATCCTTTTTTATATTAATAATATTGCAGTATAATTTGGGAGGTCATTGACCAAAAGACTTTCGTAGACGAGCCGCCACTGAATGTGAGTTGCCCGCATACTGTCAGATACATTTATTGACAAATCACAGAAAGGGAGGAGTCGGTCAAGCCGACTTTGAATGTCTATGGATTTTACTTAGTCATTGGGATTCTACCCATTATTTTAAAAATTCATATATCATATTTGCGATGGTCGTATCTCATAAAAGATAAGCAGAGTCTATCTGGTTTAGGTTTTATAATGGTAATACATATATACAAAAAAAATTGCACTCTATCTACAAAGGATATAGATATATCATGTTTTAACATTTTTTAAACTGTAGCTACACACTACGCCTGTAATTCCATAGTATATAATCTACTGCAATAATATTCAAACTGAACATCAAGTTGTTTTACAATGACAACTATATACCTACCCAACTTATTATGCTATTGACTGTGAGAGGCACTGTCTTGTTTTAAGTCAACCGTTTTTTCCAATTCCATTTCCGTTTCCAGATAGTGACTATTTTAATGGTTCAGTAAAGAATAATTTTTTAAATGTGAAATATTAGTGACTTTCTTATTAGCATTTTTCAAAATTATTATGATGTTTACCTGCCCGAAGAAAGTTTGAAAAGGGAATTGTCATTAAGATATTGACTGATTATTACTTGATATTTTGATATTTTTGATAAAATAAAATAAAATGTATATTTATTATTGGTTATGTATAACTGTAAATGTGCATTTAAAATAAAATAAATAAATATACTTTTTTGCACACAAGCTTTTCTACTGTTCACAGAACTACTAGAATCATATACATATATTCATGTACATGAATATAATGTTTTTATTTAAAATAAAGACAATTATTCCTAGGTTCAAATATTGTCAGTGTACATATTTTTGTAACCTGACAATATTTGAATATCTACTACCATCATAATAAGCGCAAAATGTTGCTTGTGAAATGATGAAGGATATAGCTTCCAGAGGATTGAACCTGCGACGCATGGGTGGGAAACTCAACGATCAAAACAATATTGTGTAACGGACGTGATTTGAAAATCAAAAATTTTTGAAAACTTCTTATTTTTGCTAATAATTATACCACTCTGCGCCACAGGCGAAAATTCCATTCCCCATATGTGTTATAGATAAATCACCCCCCATGTGCCCGGGAACCTCTGCTAAGTCACCAAACGTAATCATAATTTTTATAATGTTTTTGCCTGTTTAAAAATCCTGGAAACCCATAGAGTAGCGAAATAAACACATTTCGGAATGCCACCTTATGGGTGTATATTATATACCATTCACCAAGATGGCCGGTCCATTGAAAATTAATTAAATTTATAATCACCCGCAAAAGACATTACCAAAATCGGATCTTGAATTACTTCTCAATGGGTAAACACCTACTATACTTTCACTATGCGAAATAGAATTCACTCCATCAGCAGTTGAGAATATTTTGAAGGGGTTGCGAGAAGATAGCGCTACTGGCCCTGATAATATTCCTGCTATTGTTCTCAAAAAGTGTGCAGCAACTCTCAGTCATCCCATAGCTCTGGTTATGCAACAATCCTTTTTAGATGGGAAACTCCCTAAAGATTGGAAGAGAGCTATAATTACACCCATCTACAAAAAAGGTGATAAACTCAAACCAGCAAATTACAGACCTATAAGCTTGACTAGTATTATCTGCAAAACCATGGAAAGAATAATAGTGGACGAGATACGCTCATTCCTGATCAAACTTGACATAATCTCAAACAAACAGCATGGATTTGTGCCAAAAAGATCCACGATTACCAATCTCATTCTTAACATAGATTACTGGACAAACGAGTGGGACAAACGGATTCCCACTGACGTAATTTATCTCGACTTCGAGAAAGCCTTCGATACTGTTCCAACCAATAGACTGTTGGCTAAACTTAAATTCCTAGGCATAAGAGGACGACTTCTCGAATGGATCAAATCCTTCCTCACTGAGAGAAAATTACAAGTTCGAATTGGCAACCAACTGTCATCTGAGCGAAATGTGACCAGTGGTGTCCCTCAAGGATCAGTTCTCGGTCCAGTTCTGTTTATTTTGTACATCACGGACCTGCATACTATAATAAAATCAGACTCCAGCTGCTTTGCAGATGACACAAAATTCTTTGCAAACCCACACACTCATAACAACCAACTGCAAAACGATTTAAACGAAATATATCAATGGACAAATGATTGGCTTCTTAAACTCAATGTCGAAAAATGCACTGTCCTACATGTTGGAAAAACTAACCCTACACTTGCCTACAAACTTAATGGAACACCTCTAAAAGCAGTGACATTACAACAAGACTTAGGAGTTACCATATCACAGGACTTGAAATGGGAACCACATATCGCTGGAATTGTGAAAAGAGCAAATTCACTAACATATCTAATCAGGAAAACCTTCCTTGACCTAACACCGGACATGATGTTAAAAATATATAAAACATATGTGCGACCTCTCCTGGAATATGCTTTCCAAATATGGAGTCCTTACTTCACAAAGGATATAAATCTGTTAGAGAGAGTACAGAGACGTTTCACTAAAATACCAAGAGCTCTGAAAGATCTACGATACGAAGATAGACTCAAGGAATTGAGATTACCAACCTTACAAGAAAGAAGAGAAAGGGGTGACTTGATCGAGACTTTCAAAATTTTATCTGGATATTACAGTTGCCCTAGCATCCAAGAAATCTTCACTAATAATAAAAATATAAATCTCCGTGGACACTCAAAAAAAATCACCAAAACGCCTTTTGCATCTAATCCTAGAAAACACTTCCTTGCAAATAGAGTAGTGGATGCTTGGAACAAACTCCCACAACATGTCATCGATGCAACAAATATAAATCATTTCAAAGCCCTATTGGATTCACATTTGGAGAGAAGAAAGGACTTAGTTCAAACATAAAACACTCAATTGCTGTCAAACTAGTTGTGAAACCGGATATGAGCGCATCAGCAGAATGCTGCCTGCTCATTACATAATAATAATAATAATAATAATAATACTGATGGGCGATTTCAATTCCAAAAACCCATCATGGAACAGTAGGCGCACGAACCGAAACGGCCGCATCCTTCACAAATTTTCCAAATCCCACCCTGATATAATCGTCGCCAGTCCTGTGGATCCCAAAAATTTCCCAGTGCAGGGTCACCTTTTGGATGTTTTAGACATCCCAGTTTTCCACAAAACACTCTGGGTGTACTGTATCGAATCTATCAACTACCTAGACTCCAACCACAATCCTGTGTTGCTAATTCTCAAAAAATTCTTAGACTTCCTCCCCCCACCAAACCTATAAAAAAACGGACACACCGTTCACACATAGTCGGGGAATAATTATTCACAAATCACTCCTGTCAAAACTCTGCCGAACTCGATAAAGAGGTTGACAAATTAGCTGAGACAATAATGTCTTCAGAAAAAAGCCTCTAAAACCCTCCCAGAACGGTACAAAAAGACCTTATCCAAATCAAAAATAATATTCGCTGCCACTGGCAAAATAATCAAAATCATAAAGTAAAAACCACCATCAGCCGCCTTCGAGCCCTCATTGGAAAAAGAACTAATTGAGCACTCAAACACCACATGGTTTGGAACCGGCACCTTTAATCTACAGTCTTGTACAGGCAACCCGTCTGGTACAATATTGGATTGTGCAATAAAGTCACCAGAACCAATATTAAACATTTTATCAACGCTACCGAGGCATAAAAACAGCAAATAAAGATAAATGGTAATATTTAATTATACCAACTTTCACATTGTGTTTACATGCATGTATTTTTTTGATAGTTAAATAAGAGTTTACCAGAAGACAAACAGCACTCACCTAATCCAAACAGTCCCATGAGCAGCTCGATGATTCCAACTAGAAAGGTCAACAGAATAGCGTGCTCCACTCCGAAACCTTTGTTGGCCACAGTTTGGAACGTCATCAGGGATGTTATAGCGGCCGGGCCAATAGCCACCTCCTTACAACTTCCCAGGAATATGTAGATGAAGGGACCCAGGAATGAGCCATAAAGACCATACTAAAACATAATTGTATCATCTTTACGGACTCACAAAATGGAAATTAATCGGCCAGTCTTAACGACTCGAGCGATCGATTTAGGATTAGATCGCGTTCATACCAAAAATAATACCTCCGAACATTAATGCCGAAATGTTTAAAATGCTTACTGCGGTTTAAGGGGCTGACAGATTACGCTATAAGTTCAAAGCGTTTTATATAACTCTGTATTGCTCGCCATACAATCCCATACAGACCTGTCACACTTAAAAAGATGATGTGTTATAAGTGTGGGCGTGTCGACGATATGCGCTGTGATCTGCTAGCTGATCTATATTTGAAAATTATGCGACCCCCTCTTGCCGTATACAGGAGAGGGGGTCAGAACAATTTACAGACCGCCGTAATTATATATACCCATAAGAGCTACTCATTTCAAAACCCTGTATAAATGTAACAATTCCAGGACTGAGCATTTCAAACACTCGCTTGTACTTAGATTACATGAATTTAGTAATAGGTACGCAGATGTAGCGGATCTGTTTAACTGCACAGAAGCTATGTACAAAAAGGCTGTACTGTAATGATTTAGGTCTACTTTATTTATTTATTTAATGCCCAGAGGGCTTTTACATGGTTGGTAGTATAATTTTAATTTGACAGATACTTTGAAACATAAAAAATAAGAATAAAATTACATTTGATAAAAGCTATGCAACAAGTCATACAAACACAAGAAACAAAAACAGAAAATTACAGCTATTTGTAGGTTTACATGATGTGTTTAGGAGTATTGTTGAAATAATTTTTTTAAATGATCCACAAAACTTGCCAAGTTGGTATTGAATATGTCAACATCACCCAAGTAATGATTTCCCATGGTGTGAAGTCGTTGTATCGGAGAGTGGGCAATGTAGTTACGCTTATGTGTGCTGCTGTAGAATATTGTATTTTGTCGTGTTGTTACTGTGGGTGTATGTATGTTTATAAGTTGCAGGAGTTCACAACAGTCGAATTTAGAGTTAAGTATTTTGAATAAGAACGTTAAATCGTTTATTTTACGTCTATCTTCTAATGTATGTATTTTTAGAGTATTTAATAAGAAATTGTATTTTAAGTCTTCGACAGGGATATTTAATTTAAAATTTATAAAACGTAGAAATTTTTTTTGTATTCGCTCAATGTTGTTAATGTGAATTTTGTAAGATGGAGACCAAACTACTGAGTTATATTTAATTAGACTTCTTACTAGAGATACGTATAATAGTTTAATGGCTTGTAAAGAATTAAAGTTTTTAGTTGTTCTTAATACGAAGCCTAGTGTTTTCATACCTTTGTTCACAATTTGATGGATATGATTGGTGAAACTTAGTTTTTCGTCCAAAATAATTCCAAGATCTCTCATTTCCGTGACTCTTTCTAAAGCTATGTTATTGATGGAATATTCGAATAAAACAGGATTTTTGTTTCTGAAGAAAGTCAAGGTTTTGCACTTTACTACATTTAAAAATAAATTATTTTGAACGCACCAATCTCTAAACTTACTAATATTTGACTGTAGTACTGTAGTCTACTCATTTTTTTTTTTTTTTTTATTATTTTAATATACATTATATGGGTTACATTAATACATACATATTTTGCAAAATATAATATTAAGGTTCGTAATTGGTCATGTATACCTTATCAGAAAAGAGGAGCTCTTGTGCCTGATAATGGAGCCACGATTTTTACTTAGATTCATAATGCATAATGTGATATAATAATAATAATATAATAATATATATTATAATAATAATATATATATATTTTTTTATTTTTGTTTAATATAAGTTTTTTTGGAAAAAAAGTTTGATTTTATTTATTTGTTCTTGTTGGTTCGTAATACAGCGCAATTCGGAAGGGAGATTATTGTAGTTTTTTATGGCTTGGTAAATATAATGGTTTTGCATTTGAGTTGTTTTAAAGATTGGCGTAATAAATTGATTTCCATTTCTCATACTTGTTTATAATCTTTTTTATGTACTTGTATCTCCTTCTAGAGCTTGTATTAATTATATACTTTCTGTCGTTATTTTATGATCAAATGCCACAGTTAATTGTTATTTTTGTTTAAATTATTACTAGTATTTGATTATGCTTGTATTCTATGACATGATTATTATGTATGGTATATTTATACTGTGGATATTAAATAAATAATAAAGCCTAAGACACATTATGCTATATGCATCAACGCTTATCTGGGCATGATCTCTACAGATTATTTGTTGAGGTGCCACCCCACACAATAATCTTTCCCTACCTATGGCAGAAGAGGGGGTCAAATTAATTGGGGAGCTGCTGTGGAATATCATTTCTTTGTATGGGATCTGTCAAGCTGACAGCGGGGTGATCACAGCACTCCCTAAATCGATCTGATGTCCTCATTTTCAAATATCGCCTGGCTAACAGATTACGGTACATCATCGTCGCCATGCCCACCCTTATAACACATCATCTATCAGGTCTGTATGGGGTTGTATGGCGAGCGATATGGTGTTATAAAAATCACTTTGAAGAGTATAGCGTAATGTGTCAGAACCCTCATACAAAATGCGTACAAGAGTTGTAAGTATAATGCCACAACAAACAAGCAAAGTGTTGTGGCACAACTTGCACAGAATTCTGACTATGGTAATTGTGGTATGTGTAAGCGATGGGTCGTTCATAAGCGAGCCGCACAATTAAGCTAGCTCTTTTTAATGAGCCGTATTCGTATGACTCCCAATAAACTGTACCACGTCTCAATTGAATGGTTACCCCTTTTTATTAGAAGACATTTTAGAAAAATAGCGCAATTCAAATTATCCGAGCATTAATTGTTATTACATACTCAGAGACATCTGACAGTCCGATATCTGGACATGGACATATGTACCTACACCTACTAACTACCTAGCATCTTATTTTTCTCATGGTACGAGGTGGCATACCAGTATTAAGAGTCGTACGATCATTCATACGCTTACGCTGGGAGCTGGGAGCCGTAGCGGGGGAGTCGTACCGGTAGAGCCATATCAGTTGTATCGAGCGAGCACAGTATTCTCATTGCTTATACGCCCTGAGCTCACGGCTCCCGTTCAAGTGTTGACTCTTTAAGCCTTTGGTGGGGACCCCACCACTTTCCCAACGGCTTTATAAGGAAACATGGTTTCCTCCTTCACCACACACGTCAAGACTCTATTTTTTATGTTAAACAAAGATACTTTTGTTTTGAATGACTCTAGACCTGCATACGGGGTTAGTGAGCAGTATGCAAGTACTTACATTAACATAAACAAAGAAAAGAAAAATTTAAACAGCATTCTATAACATCTCCGTGGACACTCAAAAAAAATTACCAAAACGCCTTTTGCATCTAATCCTAGAAAACACTTCCTTGCAAATAGAGTAGTGGATGCTTGGAACAAACTCCCACAACATGTCATCGATGCAACAAATATAAATCAATTTAAAGCTCTATTGGATTCACATTTGGAGAGAAGAAAGGACTTAGTTCAAACTTAAAACAACTCAATTACTGTCAAACTTGTTGTGAAATCGGATATGAGCGCATCAGCAGAATGCTGCCTGCTCATTACATAATAATAATAATAATAATAATTCAATTGAAGAATTCATCTGAAATAGATAACATTAAAATTCAAAAAAAATGTGTTAGTAAAATTGTGTTGTCTGGGTAAAAGCCGTAAAAGTGGAGGAAAAAAGATATATGGAATGCAAGTATTTACAGAGATAACTGTAGAAAATAAAATGTATTCAATAGAGAAGAGAAAAATAAGACAAAGGTAGCCAGAGAAGGTATTCCACTAACCGCCGGGCAGTCCCAGTGAGAATGAACCTGGCGATCGGCCTGGCCGCTAACCATATCCGATGTCTGCGCCTTTTAGCCGGCTTCCCAATTAGACCTCGACGAAATGTTAGTGGGGGAGAGGGGAAAATTCCCAAAGACTCTGAAGAAAAAGTGAGCGTCGTGTTGCCAGAGGAGAGGCGGAAGGGTCATGAAACATCTTGGAGCCGTATGAAAATATTGAGCTGGAACCATGGCTCCCGCTCTCAATAAAATGAGTCATGACCCATCGCTAGTGTGTAGGTGTACATATGGCCATAGTGTCATAGAAAAGGATTCGAAATTTATCTATATTTAATAATTTACTTCCAACTGGGCTATTATAGTTGAAGAGTGTGAATAAGTTATTGTTTAAGTGTTAAGTGTTTAGCGGGTAGGTGAACATTTTGTATATTTATATTTAACAATTTAAGATAGTGTGTGAGTATAAGTTTAGTGTAATAAAGATAAACAGGGGCAATGAACCAAATATAAAAAAAACAATGATTGGTAATCGGTAAATGGGAGTTCAGCTTAAGACGGTACCAAAACACACTTCTTATATTAAAGTAATTTGTACAAAATAACAATCGGTGACTTACTTCTGGAGGTAATCCCACTATATTTGCATAGGCTAAGGATTGAGGTATAATAGTTAGTCCAACTGTAATTCCTGCTATTAAATCTCCTACGGCATTTTGCGCAGAATAACTGGAAAAAATAATTATATTAGCAGATAATAAATTTAAGACAACTTTAAGCTAAGTAATTAATTGATAGACTTCTGTTAACTAAGGTTTTCTTACCGAGGTAACCATGATAATATTGGCAGTCTTTTATAAAGATTCTTCTTTGTAAAACTCCTCTCGATCCTTCTTCCAAACCATGGAAAAAATGCCTTCATCGATTCCTTTATTGGTGTTGATATAGTCTCTGCTGGGTCGGAAGTTTCCATATTATTGGAGTAATGCGCAATTTCTGCAGAAAAGATAAAGCATTTTGAACTTCGGTCTCCACGGCATGTTTTCAAAGAGTTAATTTTAACTGTTTATAACTTGAATGATTACCAAACAACTATTTTTTAGGGCAACTGACTATTGAGCGACTCATCGCAACTGTGGATAGTTGCGTCACTTCCATAATAACGTATCTATTTAATGAAAACATTACAATCGCGCCATAATCTCTCTTCTTTGGGGTTATGAATCAACACCGAACGTCAGTCGTCACTTTCAGCTGTCAGTGTCAAGCCAATGTCAAAGGGCTGGGGTGGATCATAATATGAGTAACAAAAAAGCTCTAAATTTTTTTTACTTATTATTTTTGTGGAACAACAGTAAAATTATGGTAAAATGTGACAATAATATTGATTCAAATAAAAATATAGTTAAAACTTCCGTACTAAGCTTAGGTACTTCTTTAAGCAGAAATTATTTAGATAACACTTCGTTTCAACTTGGAAGAAACTATTTACTTCGGGGGAGATTGGGGGAGATGGTAAAATAAGCATTAAAGATACATTTTTTTAATTTCGTCAAAATCCCCGAGTTTTGACGAAATTGATCTTGTTAGTATGATGTGATGTTTGCCGAATACGCAACATTGTTTAAATAATCCAAACTTAGACCCAATAACCTATTTTGCGCATGTTTTTTCATCTCCCCCGACGTAAACATTTGTTTCTTGTGCCTTCTAATTAAGTCAGTAATTTGGGCGTATTTAGAAATAAGTGGAGTAAGGAAATTTTACCAAAAGTTAAAATGGAAAAAAATCATTTATGTTATTTTTATACAATGTGAATCTTATGCGGAAACTTCACTGATTCAAGCAAGAATGTAACATGTCATTTTTAAAATAAAATATGTAGGTTTAACTGTTTTTTTCCCTCGTAAACTAAAATAAAATAAAAAAATATCTATTTGAAAAAAGCCGTCTTTCTCAAAGAATTAGTTAAAAATGATAATGATACAAACCAGTTTTGAAAATATACGATAAAACTTCACTTTCGCGTTGGTAATCTGTATAATCCTCTAGTATAATTGGACACTTAATGAGGTAAAAATAATCTGGTCCATGGATTTTTTTTAGTTTATCTTCTGTTTGATCTCTATTACATTTCCTTATCAATTCTGATAAGATAGACAAATAGTATAAGTAATATTAGCACAGAAAAAAAGCAATGTGTATATAGTATTAATGAAGTAGGTACTTGCATTGTTCGTGGGTTATAATGCGTGGGTCGTCTGGGTTATAAAGATAAGATAAATAAATAAGTAGGTACTAATACTACTAATGTACTAAAAAACCAGAGTGGATCTGATATGTTTGACTAGTAGTAGCAGTGAGTGATTTATTTACGAGTAATAGCAGTTGCTAGTTGCTACCAGTTGCTACCAAGCCAGTGATGCCATACCTATCGGAATTTCGGTAGATCTTCCGATTTCGGAAAAAAATCTACTGATATTTGTAGAAAATAAACCGAAATTTGTGAATTTTCTGAAAATGTATCGAAAATTTTGAAAATCCACCGAAATTCTTGAATATAAAATTCTGCTTTAGGGGGAAGGAAAAGGGGATTGAGGGGTGGATTTTCGAAATTTTATAAAGACAGTCGCCTTTCTCTTGTTTTGATGGTCAAGTGTGCAAAATTTCCTTAATCTCGGAATCAATCTGTAGATTTTTATAAAAAACGAAGCCACCCATCAAAAAATATATTTCTTGATATCTACACGAATGGTGGAAAGATTTATTAGAGATTACATATTGCGTTCAAAATGGGGGTACCATGAAAAAAATAAAAAAAATTGGTAACCCCCATAGATATCATAAATTCATTATTATTTTTTTGGAAAACTAATGTTTAAGACAAGATTTTTTATGCATAGCACAAAGGGTAACAATTATTTATAAGCAATAATTACTAGCCTGAAACTTTGGCTAATAATTATTGCTTATAAATAATTGTTATCATAAATTCAGTTGTACAACTGAATTTATTTCCAGTGTTGCCCGAGATTTATGTTTTGTTATTATTATTATTATTGGATTTCTATAAAAAAAGAAATCCAAGCCGCCCGCGCCAGCTCGATATCTGCCCACCTAGTTATATTTATATATTAAAAAAATAGATATATTTCACATGTACAAAGCAGTTCAAAAAATAAAAGTAAAGAAAAGAGGTAGGTAATTAATATAGAAAAGATGTAGAAATAAACATCAAAACGAAAAGAGAACAATAAACAAAGATTACATTATATATATATATATATATATACAGGGTGTCCGGAAACTCGTAGTACAAGCGGGAAACTGGTGAATCTACATCACATTTGGAGTCGATTTTGTAGTATATTTTTTTTTTGATTTGAGCTTTCGTTATCGAGTAAATCGAGTTAGAAGTTCATTTTTTTTTTTTTTTTTTTTTTAATCAAATTCTTATAAATTATTACTGAAGATCAAAGTACCCAACTAATTAAAACTATTTGAAAGTAAAACAAATGAAGAAACTCGGATTTGAAGCATTATTTTGAAATCACCCTTCATTTAATCCGGTGTAATCATAAAATATTTCTGCTCTGCAGGGTTAAAACATCTGTTGTTCAACCCTAAACACCAGAAAAAACTTTAACCCAAAAATAGCCGAAAAATATTTTTTTTTGTTTTTTTTTTTTTTTTTGTGAAAATGCTCAAATCAAAAAACTTTATGTTTTTTTGGGTTCCCCATGTGGTGTAGATTCTCCAGTTTCCCGCTTGTACTACGAGTTTCCGGACACCGTGTATATATATATATATATATGTATAATGTAATCTTTGTTTATTGTTCTCTTTTCGTTTTGATGTTTATATATATATATATATATATATATATATATATCCAGCTACATTTGTTGCGTCCGACCCCTAAAAACTCCATAGCATTGCAGCGTCCACCGACTTACAGCGTCCGATATACGGACGCTACAATGTTTTGACGTCAAAATTGGCCAGAACGATGCTTACCCCATGTAGAATCGTATGGCGAAAATTTTTGTGGAAGCAAAAAATCTCTCATAATGTCTGGAAACGAATATTGAACGTTTGACATTTTGCCGACAGGTTCGCTACACGATGTATATATCGAGCAGTGTATGTTTTTATTCATTTCTACGATCTTGCCGCGTCCACGAAGTAATACAATTTTCGATACATAACGAAGATCGTGCTGCGTCTACGCATTACGTCGATAGTATTGCGTCCTCGAGACCGATTAGGAGTAGATATTATTTTATATCCATATCGACGGTCGTACTGCATCCACACATTACGTCGATAGTATTGCGTCCCCATGGCCGATCACGCTGAAATATTATTATGAATACATAACGACGGTTTTGCTGCGTCCACGCATTACTTCGATAGTACTGCGTCCCCGTGGTGGTTGAGTTAATCATCAGATTTGGCAACATAGGGTAAATTTACAACGGTGCCGCTTGACACTCAAAACTAAGAAGCGTCCTGCGTGGTTTTTAATGCATAACGACGATCGTGCTGCGTCCACGCATTACTTCGATAGTACTGCGTCCCCGTGGCCATTCGCGAGTACATTGTTGTATATTATTTGAGCGTTTGGTTGAGTAAATCATCAGATTTGGCAACATTGGGTTAATTTACAACGATGCCGCTTGACACTCAGAACTAAGAAGCATCCTGCGTGGTTTTTAATGCGTAACGACGATCGTGCTGCGTTTACGCATTACGTTGGTAGTATTGCGTCCGTTCACGAATAGATATTATTTTTAATACATATCGATGGTAGTGCTGTATCCACGCATTACATCGATAGTATTGCGAACCCGTGGCCGATCTAGATTAGGTATTATTTTTAATTAATGAAGACAATATTAGCGAAACTCAATCAAACATCTGAAAAATCTGAAAAAGGCACTGTCACATTTGGGACTCGAACCCAGGACCTTTGGTTTTCCAGGCCATGACTCTACCAAATGAGATAATGTGTCCCTTTCCGATTCGGTAATATTTACTGTAATATACTTCGACTGAGAATTATCAACAGAGTGGAAGTTACTCCCAGTATCGCCCGGGTGTAAGACCACCATTCAGAATTGAAACTTTGCTCCAAGTGGCTTTAGCCGTGTTTAGTGACTATATCTGAATAGTCAGGTACTTTCCCACCTTTGTCTTCCCCACCTTTCTCTTGCCCATCGCTTCCCCTTCCCCACTTACCTAGAGCCTCACAATATACCCCAATTGGGGATGCTATAGTCTCACTGGCTCCAGACTGGAGCAGTTGGGACTCTTGTGAGGAATTCACTATAAAAATAAAAATAAAACGTAATCTTAATTTTCTTAACGCATATCTTTATTGACTGCTATCTTTATGTATGATTGCAGGATTCAACTCGAACTAAATGCGTAAGCAGGTACCTAAGCGATTCCTTCAGAAACTTGATCAGGGTGCTTAGGGTGTGAACATCTTGGAATAATTATCGATAATAACATCAAATGGAAAAGTCAAATAAACTCCACAGTAGACAGAATGAGAAAACTCATCTTTATATTTTTTCGACTTAGAAATACTGTATCATTAAAAATACATAAAGATATTTATTTTGCACTTGCAAATTCTACACTACTACAATATATGGAATCGTGGCTTGTGGTGGGGGGTGGGGTGCATATAAATCATGCCTACTTCCATTTGCGACAATTCAAAAAATATTAATAAAAATTATCTTAAACAAGCCATATTACTATCCAACAATACATGTTTTCCAAGGTTTCCCAGTTCCCCCTCTCAAAAAAATTTATGACAAAAATACTCGTACATTAAGTAATAATAAATAATAATAATAATACTTGGATGACTTGTATAGCGCCGTTTTTGTGCAAAAACACCTCAAGGGCGCTGTACAAACTTATAATACATTTCTACAGTGATCTATGTTATTACTTAACTATTTATGGAGAAAATATACAGTACAATACTTACCTGGTAGGTCACTTGAGATTAACACTTAATTAACATTATCTAATTGTTTATTGGCGAAATTTAGATACAGGATTTAGGACTTCATTGAAAAATTGAATATAACTGGACTTTCTCTTAGGATTGGTATATTTAAGGATTGGTATATTGGAAGTACTTCAATTACATAAAGATTTCATTGAAAAAATAATATTCCACAATTAATTTTAAGCAAAATAATTATTTTTATTGGAGGACTAACCGTACCACTGGTTTGAACTACAACAGCACAACATCACTATTTAACGGTATAATTTTTTTTAATAAATTACTCCTAGATATATCTGAGAAAAATTATAACAGTTACAAAAAAAATCAATTTAAAATTCTCTAATACCACCTCATAACTTTTCTTATTGTTTGATATTATTTATTTTATTTTAGAGAAATCAACAGTTTACAATGTGGTTCATTTATATATGTGTAATTTACCTACCTGAAAAACTAATTACAGATTTCCTCAATATACTATTCTATAATGCATCTAAAAATTTAAACACTATACTTAAATTTATCTAAAAAATATTAAATTTATCGAAGAAAGCAAACACTTTGTGGCTTGACATTATACAAATGAAACAAATACATTGTTTTAAACCACTTTATTTTAATTTATATTTCGTCGACCGGTTTGGATTGAACCCAAATATTGTGTTAAATAAATATAAAGTGGTTTAAAAAGAAGTATTGTTTCGTTTTTTGTAAAAAATATAAAGTTATTCAAGAGGGAGATTATTATAACATGAGATTATTATAACAGGAGATTATTAAAACAGAAGATTATTATAACATAATACTACATAATATATGTCATTACATTTTATGCAGTTTTGTACACGTTTAATACATTATTAATTGAGTTTTTATATTTATTTTGGTTACATTGAAGATAGAATCAGAGAGAATGTTATTATACATATGTTGAACATATTCTTCTAAGACAAGAATTTTTATTTGAAATTTTTTTTTTTTTTATTGCCGGTAACCCGGGCGTTTATTGACATCAATATTTGTTTACATATTATGTGCGCTACCCGACTCACTAGACAATATCTGTTCTGAAATGGTTTTACAGTGTTTTTCTTTATGTAAATCGTTTACATGAGCGTGTGTGCCGTGTAGGTACTTTTCAATTCTGTTTAATAAACTCCACATATTATGTTTCTGCTTATCATTCCTAGGTATTATTTATAAATAACCTGTTTTATTACTTTTATTGTATTTTCTTGTAAGGTTATTAATAGTTTTTGTAATAATATTTGCAATATAAATATATGTAAAAATATATAGTTGTCTTTTCCTAAGCACAAGCATCTGATTTATCAGAAAAGTGATTGAAATATTATGTTGTAAATATTGTAACACTAAAGATGTTAGGAAATATAAATAAAAATATTTTTATTTTTAACATATTGATAATAATAAGTTTAGCTCATTAATTAAAATATTACAATTTGAGGTTAAACTAATTAAGTTAAATATAAAAACAGATATTATTATATTGAATACGTAACGACGGAAGTGCTGCGTCGATGGTATTGTATCCTCGTGACCGATCACGAGTAGATATTATTTTGTATACATAACGACGGCCGTGCTGCGTCCACGCATTACGTCGATAGTATTGCGTTCCCATGGCCGTTTGCGAATTTGTACATTTTTATGTATTGTTTGAGCCCTTGGTGAAGCAAAACGCTAGATTTGGCAACATTTAGTTCATTTACAACGATGCCACTTAGCACTCAGAACTAAAAATCACCCTGCGCGGGTACACATTTTTGTAAGATGGATTAAAGTAGACGGTAAATTGATGTCCCGATCTAAAAAGGTCCGACCGCCCTCTGCAATGGAGCGAACTGGCGCGTTATGAAATGATACATTTTTACTAAGGATATAGTTGTAAAAAAAAATGTCACACGCCTGCGCCCAGTAGGTACGTTTGTATACAAGATGCAACAAGATATTCATTCAAACTTCTCACTATCAATAGACAGTTTGTTGTCAGGTCTGGTGTGTTTCTGGATGCCAAAAAATAAAACACATATATAAATACATATATTTTTTATATACCGCACAAGAGTCTCAACCGCTCCCGTCTGGAACAACGAGACTGGCATCCCCAATCTGAGTACTAGGGTGAAGGTATTGGCGAGGGAAAGAAGATGGGGAAGAGAAATGTAGAAAAGTACCTGGATATTTATATCTGGTCACCAAACACGGCAAAAGCTTAGAAATAACGTTTCCATTCGGAATGGTTGTCTCACACCAGGGCGATACTGAGAGTATATTTCACTCTGGAACGTGTTGCAAACACACTTTAAATTATGTTTAATGTATTAATTGTGAAATAACACAAACAAATAAAAATTTATTTGGGCACGCCGGGTTTGAACGTCAGATTACGGGATTCGGATTGCGAGTCGAGAGTCTTACCTCTCAACCACAGATGCTGTAATTAATTAATTAATTCACTATGAACGTGAAAACTTCACTAGAAGAGTAAGAAATATTTTGTGTTGTTTATTTATTTGTTAATTTATTTATTACACCTAATAGACTTTTACATTCTAGTTTAATAGTTGAGTATCGCAGTTATTATAAATTCTTCAAAATTAAAACAATAGAGAAAACAAAATAGAACGAAAAAAAATAAAATGTTACAGCAAAAGCGTAAAATAAAATAAGATACGTTGGTAAAAATGATAAGAAGTCTCACATAAGTAGATATTCAAAATAAACAAAAGATTGCAAATATTATAGATGTCTATTTGTCTCCATATATAAAAGAATTAAAATAAACAATATTTATATTGATTATTTTTAAGGTGAAATATATCTCCCATATCAGAATAAGTCATGCAATCCTAAGGGGTTTTATAATATAAGGGGCATAACAACGGCTTAATGTACCTTTTGAAACTCTCAAAACAAATCCAAGAGTCTTAAGGGCCTTATATACGGAAGACGTAAAAATGAAATCGAACTTCAAAACGCCATGTAACAAACAAATAATATGCACTCGGACGCCAGAATAAATTATTTAGTATGGACGTGAAACCTTTATTAGAATAGTCAGCAATATACGTAAGACGTAACAATTGAATTAGAGTGAACGGACGTGAAACCTATATTAAAAGGAACCTTCAATATACAAAAAATATACACCCGGACGTGAGTATGTACGTGACGCTAGAAATGTATGAAAGTGTAATAAACATCAAAACCTACATTATTATGAATATTAAAAAAATATGATATTAGCGATTATTGTGAGTAAAACATAATGCAATATTCACAAAAACAATCTAAAAAAAAGAACTAGAAGTGCTGGACGCCCAAAGACGGATTTACGCACGGACGCAATAAATGTTGTGGGACCCATATATATATATATATATATATATATATATATATATATATATATATACATATACACATACAAGCTCAACATAGGAATACCCAAAAAAATGACTGTTTTTTTTACAGATAAATGGACATTTTACGGTTCCGTAGCCCACAGATGAGACAAACTAATAAAGAAGATGGTGGTTGAAGAAAAATAACGGCTTTGAACATATGATGACTTTTGAGGAAGGTCCTTATTGGACACCGGAAGTCTGATGAAATGTATTTACTTATATAGCCAATTGATGACAATATAATCCCAATTATTCCGGCGGAATTAGATAATGGAAATACTTAAACATTTTATTGATAAATTCATGGATTTATTAGATTTATTACCAATAGGGTTCAAGATGTTATTATCTCTATTCTTCAATAAATCAAGATTAAATCCATAAAATAATCAAATATATTCGCACGTTATTCTAGCTTATCCACCATTGTAATTTTGCAACATTCATTATTGTCCTTTGGGCACTGTTTATTTGGTAGATAGGTACTTAATTTTTCAGCGGTCTGTACATATACAGCATTACACCCTTATATTATACACCCTTTGAGCGGGTTCAGATGTTTCAATATTAGTTGATCAACTCAACACTTAGCATATTAGCTTATTGGCAAGTGTGAACTAGCGATGTGTAGGTTCAGCCGGATTGAGTCCTTGAGCCCGAGTCCTTTGCGGGAAGCGGGTCCTACTCCCACTCCTTTTCGTAATCAACCACTCCCAGAGAACTCGGTCTGGGAGTCGGACCCGAATGCCTCCAATCAACGACTCCCAGAGAACCCGGACCCGAGAATGCCTCTAAGGACTTGGACTCGGACCCGAATGCCTCTAATCAACAACTCCCAGAAAACTCGGACTCGGGGTCTCGATTCGAGATCTTACTGATTTTATTTTTCAATGCTTTTTATGTCTTATGAATAATACGGGGGGATTTTGCGATATTGCTGATTCTTTTAACTGTTTGTAACAATTTGTATAATTTAATTTTTCAATTCGCAATTTAAAAAAAAAATATTACATTTTTTTATGTTCATTTTTTTTTATGTTTTATCTTGATTTAAAAAATTCAATACGAAGATATTTTGAGTTTATTTATGATTCTTTTGACTGTTATGCCTATTTGTACATTTTTTTTTTCGGATTCAGAATTTAAAAAAAAACTTACTGATTTATTATTTTTATGTTCAATTCTTATGTTTCTTTTGTTTCATGATCTTGTTTTAAAAATCAACACGTTGGCATTTTGAGATATTGCCGATTAGTTTAACGGTTTTTATGTAAAATCTCAATGATTTATCGCAATTCTTTGATGTTTTATATTTTTATTTTAGCCCCTCATATTTGTAGGCGCTAGGTACCTACTGTAAGTAAAAATTATTGTTTTATTTTAAAGTTTTATTTTAATTATCGTTCACTATTTTTATTTTTTGTGTTATTAAAAATACAAATTTCAGTGGTGTCTGTCTGTGTATCCGTAACTCTGGTTCAGTGAACTCTAGAATATGGATTTGCTTTGATTTTAAAAATTGGAACTGATTGTCAACTGGTATTGGAAAGATTCAGACAAGCGATAAATTAGGTACCAAGATTATTTTATTCAATAATTGTTTATTTAAAATGGCTATCTTTTGTTAAAATTTTTTAGCTATGTCGTAATAGTGTTCATTCGAAAGGCAAATTTCTGGCAAATGTTTATTTTTAATGATCCTGAGACATATATATGTATATATTTGTGAAACCAAAAGGAAAAATATACAAATCAATTATATAATATACACAAATCCTACAATAATATATTGAACAAAGTGTGTATGTATTGTAAAAGTAAAAAAAAATGGACTGGAATAAATAGATATTAAAACATGTTGTTAATTGTTAAAATTTTAATAGTTCAATGCTGTACCTAACTACTTCCTGACTTTGTTTTTAAAACATCTCGCCTTTACTGAGTTTCATTTGATAGAGGCTTCGACCAAGTACCTTTATCTATATCGATGGACAGAGATTATGAAAACGACAAATTCTCAACGACAACCGAAATTTATGTTACTACATTTGATTTATTACTGCTTAACCTAATACTACATCCGTTACGGCCTCGCATTAGCCGTAGCCCAATCAGCTGGAACACGACAAGACACGAATGGATTTCGTTGAACTTCGCCAAAATGTAAACTGCACAACTCGCGACTCGGGTGCGATGGGTGACGGGATTGACTCCGTGTTCTCGTGTGGGTCCGAGTTCTTGTGCGGGTCCTTGTCCTGCTACGGGTCCGAGTTCTTTCGCGGGTTCTATCCGAGTCCGAGTGCCGAGTCCTTGGCCGGACCCGTGCGTCCCGGTAGTCGCCCAGTACCCAGTCCGCACCCAAGAACTCGGACCCGGGACCCACTCCAAGAACTCGAGTTCTTTTAAAAGGAAGCAGTCCTCGGATGCCTCCGGAAAAATGCAGAACTCACCCACCTCTAGTGTGAACGCTCTTTTAACAAAGTTTTTAGTTAGAAATCTTGTTGTTCAATAAAAGTTGATCAACTAAAATTGAAACGTGTGAACCCGCAATAGCTAATAAGCTTATGGTAAATCATTATACAATATTGATAATTTTTATTATAAAATGTTTCTGCTAAGTAATTATACACGGTGTCCGGAAACTCGTAGTACAAGCGGGAAACTGGAGAATCTACACCACATGGGGAACCCAAATATACATAAAGTTTTTTGATTTGAGCTTTTTCACAAAAAAAAAAAAAAAAAACCAAAAAAAAATTTTTTTTAGGCCATTTTAGGGTTAAAGTTTTTTCTGGTGTTTAGGGTTGAACAACAGATGTTTTAACCCTGCAGAGCAGAAATATTTTATGATTACACCGGATTAAATGAAGGGTGATTTCAAAATAATGCTTCAAATCCGAGTTTCTTCATTTGTTTTACTTTCAAATAGTTTTAATTAGTTGGGTACTTTGATCTTCAGTAATAATTTATAAGAATTTGGTAAGTTTTTAGATTCTCACGGCCAAAAGCATTTTTGTTGTTTGTTTTTGGGGTGTTATGCCGTGTTGCGCTAACTCCTTCTTTAGCCGACGTTTCGGACAGCGTTGCAGTGTCCATCATCAGGGCAGATCCGGTAGATCCGAAGATGTTATAAGAATTTGATTAAAAAAAAAAAAAAAAAAAAAAAAAAATCAACTTCTAACTCGATTTACTCGATAACGAAAGCTCAAATCAAAAAAATATATACTACAAAATCGACTCCAAATGTGATGTAGATTCACCAGTTTCCCGCTTGTACTACGAGTTTCCGGACACTCTGTATAAAATACTAATTTCGGTTGACTATTTGTCCTGCGTAACTATTGTTCCGTGAACTAGAATTTGCTTTGAGTTTAAGTGTTATTTTCAAAATTGGAACTGATTGTGAAGAATTCAGACAAGCGATAAACTACTATATAATTCGGCGACCTTGAGGAGATTTTCAAATAAGGAAGTTGAGTCCATTTTTTTTATTTTTTTTTATCAATGTTCGCATTCAAACTTAAATACTGGTATTTTTTTTTTTTTTTTTAAGTTTGTTTTCATAATTAAATTAATTCTCAAAGTTTAAATTTTATTAAGCCCGCCAAAACGAGCGGAATCCGAGCGGTAAGAGGCGGGGTGTGGTGTGACGTCATTCGAACTGTGAAAACCACGTCGCTTAAGCATTTTGTATGGAAAAAATTTTAATTCTTCAACAAGGAATTCCAGTAATTTTTTTACCAATGTTAACCGTCTATTAGAATTTATGTTATTAAAAAAAAAGAAAATTGATTAAGATTTCATAGTTAAATTAATATTTTAAGTTAGAATATTTGCTTTTCACGCCCGGTACGGTATTCCCGTCGATATTTGTTGAGGTGCCCCGTGCGAATTCAGGACCACCGCGCAGAAAAGTAAAGACCAAAAGTAAAATAACGGTTTACAGCCCAGTTCACTGTGAGACTTTTTTGGGCGGCCGGCGGCCTGAAGTGTATCACATGTTATGTGACATGTATACTAATAAAAACTTCTAAGTTATGCTATAAACAACTATTATTATAAAGCACTATACGAATATGTATCTTTAGAAATCCATTTCATATAATAATAACAACAAATACGTACATATATTTGACATATCCAAATAAACGTTTGGCCTATACACCTCTCTCATCTAAACCGACCATCTCTCATGTAATAGAAAGAGATGCACCATAGGTGATCCGTTGTACATACAAGTCACGACACATGTGACGTCAGAATTCTTTCGACCAATCGTGGAGCGTATACAGTCTATTGCTATTGAATGCTTTTTCAAGAACGTTTAACTAATTCTAAGAATAATAATATAGAAATATATTTATATATTTAGAATCGATATTTTTTGATCTACATGAACATATTTTTTATTAGTCAAAATATTTTTCACTCAACTTCCTTATTAGCCAAATATTATTATTATTATTATATATTAACAGAAAATTATTTTAATTGTCGTTTTCAAAATTGGAACTGATTTGTCAAGAATTCAGACTGTCCAGTGATTTTTCACGGGTCTGCGATAGTATATTTACTCTAAAGTGAGTCAGCGCTTGTGAATATTTTTAAAGAAAGTTTAATTTGCATACATAATAATATATTTATATCTCTGTTATTTTCTCATAAGGTTGGGTTATTTGGCATAAAGCGCACTTGAGGTGAACCTCAAACCACAAAATCGTGCTTTATAAATGAACTATTATTGTAATTACACAGACTCGATAATACTATCTTCGTTTAAAAAAGAAAAGTCCCAAACATGTCACACCAAATAAAACAATGACACTGATACAAGAATGATGCACTTTACCTTTAAATAGATTATCCTGCAGCTCTATCACAACTCGCAAACCAGCTAGACATTATTCATACATTTTATGAATGACGTCTGGTTACAATGACGTGTAGTTACAATGACGTGTAGTTACAATGACTCATTGTCACCAGCAGATCTATGAATCTATAAATAACATCTCTGAATACATCTTGTGTCTAGCACATTATATTTATTATTGTACTTATTAATTAAGAATGGAGTCTTATTGTTTCAATTATTGACACTTTATCGGGATTTAAAGGGGTTCAGATTGAAGACCAATAAAACAATATTATTTATGTTATCATATTTTATTTTTCATACAAAAATATCAACTAGAACTAAAATAGTTTAGTGTCAGGTGACAATAATTTGGTCCATTTCTCATGCAAAATAGATTATTGAAATTTCCTACTGTAACATCATTTTGCATTGTGTCCAAGTGAAAGATTACAATATGGAACATTACAAAAAAAGCATTTTGAAAATATTCAAAAAATAATATGTAATAAAACAATTATTTAGCAGAAATTTTCATACATATTAACATTATTTTTTATTATTCCTATTTCTAAACTCTAGTATAGCAACAAATCACAGAAATATTTATGTATTGTAAAGGAAACAGACACCTAAGTTCTTCCTCCAATCTAATTCTACAAAGTAAAAATCTATCTTAATAAGTGTATCAGATTATAAATTGTTAAATAATGGTGAGTTCTTTGACAAAACCAGGGCTGAAACCAGGACAAAAGTAGAATAACTTTGGCCCTAAGCTTAATATTTAAAATAAAAAGCATTATCATTCACTTCCGAGTACATCCCTGTTTTAGTTAAAATGGAAAAATATTACAATAATTTTACCCGTTCATTACCGAGGTGACAAAATACTTCATCCCAGATCTGCTCATTGACATAGAATAAAATATAAAAGATTGACTTTCGTTAACCCAAGAGTGATCAATATAGTGCTAAGAAGAGATGTCAAACGAAGTGATCAGCGGGTATAATTGAATGTAAATGAAGGTTTCATCTAGATCTTTCTATGTCAATGATTGAACTTCTCTAAACAGCGAATAAATAAATACTATTCCTAAAAAATGAACATTTATAAAACAAATGATCTAATACTGCTAGGTGCGTCTTCCGTCTGAAAAGATTCTATAAATTTTATAGAATTCTAAGACTAAAAAACACAAAGGCAAGATGAATATTAGCGTGAGAAGAAATATCGACTACAAACACGGAAAGCATTATTTATTTTCTAAATATCTCGATATACATAATATATATATTTTTAGATCTAGCTTGATACTCCCTAGTGTATTCATAGAGGGCAAATTTAATGCTAATTAATGCATTTTCTGTATTTCATAATAAAGCACAAACATTAATTCCAATGGGAATAAACTACATGGCGGATTATTGAAATAATCAAATAAAAATTAAGTTTCATTAATTTGTGTAAATCAAATAACAAGGTATTCTAGTTAAGTACTTAAATCAATAAGTAATTATACCATAGTTCTACGGGTGTAATATTTGTCCATCCAAATACTAGCGTAATATCAGAACGGTAATGTCTGTATTGCTAACGGCAAGCAGTCGTATAATTTTTATATGTACAAATGTTCACAGAGCGCTAATAAAACAAGGGTCAACACTTAAAACATACAAATGAAACAAATCTTGAGTTATTTCCATAGATTGTTTCAAGACTAAGGATAAACAATAATTAAAATTAATTGTGGCACATTGTTTGTATTAAAATCTTTTAATATCATTACTTAAACCCTGGGAATGCAGGACTTTTTTCTACAACCTAGGTAGTATAATTTTCAATTCATTTATGAAATCAAGATGCTAGCCATATCTCTGAACCAATCATAACTAAAGAAGTAGTCACTAATTTCAACCGATGAAATACAAGCAATTACAGAGAATTTAGTGGGAACGTGAGCACATATAAAGGGTTAAAGACAGATTTGTCGTTTACATTCAGTTCTGAAACAATCTCTAAAATGTTAGATAATCAGATCACACCATGTTGATTTCCTTTGGCTTGTAGCATGAGCTCTCCTTCATGAGCCTGTCGATGTCGTCGAACTCGTAGAATACTGTGAACTCGGTGGGGCTGAGTCCCTCGAAGGTGTTGCAGACGCTGGATTTGAGATTATAGAAGAAGAGCGGCTGGCCGCGCTCCTTGAAGTCGCCGGTGAGGGACTCGATGACGCGGGCGGCCGTGTAGTCCGCTCCGTAGATGTGTGTGCAGTCGATGACCACAGGCAGGGACTGGCGCATGGAGTACTTAGTGACAAGGCGGCGCACGTAGTGGACAGACGGGAAGATTAGGCAGCGGTCGGGGGTCAGCATCAGGTACTGGTCTCCGGCACGGCTCTGAGAAAAGGAATTATATTTGTAAGTGAGTTTTACTTTTTACTTATAATATCGTAAATATGTAGTTTTTATTGTTTATTGATAATGAAAAAGTTTTACCTTACAATAAAACTTATATTATGTACTTAGCTTTATTTAAAACCTATAAAGTGAGATAAACATTACCATTTTGCAGCCAAATCGACGTTTCTTACCAATTTCGTGTGTAATTCTTAGTTTAAATCTCCCGCCAATGTCACCTGCTAGTTCCAAATGCATCCTTGAGGCGGCGCCAGTAGTGGGACGCCACTAGTGACGCTATAATTTCAAGCTTCATTAGATCTCATCAGGCAGCCCTTGCCTAGGTTTTAAATAAAGCTAAGTACATAATATAAGTTTTATTGTAAGGTAAAACTTTTTCATTATGTAGCATAGGCTTTATTTAAAACCTATAAAGTGAGATATTGTTTGTTATCGCCTGGTGACATTATGCTAATGTGAATCAAATATAATATTTAAATTTATTTGCTAAAAAGAAAATAGGGGCAAGATTTCCAGAAATCAGCTAACCAGTTACAGAGGTTGAAAAAGGTCAGCAACAGATGGGTCGGTGTTGACTCGGCCAGCCGATTCTGCAATTTCCCTTCTATAGAACTTGGCAAAGGTATTGGGACTTCTCCAGTTACCACGCGACAGTATATCGTCCAGCTTATATTTCTGCAGCCAGTTCAGAGATGCCACTGCTGAACGGATGCTGCCAGGTGGATCCTCTACACCAGCATCCCTGAGGACTGCCCTAATCCAACCTGCAATTACTGCCCTGGAGGCCGCTTTCACTGTCCCACAAGTTGTAATAAATAGGCTAGGTAGTATCGCCTGCGCTCTCCGTTCCTTAGACAGTTCTATGACCTTCTCCGTCCAATAGACAGGGTCTATGTTCCTAGACTCCGAGCGAGCCAGTCTCCACCCTGATTGTTGCCAGTCTGCCGAATCTGTCTTGCCACCAAACACTGGCCAAATGGAGATGCCTTCACTGTCCACTGACAATCTTTCAGCTGTGCAATGGAGCAATGTGAGATCGTGGACTCGGCGCCCTGATGCCAAAAGCAGGATGGTGGCTGCTCTCCTTGATGCTTCAAAGAGAGTAATATGTTGAGGCAAATTCTTCTCCAGCCATGATGATACAACCCTCGGGTCCCAAATGGGGGGTTTTGAAGGCCTTAGTCTAGCTAAAGATATCCCTTTTAATATCTTCTTCACTATCGGATTGGAGCTCAGCTCTCTATTGTCTTCGGGAGAGCCTAAGGTACACACCACTGACTTGTGAACTAAAATGGTACTCAGCGATAGCTTTTCTCTGATGTGTAGATCGGCTAGGAACCTGGCTAAGTCTTCAGCTTTGGGACGCGTGGCATCAAGCTGATTCTCTGACGCCCAGCGCTGCCACCTCCGCCATGCCGGAGCATAAGTGCGAAGGGTAGAACTTCTCCACCCGGATCTAAGAAGTTCCTTCTGCTGACTTGACCATCTTGTTAGGTTTTTGTCCCACCCCCACAAAGCCAAATCTCCAGAGTGAAGGACTCTACTTGAGGAGGGGGTTTGTTGGTCCTGGTGTCTATCAGTGCTTCTCCTAGATTGTGAATCGTAAGAGGTGGACCCAAGGCCCGACACTTCAGATCCGCTCTCCAAAATGCCCTTTCCCAACGAGGAGCCACTACCAAGTATAATCCCCTTGCTCTGTTCAGGTGGCAAAGAACCCTCGGCATGAGGCACGGGGGAGGGAAGATCCAAGCCAGCTGATGGTCCCAGTCCCTGCTCCAAGCATTGTGGTAGTCTGCCTCGTCGTCCTGAAAATCAAGAGAAACATACCTTTGAACCACATGCGCTGTCCTAGAGCCAAATAGGTCTATTTCGGGTCGTCCCCATTTCCTGAATGCTACCTCTGTGAACGAGGGTAGCAAGTGCCATTCGGGTATAGCACGATGACGAGATAGACAGTCCGCTACTTCATTGAAACGACCGGGTAAGTATTGTGCTGTCATGGAGACACAGTGTTTATCCAAAACATCTAGCACTAGTCGAGTACAGCTCAGGAGTTGAGTTGATCTGGTACCACCCTCCTTGCGGAGATAAGATACGACAGACCTGTTATCCGACTGGATCAGAAGACCCGAGCCAGATAGCTCAAGCACGTGAGGAGACAAGGCAGCCAACACGGCGAGCATCTCCTTTACATTGGAGTGAAGATTCAGCTGGTCATCAGCCCACACACCGCTGAGAAGCTTTTCGTCCAGCTGGGCACCCCAACCCTGATCAGAGGCATCGGTTGTTAGGTAATGCTCAAACAGCGGCAGATGTATAGGTGACGTCAGGGTGAGCGATCGAACCCACCATCTCAATTCCCGAGCGGTAGCTGCCGGAATTGGTGATGACTCCCAAGGGTGGTAGTGTCTGAGTCCTAAGCACCCTTTCTGTATGTGCCGGCTGTTGAGCCTGCCTCTTGGAACTGCAAAACTAGCAAAGTTTAAAGAGCCCAAGAGGCTGCGCCCCTTATCTAGTGACCACCTACCTGTCTGAATAAAACCCTTTAACAAATAAGATAGGGCTGAAACCTTGTTCTGAGGGAGAGACTTTTCATTAGTTAGAGTATTCCAGCTGATACCAAGAAATTGAACTTGTTGTGATGGTTCTAATATTGACTTATCAAATTGTATATGCCATCCCAAGCCTTGCAAAAACTCCACCATTTCAATAGCCTGCTGTTTTAAAGTAGGCAGGCATTGGTTTACTAATAAAAAATCATCCAGATACACTAGAATTCTCATCCCTCTCTTCCGCAGTTCCTGCGCTACCCAGTTAGTGAAGGTTGCGAATGCCTTAGGTGCGGTGGCCAAGCCAAAGGGGAGGGATGTCATCTGCAAGAGTTCATTCCTATAGATAAGTCTAAGGAAACATCTATGCTGCTCACTCACAGGTACATGAAAGTAAGCATGTGTGAGGTCCACTTTAACCATCCAGTCATTCGGTTGTAGAAAAGTAGGAACTCGATAAACGTTTACCAGACGAAATTTACTGACAGTCAGAAAATTGTTTAAATACTTTAAGTTAAAGACCGGCCTCTTTGAGCCATCTGATTTGGGGACCAGAAACATGTTAGAAATAAATGAGGGAGTGGCAGGTGCCGACTCTAAAACCTTAAGGGCTTTGAGTTTTTCTATTTGTTCTGTCATTGCCACAGAAGTCTTAGTGGTGAAAGGGGAGTTAAATAAATCAATATTATTATTTAGTGGAGGTTTTGATGAAAATGGAATTCGGTAGCCATCTAACATCTTAAGGATGATAGTAGGGGCGCCAAGGTTCCTCCACTTACCTGCGAATGAGCGCAACTGACCCCCTTGAAAAGAGGGCCCACTGTTAAAACCTCTTACGGTCTGGCTTCCCTGCTCTTTCCTTGGGCCGGAACCTACCTCGGGGAGGGAAAGCTTTAGCGGCTCTACGGGCTGGTTCCGGACCTCGACTCTCAGGGTGCTCCCTTCTCGCGATGGTTCTTCCCTGCTGTACTCTAGGACGAAAGGGCTGCGAGCTCTGCACAGTCACAGGTTTAACGGGTGGAGCTGGTCGCGACGTGCTAGGCTGAGGAGCGAGGCACTTCTTCACTCCCCCCAACTTATCCAGCTGGGCCGACAGGAGGTTCGGGTCAAAGAGATATTCCGATGTGGGCGGAATCTTCCGTAAGGCATCTCGGACGTATCCGTCACTGATGCCTCGCAATGCCCCCTCTCGTCGATACTCAATGTGGCTAGCCCGTTTTCCGCAGACCATCTGCATGATGTCTTTGGACACCTTCTGGGACTCAGACCCCGCCGCGAAGAGAGACTGCACCTTCTCGAAGAGAGTGGAAGTGCTCAGCTTCGTGCCCGGTTCCGCACTCCAGTTGACCAGCTCCTGCAAGGAGGCCTTCAGGAGATCAGCCTGCAGGGAAAGAGCATTGGTCAGGGAGCCGCAGAAGGAGTCCGTTGACGTACTGGCCGATTCCTCCTGAGCTAGGCGCTTCAATTCAGGGTTCAATGCCAACATTGAGAAGAGAGGGGTTGCGGCATACGACTTCTGGATCTCGAGGTAGCGGACATTGTTCCAGTTGGCCGTCCCCAGATGCTGAAGGAGCTCCACTTTTTTCACCCTCCCTGGGTCGGCCGATGGTATCTTCGGCTGCTTTAGGTCAGTTGTCCACTCCCCGAGATCCAAGTCACGAGACGGCTTATTCGGATGGACGAGTCCCATTCCCAAATCTCCTGCCAATTCCTCCCGAAGCGACGCAGGGGTGTCCAGGGAGATGCTGTCCTCGTCATCGTCATCCGAGGCGCCACGGACGGGAGCCTCCGAACGCTTTTCCAGCAGCAGACGCAACATTTCCTGCATCTGGGACATCTGCTGCGTTAATACGTCAATTCGCGGGTCGGCGGGAGCTAATTCACAAACCCTCTGCCTCTTGGCTTTGCCTTCGCCGTAGACCCTCGGACGCTTCCCCCGCGTGTCCGTGTGAATCACCTTCATGACTTCCGCCCTCGAAAATTCGGCTTCCCCGCTCTCGGAACGTTCGGAATCCGACATAATCACGAAAATACAAAAAACACTAAACAAAAACACACGAAACTCTATAAATCGCAATTTTACGGAGTTCGAACAGTCACACTGTTAATAACCTCGAAAAAAATATGTAAATTTTGCGCAAATACTGAAAAACAGGTTATTTTACGGTATTTGATGTTTGTAAACAAACCAAACGTGTTTGACCTTCGCAAAATAAATGCTAATGAAGCTTGAAATTATAGCGTCACTAGTGGCGTCCCACTACTGGCGCCGCCTCAAGGATGCATTTGGAACTAGCAGGTGACATTGGCGGGAGATTTAAACTAAGAATTACACACGAAATTGGTAAGAAACGTCGATTTGGCTGCAAAATGGTAATGTTTATCTCACTTTATAGGTTTTAAATAAAGCCTATGCTACATAATGTAGTTTATAAATTTTTTTTGTAGTTTATAAATTTTTTGTAGTTTATAAAGTTTATATTTTATAAATATGTAGTTTTTATTGTTTATTGATAATGGCCTCAAAAGCCGAAACAGCTGTCACATTAAAAACTGCAAAAATAACAGAAATACTTGCAGAACTTAATAATTATTATAACATTATTAAATTTGATTTATTTTAAATTTATTTAAAAAAAAAAAAAAAGTAAATATGTAGAGTAAAAGCTTGATAATCTGTCACCAATAACACCAGCATGATCTCTGATTAAGCGTCAAATTATTTTTGGAAATATCTGTGAAAAATGTGTTAAAATCAAATATTTGATTCATTAAAGAACTGAGATAATGGCATCTATATTTTTTTTAGAACTGATGATTGCATTGAACATTTTACAATTCCGCAACAAAAGCGTTACAATTCAAAATTTTTGAGTTAAGCCTGTGACAGACTACGCTATATTTGCGGGGCTTAGCACATTTCATCATATCGCTCGCCATACATTCCCATTGGAGTGTATGGTGAGCGATGCGCTGAAATAGGCAAAGCCATGATGCCTATAGTGTAATGTGTCGCCTACCATACCATAAGGTTAAACGTAATGTATGTTATAACTAAGCATTCGTAGATGGCGTAAATTTAATTATTTTATGAAAATACACTTTTTGCAAGCTATGCTTTAAAATATTAAGACAAATTATATGTGTGCGCCCGTACGTAGTATGAATAAAAATAAATAGTTTTCTATAAAAAATGTAAAAAATTAAATAATCGTAAACTATGTTATTTAATATAAAATAAGTTCCTTATGTGTGTATTAAATAGAAAATATGAAAGATTTAATTAAAGGGATGAGATTTAAATAGAAAAGCTGAAGAAAACTTTAATTTAGTCGTCCACCAGTTTCGAATATGATATGGAGAAATTTTTAAAATAGTTTTATGGTAAAAGTTACTTACAGTGAGGGTCTCCACAGAGATTTTGGGCCTGGCAGCGTGGTAAAGGATGAAGACAACGTTGACACCGATGCCGAGCAGGATACCGACTTCCAGGGGCAGCACAAGGCAGAAGATGAAGGTTCCAATTCCGGGAATGAGGTCAGATTCTGCAAAAGAAACCACTAATTAACACAACAAATACTTTTTACTCAGAAGAACTCATTTAACAAAATATTATGAAAACATTAAAACAGCAGCTCTCTCGTTGTACCATTTATTTGTAGATGCAATTTACAGTTCATTTTGAAATACGGTTTTAATCAAATGTTATTGAAGTTGAAAACGTAGCCACATTCAATTTTCTTGTTTACCAACTGAAGCATCCAGCGCTGCCCCGCTGTATTCTACTTTAAGGAGTGGGAAAATGTGATGGGGGTAGTTCATTTTAAATCTCATATAGACAGTGAACTTCATCTTCTTTAGGTCAAGTGTGCAATAGTTCATCAATTTTGGAATAAAACTGTAGATTTGAATAAAAAACGAACCCACACCACCTCACCGGGACACTCTTCTTTATAACATACTTATGTACAGTGTGTATCAGCATGTATGCAAAGGATTTTAACTAGCGATTCTTGAGCGTATTTGGAGTAAATAATGTAGATGTCATTCACCATATGATAATTTTTTTTTTCTATTAAACTATTAAAAAATAATAAATTCCATCACACCATGCCACTGGGTAGTTGGGAACAGCCAAGCGTGGGTCACGTGATATGTACTCTGTCTCGTTCCAGCAGTGTCGTAAAAGAGGAGACAGAGCGCGTATCACGTGATCGCAAATAGCAGTTGGGATCAGTGTAGCAGTGTGATCAGCGTACGATAGAATATGTATTTTTTTGGTTTTAATTGAAAAAAGATATCATTGGACAGCAAAATGCAATTACATTTTTTACTCCAAATTGCTTAGGAATTGCTGGTTAAAATCCTTCGGGTACGTGCTGTTACATCCTTTATAGATGATGTTGAAATGTGTATTATCTAAGATTATATTATACTACATATTTCATTTGCATTTATAAACATCAAATTGCTTCAGGTGTATGCAACGGAACTAGCCAGTTCTTCTACAAAGGGACGCAGTGGAATCAGGCAGTAATAAGTTAGGATATTTTTGAAAAAGCTACTTACTCTTGGACCTCCACATAGGCTTGACGACATGGACTTCCACCATGAAGATGACAGCTGCGATGATGACAGCGGCCAGTGAGGATTTGGGAATGTAGGCAAAGTACGGCGTGAAGAAGAAGAGTGACATAAGCACCAAAAGTCCTGAAGACAAAGAAAACAACAGATTAGAATCAGGAAACAATAATGTTCGAAAATTCATAATAACAATTTATTGTTATCATCATTGATATTTGTTTTATGTACCTACCCAATACCTGAAACCGGAAAAATAAAAACTTAATTGATTGTTAAACTTTAGATGGTGACTAAACTGAATAATAACTTTGTCTAATGAAAAACATAATACATTTCCAAAGGCTAATGAAATAACGAAATGGAACATATAATAAAATTAGCAATCCATTTTTATTAAAGAAAATGTGTTTATGACACCAATACTGTTGCAATAACTAAAAACACAGTGTCTGCCTTGAGGCTCTCAAGGAAGACACTGTGTTTTTATTTACCATAGCAGAATAACTGGAATGGCCAAATTCACTCTCAGATTTAGTTACTGGCCAGATTTGGAAAAGATTTGACAAAAACGCAACCACTTTTTTACAAAATCTGCTGCGATATTGGATTTGCTGCTTGGATTATAGTTGGTGGGTAGATGGCGCCACTAGGTTCATTTTACAAAAATTGACAGTGTTAAGAAAAATATCATATCATTATTATTATCGTAATATGGAGGCCTATTACGACTTTTATTGATATCCTGTTAAACATCTATTCTAACTAGGGTTGCCAGATGTCCGGTTGTCCGGTCTAGAAAATTTTGGAAAACCGGACAATATCACTCACGAGATAATTTACAGAGCAAAAACCGTGGCGACTCTGGCGGGTGGTAGTAAGACTAGCTCAAATCTGTTGGAAATTGTACAATATGTGTGCAGTGTTCCTGTCCCCAATGCCTTCGTAGAAAGAGTTTTTAGTGTAATGGGTAATGTATGGACTGACAAAAGAAATTGTCTAGGTGTAAATACCATAAAAAGCGAATTTTGTGTTTTCTTCAATTTAAATGTCAGTTGCACTGGATTTATAGAGAAAATTTCAAGCAATAAATGATTATTTAAAGCAGTAGCATCTAGTGCCAAATATGTTAAAAAGTGATTTTTTGCTTACCAGATTACCAGCAATAGTAATAATAAATATAAGTTTTAATGTTTATTATACCTAGCTCTCTCATTAAAAATTTAGGCGTATTAGATCTATCAAAAAATTTATATATAAAGATGCAAAAGTCGGTAATTTTGAATACATGTAGGATAACGAAAGATTTTTTAAATATTTATGTTGAGGGATCAGTAGGATTTATAGGCCCTGTTAGAAGTTCTACCGAGCCGAACCCTCTGATATGAAAATATCTGGAGTCGGTGAATTTTTTTTTCCCATTTGATCTCTGGTGAGTTGACGTGTTGTTATTCTTGTATTGTTTTGTATTTATTTTACTTATATAATGCACTTGCATAGTGTTGATTGACTAGCTGATCATTTGTGGAAAAGTGAGTGGAAGGGTTTAGTTTTTCCTATGGGGAGGATTTAACCCGGACAACAAAATCGGAAGCATAAAAATAAAGTTTTAATGTTTACTAAGTGTTTCATTGTGTTCACCCTCAGAAATTTTCTCTCTTTGTTTTGGCCAAAATCAAAGGCGTTTATAACTATCAATGGACCCATTTGATTTTCGACAAAGTACACGGTTGTTGTTTTTCACATGTCAAAGGGTCGTTTTTACGACACGTTCTTGTGCTCTATAACTTGGCTGTAGAGTAATTTGTTTACCGATTACTTTCGTTAAAATTCGCTCCACACAGCATCCCGAACGATGACATAGACCCTGAGGGATACCTGCGGGCCTTCAGTGGTGAGTTAATATTAAAAAAAATAACGAGACAAATGTATTAATTAGCAACAGGTGAAATTTAGAAAAATTATCCAATAATGAAGAGTATTTGGTGTGCCAACAACTGACCTGTGTAGAGTCCACCCATGGGCGTCTTGACCCCCGAGGAGTGGTTGACGGCAGCACGAGCGACGGAGCCGGTGGACGGGTAGGCCTGGAAGAAGGAGCTTCCGATGTTGCTAACCCCCATGGCTAAGAGCTCCTGGGTGGCGTCCACTGTCTTTCCATTTGCTAAACAAACACATGTCATTAGTTTCTCGAATGGAGCGCAAATACAGTCACTTATTTTGTAACCTTGAAAATATGAAATTAATAATTAATTAATATTTGTTAATCTTTATTGTCGGAGTTCATATTTTATATTCCAATATTTACTGTCTTACTAATTAGATTCTTACACGCCCGATTAACGTTGGTGTGGTAAAGCCGGCCTTGAGCCTAGTTTAAACCCATTTTATTCAAATAAATGCCATGGTAATAAGTCAAGTTTTTCACTGTTCTCACCTTACATATCTAGTAATATGTAAGGCTGTTAATGTTTAATTTTACTCAAGAACAATTACGTCACGATACAATGTACAAGAATTTCCAGAAATTGCATTGCAACAACACTAGACACAGTGGAGTGCTATGACCATTCTTTCAATTATTTTTTTCCACAACTGTAAATGTGTTTTTTTGGTATTTCTATAATTATGGGTCTGAAAATATTTTGCTTTTATTCCTAATTCCAGGTTTTTGTATAAAAACGGTGATATTATTTCACGATGGATATATTTTTTATCAGTTTAAATAAAAAAAAATACCAAACACAAATGGATCAATCTCGAAAATTATAAAAAATAATCACGGCGCGCTTCTGCTAGACATGCTCGTTAACATTTATTGACCTGAATAATATAATTCATTTGTCAGAAACAACTGTACAAATAATATCAATTATATTCTTTGCGCATGTGTTTTAGTTATCACGGCCAATCTATTGAATTTCTAGAATGCAATAAAATTTTATCGCAATGATAATGGTAATAAAAATACGCCATGACAACTGCAATTTTAGTTGAATATGTAACAGAGGCAGTACAAGATGAGAGCTAGCAAGTCTGTTATCTAAAGAGTCTATATATGAGTCCAAACTCTTCAGAAACTCTTCGAAGACTTCAAAGAATGGGTAGAACCTTACAGAAAGCTTTGCAGATGGCGATATTCTCCAGGAGTCCAATGAGGGGAACAACGATGAGACCAGATCCAAGATCGGAGCACATGTCGAAGAAGCCAAAAGTGGAGTTATCCTTGGTGTAGCTGAACGCTGGAGCCTTCACTTCAGGGAAACCGGGGGGAATGTAGCCTGCAAGAAATAAACAACTGATTAGATACTTAAGTAAGTGCTTATATTTGTAAGTGCTACTTGTAATTAATTGTATAGTTCATATAGACTTAATGCTTCCTCTAGAAGTTACTTAATCAGTCCCTATCACCTGCTCAGGTGAGTACTAGTCACTTCCTGTATACCAAACACTCTCATGTCAAATATATATTGTTGCACTTGAGTGCAGTTAATCAATAGAGATATTCTGTATTAAAATTACATTATTCTTAAACATTTTAAATATCAAAGCTGTCTGGGGGTAAAGTGCACTAACTTTGGGAGATGATCCTATGTGATAGTACAAGAAAAAAAAATAAATGACTTTTTTCGAAGTTCAACTTTTTAGGGTACTATTCAGGTAAAAACGTAAAATTGGTCCGCCGTGTAGAACTGGTATTCTTATTTTGCATTGTTGCTATATCTACCGTCCCGCGTCCAAACGCTGCCATTCCGTCAGCCGTGTCCATTTACTGCCGTGCTTCATGTCAGTAACTTTATATTATTTACTTTACTTTATTTGCAAAAGATCTGATAATTTAATGTATCCTGCAGATTTAACTTTATTAAAAACTTGATATTCAAAACTTGTTAATGTAGTGTGTCTTTATCTAGAATGGATTTATTGACTTACTTTAAAAGAACATCTTTTATTCAGTGCGTCTTTCTCCAAAGACTTACTTTTAACATTGTTTTTATTTATGCGTAATTACTGTGACAATGCCTGGCTTGACCCACGAAGGTCAAACATCATATACTGGTAGGCTCAATCGCTCAATTTAATTTTATTATACTTGCTTTGTGGGGGTATACCTAATTAATTCTACATCAATGGAAACTGCACTAAATTGCTTTCACGTGATAAGTTAATAGGGGATAAGATACGCCATAAACATAACGTAATGATGTATGACTGGTTTATCAACATTAATTTGTATGTAAATACAATAAAGTTGTCACTAAGAGTGACATTCCTCACCGATACCGTATTTCCATTGAATCACTTAAAATTAAAATTGTCACACTTTTCTTATAGAAGACAAATCGGTAAGTAATGATGGTTTCTGTGAACACAATCAATAAAATTAGCCACTAACGAGTCAATAATAATTAACAGGGAAGTAACAGATAAAAAGTTATCAATTAAAAATAATTATGAAATTGTAATTTAATTACGCTAAGTCTAAATCACTGAACACTTAATCCTTAGAAGTGTTATGGGTACCAATTTGAAAGAATACTGATGTCGACATTACATAAGACCTTTCGACTCCTAGGTCCCAATAGGCCAGTGAAATTAATCATCTGCTCAAGAAAGAAATTCAATGTTTTAATATGCTTGATCATTTGTAATAGATGTTAGAGTAAGTTGAGCTTACTTCAGTCATTTGTACTAGAAGATAGGACAAATTGAGCTCACTTCAGTCATTTGTACTAGAAGTTAGGGTAAGTTGAACTTTCTTCTGTCATTTTTCATAACACACTTAGGTTTATGTCTTCAGTGGTCTAAATGATTAGCTAAGTCAGCTTGGTAACAGGAGCAAATCGGAATGCAGTTTTTTAATGGCTATAATAATATGTAATTGGTAATGAATAATGAATACATAAGAATGTCTTGGATGTCTTACCAATGAGCTTCATTGGTGGGTCACTTCCATCAACGGTGAAAGAGTACCCGATTAGTCCACAGATGATGACCACAAAAGCGTTCCTCACGGCACCGAAAATCCACAAGATCTTGTTGATGACCTTGTGCTTAGTTGTCTTCAGTTCATCTTCAGCAGGACCAATCTTAATGTTTCCAATCACCTGAAATAAATTAAAACAAATACATTATAACATGTTATTATAAATTAAAACTAGTGGCCCATAACATTTTTTCATACTTATAGAAGATGATATTTCAGAAACATAGTAGACCTCGTGTCCAAAAAAGTGGGTTTCTAATTTTCTCATATTTAATAAATCAAAACCAAAGTTTCCTCCAAAATCATAAGATTTCTAAGTAGGTACTTAAATACCTATCTACTTAGTTGTAAACCACATATTTGAGGTAACTTCTTTTTTTTATTTCAAAGAAGGAATAACACAATTTGTCCAAAGAAAAGTCAGTACCACAATGACATTCTTTTTTCAAATTTTCTTCAGACAGGTACCCGCCAGTGAGTACCATAATACTGGAAAAAATGCGAATAAGAAAGTCCAAATGCACATTCACATTTGAAAAAATAATCTTCACTGCACCATTAAAACAGCCACCATCTTGAAATGGAAACGGAACATACAACCAAATTTATAGACAGACGACATGCAAAACGGTTGAGTAAAAACAGAACTTAGCTATGCTCTGTCACTTATGATAACTTCGGTACCGAACAAGGTGTCCAACTTTTAGTTTGCAATTTCAACAATGGTAGGCTCATTTGAGGAAGACTGTGGGGCTGAAGATACGAGAAGGAAATGATAAGAGAAAGGTTGTGAAATACCTGGCCCTAGGTACTGAATTGATTGAATACTCGTCCAGTCAGAGGATTAACCAGTGGATAGTGAATTTATAATGTTAATTATTTATTTCCGATTGGTAAGGCCAGGTCAGGATAAATTAAGTTAGTTTAGGTTAAATTAGATTAGTTAAAGTTAGGTGAGGATAGATTTGGTCAAGTTGGGTTAGGTTGCTCACCCGAATGAGCAGCAGCACAATGATGCAGCACACCCCGAGTACCACATCCCATGGCATGGTCTTGTGAATCTCCGTGAAGATTGACACCCACTGCTGCAGGAAGGTGGAGCCCTTCACCGTGATGCATAAGATGTCCTTCATCTGCGACGTCAGAATGATCAGAGCTACGGCTGATGTGAAACCGGAGGATACTGGACCGGAGACGAAGTCAATCAGAAAGCCTAGAACAACAATGTACGCATCATAAAAAAATGTTTATGATTCGGTTCTTATTGATAGGTGATAGACGTAACAAAAATGGGAGTGTTGCCCATGAGAGAGAGACCTGAAATAAAATCCTGGCATTAAATAAGATTGTTATTAAGTTATTTAGAGTGAAATATGTTGTTATGTATTAACTTATTTAGCATGAATGTTTATATTTTATTATTAAGTAGAGTGAATAATATTACTACATTTTAAGTTTTATTAGATTGAGTAATGATACTAAGTAATTTAGAGTAAATTATTAAAATTAGTAAGTTGGTAAAAATGGCGGGCCTGGTCTAAACAAGAAACATTTGAATAAACACTAATGCGAAGAGCAAGGTTAAAGAAAAATATGAAGAACCAATTATTGAAGTGAGAAACACCAGTTATAGACAACGATTGATATATTGTTTAATATTTGCAATTGAATTGATTAAAAAATATTTGACTCCCATCAAATTATGTATATTCATTACATTGATATATACGCAGGCCATTATACCACGGTCCTGAGGAAACATTAGAATGTTATGAAGTTACCCACATACCATTGCCAATAGAGGAGTGAAATTAATTAGAAGTGACATGCTCAATTGATACAAGTCACTTAGATGGAATCAAAGTGCATTTATTACTTACGGCGTCACTAATACTTTACTGTACGTTGGCCAAAGGTTGTGGCACTCGCCTTGTAACTCAAGTCAATCGGCCTCAAAGGTTCAGACATACCCGGGAATTACATTAATTTCATAATGCTTATTAGATAAACATAAGATAAGACAATAATCCGTAATCCAATTGAGCATATTAAGATTAGGTTATCAATTATGTACATACAAAGAACACGCTAAACTAACCCCTTTAGCACTGAAAATGACTCCATTATAATCAGCATGGATAATCTGAAGACGAAAAGTCTACCACTTCTTTTTTTATTGCTGTCAACTGTCTTTTTCTGTGTATTTAGCAATATTTTAAATATATTATATCATACTAATAAATCAATCTTTTTCAATAATTCTTTATCACATATTAATTGAACACACTTCGGATTTGTGTCATATAAGTAATTGACTTAGCAATTTTAAGCTTGATGTATTGTATTTTGTATGACAAAATTATTAAATAACTGTCAATTCTTATTTACAATTGAATTGAATCCATGCAAAAACGGTTTGGATAGCTTAATTTTTTACAAAGTAATAAACGGCGGTGTAAATTGATAGTGGACACTCAATATTTATTGAGTTAAAGCAGTCACATGCTTCAGTCATATGACTGTGGCCTCTTCTTAACAATCCATTGACCTCTTCTTGTGCCACGAGGCTCGCTTCCCGCTTCAAGTGGAAATGTTTTTAATGGCCATCATGTTATGTGTTGCCATAAACTTTTTCATTTGTGGCCAAGTGGTGTGAGGGCGGACACAGATTTGTAACAAATAATATCATTGCAGCGTTTGAATTGATGGACTTTAAATTGTGTGCCATCAGCGAATAGATACAGGTACGCTTTGACATGATGCAACGGAGCATAGAAAAATAATATAATGAAGTTAGAATATATATCTGTAAAGTTTTACACCAAAGTAGAAATAGGATGATATTATAGATTTTAGCTTCTAATGAGTCAACAATGCAATGTATTGTTGTCAAGGGAATAAAGCCAATTTTATCCACGCTTTGAGGATACTGTGCAGAGGAAAGCGAGCAAAACTGGGTCTTCTAACATCCTATTTAATAGGCTTAAGAGGAGTGTAGTTTTTTGAAATTTAATTTAACTTATATTCCCTAAAGACTACTGATGCTTTATTTTTTACACAGCCTCCAGTGTTAATCCACTACAACATTAGGATACTTTAATGGTCCAATCATTAAATGCTCTGCATCCCTTTGGTACCTACAAATCAAATCTACATATCATATAATCTCTGCGGTGAAAGAAGATGTACCTACAATCTTAATATCTTGATTTTTATAATGGAGCAGATTAGAACGAAATCAATAAGTTTAATCATACCGAGTCCAAGAATTCCCATGAGAAGTTCAATGATTCCGGCCATAAAGGTCAGGAGGATGGCGTGCTCCACTCCGAAGCCTTTGCTGGAGACGGTCTGGAAGGTCATCAATGAGGCAATGGCCGTGGGGCCCATGGGTACATCCTTGCAGCTGCCCAGGAAGATGTAGGCAAAGGCGCCAAAGAAAGAACCGTACAGACCGTACTGGGGAAGAAAACAAAACATTTAATTTAATAAGTAGTTCTTATTGTTGTAAGTTTTGTGTCATTACGCTGACGTGCTCTCAGGCCCTTCTTCCACAGGTATGCGCAAGTATTCGATACTCGACGATTCATGTATCTTGGTGGCTAACGCAATACGTCTGCGCGAAGGTTCATACATAGGAACACGTTGCCGACATTTAGTAAACTCGTCAGCAACCCCAGTCATCCGTGACCAGCTGGGCGAGATTGTTCCCACTCGCGTCGTCTGACTTTAAAAGTAGCAACACTTGTGTCAGATATTTTGTAACAATGCATGTGCTTTAGATTATTGCTAAGAACAATTCAGCCAACAAAGAATGACAGGATATAAAAATGACAGCTATAGCAACTGTTTGGTTGTGAGTCAGGTTATGAAAGCATTCTGGTTTTGATGTTTCGAGTATTTAACAATGATTGGTACAGAGTGGGTATCGTGATTTCAGTAGCGAGATGTACAGACTGTGTGCCACAATTAATCGAGAATTTCAAGTGTGAGAAGATTCAAACATATAGGAAGATGCATAATAAGTAGAAGTTTTAGTCAGACTTACGTAGTCTTATTCTTAATATTTAATTATTAAGCCACTAACATTAACATTCTAGAAGGATCGGAATCCTCTAGATTTGTAGGTTTTGTGTTTATTATTTTCATTGAAAATCAGAATAGGTTTTACGTAATACAATATAAATGCAATGTGTTTTTTAATTTATGTTTTTAAGAGTTTTAATTCTTTGGTATTTTGTGTAATGGAAATGCACGTGTTTTGAACAAGAATCGTGCAGTGTAGTGATGTGATGATTGCATTAAACTTGTTTATGAGATTGGCCACTTTTACGGCCCCTCTACCGCAAAGGAGATTAAATCAATAAAAATTTTAATCTTATTATTGTATTAGAGCCTTTCATAATAAACTTAGGAAAGTGACATTTTAACAACATGTTTATAATTTAATTCAAATTGTTTCACAAATACATATGGAATGCATATTTTATGATTACAAATACATCTCAACCATTCAGTACTTAATTATATTTTTAATTGAGAAGTAGTAGTATATAAGTATATATATTGTCTCTATTCTGACAGGAAATTTTATTTATAACAGTTGATGCAATACCAACTTATGATGAAAATTGTAGTTTTGAGTAAAGCGCGTTAAAAGTTTTTTGAAATGCGTTATACTTACTTGTAATTTTTAACTAGCGTTCAAACTTTTGAGTGCAGCTCCGTCTTTGTAAAACCTACTGAAGTAATATTCACCCAGCAGATAAAGAAAGAATTGGAGATACCAAAAAGCCGATATGAGCAAAAACAGCTTATGGGCGTTTAAGTTGTTATTGCATCCAGCTCTTTAATGTATGTAATTATCACTTACCGCATGTAAGTCCTAACTGCCCTAATCCCTAATTTGGGGTATGTTTTGAGACTGAAGGAAGTGGGGAGGGGAAGAAGATGTGAAAAAGGAAGGTTGAGAATTAGCTATCTATATGTTATGGTCTCTTAAGGTTAAGGTTAAGTTAACAGTATATTAAGGTACCTAATTAATTGGTTCAATGGTTTAATGGGTGGGTACTCACTTGAGGGGGGAGTCCAGCTATATTGGCGTAGGCTAGAGATTGGGGAATCACAGTCAATCCAACTGTGATTCCTGCTATTAAATCGCCTATTGCATATTCTGAATTATATCTGGAAATAAAGAAATAAAACAACATTAATTAAAGCATACATACATCCATTCTATAATACTCCATAAAAGAGTCAAAAAATCTGCGCACAGTGTTTTTCAATCAACAATTGAGGTACTAGTACATATTGAAATATTTGGCGGGTTGGAAATAAGCCGACATAGCTCAGTGGATACAGAGCACCTGACCGGATATTAGAAGGCACGGGTTCAATTCCCGTTGGCGGCATTTATTTTTACTCGGGAGATATTTTCAATTTGTATTAGTATTTCGGATGACAAATTATTGCTTATAATTATTTAGGATGATTTTGAGTGCACATATCTACCATTCTGTTATAATATGTGTTTATTGGGGGGCCAATATGGGCTTTTTATAAGTAATAACCAAATCAAATAATAAAATGACATTATGACACATTTCAAAAGAAAACCTTGAGAGCATCCCAGGAGTACAGAAAAGCATGGGGTAAAATAACATGCACTGGGATGGCTAACTTACTTGGGTAACCAGTTAAGGATGGGCAGTCTCTTGTAGAGTGTCTTCTTGGTGAAGAACTTCTCCGCCTTCCCGCGGGTCCAAGGAATCACCGACTTCATGGACTCCTTCCAGGAGATGGATGATCCATCATCGGTTACTGTTGAAAACAAACACAATCATAAGTTACTGTTGTTTTTTAATAGGTTCTTAGTAGGGGATATAAAAAAAGTTACTTACAAAGAGCAAATTAAATATGTAACGTTATTATCAAGTTATGCAAGTACATATTTTTTTTGGGACAGCTATTTCGGCGTTGCTCAGTTACACAGCCATTTTACATAATAAAAAAGTTTTGTTTTGGAAAATCTCGAAAAAAATACTGCACAGGGTGCCAGTTGCACACCACTGTAAGCAATAATATTTTAAGGTTGAATGAATTGCAAAAGAGAAGAGGGAGATGTATGTGGAGACTTATTTGGCCATATATATTTAGTAACCAAACATAGCTAAAGCCATTTAAAATGACACGGGTAGTGTCAAAACTAGTTGTCATAAAGAATAATTTGAAAAGTGGATGTAAGACCTTCCTAAACAAAGTAAGTGTAGTGTTTGGTGTTTGGGTTCGGGCAGCTTCGGGTTCTACCGAACATAACCGAACGCTACCAACGGCCTCGGATTACATTGTCGGGTCGAGAGGAGCTCATTCTTTCGCTAGACGGCCTTTAGGCAACTTGTTACTTGTATGGTCAGTTTATTATATTCCGAATTAAACAACCTCCGTATTTAAGAATCTACGACTATTTACATATATTACCAGATCCCTATCCTCGTTAGAATACTGGAGATTAAGGGCCCAGTATTCTATCCTGTAAAACATCAATACGTTACAGTAAGTGACTAGTAAAAAATGCACTTTTACAACACAATCACACCACCAGAAAAAAAACCAACCGACACTACAAAGTACCTAAACTTCATACTACATCAACACAAAGCAACACAAAGACAACTCATCTACCTAGCTCCTAAAATCTTCAACCTTCTCCCTGATAACTTAAAAACCGACACCAAACTACATACTTTCAAAACACAAATAACTCCATGGCCTTACTTACATATATATTTCAATCATAAAACCCATACATTCTACACTCTAACCACCTAATCTCCCTTTACATATCTCTCACATTCCTTATCAAATTGTCACATAAAATATTAAACTTATCAATTATTAACTTACAAATTATCATATGAAATGTTAAACTTATCAATCATTAACTTATGAATTATCATGTAAATTATTAAACTTATCAATTATTAACTTATAAAATATTAAACTGATCAATTATTCACTTATGAATTATCATATAAAATATTAAACTGATCAATTATTAACTTATGAATTATCATATAAAATATTAAACTGATCAATTATTCACTTATGAATTATCATATAAAATATTAAACTTATCAATTATTAACTTATGAATTATCATATAAAATATTAAACTTATCAATTATTAATCTTATCAATCATTAACTTATGAATTATCATGTAAACTATTAAACTTATCAATTATTAACTTATAAATTATCATATAAAGTATTAAACTTATCAATTATTAACTTCTGAATTATTATATAAAATATTAAACTTTTTTTTTTTTTTTTTTTTTTTTTTTCATAGGAAGCAATTACTTTGTGGTTAGACATTATATTATAAAATAAAACACAAACACTTTGTATTTAACCACGAATTTATTATTTCATATATCGACCGGTTTCACTTTGACCAAGCTTCTTCAGGATATAATAATAACTATTTAGTTATTATTATATCCCGAAGAAGCTTGGTCAAAGTGAAACCGGTCGATATATGAAATAATAAATTCGTGGTTAAATACAAAGTGTTTGTGTTTTATTTTATAATAAATATTAAACTGATCAATTATTCACTTGTAAATTATCATATAAAATATTAAACCAATCAATTATTAACTTTTAAATTATCATACAAAATATTAACTAAATTTACTAACAGTTATATTATGAGTATTTTTAATCTGTAAACTTCACCCGCCATAACACAGGGGTATCCCTATCACGGCGGGCGAAATAACACTAAAAATAGTATCTACTAAACAAAAATTATTCGTCCGTCATAACCATAAGATATACCCGTCATCTCAATAATGTAAAAAAATACTTATTTAAATAATAATTTAAGTAATTACCTAAACAAGTTCAGGGCAGACCTCCGAATCCAACAAATACTAATATTGAAAATGTGTGTGGTAATAAAAACCAGATCCGCCTATCGAAGTGTCTGTCTCACTTTTATTTAATTTTATTTATTATAAACGGAATTCATAAAAACGTACGTATTTTCGCATGAATCACGCGGCGATAGATTGAGACTAAACAGTAGACGTTGATAAGTGATGCTGCCAAGTTATTCCACACCAGATACGCAGATTAAATTGATGAATTATTAGGTAGCAATACGTTTGAAATAACTCTCGAACGGTGAGCTCTGGACAGTTTTTTTGGTGTAGAATTTTTAGGACAAATTATTTTTTTTTTAGTTTAAATCGTGTTTATCTGTAATTTAGTAAATTTTGTCAAAATATTTTTGAAAATATTTCACATTCGAAAGACATCAACAGGGCCGGGGCCCTATGCGGGCGGAATTGGCGCAGTCCGCTCCGGGCGCCGAATTGCCAAGGCGCCTTGGCAGGCACTGATAATGCCTTACCTAACACATCGCTCTTGAGATTATTATTGATTACACTACAGTGATGATTACCCACCTAGACGTTTGCTGGTTTTGACAAGGGGCGCCAAAATTTTACTTGCGCCAGGCGTCTTTTGGCTCAGGGCCGGCCCTGGACACCAATACATTATGGTAATTAGTCATTTTTTTTCTTAAACACATCATAATTATTGTGATCAAACGGAATAGGGTGAAATACTTCGATATTATTATCTTAATGACTGTAAAATTTAGGATTGTTGCAAACAGAAGTGGCGCCCTCTGTCATTTTCAAAAAGAACCGTTGAAGTTTTCAAACAGCGGCAGGGGGGTTTTACCTGCTAGTTTCTATTTTTTACCTGTCTATATCTATCAATACTGACCTGTCGATATCTAATAATATAATATAGGTATATAAAAACACACCCGTATTCGATTGCAAAGTTGTGTCAAAATTTAAAAACAATCGATGAAGAACTTTCGAAGATTTAAGATTTTGAACAAACGAACATTTATATTTTTTATTTACATAGAAGACAAATAGATATTTTGTAAGAACAAGCACTATAAAAAATCATCAGCATCACCAACCATTTCTGGGTGAAGGCCTGTCCAAGTAATTTGCATCAATCTCAGTTGCACGCGTTTTCCTGCCACGTGTTTCCTCCTACACATATTTATACCGTTGATTACGCGGCGGTATGGAAGGCTTTGGGCGTCACCGAATGACGCGATATAGGTTAATGACGTAGGTTATTTAATTAAATAACTAACCGATCATCATGCAATTTTTCCAAAATGAAAAATCTTTCCTCACCATAAAGAGACAAGGCTCTTGTGTTTGGTGAGGGAATTCTAGCTCAAATAATAATATCATTTATGTAAGTAATAAAATAATGTAATTAATAATGACAAAAAATAATTAAGAAAAACGCAAGATATATTTATTTATTTTTTTATAATATAATATTGATTACATTTTATGATTTTGACTGTCCAACTAGGAAGGATTCCCGTTTCAGGACAGTCAAATTTACAAGGTTTCAAGTTATCCTAGACGAATACAGGATTTAAGACTAGCTAAAATAAGTATGTTAAAACGAAGATACATAAAAACATACATAAAGATACATAGAGGCGTTCGTGATTTCAAATTACATTTTTTATTATCATTTCGGAATCAGTCCTGCCTAGATCCAACAACCATTTTGTCACTCTTGGACCGAAGGATGACAATTCACACAGTTTCAGCTTAGAGGGGATTTTATTATATATTTTAGGACCGAGATATGAGAATATTTTTTGATAAGCCGCTCTGTTGCTTGTTGGGACGGAAAGGTAATTCCTTTCCTTACTTCTGGTTTGATGTTTGTGTTCGGCTGTTTTCATTTTGTTTTTATTTTTATGAACATGGATTACAATTTTTTTATATAGCACTGTCGGACATCTAGTACATTAAATTCCTTGAAGAGAGCGTCACTCGAATATCTGAAAGGTTTCTTCTTAATAACACGTAAAATAGATTTCTGTGCCTTCAATAACGGGTTTAATGTTGTTCTTCCTGCACCTCCCCACCCAATGCAACCATAGGTTACGATTGAGTTACACAGTTCTGTTATATGAATAACAGAAAATAATAATTTCTAAGATTTTAACAAATCTTATAAATTAATATAATAGATAAAATTAATATTTTCGAATTGTTTTACATTTTTAGGAAGGTTGTTAAAATAAGTTATTCCTAGATAGGCAAGGTAGGTATTTTGAGTATGCTTGGTGTTCAATTTTCCTCGATTCGTTCATTTTGATACAGCACACCCATATCGACTCGAACATGCTCTGTTATTACGACTCGATCAAAGTACTGGATTAACTTGATCGTGCGATATATTTCTGGGGCGTCCCCGACTTTTTAAGAGTGCAACATACAACGCAATACAAGAATGCATTGATAAAAAACATTGACTAAAACATTAACACATCTAGACAACAACTAAATCCATCCCAGCTATGATTTGCGTGAAATTTCACAAAGTATAATTGAAATTAGTTTTTCAAATCGGTGTCCAATGTATGTTTTTGTAATTCGAGACGAATAAGTATTGAAAGACGTAGAGTATAAAGGACTTTTGTTCCTTCCGATATGGTCTCACCTGCAATCACTATTATGCGGACAAAATAATAACTATGCACGAAAAACACACTAAGCAAATAATAATAAAAAATAAAATGAATTAAGCGTGACAAATTCCGTTAGAATGTATTAAACCAGTAAAATCTTTAAAAAATTACACATGCACCGCGAATTGACATATCTACATAATATTACATTAGTAACGTCATAAAAACAGATTTTACTTATGCACTACCTACTGGAGAAATAAAAATATATATTTCAAAGTAAAATACTTCAGCATTGCGAATTCAAATCAACCATACACTAGAAAATCTAATTCAGTATGCGACCATCTAAAGATTCTGTATGTCCCAAAGAATGCGATGGGCTGGAAGTATTGAAAGAATATCCGATGACAGGGTACAAAGTTATGTATGATACAGTGGGCGCCTCAGTGTAAGCAACCCAGTCAAATTGAGAGAAGGAGTTGATGAATCGTGTGGAAGAGGATTGAAACAGGACGGAAAAGACTGAGGACTGCCTGAAAGCGAGTTGCAAGGGATCGCGGTCAGTGGAGAGTGTTTGTAGAGGAGGCCCAATGTCACCCTGAGGAGCCCGCGTGCAAAACCGATTACGCCGCCACCACCCCTATACATACATAACACATTGTTTACGATTTTTCTCACAAATATTTTATATAATTCAATTCAATTCAATTAAAATATCTTTAGTAGTTTTTAAAATTAATTACCAGAAAGATTCAGAAATTCCAAAGATTTTTTTAATTTCACCTTAAAAAAACTGAATATGTTAACTGAATACTCTAACATATAAATAACGATAATATAATAACACACCCCTCATTCACACAAGCTCAGCTTAATTGTGGGGGTATAACTTAAATAATATATTATGTACAATTGTTATCGTATGTATTTATATGTGTATATGCATGTGTATGTATATATATGTATGTATGTGTTTATACGTGTATATATATATATATATACATTTTCTCTTATTATTTCCTTGTTTTTAACATTTCTTTGTTTTTAACCTTTCTTTGTTTTCTTTGTTTGTTTATTGCTTTTTAACCTTCTTTATCTTTATTGCATGATGTGAACATTGGTTATTGGGTTGTAACCTAATTCTTTTACTTATTTTTTCTCTCTCTCTATGCATGTTATGTTATAAACCTGTTAATGTTCCTGATACAATAAAAAAAAAAAAAAAAATTATACTGTAACCTACATTTTTTTTTGTAAAAGTTATATAATTACTTTATTTGAAAAAAACAATTTCAAAATATATTACAATAATCACTGATGATACGTTTATAACTTATGACATTTACTAGTTGAATTTAATTATTGACTAACGAAACTGACTTGAATAACTTGTATAATAACCGTGAATTACATTATGTATAATATTATATATGAACAAATCAACAAGTGAAGAAACACTTATGAAATTTCGCGATCTAATTTTTATAAATTGAGATTGCACGGGAAACGGGGATTTCCATGTACGTGGAAATGACAGTCCCCTCGAGTAACTACTTTTGAGGTGGTTCGAACCTGCAGACGTTTCGTATCTTAATTCCGTCAGATGCCAATTATAGATAGCGTTGTTAGTGGGTTAATTTAAAAAATTGTAAGATATTGCTTGCAATGAATGTGAACAACGACATGTACAATGCCGTACTAATTAATTGGAATGAGTTTGAACATCACGAGATCCCTGTATTTGCCGCCCCTTGAACGTGCCGCCTGCGTGCAATGCACACTCTGCGCGGCTGCCTACGGCGGGCCCGAGCACTGTGATGAAGATATAAAATATACAGGTAACTCTCGAGTAAAAGTAACAAATAATTAGTCCCCAATTAGCAATTTTGGCCAAGGCTATTTGTCGTGTCACCCTTAGCTTGTCAGGTGTTTGGTTGTCAGCCTACACTTTTTAATATATAATGAGATTAAATGCGCGGAATTATCTCGAAGCTCGTTCAATCAAGGTAGAATTAAGGTCAACCTGTGCCGTTCTGTAACACACTTTCAGGCAATACAATATAATCAGTTTTTTATGGTAATTGCTTGCATAGTCTTTCGCAGAGACGAGAGAAAACAATTATTGCGAGGGCAATATTCACTGTGAAAACCATTGAAATGGAATACATGAGGTTAGCTTTCGTGGTACAACAACCAGGCATCGAATAATCTAGTGGCTTATTAAAAATACTTTCTAACCAGTTTCCCCTCAAACACATCAAGGTGGGCTAAATCCACAGACATAGGAATTAATAGACGAGAAGATAAGGGCGAGGGGTAAAATCAACTGTTGAAGAACGAGGGGAGTAAGGCTGACTGTGATTCGTCAATAAATCAATCTGACAGTAAATAGGCATCTCGCATTATAATATCACCATTTACTTCTTAAAAGTAAAATCTGCGTTTGAATGAATAGACATTTTTACATGGGAGCGCAAATTACTCGCCACGTTATGAACTAATTTGCGAAGTCCAAATTCGGCAAAGTAAGGCAGCTTCTATTTCAGAGTCGTAGTTAGTTTCAGAGTATTCAGTTAAGACACTTTTACAAATGTCTCATAATTTACTTACCCCAGTAAACAACGATGAGCACACTTGAGAATCGCTACATTGTGATGTGATAGTATATGTTTCTAAAACTGATCCATATAATACGGTGTGAATAAGCTTCAAATAAAGTAAAATAATGCTTACTTATGGAATGTAATACGACAATTGGGTTTATTCTCTTTTTCACATCTATTTTTACAAGTTTTCATATCAAAAGTCAACATTTTGCCGTGTTATTTCGTAAAATGAACCGATGATGCCTCGACCATAGTTCGCACAAGAATGATGACGTCACGTTTTCAAATTTCACTTGAAGCCATATGCGAGCCCAGCCGGCTCAATGGAACCGGTATGGGGGGTGGGGATAATACGCTTTTAATCACTTAGGGCAGGTCTACTAATATTCATATGTCTATGGCTAAATCAGTCGAAAATAGCAAAAAAGGTTAAAAGTTCTTGAAATTTTTAACAGTGAAATTTCAGAATATTATGCAAAATACATTACGTCAGAGCTCAAAGTTTTAGAGTTTTTTCTGTTTCAGAAACTAATTAACTGATTTGTCTCAAAAGCTTCAATAGTTCTTAAAACAAGTTATAGTTAGTTACCCGATTCATAAAAAATGGTCTCCTCGTTATGGCGAACATTTTCGAATAACAGGTGCAAAATTGCATTGCGTCATTGATTCCTTCGGCACCCGTGCATAGCCGGGACACACGCAAAACGCGCGCCCAACTTTGTACACGCTTTACATTTGGCGCAAGAATAAGAATAAAAATAGGGTCGTTTTTACGTCTCGTTCTTGAGTTTAATAGCTCGGATGTGGAAAGACTTTCCAGCCTCTGTGTTTCTTCCATTAAGACCCATGTTCACTCCTTCCTCTCCTCAAAAAGACCCTCCACACAGTATCCCCAAAGATGACATGAGCCATTATTTTCCTGAGAGCCTCCTGCATGGAGCTAACTCAAAATATATTTATTTACTCGTTAATTATTAATATTTGATTTCCAATTTTTACGATAAAATAAAATTAAAATTTCCAAGGTAGTTTGGTGTTTGGTTTCTGCGCCCACGCTGCCCTCGTTTTGTGAAAAATATTTAAACAATAAATTAACTGTATAAATATTCTATTCAATGGATGACCTTTGCAAATATGTAAAATGAATTAATAGTTACAGATATCTCTACCATATGTGTCTAAAATAATACTTTTCTTAATTGTGTATTTTTACCACAAGCAAGCGCAAAAATGTTCGCGTGAGCATAATGGTATCTGTATTCATTAAATTTAAATGCATTTATTTGTTCTGAAGTGTAACGAATTAATAATTTCCTAACTTTTGATATTTATTTGTCGTGCAACGCATTTAGAAGGAAAATTGTAGAATTATAAAAAACTGAATTCTAAGAATAGCAACTGTGATAATAAAAAAAAACAACCTACTACATGGAAAAAAATTCCTTATGAATAATTACATGGTAAATTACAGAGGAATGCTAAAATTGTAAGTTGTGTTGTTTTGTAAAATAAGAAAATAAAGATAACTCCCTTTCGGTTCGAGTCACACTAGCGACCAAATTATGATTTCCGTGATTGCATCTAAGATCTAAGCAACAAGTTGTTATATCGAAAATATAGATCAGCTACTTTATTTTCTATCGATTTACATAATTATATACCCACATTTATATTTATTCATAGAATTTTAAACAATAGACTGTACCGAACTTCTGTCTCTGATTAATTGTAACATACATATGAGACGTACACGACATAGAGCGCTATTCCACACGCTAAATTAGAAAAAAATGCAATATGTAATTTACCGATTAACCGTGCTCTTCATACCTTTGATAATATTTGTCTAAACTCTAAAATCGAAATTTTTTCGCATCCACTGCTCTTATCTAAAAGGAGCATCATGTCAATGATATAAATTGTTTAATGCGTATACACACACACACACACACACACACACACCCTCTCACACACACACACACACTTACAGACACACTGACACACATACACCTATACACTTCGTCACCCGGTAATGAATAAATACATACCACATACAAGACATTACAAGGAAACATCATAGGTACCCACTATTAAATATTCAATATTTGTAAATTGTTTCATCTCTATGACCAATCTTGGTGCAGGTACTCATTTCGTTCGAGCTTATTATTAATCTCCTTCTACAGAATTTGCACTGTAGAAATAACAAGCTGAATCCAAATTATTTTAATATTGTAATTTCTTGTATTTAACCTTGGTCATCCCGCCATTAATTAACTTGTTGACGTAAAAAATATTAACGGCTCCCCAGAATGGGAGTTTTAATTATTGTCTTTGGAAAATTTGGCCATTAAAAGCTGTCAGAATGGTTTTATTATCTTCCATTAAACGTCAAAATACAGAAAGAGTTCACCCACGCACATCAAATGGCCACACGAACTTGCCTGACCGAAATTCTGTCATGTAATCCATTATTCACCCTGAAAATTATTGTTAAAAAAAATTCAGAATTTTGGAAAATTAACAATAGCAAATTGTAGCATTGAGAAAATATAGGTAATACAGTAATATCTTGTTGTATGGATGTGAAACATGGACCTTGAAAGTAAATACCATGAACAGGTTAGAGGCTTTTGAAATGTGGCTTCACCGGAGAATACTCAAAGTCCCATGGACCGACATGATCACCAACACAGAAATTCTCAGGCGGGTTAGAGCAGAGAGAGAACTGCTTAGATTAATAAAAATCAGGAAAATTTCATATCTGGGTCATGTACTTCGAGGGGAGAAGTATCACTTGCTCCAGTTAATATTGAAAGGCAAGATAGAGGGTCGCAGAGGGCCTGGTAGGAGACAAATGTCTTGGCTGCGAAATATACGAGAGTGGACCGGCATTAGAAGTGTGGAGGAGCTATTCCGGGCAGCGCAAGACAAAGAGACATTCTCCAGAGTGATCGCCAACGTCGGGGGGACCTGATACGGCACATAAAGAAGAAGAAGTAATATCACTTGTTATATAGAATGAAATTTTATTTAGATTATATTAAATCTTCAGTGAGACAGACAGAATTATTGAAATATACAAGTTTTTACTGAATAATAATTAATCAATGTTTATTTGAAAAAGCCAAGTCCTTACTTTGTCTCTATTCACCGTGCATTCGCCTTGTTTGGTACATCACATGTGCAATGCAAATAAGAAAATTAAATAAATTTATTGTGGTAATTGGTAATGAATGAGTAAAGTTGAAAAGGAAATAATAACAATACACCGACTTTGTTTGTCCACACATTTTAATAAAATGCAGAGTATCTATGAATCAAATCCTTCTCTGGGGCATATGTCATCTTTGGGGATAGTGAGGGGGGGTTTTTTGAAGGAGAGAAAGGAGTGAACATGGGTCTTGAAGAGACCTAGAAGAGTCGTTTAAATGACTCGAGTCGATTCAGAGCGAGAGATTAACAATGTGAGCGAGCTCCTGTGGAAAATCGCGCTATGTTTACAATGTTTAGTTAGAAGATATGAACACCAGGTTCAGATACTTCATCTTGCGGAATAATAGGTGAAACTGATATAGGGGTACCGCAGACAGCTCAGTTGTACTCTGAAGTGAGGTTACAACGCATCTCCCAGCGGCAGGAATATCAGGCAAGGGTATGTTGGAAGGAGTGAAGGTACTCACGGATGAGCTCGTTGCTCCCCTGAAGTCCCCCGTGCACCTCCTGGGGCCCCACGGACACGGTGGAGCCGCTGAAACCGCTGTTGGAGTAGTCCCCCAAAGGGGAGTTACTTCCCTTTACCACCATCTCCAGGATAACGAGATTCTAGAGGTGTTGAAGATTCTGGAAAAAAGAAATACAGAATGTAAAATCAAATATATCTACTACCAACAAAAAAACAATCAATATATTAACTCTAATTAAATTTAACATATATTTGAGACCTACACGACATACAGCGCTATTCCACACGCTTTTACAAAACAAATGCTGCATCTAATTCGCCAATTAACCGTACTCTTTATGCTAAACTCTAACATCGACGTTTTTCGGATACACTGCCCAAATTTAAAAGGAGCATCATGTCAATAATATAAACTGTTCTATGTGTATACATGTACTTGTTTGATTGTAAAAATATTTATCTCAGCATATTATATGTACACCTACATATATAAGTAGTTCTGTAAACAGTAGGCACCTCGCTTTCAAAAAGTACGTTTCTAATTTTTTCTCAATTAACCAAAACCTTAATTTCCTCTGAAATCATAAGATTTGTATGTAGGACTTAAATACCTACGTACCTATCTATTTATAAACCATATTATATGTAACTTTTTTATTTAAATTTTTAAAAAAGGAATTATACAATTTGTTCAAAGAAACATGAATATTTCAATGACAATTCTTTTTTCAAACATTTTCCAGGCAGGTAGGTACCATAAAATTAAATAAATGCGAATAAGTCCAAATAAACACAACGATTTCACATTTTAAAAAAGAGTATTTCCCGAACCATTAAAACGGCCACTGTCTTAGTATAGTTGTTAGTTGTTAGTAAGTTAACAGTATAGTTGTCTTACAAGTACAAACAAATTTAAACGGCCGAGTTAAAACAGATCTTCGCTATGCTCAGTCAACACACTAATCCAATCAAATTCACGATGAAAAAAGGAAGTTCTTCGTGGTTTCATGTTTAATTAGTTTCAAAATCAATTACTGTTTCAGCGAATGAGAGTCAATCGGTTATTATCTATGTGCACAAAAAACGACAAATTCCAAGACGACTGATAGAGGTAACTGTCACGATGCATAATAATACTTATTGCAACTCTAAGAATTTCGCCAACAGTAAGTGCAGCGGAGCGGCTGTTTTGTTGATATGCAAATTTATTTTTTCTGCAATCTTTATCGCCCAAGTCCAAGGTGTTAGAACAAAGAACCAGGAAGAATGACTAAAACAACAGATAATATTATTAAGATGCAAACCTCACTGAATCATTTAACGACAGGCACCAGTATCTGTTATATATAGTATGAAATTATTTAGGAATTTATTTACATGGTAAAAAATGGACAGTAAATGATACAGTTTTTGCAGGTTAAAGAAACGGACCTTTCGCATGGAAATTTACCAATCATCATCAAATATATGAATTTTGGTTGTGGAACTGTCTGTGAGTGTTGTAACTCTGGTTCAATGGACTCCGATTTATATGGAACTTACGTGTCAATTTCAAAGATGGAACTGATTGTTTCAAGAATTCAGACAAGCAATAAAGTACCTACCTATTGTATATTTTTTAACGGAAAATTAGTTAAATTCTGTTTTTGAAATTTGTATTTTTTTTCTTTAAATTTCTTAGGGTTAACTTTGACAAGTAAAGTTAGATTTCGTGATTTTTCAAGAGTCTGCGCTGGTTTATTCTCACAATCAATTTCAAGTGTAGCTTTGCTATAGTGATGAACTTACAAAAAATAAATACGTAACTGGCGAAATATATATATTGACAAATAAATTTTAATTTAATGCATTGGTACAAAGGAAATTATTCAGAGAAAACAAGATAAAGATTGTTCTCGTCGAATCGTGGCGTATCTCTTCTCAATCAAAGCTCCATCGCACGATCTGCGACGGGGATGCCTAATAAATCAATTATTAAAAGCAGTATCAAACAGCAACATAATACAGAGCGCACTTCGTTAGAATATCACAGTGATGATGCACGGTGTCTGGAAAGTCTACGTCTATCAAAAATTCAAAAACAACATGGCATCTTTCTATTTTTTGACAGATTTTTCAAAGCTCGAAGCTAATTGTGGAAGTGCCATTGCGAGCTGAAAATATTTAAGTTAACATAGAATTTATTTTACAGTAATATCTGTGCAAAACAGGCTATAGAGTTAAGGTACCGTTTTTGTTTAAACATTTTTTTTGATTCTCAAAACAGAGCACTTAAAAAATTTGCAACATGTGTTCCCAGTTTTAAATGCGACTTTTCACCATTAGCGTAGGCAAACATATATTATGATCATAACCCCAGGAACTGGAGTCCACAACTCTACCAAGCTCGCCAAATGCCGATCGGTTAGGACCGACATTTACTTAGTATATTAACTGCTGTAATGTCATCCGATTTCAAAGAAATGCGTACATATCCGCGCGTGTGTGTGTGTGTGTGATTGCCACGAAAAATTGATAGAATATATTGTTATCGCTAACGAGTCTATCTGCCGAGTTTCAGCTCGATCGGCTCTCGGAAAGTGGATTAATTTCCGCTTCCAAGATTTGCATTAATTAATTTCCGAAAACAATAATTAAATTCAAAGAGATGATTTAAAAATAGAACTGATGTGCCAAGATATCAGAATATCCCATGATTTTACACGGGTCTGCGCTAGCATTAAAATTAAAATCCAAAGCAAGAACCACGAACTATGTTAGGCCCCGCGCCAGGGGCCCCAAGGTCCAAAAGGTCTGCACAGACCTTGAACTTGCAAATGCTTATTATTCGCCTTGAATTCTTAAAAACCACTATAATTATTATTATTGTGATGAAAGTACGCAGTTACCACCGTTACAGATAAGAGGGAGACGCCGTATCGCGTCGCTCGAGGCGGAATGCGCGTTTGACAAGGACAGAGCCAGTAATGTTGCGCAGATATTGTATCGGTATTAGTGTTTATTGTTAATTTATTATTTTTTTATTTTATAACCATGCGCGATATTACTGACGAGGATACCTGTGACGTGTCAATGTTAGATGTTTGATCGAGTCAGTTTCTTAATTTATATTATAAATTTTTAAATAAGCTTTGAAATTTATTAAAATCAGAGATTTGGAAAGATATAACCAGGTCGAATGCGATTAAAAACAAAATATATTTTCTTTTAGAATACATTGATATTGAGAATGTTCAGATTATGTAAAGGAGTATAGCGTAATACATAGGTAAATTTAAATAAACATTATGATAAGGTGATCGACGAAATTCCTACTATAATAAGCTTCGATCTAGAGATAAGTATATGATTAAGTTAACAATGTTTATAACATTTAACGAGTCAAATTCACATCATTTTTGCGTCTAATTTCACTTCATAAATTATTCACCAAAAATAAGCAACAAAAAATATTTGTTCTCTTAATCCTTTTTACGTTAGTAAACAAGATTAAGATGACCAATACTTGAATTGAACAGTAGTCCACTACAACGCGATGTCTCGATCCGATAAACAAATTCCTGGTCTCGCCATTCTATTCGATACGCCGAAATCGACTCGCACTATCGAGCTTCAACAATTAATTTATCGACATAACGATATGCGAGCTTTATGTTATTGGTCTTAACCTTGATATCCTTGAATATTAAGTGCCTACTAGGCATCTTTCTGCGTGAATTAAATTCATCAAGACATAAAAAAACTAACTTATATTAAGTAAATAGACTAGTTCGCCACACGGAGAAACCTTAATGATAGGAAATACTGTTAATTTATTGAAAATCTGATCAAATTATTCGTTTTCCAGTTAAAAATGGGACTGCAAGTTTTTAACCAATGAATTATATATTATGATCACATGTTCCGCCGTCCTCATAAAACATTCTGATACATTGTTAGGAACTCTGTCAATTCATTCTATATATTGATATTATTATACTGATTTTGTCGCATTCCAAAATGTTGATATTTATTAGGGAAAGTGTAAACGTGTTTTCAATATATTCTGAATGGCTAATATTTTATCAGGAAATTGGCATGCTATCACTTTTTAGAAGGATCAATTTTCTACGTGCAATTAGCCCTAGAATATTTATCTATTAACTGGGTAATTGAACAAGAATGTTATGTAACATAATATTATTAATTTGTCTCTTTGCTTTATAATTTCAAATAAAAAAGTGTGAAAAAAACTACTGTGCCGTTTTTGCATACTACATTATTTGTCCTGTTCTCATTTATACTTCATAACTTAATCTCAAAAATTCTCTTTATTTTTCAATTTTTACGACTTTTGACATGACCTGACTCAAACAGGTACACAATAGATTCACTTGAGAGTACCGCTTCTTCCTGAAGCATCCCCGGCTTCTTAATCCATTCACTTTCATTATCTTGACACTCCCTTCTCCATCCACACTATCTGATCTCTTTCTGCAATATTGTATATTTTGTAATTTTACAACACACGAGTGATAAATAACACAATATTCTGATTATTCTAACCGGAATTTTAGAAAAATACTGTGATTAAATAGTAAAACCTTATATTTATTTCCTTTTTTGAAAAAAGCAATAGAATATTAAAAAAAATATCAATAATATACAACAACAAAAAAGTTACACAATGCCCATTGATGATGGCACATAATGACTTCTTCTATTCCACCTGATTCATAAACCATGAACTTGTAAAGGTCGTTCACACACAAAAAGACGTTGCTAAGCTAAGCTGCCATTGAAAAAAAACGAAGGTCTCACTCGATAAGAGATGTTTAATTTTAACTTAGGCTCTTGAAGAGACTGCGCGATGGTTATCAAAGATCTTAAGGAGTTTTATCTCGAGTTTTGATAGGCACGTGTTGTTCATTCATCTCGATTTATAGATTATGAAAAAACGCCGTTATTTCAGACCAAGGTGAAAATAAAATAATAATAATACCAGCTTAGCCTTCGCTGGAAGAGAGTTTAATAATAATTTTAGTTCGACTCAATAAAGATTTATTTGGCTTGAGCAACTGAAAAACCTTCACCCAGTTGGAACTCATTAGACTAAAGTAATTCAAACAGAAAGAGAAAATTATTAAAAAAGCGCATTTTGAATGTATTTATTCACACCTATAATGCTTTAAATTGTTTTGAGCAACCGCCCACAGTCCTCTCTTAACCCGGAGTAGTCACACGATACAGTACACCACTACACAAGAACACCACTACGAATATTTCGTGAACTTTAAATAGTAGGTAGGTACAATTTATTTTCCCAAATGTGTTTTAAATTAATCTAAATTGTTAACGTCATTGAAAGGGGTAAGTTAGGGAGCAGGAAAGGAAATGGAGAATGTTTGTTACAAGAAGAAGGAGTTCGCCCAGAAATGAGATGAAAAAGAATTGAAGAGAACTGCTTCGAAGGAGCGATTACAGTCAAGAATCAGTAAAACTAGACATATTTAAAATAAGTATTCAAAACTGGACAACTTTAAGATAATTATTAAAAACTGGATATATTTAAGATATGTATTCAAAACTGGATATGTTTAAGATAAGTACTCAAAACTGGACATATTTCAGATAAGTATTCAAAATTAGTTATATTTCAGATAAGTATTTAAAACTGGACAAATTTAAGATAAGTATTCAAAATAAGTTATAAGTTATTTTATAATAAGCACAAGAGCTCCTCTTTTCTGATAAGGTATACATGACCAATTATGAACCTAAATATTATATTTTGCAAAATATGTATGTATTAATGTAACCCATATGATCTATATTAAAATAATAAAAAAAAATAAAAAAGTCATTTATCAGATAAGTATTTAAAACTGGACATATTTAAGATACCTAAGTATTCAAAACTGTATATATTTCAGATAAGTATTCAAAATTAGTCATATTTCAGATAAGTATTCAGAATTGGATATATTTCAGATAAGTATTCAAAACTGGACAAATTTCAGATAAGTATTAAAAATTGGAAATATTTCAGATAAGTATTCAAAACTAGACACATTTAAGATACCTAAGATACCATTTAAGATAACTGGACGCAAAAGGCTAATAAACACAAGAACGGACCAAATAACGTACATAATATTATGCATTCGCATGTTAGATCTATTGTTTTTTACCTCTAACCTGTTTCAGATTAGAAGGTAACTGCGGGCTACGGTACCTATAGATCCCTACTTGTGTTGCTACGAAATAATTTGTGTATTTATTACATCTATACAAAGCCCTTGGACTTGAAATTGCATTTATTAATAAAATGCATCGGTGGCTGCGACGCTATAATTGAAATCAATATAGACTTTAAAATGCACCAAAGTGTCAATGGAGAACAAACGTTCGGAGCATATAGTAAAGCACCTTCGTTATTTATGATTTGAGATTTTGACGGCATTTGCCTCCAGTTTTGAAAACGTATCTTAAATATGTTCAGTTTTCAATAAGTATCAGAAATAAGTTATCATGGACACTGCAACGTTATCCGAAACGTTGGCTAACGAATGAAGTAGAGCAACACGGCATAATACTAATACCCCAAAAATAAACCAGGGTAACATCGTAATTATTTATCCATACTAATAAAACATAAATAAAAAGATACAAAAAACTATAGATATTAAAATTGATGGATCAGCCTATCGAGGAAAGGCGAAGGTCTTTCTGTGATTTATCAATAAATTAGTCTTACAGTGTACGACAACTCGCTTTGTAATATCACTATTCAGTCCTCGAAAATAAAATCTGCTTACGAATTGCTAGTCCTTTTCACAATGGCGAACAAATTGTTGAATGCGTAAAAGAAACAAAAGTTTGGACTTGTTTCCACAGTTGAATATTTTGTTACACCATTTAGTTAGATACTTTTACAAATGTATTAAAATTTACCCACCTCGCTCATTTTTAGCGTCGCTGCGCCAGGCGGTTCGTTAACGAAAATTCAGACCCTGTGTAGGAAAGTCCCACAATGTACTGCGCTGCAAGTCTTAGCGAACGTTACTTTTTTGAGCAGCGTCTGGTTATTTCAATGTGCACTCCTCGGCGGTCGGTGTACGATTGACGTCGTAGTTTATTCAAAGCATTTTCGAACCCTCTTGGTGCAAAAAATATGGTCTCGTGGTTTGCCTCCAACTCGTCAAAATGATACCCAGATTTCAAGTTAGGACAAGTCTATCATAGTAAATTAACTACGTATTATTTTTTATTCACTGTCCTGCCAGCAACCTTGAACATAGCGAAATGATTTATTATTATCACGAAAATTGAACAAAACACGTAAATATACTGCTAAAAGCTTGACAGCCACACCTTATGACGCCATCCACAATCCACACCCTTATGAAAGTATCACTTTATCCTAAAAAATAATTAATTTCATTCGAATATTTACAGATAGGTACATGTTACTTAGAGGTGACACATTATTGCAAATGGAATTAGGGCTATAAATGCCAAAATAATTGGTAATCAATAGCTCTGCCGAAAATCTTTCATTAGAGTAAATTGCTTGCGACGCGGTTGGTTGTCAGGAGACTTTGGGGTATTATGCTATATGAGCTGTGCTATGTAAGCTTACTTATGTCATGCTATGGCCCGGTATATCAGTCAGTCCGTATCCTCGCCATGTACGACATTCCTCGCGGAAATTTAGGCGGCCTACATCGGCCGCTTAAGCCTTGTTAAGCCGTAGAATAGTTCTTTCTTTAGACACCGAGGCGGTAGCAGTAACAAATGTCAAGTATGACGTTTACGTAAGTAATTACATACTCAAATTTTGATGTTGTTAATTGATAATTAATCTATAATAGACAAATAGTCTGTTTAGGAATTATACGAGGAAATTTTCAACTCTTCAGTGTTTTCAGTGGTATGTTTGTCATGATATCACGAATAAGTGAATTTACTACAGCAAAAAAAAAATAATTTAAAATTAGCATACCACCATGTTGATTGAAGAGGGGAACTTTATCAAAAAATCAACTTGTAAATTAGCCCGCCTAAAACAATTAAAATTTTGAAAGCTCTCGATCCCCCGATGACGGAAGAGCATAGATATATCACTCACGCAGCATAGAAAATACTTTCCTCTAATAAAATCATAGACAATGGGTGTATTATTGCTGATATCTAGGCTACCGACCTATTACGTTCCAAGACGAGCTAAGCTCCACATTCCAACCAAGCCGAGCTTTAAATCAACCGATATACCGGGCCTATGTAGTATAATTATATTATCTAAACGTTTCAAGCAGGCTCCATAGTGTCGCGTCTGTTCATACGACGTTGTTCTGCAGCTCTGAAGAAAGCACTCCCTAATTAAGTTTAAATCAAGTAACAAATGAATTTCTTCATGAATAATGTAGAGATGTGTCGCATGCGTAATTTATTTAATATCCTTTCAGTTGATACATGCTTTTCTTTCATATACAAATTATCATATTGTTATTTTTAAAAAGGCAATCATTTAAATGTTTGTTGATTACTTTTAAACATATATTGAAAAAAGGTTACTAAAATAAAATAAATCAAGGAAAAAAACATGAAAAAACGTAAAATAACATAAAGGCCTTTGAAGGTCGCCGTGGTCGAGGGGTAAGGCTCCACCACTAGCAATCCGGAGCTCGCGGGTTCCAATCCAAATAAATGTTTTGCGATCAATTCTTTTCACAATTTAATAATTTACATTATAATTGTAGCTCGTTCCAGAGATACTGGAAGATACTGTCAGTGAGCAGCATTCAGAAATGAGCCTCACAACGTACCGAATTGGGGATGCAATAGTCTCACTGGCTCCAGACGGTTAGGAGCAGTTTGGGATCTTGTACGGTATTCACATAAAATAAAAATTAAATAATAATTTAAAAAAATAAACAAAGTAGAAAAGGCCTGAACGTAATAGGTGAATTAAAAATATATATTATTAACTAGACAAATAATGTGTAGAATATTGAATTAAACAGTTAAATATTTAGGTAGAAATTAGGTTTGTCTACAGAATTTCACAAAGTATCAAATTCAATACAGCGAAAGTCTTGATGTATATTGTACTGTGATTTTCTTGTTTTTCTAAGCTTGGATGACAAGTCAATTATTATTACTTGTGCGAATATGAAATCACGTGTTACTGTATTCGTACACGCTAATCTCCGAAACCGCACAACCGATTTCAATGAAATTTTGTGAATGCGTATGGTGGGTTCCAACCTTAAATATAGGATAGTTTTGGACATATAAAAAAAAATTTCAAAGATTTTTTTCTTCTTCATATTTCGTATACAAAAATATGTCCAACCACAAATTTTAACTTCCCTACATCGAAGGGTGTCTGTAGAAGGACAATATCTTATATTATAAAATGCATTCCAAATGGTTGAGTTAAATTCTAACCGGTTTCTAATCATAATATATAAATATTCACCTGCGTATGTTTTTCCACGCAAAACTCGCAGTCTACCGATATCTGAATGGTGGAAGAAATCGGAGGCGCCCGATATAGACATTAGGAAATTATGTTTTAGACATAGTCCTAGACGATATAACCTTGTCTGTTCTATAAACGAGTTAACTTCATCAATAATGGCCATCTAGTGAAATAGGAGCAATATTTTAGAAACACAACTCGGCTTTTTTATCGTACCAACCGAAGCAAAATAGCTACACACCTAATAATAATATAGGAGCGGCTCACTGAACCGTGAAACTAAAAAAATAATTAGGTACTTTTTGGTTGAAAATTTGCAAATCATCACTTTTGAATCTATCAACAAGAAGCGGTCAAACTGAGTTCTAGTGATGGGCATATGCAAAACTTTGAAAAATCGAATATTTCGAAATGTTTCGATTAAATAAATCTTACAGTAATCGATGAATTTCAAAATATATATATCGATTGCGATCATCGCAAATCTAATCACTTTTCCAAGGCGTGGAAAATTCCTAAGTATCTAGACTGGACTACCTAGTAATTCGTGTCAGCTGGCACGGGATGATCCCTGACTTTGACGCTAACCAGTAAACTGTATCTTATTATTAGTCAATTTATACTTCTTTTCTACGTAATTGTATCATTGTATACAAATAATATTCATTAAGGTTAAGAAAAACTTTGTAATCACGCTTTAATATCGTGCATTATTTGTTTAATTTTAATTTTAAATATCTAGTTCGAGCAAAAAACCCGCATAAAAGATTTATTTGATCGATTGATAGACTGTGGTATTAGGTATTTCTTTTTTTTGTATATTTCTATCACAACGCGTATTAAGTTGTCTAGAGGAACACAAAAATAAGTTAGACATGTTGTACTAATCAATTTAATACACGAAGGTAGAAAAGAACGTAATATTTAGAATAATTTAACAATAGGAAACTTGTTTATTGTGTACATTTTACAAATCCTTGTTACTTTTCGCAGAGTCGTGATAATATCAGACTAGGTATAACCTGCGCAATTAAAAAATACATAACACGGGTGAAGCACCTGGCCGATCAGTGATATTTATAACCATCGATATAAACGTATAAGAAGGGCCCTCCGCTAATAAGAAATTGACTGAAATTGAGTCCATCGAGCACGTAATTAAAAAGCACATGAAAAAGTAAATAGAAATAATCGACCACAGAAATAAAAGTTCCAAGGATGTATGGAGGTCTTAAAAAACCTCTGTATTTAATGCCACCTTTGAGGTAGGTATGTGAAGTATTACTAATAAGCAATACTACACTTATTATGTAATATTAGAAATAACCGATAATAACAACAATAAAATCCACACGGTTTTCGATGACGCGTTATTCTGAATTATATACAGTCGACGAATGTATTTTTTTTACAGCAAATCCAATCTATTGTGCGTTTTATCAGTTATGCTGCCGATTAAACTTGAGAAATAAAAATAATATCTATCGGTAGATTTTCAAGGATCTTTTTATGACGATATTGCGTCAGTTTCAAGTTTTATAACTGTCCATTTATCCACTCAACTCGACTTAATGATGTTGTGTACTTATCAAATCCACGCGAATTAATATTTAGGTAAATGTAAAATAAATTTTTGGCGTTTGGTACACACAATCAAAAATATTACTTGAAATAATTTATATGTGCATTTAGACCGGAATTTTTTATTCATATTAAATATGTTTTTTTTCAATCCTATTGAAATATTGATATTTTGAGAGTTATTCCCTTTACCATGAATTTACTGCAGTTTTTGTCTAGACGCACAACAAAAATAGGTGATTAAGAAAACGAAGAATTTTTAATTTGCTCTTATGTTGATAATCAGTATTTCAATACTTGTCTAAGGTCACATGTAAAAACCTTATATGACAGCTTGAATTCGATAAGATCTGTGTTGGATCGAACGTACCTAAATTGAATAATACTTAAAGGTTCGCGTACATAATTGTGCCAAATTATCGAGATATAAAGGTTTTTTAAAGGTACATGGAGGAAATGCACACATATAGATGGGGGCCTTGCCCTCGCAATGTCCGTCCATGTCCACAAGGTGAAGTTAAACAATAAGTGAATTTAAAACTTCATTGCGAGTAATTTTTTTTTCCAAATTATAATAGTGCTCATTTTTTTCGTAAATTGTGTACCGTCATACGGGACGACTTTGAATCGAGAGCCAACTTTGGTCATCGCGGATGTCTACAATAATTATTTCTACTATTCAGAAATTCATCGCTTATGTTTTAACCTTTTTTGTCGGGCAACGTGGTTAAAATTACACTTCGTCAAATTGGTTGGTTTCTAGTTTTGCTGTTGTTTTTTCATTTGTAGGGAGAAATGTACGTACATTACATTCATTTCTCAAAGATTATAATAGTTTCGTGTCATTACACTATAATATAGAGTGTATTAGAGTCTATCGATATAAAATATAACAATTTTTCAAACAATTAAACTATTGTTGGGGTATCAAATCACGGTATATCAAAATCGCCGCACTCCGAAAGATGACATTGATCAATTTGTCTCTTCTTCTCCCCAAACACATAAAAAATGTATATATTAAATTTCGATAGCTTTAAATAAGCGTAATAAATATGACAAAAATTTTCAGACACAAATACTTGTTTAAAAAATTATTTAGTTTCAAAGTTGAAAATTGATAAAGTCACTCCATTTTACCGCGAAAATCCGCAATAAAGTGGGTACTGTCGTTTTTTTATAATATCATACTGACAACCTGTAAATTACGATAAGTATTTTGGTTTTAAGAAAACAAATCAAGCAACGTAATTTAAATGATTTTCTGCATGGCATTTACCATCATTTTACGTACTTATTCAAGGTGGCATTTTTGTAGTACTATATAAAAAGTTACATATATATTTTTATTGAACAAAATTTTAAATCGTTCCCTTGAAAACTTATTTATCATAAAGTAACCTACTTAAACACGGAGGGTGTTACAGACATTACATTCAGATCAGTATCAACTCAATAAAACGACCTTTACTTTTGATTCAGAGGCTGTGGGTTCGATTCCGGTCGAAGTGAAAAAAAAAACACATTGACATGGATTTCTCCTATGCAGAAAAAGTGCCGGAATGTTTTTGTAAGGTTATAATAAGTATTTAATTATGTCATGATGTATCTGTTATAATTTTTTTCCAGAACCAACAATCACATTATATTTTAGCAAAACATCTAAATATAATTATGAACGGTTCATTTGACCATGCAAAAAGTTATTTTCCAATACAAGTTCAAGTAATTGCCGCTTATAAAACATTATATTGCAAGTGTTAGAGCTTTGTTTCCGAGTGTTTGGAATATTATTCATTGAATTTTGTGACCTGTAACGAGGTTTAAATAATAACGAACGAAGTAAACAGAGCATAATGAAGGGTCTTTAACCAAATCATCAAATGACACAATAATATTAATAATAGATAAAATATAATATGAACCATGTCAAGAACGTAGTTAGAGTTGATGAATCTGATTGCAAACTCCGTGAATTGAATTCTGACTTCGATGAATATGGTTCCACGGTAACTCAACACCTCAATGACAATTCAACACACCTTTAAGAAGTGATATGAAGTCATTAAAAGCGATGAAAAAAACTAACATATAAACCTTTCCTACGTAACCTCTTCAACCTAGTTTTTGTTTAGTTATTCGGTCACCGTTAAATAAATACAGACATCCAAAACGTAGTGCCATTTAAAATAAAAATCTAAATCGATTATTGATTCGATTTCTCCCATCACTAGTTCAAAAATAATATCCCTACTTCTTTTCAGACTACTGATTTGTAATACAGTAAAAAAATATTTTTTTAAATGAATATCGAAATGTTAAACATTGAGATAACAGAAAATTTTATATCGAAATGTTAAACATTGAAATAACGGAAAATTTCATATCGAAATGTAAATCATTGAAATAACGGATAATTTCATAAAGAAATGTTAATCATCGAAATAACGGATAATTTCATAAAGAAATGTTAAACATTGAAATAACGAAAAATTTCATAAAGAAATGTTAAACATTGAAATAACGGATAATTTCAAAATGAATATTACGCTTATTGCTATTTACAATTTGCAGAATCCTTCCAAATAAGTTTTTTTTAATCTTGCGTAAAATAATCAATAAATAATATGTGTGCATTAACAATAACTTATTTAGAGGATAAATTATAATTTATTGAAATTGGTTGGTTATTTTTATTAAAGAAATAAGGAAAACACATTACAATAGCCATGTTTTCAATTTTTGATACTGACTTGTGTTTGAATTAATTATTATGATTTACTGTAACAATTTACAACTTTTGTTCAATTTATTCATTTATTGATCATTACCAGTTTCAATATATCACGGCCATCTTCATACTGGTACAATTTGAGTGAAACCGGTAAAGATCAATAAATAAAAAAATGTGTAAAAGATTTTTTTTTCAATACATACATATACACGGAGAAAAATTAGCATTGCTAATTTATTAAAAATCTCTTTAAATGATTGGTAATCTGGTTAAAAACGCGAATGCAGGCCGTTTCCTTTTAAACTTTTAGTAATTTCTTAATAAATTAAAACACATGTTCTTGCACCTGCATTTTCCTTGATAATATATAATGTTGAAATGCGAAAATATTACAATTTATATGAACACGTGTTTCGACATCGTTGTAATACATTCGTATTTTACTAAAAGTTTATTAGGAAACTTATACATTCATTCGTTAAGGGCCTGCATTATAACCGGACTTACAAATAAGTAGAATAAATTCTCAACAAATTAGCAATATTCAAGATTCGTGGGTTTCTTATGGGTATTAAATCTATTCATCTATTCTCTTTTCTATTGGAATTTACCATCGTATCTATCTTCACCATCTATCGACACATCAAGACACAATATGTGTGTACTTACGTGTGTACTTACGTGTGTACGTAAAGTGCGTAAAGTGTGTACGTACGTGTGTACGTGTGTACGTGTGTACTTACGTGTGTACGTGTGTACGTAAACTACAGTAATTAGCAATGTACTTATGTAATTATAGATAAATAATGCAGTTGAATAAATAATTGAATGCATCAGGTAACAAGGTGCCGCCAATGTTTAAGCAATGTCGCAGCACGTCACACGTCGAAAATTATTCGCCTCTTTTTAAGTCTTATTATTATGCAAAACCTTCATTGGTTTTTTGGCAGACAACGTTATTGTTTATCGATCAGAAGGTCGCGGGTTCGAAGCCAATGCCCCCGCAATAAGAGACATGAAGCCAGACATAACCAGGCAGTACTGACAGTACCGTGATTAGCTATCCGGGCATGCAAGGTGTGAAGGTGAAGAAGATGAACTTCCTTTTGACATCCGACTTTTATCTAATCGTTTAATCAAGTAATTGCGTATTCAAGACGAGCGATATCGACCAGTACGCATGAGCATGCATAATAAGGAAACAATTTTGGTTCAATAATATACATCCGTTATAAATCAATAGGCACCGATTAAAATTTTAATATTTATTGGGCTTGTTAACATTTAGAACGATTTTGTCTAAATTAATGGTGGGATAAGAGTAATATTTTTATTATATTTATTGGGTTTGTTGACATTTATAACGATTTTGTCTAAATTAATGGTGGGATAAGAGTAATATTTTTATTATATTTATTGGGTTTGTTGACATTTATAACGATTTTATATAAATTAATGGTGGGATAAGAGTAATTTTTATATTAAATTTATTGAGTTTGTTGACATTAATAACGATTATGTCTAAATTAATGGTGGGATAAGAGTAATATTTATATTTCATTTATTGGGTTTGTTGACATTTATAACGATTTTGTCTAAATTAATGGTGGGATAAGAGTAATTTTTATATTAAATTTATTGGGTTTGTTAACATTAATAACGATTTTGTCTAAATTAATGGTGGAATAAGAGTAATATTTATGTGCATTTTTTTATTAACAATGTAAAATCGCAAAATAAACTCGATTGCCAGTTGGAATAAAATTAACCAAACCGGAAAAGAGTTTTCAAAAATATCAGCAAGTATTAAAAATTTATAACAATTTATAACGATAAAATTTTAATGGTTACATAAAAAAATATTACGCAAAATCTCTACACTAAATTCATTGGAAAAATTGTATTCAAAGTTCAAAATTTCACGTGTTTTAATAGTTTCAATTTTTTATGACCGGAAGGTTTTGTTTCATTATTTAAATAATCCAAACTAAGAACCCTGAAAATATATACATTGTGTGTGTTTCTCCACATCTCCCGGCGTAAATATTAATTTATTGTAGTAAACGTGTTATTGTAGTAAACGTGTTATTTTAGTAATGCGTGCATATAAAGCATGAAGCGGAATTTTACCATTTACTAATTCCAAGTTTTATATCTTCTGTATAAATAAAAAGCTACATGTTCGTTTGTTCAAAATCTTAAATCTCCGAAAGTTCTTCGCCGATTGCTTTAAAATTTTGGCACAACGTTGCATTCGAATACGCGTGTATATAAGTTTTTATATACCTATATATTAGATAGATGTTACTGCATTATTTTATTGGAAAGCAGCGATATTTTCTCTATATCCGCACAGACAGATTGAGCCACAGCAAGTAAAAAAAACATCAACGATCTTATTGACTTTTATGTAGTTTGTTTGAAAACGGTACGTAATAATAAATTGTCGACTTATTTAACCGGTAAAAATATAAAACGATTTATGATTGCGCTATTCTAGTATCTTATCATTTATAAATTGCAATAGATATTGTCAAATGAACGGTAATATTTGAAAATCGTACATTTCTTAATTAAATTATACGCAATAGTGTGAAGTTTAGCTCCTACGCCTCGACGTGTGAAATTAATTTCAGCCTTTAAATAGCATTGAATTGACTTTTATTCATTAAATAATAATCGATAGATAAATGGGATGATATAAAGGCGTTTTAAAAATTTAGAACTTAAACTCAAGTTATACATTTTATTTAATCATAACGACAAAACGACTCTCAAACGAAATTGATCACAGGACCTCTTCCTTGCCGAGCAAGTATTCTGACCACTACATAATGTTTAACGGTATTATACTCCCACTGAGAGCTACCAATATTATCTTCATGATCTTAATGAATTGCTTTGCTGATTTCTTTATTTTACCTATTATAATTTGAGGTTTATTTTAGTTATTCCACTATAAAAATATGAATTTTATTATTATAAGTTCATAAAAATAAATCGAATGCTAAAAGAGAATCGTCGGAAAACAAAATAAACGTTATTTTGTAGCGGAAATGAAAAAAAAAATGTTTCTTAACAATAAAAAAAATATTATTATGAGCATTGTGCTGCTCTTTTGCAACGGCAAATTAAAATAAATTTATTTCTGTTATCAATCTATTTTCTTATTATTCATTAAAATTCAATTTGTTTTAAATGATGACTGCACTTGTCCACACATTGAATAGTGCAATTTAAAAATACTTGATCGTTTGTTTTTTTTCACACAGTGTGTTTTTTATGTTTTCCTCCAGTTTTCATTTATTTTTAAATATTTAATTTTTCATTTTCAATTGCACTAAAAGTCAATCGCCGTTACTTAAAACAATAATAATGCCTCTAGGTTTAACAATAATATTTGATTTTTTATATGATTTGAGTTTTTTACGGCCAAAAGTTTTATAGTGTTTTATTTTTGGGTATTATGCCGTGTTGGGCTACCTCCTAGCGAAACACGGCATTTTATTTAATTTGACAGTTACTTACCAAAAGTGTTGCCGAATTCGAATTGAAGACTCTTCACTTGAACTAAATCACTCAATTTAAATTTTGCCTCGTTTAAAACACAACAATTTAAACTTTTCAAAACGTCAAAGTCACTTGATTGTCTTTCGCCGGTAATATAATAAAAGTCGATAAAAAATCTATTTATTTTACGGATGATTCAAATCAGGACGCACAATTCCAGCCATTTCTAATAATTAAATTAGAAAATTTGCGAAACGTACCGCTGCGATGTCAACTTCGCCGCGAGCAATCGCCGAATGACTGAAAATTATTCAAACTCAGAACTCTATGCTTTCCTCCAAAGCAAAGCACCAGCGAGATATGAAAGGGTTCGTTCTTTTTCACTTTACTTGAATTTTATAAATTCTAAGGCTGTTAAATGTGGTGTACCAACAGATAGGTAGGTACCGTTTTTAAAAAAATCAATTTAAAATGCCTAAGTATCGCGAATATTTCAAATTTGAGATTTGAGGGAGTGTAATATTTGTTTTCACTTGGAGAGGTTGATCGCGTATCAAGCCACACAGTAAACTAAAGCGTTCCGCCGGCAGTGATCGGCTTTTCATACGAATGGAGGGAAAAGCACGTGCTTTCAGTCTGACGCAGGCGCAATGCGGGCCAATCAACGAAGCAATCTTAATTCCTGAACATCGTCAACAAGTAATAATCATCACACATCACACTTTGATGTTTGATGGCGGGTGAGAGGGAGGCTCGTTAGTTCGTTTAGACATTTAAGAATATTGATAACGACTGTATTGAAGCAATGACACATTGAATTCCCAAGCGCTAATATATCGGATAAAGTGATCTCATTAGTATTACTGTTTCTAGGTATAAACCACGAAGCGTGGATTTGTTTTTCTCATCATATTGTTCAATTGTTTTGTTCGTTTTCTTTTTTTAGTTTATGGATTGAGTTACTCGCAGGCTGTTGAAAATGTGAATTGTTCATTTTTCGTACAAATATTTACAAATCTGTTTGTTTTGTGGCTCTACATGGTAGGTACCTACCTTAATCTACATATTGAATTTGTATTTGCTCAACGCAAATACATGTGTTATGTTTTCAGTTGTTTTGCTATTTTCATTGAAAATCTAATATAGACATTATATGGTAGACTTGTAGACAATTATTGTTTATTTTAAATGAACAATGAAATTATCAAATTAATAAAGTCGTTAAATAACATGGGATTGTCCTTGCAAAGACTCGAACACACGACGAATCGGTGGTATCGAGTTCGGTTCCCGGTGAACTCTGAAAAATAAAATAATATAAATATTTACTTACATATAATATTTCTTGTCTTGATTTGCATTAGAAATTTTAGTTTAAAAATAATGTTTCTAAAACGTGTGTTAAATTTTTTATTTTATTTTGTTTTTATTTATTTTTTTATTAATTTTTATTTGATTATTTTAATAAACCAAGCGGATATTAAATTTATCTGTGGATCGATACTGTGTGATAAAAAAAACAAAAAAATCCTTTCATTTCCGCCACTAGAAATGTCGTACATGTATATTTGAATGAAAACCAATGTCGCCACCGACTTAATACCTTTTAGTTATAGCTCATTTAGCACGCGCTATGTCTCTTTTACACTTGCCTGACATCGTATATCGCCATCTTATTTGAATTTCGTAATGATGATGAATCACAGAATCGCATGGGACAAAAGGTCCGAATGACCAGACTTTTGGATCATGAAACACGTCCTTATCGCATTTCTTGTGTTCTTCATTATTCGTTATGTTATCGACATGTGTTAAATTGAAAATATTTCAAGCTAGAGTAGGTACCTACTTAATGATACGAAGAATGCGAGATTTCGAAAAGTATAACGAAATAAAGTGAGATACACAATATGTATATAAGACAATGTTTGATAAATATTATTTCTCTTCTCAGCGGTACACAGCAGTAGGGTTTGGTCTCCGCCACGTAACCAAACTAGTTGAAATCCCGGCGTTGCCCAGTTTTTCGAAATCAGATGTAGACGGTAATTCAAAATTTTATCAAGAAGTTTCAAAATTCTGCTTTATGGGATGGGAAAAGGGAGTGGGTGGTTTTTCCGGAAGCTTGTGTACACAGACACTTTCCTCTTAATTTCAAGGTGAAGTGTGCATAATTTGATCTATTTCTGAATAAAACTACAGGGTGCGGCAGAGAGGACGGACGTTTTTGAGATGGGTAGTACTCTCCCCCTCCGTCTACGAGAGAGGTGGGGGGGTGCCGCTTGACTCGTTAGTTCCTAGCATTGTTTTACCAGTTGTCGTCATGGAGCCGTGGACGGTGGAGCACCGCGTTTTCGCCTATGATTGTTTCGTCCGAAATAATGAGTCAGTCACCGTCGTACAGCGTGAGTTTCGTCGCCACTTCAACATTCATCGGAATAGAGCTGTTCCCTCTCGAAACACAATCCTTCGTTGGGTTGAATCACTTCGCAGGCGTGGTGAACTGATCAACAGAAGACCAAGAGGAGCTCCGCGAACAGTTCGAACTCCTGAAAATGTTGAACGCGTTCGACAAGCCTTTCTTCGCAGTCTGACTTGATCTGCCCGGAAACATGCTGCTGCTCTTCGCCTCAGTGATCGTTCGGTAAGGCTAATTTTGCATATGGATCTCCGCTTTCACCCCTATAAATTGGCCATTGTGCAACAGTTACAGCCCGGAGATTATGCACAACGAATGAACTTCGCACGTGAGATGGAAGCACTGATCGATCAAAATGAGAACCTCATTTTGTTCATGAGTGACGAAGCCCACTTTCACCTAAACAACATGCTTAACAAGCAGAATTTACGTTATTGGGCTAATGAAAATCCGCAACAGTTACACGAAAGACCGCTGCACAGCCCAAAAGTAACGGTTTGGTGCGCTGTATCGCAAACTTGTATCATTGGCCCTTACTTCTTCGAAGACGGTAATGGTCGTGCTGTTACTGTGAACTCAGAGCGCTACGTCGAGATGATCACCAACTTCTTTTTCCCTGAATTACGACGGCGACGTGTTCCAATCCGACGTGTGTGGTTCCAGCAGGATGGGGCGACCGCCCACACAGCCAGAGCATCAATGGACGTTATTCACCCTCTCTTCCCTGGTCTCCTTATTTCCAGGTTTGGCGATGTTCATTGGCCTCCTCGGTCCCCAGATTTATCCATATGCGATTTTCTCTTATGGGGACACCTCAAGGCTAGAGTATACGAGAACAAGCCCGAACTCTGGACGAATTGAAGGACGCAATTCGCATGGAAGTCGCCCAAGTTGAGAGAGCGATGTTGGAGAGAGTCTACGCGAACTTCCAAGAACGCCTCCAGCACTGCATCAACGATTTCGGCCACCACATGACTGTCTCAAACGCTATTTCCTCGCGAACCTGATTTAATCAATAAATTTGTTTTTGAGTAAAAATTAACTATTTTATGATTTTTTTAAAACCGTCCGTCCTCTCTGCCGCACCTGTATATAGATAGATAAGTCATAAATTCTATGAAATTGATCAAATGTGCGCAACAACCTAGTTCATTAATAATTACATCACATACACAAGAGGTCAGACGTTATTTTTCATCCATATTCTGGGAATAAAGCAAAGGTATGCAAGATTGGTTGTTTTCCTGTCATGAGGTTACACATTTTATTCACGTGAAGCATAAAAAATGTGTGTTTTCTGTTGATTTAACAAAGGTAACAGCAGTAATTATGCATTCCAAATACTGTAAAAATCGAATCGTGTTTTTATTTGATGGCCACATAGATGGTGGGATCCGTATTCGAATTTTCGCAGACAGAAATACGCTTCAGCAGCCATTGAGAATTGTCTGTGGTTTTAGAATCGGATTCATTTTTATTTTTAGATTAATGACATGTGTTACCGATCAAGTGAATTCCTGTTTATGTAAAGCAGCGAAAATACGACTCAATGAGCAGGTAGGTACTTCGTTCCTAACTAAGTTTCTATGGCCCGGTATATCAATCTGTCTGAATCCTCGCTATGCGCGACATTCCTCGCTTAAATTTAAGTGGGCTAAATCTAAGCCTCGGTAAGCCGCGGAGTAATAATAATAATCATAATAAATGTATAGCGCTGATTTTGTGAAAAATCACCTCAAGGGCGCTGTTAGAAGAATAGTTCCCCTTTTAGACGCTGAACAAATATCAAATATGACGTTTTCGTGAGTAATTACGCACTTTCATCTCACCAAAATTTATGAAAATTGCCTAATTTTATCAGTATTGACTATTATATTCATCGCATTAAATAGTACACTGAATAAAGCAAAACAAATACTATTTAAAATTAGTATCCTCGTATATAGCACCATGCTGATTTAAGTATGGAACTTTATCAAAAAAATCAACTCCGATGACAGTAGAGAGCATAGATATACCACTCACGTAGACAGTATTTTTGATTATACATAGAAAAAAGAAGCACATTCCTATAATAAATTCATAGACAATATGTGTAATATTGCTGGTATCTAAGTTTACGATCTATATGCGGATTATATTCCAAGTCGCGCTAAGCTCGAAATTCCGAGAATTCCAAGCCGAGAATGAAATTAACTCATATACCGGGCTTATTTCTTTGCAAAATTATACTATGTCAATAGATGTGAGTTTTGACATAGTACTTATTAAATAGATTGTTATAGGCAGCTATTTGAATGGATCGAGATAAAATTTAAAGAGAAACAGTGATTTTTCTACGCCTTCCTTGCAACTTGAGAAATTAATAATAGAGTTAGTCAGTTTGTAAATTGTACAGTAATTCATCTATCAACACTTGCCGTTCGCAATCTCTGTAAATTTTCCACTTGCTCATCACAGGAAAGATCTTTAAGCCCACAGCAATAAAGATAATAAAACAAAACTCTTGTTCGACAGAACAATCCAGGCCAGGGTACTTGTCTGTTTTCTTTTGAATTATTTACATTATAACAAACTATACTCGGTTGACAATTACAAATAGAATATTTTATTTTTTCGAAATATGTATTGAAAAACAAACAAAAACATGAAAAAAATTACTGAAACGAAACAACCAATTTACGTATTATCAAGAAGATGAGCGCAATTTTTTTGTTGATGGTGTATTTTCGATAATATTTTCGTATTCGGCCAAATACACGGAAAAAACTTACTGGTATGACAAACTGTTCATTTATTAAAAATTTTGTCAAATTATTCGTTTTCATGTTAAAAACGGGACTGCGAATGAATTGACAGAATATCAGTCAAAAGCGAGCGTTTTATGAGAACGGCGGAACACGTGTTCTTACAAATATTGATATTGATTTGAAATTATGATATTGTCTCATTCCATTATGATATTTATCAGAAAAAGGATACTTGTTCTTGATATATTCTGAATGACTATTATTTTATCATGAAATTGGCATGCCATCACTTACTCGTACCCATCACTTACGTAATTATATTATGTACAGTCGGGGTGTATAAGTAGGTAGGTACAGATCTACCTAGTGTGTGTATAAGTAGGTAGGTATCCATCTACCTAGTGTGTGTATAATCTGATTTTTTTAAACATAAGATTTGAATTTTACAGATTTCTTTTGAAAAACGTAGAGATTCAAAAGCATGGCATAAAATAACTGCATTCGGCGTACTTTCCAAGCGTTGCTAAGCGACCAATCGTTGTGTACGTAAATGCCGCATGGGAAATGTAGAACATCTTCATTGATAGTAAGTGAAAAATTTCCTGTACTTCACATTTTATTTAGTGGGTCGATTCGTAATACTGTCAAAAAATAGAGTGACCTGTTACGAGTATTCTCCGTAGTCGAATGGCTAAAATCATCATCAAAATATGAAATAAAAAATTATTAGAAACTAGCTGACGTGTACCCGGCGTTGCTCGACTTTTCTCTACTTACGATGAATGTAATATCCTATAGAAGGTTTATATATATAAATATATAAACTAAGTTCTACTATAAATATATTGTTTATATAAACCTTCTGGAAGAAATTCTCTATATGATAGTGAAAATCCAATCCAAAGAACTAAGAGCACAAACAGACAGATGCAAATAGTGATTTTATTTTATACTATTTCTAAATAGTAATCTCTAGATTATATTATTAAGGCGATGCACTACGTCGTGTAATATTTTTAATTGAGCCGCTATCAATAACAACCCTTACGTAGATGGCGATAAGGTTTAAATTCCCACTTAACACCATCCGCCTGTTTTGATTTATGCAAGAAAAAATCATGGCCAAAAAGTGCCTTTTATTTTATTTTGTGGATGTTCAGGTATGAATATTTAATTTTTTTCCGATCATTTTATAAATAACTTAATTTCCCACATTATACAATAAAATCATAACCGAAAATGTGTTCGTAAGTAGGAGATTTTGAACTTTAATGCAATTTTCATAGGCCTATACATAATTTTTTTCTGGGCTTATAAAAAGACTTATCTAAAAAATACTCGATTATTTCAAATACAAAGATGTATTCTACTCGCAGTATTTAATGAAAGCATCTGAAACATTTCTAGGCGACCAAATTTTCAAACCAAAACACATGATTTGCATTACTACGTATGGCATCGCCTTAATACATTTTTTAAAAAAGGAATTCCCACTGGGAGCAAGTAGGTAGGTACTAAACTGGATTCGATCGGAACCGGATACGTGTTATAGTCATAACAAAAAGTTTGTAAAAATATTTAGATCAACGTATCTCGTTTAGCTGTTGGAATTTCCAATATTTCCAAGGTTGGTTGTACGTAAAATAAGGTTTGTTTTTCTTAAATGCTTTCGGTGTTGACATCAAGATTGTTTGACTCATCATAGCAGCCATGTGCTTGATACTATGAGAAAAGAAACCATAATATTATTATTGAGATTCATACATTACTGAGAAAACTAATTGATCACCTGCTTCCGTCTTCCTTCATATATTATTCTTTATAAAAAATCTTCTCGGCTACTTTATAGTACAATAAACTTTTCTTCAACTAGTTATTTACAATTGGTTGTTTTTCTCTCTCTTCCCGTCGTGCTCATAAATTATAATAATTAATAGAGCTATTTTTATAAGTGTATATTATGATAGCCTTTTGTTCTGTCAGTCTTGGTACTTTTTATAAATGTATATTATGATAGCCTTTTGTTCTGTAAGTCTTGGTACTTTTTTATAAATGTATATTATGATAGCCTTTTGTTCTGTAAGTCTCGGTACTTTTTTTCGAAACGCATGTACGTCATATATTAAAGCATTTCAACAATTTTTTGTCAATTCCTACTTTTGGTTAGTGCTTGAATGTATGTTATTTTTTTTTAATGACGTTACAATATATAATATATATATAGACGCCCTGTTGAAATCTAAAAGTTGCAAGCAAAAAGTTCGTCAATTGACTATTTTCGATTTTGGAATTTTAGTACTAAACAAGTATTTTAGTATAATGAGAAAGTGTTTTAATTACTCTGCAAACACTAGTAAAAGTCAAGCCAAATTACGAAGTCAGTGTTGTCGCCAACTAAACAGATTAAAATAGTCTAATCACTCTATTTATTTTTATGCTTGCGGTAAAACAACATACAAATCAGCACTAACAAATCGTCGTTGCTCTATTGTGGCAAGGCATTGACTTAATAACTTGACACCTCACAATCTGTCAGGCGCCCAGGCCCCCTAATCTACGCATCGGGGTGGATTCGACGCAACTTTTGAATACAAAAAGCTTTATTATGTGGTTTAACAATTTTATAAAAAAAGTATTGGGAAATAGCAAACTTAGTCTTGGGAAAACTTTTGGGAGGTCAGGGATTTGTTTTACACGTACAAACAGGTTATCATTATTTATAATATTGCTTTAAATACCAGCACATTTTCATGGAAACAGATATTTTTTACACAATGGCCCAATTTTGAAAAAATAAGGCTTTTGTGTGGATGGGGGTTTTGTATCACGTTTATCCAAAACAGTAATATCGTCATTCTCGCTGTCCGACGACGTCACTGGCAGTACCAATGACGTCAGAACAAGTTCGAAACATTAAAATAAAAAAATGTGGATTTTTATTATTTTTTCGAGAACGATTTATTGTTTCTAAGTATAAAGAAATACAATTAAATTTATTGATTCAGAATCAGAGATGATTGATATATAAATTAATCATAATATTTTTCATTCAAAATGCTCATTCGTGCGTAAAACGGACGTAACATCGAAGTTAAAACTCATTCCCGAAAAGAAATGTGAGAGTTTCCTTCATTCCTGACATAAATATTTGTACTGCGAATAACTCACTTCTGTTTCAAATGAAATTCGCTTTCTGGAAACGAAATGTGAAATGCGGTTATCGAGAAACGAAGGAGTTAACATTTAATTTATGTAATTGCGCCCAGTTCAGACTGAAAGATAATTAGTTCGGATGAATCACTTAGATGGGAATGTGGAGAGGTGAGTTTTCTACTGAGAAGTGACATAAACCTAAGTACACCTAAATTAGCGCGACTTCCGTATTTCCAATTAACTAAAAATAGAAATTAATTGTTCACATGTTTCCTCAGTAATTTATATCATATTGTAATATTCTACACATTTCCGCTAATGCCTTATATGTAGAATAATATTATTTTTTTCATGGAGGGTAACCACAAACTTTGATACCAAGAAATTAAGGATAGTCGGTTATTAAAACTTGATATTAAAATTGAGGAAAATAAAAATAAATTCACACACAAAATTACAAAATGGATTAAAGAACAAAAAAGACAATATTACCAAAACTTCATAGCATAAAATAAAAATAAAACCTACACGTAACACACAAAACCAATATAAACACACATCACTCACAAACACACAAGATTATTTTCAATGTACTATTTAAAAAAAAAAAAATTAAATATATTATTATGTATTTTTAATTTTAAATGTATAATTTTTCTCATTAAATGTATTATGTAGTATTTTTATATTATAAAATGAAGGCCTCGGAAAGGGCAAGCCACCCAGTGAGGCCTACATTACTGAAAACCTTGAATTGTAAAAAATATTGTACCTAATAAAATAAAAATAAAATAAAATAAAAATTATTTTTACCAAAACCGCCACTATTTTAATCTTGTTCTTTATCATTATACTTGCATCGTCTGTATTTATATGTATTTACGTCTGTTATACAGACGGCCATATCGGACGTGACTCGTGCAAACTAACCCAAAAACGTACCTATTACTTTTTATTGATCTATTTGGCTGCTCTCCGCGTACGTTAAACTATTGGGTTTGGTTATGTTATAATAGTCGTGTACCAAATTGACCTTGCAATATTTTCAGATCTTCTCAATCGTAATTCTCATTCGTTAAAATTGACATTTTGAATTTGGCGATTATCATGAGAATAACACCAAATTCGGCAAGGAACACGAATTTTCATATTTTTCACGAGATTTTCTGACATAAAAAGAAGAACGTACCGGATTAGTTTCGTTTTCGTATTCAGATCTACGGATTTATTCCTAGATTATTGCAATTTTCCACACTTGACAAAAACAAAAAACAAAAAGTTTACATGTGAGATTATGGCAGCCCAATCGGGGAAGAGGAGGGTGGAAGAGTACCTAACTATTCAGATCTGGTCATCAAACACGGATAAAGCCATTTCAAGCCACGTTTCAATTATGAATGGTGGTCTTACACCAGGGCAATACTGAGAGTATCTTCCCCTCTCGAACTTGCAGCACTTTTATATACCCACTATATTTGAACCCGCGTCTTCAAATTTATTGAATCCGAAGATTGCTAGTCAAGAGCTTTACCCCTTGACCATGGAGGCCGTCGAAAAATCGTAAAAATAACCAGAATTTATCCAAAAATTTACAAGAATTTAGCCAAAAACAACACGAATTTCGACGATAAATAATGGGACATTTTCAAGTCCCTAGTAATACATGATTTTCCAAACTCCTTAAGGATTTCATTTTCTATGGCATTCTGGTCTACTTTCCACAAAGGATAAACAGTTTGGTTTGGGATATTATGTATAATTGTATATATATATAAAAATGAATGTTTATTTGATTGTCCTATACCATTCATCATTTGAAATAAAATTAAACTTTGTTCTTATTAGTGCTAGAATTGTTTAGAGAGTAGTTTGAATAGTAGAAGGGGACACTCGAGAAAGATTTCGCATTGTCTCTACGCTGGAATAAGACACGGAGTAGAATTAAATTTGTATAGTTATAAATTTGTAATTAAGTAGAGTTAAACCCAAGAAACGCCCGGTACACGTCAGATAGTTATTATATAAATATCGAATATTCAATATTATGTATTAATGCATATTAGCAATCTCTGTGTAGTTTCTAATTGTTTCCTTCCTGTATTTGATCCTCCTTTGCGGTATCAAAAACCAACACGACATAACTAAATATTCTATCATGGTGTTAACGTTCTAGATCCTAGATCCGGCTTAGTTTTTCTAATAAATAAATTCATTAGTTTTCTAAAGAATTCCATCGAAGCCCAGGAGGGCGATTCTCGTTCTTTTAGCCTTAAGCTAAATGATAGCATTCGTCAACGACTGCTATCGTTTGCGAAAGATAGCTGTCCGTCGCTTGCAACATCTTTTCTTAACTATTAAGCGATTCTCGTTCTTTTGATATCCTTACAAGTTCGATTTTGGAGAGACCTAGTAAAAAATCCTAAAGAAGCGTGGTTAAGAGCATCTACGAAATTGTTAAGCGATTATTGAAAACACAAATTGGTGAAATATAATTAAGTGACGCAAGGTTTCTAACTAAAACTTAAAAAAACAAATACTTTGTATTATAATGCATTTTAATAACTGCTTATTTTATTTATGAATGACATAAATAAGCCATTTATCGAAGATTTACGTTTTGTGAAAAGGTACTTACCTCGCTGGATAGTAATGACTTTTTTACAGATTCACCACTTCTAAAGTGACGTTTGCTGTCAAACTAATGGCGCTAACTGTCACCCAAGTTGATAAGAATGAAAGGGATTCTTATTTCGTTGTGGTTAACTTCAAAACCCACAATTTCGAGCGCCAGCTATTCTGCAGCCATTTTATCTGAAACTTATTATTATTTATGTAGAAATCCTCAATGGTATGTGTAGTTTATTGTAAATTAAATCACTTATCTGGCTTTCGACACGTTACGTACTTTACAAACATCCCAATTACCTGATTCAATTCATTTAATAGCATTATTGTGCCACAAACAAGTCACTAATCATGTTTACAGTCAATACTTACGATAATATTAAGTTTTCTCTTGTTAAAACTACGCAAATAATGCTAATTGTCAAAACGTCACAATTAAATGAAGCAAATTCTCCGCGAACGCTAGCGTTCGGCCGCCGAAAGACAGGTCTAGGGGTACCCTTCGCGTAAGGCTAAAAATTTTGGCGCGCAATCGAAAATCTAAGGATTCCATCTGTCAACGAGAGAACCGGAATCGCTTCATACGAATAAACCGAGAAAAATCGTTAATTTGAATGTAAGGACGATTTTAGTGTCGTTAAGTAGAACGAGAATCGCCCTCCAGGACAATAGTCATTTAAAAAATATTTCTTTTATCATTTATGGAGACATGTTAAGAACCGGTTTCTGGAAATTTTTATTTTGATTGTAAGGTTTCCAGAAACCCCTGAAGACTCGCTAGATTACATCACTATACGGAAAAATGTGGGTATTGCTACTTTATTGAGAATCTCTTAAAATTCGTAATCCGGTTAAAAACGGGATTGCAGGGCTTAACGAATGAATTAAAAGGTTTAGTGATAAAATTTTAGTAAATGACGAATATATTATCATGATGTCGGATCACGTGTTCATAAAAATCTTAATACTTTTTTTCATTATATTGCACGTGTTCCGATATATTATGAATTTACTAGAAGTTTATCAGGATACGGCCTGCAATCCCGATTTTGACCGTAATTCAATAATTTGAAAAGTTTCGCAATGCTCATCATTCTCGGTGTAGGTAGATACTAGTCAATTCTGGGTACCAAATCATGGTTAACTTTATGTTTCCAATCGAATGTAAAAATATTTACAAAATATGTAGGTCCGACCGTTGAGGTATGTTTTTGATAACAGGTTATGGCTAGGAGTAATTTGAAAATTCCGCCATGTTTTTTTTGTGGTCTGGACCTCTACATAGTGCACATGGCAAAATGTCTTACAGATTAGGAGATGCGAAAAAACCCCAATGATTTTTTAACGCATGGCAATACCGCTATTAACTGGTCAATTCCGATGCAAACTGGTTAAGCGGATAAGCGACGTTATGTGGATGGAGTAATCTTCATGTTCCAGGTGGTTAAATAACTGCAGAATAAATCATACCAACAAATAAAATAATACATAATTGACTTTGTACAATGTATCGGTAGTTGTAGTAGCCTAACCTTCAAAAGATTTAGAACAGAACGATAAGCGATGGGTAACTCTGCGATTGAATTCTAAACAAAGAATTCGAAGTACCTAACGATATCTGTATCTGCTTAGACAAATTACAATTATTCGACTGGATGATGTCGGTTTATAATACTCATGCCCGGTATATCAGTCGGTCCGTATCCTCGCTATGTACGACATTTCTTGCTCAAATTTAAGCCCCCGCATTCCGAATTTCATCCGATTTATAATATTTTTCTCTTGAACATTTAAGGTTTTTAAGTTCTTTAAACATAAATGTTATTTTTGAAGATAATATTTATACGTTTGTAGAGCCAAAACGGTAAATATATGAAATCCCGTCGATAGAAAAAATCGCAAAGTGTTTTCCGAAAATTAATAAAAACAAGTTTTGTTCTTTTTTTTAATATGTTATAAGTATGAAAAAATTACTGAATATCTTTAAATGCAACATAGGCATATGTTGAGAGACTTTTGCTCTATTTTAAACAAGTCGTGTTTTATTCCATATTTTCACTTTTTTATATTAGCGCCCTCCCTCTAACATTTGTATTCAAATTTTTCAAACCATTTTGAAAACCATTTTCAAACCATTTTCTTCTTCATTTTAACTACGGAGCCTTAAGCGACCTAAATCGGCTGCACTTAAGCCTTGATAAGCCGCAGAATAGTACCCTTTTTCACGACGAGGCACTTGCAGAACAATTATCAAATATGATGTTTACGTGAGTAATTACATACTTCAATAATAATAATAACAAAAATAAAAAAAATAAAATAAAAAAATACAAAGATTTAGGAGATACAAAGAATTTGGCATTCTCAGACTATAAAAATATTACCATTCGTTATTTCGGCTACTGGCATTATACCTAGTTCTCTCATTAAAAATTTAGGCGTATTAGATCTATCAAAAAATTTATATATAAAAATTCAAAAATCAGTCATTTTAAATACATGTAGGATAACGAAAGATTTTTTAAATATTTATGTTGAGGGATCAGTAGGATTTATAGGCCCTGTTAGAAGTTCTACCGAGCCGAACCCTCTGATATGAAAATATCTGGAGTCGGTGAATTATTTTCCCATTTGATCTCTGGTGAGTTGACGTGTTGTTCTTGTATTGTTTTGTATTTATTTTGCTTATATAATGCACTTGCATAATGTTGATTGACTAGATGATCATTTGTGGAAGGGTTTAGTTTTTCCTATGGGGAAGATTTAACCCGGACATAAAGTCGGAAATTAACAAAAAAAAAACATCGAATTTATATAGCGCAGTTTAATGACATTTCACTGCAAGTGCGCTTATCTATAACAAACTTAAAAACGGTAATTTAGTATTAGTGGTCTTGTTCTTAAAATTATTCCTACAGTGTGCCTTACCCAATACAGATCTAATATTATAACACTAAATATACTGTTTATACAAAGTGATGACAAAACGTAGAATAACAATAACAGCAGGACAGGACAAAACAAGAATATTTAAACTAAAAACATAACATAAATATAAAACAGGAGGTAGTTTTTTTCTCAGAAATGAGAATCTTCCGAACAGACATTTTAAAAGGTACAAGGAGACAACCGAAACCAAATAATTACCGGAGGTTTTAGAAAATGGCTTATTATAAAATATCAAAAAGAAGTTAAGATTTATAAATGGTAAGATTTTAAAAATAATTATGTTTTTAAAGCCCGTTTAAATTCAGCCAAATTCTGGAGATTGGTAAGAGCTGAGGGAATTCTATTCCAGATGAGCGGGTCTGTTATACGAGAAGAGCGATCATAGTAAACAGCTCGATTTGACCTAGAAAGTTCGATTAGACGATTACTAACATCTAGATCTGCTGATCTTAGAGTAAGCTGTCTATTGCTTAAGTTTTGTCGGACACATAGTTCGGATATATAGGCTGGCGCCATTCCTTGCAATCTTACCGAAATTCACGTAAATTGACTAATTTATCAGTATAGACCATTATATTTGTCGAGCGATGAGGGATGTTGATTTTATTAATTGATAATCAATCTAAAATAGACAAATAGTCTGGTAAGGTTTTGTAAGATGGATTTTTAAAAGTCAGGACAGTGTTTTAAGCGTTTTTTCCCTCATAATTTCATGTTATTATTTAAAATTAGTGTTCTTGCACACGCTGATTGGAGTGGAGAATTTTATAAAAAAAATCGACTCGTAAATTAAGCCAGCCTAATACATTTGACATTTTGAAAGCTCTCGATCTCCCTATGACAGGAGGGAGCATAAATATACCACTCACGTAGACAGTGATTTGGTTTTAAATACAAAAAAAGAAGGTCATTTCTCTGACAGTGACCAAATATTCTACGTGTTTGACTATGTGTACATAAAAACACTACTAATGTTCGTTTATGAACAAAAAAACAAAATTTCACCAAACACTAATATACCAGATAGAACAGCGTAAATACAAAACATAAAACTCTGTCGATAAGCTCAAGCTTTGGATAAGGACACCACAAATATCAGGCAATAAAAGCATTTAACAAATCTTATACTAGACACAAAAAATGAGCAAAACAGAAATCGTTTCTAAACAAAAATAAGAAATGGTTTAAAGAACAATGTATTAAAAATTTAAAAAAATTTAAATAATAAAAAAATTACACAGTACACATATCATACACAACCGGACATTACATTCATATTGCTTAGTTTTTATAACTACCGTAATTATTTTTATTTTATTACTGTATTTTATTTTATATTATTTATTTATTTTTTTCTTTTATTTTATTATATTTCATTTATATTCGTTAAATTTAACATAAGTTCAATACAGTTAATTTTATTTAAATATAATTAGTCACATAAAATTATAAAATAGGGGCCTCAGCACGGGTCACCCAGTAAGACTCAAATTAGCAAAAATGAATTTTTTTTTAACTTCTAATGTACTAATAAAAATAAAGAAAATAAAAATAATTATGCGTCACCTTAAAGATGTACCACCTACACGTAAAAGCCATCTGGGGGTTAAAAAAAAAATAAACGGATTATTTTTAGTGCCGCGCTAAGCTCAAGATTCCAACCAAGCCGAAGCTTAAAAGCAACTGATATACCGGGCCAGGTCCGTCCCGCTTTGAGAGAGATTGTTCCGATTTAATTTTGAATGTATACCTCTATGAAACCAAAAGTTCCGATCTCGATTTGTGAAAATGTGGTGAAATTTTCTGAATTTTGAATTAATTATTTTTATATGAAACAAATAATATGAATGCTTATTTCATCATCTTTCAAAAATATTTTTTAGTTTTCGGGTAAGTTCAGAAATATTCCATTTATTTGGATTTTATTGCGAAGCCGAAATACACATAAATTCTCCGACTTTCTGACAGGGTTTTCAAGAAATATGATAGTCAATATCCCAGAAACCCTAGGGATTGATAATATCAAGGAATACTGTACAACATTAATTAGTGCATGTACCTAATGCTGTTAACAAACCGCTACACCACACACCTGTATCTAAATTTCGCTAATAAACAATTATATAATGTTAATTAAGTGTTAATCTCAAGTGACCTACCAGGTAAGTATTGTACTGTATATTATCTCCATAAATAGTTAAGTAATAACATAGATCACTGTAGAGATGTATTATAAGTTTTTACAGCGCCCTTGAGGTGATTTTGCACAAAACGGCGCTATACAAGTCATCCAATTATTATTATTAATATTATTACATTGTCAAGCAAGGTTCATGTTGTTTCAGAAAATATAGACATCTAAAAATTCGCTGAATAGATATAAAAAAATAAGTCGCAAAAAAGTGGTAAATTAATTAACCATGTACCGAGCTTAATTTTTATTTTATTTGAAATCTTTGAAACTCATTAGCCATAGGTAATTACGGATATTGTAATGTTCGAAACTAATAAGAAACAATTGAAATTTTATTATTATGTTCGGAACTGATCAAGCGATAATTGATTTAAAGGTAAGTGTTAGTTCTCATTCAGGAAAAAGTGATGCGCAAAGCATAAAAACTTAATTTAATTAAATTTAAACGTGTACGGTGTAATACCAGCTCTTAGAACGGGCGGGGAATCTATTCGCCGTCGGGGACCATTTGAATGTTTGTAGTATCACAAATGAGTCTACCTCTAGAAATTTATAACTGCACTCGGAACGCGAGAATGGTTTCCCTTGAGTTGCATCTACAAGTGAGTCCGCAAATAGAATTTTAAGGTGCGTTTGAAACACAAGACTGGTTTAAAAAATACTAACTCCTAACGGATTAGCAGATGAATCCGCTACTGGATTTTTTATACTGAAATTATTTTGTGGTCAGCGGGCCGCACCAAAAAGCCTTGGGGGGCGCAGGTTCCCTACTGTACAGCTGTCTTAGAGGATTGGAGATGGTAACACAGTACCACATATACATAAAATTTTAAACTTTATTTTTTAATTTTTTTTTTTTAACTCTACCAACCGGTCGGTTGGGATTGAACTTTGTTTGGTATATTAACAGCTGTAATGTCATCGAATTTCAGAGATATGCGTATATTTCCGCGCGTGTATGTATGTGTGTGTGTGCGTGATTGCTAGTTGATAGAATGCATTGTCATCGACAACGAGTCTAACTATCAAGTTTCTGCATGGTTGGGAAGTGAGTTAATTTCTTTATCCGTGAGTTGCATTCATTCGCGAAAACAAAATCGAAATTCAAATAGATTTACTTAAAAATTAATATTATTTTTATTAGGAAAAAGAATAACATTTTTTTGGTGAATGTGGTCAACGGATGCCCGCTTCATTCATTCCCCGGCGGGATTGATGAGGTTCACATGGCGACGCCTGAGGCCCTAGAATGGCTCGCAGGCCTAAATTTCCCCCTCTGACCCCCCCACCATACGAAAGAAGAAGAAGGTGGAATATGGACCCCTTTTGTGTAAAGTAACCCCAACTAAGAGTATGGATATTAGAGAGACGTTATTTGAAGTGTGCCTTTTGGAGAATTTTACGGAGACGGATGACATTGGCTGCAGCGGTGCCATACCTACAGAAATTTTGGTAGATTTACCGATTTCGACAAAACTCTACCGATATTTGCAGAAAATTTTTGAAAATCTACCGAAATTTATGAAAAAAAGATTCTGAACTATAGGCATTTTTTCCCCTAAAATCACAATGTGTGGAACTTTTTCTTTTCGAATTTTTCTCCCATGGACTCGAAACAATTAATCACTTTTTTAATTCCCTAGCCACCCCCTTCCCCCCATCGGTTTAAAAACATAGTGGGGAATAAGTTTTTCCTGGTATTTTCTACCTCCCTCTACCCCCCCCACAATGGATATGGAAAAGTATTGTGGGAATAACGATTTTCATTTTGACGGTATGGCATCACTGATTGGCCGTTACACCTCAGTCGCGTAGCTCCTAGTAAAATATTGATATAACATAGAAAAATGGTCCACTGCTGCAAAACAAAGAAGAAGAAAGACGGTCTTACCTTTCACATATATATATTTTTTTTAATTAAAAAAGAAAAACAAACATTCCCGGGTTACGAATAACCTGACAATATTTGAAAATCTCCTACTACCACCACAGTAAGCTGAAAATGTGGTTAAAATTGCTTAGTCAGACATTTTATAATTTTTCGACGTGTTCATTTCAACCGTCATCGCAATATCACGCGAATGCCGAATAGCAATGGGCCGCACCAGTCAACCTAATTTATAATTATAATTAAATATAAATAAAAATTACCAAACAAACCTTTATTTTTTCATTAATTATAACACCATAAATCAGTACCTTTCCTAGTTTAAAATCAGTTTTCCTAGTTGTAGAATCACGTATCAATTCAGATTTAAAATTGTTTAATTCTTCTCAAGAATTCAAATTTTTCGGATTTTTTAAAATAAGGCACAGAAACACGCAACAATCAAATCCAACTTTTGTATTGATTTATTTTTAATATCATAATATAAATAGTATACACAACACCGTTATTTTATTACGTTTATATATTTATAGATTGTTTCTCGTGTCTCCTATACTTATCCTTAATTTGTTAAAATATTATATTTAATTTTTTTTAAATTTTGTTATCATTGTAAAACTATACCTAGGTACCATTTTTTTGTATTAATAACGAGCACTTCTTTCCTGAAACTCTAGTACCAGCTTACATTAGTAAAGAACATTATAATAATGCACAAAATTGTGCACTGCAGATCTGTTGATAATGCACTAACAATGTAAAAAATAATAATACCTACTACCTAAAAAAGTAAAGGAAATTCCATTCAAACTCATGAGTTGCGCAATGTTAGCACCAAGAAATGGCGCTGTGAGTTACGGCAAGTTCATAACACTAGTTTTTTACCCACTCGCACTCGTTAGATGCATTTCCGAGGAGTGAGGCGGAAGTATGCCGCACTAGCACTAGTACTAGTAAAGCAGCACTAATCAATGTTGTTCGGCAAATAATGCGTAATTGACTGTTATATTTTATGTTCAAAATGTGATTAAAACTTATGAACGTTTCTTTTGTTAAAAAATAAATAAAACAATGTGTAGCCCAGTCGCAGTTCGGCCCTTAAATTCTTCCCTAATCCCCGTTTAATCCCCGTCTCGATCCCCTCCACTCACCGGCGATAAATTTTAGGAGCTATGCTGGTTCTGATTAAGTGAAATGAAACGAAATACCTATGGCGGTTTATAATAGTTCTCTGAACCCCACACTCGAAAAGACCCCGGCTAGGTGAAAACAATTGTTTTTAAATCAATAAAAAAATTAATAAATATAATAAAAAATTATAAACGTCGCAACGCACACTTTTTTGCTGAGTTGTTTATGCTGTTGATTCAATGAATAATCCAAGTTTCTGACCTCGAGCGCCGAACGCAACATTGTCAAAAATAAAATTTAAAAAAATTCTACCTTTCTTCAGTTTTTAGAAATTTTAACCCTGGAGGACCAGTTTTCGATCATAACGATCAATCAAATTTAAAGTGATTTGCCTTCACTTTGAAATGCACCTATGTGAGATATTGGAAAAAAACTATGACCGAAATTACAAAAATTTTCAGACTAAAGAATTTCACTTTTCACTTTTTATCCTTTGGCTTAACGACCCTGCAGCTTCAGCTTCAATAGTTTCATAACAGATCTGGCCCTGGTAATGTGTGAGGGTTTTGGCTGGGGAATGGCTAATATTTAATTACGTTGAGTCTAATGTGTTACATAGAAAGGGAATCACAATAATAACAATAACTAAAGATAAGATATTTACACTTTAATATTACGTATTTATACTATTTACCATGGCCATTCCTGAAGTGATGGATAGATGGACAAATCATGATGGAAAAACTCATCTCGAATAATAACAAAACGATAAACTACCTCACAGAAATTAATCACAGAGGAATTAACTGCTTATCGTCATAATTATCAATTGAACCCAATAATTGTATTAACATTAGCACGTGCTGTGTGAATGCAAATAATGAATGCTAACATAGTTACCTATCTACTCATATCTGCATGATCGTGTATATAAATACAGAAATCACAAACTATTGGAAACGTACTATTACTAACAGTAGACTAAGGGCTTAGCATGGTGGTCAAAAAAATGAATGCTCAATGACTATAATAAACATTGCACAAAATAAAACTATTCAGCCCACGAAAATAATATAGTACATAATTATTTTTACAAAGGCGTTCAAATTGCTGGCTGTGTAAAAAACTTAACCAGAAATCCCAAATCTGGTAAACAAAACTTCGGGCTTGTTTCCAAAATTATGTATTAAATTTCTTTAGTATCTTTAGTAAGACACTTTTCCCGTTTTTATTGTTATAATTTACCCACCTCACTCATTTTAAGCCTCGCTGTTCGTTTAAAAACGAACATTCAGATTCTGCCTAGAAAGGACTCCTTTTTGCTCCGGCTCGTTGAAATGATTTTGACAGATTTCATGTTAGGGCAAGTTTACCAATTTATATGTCTTTGGTTGGGAGCCTCTGGGGTATACATTATGAATTGTTTAACTCGTATTTCATTGTAAATATACATTAATAAATACCAGTTTAATAAACACTATTATAATACACATATCAACTGTATTAATTATGTAATAAAATATATTAATACTGCTTTGTTTGTCTAGTCTATAGTCTGGTTGAATATATTGCCCGGTAGTTGCGTAGTTTCAAATCCCAAAACATCGTGCAGTGTAGGGTTTTTGGAATTCTATCTATGAAATATTCATTCTGCTTATAAACTCAGAAAGGAAACGACATGAAAAATAGTTTGTTGTTAATAAGTAGGTGGCTATGAAGTGTGAATGTGTATATATTCTACTCAACTACGTGTGTTCACTGTTCATATTGGAAGTGAAAAGCTCTCAACATATTTTTTCTTGTCGATAACACCAGCATGGTTGCGTTAAAACTGTCAGCAGGGAACACTTAACTTACTTTAACATAACTTATACGATTAGAGTAATGGCGTGAAAACAGTATCCGGTCATCCGATGAAGTGCGCTTGGTCGAAGTTCGTTGAAAGAAAAGTTACCCCTCTGTTACTTCTGCCAAAATGAGCGTGATTTGACGTCAAGGAAATTGTTAAGTATTGATGTTTAGTTGTTAAAAAAAAGCAGCGTGAGCCAAAAACCAGTCGCAATAATTAATTTACTTCGTAGTTGGAGTTTGTCAGGTAGGTAGGTGATATACCGGCTAAGTTTGTTTAATCGTTCAATTTTTTATTTACTAGCTGTACTCCGTCACGAGTTGCTGAGGCTCAGTCTGTCACTATAGAAAGAGAAAAAACAGTGCATGTTGCTTTTACGTACAGCAGATGGCGCCGTTTTAAAAAAACATGTTTGTCCAATAGATGGCGCTTTTGAACAAACGAACATTTATATTTTTAATAGACATAGATTTCTGAAGAAACAAATTTTCTTATTTTGGAATGCTTAAATTGTGTAGTGAATTATGTAAATTTTCCACCTCGTAGCAAATGGATTGCTTGCTTGCCATGATATCGTGTATGCAGGGTCAGTTTAATTGAATATTACTGTGTTGTTGTAATTAATAATTACGTGTCTTTGATGATATTGACGATGCAGCGTATAATACATTATAATAAATATTTACCGTCATTGTATTTGACACATTTGGAGGTCATTATTACTATGTTACGCCACATAAACATATTCATAATGAACATATAGCAGAGGTTCCCAACCATAGACATCCAAATTGGTAGAATTGTTCTAACATTAAATTTGGGTATCACTTGAACGAGCTGGAGGCAAACTACACATTTTTGGCACCAGGAGGGTTCGAGAATGCTTGCGAGTCCTTTCAAAGCAAAATTTGAATGTTCGTTTTTAAACGAACCGCCGGCACAGCGAGGCTTAAAATGAGTGAGGTGGGTAAATTATAACAATAAAAAGGGGGAAAACGTTTCTTACTAAAGAGTGTAACAATGTATTCAATTTTTAAAAAGAGCCCGATCTTTTGTTTACCCGATTTGGGATTTGTGGTTAAGTTTTTTATACATCTGCTATTTGCGCGTCTTTCTAAAACTAACAATATAATACGTAAGCAGATTATATTTCCGAGGACTGAATAATTTTTTTTAATTTTAATTTTTTCTTTATTATTATACAAATTTCTTTAAAGGCAGAAGAAAATAATAACAAATATAAAGGTATATAGGAGATAAAGAAAAGTCTTTATAAATTAGTTTTATTCTATTTTAATTACATACCTCAGCCGCTTAAGTTTATTATAAAAATAGAATATGTAGATCTAGTTTATTTGAAGATATTACCAACTGGCTCTGCTTCGAGATTACTTATATATAATTACCCTTTTCTATTTTTTGTATTCTAAAAATAGCGAATAAAATAATAAAATGTTGTGAACGCATTACCTATTTATATGACTATTTTATTTTTTATTTATATTTTAATTTTATGTTTAGGTACCTGCCTAATATTTTTTTTTCTCTTTGTTTTATCTTATTTCCATTTTTATAATTTTTTACTTTATTTTATTGTTTCCCTGTTTTACTGCATTTCATGTAATATGGCAGACTGGGATTGCACTATCCTCCCAGTCCTGCTGGATTAAAACTTAAATAATAAAGAAAAAAAAAATTATTTAAAAGATTTCTACCTTTAAAAAATTGATTCTTTAATTGTACATTTTATTTTAATTATTACTGCATTTTATTCTCATAAATGCTCAATATCCTAATAAAAAATTAAAATTAAGTAAATAATGACGATTCAAGCTATTAGTATAGGGAATTTCTTTCTGCATTTTCATAATCTACTTATTTTATTATTTATTGTGGACCCCGCAATACTTCGCTATTGCTAATGTCTTACTAGAGCATATCCGACTTCTTCCACCATTCACTACTGTACACCACAATATTACTGCTAAAAAATCGACTCAGAGATATTGCGTTACATATTCCTTAGGCGTCCCAGACTTCTTCCACCTTTTAACCCTCTAAACACTCTTGGCACTAATAAAAACAAACTTTGATATTTTCAGCGATATCGATGGACTACTTTTCAATTTTGCGAGCGCAAACATACGCAGTCTGAATTTTTATGTACATGGTTTAAGAAGATTTGTGATATTCGGATCTCGTCGTTTCTACAACTTAATATTTTTTATGCTGATTTGAAAACTGTTTCCTGTTTTTTTTTTTAAATTTATTTTACACACCTAAATGCATTTTAGTACCTACTATGTATAATGTTAATCTTTTTCAAAAATTTTTTTTTGTTACCATTTAAAACTACATTTAAAACCCTTGTAGTCAGTCATGCAGGAAATCGTATTGAGTATAGAATTACAAAAAAATCCATCATAATTAATAAAAAAATTACATTAACCCCACGAGGAAAAGCTACTAGAAAAATAATTACTCTCGGAGCCTATTTGCTGTGTGTACTTTTAAGGAAAGGAAAAAGAAAAGTTCTGGGAAAGAAAAAGGTATAAGGGGTAGTAGGAATCTAGGGATCAGCGCGTCCAGGAGTGACGGACGAATGATCCTTCCCTCCCGCTGCGGCGGAGGCGATGGGTCAAGAGAGACTTGTTGGAGAGGTCAAAGGGAATCCCCAAACCAAATCCCTGAACACACCTCACCCGATGAACCCGGGCACCCCTGCTAAATCACCAAACGTAACGAACCACTTGGGGCGACCTATGGCAGGGGTGTTGGTTATCCAATAAAAGGTTCCCAGGGCGGCCGTACCCAAACCTGCCTCCCAAATTGTTAAATAACATTATGTCACGGTTAGCAATAATTTCCAAACAAATAGTGATTTAAAAGTATCATCTAATAATAGCACCGGAAGCGCATGTTCGTTAGTTTTATTATGGTAAATGTTAATTTAATTGCCGTTTTTTGTCGGTTATACGCATATGTTATTATAATATTATTAAAGTAGTTCCTTATCTAATAAAATTTTCCGAATGCCGTTTGAACCGGTTTGCGATCGGTGACTTCCTTTGGTTTCAGTTCAGAAAGGTTCGCATTTGTTTTGATATCGTTTAATAATAATATATACAGGGTGCGGCAAAACAGACAGTGCAGTTTTAAAAGGCTTTAAAAAAAAACAGCGTATCAGAAATGGAGTTTATTTTATTTTATTCGGTGCAGGTTGTTATTTGCTCATGTTTCTCATTCTAGTTTCACATTCAGTTTGTCCGGACCAAACCATGGTAACGACTGAAAACGGCACGACCCTCCTGACACAATAAGACCCCTCCCAGGTTCCTACCCCCACCCCACGGGATGTAACGGCCCTGATGCACGCTGTATGTATGGGTAGGTAATTTTTGTCAAATCAAACTACAACTGACCTACCAGGTAAGTATGGTACTGTATATTATCTCCATATATAGTTAGCAGATCATTGTAGAAATGTATTATATATTTTTACAGCGCTCTTGAGGTGATTTTGCTCAAAAACGGCGCATTATAAATCATCAAAATATTATTTCATAATCAATTAAATATATTATTAAAATGGTGACCGGATAAATCATCACAATGATAATTAATCACATCTTTAAAAAGTTATATAAAGTCATGGAAAGTGATGAAACAAAAACTTTATTAACTGGGTTAAGTAGGTTAGGTTAGGTTAATTTTTTTTTCATCATTTCTAATGACTTTATGTGTTCAAGTGTGTTGAATTGTCACTGTGTTGAGTTATCATGGAACCGATGAAATTTTTTTCTCCGGTGACTTTTTTCAAACAAAAAATCTTCAAAAATAGTAGATATTGGACAGTCAGGGTTGGACAGTTACTCGGCTTAGTGAACAATAACGACATATGAAAGATTTTTAACTGTTTAAAATGAAAAGAAAAAAAACAAAAACCAAATTCACCGGAGACAAATTTTATTTACATCTTTTACTCCAAATAATAACAGGAATCACTGATTAAATTCAGTCAGGTACGTCTCCCTTTATATCTCAACGTCTTTAAAAGACTATGAAACGTGTTTTGATGGCTTTCTGTAAATAATGATTAATATTTCTTGGTTTTTCAATCTATCTATAAAAATAAAAATGTAAATGTTCGTTTGTTCAAAATCTTAAATCTCCGAAAGTTCTTCACCGATTTGTAATTTTGACTAAGCCACAACAACGCGTGTCGGGGTGCAGCAACACTTTGTTATTGTTATTTTGTCAGATTGTTGGTTGTGGTCAGTTTCCAAGTAGAGTCATTTTCTCAATGGAAATCAATAGCTCGCAAACATTATTACAGATTATACCCATCACATCATGGCCATGGTCAGTACAATTTACACATCTGACTACTATTCTATGGTCGATGGAAAATTGGCATTGATCAATCAGTTAAATACAATACTTTATACTGATTTTCTACAGAATTAATTTACATAATTTATTAAATGATGACACCGAGGTCAGAATTACCCAGAAAAACGTGGTTTATCCTCATTATAACGATTTCTTTACTACCTAAATTTGTCTAAAATTCAAGGATTTCTAAAAATTTGAATAGTGCATAACAATAAAATAAAAGGGTGGGATTTGGCTTGCTCCACAAATCTGGCTGCAGTCGCTGAACACTCGCCTCCAGTCCTCGATCGTTCCCATCCTGCTTCTTGCATTCTATCCACCTCTTCCTCGGCTTGCCTCCGGTTCGTTTCCACTGGGGCACCCATTTCGTCATGACTTTGATTTTTCTCTTGGTATTCTTTCAACAGAATAGCAGAAAAAACTCCCTTTCCTTGTTTATTTGAGGAATTAAAGTAGGTACGCTACTGTTTTTACGCTACGATATTATTTATGAAAAAGATATGTTAAAAGTATTTTTAAAAGAGTAGGTACATACAACGTTTCGATCATAAACAATGGCATTATTTAAATTAATATGTCGGAAAACTGACCTCGGTCATTTTCATAAAGCCATGGGAAATTACGTGGGTAATCCCGCACTTATCGGAAATAAATAGTTACAGCAGTAATCGAGTTTTTAAATAAGATAAATGTATTTTTTTAATATAATTTATTATAACATGTTTATTGTTTAAAATAAATATAATTGTTATTTTACAATGCATTGCTAGGTTTATACGGCATCAATTACTGAAACGTTCAATTATTTTTAGTGCTGTTTGATGAAATGAACACATTTGTCAGGATTGATCGTGGTAGCCATGTGCAAGATGATATATTTTGAGAGTTTTATCATATGTAGAAGTATTTTTGAGAAATATAAAAAATACGCAGGTTCACTGAGTGTCTGCTAAAGATCTCAGTATTAGGATATTAAATGTGTTATTATACGGTATAAACACTCCAAAAATTTCGGAAAATTTCTTGAGTGTCCCTCAAGGCCCCAACTTGGGTCCACTGCTCTGCTGGACCTTGAATAAAATTTCATCATATCAAACATATAACTATCTTTGTCTCCAATCCAACAAATTTATAAATAACAAAATAGACCAATGCAAATGCAGCATCTCTCTGTAAATGTAATATCAAATACAATGGATCACCAACTGCATTTCTGATTACTAATTGGATGAAAAATAATATTTTATTTTAAAAATCACCTAGACTTTCAAATCAATTCTCATATTATATTTTGCGTTACGGTGGTGAAAATTTTGTACAATATTACATACTAATTTCGGTTGTGATTCTGTCTGCAACTCCGGTTAAATGAATTCTAGAACTTCGATTTGGTTTGAATTTAAGTGTCATTTTAAAAATTGAAACTGATTGTGGAAACTATTGTGAGAAGCCATAATGTAAGTACCAAAATTATTTTATTTAAATAAAATCATTAATAATTCTATATTTATTTAAAATTTTGAAATGTGTGTCGGTAAAATTGACAATGTTTATTCATGAGACGAATATTTTTTTCATATAATTAATTATTTAATACTTTCAGCTTCACAAATCAGAATTGATTTTTCTATAAACAAACCAACTTACTACTTAATAACAAAATAACAGATAATACGCTAAAAAAATTCACAGGAATGGTCTTTAAATCACATTGTACTTCTGAATAACCAATATAACTGTAATCTATTCATAGGTGGTACTAATATAAAATATTGCTAGTTAATTAAGAATCTTTTTATATGATTCGTATTCCGGTTTAAAATAGGTCAGCAGGCCCCAAACGAATGAATCGACAGGTTTCCTAACAAACTATCAGTAAAACTCGAATGTGTTATGGCGATGTGGGAACATATAAAAAATCAAATATTTTCGAATTTCGTCATTGTGTATTATCACAAACGCAGTTGCATGAACACGTGTTTCAGCATATTATTAATAGGTACTACTAAAATTTTATTAGGAAACGACAAGCTATGCCTTTTTAACAGAATTTTAATAAATCAGCAATAATAATTTTTCTCCGTGCATGAATTAATTGTTTTAAACATAGAAATAATATTTTTTGAATGAATTGTATTCATTATTTCTCTGTTTATAATGTGACCAGTTTTTACAGAGTTTAGACATTATTTTATGTATTTATTAAATAGACATTTATTTTCTTAATAAGTAAACAATTTAACGTTTTGTCTCAGTTGTACACAGTGACGAACACATCATATTTTACTGATAGTTTATGAGGAAACCTGTCAATTCATTCGTTAATGTAAGTTTTCCCCGTGAGATGGTGGAATTCCATTTTTATGTAACTTTGTTGATTAAATACTTTAAAAAAACAGTATGATTAAAACCTTAATTTAAAAAAGCGTAACTAAATATTATAGGTATTGGTACATTAAAGAGCTTCACAGAGTATCAAACAACTAAGTAGGTACCTGTCATTTAATATGGGCTGCTATTTCCAAAGATGTACCCCAAAAAAAACTGATGCCCCTTAAACAATCATATATTATTTAAATTTTTATATAATAATTACCCCCTGTTCAATAAAAGACTATCAGAAAATAAATTTGTTATGAATTTAGTAGTAATTTCTAGGTATATTAGTTTGATACTATCTCTACCCATTTCTTCTTTCAATTCTCCAATTTCCTAAATGTAAATAAAAACATGTTGATGGTATGCTTGTCAATCAAATATCACATTTCTCCCCATCTATCAATCGAAGAGTCAAGAATCCAACAGTATACGATCAATTATTTGCGTCTCGGCGTGTATTTATTGTTTTTATTCATTGCCAATGTATATTGACTTTCGAGATTAATTGCACTAATGTTAATAGGGTAAATGGCACTGAACAAGAATTTAATTTTATCCTGATGTTAAAATTCAACATTAGAAAAAATAGATAACTCTGAATAGTTGGCTGATCTTTTTTTAGTAATGAACTTGAGTGAAAAATATAATGGCTTATAAAATATATATTCATATAGATCAACAAACTCTGATTCTTAATATATAAGTTTTATTATATATTAATACACGTAGAATTAATAAATCGTTATTTAAAAACATAATGCGGACAATTTTGTGCCAAGTTGTCCTTCGTATACTCGCACAAATTATTTCAAAAAAAATCATGTGTTTTGGAAAACTTAGCTAAATATTAAAATTATTACAGTTATTAATATATTACCTAACAGTTTGACAAAACCGAGATACGTATGACGTCAAGCGTACCCCGTCAGATTTCAATCGTTTTGGAGGGCTTTGAAAATGCAAAAGTTGTCGTAGATCTGAAAATTTATCTTTCATCTTCCCACTCCTGGAATAACTAAATAAATAAAGGATATTGGAGTACATCATGAGTGTTTATAAATATTATGTTATGTGATATTATTTAAATCCGGTTTCCTTTATTTCATTACCGAATTCTCAACTCTTGGTTGTTTTTCGGTCTGGTCAGGAAGAAAAAAAATTTTGTCTTATTTTAAAGACATTAAAAGAGCAGTCACTTACATTCAACCGCGAAATATAATGTTAATTTAAGTTAAAAATAAACAAATATATTGTTCTCACGTTATATCCGCCACAAAAAAGGAAGACGAAAATGAGAACTGAGGAGAAAAAAAATCACAGAAAAATATGCTAATTAGTACTTTGATTAAAGTTAGTAGTTTGTTTTTCAGTTCGTTCAACCGTATTAAAAGTAAATTGGAACAAAGAAGCGAACTAATCGTAATTATGACTAGGAGTGTTTAAAAAAAATAGACAGTAAATGTCAAAGAAAAAAAAAGTGAATGTCCGCAGAAAACAATAAATTAGATTAAACTGGAACTATTCTTACAACTTTAACCTAACAACAGGAATTGTTTTTCAATTGTTAGGAGGAACAAACAATGCAATTAAGGGTAGCCAGATATGATGTAAAGTATTGAAAATATAGGTTGTAAAGTAAATAGGATTTGGTTCAAGACCTTTAGCCTTGTCTTAATCGTTGTCTAAGATAAGTGTGCACGCCTGCGAGTATATATCTAAATCTCTTCTACGATAAGGTTATAATTGCAGGAGTGCATAAACACTTCGTTGTCGAAGTAAGGTTTGATGACTTTGAAATATACATCACTGGCGTGAGTGCGTTTCCACAGAATTATTCCAGGATTAGGCACCAGAAGAAGAAAAATAAGGTTGCTGATCTGCGACATCTTTGCCTACTTAGGTAAGATAAGGTTACAGGTCTGCGATTATCTAAATTGCTATCTAAGATGAGGTGGAAAAGACTAGGTAATATTTCTGTAACTGTGAAGGAAGTGGAGATTGATCGGATGACGACGGATTATTTCCATAGGCCGCTGGTTCAGATCCGGCTCGAAGGACCACTATGTAAGGGACATCCTCACATCTCTCACATTTATTGTAACATAGGGCGCCGGTCATTAAGAGGAAGCTAAAAGCCAAAAATGTGTATATTCTTGGTATACCTTATATTGTAGGTAATAGGCATTAAAATCGCTCGACAAACGAGTCTAGAAACGTTCGATTTCAAGCACAAAATTGGTTTTTATTTATTTTGTAAATAATTTTATAAGAAAGCAAAAAAGTTAATCAAGTGAAACTGTCACAGATAATCTTAGCTATAATACTGTACTTTTTTAAAGTTGTTTCCTTTACGCGTTCATATATTTCTATTGAAAAAATATATTTTTTTTAGTAGTTTACATTTATACTTTTTATTGAGTAATTTATTTATTTTATTTGTATTCTACTGAAGCGAAACGATAGGAAAATCTTCAATTTATCTAAAGCATATTTTTTGGTATTCATAATGTAAACTAATTCGTTATAAAGATTTATCAAAATAGTGATTTAGCATTAAGCTTCGCCTTAAGGATGGATCAGCCGACTACTCCCATAATTTTTCGGATGCTGACGTAACAGCGGGGAATCGATTCAAGGTTAAAATCTACATTTCGTTATATATAAATTTCGTCTTCATTTTATAAATCAAATTGTCGCATAAAGTGCTATTCACCCTGTAAATACCAGTGTGGTGCATCTCGAAAGTCGCCAATTAAGCTGTATCTATTAGCAGAAAAAACATACACGCTGAGACGAAATAATTGATCGTAGGTACTATTGGATTCTTGACTCCTTGATTGATAGATGGGTAGAAATCTGATATTTGATTGACAAACATACCATCAACATGTTACTATTTACATTTAATTTGCAAAGAACATGACGTTCACCAAAACGGATTCCGAAATCAGGTTTTCATTTCAAGCTTTTGGAAGCACAAAAAGTCCCAAAGAAAAGTGTGAAGACAAAGGTATAATGACCAACTTTCCATTATTGCAGCTCCGAGCCGAATGAACAGGTATGTGAATGTTATTATTTTTTACTGGCATAAAAAGCAAGTCACGTGGGTCTTTAATCCGGTTTGACCCTCGACTTCGCTTTGGCGAATCTCTACACAGGTGCGTGGCCCAAAATTTTTAACATCTCCGAATATAAAGCAATTATTTATTCAATGTAGTAGTATGGCTAAGTAGTACTGGAGTATAGGATCAAATATATCTGAACGGTTACCTCCACATGTAATAGTGAATGCTTCATAAATGCTATACGTAGTATATATCTATTTTGATTTTGATTTTTTTCTTTTCCCCAACCATCCGGAGTAAGTGAGATCATGGCATCCCTAATTGGGTTTTGTTGTGAAGCTGAAGGTACTGAAGAGGGGAAGGAGGTATATTGTGGTAGATAGGGAAGTACCAGGCATATTCAGATCTGATCACCAAACACGGCTGAAGTTATTTCAAGCGTCATTTTGTCTTTCACCAGGGTGATACTAAAAGTACGCAGAGATAAATTACTGATATCGAAAATTGCTAATTTATTAAGAATCTCTTCAAATTATTCAAAATCCAATTAAAAACGGGGTTTCAGGACCTTAACGAAAGAATTGATAGGTTTACTAATAAACACGTGGTCATAAAAATTCTAATATTTTAACATTTCGTCATTATATATTTTAATTTTCTAGGTACTTGAATAAGTGTTTCGATATATTAGGAGTATTGAGGAAGTTTATCAGGAAACGGCCTGCAATCCCGTTTTAACCGGATTACCGATAAATTGAGATTTTTAATAAATTAGCAATACTTACTTTTCTCCGTGTAGTGACGAAAGAGTTGTGTTGAGGAACTTGTCTATTCAAATCTGGTCGCCATTAAAAGCTAAAGACATATGAAGCAACCTTTCGATTATCAATGGTGGTCTTTCACCAGGGTGACACGGAAAGTAACGTGAAACGATAACACTGATAATTTCGTTCGATAACACTAGAAAAAATACTGGTACCTACTGTATCCACCGGAATCAAGAAAACATACTAAATTTATCAAAACGTGTGTGTTTTTTACCGCAATTTATAAGTTATATCTTTAACCTTAACATAATATCGCGCAGCCTATTACATTTTGACCAGTTCCAATAAAAACAAATCATTTAAATAGTTTTTAAACCGGTTTTATTTTTGCACGCCGCCATTGCGTGGGTGGGTTATTTTTTACCTCGGAGTTTCACTAAGTGATACCACCATCACCGTCATTAAACCGATGGGCGGTTTTTCCACCGTCATCAGCGTGGGCTAACATTTCGCTGGAACAGTAGGTACCTACTTTCGAAATATACATAAGATTTTCTTGGCATAGATATTTATTGATCGCAGTTTAATGCCAACGAACCCAATTATAATCTACCTGCGTAGGAAGTTTGCGAAATTTTGTAGATTATTATATTTTGTAAGATTTTTTTTAAATTTTTGATTGATCCCTTACAAGAAATCGTAATGGGTTATACCAAATTATGAAATGCTTTCAATAGTTAACCTATCTAATAAGATTCACAAATCTTTGGGAGGAATATGAAAGCCAAAAATATTTTTGTTCTTACCCCTTCCATAATAATAATCAAGCAACTCGTATCGTGCAGATTGTTTGTCTTGTCTGCGCGAGGCAAGGAATTGTAAAATAAAAGAGTTGCCGTGCACAACGAACCTGCGATAAGTAGGAAGCGCCTGGACGAATCTCCTCCCTTGATGCTTCCGCGCGCTTGCTAAAATCCTTTTTAACTGGTGGACGCGTACTATCGGAGTTTTTTTGACAACAGCAGTTGTGAAACGCTGGTTTTCAATAGCCAATAATTCTCAAACTTTAAATATAATTACACAGTTTTAAAAAAAAGTAGATTTTTCACTATTTTTTTAAATGTATAATCATTAAATAATATAATAAGAGCATTATTAACCGTTAGTCGATTAAGCAAGAAGTTGAACAAGTACGGAAGATGGACGACCACTAGAATGGCTTCTCTATACCGAGCCTGTAGGACGAAGGAGTTTTGAGACGCCTCGACTTGGGGACCAGTAAGAGTGGAGGCTTTCGTAAAGGCGGTAGAAACTCTCCAAGGTCCAAGGGTTGTCGTACATAAAATGATGTCCATTAATATCAAATTAAATATTAAAAGAAAGGTTCAATGTCTCCTGCCAAAGCTAGTACATATACCGTGGAAAGTTTTTTTTAAGTTGAGTTAAAAATAAATAATTTTAGGCATTTTGATCAAAACCACTGTTTGTTTTTTAGTTAAATGATTTAGCTGGGTAAAACCTGAAATTGTAATATTTGAATTGAACCTAGGACCTCAGCCTTGGCCTTAGCCTTAGCCTCAGCTCAGTGATAGATCAAAGCCCCGGCAAGGCTGAGGTCCTGGGATCAATTCCTAGATGCGACCGAATCTTTTTCTGATTTTTCGTTTGAGAGTCGCTAATATATTTAATACGAATAGATAATTAAACCACCAATATCAGTTAAATAAACATTATACATAGTTATTTACTCGTGCATGACGTCAAACAATAGTTTCATGTACGTAAAATAGTAAACCATCAAATAGTAACCAACCGTGTTCAAATAAACAAAGCTGGTGTAATCAATTTCAACAAATAGCATTTTAATGTTTGGGCAGTAAAAATGCATTAAAAAAGGCAATTAACGAACGAATGACTGTCTGATGTTCGAGAACTAGAAACGAACAGTTATATATGACGATCAGCCGTAGGTATATTCGTGTATCTTCAATGGATAACCTCAACGTAAGGGACAAAAGTGTATTGAACATCACCTGGAGATAATATAATAAAAAACCTCAACAGCCGCTTTCACCGAACAAAACTGAGCTAACGCTATGTAAAAGTTTGAAAAAAAACAAACACTAAAGTTTCGTATATTGTAATAATCGTGCGGTCAAAATTCCATTCTGGCATTTAAACGCTTAGCGGACAAATATTTATGAATCTATAAAAATAGATGTTATCCAAAATTCTAGAGAGATCAACGTACAAAGCTGGACAATAGAAGGCTGATGAAATAGAATAATATTATAACATATAAATATGTTATTATAGCTACGAAAAAAAGGTAAACCTTAATTTGTTTACATATTATTATATTCAAAGTTATTCACCCCTGACCCAGATGTTATTTTGAATATACTTGCTTACGTAAAATTTGCACCAATCTCAAGATGCGTGTAGCAGCGGGATACCTACTGGTTACTGGTTTGCTCGAAAGTAAACAAGTGCAAAAAAAGGTTGTGTACGATTTAGAATCATAATAATAATATTACGACGGAATTCCGCCAAGAAAAACAACATAAAAAATTATGAGATACCTTTTGTTAGGCTAACTATTTGGATAGATCTGGATCAAAATTTAACAGCATTGCGTCAGATTTTACGCCTAAATCACGAAATAAATTTATTAGTTCATTCCTCATACATTATTTCCTCTCTGAAATAATTGGGTGAATGCATTGCATGGAAAAGTTTTTATGCCGAAGTTAGTAGTCACCCATGAAATTATTTAATGTTGCTATTTATAGCTATTATGTTTTTCTTATACCGAGTAATGTATTTTTTATTGTCGGTTTCCTAGCTATTATTATTTTTGTTCTGGTGCCAATTCAATGCCTCGAGGCGAATATTTTGTTATTCTTATAGCAATTTGTCATAATGTCTAGACTATCATGCATGAAACCGTAACTTTGTGACAAATAAAGATATTAACGCGCATCAGATTTTGTTTGACCGACATTAGATTTAAATTATTTTTTTTAAATAGTGGGGGGTCAGGGGTGAGACCTTGTGAGAGTAAATTTTTTAGGTAATAATAATAATAATATTTGCCTAATTTATATAGCGCCGTTTTCGTGAGAAATCACCTCAAGGGCGCTGTACAAATATATTTTTTAAATAGTTAATACTAGAACTACTGACTTAAAACTAGTGACTTACCTCTGAGACTTATATCTATTGACTTACGACTAAGGCCTATTTTATTTTTTTTATTTGGTACAATATTTTTTACATTTTAAGTTTTCCAGTAATGTAGGCCTCACTGGGTGGCTTGCCCGTGCTGAGGCCTTCATTTTATAATATGAAAATATTATCTACATAATACATTTAAAGAGAAAATAATACATTTAAAATTAAAAATACATAATAATATTTAAAAAAAAATTAAAAAATAATCCATTGAAAATAATCTTGTGTGTTTGTGAGTGATGTGTGTTTATATTTGTTTTGTGTGTTACGTGTAGGTTTTATTTTTATTTTATTCTATGACATTTTGGTAATATTGTCTTTTTTGTTCTTTAATCCATTTTTTAATTTTGTGTGTGAATTTATTTTTATTTTCCTCAATTTTAATTTCAAGTTTTACACTGTTGAAAGCTTTTATAGCATGGTATTGGTAGTGTCTTTGTCCAAAGCATGAATTTACTGTCGGAGTTTTTATGTTTTCTTTGTACGCTTGTCTAACTGGTCTGTTAGTGTTATTTTGTGTATGTTGAAATTGATTTTTTTTGTCAAAAATGTAGTTTAGTAGTGTTTTAACGTATAATTGGCGTATATCTAGTACATAACTACTATCTTAATAAAATATATATTTACATATGTAGAAACTTATAACTAAAAGTAACATTAACAATCACAATTTTACAAGCGCCAGAAGAAGGAGGAAGTTCTATCATATTACGGTGTTTTTTAAATTAGTTTTTATTATTAGCTGGAAATATATCTTAAATGAATGAAGTGATGAATGAAATTAATCGTCTATCGATCATTCATCTGCCAACAATTAAACCGATTGACGTGTTATGTTCCCGCTGGTACTAACGTATAAAACTACGAACACACACATATTTTTACTACAATAGTCATCACGTATAGATTCTGTGCACACAAAAGTGTATTTTTAGCGTGGAAAGAGATAAAATAGTTATGTTGGTAGAAAATTAAATTATTTCCGTTATTTTAATAATTAACTCTAATACAGACCCGTGAATAAAAATAGGATATTATAATTTGTAGGATCTTTGAAGCTGAAAGCATTTGTAAAATATTTTCCTCGGAAATCACACATTCAAAGACAAACATTTTGAATTTTCTTTATAATTTTTTTTTGAGAAATTAGTGAGATGATCAGATGAACTTTCGAATGGTAAACTATTGATAAACTTGAAAAATCACGAAATCTGTTCAATATTAAAAAAAAAAGAATTACACATTTCAAATAAATATAGAATTTTTAATTAATTAATTAAAAATAAATAATTTAGGTATTTATTTTATTGCTTATCGCTTATCGCTTGTCTGAATTGTTCTTCACACAACGGTTCTAATTTTGAAAATGACTTAAATTCAAAGCAAATTTGATAGTGAATAATTTAACAAAGAAATAACTAAATTATTATCTTTGATGATAAAAAAAATTATTACGATGAGTGGGTTTCACTCAAAGCCAACACCTATAAAAATTCAGCGTAATTGGAATATAGGAATTTATTGAAAATGGAATACTACGTGAAATATTGATCGGTCAGTGACTGAGTTGGTATCGCGTTTGGGCCCACCCAGGCGTCGTGTGTTCAATCCCTCGGCTGGCTAAGTCCTCCATCACAACACAAGCAACATTTTCCGCTAACTGTGGTGGTAGTAGGAGATTTTCAAATATTGTCAGTAACCCGGGAATGTTTGTCATTCTTTTAAAAATATGGTACTTTTTTAATGTGAGAAATTACGAAGTATACCCGGTCTTCATTTTTCCGGAGTTCTTAAAATGTGAAACAGGCAACATTCCAAATAACTATAACGGATTTTACCAATATTTTTGATCTATTTTTACCAATGTATTAGTGGGTAAGTACCTTCTTCTAAATTCCTACATTGGCTCTGTGCTCTGTGTATATCCCTGTCTGTTTCCATTTTTGTTTCTTCTTGTTTGTTCTACTTAACCTTTCTTTTTCTATTCGCGTACAGTTTTGTATGCGATACTTATAATTATGATATTTTTCTTTTTTTGTACTGTTTCGTATGTGATACTTATGATTTTGATTCAAAATACCAATGAAAAATTGTACCTCGCACATTAACTCCCACCTATGTATTGTAAGTTCGTCTCGTACCACAATGAGTTTCATAACACATCGGGATTACTCTAGCAAGAAATAAAAAATAATAAAAAAAATAAGAAGGTTTGTCTTTCTTTGAAACTCGTGCTTTTAAAGTGTAATTTTAAATAATAGGAAATTATTTTCAAAATATGAAATGATGAGTACCTACCTAGTATTTCTCTGAGAGATACAAATTTACAAAAACTTAAGGGACTTATTAGCTTAAGGTTTTGCAGTTTTCGGACTTACACCAAATCAATATACGAATATACACGTACCACGTAACAATTTGAGGAGATGATCATATTTATGTTTTGTATACCTATAACTCGTATGGCTGATGGTGTTGCCGGAGATTTGGGTCGAGTCACGCGGAGGAATTTAAGAAATAAAAACAATTTAATTTATACATCACGCGGATTGGGAGGGGGTAAGTACACAACCCCCTCCTCCTTACTTCTCCTCCTGCCGACTGCCTTGCTACAGCAAACTTGTTCCAGCGTCCAAATAGATGGACCCAAATTTGCAACATCTGTGGAGGTATTTTTACGCGGAGATGTTCAGTCAATGATACTTTTGGTGTGGTAAGAGAATTTGAACTTCGTAAGAGATACGGGTCAGTGTACCCACGGTTAAAAAAACTTATGCACAGAGAAAAATAAATGTTGCAAATTAATTAAGAATCTCTTCAAATTTTTGGTAATCCGGTTAAAACGGGATTGCAGGCCGTTTCCTGATAAACTTTTAGTAATTTCGTTATAATATCGGAACACGTGTTAATGCACCTGCGTTTGTTTAGATAATATATGACTAAATGCGAAAATGTAAGGATTTTTATGAACACGTGTTCCGACATCGTGACAATACATTAGTATTCTAATAGGAATAAATTTTATTAGAATCCAGCCACTTCATTCGTTAAAGTATTACAGTCCCATTTTTAAGGGGAATACGAATAATTTGAAGAGATTTTTGATAAATTAGCAATATTTTTTATCAGTAATTTTTCTCCATGTGTGATCTGGATAATGGAAGCAAACACTAGAAAATTAAAAAAAAAACACAGTAACAAAATGTAAATTAATCAATGATTATAAAACATATATGTTATACAGATAATCTTTAAAAAAATCACCAGTGAAATTGCCACACATAATAATAACTTGGCAGAACTTACCTTATCTTAATGTTTCTGAATTGTAGCATTTTATAACTTTAACTGAGAGATAACCTCAAAATTCAACACTAACTTTGAATGTACCTCTCAATCTTTGCAACAAAGGTGAGCAGTTAATAGCAGATTTAACGTACATAGAATTTTAAACAATAACATCGACTATACCGAACTTCTGTCAAGTAATTAAATTTAACATACCTTTGAGACGTACACGACATACAGCACTATTCTAAGATGCATTCAATAATATTTGTCTAAACTCCAAAATCGACATTTTTTCGGATTCACTGCCCAAATTTAAAAGGAGCATTCGTGTCAATGATATAAACAGTTGCGCATACATATAAACACACACTCACACATAAGTGCACCTTTACACTACGCAATCATCCGATAATATACATACCACACATAAGACATTGCAAGGAAACATATCATAGGTACCCACCTTGAAATATTTAACATCTGTAGATTGTTTCATCACTCACAATGTACTGTTTGTTTTAATAATATAAAGTAAATATAGACTTGAAACAATAATAATACATAAAAGGCAACGATTTTCGAAACTTTTTTATGAGTAATTTTTAATAGTGAGTACATACTTTCTCAGAACCACAAATCGGCTTATAAATGATGACATAATTTGTTCATACGAGTATGTCCTTAGCACGTAAGGTAAAATTGAGGATTAAATTATTAATGACATCGTCAAACAAAAATTGAGTTTTGTTTTCGTTCAGTCTACTAAACGGGGTTTATCTCAGATTACTGAGAACAATTTACGAATCGATTAATTACATTATATCTTTTAATTCCCCAACGATCCCATGGAAGTGCGAATATTATAGGTACCCACTTAACTAGAAAAATCTAATCAAATCATAAGTAGATACATTATTTATAATTTCCACCAAAGTGGTTCTTTGTCCAATAACAATTACTTTGTACAACATTTTGGGTATGTTTACAACATTTTTACTTTTAGTTTTTGTGTTCTTATTATTAGACAATTCGAACGAATACAATAATTTTCTATACGGGCCTCCGTGATCGAGGGATACGGAGGGTTACAAGCCGGAGGTCGCGCGTTCAAATCCCGGCGTGAACAATTCAATTTTGAAATGATATATATATCTTCCAGGGTGGAAGATACTCTCGGTATCGCCTTAGTGATCTGGTGGTGAAGACCACCATTCAGAATTGAAATGTTGCTTGAAATGGCAGTGACCGTGTTTGTGACCATATCTTAAGCTCCCGCATATCCAATATCTACCGATTAAAAACAAGTTTCTCGTTAACTTTTTAAGTTTTTAAGTTCCAAAAAAAAAGTTATTTTTGAAGATAATATCCATACATTTGTTATGCCGCAACGTTAATCATATGAAATTCCCTGATAGAAAAAAATCACAAAGTAAGCTTCGAAAATTATTAAAAACACGTTTTGGTCTGTCATTTAATATGTTATAGGCATGAAAAACTTCACAGTATATATTTAAATACAACTACAGAATTTGTCGAGAGATTTTTGCTTTATTTCAATTGAGTCCTGTTTTATTAAATATTTTCACCATTTTCGCTTAATTATTATCGTTTTTTAATATCAGCGCATTCTTATTTACATAACTCCATTTCAAATCATCTTTGAACGCTTACTACTGGGCCTTAAAAGCCAGTAACTTTCCCACCTTCCTCTTCCCCATCTCTTTCAGCCTCAAAACATACCCCAATTGAGGATGCCATAGTCTCACTGGTTCCAGACGGTTGGGACTCTTGTGCGGTTTCACATAAACAAAAGAAAATAAACAAAAAAAAAAAACTAAATCAGATTTGTTATCCAAAAATGACCACAACGATAAGCTTGTTGTGAAAGTTTTGTCTGTTTTTGTTTATGCAAAGTGTTTTTTTAGACGTCTTCTTTTCAATCAACCAATTATCAAGGCTACCCAAACATTAAAGGTGTTATTATTTATCCATTAACAGAAATATGACGCAACATAAATATTCGTGTTTGCGAAATATTTATGCTGTTGCCATCGAAATACAAGACACTAGCTGACCAACATAGACCCTTTGATCACAATTGTCAACAGAGAATATGTTAAATAAATAATGTTGCTTACAATAGCCGAAAAGCGATTTTTATGTGATTAATGAAACATAACATTCTAAATTCCAACCAAAAAGTAATGACGATTGGCGCCGATTTTGCGTAACATACTTTGTTTTATTAAAATAATATAAAAATTCTAAAGAAAATGTTGATGAACTTTATTGATATATTATATTTAGATGAGACATGAAGCGAGAAAATAGGTACCGCTTTTTTACCTCTAACTGACCTTCAACTCTCTCAACGGTCTAACTAAAACTACCGAATTCGATCTACGCGCACGGCTCATCGCGTTTTAATAGTGGAACAAGTTTCGACGAGATATTAGTACGCAGTATCGCCTCTAATTGTAGCTCTATGATGATATGATATGAATTACATACCAAATGTAATACCAAATTGTATGCATACCAAACGAGGAAATGTAACCGAAATATGCATTAGAATGTGCACATATGCGATGGAATATCCATTCCCATGTGACTTGCAAGTAGAGACCTGAAAATTTTTAGCAAAATTCACATGATTTTTTCAGGCATTTGGAAAAACCGGTGCTGTTTTTCTGCAAAAGCTATGTTATTTTGCGACCAAAGTGATGTTATTTTGCGGGAAACGTGTTTTTATGTTTTTTGACAAAATTGTAAAATGAATTAAATTATTAAGTTCACTATAAAAAATATTTAGAATTCATAATATTAACATATCATTTTAAAAAATCAGAAAAGAGTGTGATAGATACGAAAATTGACGTTATTTGCCCAAAATTTATGAATTTCACGTTATCCTTATGAAAATTGCAAAATTTGCGTTCTTCGCGTAAAATGACAAAATTTGATTGCAAATTTAAGGTCTACACTAAACTAAGTAGATATTATTAATAACTCTCACCACTTACAAAAAAATTACTTTGTTCTACTTTTTTACATTAACTCCACACCGGAGGCCCCAAAGAAAATAGTTTCCCTCAGGGCCTATGTCATCTTTGGGGATGCTGTGTCGAGGGTTTCTTAAGGAAAGGAAGGAGAGGAAGTAGAGGAATGAGAGGAAGATCTTGGAAGGAAAAATGTAAAAGGTTCAGTATGTCCAGGAGTGACGGACGTTTGACAGACGCATCCGCCGACAAGACCTAGACCAACCTCACCCCGTAAACCCGGGCACCCCTGCTAAGTCACCAAACGTAGCCAATTACTTGAGGTGACCTATAGTTGAGATGTTGGTTATCCAACGAATGGTTCCAGACGGCTTACCCATAGCCGCCTCTCAAATTAAAATTTTCTTTAAATATACACTATATGTAATCTTACCTCAAAACAAATAGCACATTTTAAATCATCCAAAGAAGTCTGAATGAAGATAGAAATTACATATAATGGAATTTTACCACGAATTAATTAACTAAAAAATAATAATAGTTTACGTCTGATAAGCATACGTTCACATTGTTGACAAGTCAATGTGGGGTCACATTTGTACCGCAAATGTCAACCTTGTGTATTCTATATCGATTACGTCTATCGCAAATGTCTCTTTGTAACTTTCCATCGTTAACTGCGAATATTGGACAACCCGGTGACAGGACAGTTACCTATCAGTTTGACTTTGAACGGACAGTAAATAAATGGCGGCCAGATGGATTTAGAATAATTTGTTTTTTAATATCAAAAAAACCAAAAATATTTATTGAAGATAATACCTTCAATGATAAGGGAACATAGTTGTATTATAGAATTTTTTTTTTTTTTTTTTTACAGTAATACCGCACAAGAGTCCCAACTGCTCCCGTCTGGAGCCAGTGAGACTATGGCATCCCCAATTGGGGTATGTTGTGAGGCTGAGGGTATATTGGGGAGGGGAGGGAGATGGGGAAGAGGAAGGTGGGGAAGTACCTGGCTATTCAGATCTGGTCACCAAACACGGCTAAAGCCATTTCAAGCAACGTTTCAATTCTGAATGGTGGTCTTACACCAGGGCGATACTGAGAGTATCTTCCGCTCTGGAACGTGCCGCAAATATACTATATATTATTTTAAATTAATTAATTGTGAAATAACACAAATTAATCAAATAAAATTTATTTGCGCACGCCGGGTTCGAACCCGCAACCTTCGGATCTGTAGTCAAAAGCGTATACCACTAGACCACGCCGGCCGTCGAATGTACATGGAGAAAAAATACTATTCTTAGTTTATTCAGAACCTATTTAAATTATTGGTAATTTCGGTTAAAAACGGGATTGCAGGCCTTAAGAATGAATTAACAGGTTTACTGATAAACTTTTGGTAAATTACTAATGTACGAGTATTATCATGATGTCGGAAAACAATATGTTAATGAAAATCCGAATGTTTTTGCAATACAACGAACATTCTTAGTATTGTCATGACATATTATCAAAGCAAATTGATAAAACATTCTGAAATTGATGTTTTATTAATAAGGCCTGTTAATTTATCGTGAGGGCAAAAAAACGATTTCTCTCTATGTAGGAGACGCCCCACGGGTCGGTAAGCAATCGACATAAACCGAGTGCTGTGAGACCCTGCGTAGAAAATTAAGTTATAGTAAGGTAATATACAGTCTGCAGCGCAGTTCAGTGTGGAAATTTTATGCGCAGGGTCTTACAGCATTTGGTTTTGTCGAGTGCTTACCGACCCGTGGGACGACGGGCTTAGATAGTAACAAATAAATACCAAGCGTCAAGCTGGTTCGAACTAGTTTGGAACACCTGCCCGCAGTACCCTCTTACCCCGCAGTAGCTCAATTTAGGCATAATAAGAATGACAGTTGTTTAAGTAAATGAAATTTTACTTATTTGTGATGGATTATTTCAAATGAAACACTATTATTGACTACATGTCTACAACTGATATTAACTGGTATCGTACCTAATATAATTTGCTCATAGGAGACTTGCAGTGCTTAAATATGTGTTACAACCGTCAATGTCTATAAGTTGAATCAATATCGTATAGTTTGTCACAACAATTAAAGATAGTTATAACAAAGTTGACTGAAATAATAGATTATTATTACATATTGATTAATTGTACCCGTGTTCATGAATAAAAGGAGGGTAATTGTGCGATGAGATTAGCAGTCGGTTTAATTAAAAGGTGTTTATTTTACTCCAACTGGTGGTAATTTTTTACCTACAACTGTTACTGTATCTTATAAAGTTTAAAGTTTGATTATATATACACCTTCATCAGGAGGGTAAAAATCTATATATAAAGGTAGATTATTACAATATAGCGCCCCTGAGATGATATCTCACAAAAGCGGCGCTATGAAAATTGTCCAATTAATAAATAAATATAATGTTTACATTTTATTGTGTACGTATGCATTGTATACAATGGAAATAGATAAAATAATGTTATCCGATTAAACTTTATTTTATTAAAAAACAAAAAACATCACTTTATTATATCCAACTAATACATGTTTCATGAACGAAGTATACACCAAAGTCAAAAATTAAATATAGATTACAATTGGAAAGAAGAAGTGGAAGGAGGGGGGAGGGGTAAGAGTAGGCTGGGTTTATAAGAATTAGGAATTACAATATGAAAAACCAGTTAAGTGGGAAAATGTTTAAAAGAGAGTTTATAAAAAAATTCTTCTTAATTATATCTGCTTTTATAATGTTTTCTAATTTCTAAAATTTCTAAATTATTTATTTGCGATTCTTTATATCCTGTGTGAAGTATTTTAAGACCTGAAAAAAACAAATAGCATATAACTATAAAACAATATATATATTTATAAGACAAATAGCATTTAATAACGGTTATTCTAATAAATTGATAGTTGAAAGACTAAATAAAAAAAATAAACATATTCTATTCAAACGGTATTTTTACCCTATTTCTAAAGATAGAAATAAACAATGGCGTAGAATTCTGTTTGTGTATATCGATACTTATAAAATTATTTATTATAACATTCCTGGTACTATTCAACCGGCGTTTTACACTAATAACAAAATGAAGAAATATATTCTTAATAATAAAGATAGCGAAAATCAAACAAAAAAATCAGGACTTTATAAACTCAATTGGGATGATTGTAATTTCTTTTACAAAGGTAGAACCAATATAGAAACTTTGATGTCAGAACTAAAAAACATCTCAGGGCTTTAAATGGAAATAGTGAAAATTCAGGTCTTAAAATACTTCACTCAGGATATAAAGCATCGCAAATAAATAATTTAGTAATTTTAGAAATTAGAAAAAATGTCAATATTAAATCAGATATAATTAATAAGCAAAAAAAAATTATAAATAATAATGAAAAATGCCACTGCAAAGTGATAAGCTTCCAGAAGAAATCTTCTTATTAAACGCTTGTTAATGGTCAAGTAATTTTGCATATTTAAATATTCGTGCCAGTCATTTGGTTCGTTCTTATACCGCCAGATGTGCGCTCTGTCGGCCATCTATTGCCGCCTTGCGTATCGGCCATATTGAAGGAACGCGTGATTTTAAATAAACGTCAAACATAATCACGTAATTGTGGATAATTTTCATAGTAATGTAATTAATCCAATGGATTATAAACTTTCTGAAACATATTTTCTTCGATATTTCCAAAAATTATTTGAGCAGAAACGATATTTTTGAAGAAATATCGTATTGCATGTGGCGATTCTATTTCAGTATGAAATCGTGTCTTAATTTTTAATGTCTTATTTTTTTGGATCCGGTCGCCTGCAAACCGAAATGAACCTTACGGTTGCTTAAAATTGAGGGGCAGAGGGTATTTTTTTGCCTGCAGACCCCCTATGCAGAATTTATCCGTTACACACAATTTGAATTTGACCAATCAGAGGGCCTACATCGTCCAGACGCTAGGACAATAATACTATCAAATAAGCCATAAAGTAGGTACCAAAATTATTTTAATCACTTGTGTATTTTTTTTAATTTTGACTGATTTCGTCATTTCAAGTTTACTCAAGGTATTCACGGAAAAGGTTAATTTCTGATCGTCTATCTAATTAGTCGACAAAAAATATATATTTAAGAAAATTGACAATTTATTTTTGAAAGGCTAGGCAAATATTTTATAAATACTTTCAGCTTCACAAATTCTGCAATTATAATATCCCGTGATTTTTCACGAGTCTGCGCTACTTTTCTATTAAAATCAAGATCCCTTCTCAGAAAATTCTAAAAATTATTTGAATTAAATCCAATCAAATGTAGACCTTCGTGGAATACAAGCTTATCAGTCATAATCGCTGAAATCGGAATTATTTTTTATTGTAGTTAAGTATCAGATTAGTTTTCGTTGAAATCTTTAAAGCGAAGATTGATTCTCGCACACAATCATACTACGAATTCTTCAGAATATTTTACATTCGATATTCATTTCTTCCCAAGAAATATGTTTTCAGTTTGCAGAAATTTTCTCTGCATTTTTAGAATATTGACATTATTTTTTTATAGATACTGGTATCATATTTATAGCGCAGAATTATTTATGGGATCACGTGGATAAAAGTTGTTTGTCATTTAAATAAACAAGTTATGCTATAATCCGTTAGCCGATAAACTACACGGGGTCAAATGCAACACTTCTTTCGTGTCGTTGAACGTTACTTGTAAAAAATTAAAACAATAGAAAAAGTTTGTAAAGAAGACTACTTTCTGACGATAGCTTTCGTCTAGCAAAATCCACTACTTTCTGAAAATAATATTTATTTATTTATTTATTGACGCCCTATTGGGCTTTTAAGTACATAACAATTACAAATTTCATTTTTAACAACAGTATAAAACAAACAATAGAAAATCGAAATAAAATATAATGATTTCTCATACATTATTTACATTTAAAAAGTGGTGGACTAATTTGGCTTTAAATGTATTGAAGTCTAAATTAAATATGTCAGCGACATCACTTAGTTCATTGCCCAACCTATATATTCTTTCTAACACAGAATTCGTAGCGAAGTTATTGTTGTAGAATAAAATATTCCGTCCAGTATATTTTGGAGGTATATGTAAAGATAGCAAGTTTATAGTGTCAGGGCAGTCTAACCTTGAATGAACAATTTTATATAATAAAAGGAGATCAAATATTTTTCGCTTTTCAGATAATTTCGATAAGTTAAGTTTACTGCGTAAATTGACATAATTGATTTCAATAATAGGAATACCATGGAAATATATTATGGAATGCTGTGTTATTTGTTTTTATTGTTAATGTTTTTTTGGTTAACTCTAAAATATTTTTACTGAACGTGTTTTATATTAAATTTAATTTTTGGTTCGTGTTGGGTACTCGTTAGTTAAAAATAGATACAGAAATATCATTAAAAATGATATTTTTAATGGATTTGTGTACACCGATAGTATCGAACGTTTCAAAAGAGCACACGAAGAAGTATGAAAGATATATTGATATGTCGAAAGTTGCACATAGGAGTTTGATAAGTGTATTTAGTAACATAAAAACGTACCTAGTTAAAGTAAGTTGGTTAGCATAATTATAAATATAAACATGGATAGTTTGTTGTAAAGCACCTAATTAACAAACTAAATGTAAAACTATACACAATAAATTATATAGGGGTGCAAGAATCTGTGTAGAGTTGTATTGGCTAATCAAAATTAATCAATTAAGAGGAAGCTACAAGCCAAAAATGTGTATATTCTTTGTATACCTTATATTGTATGTAATAGGCATTAAAATCGCTTGTCAAACAGAGTCTAGAAACGTTCGATTTCAAGCACAAAACTGGTTTTTATTTATTTTGTAAATAATTTTATAATATAAAAAAGTTAATCAAGTAAAACTGTCACAGATAATCTTAGCTAAAATACTGTATTTTTTTTAAGTTGTTTCCTTTACGCGTTCATATATTTCTATTGAAAATATATATTTTTTTAGTAGTTTACATTTATACTGTACGAAACAATATACCGTCCGTACAATAACTGTAGATACGAAGGTAGCTGGGTACACTTTTCAGCGTTTTCAGTCTTGGTAGATGTTGTGGAGCTTTCGTGGTGGAGTTTAATGCCAGGATCAGAGAGGAATTTATTCCAGATCTGGACTGACGAAAAGAATTTATTACTGGCAAAAAACTGAATTTAATACTGAATTAAGAACACTTGAAAATATTTCTTGAGATTTGTAGACTTTGGAGATGGTTCTTCAGCAGAGAGGTTTCTCTTTTAGGGGTACGTTTTCAAATCAGGCCCTCTCGGGGGAGTTTTCACCCCTTTCGTGAGGGGTGAGTTGGTTAGGTATTTTTCCTCTTTGCAATTAATCTGTTTAGAGGAAAGTTATATTTTAATATTATACCTTTTACCGAGTCAGTTCAATTTACCCAAACCATCTCCTTCAGTCCCGTTTATTTATTTTATAATAAATTATACAAAGTTTCATATTGGGGTTGAAGTAAAATATTTTTGGTTTGAACATTTCCCAAAGAGTAAAAAACATATTTAGGTACAATTCTTTAAGTTATTATGTTAGCATATAATCATTTCTTGATGTTGATATTTATTCTGTGGTCGTATCTTCTGATATTTTCCTGTAAATTGAGTCTGATGTCATCATAGGTGGTCGCATCAAATTTCGTTATCAATGTTTGATAAGAGCTTAAATGGAGTATGCTGAGCTGTGATTGGTTGAAAACTCGGCGGCCATCATGGAATTCCTTCCGGTAGTATGGAGGGGGGGTCACGTAAATACTGGGTCGCTTCCTTAGAGTGGTTCATTCCGTGGGTTGGTGGCTCCGAGTGAGGTGGTGGATGGTTATTTTCAGATGTGTTTCAGGTTCTGCTGTTATATTTCTATGTAATTATCTTGGTTAATCACATACAGCACATAATTTGATTGAGTAATTATGATTGAAGATTTCCAATTGTGTCGGCGACACGGTATCGAGCGGTTTCGGGGTTTGAGTGTTTTTGTAATTTTTACGTAAATATGAATTCCTCTGAAAGATTCTGGAGGTCTGGATACGTATGATACATATACTTTTTATTGAGTAATTTATTTATTTTATTTGTATTCCACTCAAGCGAAACGATAGGAAAATCTTCAATTTATCTAAAGCATATTTTTTGGTATTCATAATGTACACCAATTCGTTATAAAGATTAATCAAAATAGTGATTTAGCGTTAAGCTTCGCCTTAAGTTGCTAAAAATTACGACGGAATGCAAATTTCAACAGCTGATTATTAATGAACAATTAATAGAACCGGGCTATTGATAATTCAAATTCTTATTTCTCAATTAAAATACAGGGTTTTCCAATAAGAGGTGTTATTTTGAATAGCCCGCTATTTCGGTAGATCTTACTTTTAAAGCTATCATTTTTTAACATTTGACAAGGTGAAACTACGTCATTATTAAAAATGGAACGATAAATGCTTCAACAACGCATTGAAATTATTAAAATTCACTTGAGTGAATCAAATGCAAATCATCTCGAGTAATGAGGCCCATTTCCACCTCGGTGGCTTCGTCAACAAGCAAAATTGTCGCATCTGGGGCTCGGAAAACCCAAGAATTATTATTGAAAAGCCTCGCTATCCTCAACGTGTGACTGTTTGGTGCGGTTTATGGTCCGGCGTAGTCATTGGAACTTATTTTTTCGAAAATGAGGCTGGAGCAACAGTTACGGTGAACGGATCGCTATCGAGAAATGAGTAATGATTTTTTATGGCCTGAATTGGATGGTATTGATTTGGACAACGTTCACTTTCAACAAAACGGCGCTACGTGCCACACAAACAACAAAACCATTGATCTTTTACGATTGAATATCAAAATAACACCTCTTATTGGAAAATCCTGTATGTAGTCCTCCATTCAAATCAATTAAATTACATTCGTATTTTATTTTTAAAACATATAAAATATAAATATATTTGTGAATAAAAATCATAAACTCTCGAAGCTTTCACGTGATTTTTAGCTCGCAACTCTACTTCTGTTAAAATGGTACCTACAAAACTAAGGATCGTCCATTGTTCTCTTATATATATATATATGTATATATAACGCCGTGTTGAAGAAAAATTGTCCATTCGGGTAAAGCCATAGTAACCACTATTTAATGATTTGTCGTCCTAGGAAAATACTAGTAGGCCATAATTTAAAACACAGGTAAGCAGTAAGCAGGTATTTTTATCTCCATAATTTACAATTCTTGTTTTCATCATTTAATCACGCGGTGATGAGTTGCGCCTGCAGAATTCTTAAGTAGCTTATATTACAGCCATTTTGTAAGACGGACTGCCTAATAATATCATATTTGGAAAAGAGATCATATCTTATTTATTGAATAACCAACACCTCTTCAATAGGTCACCCCGAGTGGTTCGTTACGTTCGGGTGGCCGGATGTAAGGAATTAGTGGTTAAAATAAGTTTTTCCCTTAACACCCTGTATACATATTTCAGCCTGACACATTCTCATAAAAGTTATGCTATCTCATTTTATAATAAGATAAGAATATGATATAAACAGTGTTAGAAAGAGAAAATACCATGCTATATGATTGTATTCAAAAAATTTCCATAAACTATCCAGAATTTTTTTAAATAAATCTATGAAACAATGCTTAGCATTTGGACAATATTTGTCAAGATTTGCGAATTTTTAAATAACTATTTTTTTAAACGAAAAAAGTTAATTATTTCATAATTTTTATTTAACCTTTATCTATTAAAAATATATTATGTTTCTTGTAAAGTAGTAAATTACTACAGTTTACACAATAAAAACCATCGATAAGCTACTTCAAAAATATTCTTTGTTCAAAATTTTAATACTAAAATCTGATTTTAAAATGCGTTCGAAAACTATGAATTTATTCAGAATCTAATGAAATACAAAAATATTTTGAATTTTCGACAGTTTTCCTAAGCGAAGTACATTTCAAAATGTCAGAGGCCTTAGGGGTAAAAGCCCTACAGATAATCGGCTTATTCTCTTACAGTCTTACTTTGCCAAGAGTTTGGAGAAATTCACAACATACAGTATATATATAGCACGGGACAGCCAAAAAACAACACAAACATCATAAAAATACACGAATGTAACACCAACATCTGCGATTGCCCTCCTCTAGAAAAAAATAGAACAAATAAAGTATCTAGGAATCGTAATTGACCATTACCTTAGATGGATACCTCACATCAAAAAAATCACAAATAAACTTATCAAAACAATACACATTTTCCTAAACATAAGAATATATAAAATAAACCAATTGAAAAATATATATTTTGCACTCTGCCAATCAATAATAGAATATGGAATTATTGCTTGGGGAGGAGCAACAAACTCGGCTATCAATTACATAGAAACCGCAGAGAAAGTAATACTAAAAAAACATAGACTGACTGATACAGACCAAATATTCAACAGCTGTGACGTACTAGATATACGCCAATTACACGTTAAAACACTACTAAACTACATTTTTGACGAAAAAAAATAAATTTCAACATATACAAAACATCACTAACAGACCAGTTAGACAAGCGTACAAAGAAAACATAAAAACTCCGACAGTAAATTCAAGCTTTGGACAAAGACACTACCAATACCATGCTATAAAAGCATTCAACAGTGTAAATCTTGAAATTAAAATTGAGGAAAATAAAAATAAATTCAAACACAAAATTACAAAATGGATTAAAGAACAAAAAAGACAATATTACCAAAATGTCATGGCATAAAATAAAAAAAACCTACACGTAACACACAAAACCAATATAAACACACATCACTCACAAACACACAAGATTATATTTCAAATGTATAATTTTCTCTTTAAATGTATTTTGTAGATTATATTTTCATATTATAAAATGAAGGCCTCAGCACGGGCAAGACACCCAGTGAGGCCAACATTACTGGAAAATTTTAAAATGTACCAAATAAATTTTTAAAAAATATATACAGTGTGGTCCTGAGGACTGTTTTTTTTATTTTTCACTATTATTTTTAGATTAATGGCATGTGTTAGCGATCAAGTGAATTCCTTTTTATGAAAAGGGGAGAAAATATATTAATGAGCAGGTATAAAATTAGTATTGCTGATTTATTAAAATCCGGTTAAAATCTGGATAACAGGCCGTTACCTAGTTACCTTTTAGTACATTCCTAATAAGACCGGTCGGTGGCTGAGTCGACATCGCGCTTGGGTCCCACTCAGGCGTAGTGTGTTCAATTCCTCGGCTGGCTAAGTCCTCCATCACAACACAAGCAACATTTTCAGCTTACTGTGGTGGTAGTAGGAGAATTTCAAATATTTTCAGGTTATTTGTAACCCGGGAATATTTGTCTTTCTTTTAAAAAAAATATATATATATATATCGGAACACATGTTCATGCACCTGATAATATACAATGTCGAAATGGGAAAATATTAGAATTTTTATGAACACATGATCCGACGTCGCGGTAACAGTTTACTAGGATACCTATCAATTCATTCGTTAAAGTCCTGCAATCCCGTTTTTAACAGGATTACGAATAATTTGAAGAGATTCTTAATAAATTAGCAATATTTTATATTATTTGAGTCGATGGGTCGAGTGAGTCCGGCTGGAGAGGTCAAAAGTACTCCTTCAAGACAACCAGTCGCTCTCGATCTGGTCCGCCGGGCAGTAGGTAGGCAGACGCATCCTCCTCCAAAACCCAGAGAAACCTGACCCCGTAAACCCGGGCACCCCTGCCAAGTCATCAAACGTTGTAGTTTCATCCGTTGTTTAAATAAATGCTATAACTGCACGGTATTCTTGTTTCCATTCTCTCGAATTTTCCCGACGTCATTTTCCTCAGGTCAGAAACCTACGTAGTCAAATTAATTATTCTGGGCTTTTACCATACATTTCCTAACAAACAGGTGTCAGGTTAATATACTTATATAGGGCCATACCTAGTATTTAAAATACCAGATACGGTTCAAGTGCTGAGTCACGTGTTAAGGGAAATCCCGCACTAGTGCCAACATAATCTCAATACAACAACAATAACAATATCACGAGTTTATACACATAGTTTAGTCAAGAAATGGTCAAGGACTCCTTGCCGAGCCGCACGGGAAATGTCATCACAGTCACGAGACAGACTGAAGGTGTCCATTAAATTACAGTTCTTTCCATAATTTATAGGCCAACTTTCCTCATAATTCATCATCATAGTTACATAATTACTGACAGCACAAACCATGAGAAATAATCAAGTCAGAAATACAAAAGCGTTAAGCATTTTTCTTAGAATATAGTAAGTAGGTACTAAGCACTCCTGGCTTTTATTAAAGTTTTGTTTTCTGGGAACATGGCGGGAAAATCCGTGGTCTAATAGCTACTAAAGGCAGAAATACAAAAACGTTAAGAATTTTTCTCTGAAGATAGATAGTAAGAAGGCACTAAGCACTCCTGGCTTTTATTAAAGTTTTGTTTTCTGGGGGCATGGAGGGAAAATCCGTGATCTAATAACTAATAAAGGAAGAAATACAAAAACGAGAAGATATTAAGTAGGTACTAAGCACTCCTGGCTTTTGTTAATGATTTGTATTCTGTTATTTATGAACTGTTATTTATTATATTCGGAATTAATATTTCAACACCGTTCTTGAGGTGATATTTCACAAAAACGGTGTTATACAAATTAAATAAATATAATTCCATTGTTACTTAATTATTTATCTGTTGATTTTTAATAGTTACATATGTCTTAATACGATCCTTATACATATTTTATTTAAAAAAAAATATTATGAATCAATCACATATTTAACTAATTTAATTTTAAATGTTCTTCTAATTTTATTTCCTTTGCTAACTAACCTTATACACGGTGTCCGGAAACTCGTAGTACAAGCGGGAAACTGGAGAATCTACACCACATGGGGAACCCAAAAAAACATAAAGTTTTTTGATTTGAGCATTTTTCAAAAAAAAAAAAAACAAAAAAAAAATATTTTTCGGCTATTTTTGGGTTAAAGTTTTTTCTGGTGTTTAGGGTTGAACAACAGATGTTTTAACCCTGCAGAGCAGAAATATTTTATGATTACACCGGATTAAATGAAGGGTGATTTCAAAATAATGCTTCAAATCCGAGTTTCTTCATTTGTTTTACTTTCAAATAGTTTTAATTAGTTGGGTACTTTGATCTTCAGTAATAATTTATAAGAATTTGATTAAAAAAAAAAAAAAAAAAAAAAAAAAATGAACTTCTAACTCGATTTACTCGATAACGAAAGCTCAAATCAAAAAAAAATATACTACAAAATCGACCTCAAATGTGATGTAGATTCACCAGTTTCCCGCTTGTACTACGAGTTTCCGGACACCCTGTATAATTGACTTTTTAAATAGGAGTATTTTTTCAATTCTTTTCCTTGTCTCGTGTGTGTTTGTGCTGCAGGTTTTCAATTTTTCTTAGAAAGTTTGTTATTAAAAATATAGTATTGAAGTAAATAAACGACAATGATTTTTTTATAAAAGAATACAATTCATTTATTTACGTCTTGTACATATTTCGCAAAAAAACTTGGGAATAGATAAAGACTTTTTTGTAGGCTGTAAAATAAACCCTATGTGAATTTATGTTTCTTTGGTCATTTCGTTATTTAATCAGCTATTAGTTAATCAACTATTTCGAAGTAAAATAAACTACTTATACCGATTATTTATTTGTGGAATAATTAACAAAGTCTGTGAACCATACAACGAGCCTTCACAAAGCTAATTTACTGTACAAAATATCAAAGTAAGTCGAAGCAAATGTCATTACGTCATTACTCATTACATTACAAATAATTTTTTTTTTTTTTTTTTTTTTTTTTTAAAGCTTGTATTATGTTTTATTTTTCTCTAAATATTGTTTTTTAATTTTCTATGTAGTATTTTAACATATTTATGTACTTATACTATTTCAAACACACAACCATGTACAATGGGAACCTTAGAACGGGGTACCCCAGTAAGGACACATTGTCTTATATAAAAAATTGTTAAATAAAAAATAATAAAAAAAAGACCACGTTTCTATAATGAAACGTTACTTGAAATAGCTTTAGTAGTGCTTGGTGACCAGATCTGAATAGCAAGGTACTTCCCCACCTTCTTCCTAACCACCTCCTTTCCCTCCCACTTACTTCGGCCTCAAAAAATATCCCAAATGGGGAAAACATAGTCCCACTGGCTTCAGGCAGCTTGTACGGTAATAACATAAAAAAACGAATAAAATGGACAAGTGTGTCATGTTTCCATAAAGGCGTCGCGGGTTCAATTCTCTGGTTGATAAGTCCTCCATCCTTCATTACCCACACAAGCAATAAGTTTCCCCCACCTTTTTCCAACTCTCGTGCGGTATTCTCATCAGAAAAAAATAATGGTGGAAGTATGAGAAATTAATGTAGGTATTGTCAGGTTATTCATAATTCGGAAATGTTTGTCTTTCTTTAAAAAAAAATAAATTATTTTATATGTAAGAAACAAACAGTACCTTCAGGTGTGTGTGTGTGTGTGTGCGTGTGTATGTGTGTGTGTGTGTGTGTGTGTCTGTGTGAGAGAGAGAGTGTGTGTGTGTGTGTGTGCGCGCGTATGTGTGTGTCGGTGTGTTAAATTTGGCCAGTGAATGCGAAAAAATGTCGATATTAAAGTTTTGACAAATATTATTATTATTATTATTATTATTTTTTTTTTTTTTTTTTATTACTTGTAAATTATTTAACATTATAAATGATAACAATATGCTGACAGATATATAATTTTTTCGTTTTTTATTCTACTACTCCATAAGTTGAGCTCAAGGAGCTCGTGTTTATGGGAGGAGTATTTACATTTAGTTCTAATGATTTTTTAAACAATAATTCATAACTTTTGATATAAATACAAACATAATATTAACATAGGTATAGAAATAGAAAAGTGTCTTTTTAAGGATAATTAAAATAATATATCTTCTTACAGATTAAGAAAGCGTGAGGAAATTAAGGGTACAATATATCAGGTAAACAAATTAGAAAAATAGTTTTTTAAAGACAATTAAATTAATATATATTTTTGTACAAATTGAGTAAGTGTAAGAAAATTAGGGGTACAATATATCAGTATCCAATTTTAGGGACTTAATTAACTTTTTGAATTGTTCATAATTCACAGTTTCGGTTACACTAATTTTATTTTTGGACAATAATATATTGTACCATCTTACACCTAAATATGAATAGTGGTGCTGAGCCGTGGTCGTTCTAAGCATAGGAATGGCTATTAAGCCATTAGTTTTGAATCTATTGCTTATGCTATCTGAGGGGTGAATTTTATAAATAAAATATTCTTTATAAATTTGATATAAGGCGATTCTCTTATACAATTCTGTGACAGATGGTACATTAAATTCCCGAAATATCTCTAAAGTAGGGGAGTCATATGGTTTCCTAAGGATGATTTTTATAATTATTCTTTGAATTGTAATTATGGGCTGTAAAGAAGCCTTAAAAGCCCCTCCCCACCCGATAATCCCGTACTGCAATATGGACTGAATTAATGCATAATAGACAATTTTGATAGTTTTCTTATTTAAAATATTTCGTATATTATAGAAAATATAGATAAGTTTTCTTATTCGTTCAACAGTGAGATTAATGTGGTCTTTCCATTTAACATTTTTATCTATACCAAGATATTTTATATTAGATTTATGATTTAGTTTCGCGCAGTCCGTATTACATGTACCGTTATTTACACAATTTTTAGAATGAATTGTTATGTTAATTTGGTTATTTGGCACATCTTCTTGTAGAGTGAAAGGAATACAATATGTTTTTTCTGTGTTGAGTGATAATAAATTGCCATCGAACCAATTTTTTATAACCTTCATATCTTGATTGGCTGCATTGGTAATTTCGTTCCATGTCTTTTTTTCGATAATTATTGCAGTGTCGTCAGCAAAGGATATAAGTTTACCATTAAGTGATAATTTAAACATATGGTTAACGTAAATTATAAATAAAATTGGCCCAATAACAGTCCCTTGGGGAATTCCAAATTCTAAAGTTTCATCCACGCTTAGTGAGTTATTTAATTTTACTTTTTGGTTTCTTTGAGTTAGATAGCTTTTCAGCCAATACCTTACCTTACCAATAATACCGATATCATTTAATTTATTTATTAGTTTTGTATGGGAGATACTATCAAAAGCCTTACGTAAATCAATGAAAATGCCAAGGCATTTATTTTTTTTATCTAATGCACGGTATATAGTTGAAGTTAGTTCTGCAATGGCATCATGAGTGCCTAGTTTCTCTCTAAATCCAAATTGGCTAGGACTAATTATTTTATTATTTTCAATATAGTACAAAAGTTGCTTTTTTACGATCTTTTCGAAAATTTTTGCAATGTTTGAGACAAGAGATATTGGTCGATAATTTGATATTTCTTCAGGGTTGCCAGATTTAAAAACAGGTGTTACAATAGATTTTTTATAAACGGAGGGGAATATTCCACTATTTAAACTAATATTTACAATGTGTGTAATTGGAATGCTTAATAATTCATTATAATTTTTCAATATTTCTACTGTGACTCCATCAAACCCTGGTGCGGATGCACCTTTTAATTCACTAATAATATTTTTTATGTCATCTGTTGTTACCGGTTTGAAAACTGACTGATTATTTTGTTTAAGGCAGTCCTTTTCGAAATTATCTATTTTATAATTTTCATCGATCCGTGTAGCTAAATTTTGACCGACGTTAGCGAAATATTTATTGAAGGCATTAGCACATTTTGTCGGTTCATTTAAGGCATTAATAGAATTTATTCCGATATTAATTTTTTTAATTTGAGTTTTTTTGTTTTTTCTACTATTTATTTCATTTATTGTTTTCCATATATGTTTTACATTTTGTTTAGCCACATCAATTTCATTTTTGTAAAAGTTTTCTTTAGTGGTTTTTAGTAAACAGGTTAATTTGTTCCTAAATTTTTTATAATATGTGTATATTTTTTTATCTAAGGGAAATTTCTTTGTCAAGCGATATAGCTCTTCTTTTTTTCTAATAGACACGATTAAGCCATGTGAAATCCATGGTTTTATTTTTTTGAATTTTGATTTAATTTTTATAGTTTTAACATCTGTTGATGCTGTAATATAATTGCATAGAATATTATCAAAAATATTTGCGCATGTTTCAGCACAGGTTGATTCTAATACGGAACGCCATGTTTCTGTTTTTATTTTTAGGCTTAATTTATGATGGTTTAGTGACTTTTTTGTAAAAGTATTGCATTTTGAATCAATATGATTATTAATATTAAGTTTTTGTATATAGATGCAAGTGTGATGATCAGTAATATTATTTTTTAATATTATCGTATGTAATTTGTCGGTATCTTTAGTGTTACTCCATATGTGATCGATACAAGATGGACGTTGACCCGTAATTTCTCTAGTATATTTTTTTATACATAATATAAAATTCATTTCCGACATAAAATTGATAAATTCAGTTTTTATTTTGTTACTATTTTCGTTTGAAACATCTATGTTGAAATCGCCGATTATTGTTATGTTCTGTTTATTTTTTTTTGATAATATAATTACAAAGCTATCACGAATAACTTTTCTAAATAAAATTAAACAAGAGAAATAAGCACACAAATTTCATCACCCCGCTCCCGACAGTTAAAGTTGTAATTGTTTTTAATGAAAACGCATAATTACATTAGTTTAAAACTATGTTTTATCGGTTCCATGATAACTCAACACAGTGAAAATTCAACACACTTTTAAAAAGTGATATAAAATCATTAGAAACGATAAAAATATATATTTTTTAACCTAACCTAACCTACTTAACCCAGTTAATAAAGTTTTTGTTTTATCACTTTCCATGACTTTATATAACTTTTTAAAGATGTGATGAATTATCATTGTGATGATTTATCCGGTCACCGTTTTATCAACTTCTCGTTTAGGCAAATACGAATAGATTAACGTTGTAATCATAATTAATGAAAATCTTTTTAAATATTTAGTTTTTTCTCCCTTTGAATAAAGTAAAGAATTATAAAATTAAAATGTTCTCTTTGTGAAAGTTCACTTTTATTGATTAAACTCTTTAAAAAGTTAATGAAACAAATTTGTTTATTAATCGATAAGTTTTAATATTTGTTCTATATTTTGTCATATTTGTTCAATATTTTGTCATATTTGTTCAATATTGTATCATATTTTTTAATATTTGTTCAATATTTTGTCATATTTTTTTTAATATTTGTTCAATATTTTGTCATATTTTTTAATATTTTGTCATATTTTTTTAAATATTTGTTCAATATTTTGTCATATTTTTTTAATATTTGTTCAATATTTTGTCATATTTTTTAATATTTTGTCATATTTTTTTAAATATTTGTTCAATATTTTGTCATATTTTTTTAATATTTGTTCAATATTTTGTCATATTTTTTAATATTTTGTCATATTTTTTGAAGTGTATTATTATTGCTCTTTACTGTGAATAGTTGAAGTTCCCGGTTTTAAATTTGAATTGAACGTCAAGTGTGAAAAATTTCATCAAGTATCAAAATTCTGTTGTGGGGTAGGTTGGGAAAGGAGACGGGTGGTTTTTCTAAATTTCTTGTAAACAGTGAACTTCCTCTTAATTTGAAGGTTATGTGCAAAATTTAATCAATCTCTGAATAAAACTGTAGAGTTTTATAAAAAATACACTCTCCTTTTTATTATATATGTACTGATAGATTCATTAATTATGCGATTCTATTACAAAGACTGCAGCATTGAAAACAACCATAAAAATGTCATCACTGCTGAGGCAATACAAACCTTAACACACTTCTCCACGATGATAGTAATATAAACAATGTTACTATAAGGTTGGCAAATAGGTCATAATTGCTTTCGCTCTCTGAGTCACGTTAAATCTTATTCCCGATTTATTCCAATAGCAGAAAATTAAAAGTTTTTCAAGAACCTTAATCTCTACATTGTATAAGATAAAGTCGCTATACTCTGGTTGTGTTCATTTTTGTTTCGCTTAGTTCTTCTAAACAACGCAACAGATTTGGATAGAATTTTCACTATCAATTAGAAAATTTCTTCCGGAAAGTTTACATATATAATACACGCATATTATATTTATAAAAAGTAGAGAAAATTTGATGTTTTACAATCAAGTCGTAAAAATATTTTTTCGTGCCCTACATTGTTAACGCTGGCTAAACCTTATGCGATGCATCAAAATAATGTACTACTGAATTGTACATCTTAAAAAGGCCTACAGAAAAATCTGAAATGGTATATGTCTATCTCCTAGGGATAACCCCAACAACGCCAGGTACACGTCAGCTAGTTATCAATAATTTATTTGATTATTATTAAAGTGAACGTTTTTTCATATGGCGCGTTTAGTAATAAAACCAAAAATTACCATCTCACGGCAGATGAGAGTTGGTTTGGTAAAATTGGCCGTTTTAAGTGATAACAAGTCAAGTTTTTCACTGTTCCGACCTTACATGGGAAGGGGTATTAATATAAGGAGTAAACAAGTTTATTACCGTTTTTTTTTTATCTTTAGATTAAACAGACAAAAAAAAACTTTTTTATGAAATTAACAATAATATCGCATTTCTGCGTATAAACACGTAACCATTCACACGTTGTCAAATCAAAGATATTCTATCTATGTGCTGTGTTATAAAGTTCCAAATAATAATACTATTTTTCTCTTTGTATATCAATACTTATTTAATTATTGGGTATTTTAAATATAAGCACATGTTCCTCCCCAGCCAATACTACCATATTGTAACATAGATTAAAAAATGCACAGTACACTCTTTTCAAGTTTTAATCAAATACTATTTTTAGGTATTATAAATATATAAATAAATTTCCTAATTCGCTTGACAAGTTCACAAATATTTGTTTTACATTTAAAGTATTGATATATGTACAAATATACACCAAGTTATTTAATTTTGAGAATTGGACGGCCTCCATGAACGATGGGAAAGGCTCTCCACTAGTAATCCAGAGGTGGCAGGTTTAAATAAGGAAATTTATTTGATTAAGTCACAATTTATTCATTTAAAATAATACATTGTATATTTGCGGCACGTTCTAGAGTGGAAGATATCGCCTTGATTTAAGACCACCATTCACAATTGAAATGTTGCTTAAAATGGCTTTAGCTGTGTTTAGTGACAAGATCTAGCCATGTACTCCCCAATTTTCCTCTTCCCCATATCCTTTCCCTCCCCACTAGCTTCAGATAGCACAACATATCCCAATTGGGGATGCCATAGTCTCACTGGCTCCAGATGGTTCGGACCAGTTGGGACTTTGCGGTATTTACATAAAAAGTATAGAACATGCTTGATTACAGTTAGTTCTGTTACATTAACTTTGGTCTTATGCTGCGTATACTTTTGCGAGACAAAACGCGAGCCGAGCCTCGAATTATGGAAAATGGACGAAGCAACAGCAAACCGGCTGGCGTTTCGGTTCGCAAATGTATTCGCGCACATTTTTTGTAATTAATAATTCTGGTTTTATAGATAGATTATACTTACTAACTAGAATATTGGTGATGAAAAGAAATTAAACCAGATTTGATCAGATTGATAAACAAGAATGCGGAACACATTCTCCTGGAATGCCATATTTTTATTGACCTATTAAATTATTGTAAATGCATTTTTTCGGTATTCAACAATGACAATTTGACATTATCTTTAAGCGTTCCAAGGTCCTATTACTGTACAAACAGTATAATTTTATGTATTTCCTGCAATAATTTAGCGACAATAATACTATTATTGAGAGGGCCCTTATGTTCAGTCATGTGCTCCCAGGTCACGAGTTAAATATTTTGACAATGACATAATTACTAATATTTTTTTTACTATGCAATTGTTTTGTTGACGAAAACAAAACAATAGAGTCAAATGTTATGCGGGATCGTTAATTAAAATAGACATTAAGGATACACAAATGAATATTTAAATATCTGGAATAATGCAGTCGGAAAGTAAATACCGACGTGCATACGTATATCTATTACCTCCGCTGTCAATTATGGGATTAGGTACTTGGAAATTAATTGTAAGATTGTCAGTAAGCACACTATTCATTTCATGACTGAAAAATTTATCGATAACTTTGGGTTGGAAGGAAGTTGAGTTAATTATCCTGGTATAAGTAGATAATCTGTAATAATCTGTACATAGATTCACGGTCTTACTAAAAAACGCGGTGAAAATTATATTCAATTGATAAACGACCGTGTATGCGAAAACCTTACTAATTGAAACGTTAAATAGAAACTGACATAAAATAGTTCATGGAAAGATACATATGATGTATACATTGCTTATACAGTCACAAGGGGTAGTTTATCTGTTGTGTAAACTACAAATAATAATAATTTCTCATCAAATTTCACGTATTTCAAATGTTCTACATATTTCTTCATTTTGAAGATGTCGTAAAAATGAATACCATTTTAGAAACAAGATAAAATTACCTTTTATATTATTTTTTATTAGAAATATACTTTAATACTTAAAAAGTGCAATATTTTAATTTCAAACAAGAAGAAAAAAGTTACCAGAAACATTTTTTTTATCGAAAGGTCGCAAAATTTCAGAAAAATCGAAATTCAAAAACCAAATCGTATTTATTTATGAAGTTTTCCAGAAAACTGTCACCTTATTTTACATCTCGTTCATACAGAAAAAAATTGAACTTACTTTTAATTTCCCGAAAAAACAAAACAAACTGAAATTTTTAACGCATTGCTTGCACATTTGAAGACGTTTATTTCTTCGATACATGCTTACCCATACGTGCATAAGGCATTTATGTTATAAAAAAACATAACTTAAAAGAAGTTCTTGTAAAATATAGACCATAAAATTCAATTTCAATAAGGGTATAACCTTAACCTAACTTTATGACATAACATGAAAGTAGATTTTACAAATGCTATTATTATAAAATTACTTGTCTAAAAATGACGAAAATAACAGAAATTAGTCGTAAATATGTTGAATAACACTAATATAATGTAAATTGATTATTTTGTGAACAAAACAATATCAGTGAAGATATTTTAATAGATATCAGGTTCCCGACGCTTTCTCAATGATCCTACGTCTAACCCCCGTTCATAACACTCCCCCTTTGGGGTTATTACAGTCTACTCTAAGATATCCGCAAGTCTCTAAACAGGATGCCCAACTGTGGAATAAATCTTATACTTCACTGTTTAAAACATCTTTACTGATGGATTACAAGAAGGCGCTGCAAAAAAGCCCGATGCACGATGATGTAGTCTCTCACCTTGCATGCCGCTTGAAGTCCAGAAAACTCTTGTGGATAGAAGGAGAGATTACGCTCCACTCCAGATAGGTGGAAACTAGAGAGACAGCCTGAATTATCACTGCCTCGTAAACTTTGGTCCGCCATCAATAGGATAAGGTCCGCCGATGTGCCCACATAATGCACAGATGGGGCCTTAAAGAGTCATGTGCTCAAAGAATGCCCGCTGCCTTCATTCCCCGGCGGGATTTATGAGGTTCACCGGGCGAGGCCTGAGGCCCTAGACTATCTCACTGACCTAGATATTCCCCTCTGACCCCCCCCCCCACCATACGAAAGAAGAATAATGCCTAAATTCACCAATATGATTCAATCCGAAAAAAAAACAAATCACTTGACATAATATAATATTTAATTAATTTATTGTTCTCCGGCAGAGGCTCGTCTAGCGACAGCAAATCCCAGTTGTACGTCAAATATGATAATTAATTATATCGATCACTGGCTTGTGCTGTGTACATATTATTATTATATTGCATATGTTTTCTTGTCGAGTGATGAGAGACGAATGGTGTGGTCACGAGTCTGCTGCCTAGATCCTAGACCAGAGTTCCCCAATCTTTAGACCACCTGCCAATTTTTTTCTGTTTTGAATGGAATGGCTAGGGATATTTCGAGAAGAATAATTCCCCACAATATATTCCAATACATGGGGGGGAGGTGGCTAGGAAATTTGGAGATGAATAAATCCCACGACATTTTTGATTTCCCTAGACAATCACATCACTGGCATAGTGTCTGTTGTTTGTTTCTGACCAAGTCGTCCAAGTTTGGTCAAACGTTGTTATTGAGCGTGTGAGCACAACGCGTTGCTACTGGTATCAAATGTGCAAGTTCTACTCTCGTGGACCCCCATTTACATCTCTTGTAACCCATATTAACGTGAGTAACCGGATAAATCATCACAATGATAATTCATCACAATTTTAAAAAGTTATATAAAGTCATGGAAAGTGATGAAACAAAAACTTTATTAACTGGGTTATGTAGGTTAGGTTAGGTTAAAAAAATTTCACCGTTTCTAATGACTTTATATCACTTTTTAAAAGTGTGCTGAATTGTCACTGTGTTGAGTTATCATGGAACCATTGACGTGTACCCCCTGGTCGTCGTAATCGATCCCTGGGAATCGATATAGAGCACTTTGGGAATGACTGTCCTAGACAATAAGCTTGAGTTCATTCCTTGAACTTTCCACTTGCCTAAATAACAGACATATTGAATCATCATTCAATCACTCGCGTCAATGCATTACTCACACTTGGTTTATTCCCTGAACACTTGTTTATTCAATTATCAACTATCAACCCATTGCCAATGAGAATATGGAATAGAAAAAGTCATTGAAAGTAAAAAGGTAACGGTTGCAACTGCGACTCGAATCCAGATCCTTTATTATTGGGACTGGCGTCTCTTCCAGTTGAACTATTGCCATCTTTTTAGATTCCTATTTGGGAGGCGGGTATGGGTACAGCTGCCACGGAAACCATTTACTAGATAGCCAACACTCTTACCATAGGTCCCTAAGTGGTTCGCAACATTTGAAAATTATTTACTTCAATACCATATTTTTAATACAGGTCCCATTAGTTAATGGCCATACATCAATTGAATTTCAAAGAAAAATTGAAAATCAGCGGCACAACCACATACATGAGACGAGGAAAACAAATTAAATAAGATGCATACAGAAAAAAAAACAGATTCAAAAGTCCTTGATATACGGAGCAATTATATTTGACGAATTACCAGGATTACAAGGAAATAAAATTTGAAGACAATATAAACAAATTTCAACTTAAATTCGGTAAATATATGATTGATTTATGCTAAAAAATGTTTTTAAAAATAAAAATAGGTATAAAGATTGTATTAGGACATGGGTAACTATGTAACTATTTAAAAACTTTAAATAAATAAATAATGTGTCCGTGATTGCGTATTTATATTGAGATATGCGTATAGAAAGTACAATGATAAAAATTTAGAACAAAAGAAGAAATCAATTATCTGTAACATTCAAATGTTTTTGGTGGGGCCCAGAGGGATATAACTCCGATCAAAAATTGGAACCGAAATATTGTGACGTCATATGATTGCCTAACTATATCCACCAATGAAAAACTCTGAAAGTCTATGGAATAAACTTTCAGAGATTTTCATTGGTGAATAGTATAATAAGTAGGCTCCGAATGAGAATTTTACTGTCTATATATTGGCATATCGATCTAGTGATTGGTTTATTTATGGTGGGCTCATGTATGATGAAATTTCCGGTGTTGTTTATCCTTTCCCTTAATCCTGCTACCTGGTTTATTCTTAAGGCTGCTAAACCAGGAACTCGCCCCTCCGGAAGGCCGAACATCATCAACCGACATAGGTTGTAACCGACATAGGCACCTACCTTTTAAATTCAATTCAATTTGAAACCTAATGAAACTTACCTTAAATGGTTACGTGTCTTTTATTGCCACCATCATCCTAGTCATGTCTTGCACTTTGAAGCCAGGAAGAGTCACCTAGTTATCAGAAATGCCTTGTTTACATCCGGAAATCTGTCTTCAATTGGAGTCATGCTCTGACGGTGGTGACAGATGACACGTATTAAATTTGTTTAATCATTGTCCATCTGAAGCAACCGATAAACAAAACAATGACTTGATAACGTACTTCCATGACATTGGAGCAAATACAAACACTTTTTTGAATGCCTAATAACGATGACAAACATTCCAAAGTTACGTATTCTTCCCACATTTACCAAAGGTAAATTATTTTATGATGTTACTTATAATTATTTAGTCATTTTAAATACTGGAATTATACCTAGCTCTCTCATTGAAAATTTAGGCGAATTAGATCTATCAAAAAAATTATACATAAAAATGCAAAAATCAGTCATATTAAATACATGTAGGATTACGAAAGATTTTTTAAATATTTATGTTGAGGGATCAGTAGGATTTATAGGCCCTGTTAGAAGTTCTACCGAGCCGAACCCTCTGATATGAAAATATCTGGAGTCGGTGAATTATTTTCCCATTTGATCTCTGGTGAGTTGACGTGTTGTTCTTGTATTGTTTTTTATTTATTTTGCTTATGTAATTGACTTGCATAATGTTGATTGACTAGATGATAATTTGTGGAAAAGTGTGTGGAAGGGTTTAGTTTTTCCTATGGGGAAGATTTAACCCGGATTTAAAGTCGGAAATTAAACAAAAAAAATTGTTAGGTATGTTAGTTTAAGTAAACAATTGTTAAATTTCACATTCAAGTCAAATTTGGAATTAGGAAGAGACACTTTGTTAATATATATAAAGAACACAATTTTAAACTTTTTTCCACTTATTTTTATTTGACCGTGACCGGTTTCAGCCTGTTAGGGCCATCTTCAGACTGGTACAATTTTTGTCTTAATTTGTTATTAGAAATGCCTTACATTACATCCGGGAAATCGGTCTTCAAATGGAGTCATGCATTGATGACGTGTTTGTGTTACATTAAGGATTTGTAACAAGGTGTTATACATGTTTTAGGTTTGTGACATCTCCAGCATTTAAGCATAGATTATACATTGGTTAGATTGTCTACCCTGGAATTTTTGGGACAAATCGGTTGCCAAACCTGCGATCCAATGACAAAATCTGAGATTTCAAATCGAAGCAGGAAATCATTCCTTCCTCAACAGCCCTGATCAGCAGGCATCATTTTGGCAGAGGACCGACGGATCTACTCGATAATTTCGTCATCATATTTTATTTTCAACTCTGAAGCATTCTTCTAACAGAATCTGAATACATTTACTGATCTTGGACTTTTACTGGCTCTTAGGATGGGTTGTTTCATACAATTCATCACATTTCAACGTTCATTTTTGGGTTCTGTGAATGTTCTTTTCAAGTTCTGTTATAATATCATTTTATGCCAGTTACTTGAAAAGCACTTTCACAGAGCTTGAAAAATAGCTTTGAAATTTGAAGAATTGTTCAAATTGTTGAAATAACCCGTCCTTAGGATGGGTTGTTTCATAGAATTTGAAAAATTCACCACATTTCAACGTTCATTTGCGAGTTCTGCGAATGTCCTATCCAAGTTCTGTTATCATATAATTATAGGCCAGTTACTTGACAGAACGAAAATAATAATAGAACTTGAAAATTAACTTTGAAATTTGAAGAATTTTTCAAATTATCTGAAACAACTCGTCCTTAGTTTTGAGGACAACTTTGACAAGACTATTCTAAAACTCTCAAAATGAATATTGTCTGAAATCAAGCTGAGATGATGCTTCAATATACAATATTTTTCTATATAGATCTTAAGTGTGTAACTATTTATTTCTGTTAATCTAATGCCATTGCCCTCTAATCCCTCGTTAACATTTTAAACATAATTTATCATTTCATGTTGATTGACTTTTAGGGTATTAAATGTGTTACGCTTCCTCCACCTTTTTCGAATCAACGTTTCGGACAGCCTTATAGTGTCCATAATCTGGACATACAATTATACCCCATCAACGTGAGTCAACCCCGCTCAGTGCGTTAATTACTACACAATTTATTTCAAACCAAATCTAATACTCAATGACTGATAAACAAAAGTATCAAAGTATTGTCGTCAACAACCATGTGATATCGATTAAATTAACCGACCTACCCAATTGAATTAGTATTGGAGCTACGCACAAACCAATAATCGAGGTTTGTTTGGCTACGCACAAATTAATAATCGAAATTGTATTGAACCTCTTGATTCGATTGTTCACTTGATTGTTTAATAAGTTCAATGATTTTTCATTGCGTTCTCATTTATGAGATTTGCGTAACGTCTTGTATGTAGGTACTACAGACTAAAAACATTGTCATACAAACTGACATATTGGTGAGGTTCCAATAGGGTTTAGGATCGAAGTTGAAGTGGAATAAAATATTTTTTTTTATCAATAGCTATATAAACCTGACAGTAGCTAAGTTGGCATCGCGTTTGGGTCCAATCCAGGCGTCGCACGTTTAATTCCTCGACTGGCTAAGTCCTCCATCACAACACAAGTAATTTTACTACCGCTTACTGTGGTAGTAATAGGAGATTTAAAAATATTTTCAGGTTAACCCGGAAATCTTTGACTTTTTTTATAAATTTAAATATATTTAATGTACGATATTACAAATTTTAAGAGTTCATTGTAGTGCGAAAGATAATTATTACAGGAGATCACATCTAGGAATGTCAATATTGTTATTTTTTTTAATATAAAAAAATATACAGAATTAAAGAAATTATGTTGTGATGTTGTCAAGAATGAACAAAAACAAAAAAAAAAGAAAGAAATTTAAAATTTTATCAATAATAAATCACATAGGTACGTGATTTTGCACAAAAACGGCGCTATATAAATCATCCAAATTATTATTATTATTGCTAATTTTATTTTCGAATTTCGTCATTGTATATTATTAGAACAAATGCAGGTACATGAACACGTGAATGTACCAAAAGTTTAACAGAAAACTACCTGCAATCCCGTTTTTAACCGGATTTTAATAAATCAGCAAATACTCACTTTTCTCCGCGAATCTATGAAAGATAATATTCAATTTAGGTACTAGATACAGGCTTAATGACGAGTTATAGATCGACCGGGTAAGGTAGGCGACACATTACGCTATACGCATCATGGCTTGGTCTATTACAGCATATCGCTCGCCATACACTACCAATGGGAATGTATGGTGAGCGATATGCTGAAATAGGCCGAGCCACGAAAATATAGCGCGCTTAAAGCGTGGTCTGTCACAGGCTTAAATCTCTCGTGGTAACGTTTTAGGAACATTTAGACATAGTATACAGGATGTTAACTTGACGTTCATTGACCAGTAATGCCTGGGATCATTTAGAATAAAAAAATTAAATGATATTTTGGTGATTTTTTTAATGTTATTTTTCAAAAATAGTTTTTCAAAATTTTTTCTACATGTCGACAATGGTCACTCAGCCAAGTCAACCCCAACTGGCTGTCCAATTCCTATTGATTTTCTATGTTTTGTAGGGAAAAAAAATTAAAAAGTCACGGAGATCAAAATTTCATTTGCATTTTTTACTCCAAAAACGTCAGGAATCACTGGTTAAACTGAGACAAGTTCACCCTGCATAGGTATTAATAAGATATTAAGTGGTTGACCATGATTATTTCGTCAATGGAAGACCAGATTTTCCCGGTGGGTTTTGAGTGTCATGACGTCACTCAGCATTCGGCATTTGTCTTACGACCCTAGGGCAACTTTCCTCCAAAGAATCACATGACTAATAAACACAACGAGTGCGAATTATTTAGCCCCGTTAAATCAATTGGTAAATAATAATAATAGTAATTGTACAGTGTGCTAACGTTTATTTAATGGAACTAATGGCTTAACAACTAACAACTAACGACTAATGACGTTCGGGAATGTTATTGCAACAAGTCTACGGAGTTTTAAAATACTATAATTAGAAATTAGAGGTTTCTGGAATATTCTAGAATTGTTTGAATCGATGTCACGAAGACACGATGTTAAAAAGCAAGCGAATATAGTTTTGGCAAAATCACAATATTTTGCACGTTGAAATAATCTTATGTCGGTAATTCCTCTTTTTTGCTGTCATCAGGTATGTTTAATTGTGCATAAAAGCCAGAAAACGAAAGCCAAGAAATGTGTAATTATTGTAAAATTATTTTTTGCAACATTAATTATTAGACTTCAAAGAGATTTTGCAAAGCAAAAATAGGTTTTAAAAGTATTTTAAAAATTGTGTATAAATTATTCTACTCGTATAAACGACAAGCGGACAAGCTCGTGCTATGAAAAGCTTAATATTTGTAACACAAAATAGTCTACGAGGCTTTTTGGGTCGTTTCCAGCGGGATATGCAGAGTGGATGTATATCACACAATAATGTCAATGTATAGTTTAGGCTTGTTGTTAACGGAAATGGCGCCCTCTGTTATTTTTGAACCTATACCTTAATCTTTTTTTTGGAAAAAAATGTATGTCATCTTTGTTGGTACTGTGTGGGTTTTTTGAGAAGATGAAGGAGTGCACATGGGTCTTGAAGATATCTATTTTGTAGGAGAGAAGAAACACAGAGGCCGACAAATCGTTTCACAGCCGAGCTGTTGAACTCAAGAACGAGTCGTAGAAGCGACTATGCACCGGTGCCGAAGGGATCAATGATGCTACTTCCTCGCAGAATCTTCCATTGCAGTGCCGGTAGAACAAGGACAGCATACCTACCTGACGCTTGTGCTCTAAAGATCGCAATCCGTTTGTTAAGGTAGGGAATTCTATCAAACGGACCGCCCGTTTCTGTACAGAGTCAAGGTTTTTTTCAGGTATTTTGGGGTTCCAGACTAGACAGAGTTGGCTGTCAAATTCAACAGTGAGAAGGTGAGTAAAAAGTTGGTATACCATTATCACGCACTGGGCCAGAAACCTTTACCATTTTTCAAATTTTGTCATAATAGTATGTATGGACAGACAACTGGTTTAAACTACGTCTGTATACAACATACAGTTTAAAATGGAAAGGCCATCCAACAATGGCATAATAGCAGTACTAAACAAAAACATACCTCGTTGAATTACAAAATCGTAATCATATAAATCATACTGTTAGTGAAATAGAATAATTCAAGGTTAATAATACCCTTTTACAGGTAAAATAAGGAAATAGTGAGGCCTAAAATCGTAATAAACGCGATGGGTAAGTGTGCCAATTAGTTCTGCCAGAACAATCATTACGCGTAAACAGTCTAATTGTTTTAAAATTGTCACTTATTACAGAATATTTTGTTTCGTAATAAATTTACTCAATAAAGTTGTGGTTTACGCATTAGGTATTGAAGGATACGAACGAACGCCTTTACTCAAAGCAGCTGGAACTATAGGGCGGACGGAGATCAATTAATCTATGCCCCTTCATGGATAGACAATTAACTTTTGTGTTCGAAGTATGGGCCGCGAATATCGGATCATTGTCCGATGTGAGATGTCTCAGGCATCAGATGGTTACAAGCGTTCGCCAGGCACAGGTCTCCGGCGATAACTTCAAAATGCCGACAAGCAAGCTGAGATATTGTACAAGTCGTACTGGAAAATATAGGGAAAGCAATACCTTTCATATGTAAGTAGGGTTTTACCATAATCAGTAGGTAGTCGTGTAAATTGACTTATTAATTAATGCGTCATCTCCGACAAGTTCGTTGAGTTCGTTCGCGGTCGGAAGGACTCAATGCACGGGAACAATATTTCAGTAGTTTGAACAATGTAGAATCTATTTATATATAACTCAATGGTTACTGCATAAAATGTGAATAATTCATCAATTTTCAAAGTTAATCTTCAAGTTCGATGAAAGTTCTGTTATTATTCCATTGTGGGCCAGTTGTTTCTAAGTACTGAAATAATAACAGAGCTTGAAAATTTACTTTTAAATTTGATGAATTGTTCAAATTTTAATTACAACGAGTGGATAGCAATTTAAGGTAGATATTATCATTTTTAATAATGGCGTTCTTCGCAATGATAAAATAGTTTGACGTACGATCGAAAATTACGTGGTTTGATTCCATGTACATCATATTTTCGTATATAATAAATAATAAGTAATCATCAATGTTACATTATGTCTGAACTCCTCTGAATTTTGAATTCCTCTGAACTCTGCGAATATCGTTAAAGGCTGAGATTTCCCCGGGCAGATTGAGCAACTGATGACGAGAACGTGATCAGAATATTGAAATATAAGGAAATTGTCAACTAAATCATAAAGCGCTAAGACCATTTGATAATTTGTCACAATCTAATATAAAAAAATGATACGTGGCAAATTGTCGTTTGCTGAAAATTGGCTCCAGCACAAACATTCCTATTTCTATAATTTCTCGGCTGCTTATTTATTAAGAATCTCTCCAAACTATTGGTAATCCGGTTAAAACGGGACTGCAGGCCGCTTCCTGATAAACTTTTAGTAAGTTTGTAATATTTTACATTTCATGCCTGTTACTTAATACTTTTGTTTGAGTTTTTGTACTTTCACTATTCTTACTTTTGTTGATGGCAACGTTATGCCAAATATATGAAAAAATAAATAAATAAAATATATCGGAACACGTGTTCATGCACCTGCGTTAGTCTTAACAACATATTTTTTTTATGAACACGTGTTCCGACATCGTGACAATATCTTGGTATTTTACGCAAAGTTTGTCAGGAAACCTATCAATTCATTTGTTAAGGACCTACAATCCAGTTTTTAACCTGATGACGAATAATTTGGCAATATTATTTTATCAGTAAGTTTTCTCCGTGTGCAATGTCAAAGGTTCTCAACCTCCGACAAGAGCGTAACTTTGAGAAGCAGAAGAAGGTAGATAATTAATAATAATGCTGTAGATAAGTCGTCATTAATAGTCATGCTAAAATTTAAACAATTTATCTGAATTTAGGTGTCTGTACATGTTCTACGTGATCATTTGTACTTGCGTTGTACCAAGATTATCTATAGCAGCGGTTCCCAATGTAGGTTCCTCGGAACCGCAGGGATCCGCAAATGGTTCGCGTTTGCGAGAACCGTAACACAAAATACAATTTTTGAACTGCTCGATGAACTAAAGATATATCTGATGGGACAAAACACTTTTACATACGTGATCATCCGTGATATATGCCATAAACAAATCTATATGTATATATAAATTTGTTTGTGTATACACACAATCTGTATGTACATATAAATTTGTTTATTTATGCACACAATCTATAAGTATATATAAATGTGTTTATGTATACACACAATCTATATGAATATATATAAATTTGTTCATGGGACGGTACTGCGGTTCCGCCAAATTCGAGGGGTCTGTTAGGGTTTCTTGCACGATCATGTTCGGGAACCCCTAGTGCAGGTGTGGTGAACCTTTTTGGGCCCGCGTGCCAAAAATCCTCAAATATTATTTCTAGATTGTGTGGCGTGCCCAAGCTGTAAAAAAAATTCACCAAATAGATAAAATAAAAAAAGTTTATGTAGAAGATAAAATTGATAATATTGCTCTAGCTAGTTTTTTTAAATCGCTAAAGATTTCTGGAATGGCTTTCCAAGTTCTCATTATTTCTTCTTCTGCATTTTTATTATTGATGTTCGTTAATCGATCGCTTTCAATTATTTCCAAATCATTTCTCAAATCAACAAATTTTTGTTGATTTGAGAAATAAAGTCTGAATACGGATAAGACATTTTTTACAAAAAATACGAATAAAAACAGCACTTACTTATGTGTTATTTGTAGAAAACAGTGCGCACGACGAACAATAAAAACCGGTAAAATTTGACAGGCATCGAACTCCATAAACAAGTTGTGAGTGTTGCAAGCATAAATAAACCAATCATGTTGCAAGCGTAAAAAAAATATTCATATCGATTTCTCTGGAAATATTGTCAGTTTCGGCGGGGAACATTGAATGAAATTTTCATATGTAACGTAAGTTAAATTTGAGTTGAAACAACCAAATTCTGGTTTGAAAAAAATCAACAGAATGACTGTTACATTTGAAAAGAAAAGAAGAATATGAACGATTGTTCAGATATTTTTGAAACAACTGGTCAAATCAAAAAAAAATATTTTTTAATCTTAAAAATTAAAAAAAAAAAATTAACTTGGAAATCGTTAGTGTGCCATTCAAATGATCAAACGTGCCACCTCGGGCACGCGTGCCCTAGGTTCGCCACACCTGCCCTAGTGTATAGACCTTGTAGATAGGCAAGGCACATAGGTAATATTTCTAAGCTCTTTTTTATCGAAGTAGGTACTAATGATTTGTACTTTTTTTATTGTGTGACAGGTGCTTTATGTGTCTGATTGTGGTTACGTAGATAGGTACTAGTAGATTCATTTATCCTTTCCGAGAATTAAACAAAAATCTATTTTCCTCATTCGAGATATAGCAGGCTGTATAGTTTAACCTTTAAACGGTTACAAGTACCCAATGATTATGATAAATGTTTCTAAAAATGTGTATTATGCAGTTATTGATTTTTTTAGTATTAATTATAATTATTGTATGTAATGACCGACACGTGAAAGAATACCAACTACCTGGTATTTTTATTACAGATTAGTAAAGTATTATAAACGATTATACTCAGGTTGTTGAGACAATTTTTCAATCTACCCAGGTATTTAGATAATCTTACAATTTTTTGCATTCGATTTAGCAGTGCCTAAAAATATTTTTTCAATTGTTTATAGTCACAAATATCAGTGTGTTCGTTTTTGAGACTTGTAAATCAAAGAAGTGACTTAATTAAATGTGACTTGTTTAAATAATTAAATTGTGCCGAAGATTTAACAGTCGATGATCTCGAATGTAAGATGTTCCAATACAATAGAAAAATATTTTATTTTAGGGATAAAGTCTTCTTAATTTAAAAGCCTTGAAAGCCTGGGAAAATGTCGCAATGGAGGAGAGCGACTATCGGACTTGACATTTTTTGAAATATCAAAGACATTTCAATAAATGTCACATAAAATCTCCATAATAATAATATTATTGTTATCTAGTGTAATTTAATACATCCGTTTAACCTCGCCTTGACGCATTTTACTACCTAAAACAACCTCACCTCACTTCCCTGGTGGTTAAGACATTTCATATTGACAATAGCGCTCGTAAATTATAAACACTGAAAGAATTCTTTATTTGCAACAATAATATGTTTTAGATGAAAGAACAATTTTTTTGGTCGATAATATTTATCATAAGGAAATCCAACAACGCGCCCGCAGATTTAGAAATATTAGAATATCGATTAACCTTGAATAAAAAGATTTACCTGAGATTCAGAAAAATATGAAAAATAAAATATTTACAAGAAATTAAGTTAATTGAAAAAATATGTTAAATAACATGACGATGACATTCGAGTATATTTAAAATAAGCATGATGCCTAAAATTACAAACACAAATATGTCGTATCGATACAAGTTCTAAATATACATATTTCTATAGTATACTTTGAAGCCTTTGGATTTGTGTGATTTTAACTGTAATTCCATGCGGTATCAGTATAGGATTGGGGTTGGCAACAAGGTATAACGTATAACATCTATATACATACGCACATACTTCACCACAATCTTCGATGCAATTTTAGTAGGCTTTTTAGGTAACAAATTTTTCCCTACCGAGAAAATACAAGGCCTCTAAGTCTATAATAGCCAGGTAACATTTTATACACCCGTATGAGGTAAAAATTGTGGGGCGCATATGACGCCGATCTATTTGTATAAAGAACAGTAACTTTAAATTCAGTAAATTTAAATGATTCACCACTTCATGGCAACTAAGAATCTAGATAAAAAAAACTTCCTTTACACATCTCCCTGATGATGGACCCTATAATGCTGTTCGAAACGTTGACTAAAGGAAGGGGTAGCGCAACACGGCATAATACCCCAAAAATAAATCAATCTTATACTTTTGCCCTTGAAAATCTTAAATCATAGCCATGTTGATATTTTTTATTAAAAATCGTGGTTTGTAATTTTTATTTAATTTTAAATGATGCCCTAAAGCCTAAAGTATATTCGAATTTATTGAAGATGAAATGCATATTTCTGTATAATATCTATCCATATTCGAGTCGTTCGTCTTCCTTAAGGCGATGCACTACGTCGTGTAATATTTTGAATGAGCCGCCATCAATAACACTCCTTACGTAGATGGCGATAAGGCTTAAATTCTCGCTTAACACCATCCAGCTGTTTTGATTTAGGCGAGAAAAAAACATGGTCAAAAAGTGCCTTTTATTTTATTTAGTGGATGTTCAGGCATAAATATTAAAATGTTTTCCGATCATTTTATAAATAACTTAATTTGCTACATTATACAATAAAACCATTACCGAAAATGGGTTTGTTGCCAAATCCAATCCTATACCACATGGAATTACAGTCAAAATCACACAAATTCAAAGGCTTCAAACTATACTACAGAAAAATGTATATTTAAAACTTGTATCGATATGATAGATTTGTGTTATTTTAAATAAACTCGAATGTCATCGTCATGTTATTTAAGGCGATGCCATACGTAGTAATGCAAAATCATGTGTTTTTGGTTTGAAAATTTGGTCGCCTAGAAATGTTTCAGATGCTTTAATTAAATACTGCGAGTAGAATACATCTTGGCCTTTGAAATAATCGAGTATTTTTTAGATAAGTCTTTTTATAAGCCCAGAAAAAAATTATGTAAAGGCCTATGAAAACTTAGGAAACTTAAATTATTTTTTTCTGGGCTATAAAAAGACTTACGTAAAAAAATACTCGATTATTTCAAAGGCCAAGATGTATTATACTCGCGGTATTTATTTGAAGCATCTGAAACATTTCTAGGCGACCAAATTTTCAAACCAAAAACACATGATTTTGCATTGCTACGTAGTGCATCGCCTTAGCTATAATTTGGGGCATTTTTTCGATGGTGCACGGTGACCGAATTTTGTTATGTGTACTGATATCTCACACCGAGAATACAATCCAATTAACTGTGATGTTATTTTCATAAGGTTTATTATGTTCTGCTGTGTGATTATTTTTACACGTGGAAGTTTTGTCCTTCGAAGGGTATAATACAAATCTAGCGGAACTAAATAGTACATAAAAATAAACATTAAATTTTATAAATTAATCAACCGTTTTAATTTCAATGGGCAGTAAGACATCATATTATAACTTGTATTAATACTTTATGTTTATGAATAGAATTTATTTATTTGCCGAGCAGGTTGGCTATAAAGTGATAATGCAGTAGGCGGCGGAAAGCAGTAGAATATGATAAATTAATATAAATAACTCTTCTGCGAAAATATACCAATATGGTCAATAGTTAAACACATAGAGAAAACTTACTGATATATAAAATATTGCTAATTTATTGAAAATCTGGTCAAATTATTTGTATTCTTGTTAAAGACAGGACTGCAGGCCTTTAGCCAATGAATTGACAGAATTCCTAACAAACTATAAGCGAAACTAAAAAAAATATTATAATATTTTCGCATTTCGTCGTTATATTTATTAGGATAAGCGCAGTTGCAAGAACAAGTATTCGAATATACTGTGAATTTACTGATATTTTGTTGGGAAATCGCGTGCCGTCACGTTTTTAACAGGATTTTAATAAATCACCAGTACTCATTTTTCTCAGCACACTTAGGTAAGTTGGAATAAATAAGTATGAAATAATTTTATAACAAGTGCATGAACACGTGTTCCTATATATTTAGAATGTACTAAAATTTTAACAGGAAACCGCCTGCAATTCCGTTTTTAACCGGATTTTAATAAATTTTATTTTATTTGGCTTTACGCCCAGCTGGACTTTTACGTGGATTATAAGAACGGAATATACCTAATGAGCTATCGAAAATTATACACAAATCAGCAATACTCATTAGTAAAATGAGTATTCCTGATTTCCGTGCAAAAAGTGTCCTTTCTTGTTGTTATTTTATGTGACAATAGGTAATCTGTCCACCAAATACTAATTATTTGTAAATTATCAAATACATGTCCAAATTGATTTTTAATTTTCCTAAACCCCAGGGGCTCCACGAAGTAGTAGCTTATTATTTAGAAATATTATTATATCTAGATCGGTTAGTCTGAAATTCCAACAATGAAATAAATAAAACGATTCCTTCTACGTGCATCTTCAGAAAGGTCAATATAATAAACATAGTCATAGTTATGATTTGAGATTTTCACGGCATTGTCGTAATTTATTTTTGGGATATTATGCCGTGTTTCGCTACCTCCTTCTTTAGCCAACGTTTCAGATAGTGTTACAGTGTTCATCAACAATTACGTAATGTTTACACATCTAAAAAATGAGGTAGCGCAATACGGCATAATACCTTTAAAATAAATCACGATAGTTATAGTTTTAAGCCTTGAGCTTAAAGATTATTTTCCAAACTATTGTCATATTTTCCCCTTCATCCCTCCCCCCTCATACCGCGTGTCGCATTCACCTCCGTCGTCTCATCTGAAATAATATTTCTTCTGTCAAAATAAAACAATTAATCAATCAGCCAAATGTGTTAAGAACACTTCAGCCTTATTTATATAATATGACGATTCGTTACAAATCGTTTAAAGTCCCGACAGAGTAATTATCCAGTTCCAAAGAAACAGACATAACCATCCATCTCTCACACGACACAATTATATTTTAGACAGAGTAAACAGTTCGCGCTTAATTAGCAGCTAAACTTACAAATTAATATTAGCAATCAACGAATGTTCCTAAACTTAAAAATAGCAGCAAAATAAATGTTGACAGCAGTGAAAATCAATACACTTATTGCAAAGTATGTGCTAATTGCACTTGCAAAAATATTTTAAATGGCTTTTAATTTAATCTTCTTCTTTCTTATGGTGGGGGGTCAGATGGGAACATCTAGGTCAGTGAGACAGTCTAGGGCCTCAGGCATCGCCTTGTTGACCTCATCAATCCCGCCGGGGAATTAATGTAGCGGGCAATCGTTGACCACATGTTCGGTGGTCTGCACCGCACCGAATTCACACATCGCTGACTCTTTAAGGCCCCAACTGTGCCTCATGTGGGCACAGCGGCTGTGGGAGGACCTTTTATCCTATTGATGGCGGCCCAGAGTTTACGAGGGAGTGATAAAACAGGCTGTCTCTTAGTGGGCATTTCTCACGTCGACTATTTTCTGAAGAGAGAATAAACAAGATGTCACCCTGCAAGCCTCTTGAAGTCCCGAAAACCCTTCTGAATGTTAGGAGAGGGGCTTCTCCGGTCTAAATTTAATGCATAATATTTGTATGTGTCTTCATTAGTAATGTTACAATTAGCTGCGTTACCCGTGAAAAACCACACAATGTAACATGATTACGCTATTTCAAACGTAGAATAAAATTAATCGTTTTGTTAAATATTATTATATACTAGTGCAGTCCCGTAAAAAATCACGCGATATTATAATAATTGTAAGATTTTTGTAGCTGAAAGTTTATGTAAGGAACACATCAGAACAAGGACAATAAATAATTGCTGCAGAATGATGAAGAAAAAATATTTACAGCAGCAACTATAACCCCTCACCCTAATGTGTTGACTTATGGTAACAGCTCATATGGTTTTATAGAAATCGTTGTGTCTCCCTTACTGTTATGGTTAGAAATGTGATCTAAACGGTGTTAGAAAGAGAAAACATCACGTTTTATATTAAAATCTACAATATTCACAAATTAGCCATAGAAATTTAAAATGCAAGCCTTCATAAAACCAACGTGTCCGACTGTAATATGAAGAAAAATGATAAGAGAGTAAAAATAATAATAATAATATTTGGATGGTTTGTATAGCGCCGTTTTTTCAAAAACACCTCAAGGGCGCTGTACAAATGAATAATACATTTCCACAGTTATTACTAACTATATATGGAGATAATATACAGTACCATACTTACCTGGTAGGTCACTTGAGATTAACACTTAATTAACATTAACTAATTGTTTATTAGCGAAATTTGGATACAGGACTTAATTGGAAAATGAACATAATTGGACATGGACATGTTAACATTTGTTTAGTAAAATGTGTGTTTTTCGTTTTCAGTAATCTTTGTTCGATGTTTTGACGAAAAAACTTAAAAGGATCTGTTTTAAAACTTTTTTTATGTTTGCATTTTTCATTTACGGATGCGTTCACAATAATTGCATTTCTTTGGATTTTATTGCAAAGTGGAAATACTCAGAATATGCCAGAGGCCTGAGGGGTTAATAGCAACAACAAAAAACAGGTATGCAAGTTATCAAATTATTCTTGACACATCAGTTTTAATTTTGAAAATGAAAATTAAGATAATTGTCTGTTGAAATATTGTATTATATAGAGTAGGTAGGTACTTTAGCGCTTGTCTGAATCTCTTCGCACAATCAGTTCCAACTTTGAAAATGATACTTCAATTAAGACAATCCGAGTTCATTGAACCAGAGTTACAATCACAGACACACCCACGACCGAAATTAGTGTTTTGAGTTATTGTATGCCTAGGTACATTATAGCTTCTGTCGATTGGAAAAAAAATTAAAAGACGAGGAAATTATACTGTTAAATTATTAGATGATGCCATATTGCAATATGGTCATACGTACAAAGCCGGTACCTAAACATATTAAAAATTTGCATGGAAAAAAAATATTGGTTTTCACCTTGGTTTTGATAATAGCAGTAATTAAAAAAAAAAGAAAAGTGATTTTATCTGTGCATGTTAAATGTGGTCAATTGAATATCTATTGAAAAATATTTTTAGGTAATTTAAAAAAAAAGCTAATCTTTGGATCTATACTTAATCCACTTATATTGAAAGAGATTAACTGTTATGTTCCTAACAAGTATACTCGTGGGAGATCCCATGCGAATTTATACTCCGAAGGCGAGGACTTCTGCCTTTCAGAACTCGCCAATCAACAGAGCGACTCAAATGCTTAACGATTCTGCATTGACCATCGACATTTTAACGACAGTTTAGTAAGTAACTATCTATGATATGACTTTTTATACTTACATAAACCTTAAATTTGTAATATTCTCCGTAACATATTGGTGCATAACCGTATTATGGAGAACATATTAATGTTAGTCTGTATTAGATTTTCAATTAACAATATGATGTCACGATATTATTTGTGTCAAATGTATCATTACGATAGAATCGCCAGATTAATAAATAGTTGGGCACATGTCCAGGAGCCAAAAACTACTCGTACAACAGAAGAACTATAGAACTAGAATTGTAAATACGTTAGGAAGTTGGGAAGATGTCCAGTAAATTGCCGCAGACAAACTGTGGACAACAGACAGAGGCTCTGCAAGGAGAGACTTGGCCAATAATGGACCGGGGCAACTGAAGTAGCGCATGCTAGAAATAGATGGGTATCGTTTTTTTACACCAAACAGGAGGCACTGAGGAAAATACTTTCCCTCAGGGTCTATGCCATCTTTTAAGGAAAAGAAGGAGACGAAGTTCAGGGAAGGTAAATGGTATGAGGGTTGGATAGGAATCTATTGATCAGTGTGTCCAGGATTGACGGACATATGAATATGTTTAATAGTTTTGTAACTCATGGCGATTATTATATCCCTCTCACTGTGGCGCAAGGGGATGGTTCTCCTCAAAACAGCCTCTCCCGATCTGGTACATCACGCAACTGGTGGGCAGGCGCATCCTAAACACAGCTCAGCCGATGAACCCGGGCACCCCTGCTAAATCACCAAACATTGCGAACCAACTGCCATAGGGATGACCTATGGCAGTTGGTTGTCCATTAAACGGTTCCCGGGGCGGCGGTACCCAAACCCGCCTCCCAAATTTAGCACGGTCGAGTATAAGGATTAATCGATAAGGATAAGGATTTATAGATAATGTCGATAGCTTGTCATCATTCCCGTGCACGACTGCAGATCGCTAACATACAAAAATCAGTTCACATCGAATAAAATAATATTTTTACAAAACAATTTAAAACAATATTTACGAAAACAATATTTATTATTAGGGATTAAAAAAGGTCAGTGAACCAAAAGTCTTGCAGTTTTCGTGGGTTATGTCTCAATGTCGTGAAGTCCAAATATTAGTACATAGGTAATAGAATATTTTTATAGTAGTTTTAGAATAGAAGTAGACTAGATATAAAATGTTAAATTTTATAACTAAATAAAATATACTTAAAAAAAATTGGAACACTTAAATTAAGCACTTGAAATAATGTTATATTTATTAAAAATCTAATTATTCGTTTTGCCTATAACGAATGAAGAGATAAATTTCATAACAAACTATCAGTAAGTAAGGCTGTCGGAACACGTGTACTTAAAAATAATAATATTTTCATATTCTTCCATTATATTTAATCGGACAACGCCACCTGAGAGAACACGTGATTAGATATATTCTGAATGACTAATATTTTATGAGGAAATGGCCATGCAGTCACATTTATAACACTATCTTAATACAAAAACCCGGACTCATTTTTCTCCGTATCAGGATAAACATATTAAAAAATTAAGAATACACCAACAAGTATAGACAAACTAGTACCAACATACAAAAATCTACAATGAGCGGTGTTTCTTTAGTTAATTTATTAATTAATTATTACAAAATTACATTATAAGTACTTTGCTAGATACTACCGTCTTCTGAGAAACCCCGAAACTTTCCATATTCCTTTCCTTTACTACATTATATAACATTCACTGCATAGCCCCCAGAACTAAATTTCTCAAATATCTTGTTTTCACTTGATTTACGAGTACCTATCTAGTTTTTTTGTTGTTGTTTTACATAGGTAGTTATTGTTTTATCCTTACATACATGTTGTACATCGTTGTGACCATTAACCGTCGTTAACCCATTAACATAGAATGGATATAGTTCACCTAGTTCTGTATATAATATTCAGATATGTCACTTGAGAAGACCATTGAGTTCAAACGTTCTGAATGTTAATTTTTGGCTTAGAATTTCCGGCCGCGACCAACCTATTACGGAGAAATAATCGAAACTTCAATGTGCTTGGCGATGCACAGCAAACGGTTTTTCGAGTGACGCGGCTTCAGATCACTCGACTATCTTATTGCGGGAACTGTATCACAGTTTATTGTGGAAATCTGAATAGATGGATTATGAATTAAACATGACACTCAATCTTTTTTGTTATTTGTTTTTGGGGTGTTATGCCGTGTTGCGCTAACTCCTTCTTTAGCCAACGTTTCGGACAACATTGCAGTGTCCATCATCAGGGCAGATGTGTTATATACTCCTTCTATAGATTATTCATCCCTCATTTGTTTTTCCTTTCCAGAACTTCCTCGTCTTCCTTTTCCTAACTCTCCATGCAGCATCCCAAAAGATGTCAATGGCCCTAAGGGAAATTATTTTTCTCAGGGCCTCCTGGGCGGGGTTAAAACAATTTTTTTTTTTTTATGTACTTTCAATTGATATCAATATTTATTTATTTACTTCTAATTTTACACCCGGCTGGAGTTTTACATGTTATTTTATTATTTATTACAAAGAACATCTTAATAGGCACAAAAAATTTAAGCAAGATCAAAAAAAATCAAAGCAAAATCAAAAAATAAAATCAAAAAGAAAATAGAAAACAAAATAAAAAAACAACCTTTAAAACAAAAACAATTTCAAAAACGAAATAAAATCGAAACTAGATAATCTACCATGCAAAATGGAAAAATATAACACTAGGAAAATTACAATACACTGGTAAGATAAACAGAGCTACGTATTTTGAATAGTAAATTGTATTTAATTTGATGTTCTTCTTTCTGAAATAAATTGGGTAATGACTTATTTATATTTGGTGAATGATATGTTGAACATATCAACAACATCTGTATAGTCATTACCCAAGTTTAGTATACGGCGAACGGGGGTATAGAATTATGATTCTGTGTTGGAGTTATCACAATAGAACGGTAGATAATGCCTCGATGTTGGTTTGCGAGATATAGGTATGCAAAGAAATCAAGTATAAATAGTTCAGGCCTGTCAATTATTGAAATATTTTGCCAAAACCATGACCCTGAACACAAATCAAATATTAAAATTAAACTTAGGACAGGTTGTTTCACTGAGTAAAATCATTATCATTTTAAGTACATACTGGTAGTCGTATATGTCATAAAACTATTAAACTATCATTGATAGACCTAAAGTAGGTACCAACTTAATACCTTGTTGACAGTCGACATTGATACAGACCAATAAATAAAAACTAGAATAGTGATAAAACCCGCATTGTAGTGCGAATTACATAACAATTCGTTTTTCAGATTTAATTATTCATGCTCAACGGACCTGAGATTATTACGTTTTATACGGCGTCCTTGATCTTATCAATATTTTTTCAGTACCTACCTGATTTAGTAGATCAATTTGGTGTCGTGACAAACACCACGAATTCCAATTAAATACCATTGAGGTTCTATATACTCCAATGTTAAATACAAAACAATATTATATACTTTCTGTTGTTGGCCATCCGTGAACCAAAGTAAATTGGCCAAAAGATTACAATGATTTTAATTCGATATTAGTTTAAATGCTTATGCAATAATGAAAATAGTAATTTGTTACCTGAACGATTAACTAAATTTATTAATAATTGATAAGGCCTGTTAATGTATCGTTCGGGCAAAAATCGATTTATCTCTGTGTTGATGTAATAATGCATTTTTTTAATCTATTGTCATTATTTAAAACAAAAACTAAGTGGATTCCAACGTCCTATGCTATGGTACAACCACAAGAGACGACCAAAAAAATTTTGTGAAAATTTGACGTGGGTGCAAAAATTTTACGTCATTCTGGTAAATCAAAACCAATATATTTTAGTATTAACCATAAAATTCAAAATACATAGAATTTATAAATGTTTACAAATTACTTTTTTGTGAAATTCCAGGGAAGCCTGACCACACTTCTCTATCCGGAAATGACAGCAACGACTGATTGATCACTGCACCAATTATTTATTCAATTCAATTTATCACCATTTAAACATTTATTTTGTAACAATTTCTCACTTATTCTTCTTGTTGGCAGATTATACCGCCATAAAAAAAGAGGTAATTAAGTATTCAATGTACTTATTTAATGATAACATGGATCGTTAAGTTGTACGAGATGAAGACTTGAAAGAAAATAGGTCGCAAAGATAAGTTACCGCCAGTAGGTGTTTCAATGAACTTTAACAATTTAGCAAATTTAAAAGATATTCAAGTTCTGTTAAAGTTATATTCGTTACGGGCCATCAGAACAAGAATAATAATAAAACATAAATAGAACTTTTACAGAACTTGGGCCAGTTGTTTCACAGAATTTGAATAATAACAGAACTTTATAGAATTTTCACAGAACTTGAACATTAACTTTAATGTGATGAATTTTTCAATTTCAATGAGTTCTAGCACGGACGAACGATAAATACCTTGTCAGTTAGCGATATTTGCGAGCACTGTCAGAATATGATTTCGACGGTCGGTAGACAAAAGCCATTACTTTTAGCGCAGCATCCAAGGTGTCGGATAAACTGTCGTTATGCACAACTGTTTGGATAATGTCGTTCGTTATGCAAATTAACTGGCTAATTAATAAATTTGGGTGAACTAAGTAAGTTCTTAGAACTGAATTATTTAATTAATCTAAGTGAACAATTAATTTCGTTCCAACGTCGAGAAACAAAAGTTTTTAGTTATGACTAATGACCACATTAATTAAATAACTCCCTATTTAGTGTCAAGAAGTATATGCGGTCTGCTAATGTATATAAAAGTTATTATTTCAATTCAACATTGTAAAGTTATTAGTACTTTTAACTTTTCTAGACGTCGAATTTTAGGAATGTCAATTCATATACAGATTCCAGCGTATGTCAATTTGCAGTATTAATATTGGTCTGGGTATCAACAGTACGACTGTGCTCAGGAAATCGGTAGCTAAGCCTATCGATCCGATATTGTAAAGTTATCGATTTCGCTGTGCTAGACCGCAATATCAACTTAGTCAATCTCTATATTTATGTGAATACTACCAAACAATCACAATTGCTTAGAGCGAGTGGAAGCATGTGAACAGGGCCGCTCTGAACCAACTTGCGCGAGTAAAACTTTGACACCCCTTGTCAAAACCAGTAGACGCTTAGATAGGTGATCACTCCAATCAAAAATTTTCGGATGAATTGAATTTTTGTGTAGGGCCGTTTTCGTTTTTTAATGATCTCAAGAGCGATGTGTTACGACTGTTAGGTATTATCAACGTCTTGGCGCCTTGACAATTCGACGCCCGGAGCGGACTGCTTCAATTGCGCCCTCATAGGGTCGACCCTGCATGTGTGTTGTGTAAAAGCATTAAAGCAGTCGTAAAAAAAAAAAATATGCTTTTATATTTTTCAGATTATGTTAATTGAAAAAGTTTTTACCAATTCGATTTCCAGATAGTCGGAAAAACCTCGGAAGACATTCTTTTTTAGATAATAATGTACCTAATAGATTCGTTACGTATAAATGCTATTGTTGCAACGTATTACAAAAAAGGCATTAAACAATATTACGACTCACAGGTAATTGGACTTGATTCGAAACTCACGGTCGTTTATATTATTATTTCATTCGTTACATATTACTACGATTGCAATTCGGTTGACTAATCTAATGATGGCGGGAATCTTATAGTCCTTGTACGAGTATTATATCATGTATTGTTGTTATTATCTCAGCAAATAATTACTATTTTATATAAAATTATGTAAACAAAGGAGAGAACATTGAATACATAATAGTAAAGAAGCATTATGTAGTTATTAATGAATTACGTAATATGGTCATTATAAATGTATCTGGGTACTAAACAGGATAAAGGGCGTTTTACACAATGCTTTTTTGCACACCGATCCCCATATAGAAACTATATCGAGACCCATATGAAAAATATTTATTTTACAATTATTGTCATACTGACGATTTCATACAGGTAGTTGGCATTAGAGAAGAAATAATATTTTCTGACGGTAGGTAGGTACTAATTAAATTGGCAACATCTTGCACATAAGCATAAATCTCACAACATAGACTGTTCTATCCCCGGGCCTAACTTGCCAATGGTCGTACTGGTGGGCAGAGCAATCTTGCTGTTGAACGGAATAAATGCGAATATTGACTTCAAAACAAAAACAAAGCAAACTCTATTTTTACTAGTACAGTTGATATACCCACTGTCTATATTTATGTAAGAATTTTCCAACAAAGGTATTAAAAAAATAATTTAAATTAACAATTAATAATGTTTTTAAAATTAATAAACGCTAATTTAAATTAGTTGAATCTCACGAAAGCACCGGTCATTTAGCTTTGCTGTCGCGAAAAATCATAAAAAAATACACGCGAAATTCACATTGTTGCCGAATAGTAATACCTACATGTCCATCACACATCCCACCCCCTACCAAGAAATGTTATTTCTTAGTTCTGAAATGTATTGTTTTTGCTATTTGAAATGGTTATTAAGGGTCGATCTGGTATTGCGTTCACCTTATATTGATATTATTATATATTATTTAATTATCACTTAATAATGGCGTCCCTAAATATATACTACCAGAATTTGAGAGATTTGGAACAAAAACACATGATTTTTTAAGATCCGTTATAAATAATGACTTTGATATTATATACATTACAGAAACATGGCTCCTTGATAATATCAGTAACCAAGAAAACAGATATAATGTTTTTAGACGGGATAGAAATTATAGTCTCACAGGCTAATTTTTGACGTACTGTTTCTGTACAAAATTGTGAACTGCCTTATTGACTCCCCAGCCCTGTTAGAAAGGATTGCATTTCATTGTCCTGAACGCAATACCAGATCAAATACCTTATTTTACATACAACATTTCAAATCGAAATACGCACAAAACTACTTGCTCGGGCGTATCTGCAAATCTTATAATGCCTTAAGCGATATTGACATTTTCCACTGAACCCTTAAATCGTTTAAAATTAAATTAACCTTACTATGTACCTAAGTTAAAAATATTACTTCTGTATTGTTTAGAATTCTCTTTTTAATCATTTTTCACACACACTATGTACTTTATTACTTTTAATTAATTTCTAGCTTTTATAAATATTATAAATGGAACTTAACTGGTTTAAATCATGTCCTTTATTTTATGTTCAATTTTTTTTTAAAACTGTATGTTTCCTAAATAAACTAAAATAAAAAAATTGCAAAAAATGTCCACAAACACTATTTTTTTCCATGCGTGCTGCAGAAAGATACTGGCCCCTTGCAATCTAAATCCCTCAGCTTCATAAAGGATTAATTTACATTTTGTGTTGCACATGCTTTATTCGTCCACTTGTATTGTAAATCCGATAAATTTTTCAATTAATCAATTTACAGAAATAATTTATTTGTTAGCTAAAATAATTCATGCAATTAGTTTTTACTGCCTTTGATTTTTTAATGTTCCTCTTCTATAGAAGCTGGCGCTTGTGTCTAGAAATGTAAATTATACCCTATATGAAATGTGTGAGTCTGCACTAACCTCCCCATATACCGGAATAAATATTCATTATTATAATAATAATCAATATATAAAATTTGAAACGAAATAAACATTCAACATTTCCACATAAAATAGTTATGTAAAACAATGACAGACGATAAATGTCAAATAATGTCCGCGATCTTAAAATGTACGAAAATCGATATGAAAATAGAACACGTCCTTTTCTAGTCCCTAACCATACGAAAAGACGACCCGTATGGTAACTGGACGAAAAAAAGTATAGTGTAAAAAGCTCTAAAGCACTGAAGAGATGTGCCGATAATAGTGTGTTGTGGCCGTGACAATGTCCCGAAATTAAGTCCAAATGTTCATACTTCTGGTGAAATTCTTCAAATATCGAGAAAATAAAGTTGGAATCTTAACGACATCAGTGATGAAGTTGTGTAAAAACTATATTCGCCGCGCGTCCAGGCGTAAGAAAGCGTCAGCAGGCCTAGAAAATTAATCTTTCCATTAGGATTATTTTAACTATTTCTGATAAACGTATTACTAAAATCTCAGATGTTTCTACAGGGATCCCTCGGGAAATTACTATTTCACTGTCTAAAAAGATCAAATCTGGTGGTTACCGCTAATTTTATAGTTGAAAAACGTTTTATGAAATGTTCAAACCGTTTTACATAAAATATTTTAATGTTAAGGTACTGTTTTTATTAATCTTATATATATAAATATAAGAATTCGTCGGAATTAATTAAAATGTGAACCTAGAGCGAACCCCCGTAATTAGAATCTCGTTTCGCCTTAAGATGGATTTTTCTTTCAAGCTCGTTCCACCGGCGTCCCATTTTACACAAGAATAACCAGGCAGATAAACAAAAAGTTTTCCTTGACGTCGAAATTATCTGTGAACGTGAACAGGTGTTTTGCTGTCAAATTATCAACTGTGTTGTAGTTATATTATTTACGAGTGATGGCAGTCGAAGGGATTACTCACCTGTGATAAGATTTTATAAAAGTTTTATGGTTTTTTTAATACAAGAACCAACAGAAAGACGAGTTGCTAGAAGTAATAAAGTGTAAAAAATATCTAAGAATATAAGCAGGTGCCTTACGTGAATTACCGAAACTTTTTTTCATCAAATCCTTTAAATACATTGCACGAGCTGTTGTTTTCAATTTTAAAGGCGAACTTTGACAGCAACACAATATAAATGACACATATATACAGGATGTCCGGGGCAAAGTGCAAACACTTCTGGAGGTGATTCTAAATTATGATAAAAGTCAAAAAGATGAATATCTTTTTTTTTGGAAATTCTGATAATTTTTCCCACACAACCGTATAAGAATATTATTTTCTCCATACAAAAAATTCAACTTGAAATTAAAACGTTGAAATTTCGTATGAAGTTGTATACCTAAATTCTTATATACCCCGAATTCTTCAATAATTTTATAAGAATACCTAAATATCTACCTGCCCCATTTAAAAAATATTTTTATTAAGAATACCTAAATAATTACAAACCCTGAATTCTTCAATAATTTTAAAAGAAGACCTAAATGTCTACCTACCCCAATTTTTTAAATAATTTTATTAGATACCTAAATAATTACATACCCCGAATTCTTCAATAATTTTAAAAGAATTCCTAAACATCTACCTACCCAGAATTCTTCAATAATTTTATAAGAATACCTAAATACCTACCTACCTCGAATTTTTCAGTAATTTTATAAGAATACCTAAATACATACCTACAGTACCTTCCCCGAATTCATCAATAATTTTATAAGAATACCTAAATACCTACCTACCCCGAATTCTTCAACAATTTTTCGCATTGGTAATACTTTATTTTGATTACGATCAGTGGGAGGGTTTTGAAGCGTGAATGATTTTTACCTAGATAACCTCGATTTTTTTTTTCATTTCCTAGAACGTCCTGTATTTTTGGTTTAGTAAAATTGCGAGTAAACACATGACTTAAATACCATAATTAGTCTAATAAATTTTTACGACCAAATTGTTTACGTCCTTTAACATAATTGTCAACAACCCTGTTTTTAACATATTTTATCAGCGAGATTAGTTTTATTGTCATTTGTCGAATCGTGAACTTCAATTAACTTACTAGAACGTACGTATAAAGGTTTTTTATAAGTCGCGATGTTTTTGCAGATACATTCATACATAGACTTGAACAAATTTAAGACGAGAAATAATTTTAAAAAAAATTATTTCGATAAGGTGAGCCAAACGCGTGTCCAACATTATTTGTATACGGTAAAAAAAACCCGCATGAGAAAGGGTAATTTTTACGACTCGTTCTTGTGATCAATGGCTCAGTTGACAGTACCAGATCCACTCCACCCTTTCCTTAAATACCCCTCTGCGCAGCATCCCCAAGGAGAAACCTCAAGTTCTATTGTGTGAAGAATGTCTCAAAAGAAGTGACGGTAAAGCTAAGTTTTCCTCGGTGCGACTATCGCGATGGTCGCGACGTTTAACGATTATTGTTGAACGATTAATCGTTGAACGATTAAACGTTGAAGATTAAAAGTTGAACGATTAAACATTGAAGATTAAGCGTTGAACGATAATAGTTGTTTACCATTTTGCTCGGAGCATCTGCAATTTGATGGTTTTTCGCAAGTTTTTCACTTTTTTCATTCGCAGTGACATCGTTTTAAGAAGGTTGTGAACAGAATGAGTTGAGGTTGTGAAGTTGAGCAGATGTATAATATTATTATTTAAATGCTTTTGATTGAGGAAATAAAAGACGACGAAATACTTGACGAAAAAAACCAAAAAAACAGCTGTTTGAGCTAAAAAATGATGAGGGACTATATAAAAAAATGATCACTACATACCCATCTGCGTGCAGACACCAAAATACTCTCCGAATTTTTTCGTCTATCTTTTCAACAGTTTGACTTCGAATTAATCAGTGACGATATCTACAAATCAACATAAAGCGGAAATCTGTACCCTGTAACACCCGATGAAAAACTTGCTATTACATTGAGGTAAGTACCTACTTACAACTTTATAATATTAGAGGATCAAATCACCGTAAAATAATAATGTAAAACAATTACCTCGCAAAAATAAATCATTCATAAGTATTCAATAATAAATTATCATTAACTGTTTTGATAATAACCTAAAACACGATAATCGCAGATTTTTTTTTGACTAAAATTTAGTATTAACAATCTCCTAAGTGCTCCGCACTCGCAGCTTGTAGATTCCCAAAGTTTGCAGGTCTACCGCTCTGGCGCCACTGTAGTAGATGCCTAAGAATATGACGGAAGGTCCCATAGGTGCTGATATTCATAAGGCACCTATGGGATTTGGGATTCATTTCTCTTAGGCAGTGTCATTCGGATGGGTGGTTTTTTTATCATGTAATTTGAGTGGCACGCGGTTTAAAGTTTGACAAAATTATAATACAACTTTCTTCTTTCTTTACAGTTTTATGGGAGTTCACTGCACAAAAGCATTTTAGAGAAAACCGCCACTGCTCAGAAGATAATTTTGTGACGAAAGTCGAACAAAGGTCACCATCTTTACCGTCTCCATATCAACAACGATATTTCGGAAGCACACTCAACTCTGTCATTACCGCAGGAGGTCTTTTTACTACTTAATCTGAAACCAAACAATCAACACATCAAGCAATAAGATAAGGATCTTCTTTAACTTTATGGCAGATTTTTTCCGCTAACAACAGACCAATATAATATGAGTGGCTAAGCTTTCTTTCCTCGTGACTTTTATCTCGGGTATTTCGCGATGACGTCAAAACATCATTATCCACTTAAAGCCTTTGCATTTTGCATTCAACAATATTTGGCAATCTAGAATATTTTGCAATCAACAATGTTTGACAGTCACCAATGTTTGACAATTATTTCCAAAACTTCCACCACTTACAGCTATAGAAATTTTCGGTCAGATAGTAAAGGATAAAGATTCAAATTCTAACACTTAAGCTACAAAATAAAATGCTTAGAAATTATAATTTATTTAATTATTGAAGATAACATCAACAACTCTTAAACGAAAGATGTGAAACAGAAAAAAATCGAAGGTGAGTAAAATGTTGGCGCACCCCTTCAAAACCAGTAGACTACTAGGTAGGTGATCACTGCAATAAATCATATTCGGGTGATTTGTATTTTTGTGTATCACCGTTTAAATGAAAAATAATCTGTTAGGATTATTATCAGCGCCCAGGAAATTCGGCGCCCGGAGCGGACTGCTCAACTTTGCGCCGACTCTTTGGCCTAATTATTTTCCTAAATTAGTATTTTGGGCAATGAGGAGTAACTACATATTATGGTAGTTATTCCCAGAATTTATCCACTGAAATAAATCCCGACTTTTAGTATTACGTAATGTAATCCGAAAGCTTATCAATGCTAGTAATTCTGGACTCTCAAATGCATCAATTTAAAATTTACATAGAAATACCATTTAAGTGAAGATTCTTCTGACCGACAATTTTAGCATAATTCAGATCATTTGAAAGAGTGGTGTATTTCAAAAATGCTGGAATACCCAATTAATATATCCATATAATGCTTAAAGCTAAGAAAAACGGCTTCCGTGGTTGATTGGTTACAATCCTTGTATGTGAATCCGGAGATCGCGGGTTCAGATCCGAGTGAGCGCATGTAGGTACATTTCATTTGATTAATTTTGTGTTATTTCACAACGTATTAACAATAATGTGTGATATATTTGTGGCACGTTCCAGAGTAGTGCATACTTTCATTATCACCCTGGTGAAAGAACAACACTCAATCGAAATGTAGCTTGAAATGGCTTGAAGAGCTGGGTACTTCCCCGCCTTCCCCTTCCTCACCTCTCTCACCCACCCCTCCCCACAACCGTCAACCTAACTGCTCCAGATGCAAACACCTGGGAGCAGTTAGGTCACTTGTTCGGTACTCATTTAAAAAATAATTTAAACAAATTGTGGTGGTGTTGTATCAGAGTTCAGAAATTCGTTATTGAAATTATCGTACATTCTAAAAGAAAAGCCTTATAATAATAATATGTTTTTACATGTTAGCTTAAATTAAAGATAGTTAGTGCATTCATTGTTATTTAGTTTTATTTGTAGACTCTACCCTTGAAGCCGTTATTTAGTTAGAGTAGAGATATATAAAAATCACACAAAAATATCCAAAACTTAATTATTGAAGACAATATTAGCGATTCCTAAACGAAAATTTGAAACAAAAAAAGAGTCTTCATCTTCTATCTTCGTCTAACGTCACAGCGGTGCTGCCAAGGTGTGTTATCTATGTGAGGATATTGTGTCAGCGCTTTATTAGCAGCAGACACATACCTGGATGGATGATGAACCTCGTGCTGGCACTGTTGGTGGACACGGTAGTCTCTCTCGCTGAAGCAGCTGGTCCAGTTTCTTCACCACCTAGGATTCTTGCTGCAGAGTCTCCATTTTCTATCTTCGTCGAACGTCACAGCGGTGCTGCCAAGGTCTGTTATCTATGTGAGGATATTGTGTCAGCGCTTTATTAGCAGCTGATACATACCTGGATGGATGAAGAACCTCGTGTTGGCACTGTTGGTAGACTCTCCCGCTGCGGCAGCTGGTCCAGTTTCTTCACCACCTAGGATTCTTGCTGCAGTCTCCATCTTCTATCTTCATGTCACCTTTTCCTGTTCTTCATTCTACTTTACTTAACTTCACTTTATTTTGGTAATATTTATAATTTTTGTAATACCTGCATCGGCGCTATAAAAATTGCCCAATTATTATTATAGGTCACATCTAGGACTCGAACCCAGGACCCTTGCCTTGCCGGGGCACCGCTCTACCAACTGAGCTAATGGAAATGAAATGAGGATGATAAAATGGGATTGGGATGGATATTTTCGTTGATGTTAGGAAGCTGAAGAATGATGAAAAAAACTTGAAAAGATCATAGTAGAAATACTTGGTGTAACTTTAAGTGACCAGCTCAGGAACGGAGTCTCCATCGAAGCCAGAGTCAAGTTAGCCTCATGGAAGCTGGGTGTACTGTACAGGGCCCACAGATACTGCAGATAGTACATAACTGCTGACCCTGTACAAATGGTTGACCCACTGTTGAATTTGGCAGCCATCTCTGGTCTGGATCCCCAAAATATGTTAAAAAAAACCCTTGGCTCTGCGAAAACGGGCGGTCCGTTTGATAGATTCCACAACCTTAACAATTAGTGAATGACAATTTTTAGAGCACAGGCGTCAGGTACGTATTCTGTCCTTGTCCTACCGGTATTACAATGAAATATGCTCCGAGGAACTAGCGTCGTTGGTCCTTTTGACACCAGTGCATAGTCAAAAAACACAATATATGCACACAGATGACATCTGTCATAGAGAACGGGTCGCTTCTGCGACTCGTTCTTGAGTTCAACAGTTCGGCAGTGGAACGATTTGCCGGCCACTATGTTTCCTCCCTCCTACAATATGGGTCTATTCAAGAGCCCATGTTCACCATTCTCTCTCTCTCCCAAAAAAGACCCTCCACACAGCATCCCCAGAGATGACATAGGCCCCGAGGGAAATTATTTTCCTCCGGGCCTCCTGTGTGGAGTTAATGTAAAAAAAATTACTAGTCTAAATTTGAATGGAATTAACAATTATTTTTATAAGCAATAATTATTAGCCTGAAACACTCATCCACATTTAAAAATCTCCTGATAAAAGATACATGACGCCAACGGGACTCAATCGAAAGGACACGGGTTCAAGTCCCGTTGGCGTCATGTATCTTTTATCAGGAGATTTTTCAATGTGGATGAGTGTTTCAGGCTAATAATTATTGCTTATAAAAATAATTGTTACCCTTTGTGCTATGCATAAAAAATTTTGTCTTAAAAACATTAGTTTACCAAAAAAAAAATAATTGAATGGAATTGATAAAACGTCGCTACATACCAGTATCTTTGGGTATTTTCGGAGTGAGTCCTGAATTTATTTTTTTTAAACATTCTCTACTCTCGGGGTGTACTAATACATACCGTGCCCTCTTTAAAGTGATTTGCCTGTACCTTAATATCAATTGTACTTTAGTCAGTGAAATCTAGGTTCTCTTTCTAATTATTCCTAAATTATTAAAACTGCTTTACAATTATAAAATGTATGAACACAATGTGTTAATGTCAACAAATTCCTCCATAATTTATCATAAAACAGAAGTGCATTTGCATTAGGCAATTATTATGATAGTTAATTGTTGTCAACACACCGGTTTGTACCTGACGTTGCTCGGGATTCTAAATACTCAATATTTATCTATTTATTTACGTCTTGAAGGCTTTTAAATGTATACATTGGTTCCATGATAACTTAACACAGTGACAATTCAAAACACTTTTAAAAAGTGATATAAAGTCATTAGATAGGATGAATTTTTTTTTTAACTTAACCTAACCTAACTTAACCTAACCTACATAACCCAGTTCATAAAGTTTTTGTTTCATCACTTTCCATGACTTTATATAACTTTTTCAAAATGTGATGATTTATCCAGTCACCGTATACATTGTCATATGTAAGTCGTTCAGGAGTACAATAATAAGTGATTACATAATAAACTGAGTATTAACGATATAAGCACGTACAATACAAGTTATCCTAGAATTTTGTTGTACACAGGTGTTCAATAAGTGTATACATTGTGTTCGGGGGTAAACAGCACAAACTTTACACCCGGTCACCTGTATATTAACAAAATAAGTACTCAAGGTACTATGAAAGTAGATACAGAGCAGTGTCGAGTAACTTTTTGTTTTTTTTCTAAAGCATGTTTGTATTTAGCAAACCTTAAATTACGCCAGGATAGATGTTTTATAGAACGTAGCTAAAAATCCATGATGTTTTTCGAGGAGAGGGGCTAAATTTATCTTATTTTAAAATAAAAACAAAATGCTGTTTTATGTGATTATTTATTTTATTTTATTTGGTACAATATTTTTTACATTTCAAAGTTTTCCAGTAATGTTGGCCTCACTGGGTGGCTTGCCCGTGCTGAGGCCTTCGTTTTATAATATGAAAATATAATCTACATAATACATTTAAAGAGAAAATAATACATTTAAAATATAATCTTGTGTGTTTGTGAGTGATGTGTGTTTCTATTTGTTTTGTGTGTTACGTGTAGGTTTTATTTTTATTTTATGCTATGACATTTTGGTAATATTGTCTTTTTTATTCTTTAATCCATTTTGTAATTTTGTGTGTGAATTTATTTTTATTTTCCTCAATTTTAATTTCAAGTTTTACACTGTTGAAAGCTTTTATAGCATGGTATTGGTAGTGTCTTTGTCCAAAGCTTGAATTTACTGTGGGAGTTTTTATGTTTTCTTTGTACGCTGGTCTGTTAGTGTTATTTTGTGTATGTTGAAATTATTTTTTTTGTCAAAAATGTTGTTTAGTAGTGTTTTAACCAAAAATATTAGAAGAACGAGATGTGCTATGAGCAGTTCATACTGTGTGGAATGGCTTTGCCGAGTGTCGCCGGTTTTGTTCACCAATACTACTGCACACCTTCGCTTACGCTAAGGCATCGCTAAGGTATCCGCACTAATACATAGAACAGATTTCTGTGCGTACACGTCCCGATACCGTTCAAAGTACCCTAATTAGTTAGTACTCCGCCTACGATCCGGCGGCCAACATAGCATATCTCGTTCTTCTAATATCTTTGGTTTTAACGTATAATTGGCGTATATCTAGTACGTCACAGCTGTTGAATATTTGGTCTGTATCAGCCAGTCTATGTTTTTTTAATATTACCTTTAAGATCGTTTTCTGTGCGGTTTCTATGTAATTGATAGACGAGTTTGTTGCTCCTCCCCAAGCAATAATTCCATATTCTATTATTGATTGGCAAAGTTCAAAATATATTGTTTTCAATTGTTTTATTTTATATATGTTTCTTATGTTTAGAAAAATGTGCTGATTAAATTTAAAAATAACAGATTGAAAAAGTGAAAATGATTACTGTACAAGAGTCCCTACTGCCAAAGCAACTTGGATTATAGTGTGAGGCTGAAAGAATTTAGGATGAAAAGGAAATGGGAAGGTTTTTGGCTTATGCAATTTCAAGCAATGTTTCGTCATTTTTATACGAGATCTGATAAATTGAAGGTTGAATATATTTGCACAAGCTCTTAGTAACTAATCATTATTGTTTAGTTAGTTTAAGGCTTAGTATATTATACTCGGTGTGTAGGGTGCATCGAATTTTTTTTTTGCAATTCAAAATTTCAAGTCGATAAAAATTAATCACCCGTAAGAGACCCAAAGTTTTTTGTAATTGTGTCATTTTTCCAAGTTGAAAATTTTAAACAAATGTGAAATAAAAATACTCTTATGAAAGGTTTCGGTCTCCCGCACTTGGTTTGATATTGAGTAATTTGAACAAATTTTGCTTATTTTCATAAATTATTGTCACCCAATAAGTGATGCGGCACTCGAAATAAGTGGGCCTCCGACTACATAAGGGGCCGAAGACCGACAGGTCTACCGGCCAAGGGGAATCATTAAATATCGGGGAACAATCAAACCTTCTGGAAGGAAGGAGTGAGGCTCCACCGATTACCCTTCACTCAAAAGATGGGTGGAAACATGAGAAGCAAGTGACAGTCTGATTTCTCACTGCCTCGTACCTCTGGTCAACAGGATAAAGTCTTCCCACAGCCGCTGTGCCTACGTGATGTACAGGTGGGCCCTGTAATAGTCGGCGATGTGTGAAAGTGGAACGGTGCAGATAACCGTACATGAGGTCAATGAATGCCCGCTGCATTCATTCCCCGGCGAGATTGATGCTGCCCACAAGGCGACGCCTGACGTTCTAGACTTGTTCACTGACCTAGATGTTCCTCTCTGACCCTACTAAAGAAGGAGTGCCAATGGTGCTGGGAACGACAAATCTAATAGAATCTAACAATCATTTTTTTCAAGTGACAAACTATGTCATTTTTAATATATTTTTTGTTTATTGTAATTGTGATCGTCAAAAAAAGTTTTTTTTGATACACCCTCTACATATACTCTACATTCCCTTTGCATATAGTTTACGCTAATCCACACTCTGTAACTTTATATAACAACTATAACGGAAATACAAAATTGAAAGACAAACATGTAATTTTAATTTAATTTGTTTTTCTTTACATTCTTTTTTACATTTTAATTTATATTGGTATTATATTAGCATTACAGGAACTGTATTTTTACATAAAGTAAGTTCGAAAATTGCTCAATTCTTCGTGATATTTTTCCTTAAATGAAAAGTTCCTTCTTTACTTTCATTTTTTAATTTTTTCATTTTTTAATTTATCATTTCCTTGTTTTATCTATTAATATTTCTTTAGTTTATTATATCAGCTAAACAATAGTAAAAAAAAAAAAAAAATGTCGTGGTATAACTGAAAGTATACTAGATTATGAATATACATTTGTATTACTTTACCAACAGAATTTCTTCAATTCAATTTCATTTTCAAATTCATTTTCTTGTTTTTATCTATTAATATTTCTTTAGTTTATTATGTCAGCTAAACAATAGTAAAATATGTCATGGTATAACTGAAAGTATTCTAGATTATGTATATACATATGTATTATTTTAACAACAGAATAGTCAACACTATAATTTACATGTAAAAACATTATCATATTGGAATGTCCTAAAACGGGCAATCGCCTAGTTGGACATTTTAAGATCATTAATTGTATTATGTAATATTTACAAACAAACAATAAATAAATAAATAAAATAAAATAAAATACAAAGTATTATAAATAAGTTAGTTGATGTAGAAGATTCAATTTTCATATTACATTGTAAACACTTTATGCTGTGACATTATAATTAAAATAACACGAGTATGGGCAATACATATAAAATAGACCCTTGCTTGTGTACTGGATGAATAAATATTTTTTTTATTTAATAATACTTTTGTTTTTGTTAAGAAACTGAATAATAAAACAACACAAAAAACGTCAAATTCAATCGAATCTCAAGTCTAAATTTAAACGGAATTTATAACCCAGTATCTTTGGGCAATTTTGGTGCAAGAGATGACACGGGCGGGTATGTAAACGAGTTCGAAACACATTTTTGAAACTTTCGATAATATTGGTGTAAAGTCGTTTAAATTGATTTGATTGTGCTCCCTTTTTTTCAATTGTTTAAAATTATTAAATCACTTTGTTTGGCTAATTTATATAGAGCCGTTTTCGTGAGAAATCACCTCAAGGGCGCTCTATGTGTTTTTAATTTATCTACTTTTTTTACTATCAATTGATTTAAATAACTGTCAATGTTATGGAAAATAAAATATTACCAGGTCGATGAGCAATTTGAAAAACCACCATTATTAAAATTTATGTGTTCGAGATATTTCTCCAACAACACCAGATATAATAATTTATAATAAATGAGTATTCTTGTGCAATACAATTACAAATTATTTATTTATATGCATCGATGCATTACAGAGTTAGTTGTAAGTCACGCGTATCCTATGTCCGGTTCTTATAAATTATCTGATATTTCTCAGTATTGATTTTATCACATGACTTTTGGATCGACATTGTATACTTAAAGTCCGCATACATTATTCATATACGTACCGCATTTCAAAGAAAGTGAAAGACCACTATTCATAATTGAAACGTTGCTTGAAATGGCTTTGGCCGTGTTGGTGACCAGATCTGAATAGCCAGGTACTCCTCCACCTTCTTCTTCCCCATCTTCTTCTCCTCCCCACTACATTCAGTCTCAATTGGGTATGCTATAGTCTCACTGGCTCTAGATGGTTGGGAGCAGTTGGGAAACTTGTGCAGCTACACATAAAAAAAATAGTTATCATGAACGTAAGTCGACATATGACAAGAATTAATAGGAGTGTTCAAATCAATAATTACGTTTAAACACAAACATTAAATGTTTACTAAAGCCATCGCAGATGATAAAATAATAATATTGTGTATTCAGAAGTCATATTTCAAGGTATCACATATTTGCCAATTTTCGTTTGCCATCGACGTATTTGATAAGGTAATGCAAATTCAACCAAAATTGATTGAGGAATTCTAGTAAACTTTTCAACTTGTTTTTACCGTACGACCCTTTGAGCAGAGAATAAAACTGCAAGTGCCTTCCATACAAATTTGAAAAATACAAATTTTGACTTAAAGTTTACCAGGAAACGGCCTGTAATACTGTTTTTAACCGGATTATCAATAATTTGAAGATATTCGCAATACTCATTTTTCTCCGTACATAATTTTGATTTTAATTCATATGAAGACATTTTTTTATTGTTATCAGGTTTAATTTGTAAAACTCCACTTTAATTTTTGGTTTTTCTTTTATATATTTAATAGTATTCTTATTAAAATAACAATTTTAATTTTATTATTTTTTATTTTTTTATTTTTTATTTTTTTATTTTTTATTTATTAAAAGTATACAATACAGAATATAGTATATTATATAAAGCATTGTACTCCCAGGAGTTAATAAACTCATTGCGGGAATGATACGCATTACATGAAACATATAGCTGTATGTATTAAATGGACATATGATGGGACATACACAACATTATTATTTCAGATAGTCATTAATAAGATGAAGTTTGAGCATGTTAGTTTGGGTCTTTTTACATTGACTTGCACATTTGATCTCGTTGGGTAGTTGATTATATTTTGTGTGAGCTATGTATTCTAGGGATCTTAGTCCATATTTTGTTGATTTGATTTTTGGTATATGTAGTTTGTTGTGATTTCTTGTGTTGTGTTGGTGTACGTCGTAATTGTAATAGAGTGTAGTGTTGGAATGTGCCGAGTGTTGAATTACTTGTAATATAGTTTTCGTTATTTCAAAAGTGGGAATGGTATTAAAAGGAAGTATTTGGGTGTTTCTGTAGATGTCTTTGACATGTGTGTCCCAAGGTAAACTGAAAATATTTCGCAGGGCTCTATTTTGGACGACTTGAACTTCTGAAATCATTTTTTTTGTAGCAAATCCCCAGATTCCGGCGAGATATATTAGATGTGAGTGAATCAAAGCATGGTAAATCGATTTTAATAGAGAGGGAGGAAGTAACCCGCGAAGTCTATATAAAACACCAGTTATAGGAGTAATTTTGGATAGAACATGTTTAAATTGGTGATTCCATGTGAGTTGTGAATCAATGAAAAGGCCAAGATATTTTGTAACATCAGCCCTTTCAAGGCGGTTATTATCAAGACTTATATTAAGACTTACATTTTTTTTATTTGCAAACAGTATGTAATGTGTTTTTTTTATGTTTAGGCTAAGTTTGTTTAATCGCAGCCAGTTTGCCAGGCAAGCTACATCCCTTTCCATTTGCTTTTCAAGTTCGTTTAAATCATTATTGTGATAAAGAATCACTGTGTCATCTGCATAGAGTTGTATTGTACCCTTAAGTCCCCATTTAGCAATATCATTTATATATATTAAAAATAGTGATGGTCCAAGTACGGAGCCCTGAGGCACGCCACATTTTATCGTTCCCATGCTGCTTGTCCCTTTTCCAACAAAGGTCTGACAGTGTCGGTTAGAGAGGTAGCTACACAGTAACTTCAGGGGAGTGCCTACTATGCCTAGGTGTTCTAGCTTCTTTAGTAGTATCCCATGGTCAACCGTATCGAAAGCCTTTTTTAAATCTATAAATAAGCCTGCAGCATGCTTACCCTGGTCAAGCATTAAACAAGTTCTGCTGTATATATATATTATTACGCGTGACAGCTGTTTCGCCCTCTGAAGGCATTTCAAATAGATTAATTTTGATAACCTACGCCGTTATTGATTTCCTTCTGTCACGCGTAACAATAATTACGCAGAGCTTGTTTAATAATAAACTGTTTTTCGTAAATCAAATAATCATACTACTGATTATTTAAAAGAAAAAACAAAAAAATATATGTATAAAGCCATTGAAAAAAATACACATTTTCACTATCCTTAAGGCGAAGCTTAATGCCAAATCACTATTTTGATTAATCTTTATAACGAATTGGTGTACATTATGAATACCAAAAAATATGCTATATTGAAGGTTTTCCTATCGTTTCGCTTGAGTAGAATACAAATAAAAAATAAATTACTCAATAAAAAATATAAATGTAAACTACTAAAAAAATTTTTTTTTCCATAAAAATGTATAAACGCATAAAGGAAACAACTTATAACTAAGATTATCTGTAACAGTTTCAATTGATTAACTTTTTTGCTTTCTTATAAAATTATTTACAAAATAAATAAAAACCAGTTTTGTGCTTGAAATCGAACGTTTCTAGATTCTATTTGTCAAGCGATTTTAATGCCTATTACCTACGATATAAGGTATACCAAGAATATACAAATTTTTGGCTTGTAGCTTCCTCTTAAGAAGAAGCCATTTGCTTTGAAACATGACGATTATAATTGATCAAAAGTTAAAAAAAATTGTAAACAAATTGTTTTGTTTTGAAGATGTTATTATTTATAAAGAAACACTTCATAAGCCACTTTGTTAGTCTGTTTACATCAACTTAGCGTCTAAAAGGTACGTGTTTAACATTTAAAAGACCTTATCACGAACTGAATGCAGTAAGATAAGAACGCTCTGAATTATTGAATTCAAAAAGTGCATTGTTGCCACGAGGTCCGGGTTTATTGTGCTATAAAAAATAATAAACGAACAATTAACCTTAAGCTGCTTATCTCGGCAATTGAAAGACTTAATCAAAAACATTATTAGAGTCACATGACTAGAAATAATTTATTATATGTGACATCTCGACGCACGATTCGGGTGGTAAAGTTTACAAGGCGAATTAAACATGTGACTATTAGTCATTCTCTTTCAATATCATTTGAGGGCTGAGAAAAATAATATTAAGAATCTATAAAGAAGAAGGTAATACTAACGAATTTAAACAAAACCTGAAACAGAACAAGACACATTAATTAAATGGATAAGGACGTCTTTATCCACTCGACCATTGATGGTAACCTTCAAAAGTGAAAGAAAAGTTTTGAGATTTTAACGGCTAAAAGTATTATAGTTATTTGTTTTTGGGGTATTACGCCGTGTCTGCGCTATCTCCTTCTTTAGCCAACGTTTCTGACAGCATTGCAGTGTCTGAAAGAAAAGCTGTTCAAATAAAAATTGAATACAAAGAATCTCTTCAAATAATACGTAATATGATTTAAAACGGGATTACAGGCCCTTAACGAATGAATTGATAAGTTGCCTGATAAACTTTTAGTAAAATACAAATGTATTATTTCGATGTCGAAACACGTGTTTAGAAAAAATCCGAATATTTTTAGAATTTCGTCATTATATATTATCAAGGAAAATTAAGGTGCATGAACAGTGAACACGTCTTATATTAGAAATTTACTAAGTTTATCAGGAAACGGTTTGCAATCCAGTTTTTAACCGGATTACCAAAAAAATTTAAGAGATTAGAAATCATCAATCACGTGTCAGAAATATCGCTAATCGGTAGTGTAAACATTTTTTGTTTGCTTCGCTAAATTCGGTAGAGTAACTTTTACGTAGTTTGAGCACCTTTTAATAATAATGATTTTTTAAACTGACTATCTTATAATGCTTGTCAGCTGACCACAAATGGTTCAAAAGTTAAAATGGACAGAGAATCGGCGTTCCAAAAGTAGTAAATAAGATATTGGTACATGGGTGAAATGCGGGCATCGCGACGCACTTGCCGCGTCAGTACAACTTCTGTTACGTCGTTTCACAATGGCGTCGATTGTATATTTCATCTCAAAGACTGGTCTGTCAAAACTATTGAGAGTCAAGTGCAGCTGTTGTTTACAGACTCTACTGATTTAAAAAAAAACGTACCATAAGGAAAGTAGTAATGATTTTCGATGTTTTTGTGATTTATTGTGTAAACTTAATTTTATTTAAAATAAAGGTGTTAAATGGTACAATATATTACTGTCTAAAAATAAAATTAATGTAACCGAAACATTGAAATAAAACAAATCAAAAATCAAATAATCTCCCTGAAATTGGAAAATGACATATTTTACCCTTAATGAACGTTTACAATCTGTACTATATAGCATTAAAAAAAACTTTAGCTATTGTGATTACTCTTCCGAAACCAATTCTCTAAAGTTGAATTTTATTGAATTACGTTTACAGTTAATTTGAACATTCAATTACGTTTGTAGTTATTTAAAAAGTTTTTGAATATTGTTTAAACAAAGTTTATTTTTGAATGTAAAAACTCCTCCCATAAAAATAAGCCTACCTTATGGAGTAGTAAAATAATTAGGAAAAAATCATTATAATACACTGTTATAATTTTAAACGTTACATATTTTGCAATAAATAAAGTTTATAAAAGTATAAAAAATATATTTTTTATTTATTTTAATAGTTTTTTACGTTTGTTGGAAAGAATGTGACCTTACTGGGGTACCCCGTTCTAAGGTCACATTTTACCTTGTAATTTCTATGAATTATAAATTTTGTACATTTTTTTTGTATCTTAATTTGTAAACATTCAAAATATATAAGAGGTAAATTATAAATGGTGGGTAGTAACTAATAATATAATTCCAGTTTAAATAATATTATAGGAAAGTAATAACAAAAGAAAATCTATTTTGTGTGAATGAGGACAAATTTTTATCTTAGTTATAACGTAAATCTATCATATTATAAATCTATATATTATTTGTTAATGTAATTTTATTTTTATTATTTCTTTCTCATGTTTCAAAATTGTCTGTCATTAAAATTGTACCGCCTACATGTAAAAGCCCTCTGGGCGTTAAATAAATAAATAAAAATTAAATTAAATAATAAAAAAATTAAAAATACTGTATCATTTCTTGTTACTAACCTCACCTGCAGTTATCTGCAATTAATATATAAATAAATTTAAAAAAACCAATAGATGTAATTTGTTACATGATTCATAAAACATTATTATGTACCTAGGTTAATTCTACGAAAAATCAAGTTTCCATGGGTCCTCACAATTAATTAAAATACCACGTGTTCAAAATTACTATTTCTCTTCGCGTTGATTACCAGTAAATCAAATATTGAATTATTTTTATGAAACATAAATCAAATGTTATAATAAAGCCAATCTCCAATCAAAGTCACTGACTATAATCGTTCGATGAATTCAGCTTCTTTCTTCTAAGACATTGTTCATTTTCCTCTTTTTATGCACGTTGATAAATATTTATAACAACCTCATTACTTTTCTTTTCTAATTAGAACATAACAGAGCCAGCGTTTTCATTCGGCGTATTTTCGTAAACCCTTTGGCCCAAATTGAAATCTTTCACTGAATGACCCCACTAAAACGCAAAAAATTGACTGATTTCGCAAGTTTAGTAACTTAGTTTTTCAGCAAAACAAAGAAACAATCTGAAATCTGAGGTATCGATCGATTATTTGCATGTTTAAATTATTTTTTACTCTCCAAACATAAGAGGGACCACTGCGCGGCCCTTTTCATTACAAACTTAATATTGGATTTGATACTAAAATACCCAAACTAACTGAATATATGTTTTTAAATCCAAAAATATAACAAATCTTTCGTACGGACGTGAGCTAGTTTATTTATTTGTAAAATATAGGCCATTAAAGAAGTATATTCTTCACGATTTTAGAGGAAACTTTGGCAATCATGAGTTAATGATAATTATTTTTAAATAATTTTACCCTACTATGTAAATATGACGAAATATTTTATTTATTTATTTTTTTTTTTATAGTGAATACCTCACAAGAGTCCCAACTGCTCCCGTCTGGAGCCAGTTAGACTATGGCATCCCCAATTGGGGGATGTTGTGAGGCTGAAGGTAACTGGGGAAGGGAAAGAGGAAGGTGGGGAAGTACCTGGCTATTCAGATCTAGTCACTAAACACGGCTAAAGCCATTTGGAGCAACGTTTCAATTCTGAATGGTGGTCTTACACCAGGGCGATACTGGTAGTATCTTCCACTCTGGAACGTGCCGCAAATATACTATATATTATTTTAATTAATTAATTGTGAAATAACACAAATTAATCAAATAAAATTTATTTGCGCACGCCGGGTTCGAACCCGCGACCTTCGGAATGGCAGTCCAATGCGTTACCACTGGACTATGCCGGCCGTCAATATAAAATTACTGAAATAAAAAAAATTCCAAGGTTGCCTCTAAAACCATGAAAAACCGAATTCTTTAATGCCCTATTTATTTATTCTATAATTTGAAACACAAATAAATAATCCGATGTAGATATTTGCCATATATCTTTTGATTTAAAAAATATTCAATTTGGTTGGGTATTTTGGCCTCAAATCCAAAATTAAGATTTGTATGACAAATAATATTCAGTTTGGTTGGGTATTTTGGACTCAAATCCAAAATTAAGATTTGTATGAAAAATAAAATTAAAATTAAAAAAATAAGTCCTGCCGTTTTTTCTTTAGACCCAGAACATAATATTATTTGTGACAATCTTCATGTCAATACTCCTCCCGGCATGCCAGGCCAATGCACCTTATTTGCAAGCAGATTAGTCCATATTCATTTGTATCCCTACACTGTACTCCATCTCCAAGTGATAGTCATAACTGATAACATGGTCAAAACAACGGATCACCAGGTGTGAAGAAGGATTAGAAATTTACAACTTTGGTTGACGCGGAGAGATTCTGCTTACGTTTGCATTGGGCCAAAGTTCCTGAGCCTGCTAGCTGCTAGCTCACAGTAAAATTACTGATAAAATAAATGCTCTGCCGCACGTGATCGGTATTTCGATTTAATTGTAATCCCCATCGTAAAAGTTTTAATGTAATGCCCTTTTAAATGCTTCAACTCACGACATATTATGTTTTATGGTTTTATAGGTATTTCTCTATATATATAGCATGTCATTACAAATTGCATAACATTTATGACGAACGTTGTATTTATGGCGTATAACATAGAATAAAGTAGAACAGAAGAAATGCGATTTGGATATGTTTCGTGACCTAAAAGTCTGTCCGATAGGGCCTGAAATTTGAAATTTGTTTCATCGTCATTATGAAATTTTCATTTCTATCAAATGTAATGACGATATACGATGTCAGGAAGTGTAAGAATGTAAATTGGCTAGAGCCAAAAGTTATAAATCATTTTTTAGTGAGGCATTTCTAGTGTATATTATCTATTCAGTGGTAAAGAAGCACATGTGATAAATAATGTTTATTATTTCTATTTAACACAATAACTCAATTTCGCTGAAATTGTGAGTATTCGTTAGACAACAATATTGTACAGATGATTAAACTTTATTCCATTGTTTTCAATAATCGACACTTCAGAAACCTATTGGATCTTTCTGCATTATATTTTTAAGTTGAATTCGTCAATTAATGTGGACAATTTCATTATTTTATTTTATTTCATTATTTTAACAAGTAAAGTAACCTATTTATTTGCTGATTGTGTTCATTTTATCTCATTAATATCAACAGTTTAAAATACGGTTGATGTACACTTGAGCAATCTACTGAACTGGGAACCAGTAAAAGTGTTACCTATTATACACATACATTGCATGTAAGAAAAAAAAATACTTAGATTAACAAGTTATCAAATATTACTTTTATATAATTATATAAACCTATGTATATAAATTTCGACTACCATAATACGGGCATGTGTCTAGTGTGGTAGTCGAAAAGCATGTAAAAACTGTACACATTAATATTTCATGAATAAAGAAAAAAAAAAAAAAAAAAAAAAAAAATTAATGAAATGGCGGGGGGGGGAGCTATTTTTAGGAAATCTGTATAAGTACAGTGGACTGAAAAATATTGACACGTCACACTGAAAAAGGTTAAACTAAAACGTTTAAAACATGGAAAACGGCTTCCTATAAAAAAAGGAAAACAGCTTGCCAAAAACTTCACTCTGAAAATAAACAGAAGATCTCAGAAAAATGGTACACTGAAAACGGTTTTATTACAAAAAAGAAAATAGCACCCTTCAAATGAACACATAGCTTCATAAAAAAGAGAAAGTAAGCTCAAATGGAAAAAAAATGAACAAAATAACTTTCTCAAAAAGAAAATTGTGTCCTGAAATAGCTTCATAAAAATTTATAAAATAAACAAAATAGCTGTCTTAAAATATGAAAATGACATCCTGTAAATAAAAAAACAGTTTCCCAAAAAGAAAAAAATAAGATCCCTGAAAATGGAACGAAATGGTACACTGAAAATAAACGAAAAATCTTTCTTAACTATCCCGCACCCGAGTGGGGGAGTAGGTTGTACCCAAAATTACTATCCTCCTTATATTAGCTTAAATACTTGACATATCATTTTAGTATTTTACGTATTTCTGCGCAAATACATAAGTTACCATTAATAATTGACTGAATAATTGGGATTTCTAATGTTTTAAAGCCCATAAGACAGAAACATGCGTGGGGTCGTCGGAAGACCCACTTGGTTACAAACGTTTTCTTTGGCATCTCGCCCTGTCAAGAGTTAAAAAAGAAGAATGTGGTTGCCTGAAAATAAACAAATAGATATATTCCTAAAAAGACAAAATAAGCTCACTGAAAATGGAACAAAAAGACATTTTGAAAATAAACAAATTACCTTCCTAAAAATAAGAAAATGGAACCACGAAAATTGACAAATACTATCCTAAAAATGAGAAAATAAGTTCGCTGAAAACGTAATCAAATGACACCTTGAAATTAAACAAAATAATAGCTTAAAGAAGAAAATGAAATCCTGAAAATAACAAAAAGTTTCCTAAAAAGAAGGAAAACTGATCTTTTAAAAGGGAAAAAATGGAAGAGAAGATAACGGCACCCTGATAAAAAGAGGACAAATGGAAGAGAAGATAACGGCACCCTGATAAAAAGGGGACAAATGGAAGAGAAGATAACGGCACCCTGATAAAAAAGGGGACAAATGGAAGAGAAGATAACGGCACCCTGATAAAAAGGGGACAAATGGAAGAGAAGATAACGGCACCCTGATAAAAAGAGAACAAATGGAAGATAAGATAACGGCACCATGATAAAAAGTGAACAAATGGAAGAGAAGATATCGGCACCTTGATAAAAAAATGGCATAAATAAACTAAATTATGATTAGAAGAGTCTTTCAACTAACGCCGGGATCTGGCCTGATCTATTGTTAGAATCTATGAAATAGATCCGTGAGAACAGGCTTTTCTATGGAATAGAAACCCAGAGTTGAAAGGTTCTAAACTTTTTTTTCTTTAAATTGATTCATAGAATAGATCAAGTTTCCTAAATATAAAATAGTGCAAGAAAGTTTTAAACGTAGATAAACGATTCATTTAATTAAATTATACCGCTTGAAAAAACGTAGTGTTACAAGAGAATTAGCTTAGAAAATAATCATGACACGTGTGAGGTCAGTAACGTGGGTAGAACAAGTCGGGGGCGGCTACCACAAAAATTTGGCAGCAAGTGGACCACATTTTTAAAGAGGCCAACACATTGTCATACTATTATAAATAATAATAAAAAACTTCTCCACTGTTTTAGTGTATATTATATTAAAAAGTTTTATCCTGTCTCTTCGAAATAATAAAACGACGGAGATCAATAATTTATTTTAGCGTATTGTGTGTTGTGTGTACTAATTCCTGCGTCCAACATTGATGTATTATATTTAGATGAGACATGAAGCGAAAACATAGGTTCCGATTTTTACCTGCCACTGACCTCCAACTCTCCCAACGCTCTAATTAAAACTACCGAATCCGTCTACGCGCACTGCTTATCGCGTTCTAACAGTGGAATAAGTTTCGACGAGATATTAGTACCCTCAGTACATTTAAGGATGCGTACTACATATTATACATCAAATATAACATATTAGTGAAGACCGTGAAAAATCATAAAAAAATTGAAAATATATTAATAACGATACGAATGTACCACCCCAGCCAAGAGCAATCCTGTCCCGTTTCGACCGGTACACCAGGGGGCACTGATTTGTTAGGACTTGGAACACGTGCTCTGAGGATAGCAAGGAGGTTCGAGTTCAATGGACCGGTATACATGGCAACCAAGCATGGCAGGAATAAAGGAATTAATTGAGCGTTGTTTTTTCCTTATGTCTTCCTTCTTCTTGCCTCTTTTTGGTTTTTCATGGTTCTTCCTGGTCCTTCTTTTCTCTTCTTGGCTTTTCTTGTCTCATCTTGGCTCTTCTGGACTATTCTTAGATCGTCATGGTTCGTCTTGACTCTTCTTGCATCTTCTCGCTCTTCTTGGTTCTTGCTGGACCATCTTATCTCGTCGTGTTTCTTTTTGGCCCTTCTTCGGTTTTCTTGGCTCTTCTTGGCTCTACGTGGCTCGCCTTGACTCTTCTTGCGGCTTCTTGTACGTTTTCGTCTCTTCTTTTCACGTTTTTTGACAGCTATTCTTGTCTCTTCTTGATTCTTCCTGACTTTTCTTGCTTCTTCTCAGCCCTTCTTGGCTAATCTAGGCTCTTCTTGGCAATTCTTGGCTCTTCGTGGTTCTTCTTGGCTCGCCTCGATCGCATCTTCTCCCCCCCCTGCCTCTTCTTGTCTCTTATTGACATTTCTTGACTTTTCTTGCTTACTCTTAGTTTTTCTTGGTTCTTCTGTCTTTCTCTCACTTTTTCGTGACTTAACTTCTTGCATCATCATGCCCCCTCTTGGTCTTTCTTAGTTCTTTTAACTTTTTTGGATCTTCTTGCCCATTATAATCTCTTTTCTCTTTTTATTTCTCCTTCTTTACTCTTCTTGCATCCTATCGCTTTTCCTAGCCTCTCATTGATTCTTCTCTTTTTGACTCATCTGGTGTTTAATTGACTCTTCTTTCTTTCTGTTTAATCTTGTCTACTTTTCTTATTTTGCCTCGTCATGGCTCTCAGTTCTCTTCATTCGTCTCATTGTCTCTTTTTAGCTATTCTGGTCTATTCATGCCTCTTCTTGCTTTTTTGACTCCTCCGTCTATCTCCCGATTATTTTTGCTTCTTCTAGCTACTTTCCACAAGAAATTTTAAAATGTCAATTTAAACTAATTTCGATTAGCGATATGTGTCTTCTAGAATTATTGACAACTAAGTCAAAACCAAAAATAGGTACTTTAGAGTTATGGATATTAAACATTAAATATAATCTACGTCTATCTATTTTTCTTAATTAATACTATTATTCATGAAAAATAACGTGTGTACAGACAACTGGATTTAATTAATTGTTCGTAAGTTATCGAGGCAGGTAGGTACGAATTGTTAAACATCCTGTTTGAAGAGTTGTTTTCTAATCAATTACGCATATTATTTTAATTCAAAATATAAATCAATTTAAGAGATTTAATCAATTCGACAAGTTGTGATTGCTCATCACCATAACACCTGCTAATAAACCATCTGCAAGTATAAATGATTCGCATTATTCACATTTACCCGCTGTTTTAACAATAATATTATTTTTCATACCTAATACTTTATGTTATTTTTTATTTATTCATGTTCTCCACAAGAAAACTAAATACCGAACCCTTTTTTCAAATCAAAAGCATTTTTTAAGCCTTTTAAAAACCATATTTTTGATCATGAAAATGAAAATTACAATTTATTATGGTGTTCTTATTGTGTTTAATTCGTGGAACTTCATTTAATTTCCCTGGCAATGCGTCAGAATCAAAGTTTAATAACGGCCTTGAGCCGTTATGTTTATAAAAACCTTTTTAATATTAAATGATGTCTCCGTTTAAAAAAGCTTTTCCCCTGACGACGATCAAAAATTCGATTTCGTTGGTCTCACGGTTGATTTCTGAATCTAGTGAATTTGATCGGATGGATTGTCTAGACCAGTCTTTCTCAAAGTGGGCGATAACGCCCCCTTATGGGCGCTGGAAGCTTTCAGGGGGGCAGTGAAAGGCTCAAAGAGAATTAGGGCGCTTTAAGGAAATCTAGAAGTAATATTAATAGTTTGTTTTACTTCCTTATAACAAACATTTTTTATAACAAAATTGTATTCTGGATTATGGTCGGTTGTTGGACGATTTCTGATAGCATTCCGATCGTCGTATTTGTATGAACGTGGATTTAGAGCTTCAGCACCGATAAAAAGGGAAATCGGCTGCAAGTTACTGCGGCGACTGTTTTTAAGTGTTAAGTTAATTCCAGTCTGATATTAACAAACGTCGAAATGCATCAGATACATCCTTCACATTAGATGAGTTTCAAAATTAAATAAAGAAGAGGAATAAAGCCATTTCATTATGTGTTTCGATTTTGGTAGAATAACCTTTATATAAAGGTAAAGAACCGAAAGTATTCGCATGCCAGTAGTAAATTGTGGATAGTAATGGTAGGTATCTTTCCAACATTTCATTTCACTTTTACATTACATAACAGTGTCAACGATCGAGAACTGGCACAACAGGTAAGCAATTTCCCATTTTGGTAGGACCTCTCCCAGAATGGGCAGGCTTTATTTCCAAATGTGTTAACCTGCCCACTGCGGGCCGTTTGTTCCCACTTATCTTGTCCAAATCCGCTCCGAGTCTGGTGGGATTGTAAATTTTTTTTTACCATTTTGCCAATTTTTTTGGCAATCACATACAATGCGTTGGTGAGTTAATAGCTAACACATATTTCATAATGTTTGCAATAATAAAAACTTCTTTCATCATAACCTTCCTACGTTATCTATAGTTCCATGATAACTCAACACACCTTTAAAAAGTGATTTAAGCGATGAAAAAAACGAACCTATAAACCTAACCTATGTTTCATGTCATAGAAAATGTAATCTAGTTTTTGTTTCATAACTTTTAATGACTTTGTATCACTTTTTAAAGGTGTGTTGAATTGTCACTGTGTCGAGTTATCCGGTCACCACTATTTATAAATTTCTAAACCAGTCATTCCCAAAGTGGTCTATATCGACACACAGGGGTCGATTTCAACCTGCAGGGGGTCCATGTCAATGAAAAATAAATTGGAGGTGCATGAGATGAAAATGGAGGTCCACGAGAAAGGATCCCATTTAGACCAATTTAAGGCCACATTTTTTGGGAATGTCACTTTTTGTGGTTTCATATTAAATCCAGTACTGGGCATTCGAGAATACCTCATACATACAAACCCATTCTGAAATCTAAGGGAATTTCGGTCTGAAAAACCCATATTATGAAAGCTGGGAAAAATGGGTCTTTTTTTTTTTTTTTTTTACAGTAATACCGCACAAGAGTCCCAACTGCTCCCGTCTGGAGCCAGTGAGACTATGGCATCCCCAATTGGGGTATGTTGTGAGGCTGAGGGTATTGGGGAGGGGAGGGAGATGGGGAAGAGGAAGGTGGGGAAGTACCTGGCTATTCAGATCTGGTCACCAAACACGGCTAAAGCCATTTCAAGCAACGTTTCAATTCTGAATGGTGGTCTTACACCAGGGCGATACTGAGAGTATCTTCCACTCTGGAACGTGCCGCAAATATACTATATATTATTTTTAATTAATTAATTGTGAAATAACACAAATTAATCAAATAAAATTTATTTGCGCACGCCGGGTTCGAACCCGCGACCTTCGGATCTGTAGTCAAAAGCGTATACCACTAGACCACGCCGGCCGCCGGTCTACCCAAAACAGAAAAAATAGGAGCGTGGTCTACGGGACAAAAAAGTTTGTTGACCTGTGGTCTATACTCTGAGAGCGCCCCTAGCGGAATATGTAAGTAAGTATTCGATGTAATGGTAATCAGAACATATAAATGTTTGGGGATCTGTGGTCTATACTCTGAGAGCGCCCCTAGCGGAATATGTAAGTAAGTACTCGATCCAATAGTAATCAGAACACATAAATATTTGGGGACCTGTGGTCTAAACTCTGAGAGCGCCCCTAGCGGATTATGTAAGTAAGTACTCGATGTAATGGTAATCAGAACATATAAATGTTTGGGGACCTGTGGTCTATACTCTGAGAGCGCCCCTAGCGGAATATGTAAGTAAGTACTCGATCCAATAGTAATCAGAACATATAAATGTTTGGGGACCTGTGGTCTAAACTCTGAGAGCGCCCCTAGCGGATTATGTAAGCAAGTACTCGATGTAATGGTAATCAGAACATATAAATGTTTGGGGACCTGTGGTCTATACTCTGAGAGCGCCCCTAGCGGAATATGTAAGTAAGTATTCGATCCAATGGTAATCAGAACATATAAATGTTTGGGACCTGTGGTCTAAACTCTGAGAACGCCCCTAGCGGATTATGTAAATAAGTACTCGATCCAATGGTAATCAGAACATATAAATGGCTGGTTTTTCTATTTTTTATAATTGTGTTCAATATCAATCATCAGAAAGTAGTGTATCCAATCCTTGACCATTTTGTTATTCACTTTCATAATGTTCTATTATCATTTTGATCTTGAGTTAGATGCATTTAGGTATATGGAGGACTTTGTTTCAATTCACCCATTTGAAATTTATTTTATTTTCACATTTGGAGGCCATCTTGATTTTCTGTGAAGGTATAGGAATTTATATAATGAAGCTTTTGCTTTCCCTAGTAGGTAAAATTAACGTTTTCATTAAACAAACATAACCTAATTCGCAACGTCAATAAACAATCACAACTCCTAAATATAATAAATGACAGTTATTAAAATAGGAAGGTTACGTTTACCTGAATAAGTAGGTGGCTAAAGATCTGAGCCTGCGGAGTGATATGACAGTTGATAAATGACAAAAACAAACGAACAGAACAAACAGAGGCGTTGTTTTGGTGCATTGACTAATTACCCAGGTTTCCCGTTAATCCACGCTTTTAAGACCAGAGAGAGGTGAAGACAAGACACTACGTGATCAACAGAAGGTCTTCGAAACATCCTAAATGTGACTAAATAACTAACCATCACGCCGTTTCCGGAGGGGCAGGCAGAATAGATGGACCGCCAAACAACTCGATCTTTTCTCACACTCATTGCTTCATTCACATTCATACATCGTCCCATATTTACCTTTCTGTTATTCTGACTCTTGACATGCCCGAATCAAGTATTTGGTTTACTTAATCGTGTCATCCTTCCTCGGGTATTCCCGACTTCTTCTACCATTTACTTTCGCGTCATTTGTTCTCCTTGCACTCCTTTCTCCGTTCATTCTCTTTACGTGCCCAAAATCATCAGAGCGTTTCTTTCGGGTTACATCAGCGTTACATTCTTTGCGAATCTCCACATTTCACAAACTTGGTTTGATCACACATACGCCTCAGGGATCTCATTTAGACAGTATTCAGTCTACTTCCATCCTTCCTCCGCCAGTTCCATGCCTTGCTGCAAAACATCAGGATGTGTAACCAGCCTAAGTTCATTGAAACAATGTAAGATATTCAAATCAAACGACGAGAACAGTAATAATAATTGGATAGTTTATACTGCGCCGTTTTTTATATTTATTGTTTTTGTGTAAAAATTCGTAGAACTCCATTTAATTTTTTTTTAAATCAAATTAAATAATATTATTATTAAGTTCTGCAAGTATTTTTTGGTTTTTGTTATTGTTACAGCTGTTTCGGCTTTCAAGGCCATTTTCAACCTGTGGTTATAACCACGTTTAGACGACTTATTAATATGAAAAAAAAAAAACGCCGCTTTTTGTAAAAATCACATCAAGGGCACTGATTCTGTAGGCAACATTTTTAAGAATTGTTCGCATTCTAAATAAATTCAAGTAGTATCTAAGTATCTAAAAAAAGATTATTTTAATCCCAACTACATAATATTATAAATGCTAAAGTGCGTTTGTTTGTTTGTTGCGTTTGTTTCTTGTTTGTTGTTTCTTTCTCGTCGCAACGGAGCGACCGATCGACGTGATTTGTTACATATGGATAATTGGAGGACTTGGGAAGTAAACAAACTACTTTTCATCCCGGCAAAATATTTGGTTCCCATGGAAAAATACTTTTCACAGTAATTTCTCCCTTTTATAGTTACATATATTATGTCACCGTACAAGAGTTCCAACTGCCCGGAGTCAGTTGATCTTTGGCTATGGCATCACCGATATGAGGAAAGTTATGAAGTATTGGTTTTCAGGTGTGGGTGGTTTTCTAAGACCCCATATGCCATTTAAAGCGACGTTTCGGCTCTACATAAACGACGATTCTCGTGCGGACGATAATGTGAGTATCTAGCATGTAATGTATATTTTCAATAATAAACATAATATTACAATTATAAATTACAAAATCAATGCTTTTACGACTAGCCTAGCTAACCTATTGGAAAATGAAATGATTTTTAAGTAATTAATGCCAACTTCTCATTGTAGAAATAAAATCTTACACCACTGAAAAACCTTCTAGAACATTAATAACCACATAAATAAATTTAAAAAGTAAATCAAACCATTTCAAATCGTAAACACAGCCCGAGAGTTCGCTTTCAGGAAACAGTGCAGTGTGGAGAAGCTCAAAAACACAGCCTTTGTAAAATCACTGCAATGATTTTAAATGTTTCTTGACCATTTTCGACATTAAAACCAATAAATTGGTTTCACCCTTCAATACATTGTAAATACTGAAATTTAATTTGTCAAGTTCGATAACTGCAGAACCCTGAATAACACTAATATTATGTGAGGTCATTTCTTTAATTCGAGCTTTTATTTTTTCATGGAGAGAGCGGCGGTTCTTGAAGTTCAAAGACAAAGATTCACCATTTTTAAAATACTTTTATGAGCCTACTTTACGATGAACTTTTAAACAATAGGTCATAAATATTATGACAATTATTCTTGTTATTCGCACGCAACCCTGTTGACACATTTAAAATTTCTCATAACCTGTTTTAATGCATAACAATTATTTTTCGTGCTTGGCGTTTATGAAATCATCAATTAATTATTTAATGCACTGGGTTTTTAATTAAACTGTTTTTGTTTCCTTCTTAATAAAGCCAAATAAGACGAAAAAGATTCAAATGATTCATATACGTAATCAGTATACAACATAAAATACAAGAATTATTGAAGTAATTAAAGTTGACGGGGATTGACAAAGAAAATGCGGAAATATTGAAGGCAAAGATATTGTTGTCATTAATTATTACAACACTTTCAGTTTTTTTCTGTTACCAAGCAGACAATGCTTTCCGTAAATCACTCTATTGGCAGTGGCCATGAATTCATTGAAAAAAGAACCGGTTGATATCAGTTCGAAACAAACATTTCTTTCAGACGAGAAAAAATGGAGAATCGGGTTAAGGTTGCGGCGGAAAACGGGACGAGGTATTTTTTAAACAAACGATAACATAATACATTCAAACAAGGGCGTGGAGCTTTGCAAAAACACGTGGAGAAATATAAATAAAGATTACAGATTTCAGCGTTATCTTCCATATCTAATGACAGTGCAATGATGGAAGGACAACCTAAGGCGGACGAACCAATTTTGGCTCCTGCCTAAATGTACACATATTTTTATTGGGTGGCTTGGAGGAATAATAACCCAAAGCCAGCAATAATAATACAAGCTTGATTTGATAAGACAAAAAAAAATCGCTTGCGCCTGTTGGTGGGCAATATTACTAACTAGTATGCTATAGATTTAGTGTCCACCTGCTTCTTGTAAGGCGTTTCTTATTGAAACTAATTCCGCAACGACAGCCGAGTTTTAAAAAAATGATATTACGGCGACATCTTCATGGATAATGGCGAAGTTATTGATCAAAACGGGAGTATTTCAAAATGTAGTTTAGGGTCGCGTCCACAGAATATTACGGTGAAGGTAAAAAAGAGTGTGTATTGTGCGAGTGGAATAGAAAATAAGATTCACAATACGCGAAAAACATAATCTAATTTAAATGAATTGGTTGGAAGAAATTTTCACTGTGCAATAAGCCAACTTTATAATAAAAACGAAGATCTAAGATTAATTTATACTTCATACCTTTTTACTGGCATAACAGTTTTTGAAATGGATGAAGTTGATACCCGCCGTGAGTATCGAACTAGGCTCGGTTGACTGCTAGTCGAACCTCGAGGAATAAAGAAAATTGTTTTAAATGCTTCTGGTTTTGGTTCGACATATTTATTAAACTTTTTCACCCCCGTGACCAAGATGGAAACCGACGTTACTCAGCTGTTTTAATTGTAGCACCCAATTACACAGTGGAGAATTGTGATAGATTTTTTTGTTGTTTTTAAATTGAACAAAATTATATCATTGGGCAAAAAAATCAGATCTACATTTTTACCCCAAAATTGTTTAGGGTAATGTAATAAATAATTAAAAATGTTTCTATTACACCATTACATACCAATGTTTTTTTCATTTAAAATAAAATTCTACGTAAATTATAAAAACTAACAGCCATACTAAAAAAAAACATCGCTTCATAACTGTTACACGCTGTTTTTGTTTCGCATTGTATAAAGACTGTAAAAGTTTAGATTCGAATTGGTACTAATAAAAAATATCTTTAACTGGGTTCCAAAAGAACTGGCAACGTCGCATTTTAGCAGACTGACATGTGAAATTCCCTTCTTGAAAAAATGAGGTTATTTCAGACATTTTATTTTTAATTGACTGTTACCGCATGAATTTATGAACCGTTTTAGTGCTAATCAATTTTTGCAAAAATAAATGTAAATTGCTATACACATATTGATTAATTTAGAAGAAAAAATAATGGTGTCAAATAAAACACCCTAATTTAGACAAATATCAATCAATTTTACTAATTCTTTTTGCATTATAAAGAAATGTTTATTGATATGAATATGAAAAAATAAACATAAAATATAAATTTTATTGCATTTTATTTCTTTTTGAAAATAAAAAATCTAAAAAAAATAGCTCAACAATTATGTTTTGCCGCACAAATAGCATTTAGGCCTTTCCTACAGCGAACGCAAATAAGGCGGGATCGCTTTATCCCACTCCCTCTGTTGCTACACACCGCGCACTGGCGTAAGTTACTTCGCAGTAATTTTTCCAGGGCTAATTTTTTGTTTGATGAAGATGGTTGTGTTGACACGCTATTTCTATGATTCATCCACTCCTTTTCAAGATCCTCAATAATTTTCTATGTGAATTGGAGCCGGGTCATTTTATTCTCGGTAGTGTTGGAAACATACAAAATATAAGAGTTGAGCACCATTCTTCCAAAAATGTTGAATACTACTTTTTACCAATATTTTAGGGTTCTTCGCTCGTCCAAATACACATACTACATTTTGTCGGATTCGTCCACACCTCCCATGTATTTGTTGTAGTCATCAATCAATATCATGCTTGGTTTCACCTTTTCGTATTCAAAATTCCCTTTCTTTTTTTGTTTCTCAAATGAACACATCAAAACATTTTCATGTGCTAGCTTTCACGTTCGAAATAATAGCATGTGACATGGTTATTTTGTTTAAATAATATAAAAAACAGAAAAAAGTTATTTTTAAATGTATAAGAATACTCTCTTTACAAATTATGCGCGAGGTTAGCGTACGTCCACTCCCGCAGAGCACCAAAAACACACTGGACATAAATAAAGCAATCACACACTGGAACTCGCAGCGCTTCTGCGTCTTCTGCTTCGTAGCATTCTAATGGTTATGAATTCTAAGTGATGTTTTTTTAATAACATAAATTTTTTATATATATATATGAAGATAAATATAAATCATAGAAATCAATGTTTATACCGCGCTAACAATGAATTCAAAATCCATTTTTGTTGTTATTTTTTGGTAATTATTATTATTGTATAAATGAGTTATAAAGTGGGGTTGACAGTTTTCTCGCAGATTCCCTAAATAAAAGAAATGTGTTTTCAAAATTTCGCCTACACAATTTTTCGACATTTGGAGTAAAAATGTCTTTTTTTTCAACTTTGAAATTAAAATATTCCTATTTATAAATATAAAAGTATATTTCAAATAAAAAATTCTAAAATTCTTAAAATGGTATTGATAATAATGGAAGAAATATTTAGCACATTTAAAATACCATATTAAGAAATTTCAAGTTTATACAACAGATAAAAAACCCTCTTTGGCTGTGTAAACAATGTAGTATATATCTTTCCATGAACTATTTCATGTTAGTTTCTTTATTAGTAATGTTTTCACATAAACGGTCAGTTTATAGATTGAATAAAATTTTCACCACATTTTTTAGTAAGGCTGTGAATATTGGCGGTTCTTCCCTTAGGTAAATTGGTGTTTGACCCCCAAAATTAAAAAATAACAATAATAATTCATTATTTGCATCAAAACAACTGGTCTTATTCTTAATTTATTTAAAATGTACAGAGAAACAGCAGAGCGGCAGCGGCAGCGAGTGACGAGCTGTGACATCTGTTGTCTCTAATAGAAGCTTTCATTCAAAAGTCCACACGATTCGCTGGGTCAATTTAAATGTGAATGTCCCGACTTTGGCATCTTCTGTCCCTATGCGCCCCATAGAATAAACGAGATGGAACTATGTCTTTCGTCGAAGTAAAAATTAGGTCCCGAAAAAAGCTTAGGGACGCTTAGGTCATGGCCGTGTGGGAGACAGTACGATGAATATTAAATATTTTAAAGAAGTGACATAAACACATTTTTCATTATACACACATGTCGTGTGTGGAACATTGGTTGTTTTTCAATTGCTTCGCACCCAGTATCTTTGGAAACGGCGGACGGGCGTTTCAAAATCTTATTTTATTTACTTTAATGTTGTGCACAACTACATTAAAATGTAATCTCTCAAAAATAATTTGCCGTAAGTACATGGATTGTGTGGTTATTTCCAATTTACTATATTAACATAATATGTGTTTAGAGTCGCGGACTTACAAATTGATACAGATAATAATGTATGGGCATTTTTCACAATATTAAATACAGATTAGTCAAACATTTTTTTTTAATGACCTACCACGCCTGGATCCCTAGAGCCGCCTCTGGCTGTGAATGTTTTATGTACATATACAATAAGTTAACATAATGTTTTATTTAATGACCTACCACACCTGGATCGCTAGAGCCGCCTCTGGCTGTGAATGTTTTATGTACATATACAATAAGTTAACATAATGTTTTATTAAATGACCTACCACACCTGGATCGCTAGAGCCGCCTCTGGCTGTGAATGTTTTATGTACATATACAATAAGTTAACATGTTTTATTAAATGACCTACCACACCTGGATCCCTAGAGCCGCCTCTGGCTATGAATGTTTAATGTACATATACAATAAGTTTAACATAATGTTTTATCCTTTAAAAAGTTTTTTTTGTTTTTTTCTATTCAAAAATAATCATGCGGTCACTTATAAAGTATTGAAAGCTACACGGTGAACAAAAAGAAGTGGCGTGCAAATGTATAATAATCGCCACAATTAAGTTTTAGGTTGCAGAAAAAATATTACAACAAAAATACCTTGTTGAATAAATTACAATCCCAAAGAGTTAAATGCAAATTATGAAAATATTTTCTTAAAAAACATTAATTAGTTTTTAAAAGTAAATAACATAAATGTTACGGTGACGCTGGCGTCAACTTGTCAACCGGAAGGTTAACAAAAAAAGTTTTGAAAATGTCAAACTCACGGCACATAAAAATGTACAAGTAGTACGAGATTACTGCTTCTCTTTTAAATACTAGGAAATATAAAGATCATAGTTCATTTGCACAATAAATATGTACCATCAATACATAAGTATTTTTATTTTTTCTAAAGTAAATTTACAAATAAGGCGTACTTCATTTAAATTCTAGCTCTTTCTCTCGCTCCTCATCCTCTCCAATTTTAACATCTTATAGGCCTCTATGGCTTCCCTCTGCGACTGCTCGATCTTTTTCCTGACGTTCTGCGGGAGATCTTTCCGTTTACCCTTCAGGTCAATGACACCCTCGGTTTTCTTGGGATACGTGGTTATGTTGGCCTTTGGACTTTTAGCTTGAGGTTTGTTTTGGCCACCCTTTTCAAAAAGTTTGTTCAGTAGTAGGTCTTTTCTTGCAGGCTGGCGAGTAATACAGATAAAATATTTAATACAAAGCTCAAAACAACAAAAGGACAACGGTACAAAAAAAAACATGATTAATTTAAACCATTTAACAATAAATTTCTATGCATCGTATCATATTATACTAATTCTTTCTGTCTTTACATAGTTGATGGCAAAATACATGCCCCTTGCGCTAAGGTCTCAACATGTGAGACAGCACTGTAGTGTTTTTTACACCTACAGTATAAGTATTTCAAAAGTTGTTCTGTGCTGTAGTATCGTATGCATATGCACATGATCCCTCAATTAGTGTATTAACTCTTGGGAGTACAATACATTATGCTTGTATATTTTAAAATAAAATAAGAGAAAAAAAAATATTATTTGCGAGCAAATAACACAGCGCACCAATTTTGTGTCAACGGCCATGAAAATTAAAAAAATAAGCCAAGCCTCTATAATGTTCGTTTCATATTATTATTTTTCTTTTGTTCAATAAGAGCATAGAGACAAAATAAATTGCAGTAGTTTATAATAAATAGTAAAGTTCAATAATTGAAAATCGCATTCATTATTCTTATTTTTATGTGAAACCGCACAAGAGTCCCAACTGCTCCCAACCGTCTGTTGAAAGTGAGACTACAGCATCCCCAATTAGCGTATGTAGTGAGGCTGAAGGTAGTGGGGAGGGTAAGGAGATGGGGAGAGGAAGACGGGAAGTGCCTGGCAATTCAGATCTGGTCACCAAACATGGAAAAAAACCATTTCAAGCAATGTTTCAAATGGTGGTCTTACACCAGGGCGATGCTAAGAGTATCTTAAACCGTGAAACGTGTAGCTAATATACTACATATTATTTTAAATGATTAAATTGTGAAATAACACAAATTAATCAAATAAAATTTACTTGCACATGTTGGAATTTGAACACGCAACATCCGGCTTGCTAGTCAAAGCCTTACCCTCAATAATAATAATAGTTTGGCATTCTCAGACTATAAACATATTACCATTCGTTATTTCGGCTACTGGCATTATACCTAGCTTGAAAATTTAGGCGTATTAGATCTATCAAAAAATTTATATATAAAATTGCAAAAATCAGTCATATTAAATACATGTAGGATAACGAAAGATTTTTTAAATATTTATGTGTAGGGATCAGTAGGATTTATAGGCCCTGTTAGGAATTCTACCGAGCCGAACCCTCTGATATGAAAATATCTGGAGTCGGTGAATTATTTTCCCATTTGATCTCTGGTGAGTTGACGGGTTGTTCTTGTATTATTTTGTATTTATTTTGCTTATATAATGCACTTGCATAATGTTGATTGACTAGATGATCATTTGTGGAAAAGTGTGTGGAAGGGTTTAGTTTTTCCTATGGGGAAGATTTAACCCGGACATAAAATAATAATGACATCATTCTATCATTTCTTGATGATTACAATGCACAGTATATTATTTACAATATTCACTCAACGCTTTCTTGGGAACAAAGATGAAAACAAAAATAAAGGAAAAAAAGAGTTGGAACTAATATATTATTTATAATCCTGAGGATACATACTCTAGGGACGCCGGTAGATTTTTCAGCTTTTCTTGGCTTAACGTTCAATGTAGGCGGTTCGTGAACTATTTCTCCAAATTTGATATCATCCTTTTGCACTATGTATTGCTTGTCCAATTCCTTTTCCTGGAAAAAATAAATAGATTTACATTAGGTTTTTTTTTACATTAACTCTACACAGTAGGTGTCATATCATCTCTGGGGATGCTATGTGGGGTTTCTTTTTGAGGAGAGGAAGGAGTGAAAATGGATCTTGAAGAGACTCATGCTGAAGGAGGGAGGAAACAAGGAGGCCGGCAAATCCTTCGCCAGCCGACCTGTTGAACTCAAGAATGAGTCATAGAAGCGACCCGTTCTTTCCGAGGTTATTGATAAAATGATTGTATTCAAAATGATCGTAACCAAAATGATTGTAAGCAAAATGATCGTAACCAAATAATAGTGTCTGTGTGTAATGTCAAAGTAAAAAGATTTCTTAAAAAGACAGTTTACGATCAAATGGTAATTTACGATCAAATGCGCTTACGGTCTTTTGCGTATGATCTTTTTGCTCATGATCATTTAATTATGATCAAAACGTCGGTTACCGCAGTGTAAATGTTGTTTATTCCATTATTTTTATTTTCTAGACACAAATAGACCTATGTATATTATACCTTTTACTATTTTTGTTATATTGAACATCAAAACCGATGAGTTATAGAGTAAATCAAATTTGGTGTTGTTTATGTGAGGGGTGACAGGGCCGGTTCTTTGTTTTTGAATGTTTATTTAGATGTAAGCAATTTTTTTTCATACATCTAGTAGGAAAATATAAAAAATACAAAAAATAACAATTACATTTTAAGAGAAAAAGATAAATACACAAAATTACATTATATAAGATATCTAGGTGACTAAAATAATATTGGTGAGTATGTTCAACAATCAAAAATTATTTTTTACATATAAAGCACATGTCCTACGAAAAGTGATAAGGCTTGGGGCTTCCTTTATGATATTTGGTAGGTTATTATAAAGTTTTTGCCCTTTATAAAACGCGCTGTTTTGTGTGCATGAAAGTTTAGTTTTGGGAAGCCTAAAATCTCTGCGTCTTCTCGTAGGATAATTGTGAACATTTTCATGGTACATAATATTTCTTTGCAGATAATTTGGGAGCATATTATTTTGAAGCTTATACATCATTGTTAACATATTATATATTATATGTTGTTTGGTTGTCATCATATTTAAATTTTGTAACAGAATTTTAATTCTAGTAAAAATGTGGCCTTTTAAAATCATCCTCATCCCCCTATTTTGTATAACCTGTAGTTTATTATTTTGGGCTTCGTTACATAAGAATAAAACACTAGCACAATAATTTAAATGCGGAGTAACAATAGAATTGTAAACAATGCGCGTTCTGAGCCAAACGGCGCCTGGCGCTAGTAATACCTCATGGGCAATATATTAGGCGTTAGATATTATCAGCACCTTGGCTCCTAGACATGTTGGCGCAGAGAGCGGACTGCTTCAATTGCGCTTGCACAGGGTCGGCCCTGAGGGGTGATCTCTTAAGTTTTATTTTTATTCTTAGTTTTTTTTCACATTTTTACCAATGTATTTTTTTTAAAGTTATTGTTGTTTTTTGAGTATTTACAATAGTTCACTTAAACAAACAACTTGTAAAATATACTGTAAAAGCCCATTAAGCCGTGTAATAAATTAATCCAAAACAAGTGTTAGGGAATTTTAATGCATTCTGGTGCAGCATAAAACGATATTGACATGGACATTGTCAATTTAATATTATCAGGTCGCCAGATTAGAACTACTGAAGTTGATTAGAAAGATAAATGACCCTGCAAGCTAATTTTAAGTTAATTTATATATTTTTTTAAGAGATAGACAAACATTCCCGGATACGAATAACCCGACAATTTTTGAAAATCTCCTACTACCACCAGAGTAAGCGGAAAATGTTGCTTGTGTTGCGATGGAGGACTTAGCCAGCCGAGGAAGTAACACACGACGCCTGGGTGGGACCCAAACGCGATGCCAATCAGCCACTAACCGGTCATTTAGAAAGATAAGTGATCTTCCAAGGTTGTAAGTTCTAAATTTGATTAGAAAGAGAAATGATCCTACAAGATTGGAGGTTCTGAATTGTGATTAGAAAGATAAATTACTCTACAATAATAGCGTTGTAATCTGAATATGTGTTAATAAATTTTGATTAAGATTTTTTTGATTCTACAAACTTTATTCTGTGAAAGTATTAATCATACCTCTTTTAATTTGTCTTTCTTCAGTTTTTCTTTTTGCGTTCTTTTCTGTGACTTGGTAAGGAAAACTTCTCCCTGTTTGGCAAGGGGTCGGCGTTTTTTACCCTTTTTATGGATGAAAATAGGATACCCGTCTTCATTCATTTTCTTCTCCTGAAACAAAACAACAAAAAATCATCAGAGACTAACAATAGAGTGTAACAAACTTCAAATCCTTCCACAATATCTACGATTCCTTCACAACCATGCATCCACCAAAGTAAAATATGATTTAATTATTTTTTAAGGTTTAGGTCTTTTTGATTAACTTTCTCGGGGTGGTGGTCAACTTTTTGTCTCAAAACTTCCCGAGCTGTCCGAACATCAGAAGTGGAAGGGGTCTTGTCAAAAAGACAACCCTCGTGAACGGTGCTGTCATCAGCGTAGCAATGAATTGGTGCACATTCAACAAATCGAAAGCACAGATCCTTGTGGCACCCCAGCATTAATTTGGTCCAGAGAGGAAGAAGAGCAGTCAACTACAGTTTGGATTGTTCTTCCTTTGAGAAAGTCCGCAATCCAACTATGTAGTGTTGGATGGATCCTATACGAAGGTAACTTCCCGACAAGCGCCCGGTGCAAGGCCCTATCAAAGGCTTTGGAGATATCCAACCTGACCTGGTTTGAGTTTTTCCAAAACGTTCCAAGTACCACCCCCTCGATTATGCATCACATATCCAAGCAGATCACCACAATATCGGTTTTGTCGAAATCCATATTACAGATGGCTTAGGATGTTGTTATTCTCAAGGTATTTTTTTTTTTTTTAAAGTTTCTTTATTCTATAAAATTATTAGTTACATGCATTGAGGAATTTTTCGACCACCATGCTAGGCACATGCCCGTGTTATGGTGGTCGATTTTCTATACATTAACATAAAGATTGTGCGGGAATATAAAATAAAATAACATATTTAAAATAATGTAAATGACTATAGTAATATAAGGAAGTATGGAAGAATACAGTAGAATATAAAAATATAATAGCATAATATTAATATAATATAATAGTACAATATAATAATATATATAATAATATAATATAGTATAATAATATAGTAGTATAATAATATAATATTTTTTAGTTGTTGTAAGTGTTATTTTTAGATACATAATACAATAGTATTTTGAGGAAATCTCATTTAGGTAAATTACATATGTATTAATGAACCACATTGTAAACTGTTGATTTCCCTAAAGTAAAATAGATACATAAAAAAGAATATAAAAAGGATATAGTTATAAAATCAAACATAGTACTATAGAGTAGGCAAATGAGAAAGGATTATTTTTACTATGGAAATCTATATGTGCTTGATTAAATTGGTAGGTACATTATTTTGCAGCAGTTTTGTACAAATAAATCAAAGTTAGAAAGTTAGTTTCAAGTCCGGCGAATTACACTGAACACTGGAGTCAATTATTATTGTTACGGTGGTTTAGTCAGCTGGTAGCTAAGGTGGTACAGTAGGTACATGGAACTTGTATGCCGTAGGTACAGTGGTGCCAAACAGTTTTAAGTAGTTTATTTAAAGTTTTTAAACTTTCGGCCATTAATATTATAGTAATTATATATAGTTCTTTACAAACAAAAACTTTTATTGGTGGTATAACCTACGTTCTTTAAAGAAATACCTCAAAGAAATTCTTTAAAGAAATTTCGACCCTTTCCGGATATCCATTTTTGGACACCGGCTGCAAAGTGAGTGAGTGTACTGGATCTTTTGATGTCGTTATTTAGTGCATTGTATATTTTTGGTGCGATGTATGTGTATTGTCTTTGTGAGAAAGTGGTTTTTGTTATGGGGATTGTGCATTTTCCATGCGTTGAGTAGCGTGTATGTATATCTTTTTGAGTAGAATTTATCAAACCATTTTTCCAGATATGGATGAGAACTATCTTAATATATAGTTGACGAATGTCCAGGACTGCTAGTTTCTTGAAGAGTGGCTCTGATGGGTAAGAACGGGAACATTTGAAGATGATCCTTAACAAAAGTTTTTGAACAGTCACTAGAGGTATGTGAGCAACTTGTTATTAACCACCCTTTCCAATACCTTTAAAATTATGGAAGTGATGGCTATGGGGCGGTAATTAGAAGGATCAGAGCGGTATCCCTTCTTAGGGATTGTGTGGATGATCGCCATTTTCCAATGATCTGGCACCTTTCCACTTTTGAGTGAGTTGAAATAATTTTGAGAGCACAGGAATTAATTCTGCAGAACACCTCTTAAGGACCAGGGCAGGTATTCCGTCTGGCCCGCTGGCTTTGTTGAGTGAATTTTAGGTATACATAAATTTTTGGGTTTTCTTGGATTGTTTTGGTGTAAATTATGTGTATTTCATGCACTAGTGTGCAAATTCATCAAGCTACTGCTGTACAAAAAGCCAGTAACCTCTCAGAGTTCAGGTTATCGTAAATATAATAATTACGTATTGATATGACAATTTTTTGAGTTTTAATGTCGTTTACTAAAACAACAATAAAAAAAGAAATATCATCCACAGACATACAAATTGATAGAATTGCCCTCACTTAAAATTTGGGTATCATTTCGACGAGCTGGAGGCAAGTCATGATATGACCATATTTTTGGCACCAGGAGGGTTCAAGAATGCTTTGAATAAACTATCACATCAGTTGTACGTTGACCGTAGAAGAGCGCACCTTGATAAAACCAGACCCTGCGCAGAAAAGTAAAGTTTGCTAAAGTATTTAAGTAATGGTTTTCAGCGCAATCCACTGTGAGACTCTTTTGTGCAGGATGTGAATGATTATTTTTAACCGAACCACGTAGCGTAGGGACGCTAAAAATGAGTGAGGGGGAAAATTATAACAGATTAGTAAAAGCATCTAACTAAATAGTGAAACAAAATACTTAATTTTGGAAACAAGGACAAACTTTTGTTTACTCGATTAGGGATTTATTAACAAATCACAGTAAGGGATATGGCCACACCGCGTCCCGCTCCACGCAACTCGATTTGTTTCCCTTTCCATTTATCCATCTATCACTTTGGAAGTCTATTATATCAATTCTTATTTTGCTAGTAATCTTCTAATCAATAATAAATACATAGTAAAGAAGTAAAAAAAATAGCAGCAACAACAAGTAACAAGTAAAATGATGCAATGTTTTAAATATTGTACCTCTGCGTGTAAAATTGTTATCTTTTTTAAGCTTAAATTTTCAACTTAAACTTTAAAACTGGGTTTATCTGAAGTGACCAGCCTGGTAAGCATGTTTACTGAATCTGTTTGTAAATAATTAGATAGAGCCTAGGAAGTCATATTTGTACAGAACCCTTGAGATAATTTTTATTATTATTAGGTTGTTATTTTAATTGAGCATGGTGTAATTGTGTGTCGAAGGCATAAACCTACTTTTGGTTCCAGAGCCGTTTCATTTTGGACATCATCAAAGCCCTTCTCACTCTTCAAGGACCTCATGGCGTCGTTGATCCTCATATTGAAACTCTTGTTGGATTCGCCAGCAATCTTTTTTAATTTATTAACAGGATTAGATGATGGGTTGTTGGCGGGAGCTGAAAATACAGACAAAACTTTGTGATTTTTTTAGCTGATTGAATTATGATTACAACAGAAGTAAGAGGATCATAGAATAAGAACTCATATTATTGCTGAAAATCCAGGTGTTAAATCTTTCAATTTTTCCTTGTACATGTGCGTTATTCGTCACACTGGACAGTGACTATTCATAGATGGTTCAAAAATGTTAGATTTTTGTACTTCCAATACTCATTCATGGTATTCCAATATTCACTGCAATAATGTTATTTACCGATTTTTATAATTATTTAACTTTAAAAAAAGTGCAGCGATCTTTAAATTATTCACCGAATTGAAACAAATGGGGAAAAGCTATTTTAACTTAAAGAAATACGGGCAACCTCATATCTTCAGTGAACAATTAACATAAAAATGTATCAATATAAAGTAAATACGACATACCATGCTTTTTGACGACCTTAGTTAATCCCTTTTGTGCTTTTTCCGGTTTCTTTTTTCTTTCAGGGTCTCTAATAAGACCATTTCTGTCTTTGTTTTTCCAACTCAATAGGCGAGTCAAAGTTTTTGGTACAGGTTGGTCGTCGAGATCGGTGGGAGTCTTGTTGATTTTGACTTTTAAACTAAAGTTGTAAAAAATATTGTGATTAAAGAAAGTGGTATGTTTAATGGGAAGCGTTGTGTTTGTCATTAGTTCACGTAGTTCTGCAGGATCATGAAGAAAGAACAGTAATAATACTCAGAGGTTATGATTCGTAAATAGCATAGTGTAAGTCGATTCTTTATTAAAATACCTGGCTAATCTTTTAGCATGTTGTGCATAAGGGTCCTTGATACCCCTATGTTTTTTTCCGGGTATTTTTCGCCCCATTTTGTAATTAATATAAACAGAGTCAAAAACAAAATAAGAACTGTCAAACTACCACGTTAAATGATCACTAGTGTTGCCACACAAAACTATTTTTTGCTGGCAATAGCCAATAATAGCTTAATAAAGCCTAATGGATCATTCACACTTCTATGAATAATATCTGTAATTTTTTAAATATCATCGTTTGTTCTTTCGATTTGAAAGTGAGTGTTTTAAATTAATTACAGACGCTTAAAGCCTGTGACAGACCACGCTATAAGCGCGCTATATTTTCGTGACATCGCTCAACATACATTCCCAGTGGTAGTGTATGGCGAGCGATATGCTGAAATAGACCAAGTCATGAGCGTATAACGTAATGTGTCGTCTACATGAAACATAGGACAATTCCCTTACCTGGATTATTACAGCTCATGGTTTTCAGGAAGTTAATATAAATTAAGATTTGAGAGAACATTATTAATTTAACCTAATAACCTAGATGCTGCACAATGAATTAAAAAATATATTATTTTTAATATGGTAACATTTTGACAAGCTGAAAACTAACTTTTCCCGACTTTATTATCTGAATGTTGCCTTGCCGCTTATGCGTTGGTATGATTGGCCTCCGAGTGTAGCCGCAAGGCATTAAAGTTGTGTGTGTTTACAAATACAGTCAAATACATATCCAAAAGAAAACATAATAAGCAGCCGTATACGTACACGGTGTACATAACAAGTCTGCGGGAGTGTGAGTTATGTTTTGACACAAGAGAATATCCGTTTCCTATTCGTCAGCTGTTCGTTCGATAGGCTCGCAGGCAGTCGCAAAGCGAAGTTCGCAACATCAAGGTCGTCCTTTGTGTCAAATATTCTTTAATTTCTGCCCGAGTGTTTGGAAAAGTGTATAATACTCTCAAGTGTCTGTGATATAATATAGTGTTGTAAATATAGTTTTAAAAGTCAATGTGGTAAACACAGTGTCCAAAAACGTTATTAAATCGTCCTAATGAACCTAGCCAGCCAATCCTCTGAGGGCGCAAATGCAGGAGGGTGTTTTGTAAATTTTAATCAAGATTGCACGTAAGTCTACCAAAACTTCATTTAGTATCATCATATTCACGTATCTTTGTTCGCCTTTCGCAACTAGGACATCGCGACTTGCAAAACAAAGGTTTTTTTTTTAATTATGCATGAACAATAATACAAAAGATTTATGTTTAATTATATCGTAAATAGTAGCGAGTATATCAAGAAACAACGTAATTGCTAGTCGTTTTTCTTAATCAAATACTGCTAAAAAAACTAGTTTTCCCCTACTTGTCACTTGGACGTTTACCTATATTAGTAAACAAAGATGGCGGCGTCAAGATTTTTTGTTATTATTTACGTTTTCTCAATCCAAAGGCCAGTGTTTATTTTCAGTGCCTACTTTCATCGGATCGGGCAGTTGTTTGCGCTCCTGAAAAATAAGTTTCCATCGTTTTATTGAGGACATTATTGTTTAGTTGAGCTAATCTGACGCAATCTCTTCCCAATCAATTCGCACGGTTTTTGTGACGTAAACGCGCCCAGACGTCAAGGCTAGGCTAGCTCGGAGATTTCGATAATATATTTTTTATTATTGTCGTAACACAACAAAAATAAAACCTCGTTTAATTTCGTCGATTTTATGCCTACTATGGCTTGAGACAAGCCTTTTATTCCCGATTGGACCGTTTTTGTTAAACTTTATATTTACATTGACTTTAAAATATTTCTTGTTTACCTTTCGGGTTGTTTTGTCAGGGTTTATTATTTTGTCAGGTTGGATTCTGGAGGATAATTTTTTCAATCGTCAATGGTTAGAAGATATAACTTTTGTTATATTGAGTATTTATTGTAAATACAAATCCATAATTAAATTTAGAATTCACTTAGACAAAGTTATTATTTATCAGTTGATTTTGCAGTTTTTATACTGAATTTCATTTTATTACGGTTCTGCTGTTCAAATCATTGAGGTATAATTTCATCGCGCCGATAAAATTATGTTTCCGTTCATTTTTTCCCAATATCTTTTTAAGGAACCCAAAAAGGCACTGCCTATGTGTGGATAATATAAAAATACATATAAAATCAGAATAGAAATAAACTTTTTAAACAAAATAAAATACAACATCAAGCAAGTTATAATGAAAATTTTGTAGTATAATAATGTAATATTCTTGTTTAAAACTCAATTAGTGAAAAATGAAACACGAAAGTTTTTAGTGTTTTTTTTTTGCATTTTCTGATGACCATATTTCAGTTGTTTTATAATTTACGTTCGCCAACTTGCTATCGGGTACATCCTGACATCCCAATCCGACTCAAAACATTGTAAGTAGGTATACTGAAAGACCGACCGTTAAATCTGTAAATAACGATAAAAAATACTTGCTCACTAATTCCCCATATTACCTACAAGATTTCAAAATGTCAACGATTCAGTATTATTCTTATTTTAAATACTTATTTCTATATTGATCAAAAGATAATGTCATCGATTCAACATTGTTCTTATTTTAAATACCTATTCCTATATTGCTTACAAGATTTCATAGAGCCATCGATTCAGCATTATTCTTATTTTAAATATTATTCCTATATTCCTTACAAGATTTCACAATGTCATCGATTCAACATTGTTCTTATTTCAAATATCCTTCTACGACCTAGAAGATTTAATAATGACATGTCACCGATACCACATCGTTCTTATTTTGAAGATTAATACATTTTCCCATAATTCCACAACAAAGCGTAATCTGTACACAATTGGGTATGATTTGAGATTTTCACGGCTAAAAGTATTATAGTGATTTGTTTTTGGGGTATTATGCCGTGTTGCGCTAACTCCTTCTTTAGCCAACGTTTCGGACAGGATTCCAGTGTCCATCATCAAAACAACTCTATAATACTGTACACAATTGTTACGCAAAGTGCATTCATAAGTAGTCAGATAAATAAAATTTAATACATATAATTTATGCTAATCTAATTACCACATAATATTATAGGAAATTCGTATGCAAGCTCTGCAACATTAAAAATTACCTTCACCATATTACGTACACGTGGATTTTCTTTGTTTATATTATCGATCAGATGGGAAAACTGAATGGCATATTATTATTAAAAAAATTACATTGTAAGCATGTAGTTAGGTACTTCTAATTATTGTTATCAGTTATTAATTATAATCATAATAAGATAAAACAGTAACGGTATAATGTAAATTAAATACAATTGAAGAATACTAACTAATGAATGAATACTTACAAATCTAAACGAAACAGAACAAGCTTTAGAAAAAAGTAAACAGTCACAACTAGGAATGGAAAGCGTTATACCACGTTACGTTTTAACCACTTTACCTTTGGGACCTAGTTATTAAACGTCATATTTCAAATGCACGATTAACAATGTTATTTGCAACTATTTCTTCCCACATTTTTGGCAGCTAAATTAATTATTCATATACTAGGCAGGTATTATATCTAATCACCTTTATTTTTTTAACTTTACAATCACTCTAGAGCCATAAACAACATAGACCTAGAATATAACCATATTATAACGTCACTCCTTCTGATTCTCGCTTTATTCGTTTTTATTTCGCATGACGTCAACTCTTCGTTGTTAAATATCATCAGCTTCCCAACTTTATAATAAAATAAATAACCATAACAGCACGAAATAATGATACATCGCTGTATGTCTCGAGGGCACCCTGAAAAGATGAATCGAATGTCTCAGTTCGGAAATTGCGTTCGAATTTCAAATTATAATTGGTTGAATTTTTCTTTTATATATTCAATAATATAATTGAATATATAAAAAGGAAACATTCAAATTGAGTTTTAAAAATTAAACTTTAATAACTGGTTGGTTCGAATTCCTGCTAAAATGCGAATTAAATACAGTTTTCACAAAATGAAAAAAGTCTCCTGGTTTTTTAACATGTTTTAAAACTGGGACACATACAATAATAATCATCGAATTGATTGGAAAAAATCCCATTAATATTAAACTTTTTTGACTGTCAGATCTTTTTTTTTGGATATATAAATGTAGCACAAGATTGTTGGAAGCACGAATTCTTTACTCCAATCAAACACTATTCATGATGGATAACATCCTTTCACAAGGAACCAAACACTTCATAACGCTTCGATTCAGTATGAGCTTTCTTTTTTATCTCAATCCTTTTTTTTCCTTGTCCCAAAATTTAATTTAAAAAGTACACATTGAAATGGCTTTCGCTGTGTTCAGTGACCAGATTTGATTTCAGGTTTTTCCCAACCTTCTCTGTCATTAAACCGGGGCAATAAAAAAATGAGACTGTAAATTTACCAATTCCTAATCAAACGGGACCTATTGTAAATCTACCAATTCCTGATCGAACGGGATGTTTTGTAGACCAACTAATTCATTAATCAAATGGGATGTAATCCAACCAATTCATTTAAACAAGATGTATTGTAAATCTAAAAAGTTGTGACCAAACGGTGCGTGTTGTAAATCTACCAATTCGTGATCAACCGGGACATAGATATTGTAATTAATTTACTAATTCCTGATCAAGCGGGGTGTATTGTAAATCTACAAATTCCTTACAAACGGGTCGTATTGTAAATCTACCAAAACCTGGCAAAATAATAATAATTCTTATATGCTTGCCAACAACTAGCGTTGTTTTTCGTCAGGTAAACGAATCAATAAATCAATATGTTTGTCCAATAATATATTGTTAGTGCATACACTGCAGCCGCAGTGTCTAAGGCTGCAGCAATAGCGGCCATATGTTCCGATGATGCGTGACTCGTTCTGCCATTATTATAATAATTGCATTACCTCGGCTCGCCTCCAACACTGCGCTGCGCATGCGGTATTATTGTATTATCGCACTAACTTGTGACAGGTGTACGTCACTACACGGGCCGATCTGCACTCAATAGTCTCGATACTCGACACATCCACAGCTGAGAGGAATTTTATTCAAGATTGAAGAAAATGTTGATTAATTCTTGATGACTTGATTCTTTCATTCGATACGCAATATACAATATTATTTGCAACATATATTGCAACATTGCAAAATATTGGTTATATTATTATTTTATATTCTCTTCGCTAACCGTATGGTGTTTTAGTTTGTCTTGATTCTTGAGACAACGTTCGGACAGTCCTGATAAAGGACACTGTAAAGTTCTCCGAATACAGACCCAAAAGCCAAAGGACATAACAAAAACTTATTATTATTTTTTAATGATAAACTAATGTTAATAAGACAAAAATTTTATGCATAGCACAAAGGATAGTAAATTATTATAAGCAATAATTAGTCAATAAAATATCAATACAAATTTTCAATTTGTATTGATATTACAGGCGACTATGTGCTATGCATAAAAACCTTGTCTTATAAATATTAGTTTATGATAAAATAATAATATTTGACAAGTCAAAATATTTCACCAACAAATGTAGATATAATATGTCTCGACGCCATCTAGTGGGAAATTTAGCACTAACAAAGCCTTTCCTACAAAAATCGAGTTGGTTAATCAGGTGAAAAAATATATAATAAGCAGTAATTTAATATATATTGTGTAAAAAGACAAATGATAATCATGCTCAGTAATAAATTAGTAATTAATTACAATATTGAAAACTTCATCTCTTTTGTCCCTATTGTTTTAAGTCTCGCGATATGCGCAAGATAAGGAAATGAAACCCTTGCAACACGTTGCAAGATCAGTTCAAAAAACAATTATTATTGTGGCTCTAATCAGTAAATCCTCATTGGAGGAACAAACAGTAGAATTCTTCTCCGATGCTTTGTGTTTAATTAATTGAGGTTTTATCACACTCAATGATAACAAATGCCGTTGCATAATTGTGTAAATGAAACAATGTTTTTTTTTAAATCACCTGTCAACAAATGAGTATTTGCATCCTCACTGACGATTCGTGATACACTTTCTTTCCGTCCTTCTTAGTTTTCGTAATGTTTTTGTGTCAGGTGTCTTTCTGTCTTATTAAAAAATACTCTTATTGGTAATAGTTTTCCTCATTTACGTGTCTTTTCACAGTTGTTACATACAGTCCATACATACCGTTTCGTAACTGGGATAAACTAAAATAGATTTTGAATAAAATTTTAAGCCAACTTCTTTGTACGGGTGAAGAAACGAGAATGCTAAGAAGGAATTAAAAACAACTGCGAATCTTTGTCTAGCCCCTGAGAGCTACTAAAAGTCTTGCCATTGTTTCCGTGCTAAAATGGAGATGTTTTTTAGTCGTTTTTACTGGCTCTAAAAACACGCAAGGTGCTTTTTTTATTCTCAGTGTGAACAAGGGCAAAACTGTTAATGTACTTTTTTACAGAGTGACTAGTGGTTGATGCGAAATGTTCGAGCACCGCTCACAAGCAAGCAAGTTAATTCGATCAATTTTCTACAGGTTTTGTAAGACAGTAGCATCTAAAAATATAGGACAGGTCAATCGGTGAACCATCGAAGGGTTAAGATAAAAGGGTAAATGACCCCGCTGACCAATCCTTCATTCCCCACAATCGTAAGGGACTATTTGTATATAATCTAGCGAAGTTAGGGATATTTGGCAGAGCTTTGTATCAAACCTAGAGTGGAGACAAGTATCCATAATTGCTCCAAATGTCAAATATCATTACAATCATTTTTTAGTTTGATAGATTTCTGCAACTAAATATAACAATCATAATTGAGATGCTTAATTCTTTCTTTTAATTTTTTATCGATCTCATATTTCAATAAGCATTACCAACTTTGTCCTTAATTATTTTCCATATTTTTAATGGGCTGTCATCTTTGGAATTATTGCAAAGTTCTTACCAGAGCAACCTAAAAAATCTTTGATTTACATCCTAAAAAACACCATATTTTAAGAAAAGGTCCCAGTGGGGACCGTGTGGTCTGCTCGAAAAGGGCAGTAAAAGGTGGCAGACGGGAAACCAGTGAGTACTGTGACACGTGTCCTAACAAGCCACGTATGCATTTGGGCGACTGCTTTCTAATACCACACGTTAAAATTTATAAAGATTAGAATATGCAAATTTTTCTTTTATTAACAATCTTATATGATAATAAATAATTATTTAATTCTTAACATAACTACATCATTTTATTTACTGCCTTATCAAAAAACATTACACTCTATGAATTTGCTGGTATACCATATAAAACAAATAATTTGGAATACAGGAGGTTAACCTATTGAAATTTGTACACCTCATTTAATCAATGAGAGTAATCAACTCAGTGAAAATAAAATAGGACACAGAAAAAAAGATATTCTTGGCATACCTTATATTGTAGGTAATAGGCATTAAAATCGCTTGACAAACGGATTACAAGCACAAAACTGGTTTTTATTTATTTTGTAAATAATTTTATAAGAAAGCAAAAAAGTTAATCAAGTGAAACTGTCACAGATAATTAATCTTAGCTATAATAAGGTATTTTTAAAAAGTTGTTTCCTTCACGCGTTCATACATTTCTATTTAACCCCTTCAGTAATCATTTAAAAATTAAAAATGAAGAAAAAAACACATTTTTTTTATCAATGAATTTTATTTACTCAAAATATATATCCTCATATAAAAGCCATTTCGGGCCCAAAATGGGACTGAATATTGATGTTGTGGTGCATAGTGTGAAAAAAAAATTAAACATTTTATTTTTTTTATTTCACATAATAGCCGCCCTAGTATACTCGGGCGGGCGTTGATTGATTGATTGATTGAATTTGTATTCTACTCAAGGAAAACGATAGGAAACCCTTCAATTTATCTAAAGCATATTTTTGGTATTCATAATATATACCAAATCGTTATAAAGATTAATCAAAATAGTGATTTAGCATTAAGCTTCGCCTTAATATATTGGTTCAAATATTGTTACAATATACTGTCGAAATTACCCATCTGTTTATACATCTAACACATATTTTTTCTGTCCTTTTGAAATATTTTGTGTTTGTATGTAGTATTACTTTATGTTTGTGATTACTCTATGTTTGCTTCACTCAAATGTAAATTGTTAACCTCCATACAGGCTTAGTCCTATTGAGGTTGATCTTTACGAGAAACATCGTGATTTATGCATAGTGAGTTGCAACAAATATAAAAAAATCACCCTGCGTATGTTTGTGCTCACAAAACTCGAAAAGCAATCGACTGATATCGCTGAAAATGTCAAAGTTTGTTATTATTAGTGCGAGGAGTGTTTAGAGGGTGGTTTTAATGGTAGAAGAAGTCGGGGGCGCCCGAGGAATACTTAACTCAACATCTCTGCACCGGAATGAGATGCAGAGTCGAATTAAAGTCGATGTAATGTAGTTTTTTAACAGTAACATTGTGGTATACAGTAGTGTATGGTGGAAGAAGTCGGAGACGCCCGAGAAAGGTATTAGCAATAGCGAACCATTGCGGGGCCCATTAGTAAATTTACAAGTTTTAACGTACTCGGTCTCAGTACGAGACAGACTGTTTGGTATGCATTGTTTTGGCTTCTGTGAAATACATCTTCTTGGGAATATCTCAGATTCTTGGAAGTACATAGGTATTTCTAGCCTAGGTTCTTTTGTGTCTGGTTTCAATGTATCCTTACTTGTACCTTGTGTCTCAGCCAGGTAAAAATAATAGGTCATTATCCCTTTAAAGTGGGTGACTAGACTTGAACATAAAACCGATGTGCCCACCGCGATCAAGTGCCCCGTATTTTATGCCTGACACTGAAGTTATACCTCTTATTTGCCCATCTATCTGCCAGTTCTGTTGTTATCTGCGAAAAGCGGTCCACACTAGCGACTAGAACGGGGACGGCACAGCTGATTATTTCTGTAATAATGGCATGCAAGGTTAACTGGTCACCAGTCGCTACTCGCTGCTCGCTGCTATGGAACCGTACTAACACTGTCACATTAGAGTTGGGTGCGTCATATTCTCCGCGCTCAACAAAAAACAGATGGGCGTTTATGACGCGTTGTTGTCAAGTTTATTTAAATAATTGCTATTATATGCTTATGGTCCAGCTCTTCTAACTTTTATACGCTTATACAGATTGCAGGCCATTTTATGTATTGTCTTGTAATGAACGTGATTAGGTTTTAGCTAGTGAGCAATCGAATAATTGGAACAGTCATTGGTTTCAATTCAAACAGATGTTTCAAAGCTCCACAGGTAATTATTATAAGAAATGACGTTGCGACTTGAAATATGTTCGTTGACCTTGAAATTCTTCCAGTCGGCACATAACTTTTATTATCGCCCTTGTGAAAGACCGACGTTCAGAATCGAAAAGTTACTTAAAATGGTGCTAGCCACGTTTGGTGATCAGATCTGAATTGTCAGGTATCCTCCTACCTTTCCCCCAAGCCTCACAACATACCCAACAATTGGGTATGTTGCCATAGACCCACTGCCTTCGGGAAGTTGGAACTTTTGTGGGGTGTACAGAAAAAAATAACTTATTATCAAAATTTTGTATTTTTTCTAAGCTGTTTTTTTTAGAGCAGATGATATTGGAATCTAGAATCGAATTCTCGAATAATTGGTTAGTATTCGTACACTATTATAAGTATAAGTACACTATTTCTTACGAATTTCGATTACATTATAGGATTGAAATATAAACTACAGTTTGTGTGATGTATTCAGAATTAATGTATGCTCAAAGTGTTTTATGAAGCTGTAGTTGGTGAAGAAACTAGTCCAATTATTTTTCAATAAACATTTTTTTTTGTTGCGTGGTACTTCTGTCTCTACACATGTTAAGCCTCGCAGATTGTTTGATAGATCAGTTTGTATTAGTTTATCTAAAGGTCATGTTTGCTAACGAGAGACAATATACTCGTATCAATTAGATGGAATTAATTGTTTTGTCTAATGTCACGCTCGTAGCTACTGATAATAATTATTTCTGGCTGGGCTTTTACATTTTATTTTTTTACAAAGAACATCTAAAGAAACACATCAAAATCAAAAAAAAAAACAAAAAAAAAATAGAAGACATAATAAAACAAAACCTCTTAAACAAAAACAATGTCAAAACGAAATAAAGTGGAAACAAGACACTCCACCATGCAAGATGGAAAAATATAATACTAGGAAAATTACAAAATTTTGGTTAGATAAACAGAGCTACGTAGTTTCTATTCTATAGTTAAATTATTTTATATTTAATATTCTTCTTTCTGAAATAAATTGGGTAATGACTTGTTTATATTTGGTGAATGATGTGTTGAATATATCAACAACACCTTTATAGTCATTACCCAAATTTTGTATATTATGGTCAGAAATCGCAATTGTTGACAAAATATAACATTTAACTGCTATCGTAGCTTGAGTATTGATTATCGTGTAACAATTTGGGAGGCGGGTATGGGTACCGCCGCCCGGGAACCATTCATTGGATTACCAAAACCCTTCCCGCAGGTCACCCCGAGTGGCCCGGGTTCATCGGGTGAGGTGTGTTCAGGATGCGCTTGCTCACCAGCTGCGTGGCGTGCCAGATCGGGAGAGGTTGGTTTGGGAGACCATTTGACCTCGCCAACTGATCTGTCTTGACTCATCGCCTTGCGCCGCGGCGGGAGGGATAGATAACTCCTGGACGAGCCCTAGATTCCTACCCACCCCTCATCATTTTCCTTCCCAGCACCTCTTATCTTTCCTTTCCTTAAAAATACCCTCCACACAGCATCCCCAAAGATGATACAGGCCATGAGGAAAATTATTTTCCTCACGCCCTCCAAATGCACGAATTAAAGTGGGACTTATATAAACCAAGCCTATACCTCTGGCCTACCCCCGCAACGGTTTTATCTGTTATTTTTACCTCGGCTTGAAAAACACCCCCTAAAAAACTAATAAAATTGACTGCAATTTCAATTTTATTTTCCTCTTATCTAATGTATAAAATCCCCAGTCTTTTTTCCCTTCTTTTGTTAAATTTACCGCGTCTCCGTTTTCTCTATTTCCTCACAAACATTTATTTTTAATAGTCTTCCTTCAAACCATTTTAATTAGTGTTTTCCTCCCTGTGGTCTCATTTCTCAACTCCCCACGTTATTTACTCTAACAAGTGTATGATACGGGAAAGGTAATATTATTAGTGTAGCTCCTTTTGGTTTTATAAATTTCTCACTGAAATACCTACCTACATTTAGGCAAGTTGAATCTACTTAGGTACTTGTGGGAGATTTTTCAAAAATTGTCAGGTTGTTCGTAACCCGAGAATGTTCGTCTTTCTTAGAGAGTAAAGATCATTTTTTTAATAACCTGACAATATTTGAAAATCTATTACTACCACCGCAATAAACGGAAAATGTTGCTTGACTAAGCCAGTCGAGATGTTGAACTAACGACGCACAGTGGGCTGAAAATCGCCTTTCATAGACATAGAGACTTGAATTTTCAAGGGTATTTTTTTTGGCTAGAAATGGATTCTGCTGATCATTACTATGCTATAGAATTTAGTACGAAGCAATTGCGTGTACAAATGAAGGAGTTATCATTTTTTAAAGAAAAATTTGTATGGCACTGACATTAAAAATGAGGCTATCTCTGGAATCATAAGGTTGGCCATTCTATCCTTACACGCTGGGTGGGACACAATTGCGATGCAAACTCAGTGCCTGACCGGCCCTGTTCATTTTAGGAGTCGGAATGCTCCCGGATTATTTTTCTAGCCATTCAAAGGAGCTTAAGCAAACGTACATAATAAACTTTATTAAATTATATAATTTCGGTTGCGATGTGCAAAACATTCTAAAATTCAAAAACAAGTAATTATTATATTTTTATTACCTACTTCCACTACATATTCCACATATAAAATAGTATTTTTTAGTTCTTCTAAGTTATTTTTATTATTACTTCATGTATGATTCATACTTATGTTTCTATAAAATAGTATTTTTTAGTTCTTTTATGTCATTGTTATTATTATTTCATGTATAACTACCACAACACGGGCATTAGCCTAGTATGGTAGTTAAAAAAATGTCTAAAAATGTAACATATAAACATTTATTAAATTATAATAAAATTTAAAAAAATATATAATGAATTGATGCCGCCGTTCTTACAATACTTGGTGGTGGTAATCGGGCATTTTCGCCAAAGTTTGTACATTTGTAACTACCATGTCATGATATGTACTTCTCATTGCCTAAAATACTAATTGATGGTTAAAATGTGGATTCTTCAGTTAACATTTTCAATTACACACTTAATAAATACAAAGGATTGTTGCTGAGGCAGTTCAGTTATGTACAATAAAAAATAATAAAATAAACTGTGCAAAAGTAATACAATTACTTGTAATTTTATAAACTACTAGATGTTCCCCGCCACGCGTTGCTGTGGCTGTCTTTTGTGCAAATAGAAAACAATAGCGCCTGTTGCTCTTACATCCAACAGATAGGGCTGTTTAAAATAACCATGTTTTTACTTGTCACTGGTGACACCTATGTAATACAGGTATATAAAAACATACGCGTATTCGAATGCAACGCTGTCTCAAAATTTCAAAGCAATTGGTGAGGAACTTTCGGAGATTTAAGATTTTTAACAAACGAACATTTTTATTTAAACATATTACTATGTAAAAGCCTTAAAAATAAATATGGTCACGGAATGGAACTTAGAACGGATTCTATACCAGAAATGTTAAACGTGTTTTTTTTAAAGTTAGTAGACATTTACGTAAATACTGTATATTTTCATTATCACCCAATCAAACTTACACACCTAAAATTATTTATGTAATCAGACTTCGTTTCATTGAATGTAGAAATTGGACATTAGGGTGGTTACAAAAAATCAATGTTGGAATTTTTTGTGCTGACCCCCCTAAAAGCTGCCAATTGGCTAAAAAATGAGATTGGTGAAGTTTCAGCTCAATTGGATAAGGTTAACCCGTGCCTCATCAAGGTTGAAGTTTAAGTTTCTATAAAAACATTTTTTTTTTATAAAATACCTAACAATATTGCAAGATTTAATTACATGTGCTGTCCAGATTTTGCTTTATTTATTTCCTCAATTGGTACATAAAAAAGGGTGTAGTTAAAACTGTTTTCAAAGTAAATACAGCACAAACCAAATTGAAAATGATGGATTTACGAGAAAAGAAATGCAAAAAGGTATAAAAAACAAGAAGAAATAATGTTCAAAGTTTTATAATTTAAAATATACAAAAGAAAGCATTATGAAAGAAAGAAGTTATTCTTATTATTATTTACATTTACAATTAATTATCAGATTAAGGTGGTAATGGCTTAGATAACGTGGCTTTTGAAGAGTCAGGAAAAAAATTTCGACATTCCGATACAACTTGTAACAGAAACTGTCGTTGTTCTTCGTCTTTTAAACATGAATTGAAGTCTTGGATTAATTTTACTCCTCTTTCAGCTGTGTCATTGACAACCTTGAAACCGTTCACTATTTTTTTTGCTTTTAAATAATGTGCATTTTCACACCATATATCAGGATCCGTATTTAAAAATTCTATATCAATTTCAAAACTTTTGAAAAAATTTAGGGTTTGATGAGAAACAAAAAAATCGATATCTTTGTCCAATAAATTATTCACTTGATGGAGACAGAGTTTTGCTTTCACATGTTTGTTCTTCAATTGGAATTAATTGTAGACTTTTTACAGCCATGCTTGTTTTGACACTTTTTTCTAAATTTTCATCGAAGAAAGAAAATGCGACTTGCTCCGAATAGAGGTACTACAGATGATTTATCATTTTAGACAGTGCCTTATCTGCAAGTTCTTTATCGATTTCTCTATATTTTACAAGAGATTTTAAAAATTGTAGGTCTTGGCTGGGGGCCAAAGTGGGTTTGGAGGCGTTAAACCACGCTTTTACATAAATGTTTATTAAAAATAAACAAATGTCAGTGATAGCTTTTTTTTTCTAAATTTGTTAATGTAAATTGATCCCTGAAAAGATATATTTTGATACAATAAATGGCCTTTGCCATCCATCTAGCGTGATGAATGGCACCAGGAACTTTGAAAAAAGTATCTATTGGGGGAGTACGTCCTAACACAACTAACGAAAGTTGAATTAATTCTTTGTAATCATCCCTTGGCTGTTGGTTTTTTAATTGTTATATTTCATCTGAATTCCCTATTTTACGTCTAATATTTTTATCTTCAATAGCAGTTTTGTATTTTGTCTTGTCTAGCTTTGACCACTCAGTCTGAAAGTTTTTAAAAATATTTGAGTGGGGTCCAGTAGTTGTGCCCATTTGTAAATCAAAAACTGATTTGAGAATAATTTCTAAAATATGGTGGTGACATGCTAAATAAAGAAGATTTTTCTCTAATAATTGCTCCAACAAAACGCAGGTTCCGTTGAAGCGACCAGTATTTACCGCAGTGGTATCAAAACACATTGCCTGGATTTTCTCAACTGCCCCCCACTCTTCAACTGCTGAAAATACCTTTCAAGGGATATAACTATAAACCAGATAATAACCATTTACTTGCAATTCCTAAAAACATTTATAAAGTTGAAAAAAATGTTTGTTTTATGTTTTATTATATATTATATTATTTTATTAAATATGATGTTGTTTATTATATTGTTTAATAATGTATAATGTTCAAAGGAAACAAAAATTGATCAAAAGTGATTAAATTAAGTATTTTTTTTTGCAAAAAATCGTTTTTTCATATTTAATCTCGATGAGGCACGGGTTAACATTATCCAATTGAGCTAAAACTTTCCAAATCTTATTTTCTAGACAAATGGCAAATATTAGGGGGGTCAGGCCGGCATTAGGACGAAAATATTTTTTCACCTTATACCTTGTAACCACCCTATTGGACATGGTAACAACACACTACATTTTGTATTTCCGTATGATAGAAAAAAAGAAAAAAATACTTTTATGAAATATGGACGCCCGGTCATATATGACCCTCTAACGCTGGAGGGGTTAACTGACTAAATAAAATAAATTAATAAATTTTTGCATGTTAAAAATATATAATTTTCCAATACTCCATAGTGCGTAACAATAAAAATTGTAGGACATGACAAAAACGCAATGTGCAAACTTTGGCGAAAGTGCCCAATTGTCGGCTTTTATTTGTAGTAGGTATAGCATAAACAGATCATTGTAAAGCATGGACGTACAATTTTAAAAGCAATAATATTTAGCAAATAAATATTTTACATACATTAGTGAGTTTGCTTTTTGATACAGTTCACGTGAAAAATATTTCCACTTCCTCCTATCATGCAGATGGTATGTATGCAGAATCCTGTATTAACCAGGATTACAAGTATCGAAAGGTCACCGTTCACACGTTAAATACGCCATAAGCGGTACTGCAAATCAATATCATTGATAATGTATATCGCATTAAGGAATCCCGATGTTAACAAATATATGTAGGGAAAGGATAAGTATTCGAAGTAGACCAAAGAGCTTGCGCAGAAAAATACCACAATGGCTGCGCTGTTAACCGTAGCGAACTTTAATTTCGGCTTATTACGATCCCTTACCGTACCAGCGAAGTGGAGTATCAGGTTTGACTCCCTAAGAATTTTTGTTATCTAACCTCGTTCCGTTGTTTCTATTACCTTTGTCTAATTGTATTTGTTTGTCCCAGGTCATTGGCTGTTGGCAGTAGCGAAGGATACCGGCTGTTTTCCCTGGGCTCCGACGATGCCCTGGAAGAGATCTACTGCAGTAAGAAGGGGGAGGACACCTATCTGGTTGAACGGCTCTTCAGCAGCTCGCTGGTTGCTGTGGTCACACTCTCCGCACCTAGGTGAGTCCCGTTCCCATACAAGATTTAACATAACCTACACCTATTTCTGATATTCTTCGACTATGTGGTTACTCACTTCAAAATTCTGGTCTCCTAGTATTCTTCAACTATCTATTTCATTCGGAACAATAGAAACTTTATATCAAATAAGAAAACAGCCAGCCGTATGTTCTCATTTCGCTTTCGATCTAGGTTCACCAAACTGGGCCATGTGATTCGTTATATATTATTTTATTTAACTGTTATAATTTTGGTTATCATTATATTGACGTCGTCGCGCGGTAAGGCTCTCGACTAGCAAGTCGAATGTCGCGGGTTCAAATCCCGGTGTGCGCAAGAAAATTTTATTTGATTAATTTGTTTATTTCACAATTTATTCTTGCGACACGTTCCAGAGTGGGAGATTCTCTCAGTATCGCCCTGATGTAAGATCACCGTTCAGAATTGAAACGTTGCTTGAAATGGCTTTACTTAGTAACCTACTTGGTGGCCAGATCTGAATAGCCAAATACTCTTCCACCTTTCTCTTCCCCATCTCCTTCCCTTCCTTACTACCTTCAGCCTTGTGCGGTATTCACATAAAATTTAGGAGTGCAACGGACAGTTTCACTTCCTTAAGATCCGTCCCTGTTACCGCCTTATTTACTTTGCCTAATGTCTAGTCGAGTCGTCAAGTCCTTCTACACTATGAAAAGAGAGGATAAAATTTACACTTTATTTCATCATTCTCGTTTGTTTAGCTATTCAGTCGATTAATATTCACAACACTTTGGTTGTGTTCTCATTGTCGCCGGACTTCAGAGCTATTTGCGATTCTCGAAACAGAATCGCCTCACCACAGCTGTGCGCCCGTGCCAAAAAACCAACGACGAATAACCAAATAAAATAACGACTACTCCAACTACTGTTTCTCGTTCCCCACCTTTTTAATTCACCTTGTGTTTCTTCAATGCGATGTGAGGACATTCGCTCGACCAGTGAATTATTGGGTTTTCATAAAACACCTCTCCTTGAACTGATGTTTTTGAGCTACGGTTTGTACGTTTGCGAAAATAATTTTATCGCGTTACATCATCGTATGAAACTGTAGTAGTTTATTATATTGCCACAATTAATTATGACAGATTTATGGCTTTTGGGTCGGTAGGTATATGGTTGGATGACCACAAATAACTTGAGATTGAAAAACTATTTCGCTAATGTGGTTGCAACAGTTCGCTGCTGTAAAGGATTTGGCAAAAGACTGCTGAATTTAAAAATGTTTTTTTACATTTTTCAAAGATGTGCTGAATTTGCCGTGGATTGTGGATATATCAAAACATTGACACTTTCATTGACATATAATATATCGGAGCATTAATTTATCACTTCTGCGCGGATTTTTATCACTTCTGATGACTTTATCTCACTTTTTAAAAGTGTTCTGACTCGTCATGGGACCCGGATATTAACGTAAAGTAAAAGTGTTTCCCAACATTTCCAAAAGAATTTTTTATACTGAGCAACACATCGTAAAATAAGTTTCTTAGGTTATCCTAGTTTAATCAATCTGTTCCAATACAATATCATGTTATATTTAATAGCTGTTAGCTGTCATATTGGGTGACACTGTTGCTAAACCCTGACCGCAGGCGATAACAAATGCAGGTCGCAAAACAAACATTTGTTAGATATAATAGTTTCACGTTTCTTAAAAACTTTTTAGTCTGAATTCTTTTTTTCTGGGTAAAAACGAAGCCTTCTACCCTTCTTCGAACCTCTTTGCCCTTTTGACTCCAATAAAATCCGTAACACACATTCTTCCTTTTTGCATTTCACAACCTGCTTTCGCTCTTCGTGTGATTATTTTTGAACTAGCTGTTCTTCGCCACGCATTGCTGTGGCTTAGCCTATCTGTGCAGACAGATGAAAAATAGCGCATGATGTTTTTACATGTTAGATATTTTATAAAATATTTTTTTTCTATCATGCGGAAATACATATTGTAATGTGTTTTTGTTATGTTCTATTTCTACATTCGATGAAACAAAGTCTGATTACGTAATTAATTGGTGTGTCCAGACAGACAGACTGAGCCATAGCAACGCCTGGCGGGGAACAGCTAGTAGTTTATAAACAAATTATTTTATTATTTTTTGTTGTACATATTAGTATTTCGGGCAGTGAGAAGTACATAATATTATAGGAGTTAAACATGTACAAACTTTGGCGAAAATGTCCGATTACACCACCAAGTATTGTAAAAACGGCGGCATGAATTCATTATTATATAGTGTAGGTAGGTACTGAAAATGACTTGTTTTTTTTAATTTTAGAATGTTTGGCATGTCACAACCGAAATTATATCATTTTAATGTTTATTATGTATGTTTGCCCATGATGAGCGCTTTTATTAGCTAGAAAAAGAATCCTGGAGCTTTCCGACGCTAAACATGTAGCTGACATTGCGCTGTTTTTCGAAAAAGCATGTTTGTCCAACAGGTGGCGCTGTTTTTTAAAATAAGGACGTTTGTCCTAAAGGTGGCGAGGTTTCTTAAAAAATGCACCTTTTACCTGTCACAGGTAACATAGGTACATCAAAACACACGCGTATTCGAATGCAACATTGTGTAAAACTTTCAAAGCAATCGGTGAAGCACTTTCGGAGATTTATGATTTTGAACAAACGAACGCATTTATTTATATAGATAGTTATATATATTATTATATTCTTTGTTGTTTTTTTATGTTAACTAATATTATTTGGCAATTAAGTAAATAAATATTACCCATTGAATAAATTATACTAAATTGTTATTGACTTATTGTTTCAAAATGAAAGTGGGTTGTTAGGGAAGTACTGAAGCTAAAATCCTCATTGTAACTTGCACCACTTTCAACCACATTTCAACAGATAAGATCCCGTATAATAATATTCGAACAAAATGTAAACAATAACAAGGATTTTTGCATAAAAGCACTTATTGTGGACATAATAAGTACGCACGTCAGATTACGTACGACTTTCAAGGCTGCCGATACCAGCTTTAGGAGGAAGCGTAGCATAATATCAAACTCCATAACTTCCGCCCTGAACGAAATAAACATTAAAAACCTGATATTCGACCTTCAAACAACGACTTGACCAGTACAAGTACACGAGCGTATGAGGACTATCGCGATTAAATTTTAACATACATTTACATATTATTATATTTCTTTGTTTCGGCTGCCAACAGAATTGTTTTCAAGATCAAGGATTGGTTTTGACGTCAGAGGCCGAATCCATTATCGCAATGTGCTTATGGAATGGGAAAGCTTGTTGCATAAACCAACTTTTAATGTGGCAATAGCTATTATTAGGTAGTCCTGCTGTGAATTTCTCACAGATTAATGGGGTACTTTTTGATGATTTTTTTATAGTTCAAAAGAACAAGTCAAGAAGAAGTCATAATGCTGCTTATACATTTTCGAACCGAAACGCGAGCCGAGCCTCGAATTATGGGAAAGGAACGATGCAACCGCAAGCGGTGTTTCGCGCCATTTGCTGTTGTTTCGTTCCTTTCTCGAGGCTCGGCTCGCGTTTCGGTTCGTAAATGTATCCATACTTTATATCTATATTGAGTTTTGTATGTAACTTTCCTTCATAAATCCTACTGGTTTGAGTGTATTTATATTTAGTCTTCTTACTGGTAAAATAATCGGAATATCGCTCCGTTTCATTATCTTAGTAAACTTACCCGATAAAGTATACCCGATTTCGTTTGCATTATAAGAATTAAGTAATATAGCTGGGGAAAATAATAGTTGGTTCTTAAGCCCCCGCATACCCATTTCTACCCATTTTTAAACAATGTTTTTTTTTTATTTTTTTATTATTTTAATATAGATCATAGTTACATTAATACATACATTTTTTTGCTAAATATAATATTTAGGTACATAATTGGTCATGTATACCTTATCAGAAAAGAGGAGCTCTTGTGCCTGATAAGGGAGCCACGATTCTTACTTCAGTGATTCAATGTTATGTGTAAAATATAAATATAATATAGGTATCCATATATTTTTTTTAATATAAGTTTTTTTTGAAAAAAAGTTTGATTTTATTGATTTGTTCTTGTTGGTTCGTAATACAGCGCAATTCGGAAGGGAGATTATTGTAGTTTTTTATGGCTTGGTAAATATAATGGTTTTGCATTTGAGTTGTTTTAAAGATTGGCGTAATAAATTGATTTCCATTTCTCATCAGTTTGTAAAATTCTTGATATTCTGTGTTATTTTTTTCTTTACACATTTTTATAATCGAAGTTTGCTTAAATATATCATCAATATTTGGTACTGGAAACATTTTAAAAAGCAATTTTGTTGGGAAAGTAGAGTTTTTTTTAAGTATTACCTTTATAATAATTTTTTGCGAGACTTTTACTGAGTTTAGGTTGTTTTTATAAGATCCTCCCCAACCTATGATTCCGTAAATAAGCAGGGAGTGGACAAGAGCATAATATACATTTTTTAGTATTTTCACATTTAAAATATTTCTTAACCTAACAAATATATATATACATTTCCTTATTCTCTTTACTAACTCCGTAATATGGCTTTTCCATTTCAAATTTTCATCGATGATCACACCAAGATATTTAATTTCAGAAGAAGAGTTGATTACAGTACAAATAGGATTAAGTAGTTTACAGTTGACATTGTCACAATTTTCATCATGGATTATGATATTTACTTTGTGTTTAGGTATTTTTTGTAGTGAAAATAATACATATGTTGTTTTTTTGGCATTAAGTGTGAGTAGGTTATTATCAAACCATGATTTTAAGATATTAATACATTCATTTGCAAGTTTGTTAACTAGTTCCCATGTTTGACCTTTTATTAATAAAACAGTATCATCAGCATAAGAGATTAATTCACCTTTGATTTTCTGTTGGAAAATGTCATTTACATACATTAGAAATAGTAATGGTCCGAGGACCGTGCCTTGAGGAATGCCAAATGTACTTGTTAGTGGTGTACTAAAGGTTTGGTTTAATTTTACAATTTGAGGTCTCTCTGTTAAGTAGCTTTCTATCCATTTAAGAGCTAAGTGGTCAATGCCATTTTCTTTTAATTTTAATATAAGTCTTTCATGGGAAATGCTGTCAAATGCTTTCTTTAAGTCAATAAAAATTCCTATACATTTATTTGATTTGTCCAGGGCACTCTGAATACTAGATGAAATTTTTGCAATGGCATCTTGGGTACTTTTTCCCTCTGTGAAACCGAATTGATTTTCATTTATAATCGAGTTTTTTTTTAAGAATGCAGTTAGTCTTTTTTTAACAATTTTTTCAAAAATTCTCGGTAACTTTAAGTTTTAAAGTTAAAAAATAAAAGTTATTGTTGAAGATAATATCTATACATTTGTAATGCCAAAACTTTATTTATTTGAAACTCCCTCGATAGAAAAAAATCGCAAAGTAAGCTCCGAAAATTTTGGCTCTATTTTAAACGAATCGTATTTTATTAAATATTTTCACCGTTTTCGCTTAATTATTTATCAAGGTAAGCGCGCTCCCTCTAACATTCGTATTTACATATCTCCCTTTCAAACCGTCTTTGAACGTTTACTACCGGGCCTTAAGTTAGAATTTGACCAGAAATGTGTTTCTTGTAAGAAAATATCACTCCTGTGCTTTTTATTCAGGAATATAAGGGAAACAGTTACTTCACGCCAATTTCGTAAAAAAACAGGAGATAGTTTAAATAATATGTTAATATTAGTACAAATCTTTAAGCAGTTCGACGTTCCAAGTTCCAAGTATACCAACGATATTCTGGTGCATCATCTTAAAAAGACAACAAGGCAACTTTACATAATCATAAAACCAGATCAAAGTTCATCATTAGTTTATTTAGCTGAGTGTAATACTACCTTTGGACAAAGAAGCTATACGAGATATACAACAACCTGACACCTAAATTAAAATAATTAATAACTGCATTAAGTCCGGCAACTCTTGGTTTAAGGAATTATCAGAAAAAGAACTGATTGAAAATATTTTTAAATACATTGTCATATAAAATACGCTACCCAAACCTTGAAGTTCAACTATAAAAGTCGCTGACAACCCTCTATCCAAACCCTAGTTCTCCTCAGCACAGGATCTCCTAGTAAAAATATAATTTATATATTTTAAACAAAATATATATAATACTAGCTGACGCGTACCCGGCGTTGCTGGGGGTCATCTTTAGGAGATAGACATATACCACCGATGACTTTTCTGTAGATCTTTTTAAGGTATATAATTGCGTCGTACATTATTTTCATGTATTTCATAAGGTTTAGCCAGCGTTAGCAATGTAAGCGTCCGAAAATATATTTTTACGACTTGATTACAAGACATCGCCTTTTCTCTACTTTCTATAAGTTTAAAATGCGTGTATTATATATATATATAAACCTTCCGGAAGGAATTCTCTAAATGTTGTATTGTTTGTGAAAACGCTATCAAAATCCGTTGCTTAGTTTAGAAGAACTAAGCGCACAAACAGACAGACGCGGATAGCGATTTAATTTTATACTATTTCTTACATAAGCTGTACCCGAGAAGCATACGAATGCAACTACAAAACACAAAATTTTCAGATGAGCCGAAAGAAATTTTTTTTTTAGTAAATCTCTCGTTATTTCCACAACTATTTTGATATTGTTTTTTTTATTATCTATCCAAATATTTGTGGAAGTTACTAGAGATTTACTAAAAAACTTAGTTTTTATTGCATTCGTATACTTCTTGGTTACAGATATACATATTCTTAAAATTTCAAAATTATCTAGAAAGTAATCGATAAAACTAAAAGTATTGTAATTCCATTTCAAACCTTTAATTAAAGTCTTTCTGTGAAATGTTTGTTTGTTTCCACCACTGAGGAGTCTCCAGAAAATAATGTGCTTTGTTTATCGCAAGTCTTCCTGTGAAATGATTGTTTATTTCCACCACTGAGGAGTCTCCAGAAAATAATGTGCTTTGTTTATCGCAAGTCTTCCTGTGAAATGTTTGTTTATTTCCACCACTGAGGAGTCTCCAGAAAATAATGTGCTTTGTTTATCGCAAGTCTTCCTGTGAAATGTTTGTTTATTTCCACCACTGAGGAGTCTCCAGAAAATAATGTGCTTTGTTTATCGCAAGTCTTCCTGTGAAATGTTTGTTTATTTCCACCACTGAGGAGTCTCCAGAAAATAATGAGCTTTGTTTATCGTAAGTTTTGTTCGGGTAATTCGTTCGCCTCTGACTCGATATTCAAGAATATTGCGATATTATATTTGAGCTCCGTACCTTCTCAAAGTGAGTCACAATCTCCTTTCAAATACACAATACTGTATCCAATGTCAAAGTTCTACATAATAAATTCTCGTTCCATGCGTATTGTGGCATAATAGGCGTTCACCTCGCCTTTGTTGAATGTATTATGCAAAACTGAAATTGGAATACTGAATGCGAGAGGTCAACTCTTTAAATGGTAACTGGGTAAGAGTGTTGAAATCAGCGTATGAGACTCCATAGTCTGATGTGAACACTCTGGAGTTTAAAATTATGGATAATCAAGGTTGTCCTTAGCACTACCAAAAGCGAATAGATCTAGTACTAGAAGTATTAGTGATTTAATCTTGCTATCATATAAAATCAAAGAAAAACTACACTAAAGTGAAGATTTCAGCTTACTTGGTAATGTTTTTATTTTACCCAACTTTTTTTCTGTGTGATACTGTTAACCCCTCAGGCGTTCGGTTTTGGGAACAGCTTACATGGTCTAATAGAAATCGCTGTATCTCCCTTACTTTCATGGCGAGAAATATGTTTTAAATGGTCTTACAAAGAGAAAACACCGCGCTTTATATATAAAATCTAGAAGTTAAAATAATTTAAATGCACACCTCATAGACTAAATACAACTAGACTAGGTGTAACCAGTGAAAAATAACACCAACTCAATTTTGTTTTGGTTCACGTGCACATTTATGAAAAGGCGCACGCATTGTGTCGCAATGCGAAATTGCAACTGTGCATTGCGTTTTACCTTTTGTTGGTCTAGAGTTAAGCTATTTTGCTTGTCAGCTATGCTGGGCAAGTTCATTTTTTCAATCACAAAAATAACCCAGTTCCAAATATTTTAGATTGTGCCTATCGCGGACTTTATTTTAGAAAATGTAATCAGCTATCTGAATAAAAAAAAATATAAGTACCTTACCGATAGATTCAAGGCAACGCATTAACAAATATCAGAAATTAATAGAATTTCACTTACGACAAGTAAATTTTCTGACGTCATCTTTCAAACTAGTCACAATTATGACGTCATGCAGTGTGTTATACGCTTTTAACGAATACATATAAACAATAGTACATGGCACGAGCTTGCCACATGATAATTATTGATGTGTTGGTTAAAATCAGGCGTTCTTACTTGATGCGCGCAAAAAACTTTAGAAGTGTTGGTTATTTTTTAGTGTTGTCTCTATTCAGGGTTGTATTAAGTCCACAATTATTTGCATGTTAAATTATATGAAAAAATCGCGTCGTTGAGTAATTTATTTTGTGTTTACTATCTTAATTACATTTTTCTTTTCATTGAAAAAATATATATTACAAAGTATTTTTATATATATATTACACTTACCTTTTTTTATTATAACTATTGCTGTAGAGGTGATGAAGGTCGTGGAAGATATGTTACATGAAAAGGAACGTTCACGTAGGCTTAAAATGTAAGTACAGGAATAAATATTTTCTATATACATTCCGATAATTATTCTTAAAATGTCTTATTTTCGCTTAGGTTTCCCCACAAACCGAGAAAAAATTGAGAAATGGATAAAAGCAATCCGGATTCAATTTTGTGAAAATAACTAGGTAATATTTATTATATATAACATTCGAAAAAATTCCCCAATTCCTCGTATATGTGCACAATCCAATACAAAATTTTACAGCATTGACATTTTTAGTAATAACCTAAAGAAATATCGATATGAAGTAATGCGTACGATCGATTATTAATATGAGAGTATGGAATGTATCGGGAGCATCTCCTATCCTCTTCCTATTTTCCTCTTCCTCTCCCCTTCCTTTAACACCAAATTAATTTCAAGATATTAAAACTTCATTTCTAATGAACTTTAACGTAAGAAACTTCTGTGGCTTGACTTCAGTTAACTTGTATATTTATATCTATCATTGTATATTATATAAAAGCTGATTGTTTCTTACAAAATATGGTAAATTAATATTTAAAAAATAAATATTTACAAATACGGAAAAAAGAGTGTTTGCTAATTTATTTAAAAAAGCGGATTGCAGGCCTTTAACGAACGAATAATGAACAGGTTTCTGGTTGAACTTTTAGTAAATTTCGAATACATTCATTATCACGATGTCGGAACAGAGTTTTTCTAATTTATTTAAAAAAGGGATTGCAGGCCCTTAACAAATGAATAAACAGGTTTCCTGTTAAATTGTTAGTAAATTTCGAATACATTAATTATCACGATATCGGAACACGTTGACCGTACCATCATCAGGAAGCCATTTATGCTCAAATCATTTTCATCCCAAACGTTTAGACTGCAATTTCCTTCAGGTCCTTTATAATCTTTGAGCATTCTGTGTGGAGGAGAGAATGTAATATACCCACAAATTAGCTATCGTTGCTTAATCTGAGAAAGGTTATTTTAATTACTGGTTGTTATTGTCTAGCTTTGATTAAGCACCATCTATATATTTCACAAAAATGGTACTACAAAAATAAACCAAATAGGCATTTCTCTGAAATCGTATGACTTTACAGCAGTTAATATACGAAATAAATTTCGGTCCGATCGGCATGCATTTGGCAAGGTTGTTGGCGCGGTTCACTCCAATCCTTGGGAAGGAAGGTAAAATCATATTTTTTTCCGTAGATATGTAAAGTTGTGCCTATAATAAAAAAAAGAAGACAAACACAATGTAAAAATGTAAAAGCTTATTTAATGGGCATAAATAAATTGATATTATTACCATGTAACCCCCACCCTCACTTGTCCCACCCCACCATATGATTTCTCCCGCTTTATTTTGTCTATTATAATTTATACATTATTAATAACTACCTAGACTAGTTTTTTATAATTCTGTCTTATAAACCTAACGAAGCGGTTAAAAACAAAATAAATTTTCATTTGATTAAAGTGTCAAGCCACAAAGTAAACGGTTTCTTTGATAATTATATACTATTTTATATAAATAATTTTGTAAATTCTTAAAACTTCTACTCAATAGTAAATATGTGTACGTTTCCCGTTTTGGTTCAATATGTAGTGTACAGAATCCAAAACTTAAAATGTGAATATAAAAATCATTTTGTGTTATTTATTAGTCCTTTACCTGATTCAGACCTGGTTAAGCAAAAAATGTTATTTGGTGACGGTTTTGTATTCAAATTACAACAACAACTCGGTAACAAAATGAACGCTGTTCCTTGGTTCCGCTTACGAGTTCGAACGTTTGTACAAGGAGTTTAAACAGAGTTGGGTTGTTAAGTTCATCTCCATATTTGTGACGTACGCTATGTGGTGTCATTTTTAAAATGGATTTAACTAGACAAGGCTAATCTAGTATAAATACATCAATGGCACACCTCCATGAATCCAAAAGTTCCGAGTGCAATTAGAGATCAATTTATGAAAGTTTGTTTATTTTAATTATTTTTACAAACAAATTCCCCGACCATCTGAGAGCGTCCTCACGAAATATAACGGTCAATATGCCAGAGGCCTAAGGATCACTAGGAAAGACAAACAATTTCCGAAGGCCATTTTCGTTTGTCTCCATGATAACTGAAGATAGACGGTGTTTTAAATGTCAGTACGTCATTGATGTACAGTACAATATGTACCCAAGACATTATGCTGTTTTTTTTATTTTCTTTTTAAATTGCTAAAAAAAATACCTCACCTACATTTAACTTTTAAGTCCTCTACTCATTTTGAGGCTACGCCCTCCTTACAAACAGTATAATTTATTTTAACCTTTTTTTTCAAGTTATGGTAGATTATTTTGACAACTAGCTAGAAGCAATACTGAAACAACGTTTTTAACTCTTTCCGGACGAATCCCGCGCAGTGCGCGTGAAGCTTGTTTAGTCAGAATAGTCGTAACCCCGCGCACTGCGCGGGACAGTATCCGGCCTGTTTGATATATTTTATAAAAAATCGTGTGTAAATTCTTCCTTAATTATGAATATATTAGGTGTGCAAAATTCTCGGAAATGTAAATTACCCAATTTAAAGACACATTTATTCGAAAATACGTGTTTCCTATTATTTGAATCTCAAATTTTGTATGTTTTTTTGACTCGTAAGGGAGTTATAAACCTATCTGTACTTAGGACGGGTTGTTTGGGAGAATTTGAACAATTCATCAACGTTCATTTTCAAGTTTTGCGAAGGTTATGTTTAGATAGTTTACCTTTTTAAGCTGTCGTACCCTTAAATTAAATATACCATTCCTAAGAGAAAGTCCAGTTACATTCAATTTTTCAATTAAGTCCTAAATTCTGTATCTAAATTTCGCCAATAAACAATTAGATAATGTTAATTAAGTGTTAATCTCAAGTGACCTACCAGGTAAGTATTGTACTGTATATTTTATCCATAAATAGTTAAGTAATAACATATATCACTGTAGAAATGTATTATAAGTTTGTACAGCGCCCTTGAGGTGATTTTGCACAAAAACGGCGCTATACAAGTCATCCAATTATTATTATTAAGATCTGTTATTATTTCAGCTTTGTGAAACAACTGACTAATAATGATATAATAACAGTAATCGAATAGAACTTTCACAGAACTAGAAAATCAACTTTGAAATTTGATGAGTTGTTCAAATTCTGTGAAACAACCCGTCCTAATAAGTCTCCAATAATCTGTATTCCAACCATTGACCGACCTCAGCGTGGTGTTTGCGTAACTTATCTCATGTTTCGTAAAGTCAATAAACTATATTATTATTGCTATTTCTAATGGGCGTTTTACAAGATTATTTATTTCGTCCAGTTTCCATACGGGTCGTCTTATATATGGAAATCCGATTAGAAAAAACATCGTGTAAAACGTCCATTAAACGAGATAAAGACCTGTTTATTGGTGTTGCGAATACGTTTATAAAGAAACTAGACTACCAACCAGTAATTATTATTGTAAATTCAATTTACCTATTATCATTAATTATTAGTATTATTACTATTAACTACAACCTTTTATATTTAATATTTGTTCTAATTTGTAAATGGTAGTGTAGACAGCCCCGATTTAATTAACCTCATTGAATTTCAGATACCTACAAGAGCTACTCGTTCTAAAATCCTGTTTAAATGTAACAATTCCAGGAATGAGCATTTCAAATACTCGCTTGTACCTACATTACATGAAGTTCGTAATAGGTAAGCAGATGTAGCGAATCTGTTGACTGCACAGAAGCTAGGTACGAAAAGTCTATAATATCATATCTTTTAAATCTGTGCAGATTGAGAATCAATAGCGTGTGTTGCATATACGTCCAACAGATGGTGCTGTTTTTAAAAAGCATGTTTTTACCTGTCGAAGGTGACGTCTGTATAATATAGGTAGATAGAAAACACACGCATATTCGAATGCAACGTTGTGTCAAAATTTCAAAGCAATTGATGACGAACTTTCAGAGATTTATGATTTGGAATAAACGAACATTTTTATTTACATTTTTATTTTATTTATATATAAAAATTAAAAGAGAAAATACAAAAGATTAAAATATCGCAGTTGGGAATTCGAGTATGCGAAATTAAAAAAACAAAAAAAAACCTTATAATAACATGCCCAGAAAAAGAAGACGCAAAAAAATTAAAAGATAAGATAAATGAAGTCGACAAAACCATAATAGCGGAGGTACTTCTGAAAACGGATCCATGCGTAATATTCAAAGGTCTTGACAAAGACTATACCGAAAAAGAATTCTTAGAAGACATCATTGAACAAAACAACGACATCAAAATGATATGTGAAAAATACCAAGACAAAGAAATATTACAAGTTAAGGCCATCATTACAAACAAAAAAACTAACAGCAAAAACTTAATACTACAAACAAATCCCGAAATGAGACTACATCTTGTTAATAAAAAAAAAAATTCATCTAGGATTCATGAGAATCTATGTAGAAGACTGCAGTCCTCTTACCCAATGTTTCCACTGTCAAAGATTTGGACACACAGCACAAAAATGCTACAATAGAATGAATAAACCAACATGCAAGCACTGTTCAGAAGATCATCCCATCTCCGAGTGTAAATCCCTGGAACTGCCACCCAAATGCGCTAACTGCAACTCAGCTAACAAGAAGAAAGAAATAAACTCCTTGAACAGTAAAATGAATGAAGTAGACCACCGAACAAACAGCGAAACATGTAAGTTCCGATCTTACATGCTTAAATTAGCCAAAGAAAGAATTAACTACGACATTGAATAAAAACCTTATAAATAATTTTGTAAAATACAACCGAAAATGCATTAAATGGATGATTTCTTAAGTAACGAATTAGAGTTAAATATTAAAATTCAAGAATATGAATGTATATGTACCGATTCGTGTAACAAAATTATTTCTAAAAACATCAATGATATAATTATTATGCACATAAACATCCGTAGCGTTCAAAAAAATTTAGATGAATTAATTCTAAAAATAAATAATTTAATTAAAAAACCGGACTTTATAGTGTTAACCGAAACATTTACGAACGCTGAGTCACCGTCTTACCACTTACCTGAGTACAACTATATTTCTACCAAAGTAGACATCAATAAAAATTCGGGAATAATAATATTTGCAAGCAATAAATTTAGTATTGTTAACATATTAGAACATCCAATACACTTAGTAAACTGCATCGAAGTACATTTCAAACTCGGCAAATCCATATACCATCTAATAGCTATCTATAGAACGCATGGCTCGAGTATTATTACATTTATTAATGACCTCAAATACATATTATTAAAATTAAAAAATAAACTTTGCTTCGTCGTAGGAGATTTTAACGTTAATATTAATGAAAAAATAGAAAATAATAACAAAAATGAATACATCAATTGTATGACTGAACAAAATTTTATATCTTGCATAAATAAAAATACTAGGGAAATAAAAGAACATACTCCATCTTGTTTAGACCACATTTGGACAAATATAAACATTAAAGATCTTCACAAAATAAAATCAATTGTTTGGAAAACTAACATAACTGATCATCACTCATGCTTACTTCTGTATAATAATAATATTAAACATAAAAAACATAATTTATTAACCAAAAAATCAACAATAGATATGACTATTCTCTCTGAAAAATTAAAAAAGGAAGATTGGAATAATGTTTTAAACAGTGATGATACTGAAATTTGTTCGACTAACTTCGAAAATATTATGTCACAACACATTAAAAATTCGACAACTGAGATAACAACACACATAAAATCAAAATTAAGATGTTTAAAACCTTGGATTACCAAAGGACTTATTATATCTATCAGAAATAAAGAAAAACTTTACAAAATAACTTTAAAAAATCCCCAAGATGAAAAAGCATATATTTTCTATAAAAAATATAAAAATAAATTAACATCTTATATTAAAAAAAGTAAAGAAGAGTATTTTAAAAATAAAATATTATCTTCAGAAAATAACCATAAACAAATGTGGAAAACTGTTAATTTCGCCATAGAAAATACAAAAAAAACACAAAACATTAAGTACATTGAACATGATAAAAAAATTATAGATGCCAATATACAGCCTAAACAATGTGCAAACATATTTAATTCCTTCTTTGCAAATGTTGGGAAAAATCTTGCGAAAAATATTCATAAGCCTTCAAACCAAGAAAACCATAAAAATAAAAATATACAGAAACGTAATATACTTTCAATGTTTGAAACAACAACAGAATGTGAAATCTCGAAAATAATAGAAAATATGAAAGGAGGTTCGTCCCCCGGTTTTGATTCTATTACGACACACATGTTAAAAACTATGAAACCTCACTTAATAAAACCTATCACTCATTTAATAAACTTAAGTTTAACAAATGGAATTTTTCCAATGAACTACAAAACCACAATAATCTCACCTATTTACAAATCTGGAGATCCACATCAAGCAACGAATTATCGCCCAATATGTCTAATTTCTAATATAGGAAAGATCTTTGAAAAAATAGTTAAAAAACAATTGGTAAATTTTCTAGATAATAATAAAATATTACACAAAAACCAGTTTGGCTTTATAAAATCACTCAGCACACAAGATGCTATTGCTAACGTAACTTCATACATTTACGAATCACTAGATAAAAGTAAAAAATGTGCGGGTATATTTATTGACCTTAGAAAGGCATTCGATAGCATATCCCATGAGATGCTATTAAAAAAATTGAATAATATCGGCATAAAAGGCAACGCGATTAAATGGATCACCGACTACTTAAAAAACCGTCCTCAATTAGTAAAAATCAATGGTGTTAATAGTGATCAAGAGATTACAAGCTTTGGAATCCCCCAAGGTACAGTGCTTGGACCAATTCTATTTACTATATATGTAAACGATATTTTTTTTCAACCTTTACACGGTCAAATTACGTCATACGCCGATGATACAGTATTAATAATAAGTGATAAGACTTGGGAAAATGTAGAATTAAAGGCCACGGAAGACATCAACACGCTCAAGAATTTTTTCGACACTAATTTACTGTCACTTAATAATGAAAAGACATTTGTAATTCCATTTGCAATACATACAAATGATACTCCTAAAAATTTTAACATTGTCATACATAATAATACTAAAATTCACAGCCAAAACTATTGCAAATCAAACTGTACAGTACTAAAAACAACAAATAAAATTAAATATCTAGGAGTAATTATTGATAAAAATCTGAAATGGAAAGAACAAATAAGTCAAGTAGTAAACAAAATTAGAAAATTAATATATATATTTTTAAGAATTAGAAACTTTCTGTCGATAAAAAATCTATATTTAATTTACTATGCCTTAGTTCAATCCACTTTACAATACGCTATTATTAGTTGGGGATCCGCGTATAAATGTAACCTTCTTCCAATTGAAATTATACAAAGAACAATTATTAAAATTATATTAAAAAAATCCTTTGACTACCCAACAGAACGCCTGTTTGAAGAATTTCAAGTACCTACATTTAAAGACCTATATATTAAAAACTCATTAATCCAAATTATAAAAGAAAAAGATAAATATCAATTTTTAAATGAAAACAGAACGCGACTTAGACATGTTTTTCTATGCCCAAAACTAAATACGTCTTTTGCACAACATCATTATACTTACCAGGGAAGAACTTTTTTCAATCGTTTACCAGAAGAAATCAGAAGCATTAATGATAAAACCCGAATACTGCTCTCTGTCAAGAGACACTTTAAAAATATTCTGAAAAAAAAAAAACTACTGTCACTTAATTAATCTCACAAATATCCTTAGTTTTCCATAGCTTCCTTTCTTTTTAAAAATTTAATAAATAATATATTATCCTTCACTACTTTCCAAAGAAATATTACAGCAAACATACATTTATGTACAATGAATTATTTAAGTACTAACTAACAACAACATTTATGTACACTCCCCTTCCATACACAAGCAAATGCTTTCAATGGAAGAGTAGTAAAAAACCAATGATGTAAAATGAATTATGTCCCATGTAAAACATATTATTAAAAATAAAAAATAATTATAAAAAAAAAAAAAAAAAAAAATATAGATTTATGATTTTAGACGACTGTAGAATGTTTCAAACCGTACTCCTTTTTTTTGCAACCAAGACCTCAGATATTATTAACGAGTATTTGGTTTCACATCTTATTGAGTGTCACACTTTCAAACGTAGAATGTGTCTTGCTAGCGATGATGAAACGTAAACGTTAAGAGGTTGTAAGTTGTAAAAGCAACTTGATCGTCTCCAGCAGGAGTGGCGTAACTCTACCTACAAGCAAGCATATGTCCCTAGGCAACATGCCTACTGTTGACGTCTTGAAACTATTATGTTGTTTTCTATTGGGAGTTGCAGTTAGCTGTTCAATACATGTTGTCATCGTTGATTTGGAAAGCACTAGGTATCCTCCACTGGAAGGCGATCATGTAAAATTAGCACAAGTCGCAAAGGATCAATTTCGAGTATAATTTGGTTTGTTTTGTGCCGTATGAATGTTTAAATTTTTTATAATAATATGGTTTTTACTTCTCCGCTTCGCTCTAGATTTATGCATGTATAAAAAAGATAAGATTTGAGATTTTAACAAACTTCAGGAAAGACCAAAAACGCATCGAGCGCACTTAATTACGGTGGCAATTGAAATCCACAAAAACCGCATTGATAGATATGACGGGGGCCTAATAGTTCTTGGCCTGACGGCTACATTAAAACTTAACGCTGAAATCACATCAATTATAGCACTCAGAGGATTGCGCTCGCATCACTTCTACATACATAAATACACACTTCACCCCAATTTGTATATCTGCCCTGATGGTGTAACGCTTTCCGAAACGTTAGCTAAAAAAGGGGGAAGCGTAACTCACAAAAATAAATCACGATAATTTTCTGTATACAATTGAAAAAAAACAGATCTTAGTTATACCTGGGATCTTTTATTATTATTTTTTAAATTAAATGAATTTATTGTTCTAGTGTATAGTTTTACAAATATCTACAGTAGCGACGCTAGGTCTTAGATTACAACATCTGTAATATTGAGTTTTTGTAGTCCCGTTGATTTGGGTGTGCGAGGGTCAACCCAGTGTATTCCACATCATAGCTCAAGGGCAACGATTGTATTGACAGTTCACGCATAGTGATTAGGACCATTGCTGTATGGCTTTAGGCTGTAGCCAATAGCCAGTGTACATAGAACCACTGAAGCAGTTTAGGTCACAGACACGACCTTGGTCTAACGACTGGACACACCCAGTTTATTATTATTTGTATTAGGTATTTTGTAACCGTGTCTCTCAAATGTCAACCCTAATAGGCGTTGTTTGATAGTAAAGTTGTTGTCAACCAATTTTATAACTGATTTAGCGCAGACCCCTGAAAGATCACGGGATAATCTGAAAATGCTTGACACATCACTTTCAATTTTGAAAATTAAAATTAAAATAATTCCGTGAAAACAATATTATGTTATAGGTAGGTACTTTATAGCTTGTCTGAATTCTTGAAACAATCGGTACTAATTTTGAAAATGAAACTTATTCAACACTAATCCTAGTTCATTGAACCGGAGATCATATTCCTACAATTGAAATTAGTATGTTTAATGATTAGATAGGTATTAGTTTTCGTTTATTTAACGTTCCACAAAAACACTATTTTTACAATTAAATGTTGCTATTTGAGGTACATAGTTAAAAGGTTAACGACAGTAATGCCAATCTCACACGAGCGCTATAATATATGTATATATTATTTCTAATGTTTATAAGACAAGGTTTAATGCATAGCATAAAGGATAACAAATAATTAGTCGACTGAAATATCAAAACAAATTGATAATATCTACCGAGTAAAAATAAATGCCGCCAACGGGAATTGAACCCGCGCCTTCTGATGTCCGGTCAGGTGCTCTGAAACCACTGAGCTATGTCGGCTTATTTCCAACCCGCCAAATGATTCAATATGTACTAGTACCTACATCAACCAACAATTACTGCGTATTATATTTTTTCCACCCGTAAACAACCAACTTTATTTTTGTAGGAAATGCTTTGTTAGTGCTAAATTTCTCACTAGATGGCGTTGAGATATATTATATCCTAATTTATTGGTGAAATATTTTTGACTTGTCAAATATATATTTTTTTTAATGATAAACTAATGTTTATAAGACAATGCTTTATGCATAGTATAAAGGATAACGAATAATTATAAGCAATAATTAGTCGACTGCAATATCAATACAAATGGAAAATATCTCCCGAGTAAAATATATATATATATATTCGCTTGACCTGTTTCACCATAATTCTACTTATCTTAATTTTTTTTTAAATAATTTATTTAAAAGAAATATGACTAGAATCTTCTACACTGTACATAACTATTTAATAATAATATTTTGATCATTTGTATAGCGCCGTTTTTGTGAAAAATAACCCCGAAAGCGCTGTACAATTTATTATGAAGTACTCAGCCTCTATCTATTTTTTAAACGTGTTTCTTTTCGTAGGTAGGAGTATGTAGTATACGTCTAATTAATGACTCCTCGGAATAAAGGCATACCGCCAATAGCTCCGCTGTAACCTTTCGTATACGTGCGGCTTATGAGAGAACGGAGATGTTACAACAGAGCGGTCACCTGCAGACACATAACTGACAAAATAATTTTTGAAAATGCGGTTTGCTCAAAACGTGTTGGCCTTTCCAGACGTTTAGCAAGTATCCACGACAAAACATGTGTTATTTAAGTGAAAAAATGTGTCTACCCCATAGACATATATGTCTGTGGTCTACCCCAAAGATATTAGAAGAACGAGATGTGCTATGCGCAGTTCGTACTGAGTGGAATTGTTTTGCCCAGTGTCGCCGGTTTTGTTCACCAATACTACTGCACACCTTCGCTTACGCTAAGGCATCGCTAAGGTATCCGCACTAATACATAGAACAGATTTCTGTGCGTACACGTCCCGATACCGTTCAAAGTACCCTAATTAGGTAGTACTCCGGCTACGGTCCGGCGGCCAACATAGCATATCTCGTTCTTCTAATATCTTTGGTCTACCCATTGTTTGCAGATATAAACCGATAGAAGTGTATTGTGGGCGTGTCAGTGTATCCGAAGTAAGCTCAAATTATCCTTACTTCTGCTAAAATTAATCAAACATTTTCAAATAATCAATTTCATCGTCTCGGGCTTTGGAGAGTCGAAAGGTTTTGTGTAATTTTGGCGACATAATTTTTCGTTCAATTCGGTAAAGATATTATTATTTTTACAGCTTCTTTCAAGTCTATATTAGGTAGGTACCGTAAGTATCACCGCCTTGGTGAAAGACCAACATATAGAACGAAACGTTTCGCGTTGATTGGAATGGCAAGAGCCCTGTTTAGTGACGAGATCTGAATAGGATGTTAATTCCCAACCCTTCTCTTCCACATCTCCTTCCCCTTTCCACTTACCCTAATTAGGGATGCTACACGGAGAAAAATGAGTATTGCTAATTTATTCAGAATCTCTTTAAATTATTGGTAATCCGCTTAATTAATTATAATAGTCCTCCTGTTAAACTTTTTGTAAAAAAGAGGCAGCCACAATTAGACCAAGACACCGATTGATTATAGATGGACATTTAATATTACATTTAACTAAATTTACAAAATGATTATATTGTTTATTTATTTTGATGTATTTGTGAAATATTTTCCATTTAACTGTGTCAAGTCTGTCTAGTCCGTTTTAAAATCTATGTCCACTGTTCATTGAACTCCCGTTTAAATTCGTTTTCTTGTGTAAAAATAAGTTTCTTTTTTTAAACTTACTGGGAATAATATATTATAAATAGTATTGTTATAATTTTGTAATATATTATCAGTAAATAAATAAATAATATACCAATAATTAATTCTTCACTAACTGAAAATTGTAGTTAGTTAATTAAGATTGTTATGTATTATTTTATGTTATTCTATCTTCTATTATTAAAATATAAAAAAATTATCACGATGTCGGAACACGTGTTCATAAAAATCGTGATATTTTCGAATTTTGTCATTATATTTTATCAAGGAGTTATCATTATATGTTATCACATGAACACATGTTCCGATATATTATGAATTTACTAAATGTTTATCAGGAAATGGCCTGCAATCCCGTTTTTAACCGAATCATTAATAATTTTGAAATATTCTATAAAAAATTAGAATTATTCAATTAAATACTCATTTTTCTCTGTGTTACTTAGTCCCGCTGGCTCCGTGAGATCAATTGGAACTTGGAACTCCCGTGTGGTATTCACATAAAATAAAATAGATCACGTTTCTAGGTACTGCTTGTTCAGTGTTGCATACATACACGGCTGCATTATTAAATCGGTGGGTGTACTTAGTTTTTCTCGGTAGCCAGCTAACATTCCACGGCCGGAGAACAAACAGAATCCTAGACGGATGTTTGCCGTCTGAATCTTTGCGAATACTGCTCAGTAATCATAATAATAAACGTTGTTCTGAAAAGCTTTAGATCTACTTGTGAAAAGGATGCAATCCCTTTCGTTTTGTTGGTACATCATTTGTACGTGCGATCTTTGGGCCACCTTCAAGAAGAGTAGTATGGAAAGGCTTCGCGTGCAGTGTAACAACACCTTTCGCACGATGCTCGGCCTTCACATACAATGCAGTGCTTCCAACATGCTCACGGAGTGGCGAGTTCAACAACACACAACAACACCTTTCGCACGATGCTCGGCCTTCACATACAATGCAGTGCTTCCAACATGCTCACGGAGTGGCGAGTTCAACAACACACAACAACACCTTTTGCACGATGCTCGGCCTACCCATACAATGCAGTGCTTCCAACATGCCCACGGAGTGGCGAGTTCAACAACACACAACAACACCTTTCGCACGATGCTCGGCCTTCACATACAATGCAGTGCTTCCAACATGCTCACGGAGTGGCGAGTTCAACAACACACAACAACACCTTTCGCACGATGCTCGGCCTTCCCATACAATGCAGTGCTTCCAACATGCTTAAGGGATGGCGAGTTCCTGGTTTTGAAACACATTCACACACGAGAAATTCAAAGTGTCAAATTCTTGACCTATCATCATTGATTCCCTTTGAGTTTTGTTCACTGACCTTACTGGCGTGTTTAACATTGGTTCTAATCATTGTATAATTTATTGTTTATCTCTCAACCATTCGTTTTCCTACAACAGTGGTTTATCTCGCTGCCCTTGAAATAGTTTAAAAACAATACGTAATGTACCAATTTAAATAATGTAATGTGTAATGTTGGAAGCTTATCGTCCGTCCCAGAGCTTGTATGGTTAGCCCACCACTCTCTCGGCTTGAGGTCGGCCAGTCCAGATCGGCGCCAACCAGTTTGGTGTGATCCATAGTAAAAGTGATAGTTTGCAAGTTCCCATGCCTGTCAGTGCTCTTTGCTTTATTTTTATGGACATTTTGCTGTCTAGGCCAGTGATGATCAACTTTTTTATGCTGAGGGCCAATTTATTAATTTAAATTTTTTGACGGGCCGTAGGGGATAGGGTACATAACTTTTTGCAGTCGGTGGTGTCGCCAACTTATTCGTATTTTTTAAATCACAGAACGCAAAAAAAAATCAAAGCACCGCAGGCAAAAAATTTATATCTCCAAGGCCAAACCAATGAATGCTGATACGTTGGTAATGAAATTAGTTACTTACCTACACTTTTTGTTTTATATTCAAATCGCGATGAGCAAAGTTATTTTTTGACAACATTAGGTTACCGGTCCAAAATGTAGAAATTTCATTAAATCTGTTGAAAATTAGTCCAAAATGCAAAAAATCTCACACCACAATCATTCGGGCACGTAGTGCTATATCTGTCACCAAACTCTACTTCGTCATAAATCTTCGTTTCTATTATGTTCAGATGTTATATTTAAAATAATCAGATTTGAAAAGAGAGAACACCAAGCTTTCTCTGTGTATTTAAAAGTTTACCATAGATGCTACCTTATTATTTGAATTAATTCTATTAAACAGAAAACCGGCAAAGAGTTCATCCAGTCAACATTTGTCATTTTTTTAATAATTACTTTATAACCTTAATTTATACATTTTTCTTATTAAATGTGTGTTTTAGTTTCGTATAAAGTTATTTATTTAGAAGAGCAAATCAAAAACTTGCCGATGGGCAAGTGATTTTTTAAACTTAAGCCAAGTTTGCATTAAAAATTAAAAAAAATAATAAATCTTTGTATAGTGTCCGTTTCTAATATTAAAATCTGAAATCTGTCTTTCAAAAATAGTATTTAATTTCTGTACCCGAGAAGCATACGGATGCAAGTCCAAAATTTTAAGAAATGAGTTTTTGATGAAGACATGAAGTAAACTATCATGTTCATTAGTGGCAGAAAGATGCAATCCCTATCTTGAATATTTATGGTATTTTCAAAAATATATAAGGATGCAAGAACCATTACATCGTAGAAGCATAAAGATGTACATTGGACTTGCATCTTTCTGCCTCTAACATTATTACGCTTTCCGTGGAAGTAAACATTCGAATGTAGACTCAAGTCCATTTTGCGTCCTTCTGCCTCTAATTTCTATGTTTTCTGTGGAACTAAACAGAACAATCCCAGTGCTCTCATCATTATTTATTGCATTCCTGCAATAAACAAAAATGAAAAAGAGTATTTCCGTGTATGAATGGATGACGAGGCTCAAGAAACAGAATTGTTCTGAAGAGACTGATGGAAACATAGGTGGTGATATTATTATTGAAGACCTGACCATGTCACTTATTTATTTATTTACTTACATTTACCTTACCTCATCATTAAACTACTGAATGGACTATATAGGGATGGAAAACAGGGGGCAAATGAAGTAGCGTCTTGCCTCTTAAAGTGGATATACAGCGATATGGGGGATAATGTTGAAGAAATAACCGTATGGTCTGACAACTGTGCAGGTCAACATAGAAATATAACAATAGCCATATCCATACGTATGGCTGGTTTTAAAAAAAATTAACAACCTCAAGATCATTCATCATAAATTTTTATTACGTGGTCACACTCACCTGGAAGTAGACTCTGTCCATTCAGCGATTAAAAGGGCAAAAAAAACTACCCTATTCCAAATATTTTACCGCACGACAAAAAAAATAGCGGGAACAATTCATCAGATATTGCAAAACTAATAATCAGTACATTGTACACTCAATGAACTAGGAAAATTTCAAATATTTAAATCCCCTTTAAAATGGTTCACAATCACCTTTTGTATATCGAAAGAAGAATATGAATGGTGAGGGTTTCCTAATATCAACGGTATTATGGCTACGAGCTGACGTAAATGTGTCGGGGATGCTACTGTATAAAAATGGTTTTCAGGAAACTGAATTTAAATATTATTATATTAGAAGAAAAAGGAGAGGTGTTTTGAGCGGTGGCCGGATAAATCATCAAAATGATAATTCATGATAATTTCGCATTTTTAAAAAGTTATATAAAGTCATGAAAAGTGATGAAACAAAATCTCTAATAACTGGGTTAAGTAGGTTAAGTTTAATTTATTTTTTTCATCGTTTCTAATGACTTTATATCACTTTTTAAAGGTGTGTTGAATTGTCTATGTGTTGATTTATCATGGAACCGTTTTGAGCACCCCGGAGGTATTGACCTCGGGTAAATACAAATCCAATCGCTTTAAATACACCAAATTTTGGTGATCTACAAAAGATGTTACAGTGGGTACCAGAGCCACTGCACTTTTTTTACACTTATTTTTTTTTAAATCTTTTTTTTCTCTGTCAGATGACGAAGATATGGAAAATAGATATTTATATTTACCTGTTATATAGTTATTATTTTACTTCCAAATGAAGTTTTCAACATTGATCTATTTTATTTATATTTATATTTACCAATAAATAAAATATAAATATCTACTTTATTTATATTTATAGGTAAATATAAATATAAATAAAATATATATTTATATTTACCTGTTATACATATAGTTATTATTTTACTTCCAAATGAAGTTTTCAACATTGATCCTTTTATAATATACCATGTGTCGTACCAAAATATTCAATATCATTTTGAAGCAGAAGGACTCAAGTCCACAATGCTTTTTTTTAAACATTTTTTTTGGGCTTCGCATACAAAATATTTAATTTTATTTTCTCATTTTCTATACAAAATTAATTGATTCAATAGGATAAAAAATAAAAATCAATTATCATGAATATCCGCAGAAGTTATGAGACAAAACTTACAGAAAAAAAAGTATGTTTTGGCTCTCCTGAACATTTAGCTTTTTGGACTTGCATCCGTATGCTTCTCGGGTACAGATTTTAAACACCGCGAATTAATTTTAAATTGGATGTCTGGCGGGAATATTTGATGACATGATATTTTTTTTTGTCTGGGCCCGAGGTGTTAAAAATCTATTTTGGTTGGCAGGTAAATATACCACTTATATACACGGTATATTGAAGCTTTTGTAGAATTTTCTATTGTTTTCAGCTCTCTCATTAAAACACCTTCATTAATTAGCAACACAATGAAAAATGTGCACAATTAAATTACCTTTGGATTTCTGGACTTTCGTGTCCGTTGTATCTTAGGTAATAATAATTAAGTATCTATCTTAATTGTCGATAAAATCAAAGTTGCCCTATAGTGTGATACGTGCTCATAATCGAAAAGGTTTATACCTAGATAAATCCTTACCTCAGTTCGACAGGGTTCTAACTTCAATTTACCTTGTTCTGAGATATGAGGTGTCGAAGTTTGCAAACGATTTCTCATAATCTATTTACCGTTTTTGATGTTGAATCTTTTGTAATTTTTTTTTATTTTAACATATTTATAGGAAAAAAATAATAGGACGTATACTTACCATTTTAAAACATAATTAAGCGTGCAGATAGAACCATATGCAACAGCAGCTAGGGCATAATAATTCATTGCGTAGGGCCACGTTCTAATAAAATATTTTTCTTAAAATGTGTTAAATCGTCTTTGCAAAGTTTGACACCTCAGAATGGTAAGGCAAAGTTATTCTAACCAATTAAAGCGCCGAACTACCCTGCACCTTGTAAAAACTATCAACTGTCAGATCCAATCAAAATCGCAATTGCAAAAAGTTCAAAGTGATGTTAGAACCTTGTAAAATAAATGGAAGCTTTAAAAACTTGATGTTAGAACTTCGTCATACAATTATCTATGGAAATACAACACAGATGGTTCTGAAAGTTATTTTGTTTATAGAAATGAACAGAAGAAATGGTTTTTCATTCCAAGGTTATTTTTGAAGAACTAAGAACTGAGGTCACTAAATACCGGCATGGTAACAGCATTATGATACCTAACTAAAATAAACTTGCAAAGTTAAATGAAAACCTTTCCTAGGTTCTGTTAAATCAATGTTTACTGCTTTTTGTGACGCTGGCGCAGTGAGCATTCCGTATTCGTGGGACGTTTTGCCATTTATAGGTCAATGTCGCGGGGACCTTGAAAAGTGATCAGATTTGGATTGTAAAAACTAGTGTACACAAGTAAGATAAATTCTACCTTTGATGGGATTATTTATTGTTCGGTCCCAAGTTCCGAATGGTACAACCTTTGTTAGGTAGCTGCCTACTTCAAGGATACACAACCCACCAAAGTCAAACATTAGCACACGTCTAAAAATATCATACTAATAATTGTATCATAAAGAGAGATAAAATTATATTGGTTTTTAAGTTGTTGGGTTAGGCCTGATCGTGGCTTTGAATAAGATTATCTTATGTTAATCGGCGTTAAGTATTTACCTTGATTTAGATAATTACTAGACTAGTGTTTTTGAGTTGTTCTTCCGTAACAAGTTGGTTGCTCAGCAAAAAACTATTCCAACAACGGGGAAATTTGACATTGCGTGCATACGTTTAGCGTTAAAGAAAGAATATTGTCAATTCATTTGCATTTGAAAAACACCTGGATTTAAACACCTGAATCTTAAACTAACCGGGTGATCCATTGTGCTCCTCCAATGTGTGTGGTGTTTGGATGTTATGTATTTGTTTTACTTTGAATAAGAGTTGATTTAAATTTTTAAGTATTCAAGAACTATTATACATTATAACCTAGAACTTCGAGACACACGGACTATAATACAGGGTTTTCCAATAAGAGGTGTTATTTTGAATAGCCCGCTATTTCGGTAGATGTTACTTTTGAAGCTGTCATTTTTTGACATTTTACAAGTAGAAACTACGCCATTAGTAAAAATGGAACGGTACACGCTTCAACAACGCATTGAAATTATTAAAATTCACTTGAGTGAATCAAATGCAAATCATCTTGAGTGATGAGGCCCATTTCCACCTCGGTGGCTTCGTCAACAAGCAAAATTCTCGCATCTGGGGCTCGGAAAACCCAAGAGTTATTGTTGAAAAGCCTCTCTATCCTCAACGTGGAATAACACCTCTTATTGGAAAACCCTGTATAATCGGTGGAGTGTGGCGAATCATCTTTGAAGTACCCTATATGTATATCAGGGAGTTTTTGAAGTTCATTAATTACTGCCATTCGCGTGTATCTGTTTGTTTCAAATTATCCAAGTCCAATTCGTCGCCTTTATTTCTTTATTTGACGTGTGTTTTGCCCTTGAGAGTTTTGAGCTGTTTCGTTTATCGTATGGAATGCTTGCTCTTTGGTGTCAAACAAAGTGGAGTATTTTTGTCTCCTGGATTAAATCCAACGCTGACTTGGGAAAGCCAGATCCGTCACATGACTGAACTGGTATTATTAGAGCGACCAGCTGATTCCTCGGGTGTTATGCAATACCAATGTTGATTAGTCTCTTTTTTCACAATAATGACGTAAGTACTAAACACTAAAGGCTGGCCCGAGTGGGCGGATGGCAGTCGGTTGGAGAAATTGCCCATTTTGCAATTTGAACCCTACACCAACGGACGTATCTAAGTGTTCAATTAAATTAATCGATTCTGAAATTATGTTCAACGATTTGGTTCTTCTACAGCATTGAAGACACCAGATACCTAATATAAATGTGTCGTGTTTGTGTTTATTTAAACAAGGATCGAAGAAGCTATTGTTCATCTCAAGTTATCCGTCGATCATTTGTGGCGACTAGACACCAACATGTTCAATTAACAATTAAATCAATTGAAACGCTAATTATGTTGAACGAATTGGCCTTGGTTTTGTAGCATATTGAAGACACCAATATCATGTTTGTCATAGGATTGATTGTCGGAGGTCGCATTTCAAGTTATCCATAGCTTATTTGGTGGGAATATATATCAAAGTGTTCAATTAAAATTGATTGAAACTCACATAATGTTAAAAAAATTACCTTGATTTGGTAGAATATTGATAATACAAGAACCCAATGTGTTATATTTTAATATTTTTATTCAGTTTTTTTTTTTACACACTTCTTACGAAGCTGAGTAATTTTCAGTTTGATTATAAGAAATCTCTCATTTTATCATTTTTTTAATACATTAAATATTACCAGTAAGTTTTGTTTCTAATACTTTAGTTTAAAATTTACTTGATACATGTCGCAGTATGAATTAAAATTTGGTTTATTTCTGGCAATTAATATTTTATGTGATGCGTTTTGTAGTATATTAAAATTACATTTTATTTTAACGTCTATTTTCTACGGTATGTAGTTATGCATATTTTATAATATTATACATACATAGATATGTTTTCATGTTCTACAGAAGCAGAAAGACCTGACTTTTGTTTTTACTTTCGAAATAGATCTCTTGTTTTATGTCTTCAGGTAATGCGTTAAAAATTTTAGGAATTTTATGCCTCTTTCTTCTATATCCGTATACATTTTGTGATATATTTATTTGAAACATTTCTGCTTCTCTATGCTTAAGTAGGGTAGCTGTGGTTCACAGGTTTTTTGAATTATTATTTCATATATTTGCTCATTTTAACAAGGGGTTATCCTCAAGTCCCATTTCAATCATTTATTTGCTAAACGCCACACTAGTCCATGCAATTAATGTTACACTTTCTTTTGTGTATTGTAGTTATAGAGTTGACCCATAAACACATATTGACCCGCTTTGAATGCTATTCTATGGACCTTCGAACTTCGAACATTTATTTCATTTGAAGACCTTCGTACATTTTTTTCTGTCTGGGACAGGTACCTAAGTGTCGTTTGCCAAATGAATGTGTCATATTATTGTTTCTGTCACAATGGGAAAATTATCAATCCGATTAACGGGGAAAAGGGTGTTACAACACGGAATTAAATAATGATAAAGTTGTGTGATAATAATTAATAAGTTAAACCATTTAATTGATTATTTCATAACTAGGGTTTCTTTGATATTTTTCTAATAAATATTTCATGTGATCCGTTGATAATTTGGTGGAACGTAATTACTCTGCCCCAGTGAAAAGTGCTTAGGAAAAGTAATCGTGCGAATAATTACTTTATGTTTCGTGTTCCTTGAACCGATTCAGCTTTAAGCTGTAATTTATTGCTTTCACAGTAAATTTTATTATTAAGAATATCTAATTAGTTCTAACAAAGGGAAGTAAATCACTAACCATCAACCCGTTTCCGCAGGGATAGGCAGAAAGGACAGACCGCCAAACAACTCGGTCTTGGCATACACTCCTTGCCTCTTTCACATGCATACATCTTATCATACTCTTCTGTTATTCTGACATTATTTATATGGTCCGACTCAAGAATCTGGTTCACTTAAAGTCTGCGACATGCGGTTCCATGATATTTCATCTAAATTAAAATTCAACACACCTTTAAAAAGTGATATAGAGTCATTAAAAGAGATGAAACAAAAACTAGGTTTAATAGTTACATATTTAACATAGTTTTTTGTTTCATCACTTTTCATGACTTTATATCACTTGTTGTAGGTGTGTTGAATTGTCATTTTGATAACATACCCGGACACCGTGACAGACCACGCTATTAGCGCGCTATATTTTCGTGGCTTGGTCTATTTCAGCGTATCGCTCGCCATACATTCACATTAGTAGTGTATAGCGAGCGATGTGCTAAAATAGACAAGTCATGTGTTGCCTACCTAAGACTGTAGTAAGCGTTCAAAGATGGTTTGAAAGGGAGATATGTAAATACGAATGTTAGAGGGAGCGCGCTAATATTAAACAAAAATGATAATGGTGAATATATTTAATAAAACACGACTCGTTTGGAAAAGAGCAAAAATCTCTCGACAAATTCTTTAGTTGTATTTAAAGATATTGTGAAGACACTGTGAATATTTTTTATACCTATAACATGTTAAATAGAGTTATCCAGTAATGTTGGCCTCACTGGGTGGCTTACCCGTGCTGTATACACATGTATAAATATTATCTTAAAAACTAACATACATTTTTTAGGAACTTACAAACTTCAAGAAAAATATGTTATACATCGTTAGAAATTCGTAATGCGGGGGCTTAAACGTGACATGTGTTCCTAGGGCGTCCCTGACTTCTTCTACCATTTACATTCGCCTCATATATTCTCCTTACAATCCTTTCTTCCTTAATTCGCTCTACATGCCCAAACCATCTAATCGTTCCTTTCTTAATTTTCACTACGCTTACATCAATCAGCCTTGCATTCTTAATTAAAATATCTGTGATTAAATTACCGTTGTGGAAATGATTGATGCCAAAATAACATTACACCAACATTTTATAATCTTTTCTAAAAATAAACGCTATCAATATTGCCAATTGTCAATAGTTTACACCCTCAAACTTTTAGTGCTATGGCTTAGATGTTTTACCTATGAGTGAGTCATCTTCATAACATTTACGGAGTGGAGATTTTCAGCACGAAACAAACTCATTGGCTATGTGCCAGATGTTGCATTTCTATAAAATATATCAGAGAGATTGTTGAAAATTCACGTTCCCACTATTTACATTGTATGTTAAAGATGGTTGGAAAATTCGTTAATTGCTTAATTTCATCGTCATCGACCATTTTCTTACTTTGTATCATACTTAAGTATCAAGACAGCTCTTTCTTTCTGTACTGTAATACAGGGTTTTCCAACAAGAGGTGTTATTTTGAATAGCCCGCTATTTCGGTAGATGTTACTTTTGAAGCTGTCATTTTTTGACATTTGACAATTAGAAACTACGCCATTAATAAAAATGGAACGATACACGCTTCAACAACGCATTGAAATTATTAAAATTCACTATTATTAATTATTAGAATTCCATCGAACAATCATCTTGAGTGATGAGGCCCATTTCCACCTCGGTGGCTTCGTCAACAAGCAAAATTGTCGCATCTGGGGCTCGGAAAACCCAAGAGTTATTGTTGAAAAGTCTCTCTATCTTCAACGTGTGACTGTTTGGTGCGGTTTATGGTCCGGCGGAGTCATTGGACCTTACTTTTTCGAAAGTGAGGCTGGAGCAACAGTTACGGTGAATGGATTGTGCTATCGAGAGATGATTAATGATTTTTTATGGCCGGAATTGGATGGTATTGATCTGGACAACGTTTATTTTTAATGAGACGGCGCTACGTGCCACACAAGCAACGAAACCATTGATCTTTTACGATTGAATATCAAAATAACACATCTTATTGGAAAACCCTGTATATATCGTCGACATCATTACTGTGGCGGTCAACGCAGAAGTGGCATTACTCACAAAAAAGACTAAATTAATCGGAAGGGGTTTTAAATGATCTAATGTTTATCATTGAAGAAAGAGATAATACTAATACATCTAAACGAAACGTGAAACAGAACAAGACACGTAAAATAAAATAAAAAAGATAACGGTCACAATTAGGAATCCAACCAAGGATCTCTTGTCTTATCGGGACAGCATCTTAACCACTCGACCATCGGGACCTACTTATTAAATATCATATTTTTTGGTCTCATATTTAATAATCATGCAACTAATTTTTTATTTTGGCAGCTACCTTTTAAAATGTATTTTCAATCTACATACAAGAAAATGTCTAGGTGATGAAAACAACTAATTAAATGCCTTTGTTTACCTTGTTTGGCTATAACCGAAGTATTAAAAAAACGTACGTTCAACCATAACCTACATGCTGTAATTCGAAAACTAGAGCTGATACACCAAATCTGACTTCACTTTTAGATTCTGCACGACGAAATTTGAGAATTTATTTTTTTTAAACCCAGTCACCAAAATGTGTGTTGGCCAGTGTTATCAATAGATCTGATTAAGTATTGAATTGTCAGACAGACTTTCTGTATGATGGGCAGAATAATTACTTCTGTATGAAGACTAAAATATTTTGTCAATTTTTATGCAACAGCGCGAATCTCTTTATCGGGTTAAAATGCGACATTTATTTCAAAGATTATTTTCAAGTTCTGTGTAGGTTTTATTCATGTTATTATTTCGGTTTTGTGAAACAACTGGCCAATAATGATATAATCCTTAAATTCCTGAAGCAAATAAAATTCAGCACCACAGCATCAGGAATGGTCCTCAAGTCTACGCCAAGGAGAATTTTTTTTTTAGATACCAAAGCAAGAAGAATATCTAGGTATCAAAGGGCTACACACGTTATTCACGCCAACTCGTAGCGATCTTTGTAATATTACTTTTCACATTCAGAAACTCGGGCATTGCCAAATATTTGATTTACTGAAAAATAAAAATTTATTAACCTTCTTAAATTAGATTCATCTGACAGCTGAGAGCCGCGGCAATCTTTGGGAAATTCATGACTTGTGTTCAGTCTAATAAATTGATGGGCAGTTTAAAATTTAAATGTAGCAAGGGATTTCAATTTCAGTCTGCTATAAACAACATTGTAAGGGAGTAAGTATCTATTTAGGATAGTGTTGCCAACTATGAGTTAGGTATGTTCCAATTTAAATACCATCGTGACATCAATGATGACGGGTGCCGCCTATCAATGATTTCGAACAAATGTATTTTTGAAGGTCAATATTGAAGAGTTTATTGGTAAGTATAGTTTTCAGCAGGGCTTACGAGCTTGGAGCACGGAAAAAATGGAGCAATGGTGGTTTTTTCCCGGAGCTACTCTGGTCTGAAGACTCTGAAGCCTCAAGAATTGCACATTATGCAGAAACGGACGGTCCTTTTGATAGAATCCCAAATCATTACTAATAACGGCTTACATACGGTCTTTGAAGCATAGACGTCAGATGGGAACGCTGTTCCTGTTCTGTCGGTATTTCAAAGAAAGGCGCTCAGAAGAATTAGCGTCATTGATAACTTCGGTAGCGCTGCTTGGCCCGATATTCGTCAACGGTTGACATTTTCATATTAAAACGGATAATTTTACGACTTGTTTTCCACATCTCGGTTGTGGAACGAGTTGTCGGCCTCTGTGTTTCCCTCCTTCTACAAATATGTGTCTCCTAAAGACATATATCTCTTTCCTTAAAAAGACCCTCCATACAGCATCCCCAAATATTAGTAAAAGTTTTGATGTCCAAACTGGAGTGATTATTTTGATATCCTAGCGGTGAAGTGACACGAAATAGTGTGTTCCAAATGTCTAGTTTACTAAGATCTCAAGACAGGAGGTGGTCGCGGTGTTTGGGGCACAGAAGTGTTTGAACCGTTTGACCGCTGCTTCAAGTTGGCGGGTTGCCTGCTCGGCTAACCTTGAAAAGCGTATTGCATAATGCCCCTAGTTACTTTACTGTGCCGTGTGCTTGCTGCACTATTAGCAGTCAGGTGGGCAGACAGTGGACATAATATGTGTATCACAATACTTCTAGTTGCAACGGCTTTTATCTGCAACTGCAATTATGTGCAATTGTCGAGTTATTTATTATGATTATATGTTATTGGTGGCACGGTTGTATAATATTGGAATTAAGCAGCTTAACGATTATGATGATTTTAAAAACGTCTTACTGTACATAATTTATTTAACACCTAATGAAAACTATGTTGTATAATATGCCGCTCTCAGTATACCTGTAACTTTTACAAGCGTCTGTTAATATATGTCATGTAGGTACTATATCTCATGATTTGTATGTATTATTAGAATGGTGTAGGTATATGAGTATATTTCCTCGAATATATCCTTAGTTAGTTAGGTTAGGTTATTTTTTGATACACTTGAGTCGTTTCCATTGATGCAATATGGCCGAGTTATAATATACGTCATGATTCGTAACAATTACTGCTTGTTACATTTTGAATGAAACACTAGTATATATTGAATTATTTCGCGGATAAGAGATAAGCCGCCATAGCTCAGTGGTCAGAGCTGTCGACCGGAAATCGAAGGGACACGGGTTCGAGTCCCGTTGGCGTCATGTATCTTTTATCAGGAGATTTTTCAATGTGGATGAGTGTTTCAGGCGAATAATTATTGCTTGTAAAATAATTGTTACCCTTTGTGCTATGCATAAAAAAATCTTGTCTTAGACAATAGTTTACCAAAAAAATAATAATTGTAAACAACCAAATTTATTTTTGTAGGAAAGGCTTTGTTAGTGCTGAATTTCCCACTAGATGGCGTCGAGACATATCATGTCCACATTTGTTGGTGAAATATGTTGACTTGGAAAAAAAATATATTTTTTAATTTGTATGGATATTTCAGGCGAGTAATTAATGCTTATAATAATTTGTAATCCTTTGTGCTATGCATAAAAACCTTGTCTAATAAACATTAGTTCATCATTAAAAATAACAAAAAACTTTGTTTACATCACTTTCATTTACATACAACATCTACACGTTTCGTGAACGATGTTCACATCGTCGGGATTAGATGTACACTAAAGTTAAAATTTAATTATAGATCACCCACCTATGGAGAGGAGGGGTAGAAAGAAGAGGTGGGAGTTTCAAAGAATTGGGAATTACCATGTCATTATCAGTGTTGCCAACTCAACTACTTCAAAATATGCTAGAGTGATGGGAAAAATATGCAAGAAATATGCTAAATTCCTTTAAAAAATGCCAAAAAAAAACAACATAAATTTAACTTAGTATTTATTGAGAAATAGAGTGATGGGAAAAATATGCCAGAAAAATGCTAAATTACTTTAAAAAATACCAAAAAAGCTAACAGAAATTTAACTTAGAAATAAAATCCGTGAAATAAAATATCAATATCTTCATCTTCATTTTCTTCATTAACAGCAGCTGATGTGGAAGGCTGAGAGACGGAGTCGTAACTTTCTTTGGTCCCAATGCAGCGTAGTACTTCGTCAGGAACAGTGAATGAATAACAGCACTTTCCTGCTCTCTTTAGGCCAAATCTCACGTACAAAATGGCATTCAGGGTTCTCACCGCCAAACGATTTCGGAGTTTTGTTTTGACCAGACTCATTTGGCTAAATACACGTTCAATGTCCGCATTTGAATGTGGCAATGTTAAAATAGACATTGCAAACTGACATAAATCACCGAAGGGGTTATTATTAGCTGCATCTTTATATTGCATGACTTCATTCCAAAACTCTACAGTGGAAGTCAAGGATTCCCATTTAATGTGAACTATGTTTCTCCATTGAGACACCAGTTTTTCAATCGATATCATTTTTGTAGGTTAATAAATAAGTTTTTATTATTTTCATGTTTCTGTAAAAATAAGCCAAATAAATATGCCATATGCTAAAAGCATAATAGTTATGCTAAACGTGGAGTAATTATGCCAAATTTAGCATATAATATGCTAACTCGGCAACACTGGTTAAAAAGAGGGTTTATAATTTTTTTTGCTCATTTACGATACCCGTTTTAGAATTTCTTATTTCTTAATATCAAAATGATTAATTTGCGATGTTTTATAACCTGTATGAAGTAATTTAAGTCCTGAATTAGTAAATGTATACGTACCATAATAATAACAATAACTGTATTTTGAATTAATTGACCTTCTACTGATTGTGATAGACATTATCTATTATGTACAGTACATCGGTATTCTGATATGGCTGATGTATGTCTGGAACATTTCGTGACCTCTACACTTAAAATATTCGGTACCTGTGCTACGTCAAGTAAACTACGTCAAGAGGTCACAAATCCTTAATTGAAGCAAAAGAAACCCATGCTGTTTTGTCCACAACGCTAGACAGTGTCATATTTATACATCGTTTATATATTATGTACTGTCATGTAATTATATATTTATATTGTCATATTATAAATTAAAAATTGCATGTTATAACTGAGATGCAGAGAATAATAAATTATAATATATGTTAACCCCTCCAGCTTTGAGGGTCATATATGACCGGGCGTCTATATTTTATAAAAGTATCTTTTTTCTATCATGCTAAAGTACATTTTTTGACGTTTTTACGAGAAATAATAATTCTTTCCAGTTTGCCTTAAATATTTATACTGGAATTCATTAATATAATCCTAAAATTAGCCAAAATGAATAATTCATATTTCGGACGCTATCGTAACAATCGGTTTAACTTATTTAAAAAAAAATTTAATATACGAACGAGATAAAAGTGAAGGTACACTTTTCTTACGAATTCCTCAAACAAAACGAATGTGTTTTCGAAATATCGAGTTCTCACAATTTTTTTCTGATTGGAGTAAAAAATTAAGTAAAAATGTGGTTAGCGTTTATGACAACATTTTTCACGTTTGATATTAAAATTTTATTATTTTAAAATACTTATGTTTATTTTAAATTGATACACCGGAATGATAATTTTATCTTGTTTCTAAAACATTATTTGTTTTTACGGAAAATTAAAAGTAAAATGTATATAGCGCATTTGAATAAACACAGAAAACATTGCAAACTGAACAAATGTGATGAATGTACTGAAGGGTTAAATGTAGTTTTTAATTTTAAATGTAGCTATTTATTGTTTTTGTGTTTATTCGTAGAACTCCATTTATTTTTTTTAAATTTAATATAAATCAAATTTAATAATATTATTATTAAATGTAAGGCTTTCTGTGTGTTTAATTCGAATCGTGTCATCGATAGATGCATATAATAACATAATTATACTAACGTCGAAAAACGTTTATAAAGAATAAAATAGATGGTGCAATAACAAAGTGGACAACGTCATTCATACTGCTGTTGAACAAAGAAAACTTGTAGTAAAATAGGATAAAACGGGGGAAATGTCTTACTCGGGCGTCTCCGACTTCTTTCACCATAACGTTACTGTTAAAAAACTACATTACATCGAGTTTAATCAAAACCTCCTAGATTACAAGGCCGGGACACTGAATTAAATCAGCCTTCCTAACTTGTATGGAAACCTTCAACGAGTGTATTTTCATAAAAAAAATTTAATAAACCATAACATTTTAAAACGTTTTAGTAAAAAAAAAATTATATAAATTAAAACGAAATTTTTCGTAGAATCTCATACAAGTTAGAAGGCTGATTTAAATGAGTATCCCGGCCTTGTGATCTAGGAATATTCGGTTAATTCGACTCGGTATTCCTCGAAGTATTCCTCGGGCGTCTCCGACTACTACCATTAAAACCACACTCCTGGCATTAATAATAACAAAATTTTAATTTTTAGCGATATCGGTCGACTACTTTTCGAGTTTTGCGAGCACAAACATACGCAGGCTGTTTTTTTTTCATATATTAATATTACGAATGAATCCATAAAAATGTTATGTTGTTTCATTTTCGGAAGCATTATTAATTAATTATGCACTGGAGTATATATTTGGTTAATTAGAAATTAGAACATGTAATCTGCCTAGCTGCCTACCCACGAAATAATATCTGCCTAGCTAGGAACTAATATCTGTCTAGCTAGGAGCTTATATCTGCCTAGCTAGTAACTAATATCTGCCTAGCTAGGACTAGGAGCTTATATCTGCCTAGCTAGGAAGTGATATCTGCCTAGCTGGGAACTAATATCTGCATAGCTAGGAACTAATATCTGCTTAACTAGGAACTAATATCGAAATGACAATACATAGCACCTACGTACGCATTTTAAATAATTTAATTTGTTTTAAAAATTCTTAATAAATTATTGTTATGAGTTATTTATTATACAATATTATGTACTTCCTATCGTGTTATTCGCTAAGTAAATGTATCTACGTAATGTGAAAATAATAAATAAACAAAACGTATGTTTGGTCTTTCCAATGTCAATTACACCATTATGTTAATTTTAGCTGTGATGTTAATTGTTATTTCATCTTCCGAGTTCATCAACTTATCCAACTCACGGACAAGTCTAGACCTGGGGTAACCAAACTTGTAATACCGCGACCAACTTTTTAACAATATCAACTTTTGCGACCCACCTATGATGCCGCAAGTTAAATGTTTTTGAATCAATCAAATTAATATATCCGTCACTTTCATTCCGAATGCATCTATAATGCTTTTGGTTCATAGCGGGGAAGTAGTTTTGCTACAGACGCAATTTTGTAATGTATAAATGTTTAATGTTTTTCTCTGCACTATTATTTTTAATTATTTTAAAATAAAATATGCCACAGACACGCATTTATTATACAGGGTGTCCGGGGGTAGGGTTGCCAGATGGTATCCAAAAGGAGGACATGTCCTCCTTTTACATGTTTTGTCCTCCCTTACCTACTTTAAGTCCTCCTTTTTGCTAAACATCGGGCGGGACTGGCGGAAGATTTTTTAAGTGTTTACAAGGCTTGTGAAGATTACTTGATGGAATGGGTAAAACCCTTGGAAGATTTCAAATGTTTTGAGTGGATGACATTGCTGTAAGAGAACGAAAACCTAGAATATGATGATTTAGTGTCATGCATTGAGTTATTGAACATCAGCGGTCTAGAGATTAACGATGTTAAGCTACACGATCAATTTCAGATGAAGATGAAGCATATTATGATTTGAAGTTGCACGAGCAGTGGACAATCTAATTCAAAAGTGTTGAAAACATTGAATGTTTCTCATAACTGCCCAAGATCTGAGAGTTTTATTTTTGTATAAGCGCACATAACGCATAACTCAGTGGAGAAAAGAGAGGAATAGACTAAGTGTGCAGTCAGTTAAATCTTTAATTCTTGTACAACTTAATTAACAATACAACTTCAAAAACATGACATGTGAAGATATTTATAATTATTAGTTAAAAGACCAAGAACTTCTTTCCAAAATTGGCAGCTCAGCTAAATATGATTAAAATAACGTAAAATAATATAAAAAAATCGTTTAATTTCTGAATGTCCTCCTTTTTTACAGAAAATCCTCCTTTTTAGACCCATCTGCCCTCCTTTATCAAATTATCATCTGGCAACCCTATCCGGGGGTAATGTGCACTAACTTATGGAGATGATTCTAAATACGTTTTATTTGCTATTTCAAAAAAGTTCGTCACCTTATATTTTATACATCTGATATCGCCACCTACAGATTTAGAACATCTGGTCTTGGCAGTAAAAACGCACCTAGAACGCTAATTGGAATATTAATAATCTCAGCACACACACTAATAATAATAAATATTCAAGGGTGTTTGTCCGTCGGATATTCTTCAAGCATCCCGTTGTTGGGTAATGTTTTCCGAAATAATTCAGCGCATGCAAATTGCATTCTAATTAAGTCACTTCTGAAGCGATGTCCGAATTCTAAAGGCTTGTCAGATGCTAAATAATGGTATTTCATGGTAATTTTGAATGGCGGGAATGTGCCAAAATTGGTTTTATTACTTATTGGCCGAATTGAATGTATTTACAGTCTATTAATATCCTCTAGAACTGACTGTTTTTTACAGACGTAGCTGTCATTTATAAGATAAACATAACATTTTATTGAGGTTAGGTTCAAATTTAATGGCATAAAAGTATAAGTATAGAATAATATTATGACGTATGATAACCTCAACCATAGCAAAGTCCTGTTTTTACTCAACCGTTTTGCATTTTGACTGTCTGTACGTTACGTTTCCGTTTCAAGATGGTGGCCGTTTTAAATGTTTAGTAAAGATTATTTTTATAGAGGTGAAATCGTCGTGTTTATTTGGACTTTCTTATGCGCATTTTTCAATGTTATTGTACCTAAATGCCTGTATAAAGTTTAAAAAAAGAATTTTCATTGTGATAGTGAAGTTTCTTTGGACAAATTTTACGCTTCCTTATATGAAATTAAAAAAAAATTACATGAAATATTTATGGTTTAAGTATGGCAATGGTAGGTATTTAAGAAAGAAAAAATGGCATTGATTAATTAAATAAGAGAATTTTATAAGCGTGCTAATTTGGTCGCGAGGTCTTGATTCACAGAACTATTAGTTTTTAAGACGTATTTATACTTAAGGCCAGTTTTTTCATATAATTTGATGAATGGTTTTTTTATCTTTGAAATTCAATAAATTTCATTTTCAAGTTCTGTTATCATTATTGGCCAGTTACTTAACATAATATAATATCTTGATAATTAACTTATGAATTAATTATTCACATCATGTGAAACAACTGACCCTTAGAAATTAAAAGTTTTTCTTCTCTTGTAATTTTTTGTTTTTTTGAATAGGTACATATTATTAGTTTTTTCCCACTGCCTTTTTAAGATCATGAAACAATATCACTTTATTTGACGGATTACGACGTAGGTACCATTGTAAGACAATGATATGAATAAAATGGCAGAATAGCAGAAATCATGATCGTTGCACAACGGCACGTCATGTTCATTTAATATCTTTGTTAATCGGCCATCGTTGCATACCTTCGTTATCTGCCGTTGCATCTGGGTTTATCATAATAATGTATTGTTAATTGAAATGTTTTAACATTGATGCTTCATGGTTCGTATAATTGTTTGAAGCTGTGGAGCGATTTCACTTTCAAACTAAACAAAGCTAGGCCAATTCGGAGGACTTGACCTCCTTAGAAACCAACTAACAACCGCTCGCTTTCTGTTCACTAGTTCCATCTATTAAAATATCGATTTGGTAAATATTATACACCGTGTTCCGCTCGTACTGCAAAAATTTCGGAGGTGATTATTCATAATAGTCTAAGAAAAAATATTAGTATAGTATTTAAACCTATTAACTAAAAAAATGTTTAAAATTGGCCAGTGTAACTGTTCGCTCACGTGTTCGGACAACATCTGACGGCCCTAGTACATGTTGGCCCAACGCATAGAACCAACGTTGGCGCCAAGATCCTTTGATGTGTGCACGAAAACCGACAATAATCGGGTTGGCCGGTCAAAGTTTGCGGCCAACACGTGCAACGGCTAGGGTTGCCAGATGTCCGGTTTTGGACCGGACAATACGGTTTTTTGGTTGTCCGGTCTAGAAAATTTTGGAAAACCGGACAATAGAATGTTCGGTTTTTTTGAAATACACGACATATATACTCGTACCTCACTCACGAGATAATTTAGAGAGCAAAAGCCGTGAGCGATTCTGGCGGGTGGTAGCAAGACTAGCTCAAATCTGTTGAAAATGGTATAATATGTATGCTGTATTCCCGTCTCCAATCCTTTCGTAGAAAGAGTTTTTAGTGTAATGGGTAGTGTATGGACTGACGAAAGAAATCTACTATGTGTGAATACCGTAAAAAGCGAATTTTGTGTTTTCTTCAATTTAAATGTCAGTTGCTCTGAATTTAAAGATACAATTTCAGGCAATAAACGATTATTTAAAGCAGTATCATCTAGTGGCAAATATGTTAAAAAGTGATTTTATGCTTACCAATAGCAATAATAAATATAAGTTTTAATGTTTGCTAAGTGTTTCATTGTGTTCACCCTGAGAAATTTTCGGTAATTTTCTCTGTTTATTTTGGCCAAAATAAAATGGGATGATGATTATCAAAGAACCCTTTGATAATTGTACCAAAAAAATCATAGGGGGGACCCTTTGATAAAAAATGTTCGGTTTTTTTATCTGGACCAACTGGCAACCCTAGCAACGGCCAATACACGCCAAGTGTTCCTGTACACGTTGGGCCAGCGCATTGACCCAATGCGTTGGGCCAACGTGTATATTGGCATAATGACCAGTAACAGCGGTTCTTCATTTGAAAACATGTTCCAAATATCGTTAGCAAATAAAAGTGTACAAATTCAAAATCAACGTAATTCATTTTCAACCCAACAGTAGAAAAGCTGACCGAGCGCTAAGAAATAATTATTATACAGGGTGTCCGGAAACTCGTAGTACAAGCGGGAAACTGGTGAATCTACATCACATTTGGAGTCGATTTTGTAGTATACTTTTTTTTTTTTTGAGCTTTCGTTATCGAGTAAATCGAGTTTGAAGTTGATTTTTTTTTTTTTTTTGTTTTTTTTTTAATCAAATTCTTATAAATTATTACTGAAAATCAAAGTACCCAACTAATTAAAACTATTTGAAAGTAAAACAAATGAAGAAACTCGGATTTGAAGCATTATTTTGAAATCACCCTTCATTTAACCCGGTGTAATCATAAAATATTTCTGCTCTGCAGGGTTAAAACATCTGTTATTCAACCCTAAACACCAGAAAAAACTTTAACCCTAAAATAGCCGAAAAATATTTTTTTTTGGTTTTTTTTTTTTTTTTTTTGAAAATGCTCAAATCAAAAAACTTTATGTTTTTTTGGGTTCCCCATGTGGTGTAGATTCTCCAGTTTCCCGCTTGTACTACGAGTTTCCGGACACCGTGTATAAAGGTCTGTTTATACGAACTCTTTTTAACTGCACGGGAATAAGAAATTTATCTTAACATTTTGTTGGGGCACTAATGAAAAAAAAGTCAACGTTTTACGTTTTCCGTGAATTTCCCCCCCCCCACCCCAAAGATTCATGCATGCGTGATGTGAAATATTCCTACGTGTTTCTGCGTAATGCGTAAAATTATTGAAGTTTTCATTTAAAAATTTGTAGCCGATTGGTATTAAATCACACTAGTCAAGCGATAAAGTAGGTACTAAAATTATTTTATTTTTGTGCATTTGCTTTGTTTACATTTTTGACCGATCTAAAACTGAGTATATCCACATCCTGTGATATTTCACGGGCCCGCGCCAGTTATTTACATATATCGTGTAAATGGATGAAGAACCAGAAAAATACTATGAGTCTAAAAGGAGCCACGTGTAATTTTATTGAAGCACAGGACATACGGGTAGTACCTACCTGTGACTCAGTATTTGAAAAACACGGCAAGGACGTAAGGTTGAGCGTTCCTACTTACTTCGTCAGATTTTTTTTTGACTCATCCCTTCTTAATTTCTTAACGTAATTGGTTTTGGGGAGGGCCGAAGGAATGCAGTGGCCTCCGTAGTCGAGGGGTAAGGCTCTCGAATAGCAATCCGAAAATCGGTTCAAATCCCGGCGTGCGCAAGTAAATTTATGTGATGAATTTGTGTTATTTCACAATTTATTCATTTAAAATAATGTAAAGTATACTCGCGGTACGTCCCAGAGTGGAAGATACTCTCAGTATCGCCGTGGTATAAGACCACCATTCAGAATTAAAAAGTTACTTGGAATGGCTTTTGCCGTGTTTGGTGACCAGATCTGAATAGCCAGATACTTCTTCACCTTCCTCTTTCCCATCTTCTTCCCCTCCCCGCGATCTTCAGCCTCACAACATACTCCAATTAGGGGTGTCATAGCCTCACTGGCTCCTGACGGTTGTGAGCAGTTGGGACTCTTGTTCGATATTCACATAATAAAAGGACGTAGGAAGTTTTCATGCCCGAAGAACATAATATCAGTGAGGGGGTGTTCGGGCGTGGAGGAACGAGACGAGAGATCCAAAATTCATAACTATCTATAATTAAAACCTTAAGCAAACAAAAATCACGTACCGAGAAATGCATCTTTATCAGTGGCTGAGTTGGCGTCGCGTATGATTCCCACCCAGGCGTAGTGTGTTCAATTATCGGCTGGATAAGTCCTCCATCACAACACAAGCAACATTTTCCGCTTACTTGAGTGGTAGTAAGAGATTTTTAAATATTGTCAGGTTATTCATAACTCGGGAATGTCTGTCTTTCTTTTTAAAATAAAATAAATATTGTTGTTCCTGTAGACATTATTAGTCAAATAAATTAATAGCATTGATAGATTCTATAAAAAAATATCTGCAAGAAATACATATTAATTAATTCAAATAAACGCATATTATGATATTGCGCATTATAACATCAACAAATTACTGAATTAAGATTAATAAATAATGTTCCAAGAAATTGCTAGCAATCCCACGATTTAGATAATGAAGTGTAGATAACTTTTGTTTACATTGAAAATCATATGTTTTCTTAGTTAACGCGTAATAAAATAAATAAATAAAGGCTCGATCACTCATCATGTTCTTTCTCGCCACGATCTTAGAGACATTGTGGCATTGAACTGTTATCAGCTGAGATCATCGCGGTCCTTTCCCCTATCTTACCAATTTCGAATAGCGCTGACGTATATTGTATGATAATGTCATCCTTGTCATGTTTCTGCTGCGAATGCATAATTAATTAATTAATTTAAAAATTAACATTTCATCAGCGCTATGTAGTTGAGATTTGCAAATTCTTAAATTTCCCTCGAGCGTTGCAACAAAATTTTGTTTACAAACAATCCAAATTCGCCACAGTTGCTGTTCTCAGTCACAGTGACTGGTTTTCTTTAGATTGAATTCAGCTGGTTCGAGTCAACAAAGTCGATGATTCAATCTTATGCTACTTTTGCAATTTCGCACTTCTCAAAGTGTGAAAGTGAATATTGTTTATGTATCTAAAATGTAAATAAGGTCAACGTATTGGCTGCTGTGATATCGGCAAATATTCTTTGTAATATGAATCTTTTAACTGAACTTCCCCTGGTGTGTTCTTTGTAATATGTATAATTTAATATAATTTATAATTTAACTGAACTTCCCCTGACATGTTCTTTGTAATATGCATCTTTTGACTGAACTATTTGGTCCGCAGTATGGTAACTGTTTGATCCGAGTATTAAGCAGAATTATTAATATCTATGCGAAGATGCTTTCATGTGTATTACAACCATTAAAAAGTAAAGCTTTTTAGTAAAAATAAATAAATAGTCAATTTCTCTCATTGTTACTATCTTCGTTCTTCTTTTTCATCATTCTTCATCCTGCCTCACACGATTCTTCAATTTAATAAGAGTGTCATATATTTATTTAACTGCGTTTTTGTGGTGATTGAGAACCATCCAATAATTAATAAAAATTTTTTTTTACGAAAACATTTAGTTGCATACTCATTTTGACGAATTGATTGTTTACTTGGTGTTACAGTTCAATGTGTGAAGTTCCCGATAATAATATTTTTTTACAAAAATATTAAAAATTTAATGATAAAATAAAAAAAAAAAACAACGTATGTATTGATAGTAAAATTGAATTCAGTTAATTTCTAAGAATAACTAATTTAAAAAAAGTATGTACATACCATAAATCACTATTAAATCAAACTGTGTAAAAATAATACATCACTAAAGAAAGTGATAAAAACAAAATAAGAGAAAGAAAAACATCACAAATGAGAATGAAAATAAAAATGAGAAAAATAATTATAATAAGTTAAAGGTCTATTACACACAGCAAGGGTAGTTCAGTTAAAATGTGCATATTACAAAGAACACAGCAGGGGTAGTTCAGTTAAAATATGCATATTACAAAGAACATACACAATTAGGGAGGCGGGTATGGGTACCGCCGCCTCGGGAACCATTGATTGGATAACACCTCTGCCACAGGTCGCCCCAAGTGGTTCGCTACGTCTAGTGACTTAGCAGGGGTACCCGGGTTGATGGACTGAATTTTGTCCAGGTTTTGACGGCGGATGCATCCGCCCACCAACTGCGTTACAGATGGGATTTGGTGAGGCCGGTTGAGGGAGACACTTTTTAACGTCTTCAGTCGAACTCTCTCGACCCATCGCATGGCATCGCAGTGGGAGGGATGGATTCATACGTCACTCCTGGACATACTGACCCCCAGATTCCTACCCACCCCTCGTACCTTTTTTCTTTCCAGAACTTACTTTCCTTCCCTTCCCTAACCACTCGAGTGATCGCGTCAATAACCGAAATAGGAGTCCAGTGTTCGGCACTTTTAAGCATTCGTCTAGGAAATTTCCCGCCGTCAAGTATATAGACCGATAATGGTGCAAATACCAAGAAATTTAAAACGATTATAGTGCTATATAGCTAATGTATTCACCTATATTTTGCCGATTATTCCATATTTTTAGGATTGATAAAAAAAATGTCAAATAATCATAAACTTTTTGTGAATTCTTTGTATTAGTTATTTTAAAATTTCCGTACTTAACACCAGTGGCGGCCCATCTACGGGGGTCTTTTGATCAATGACCTACCAAAATATGTTGAAATAGTATAATTAATATAAAAAAAGGATTTAACAATCTACCTTATTATTAATATTGTTTTAATATTCATGCATATTCGTAAAGTAATAGCCAGTTCCAGTGCCATCTAGCGTCCAAGTGAGAAGCTACTGTATGTACCTACCGTGGGTCACTTTATGTTTTGTCCCCAAGCTATCTCCTTCCTTTCTCTTTGCTATATAGACAAAGGAGGTAAATACTATCATGTCTGAAGTACGCTTAGTATCATATAAAATTTATTCTAAGGGGATTTTCGTACATAACCGCGGTGAGATATAGATTATAGATATCTACGACCTAAGATTATTAAGGTATTAGAGGGAGAAATGTCAGTCGAAAGATTTGTGTGTGATAAATAATAACCACCTTGAACTTGAATATTAGTTCACGAAATTATGTTTATCTTTGTTTACGTAATTTGCAAGGAATAATTTAAAATGTCAAATTCTGTGGATATCATATCAAAAGAAATCGCAAATAATTCATTGAATCATTACAAATGTATTCAAATAAAGTGACAATTAGTTTATGCTACAAGAGATCAAAATAAAAAGGTTAAAAACAAAAGTTATAATTTTTATCAGTGTATTTGCGGGTGCAATAAAATTAACGTATAGGTACATTTCTACATGCTTTCATTGTTTATTTTTTAAGTCTACTGATAAACTAGTTTGTTCGAGTTTGGAGTTCATTAAAAAACTTTCAATAGTAAAAGATCTTTAAAAGAAAAACATTAATTAGTTATATGTGTAAATAATTAGATAAATAATCAATAAATTAAACAATATTGTACTACCGTCTTCAGAATAGGTGGGTACCGGAAAATTAATTACATAATTGGTGTTTTTATAATATTCACTACGCATTAGCAATATGTATTAACATTTCATATTAATTATTTTCAATTGACGTTCCACTTCTGGACTCCTAGAGCCGCCTATGCTTAATTGGGTATTATTTCTAGAGTACTCTATTTTGGTCTTTAAACGCGGAATTTAGAAATCTATGGATAAAATAAGATACAAATGAAAACTCTAATACGCAGGAATCTTTGAAAAAAATCAAATAAATGTTTTGCAAAAGGTTAATTTAGCCGTGCGATCATTCAAGACGTTTTGCAAAACTTGGCGTAATATGCCGAAAATCACTCGAGTGGTTAAAAAAACCCTCCTCACAACTTCCCTAAAGATCACACAGGCCCTGAGAGAAATTATTTATTTCAGGTCCGCCTGCTTGGGGTTAATGTTAAAAAAGTAAAAATAGAAGAACGATATATATATAGGAAATAAAAAAATATTGATACAATAAAATGACAGAGAAGAAAACAAGAAAATAGATCGATTTTTTCTTTTTGAACATTTTTAAAAATGTGAAACAAACGGTATTTTGTATTTTTGTGTGAAAGCTTCATAAACGACGTTACCAGCTGAAAATAGTTGCAATCGCTTAGGCGAATGAAATTTGCACAGCCGTTTCTGTCTGGAATGAGATTCCACGCAGAAACAGCTGTGCACATTTCACGACATCCAAATTTCATGCCGTTTGAGTTCAGAGACTTGTGGTGGCGAGTGATAAATTACTTTTACGCAGTTTCTGGCGATCACATTCTCGTCAAAAACAAATCTCATCGATCAAATATTGAGAAAATTGGTCTTCTGACCACTTGATACAATAATGATTTCCGAGAAACCACTTGTTTGACGCGTTAAAAACAAATATGCAGTCATCCAGTGTTTTTGTCGTGCCAAAAAATCGAAGATATTTGAAATCGGAATATTACAAGTCAATAAAAATATAATATCAACTACTAAACAGAAATATGATTGCACGAAGCAGCAAAAATTCTCGAACGGTAAGCTCTGGCGTCACGAAATTGCACAGTTTTTTTTTTCGTTGTAATTTCTAGGTCACACAATTTTTGTTTTCTTTTACGGACGTATAATAAATAATAAAACTTATATATTCAGAAACAGCGTTTGTTGACCTTCATGAATATATGTTTTTAAGCCATCATATTTTTCATTGGAGTTCCTTATTGTGTTTTTTTTTTTATTTGCACTTTGTTCCTTAGAAATGAAGCATGTCAGTCTGCCTTTCTATACAATAATGTAGGTATCTGCATTTTATTTCGGAGACAAAGACGTTTCTTTACCTTCTCTGTGAAATGATTTTATCATGTTATGATATTATGTAGCACTAACTTTTTAACACTACAGTTTTTCTACGGGACCATGTCAGTGGGGAAAATATTAATACTAGTAAAACTTTATACGGTACACGCTCCAAACGTTTTATGATAACTCTCGCAGTCTAGTTTACATGCTATCTTCTCTTTGAACCTGTTAAGATAATAATAATTGTTTATTAAAATATTTATATTTGATTAGTGGTTTTTAAATAGTTACCCATGTCATATGTTTTTGAATACTTATACAATCCTTATAGGTACATATTTTATTTAAAAGAAAAAACCTTTTTTAGGATGATCATATATTTTTACTCAAAAATTAAATTTGTTTATATTTTCCTCTAATTTTATTTAATTTGGTAATTCGCCAAATGTATTAATTGCTCCATACATCAAGGACTTTTGACTCTGGGTTTTTTGTTTTTTGAAGGGGAGTCGTATTTATTTCTTTTATTTTTCTCATGTGTGTGTTTGTGCTGCAGTTTTTCATTTTTTCTTAGAAATTCAATTGGTGTATGACCAGTAATCATTTTACATATTAAAATATAAGGTATTGAAGTTAAAAGTTTGTTTATATGACAATGTATTTAACTCCTTTAAGATTTCCTTGATTTTCGTATATCTATTTTTGTTCAGTATAATTATCAAATCTCTATTTTGTATTATTATAATATACGAATTCACTAGCGGCACAAATACGAAATACTCTGGTGAAAAAGATCCTTCTGAATCGAAACGTTCCTTGAAATGACGTTAGCCATGTTAAGTCACCAAATCTGAATAGCTCATTTTCCACCTTCCTCTTTCCCATCTCTTTTCCCTTCCCTTTTCCTTCAGTCTAATTAAAAATACCATAATCCCACTGGCGCTTGCAGTCAGAACTCTTGCGCGGTAAAGACATAAAAAATAATAATTGAGATCGACCGGAAAACAAATGAAGCAAGTGAGCGTATTCGTATTGATTTTTGTATATAGAGTAAATTTTCCTCCCTCCTCAAAAATGCAGACTTAAAATTGCTTTTCGTAGTGTATTTTTATTGTTATTGTGAACTTTGTAGAACTCCATAAAATGATGTTGTATTAGCTGAACTCCGCCATGCGTTTCTATGGCTCAGTATGTCCGTGCAGATGGAGAAAGTGTTGCTTTTACGTCAAACACATTGAACTTTTTTTTTTTCAAAAAATCATGTTAGTCCAACAGATGGCGCTGTTTTTCAAAAAAGCTTGTTTTTCTGTCACAGGTGACACACATATGTATATATACGAATGCAACATTGTGTCAAAGTTTCAAAGCAATCTAAGAAGAACTTTCGGAGATTTAAGATTTTTAACAAACAAATTTTTATTTATATATATTTTAGTTTCGGCGTTCAAGGCCAATATCAAACTACGCCACATTTAGACGGCTTATTTAAAATTGCATTAACCATAACAATATCTCGTTTTTTATTTAGAAGTCCTAATAAGAGCATGAATAATAAATTTAGTAAAATGGTCCCTACAATGGGTGGATACTATTTTTTTTAAACAGTTGTAATACCCGTTGGGTCCCCTTAATCTCGTATTATTGTAGGTATTGGCCTCTTGCCCGATAAATAATGCACTAATTATCTCCAAACCTGTTCTGCAGCACGGGTCAATAGTCAATGTGACTATTGACATCACCGTCATTAGCGTGATCCGGCTAGATCAAGTTCATTGCACGTCGTCTTGCGTCGTTTACTTCAATAATAATAATTAATAACGACATCACAACACGAGCCGATACGACTGCTCGCCTCTTTGATAATGCCTGAATCGTGATATTGCCTGGAACTGTGGTCAACCCATACACGCGTAACTTCACGTGCAAGTGTGCAACTCTGTACTTGCATCGTTGTGACGGTGCATGAGTCATTGCACTACCTACTAGTATGCCACATAAGGGAACAAAGAAAATCATTAATATTATGTTTCGACCTATAGCACGAACGACAGAAGATAGCCGTTTTACAACAAAAACCTTTCTTTCATACGATTATTATGAAATTCTACGCACGTGCGTCGAGTCGCTATTGGAAAATTCCAGATGTTGTCGTATTTTCCGATGTAAATATACCTTTAACACATTTTAATCATATGATTAGGTACACGCTTGCATTTATCCAACCCCTCTTACATTGTCACAATTACAATAGCGTATCGCATGAGTCACCGTCGCGGGAAAACTATCCCTAACATGTTATTATGTCACATATCTGAATGCTATTTTTACGTGGCAAGGTGTGTGCGCTATATAGTTTGTTTGAAAGGGGTGAAATGATATCATCGATCGAGATAAGGTTACCTGCCAGGGGCGGAGGGTCGAATCACGCAAGGCCCCCGCTCCCCAATATCCATGACACGTCGGACGAAATATAGTACAAGGAAATCGAGAGCGAATTTGAAAATTTTGGTGTTATTTTGAAATTGCTTTCTGAATGACAATTTGCCCGGGGTAAAAAGTTATATGATTATATACATTACCCCGAAAGATGTTGAGAAAAAAAATATATTGTAAAATCTGCAATTTACCAAATTCAAGATTAGTTACGTTACAGAAATATTAAAAATGATGTATTTAGTTACATAATATTATGTCTATTTATTTTTTGGAAAAACTTAAATTTAATTATTGAAGACAATATTAGCGATTCCCAAACGAAAATCTGAAACATAAAAATCAGAAAAGGATACGGTCACATCTAGGACTCGAACCCAGGACCCTTGCCTTGCCGGAGCACCGCTCTACCACTGAGCTAATGGGACCCTATATCCTTCGGTCATTTTTAACTGAATCATACATCGAATAAGAACTACCAACATTGTCTTCATTTTTCTCACCGCACATTTTTTAATATTTTGCCGTTTGAAACAAGTCACTAATGAAACCGTTTTATCTTTGTTTTAGGAAGCTGAAAGTCTGCCACTTCAACAGAGGGACTGAAATATGTAACTACAGTTACAGTAATACCATTCTAGCAGTTAAACTGAATAGATCTGTAAGTTTCAATTTTCTTCTGCTATTATTTTCTAAGCTTTCATTTGAAATTGATGTAAACGATGCATATAAACGAAAACTTACACAGTGCAATCGTAATAATAATTACGGTATAATAAAACACCTTCAAGATTAGCATCTTTTAGACATCCATTCAATTGAAGTTTCTTCTTTACATCAACAACAACTCAAGCATAAACTCACAACTCTGCATGTCTAAAGCGCAGTATCCACCGCGAACGAAGCTAAGATAGTACTAACTTTTAGTTTAGCTTAGCTCGCATCGTAACTCGAGTATTTTTCATGCTTTCGCCCTTGAGGGGATTTTTCACGAAAACAGCGATATATAAATTAGCCAAATATTATTATTATTTCATACGTACGCTTCTGGTGGAAACAAAACATATGGTGAAAGTGTGAAAAAGACGAGAAAAAGAATTCGGTACTAGCTTAGCTTTGTTCGCGGTGGATATTGCGCTTTAACATTAATTTATTGATGAGACATGCATAGTTTAAAATTACTGTTATTACATATAATACTGCGTATACATTTGTGAACCGAAACGCGAGCCGAGTCTCGAATTATGGGAAAGGAATATCTTATGCTATTGTTTTAATAAGCTCCTGCTGAATTCACCATTTTAATTGTCTAAATTAGGAGAAAGTTCAATTCAGTAATTAATGAAACGATTAAAATAAAAACTATCTTTTTTAACATTGTATTATTCTGAAAAATGAAATTGATTTATGACAGATTATATTTTATATTTTTTTATTCTTTTTAAATTCCTCTATATTTGAAACCATTGATATGTTCTTATTATTATTAATTATTTTAATGAACTTCACATAAACACTGTAACTCGCACAAATAACATATCATCAGTTTATTTTTTTCTTATTAGTACTTATATCGATTTCGTAAATTAATTTATATATTTTTTTCTAAATTATACACTTCTTATATTCTCTTCAATTTTATACCTACTCCTTATTTTCTTTTATATTTCTGTATTTCATACTTGATATATTACTTTAATGTACTTTATATATAATCAACCACCACAACACGGGCATGTGCGCTTGGTGGTCTAAACATTCTCAATGACTGTAATAAACAATGCACTGAATAGAGAAAAAAAAACATTTGGGACAGTAATTAAAGACTGAGTATAGTGACGTTCTGTTTTAACTCGACCCTTTGGCATTTCACCTGCCTGTAAATTGTTTGTTCGTTTCGTTTCCGCTTGCTAAAATTTGCTGCAATCAATTTATTATTCAAACAAGCCTTATTTTGACTAGGTGGCCAACTTTGACTGAGCTTTTCAATAGTATGGTACCGCCTACTAGGCCAGTGCAATTAGCGCCAAAAAGGGGGTCGCGATCGAAGTAATTCCGGTAGTCCCAATTTTTTTATATGTTATATAAACTGATCCCCTGATGTAAAATCTGAGTTTCCGACCTTGGCGCACCTGTGCTTGCGCCGCCATTTTGAAAAAACTGGCCGAAATCGGGCCAAAATCTAGTTTTTTCCCAAATATCTTATTTCCAATGCAAATTTCGGCTAAAATATTTTAACAAGTATAATAGAACATAAAATAACCTACAACTTTTGATAAAACAAATTTCTTCTATCTCTAATAGGTACCGAGGTAGAAAGTCGTAAAGGTGCGTATATTTTTGAAAAAACAAGTTTTTTGCGCGACTAGGTTTGGTTTCTTATAAATACCTCGTTTCCAGTGGAATTTCGTGAAAATTTTATTGATACCAATTATGTAGAACATAAAATTTCAAAAAAAGCTGTGTAGTTTTTATATTTATATAGTTTTTTTTACCGATATAAAGAATAAACAAATCTAGGTAGGTACGCACAGAAAATCTATCACGGTTTATTATCACGTTATTAGATTTTTGTTTGCATTTTTAAATACATACATCTATAAATTTACTAGAGGGCACTTCGGTATGGGGGGGGGCTACCCCCTCCCATTCTATTCTTCCCCTCCTGGATTGGTTTATCTGCATAACATTTGTGAGGGTATCGAGTCATTCTGTGGGATTGAATCAGGAACGTCAGAGCAACATGTAGAGATGAGGCCTACAAGAATTAAGAGAAATGATCGAGACGTTCAAACTCTCATTGATTGGTTTGCTTGCCATAAACCATTTCCTAATACAAACGTGATTATGTCTATTAGCAGTGGCACAATCGGGGATACCAAAGTCACTTTTCACATGGCTGAAAAGATGGGGAAATTAGCTATGTCTAAAGTTATCAACCAGAACTTTGGAAACCTACACTTAAAACGTAATGATGCGATAGTTTCTCTTGCGGCGGTGACCAACAGTGTCAAAAATCGGGGTGTGACTATGGCAATAGATCCATTAATGCTATTCCATCATATGTGTATTGCCAAAAAGTCTGAAAGTGAACTTAAAGAATATTTTCAATATGAACTCTCTCCTGTACCATTGTCTCTTTCCTCAGAGAAAAGCATGCGCAAAGGAACGAAGTCTATATTTTATTCATCATTCAACCCTCTACCAAATAATACAGAACTGGGAAGCAGTAAAATACACGTAATTGATGGAGGATTTTTACTGCACAAAATTCTATGGAAAAGAAAAGCACTAAAGGGGTGGAAAGAGCACGGCGTGCCAGAGTTACAACTTCTGCTGAAGTTTTGTTTTTTGAAAGCATGCACCCACAAGTGCCACAGGAAAAGTTTCTGGGAATTAAGAAGAACAAGTCTCGTTTTATTTCCCTACTCAGAACCTCATTTGCATGATCCCACATAACGACAGTACAAGCTGAAGAGGATGCTGACGTTCTCATAGTGAACACAGCAAATTCGTTGTCATCTCAACATGATGTAGTCATAATCGTTGGTCAGGATATTGATCTGCTGGTACTCCTCACAGCTCTCTCACCTCCCAACGTATATTACCAAAAAGTTGGAAAAGGTAAATCACCTAACGCGTTGTACTCGAACAAATGTTTTAAACACATTGAAATAGTTGAAAACATTTTATTCCTTCATGCCATAAGTGGTTGCGATACAACTGGAGCTCCGTTTGGTCAAGACAAACACAAATGTTGTAATATTCTTCTCAAGAACCACTCAGTGAATGAACTTGTTCGTGTATTTCAAGACCCAAAAGCAAAGACAGAAACAATCACTTTGGCTACCGAACAACTATTTGCTCTTTTGTATGGCGGCAACGAGAAATCAACTTTGGAAAATTTAAGGTACATCATTTTTGTCAAAGGAGTAAAAAAGAACAAATTCAATTTATCCAGGCTACCACCCACCAAAGATGCAGTCCAGCGACACGCTTCAAGAAAATACTTGCAAGTGCAGACTTGGCTTGGTCACGATAAAGATCCGACTGAACCCGGGTGGAAAAGGGATGCTGTTGGGTTACTTACTCCAGTAACAATGTTGAAGGAAGCTGCACCTCAGGCCTTGCTGAACTTCATATCATGTCAATGCAAAAAAGGTTGCGCTGGAAAGTGCACCTGCAGAAAGTCGGGTTTGAAATGTTCCCTACTCTGCATTCATTGCAATGGCAACTCCTGCGAGAATGCTGTAGAAGCCTTCGTTGATGACGATGACGAGGAATATGATGACCCAGTCGCCACAAATTTGGGTGATAAGACAGATGAAGAAGCTATTCAGGGCCAGAAGTAAGAAACTATAGTCAAGGGCTCGTACTTCTGTCTAAACTGATCTACCATTAATTTTATTTTTTGTTATGCTGACAACTTAACTAATAAAGAAAAGAATGCCAATACATGTTAATTTTACGAAAATACCTTTTTTTTTCTTTATGTACATTATCATCTTAATTGTATTAATAATCTTAAATGTATGTTGTGATTACGTTGATAGGCATGTCAGACCAAGCTGCGAGCACAAATGTAGTGGCTTGGCCTATTTTAGTGGTCTTCCCATTGGGAATCTATGGCGACCGATATGCTGAAATAGTCTATCTACTATATTTATAGCTAGGTCTGACACAGGCATGACGATTGTTGTCAACGTATATGTTCTTAGAACAATAATTGTTAAAGAAAAATAAAATCAAGGAATGCCATGTTTAAAACACCTAACCTCTGTTTCAATTTTTGGCCTGGTTTTGGTGGATTAGAGTTTGGATACGTAATAGAGATAAAAAATATAAATTATATACATATTTCTTTAACGAAATTTTATTTTCTACAAAATTATTATGAATAAATTTTTCACAAAATTGTACTGGAAACGAGGTATTTATAAAAAACCAAACCTAGTCGCGCAAAAAACTTGTTTTTCCAAAAATATACGCACCTTTACGACTTTCTACCTCGGTACCTATTAGAGATAGAAGAAATTCGCATTTGCAAAAGTTGTAGGGTATTTTATGTTCTATTATACTTATTAAGATACTTTAGCCGAAATTTGCATTGGAAATGAGGTATTTGGGAAAAACTAGATTTTGGCCCGATTTCGGCCAGTTTTTTCAAAATGGCGGCGCGAGCACAGGTGCGCCAAGGTCGGAAACTCAGATTTTACATCAGCGGATCAGTTTATATAACATATAAAAAAATTGGGACTACCGGAATTACTTCGATCGCGAATCGCTAATTGCACTGGCCTATACCTGCCCAAAGAAAGTTTGAAAGAGAATCATCGTCGAGATAGTGACGTTTCTTTGGACAAATTTTATAATTCTTTATTAGAAATTTTTAAAAAGTATAATAAAATATAATGGTTTATTACTAAGCAGGTAAGTATTTAAGGTACCTACTTATAAATCTTATGATTTCAGGGGGAATTTTGGTTTTAATTTAAATAAGAGGAAATTAGACTCTTTTGGACTCGAGGTCTACTGTTCACAGAAGAATATATCTACTGTTGTTGAAATTTCATTCAATAGCACCATTCCTCTTATGCTATGCTGTGCTAGAACATTTGTGCTGCCGTCTGGTATCTTGAACATTTTCAGTGCATTCAATGAACAGCCAGCGAATCAGGATGCAACCATAACATTCATTGTGATATTGTACCTACTTATTCCGTTTTTGCTGTTAATCCTTTTTGGCAATGGCATTGTTGTGTAAATTGATAAAGGCGGTTTTTCTCAGATTAAGATCATCATAATATTATACTTTTTATCATTATTATCATAATTTCCGCGCGTCATCAATGATTCACTATCATCTCTTTGTTTACTTTCACTACAACGTCAACATTATTTCCTGTTTATCGTGTTAATTTCATAATTTTTCGCAACACGTGTTTATTTTTTAACATACATATATTATTATGTAGGTCACCTAGTCCTAGTGGGAAGATGGTTAAGTGGACACCATAACCGCAAACAAAAAAGAAATTTAAATGCACATAATTTGTTAAATTAAATAACACCACTTTTATTAAATTTATAAATGACAGCCATCGACGAAGCTTGAGATAAATGAAATGCACGTGCGTATAATATATCACGAAGGAATGATAATGAATTCGTAAAGGTACGTATACATTTGTGAATCGAAACGCGAACCGTACATCGAATTACGGGAAAGAAAAGAATCAACTGCAAGCGGCGCACAGTGGGCTGAAAATCGCCTTTCATAGACATAGAGACTTGAATTTTCAAGGGTATTTTTTTTGGCTAGAAATGGATTCTGCTGATCATTACTATGCTATAAAATTTCGTATGAAGCAATTGCTTGTACAAAGGAATCATCATTTTTTTAAGAAAAATTTGTAACACACTGACATTAAAAATGAGGCTATCACTGAAATCATAAAGTTGACCATTATATCCTTACACACAGATATACTACTATTTATTTGTATTTTTATGACATACTTCGTATTGTGGGGCAACTTGTTTTTTTTAAATCCTCTAAGTTGAAAAAAAAACTTTTTTATGTTGATGATTCATTTTAATGCTTAAATGCTTTACATATGAGTATGCTTTGTCTAGTTTACAATATTTTATTTACACTGCAAAATACCCTTGAAAATTCAAGTCTTTATGTCTATGGCAGGCGATTTTCAGCCCACTGTGCGGCGTTTCGCGGGGTTCAGTTCGGCAGTTCGGCTCGCGGATATATGTATACGTAGCATAACATAAACCCCCTACTCACCATCCGATTTGCAGGACTGCTTGCAGGACAGCATGTTGATCGCCAACCGAATTACTAGCTGTACCCCACGACGCGTTGCTGTGGCTCAGTCTCTCTGTGCAGATAGAGAAGCAATACCGCGTGTTGCTTTTACGTCCAATAGATGTTGGCGCTGATTTAAAAAAAACATGTTTTTACCTGTCATCTATATAATTAAGGTTTATAAAAACACGCTTATTCGAATGCAACGTTTTGTCAAAATTTCAAAGCAATCGGTGAAGAACTTTCGAAGATTTAAGATTTTGAACAAACGAACATTTACATTTTTATTTAAATAGATAGATTATTCCAACAAAGGGAATAATAATAATTCGTCTGGCGGTTGTGCCTGCTCACCATCCGATTTGAAAACCCCAGTCTTGCTGTACAGCAAATCGGAGCGTGAGTAGAGGGTGTTACTAAAACTTTTCCAGGAAACCTGTTAATTCGTTCGTAAGTGATTACGTCTAAAAGGGATCTAAATGATAACCTAGTCTCCTTCAACGGAAGCAATCTTCCGAACAGGCCTTCCATTGATATGCTTGGTGTAACCATAAGTGACCAGCTCAGGTATGGGGGCTCCATCGAAGCCAGAGTAAAGCTGGCCTCTCAGAAGCTGGGCGTACTGTACAGGGCCCGCAGATACTTTAATAGTACACAACTGCTGACCCTGTACAAATCGCAAGTGCGCCCTACTGTCGAATTTGGCAGCCATCTCTGGTCCGGAGCCCCTAAATACCTGAAAAAAACCCTTGACTCTGTGCAGAAACGGGCGGTCCGTTTGATAGATTCCCCAATCTTAACAAACGGACTGCAATCTCTAGAGCACAGGCGTCAGGTAGGTATGCTGTCCTTGTTCTATCGGTATTACAATGGAAGATGCTCTGAGAAACTAGCGTCATTGATCCCTTCGGCACCGGTGCGTAGTCGGGATACACGCCAAATGCGCGCCCAACATTTGTACACGGTTGACATTTGTCACATGAGAACGGGTCGCTTCTACGATTCGTTCTTAAGTGCAACAGCTCGGCTGTGGAACGAGCTACCGGCCTCTGTGTTTCCTCCCCCCTACAACATGGGACTCTTCAAGACCCATGTTCACTCCTTCCTCTCCACAAAAAGACCCTCCACACAGCATCCCCAAAGATGACATAGGCCCTGAGGGAAATTATTTTCTTCAGGGCCTCCTGTGTGGAGTTAATATAAAAAAAAATAAAAAAAGGCCTGCAATCCAGTTTTTAACCTGAATTACCAATAATTTGAAGAGATTCTTAATAAATTATCAATTTTCGTTTTTCTCCGTGTATGTGGTGGGGCTGAATAGAGTGGGGAAGTGGAGGGTTGACAAAGTACCTGACCATTCAGTACTATTTCTTTTCAGAATGGTGGTCTTTCACCAAAGCCAGAGCTAGATATGTAGAATCTGGAGTACCTATCTAACACTTTTGAGGGTTATAACATCGTCCAATAATAAAAATAATAGAAGAGTTTTCGCGAAATGTTTACGAAAACGTTAGGAACAATAAGTTGTTGCTGATTATGAAGAAATAAGTATTATTTAATTTGCTGTTCGTTTTGCGTCGTGGTCGTACTTTTTTAAGTACTTTCCTTGTTAGATAAGCTTTATTTTATTTCAAATTGAAAATTGTTTTAATTCATCTATGTAGATACCTACCTACCTACAACAGCCAACAACCCAAGCATCGAATACCCGGACCTATTTAAATATTTTGATAACAATGATGTTTTTTATTAGTGTTTTTGCCGTAGCCGACTGCCAAACTTATTCTGCAAACATAAAGTACAATTTTTATTTCTGCTGCAGAAATAACTCCCGATGGGAGAGGGGTGTGGGGACTGAATTTTATTATTATTATTATTTTATTTTTGTAAAGACTTTATAAACAAAGTACAGTAGATTATTCACCAGATTCCTTTTCCGAGGTGGACTGTAGGTAGTTGTGTTGTTGTTACATTATGATTTCCTCATCTTCATGTTTGTTGATTTCCTCATCTTCATGTTTGTTGATTTCATCATCTCCGTGTTTGTTGATTTCATCTTCTCCGTGTTTGTTGATGTCACCATCTTCGTGTTTGTTGATTTCCTCATTTTCATTGATTTCACCAACGTTTGTTGGTTTCCTCATCTTCATTGATTTTACCAACTTCATGTTTGTTGATTTCATCATCTTCATGTTGGTTGATTTCCACATATTCATGTTTGTTGACTGTAGGTTGTGTTGGTATTACTTAACATTTTTTATGATTTCCCCATCTTCATGTTTACTTATGTACATGTTTATGCTGTTTTTAAACATGTTTATCTGCACGTTATATCTAATTTAATTTATTTTGGAAGAGTGGTGTAATTTTTTAGCATGGAAAAAAGATATATTTAATTTTGGGATGTTCAGTAGATTTGAAGTTTCGTCCTTGTAGTCCTTGTTGGTCAATATATAAGGTAGGTACTCATTTTTCCTTCAAATTTTAATAAAGCATTCTTTTAGTAAGTTTTATGATACTTAAAACATTAAAAGTTTTTTAAATTTTCTTTTGATGGAGTTCTTTCAGATTTATTTATATATGTATTATTATTATTCTTCGTGACAGGTGAAATAAATCTCATTTTCAAATATCGCAATTCTTTCTTAAATAGATCCTCAATTTGTTGATCTGAGTCAGTAGTTAGGTTTAAGAGTCGAAAGGTCATATGTAAACTGGTGACTTCAGTTTCAATTGGTATATAATCACCACTTCTTGGGATGATCTGAATATTACATTTTCAAATAATAACCGGTTACGTTAGGCATTTTGAATTCGAATTGAGAACATAATGGTTCTTCCACACCAACGCCAACCTTCCAACTCCGAACTTAGTTCGAAGTTGGAAGGTTGGCCGATCGTGTGGTGGCCACCTAGAGAAACTGCTGCCAACCCTCCAACTCCGAACGTTTGAACGAATCCGAGTCCGACAATATTAAATCGTTACTCCACTCTGCCATTATGTGTTAACGAATTGGCGCGAAAAAGATAATACGTAAACGTCACTTATACGCAAATGTCACTTTTTTTATGATTGCCTGCCATTCGCAGAGATGTGTGGACAGCTCGGACGGCCGGTTCGTGCGGGTTGGCAATAGAGTTGGCCGTAGCGATCGCCTCGAAGGCGATCCCAGGCTAACTCATACACCAACCTTCCAACCCGAACTTCCAACGCACGAACTACCCCTCCACACGATCGTCCAAACGTTTGAAGTTGGAAGGTTGGCTTCGGTGTGGACCAAGCATAACAGATAACAGAGATTCGCGCAAGAATTTCAGTCACGTGATCTTTGTTTTTGAATCTGCCGATGACGTCACGCGGGCCGTGGTGCGTGCGCGTTGCGAGATTTATTGCGGGCCGCCGTCAAACTTTGGTGCGTGCGCAGTCAATACATTAATTCTGAGATTCCTGGCCTGATGGAAACTAAAAATTAGTATAAAAATGAACAATTTTTTTCCAAAATGGCGGTTTTATTATGAAGTAAAATACCATATATTATTGATTTTAGAAATGATTGTACAGGCATATGAAGAGCTTGCCATTCTGCCAACATTAGAAAATGTATAACGCAGAGGAATTCTCAACCCTTCATACTTCTGGCTTATTGACCGTTATGTTTCAAAGATGCTGTCAGAAAGCCGAAGAATTTGTGTTTCCGCTTCTTAATACAATCCAAATAAATGGATATTTCTGAAATGATGCAATATAAGCAACCTTATAAAAATTATAACAACATTTTATAAATGATGCAATATGAGCAGGCTTATAAAAATTATAACAACTTTGTATAAATGATGCAATATGAGCAACCTTATAAAAATTATAACAACATTGTGTAAATGATGCAATATGAGCAACCTTATAAAAATTATAACAACTTTGTATAAATGATGCAATATGAGCAACCTTATAAAAATTATAACAACTTTGTATAAATGATGCAATATGAGCAACCTTATAAAAAAGGTTAGCAAAATTGTTTTGTGGCTTATTTTGTTGAGAAGTTCTGTAAAAAACATCTGACGTTTGTTTTTCATGCTTTGTTTTCGTTTCCGCTCTCTCCCACGCGCAGTGAAACGCATCACTCAGCTCTTTCGCACTTTAACCTGTTTTAAAGTGATTTATGTTTTAAACGCAACGTATCGATTGTAATCAGTAATCAATAATCAATATTATTAAATAATTTGTAGATCACATTTGACATAATATTTGCTGTTGTCTGTTGTCAATGGATGAGTATGTTACTATTACGTATTTCCATACATTGTTTACGTCTCCAGATGCTATATTATTATTGTACAATATTTTATTGATAGCTTTACGACAATTTAATCTTAACTTTCTTTAGAACGTGTATGGCATGAATGAGCCTTTCAAAAACGTTTCAATATCAGGTACGTGACATAATAAAAAAGTTTATTTGCACGATTGTGCCCATTATTTGCAATCAATTTTAAATTATTCATACAATTTTATCTTACACGTGGTAGGTGAATAATATAAACATATCAATAAGAAAAAAACGTTTTTCTTTGACATAAAAATATTGGCAGGTGTGGGTACCGCCGCCCCGGGAACCATTTATTGGATAACCAACACCCAACAACTGCCGTAGACACGTTTGGTGACTTAGCAGGGGTGTCCGGGTTAGTGGGTGAGGTTTGTCTAGGTCTTGGCGGCGGATGTGTCTGCACACCTACTGTCCGGCGGGTCGGATCGGGAGAGACTGGTTGACGGAGACCCTTTAACCTCTCCAGCCGGACTCTCGACCCATCGCCTTGCACCGCAGTGGGATTCGTAAATCCGTCACTCCTGGACACATTGACCCCCAGATTCCTAACCACCCTTTATACCTTTTTCCTTCCCAGAACTTTCTCTCCTTCTTTTCAATAAAAAAAACTCCTCCACACGGCATCCCCAAAGATGACATAGGCTCCGAGGGCTTTTTTACCTCACTCCCTTTTGTGCTAGGATAAAAAATAAGTGTAAATAATTTTGAATTATCATCCACAATAAGGGAAAGCACAAATAAAGCAAAATGAATAAAAACAATAAATATTATCAAAACACCATCATTCAATTATTGCGGAGAAGAGATCAAAAATAATATAATATTACTGCACTTATTCTGGGATTTTCGATTGCATTTTGTAATTTTGAAATTATAAAAACTGGATACGGTCTGAGTGAAAAAATATTTGAAATGTTTACAATCTCTTTTCGCAATAATTAATTTACTGGTGTTTTATGTGCTTTACTTTGCGATCTCCTGCATATTTTTATCAGTGTAATTAAAACCCCATTTAAAAACAATGAACAAAGATTTCTCCAAATGCCGATCTCTTTCTCAAATCTCTATCTAAATACGTAAAAAACGGTAAGACATGAATGATAACATCCTCTTTGTTTTTGGGTACCTACCTATTCTGTCCATATCTGTCAAAACCTATAATAAATAATGACCACCTTCGTCTAAACCGGCGGAACTTCAGACTGCACTTAACCAATCAGGTGATAGTTGTTATCCTTGGAATCAATTTGGCGGCAAATGTGTATTCTCGTTCCATCTCTTATCTCATTCCTTTGTTTGATAATACCCACACTATGAAGGTTACGAAACTATTACCAAATTGTAAATGTATTATGTATCTAATATAAAATAAATAATACACATACTACAGACGTGTTGATTAAAAACATAGAACAAAGAATATCATACGAAAGCCAAAAGTAGGTATTATTTTAAGTTTTCAGTTATCTCGACCTTAAAATAAAACAGTTGTTGCTGTCAACCATTTTGATTCTTTTTTTCAAACAAAAACAAAATTCCTGGCCAGATGTTGAAAATCGTGTGCACATTATTTTTACAGTTTGCGAACAGAATGCGTGGGGGGTGTTAAGATTATACTTCGAATGACCTTGAAGTGTATTTTTTTACATGATATATTGCATCATTTAATCTTTTCAAAAAGAATTATGTTTGTGTCCGCTTTGAATGGAAACAAAACATCTCCCAATGCTAGTTTTTTTTAATCAATAAGAGAGATTATAATGTTCTTGATATTTATTTATTTATTTATTACACGCCCTAGTGGGCTTTTCTTGCTTTTTTTTCTTGCTTTTTTTTTCTTGCTTTTCTTATGATTGTATAAGAGCTGTATATTTCTTAAGGCGTCTTAACCAGCGGACGAGAATTCAAATTTCGTTAAAAGGCGGTCTCTAAACAACAGATAAATATAAAAAGATACTAAATTATGAATGCTTGAAGACTCGGATGCATAACATGTCGCAGCAGGAGTTATGCGTGTTATCCTATTTTCGGTTATAACCTAACCTTGTTCAGAACAGTATTATTTTAAATAAACCTAAGTACAGATATTTACATTTTAAGGCGTCTTAACCAGTGGACGAGAATTCAAATTTCGTTAAAAGACGGTCTCGCGATCGGACGTTTTTTTAGAACGAGACAGAAATACCGAATTCATTCCACTGCGACCCGTACATCCTCGCGGCTGACGAAAACTACAGCATGGTTCCGATGAAATAACATTTATTGTTGTTGAATTCTCGATTGTAGCTTTCCTCCTAATAGGTAGTTACATACATGTTTGTAAATTATACGTCGGAGTGCGTAAACATAAATAAATATAAATGCAGTACGTTGACATGGTAGATATAAAATATCTAGGTATATACATTTAAAAAAAATTTCAAATATTTGTTTAATTTGTTTATGAAAAATTTATTTTACATAGGTTTTCCAAAGGTGAGTAAAAATCTTTTGTTTTACATATTTATTCGTTTGTCCGAAAAGTATTACCGGTAAGTTTTATTTCTAATACTTATCTTTAAAGTATTACATGATTTGATACATATGACATTGAAAATTAGGTTTATTCCTTACAACTGAAGTATAGTATATATATTAAAACTAGGTTTTATTTCCAACTATTTTCTACGGTACCTACCTACATATGTAGTTATGCGATTGCATAATATTGTATCACTTTCATGTATTTGTTTTCATGATTAACGGAGCGACCTGACTCGTCTAATTTTCGAAATGTTATTAAATTCACGAGGTAAATTTCGATTGAAAAATCATAGGTTAGTATGTCAAAAATAACCTTGTCTTTTTTCCTAAAACAAGAATCTCAATTCACAATATGACATTATTAAACTGACAAAAAGTAACACAAAAAATATTAAATATGTTGAATTATACCAATGTAATAGTGAATTGGACAATAAAATAGAAATTATGAACAAAAAAATGATTTGAATCGCACATCACGAATAGAAATTCATTTGGTTCGTGGCACTTTTTGACTACCAATCACCAACAGTTTCACGTACTTTGGCATAAGTTTTAATATTTATATTTTATACATGAAACATCGATGACAGACATAAACTCCTGTCCATAGTTGATTCTTTTCCCTGGAAATTAAACAACTAAAATGTTATAAAAAATATGTGCTTATTCTGACTGATTCTTTCGAACGACCCTGTAGCATATAAGTACGTACAATGTACACGGATAATTAAATATCGCTAACCTTTGTTTTTTCTGAAAATATATCTCCCACGTACGTTTTTGATGTCGTAATTTGTGCTTTCTAATAAAACTTTTTTCCAAGGGTATTTTCCTCCCCATTTTTAAGCGAGGAATTTCTTTAAAATGTTATCAACTAGACTGGCGTGGAATAGACGTCCGCTCGCCGCCCTGTCGCAGCGGAGAATGATAAAATTTCGGCTTGCGCCGGGGTAATCACAAACAACGAACAAACAACAAACGCGAATCGAAATTAATTACTATTGTATACATTAAGAATATATTTTTTGGTCATAAATTATTTCTAATGTTTCAATAATGTCTTGGTAAATTATTTTTCTAAAAAAATCTGAACTATACCAATTTGTAAGACCATAAATAAATAGTCCAATTGAGGGATTTTCGTCACAAAACGCGTGCTCGGATTTATTTATTAGTAATTTTATTTGAAATAAAAACAAAATTCTTATACATACTGTATTATTATATGATTTGAAATATTTGTTGTATAATACAAATTCACCTTTGAAAATGCAACAAATCTGCCCATCGTCCAACGGTAACACTTTATTATGATATGAAAATAATATTATTTTTCAAAATTTAACATCTTACTTTACTAGATAAAGTAACGATCTTTCGAAATCAATTTGTGTTTTTTTCTAGAAAAGTGTCCATACGTCTAAAACTGGCCTCAAAAATGCCAAATTTCAGATCAAGTCTACCTATTTCGCCTTAACAAATTATAAATATATAACTAGATTACAGATCCATATATGTATCTACTTAACTTTGCAGTCAGTGACGTGTCCAGTGTAGATTTTGTGGATACTACTTATAATAATTATTTATTCATTTGAAAATAGTTCATTGAAGAAGATACATAATGCTAACAAATCTAAATGAAACATGTGACAGAACAAGACACAGAAAAATAAAAAGATAACAGTCTCAACAGGGAATCGATCCCAGGATCTCTGTCTTACCGGGACAACGTCTTTATCCAATCGATTATTGGGACCTTATTATTATACATTGATTGGTAAAACCTTCAAAAGTTAATGAAAAGTTGTACCAATAAAAATTAAAATATAGTTGTTCGTTATATCCGGCGCTATGTAAATTTAACAATTGTTTTTTAATAGTTTTTACTTTGTTCTATTCCAATACCACCAAAGATTTCTGGCAAAAGCAGCGTGTGTTGTGGCTTTGGTTTTAAATGCGCTCTACCAGTCGATATTGAATCGAAAACCGAATGCGGGTAACCGCTGTGCGTGCTCCACCATACTTTACTATGGGACACAAAATAATCACACATTTTCAAACCGCTATTTATGAATAGTAGCAAACTACATTTTTAAAAATCAGTCACTGAAAATAATCGCTTATACATGTATTTATATAGAAAGCTACATCTTACATTTTCGGCAATTTCGAAACTCTTGTGTTTAATTGCAGTGCGTTCTAAGCCTTAGAGCCCAAAAAACTATGTAATAGCCCAGCTACACTACTCGCGAAGTTGATCGAAGTTGACCGAATACGATAGTGTGGGCACGAACTTCGCTTCGCTTCGGCCAACTTCGCTTCGCTTCGCCCGACTTCCGATTGTTGTCGGTAAATGCGCCCGAGTCAAAGGACTCGAAGCGTCACGGCATAAATAAACCAATCACTGACTGGTTGGACTGAGTTACTCGCGAAGTTGCACGAGTGTGTGGGCACGCACTTCGAACTTCGGCTAACTTCGTCGAGGACTTCGTCGAAGCGTCGAAGCGAGTAGTGTAGCGGCCGCTTAACCTTTACGAAAAATACACTTTAAAAATGGATTGTTTTTCTTGTGAAAAAATGTTGCCCTATGTTTTGACTTTTTGTGCATCGCAGAGTAATGACATCACTTCAGTTGTTTGAATTGAGTATTGACACATGGTCCTGGCTTGGTGAACATTATCTATGAATATTCCATATCATCCGTTATATAAATCTTATTATTTTATCATAACTGATCTTTTGCTCACTAATTGCAGAGGTTAATAGTATGTCTGGAGGAGAGCCTGTACATCCACAACATCCGGGACATGAAGGTGCTGCACACTATCCGGGACACCCCGCCCAACCCTCTGGGGCTCTGCTGCCTGTCCGCCCACACCGACAACTGCTTCCTGGCCTACCCCGGCTCTAGCTCTATCGGGGAGGTGCAGATCTTCGATGCCACCCATCTGGTAACAATAAAATAAACTTCTTTTGAATAAACTTTCTTTTGACAAAGGGGAGAAAATCCCCCATTTATTCATACAATAAAATCGACATTTGCAACATCACCAATTGCAAATTTAAGGACGGGTTGTTTCTGAGAATTTGAACAACTCATCAAATTTCAACTTTCATTTTCGGGTTCTGTGAAAGTTCTATTCAAGTTTTGTAATTATATCATTATAGGCTAGTTGCTTGACAGAAATGAAATAAAAACAGAATTTGAAAAAAATCTTTCACAGAACTTGAAAATTAATTTTCAATTTGAAAAATTGTTCAAATTCTCCGAAACAACCCATTTTTACCATTATTTTAAATCCATACACATTCATCCTTTTTCTTTCGCTAATTGTTTGGTTCATTACTATGAATTACTCTTTTCAATAGGGACTAATTACTTTTCCGATATATATTTTTTCGTTGGTTAAACCCAATCAATTTAGTCAATCGAAGTCAATTTCCCTTTTCTTAGAAAAGAGGAGATCATTTTGTTCGATGTCCATAAATTTTACAAGGATTTTAGGTGGAGCATTAAATCTTCGATCTATGGTTCTAGTTGCACAGTTATTCCTGCAACAGTTGACTTTTTTTTAACATTTTCCTCCAGTTGCTCTCCATTTTTTTTGAGGGATTCCTGCAATTTCCAGGCTGTCAAGTCTTAAGCTGTATTTCATCCAGTCCATGAATAGAGTCCAGAGTTCCATCAAAGTTTACTGTGACAAATCTGACTGATCAGCGCTCTGAGACAAAGAGGATTAATAATGACACTATGGTAATTTTATCAATGTCTTTTCTTTTAAATTAAAATTGCTTCCATGAATTCCAGCACGCCAAGACCATGATCCCCGCTCACGACTCTCCACTGGCCGCACTGGCCTTCAACAGCACGGGCACGCGGCTGGCCACAGCCTCGGAGAAGGGCACGGTTATCCGCGTGTTCAGTGTGCGCGAGGGAACACGCCTCTTTGAGTTCCGACGCGGCGTGAAGCGCTGCGTCTCCATTGGCTGCCTCGCCTTCTCCATGTGCTCTGCGTACGTGTGCTGCTCCTCCAACACGGAGACGGTGCACGTCTTCAAGCTGGTCGAGCCCACCAAGGAACTGTGAGAATACTTTGTACCTTTTTATTGGAAAGGTGGTGTACATCTCTAGTTACTGTTCTCAGTTTTACCTGTATTTCCTCGCCTTTTCCTTATATATTGTATGCTGCAACACAATACATAGAAGGGACGAGGAAATAAATTTATTGTTTTGTGTATGGAGTTTCTAGTTTTAGTAATTACCCCGCGATATAAACATGAATCAAAATTTTGATATTCACTACATATTGGAAAGCATGACTAATAATGGCATCTAGTATTTACAGCTCTAAATTAATACCAGTGCATATTCGTGCATCATAATTCTAACAACAAAAGTTACATCTTAACCTATTGTTTGCGGGAGATGCTTAAATGCGTCTTGTGCATACTGTTGGTAAAGAGCGAGAGACGCTTAAAAGCGTTATTTGTATTTTTGTGCTTTTGGTAGACGGCAGGAAACGCCGAAATGTGTTATGTTTATAATATTGTTTAATTCTATTACAGTCCCCGGCAATCTTCTGACGATGGTGGCTGGATGGGGTACCTGAGCAAGGCGGTGTCAGCCGGAGCCACCTTCCTGCCGGCGCAGGTCACCGACGTGTTCTGCCAGGGCCGCGCGTTCGCCAGCGTGCACCTGCCGGTGGCAGGCGTGCGCAATGTCTGCGCCATCACCACGTAAGCCACCAAATAATGGACTTTCCCTCGATATGTTTTCTACTTAATCTTTTTTGTCCAGAATTTGAATTAATGCTGTGAAAAACTGTCCTAAAACGCATCATTTTCATCACTACATTTTAAAATTTTAATTGTTAATACTGCGCAAAAGGCAAGATTCCAAATTGCTACCACCCGTCTATAGCCAGTAACACTGGGGTATGTGTGAGGCTAAAGGTATTGGGGAGAGAGAGTGGGAATAAATTGTTAAGTGCCGGGATTTGAACCCGTGACCGTGATTAGTAGTTAAGAGCCTTACTCCTTGACCACCGAGGCTATACCGCATACTTTTTTAAAATTTTTATTTATTCAGTGTGTTTGGTTATTACATTTTATGGGTATAAGACCACCAAGCTAGGCACATGCCCATGTTGTGGTGGTTGATTATATATACATTACATTAAAATAATAAAAAGAAAAATTAATATTATTGTAGAAAGCAATCACTTTGTGGTTTGACATGTTTTATTAAAAAAATTAATTGTTGATATTTTATATGTGCGAGTTAGGACGGGTTGTTTCAGAGAATTTGAACAATTCATCAAATTTCAACGTTCATTTACGGGTTCTGTGAAAGTCCTATTCAAATTCTGTTATTATATCATTATAAGCTAGTTACTTGACAGAACTGAAATACGAACAGAACTTAAAAATATCTTTCACAGAACTTGAAAATTGAATTTGATATTTGAAGAATTGTTCAAGTTCTCCGAAACAACCGGTCCTAAGTGTGTATGTGAAATACATAAAAAAAATTTGAAAGAATACATCAAAAGATTGAAATATAATAGAATTTTAAAAGAAGTGTAGAATATAAGACATAGTAAAAAGTAAAGACTTTAAAGAAAATATATAAGAAGTTATTAAAATTATATACATATAGCATCAAAGTGAGTGTTTAATACTTGGTAAGCAAATGTAAAAATATGGTAAAACTGTTGATAAGTATGTGCGAATTACGGTGACATATGTGTATACATTATTCTTCAGCATTTTAAGTATAGATTCTTGTCTGAACTCCAGCTAATAATACTAGAGTGAAAAATTATTGTCCCAATATTGTTATTATCAAATACTGAAGCGATCCTTAGGTACATGAAAGTATCAGAGGTGTGAAACCATTTTTAATAATTAATGCAGAAGATAATAAATCTTTCTGCTAATATTATTGTAATTTAAATACAAAAACTTTTAGTGGTGGTATAGATTCATATGTTCCTTAAAGAGAACTTTTAGTGGTGGTATAGATTCATATGTTCCTTAAAGAGAACTTTTAGTGGTGGTATCGATTCATATGTTCCTTAAAGAGAACTTTTAGTGGTGGTATAGATTCATATGTTCCTTAGAGAACTTTTAGTGGTGGTATAGATTCATATGTTCCTTAAACATACATACTGCTAAAACTAATCCTAGAAAATCTGTTTGTAAAGGGCAAAAGTAATATTAAGAGACTCAATCACTCCGCCATAGTGACCCTCCTTCAGGTGATACGTGATTTTAACCTTCAGGTATATGAAAGAAATGCAGTTTGATTACCAAATAGTTTTTCTAGGATTATCTAATTAATATGATGTAAAAAACTACTTAGATATCGATCGAGGATTCAAATCCTGGCGTGTGCAATTAAATTTTATTTGATTAATTTATGTTATTTCACAATTAATTAATTAAAAATAATATATATAGTTTACTTGCGGTACGTTCCTGAGTAGAAGGTTCCTTTCAGTATCGCCCTGGTGTAAGTCTACCATTCAGAATTGAATAGTTCCTTGAAATCCCTTTTGGCCGTGTTTGGTGACGAGATCTGAATAGCCAGGTACTTCCTCACCGTCCTCTCTCCCATATCCTTATCCCACCCACTATCTATAGCCTCAAAACATACCCAAATTGGAGATGCGATAATCTCATTGGGTCCAGATGGTTCGGAGCATTTGGGACTATTGTGCGGTATTCACATAAAAATAAATAAAACATTTGTGCGAGAGGGTTAAGTAATAAGTTTTTTGCACATTTTCTATCTTCTCCCGCTCATTTCAGGCTCTCCAAGCAGCTGCGCCTGCTGGTGGCCTCCAACGAGGGAATCCTTTACATCTACTCCATGGACCCCGTGGAGGGAGGGGACTGCCCCCTGGTGAAGCAGCACCGCATCGCGGGCCCTGCCATCACCGCCACCCCGGCCGCCCTCCCCCTCAACATCACCCCCCAAGGCAAGGGTAAGTACCCTGGCTGGACAACAAATCGCCCGATAGCCATATGGAAACAAAATAAAACTCGAAACAACAGAGAGAAGTAAAAGTACCTACCCTACCACACAAGATTTTCATTTGATGTTCCAAAGGTTTGGCAGCAGGTTTTGTCCGAATATTATTATTAATCAATCTGTTTTGTTTAATCAATTGACTTCTCTGAATTGAACTGCGCTAGTTATAAAGTCAAGCTGGGAATACAAGCACTGCTAATATTGAAAGCTTCAAGCTGTGACTGCCTTAGCACGGTTTAAAAAATTTGCAGTTGTTCAATTCGGAGCAGTTGCAATGGTGTCTGAATCATATCTTTCTCTTGTTCATTCGGCATTTCATTTTATTATCATTCACCCCTTCAATTCTTTCTTTGTAGTCATTATTTCCTATTAGTTTTATTCTATTCACCCCTTCAATTCTCTCTGTGTAGTCATTATTTCCTATTCTCATTCACATTATACATCTATGTGTTTAGCTAATCTATCATCTATGATGGTTTGGGATACATTATTATTGCTACAAGTATTATTTTAAAACATTGCTCCTGTGTCGTGAACAGATCTTTTTTTATGTTTAGTTTTTTCTGTTTCTAGATTGTTTGATTGTACATAATGTAACTTGATTAGTGTCCAGATTCCAGATTTGATTTCTACGATTAAATGTAATATACATATTGCTATTAATGGTTTTGTCGTTGTGATATAATAAAATGATTGTTTTATTTAATATTGTGTAGCTTATTTCTGTACCCGAAACTCCAAAACACGATACTTTCAGGATAACTGAAACCTATGTTATTTTAGCAATTCTCAAATATTTGTGGAAATAACTTAAGATTTGCTAAAAACGCAAAGGTTTTCGGCTCTCCTGAACATTTGGTGTTTTGGAGTTGCTCCGTATGCTTCTCGGGTACAGATTTACTGCCTGAATGGAGCTATTGTAATGTTAGCAAGCATACTTTAAGATTATGCTAAAGTTCATTGTTGGTTTGAATCCAGCAGCAATAAGCTAGAATAAAAGATGTGTGGCCAGCAATAAATTACGCACCCTTTAATGGACTGTTTGTTCACTAACATGGTTTGTTTGTGTTTCTAACCCATTTCCCAGTTGTGGACTAACTATTTGTTTGTTCCTTGTGACCATTATAAAGTGTGCCAAATACACATTTTATCATCAACATACTTCCCTTTCACTATTATTTTTAGATTTTTCATTTATTTTCCACATTATTTAGCTTTATTTGTTGCCAGTTGTGCATAAGGCGTGCAGTGTGTTTTTTTTATTGATCTTCCAGAATATAAAGCTTTTTTTTTAAATATCCAACTTTTTTAATGGAAAAAAAATTAGATAAAAGAAGCTTCTTCGTGATTAATTTTTGGGTTTATATGCCATGCCGTGTTGCGCTACCTCCTTCTTTAGCCAAGGTTTAGGACATCATTACAGTGTATCTGATCAGGGCAGATGTTGGACAGATGATGGACAGTGTAAATCTATCCGAAAAGTTGGCCAAAGGAGGAAGTGCAGCATGTATAATATATAATAATAATCACGATAATACTTTTGGCAAAATAAATATCCGTTATTTCCATACAAAATAAGTTTTGTTTTCTGAAATCACGAGTGTCACTGCACGCAGATGTACGCACTGGTAGCCAGGCTTAAAGCGCTTCTGTAGTTAGATCTTTCAGCTGTTTTTCTCGCTTGCCAAATGAACCTCGAACCTGAACAGACTCAGCCGGGTTCGTTTGATTGATTATTTTTTGTCTAATGATTATAAATGTTTATTTTGATTCAACTTCTTGCCATAGCCAACAATAACCAGCGGCAAATGAAAAAAGTAAATTGGGTTCTAAAACTTTGCCCTTTTTGCGATGCAATTTGCCGTACATTTGAATAGAAACAAGTTGATTCCTTTACGAGATGTACCTTTAAATGTTTTATTTATTGTATTATTTTCTGTTTTTTTTTTAAATTACTATTTATGTTAATTAATCATTTTCTTAAATATTGATCCCGTTTCTATAAGTTCTTTCCTGTTCACTTTCCTCACCCATTTATTTCTTATTTCCCATTTTAAAAATGTAGTTTAGAGATCTGAGTAATTAGAGTTACTTTATTAGTCATTAGCCGTGATCATCATTGAAGACGGACGGACCCTTTTGAAGATGTAACCAATGTTTACTTTTCAGGACAATACACACAGAATTGTATAGATATGATTTAAGATTTTCACGGCCAATAGTATTGTTTCGGTTGTTTGTTGGAGTGTTAAGTCATGCTGTTATTCCTCCTTCTTGAAACAATGTTTCAAACTGCCTTGCCTTGTCCAATTGCCCTGACGATGAACGCTTCAAGGGGTAGAAAGCACAACAAGACTCACCATTTCAATAAACAACCATCACAGAAATAGGTATAAATCTAAATATGTAAGTGTGTATATATTTGTTAACAACATTCATTGCATTTGGATTCAATAATAACATTATTAGCTATTTTCAAGGCTAGGTTTTTATGATATTTGTAAATAAATATATTTAAACCTTGTAAATACATAACTTAATAACGTGGTAATCATAAAAGAGTAATTTCTGCAATTTATAATAGAAAACACAAATCATACAGCTGCTAAAAGACAAGCCGGATTCAACTGACCAACACTTCATTTTGCAGGAAAATATCTACATAATCTCAGTGTAAATTAGAATTAGCAAGAAGGAGATTGTTAAATGAAATTTGAATACCATCAATATAAAATATTATGTTAACCAATGTACATGATGACATGGATGGTTCTCTGGGTGTTAAGAAATTTGATGAATGAGTCGTTTTTATAACTACAAATGTAAATTTATATTTTTATGTGTTTTGCATTTTGAATTAGAATATTAACCCCTTGGGCCTTTTTGCGCCCTTAAGCTCACAGTACACCGACAGCAGTAGAGTATTCTCGTGTACTTTGTGACAGAAACTGATACGGACTCATAAAAGTCCTTTTGTGTTACTGTCAGTTATATGATTTAAGCGGTGTTGGAATGTAGTAACACCAAGCTTTGTATTTGCATTTAAAAAATTACCATTTTCATTAGAAATGATTATAATATATTCCAAAAAGTCATGGACCGCTATTGCTTGCGTGTTTGCGAAAGATTTGTCAAAGTTTAGGAATTTATTATTTTAGTAACAGTAACCTTTATAATACTTTTATTTAAATGGTATTTTTACAAGTTAAAAATAATGATATATTTCCTTTCTTTTTTAAATCAAAATGTATGAATCTCACTCAGGAATATTTCTAAGTAAATGATGAATCTGACAGATCTTTTAAAGTAAGTTGACTACAAAATGTCAAAAGACCCCAGGGGTTAAATTGAAGAAGGAATGGTTTGAATGATAGGATTGATACCTAACATAATTGAATATAGATTGTGTACATTGGGAGTAGGACAAATAAACCTTTGTTTTCAATGTTGAAACTTGAGCAGCCACCTTGAGGATCCCAGGCGCTCCACCACGCTACCGTCAGCGCTACTATAACCCCCCTGGCGGGCAGCCCCCGTGGCCCGGCGGTATTGCCAGTTGCGTTCTGTTTGTAGTAAAGTGTTTTGTGTTTCAAGGAGGCAACACGTACGCAGGCGCTCTCCGCGGGCGTGACCCCGATCATATGTCAGGTACTGGTCAGTATTTTGAAAAAATCAAAAGCAAAACATTTAAACAATCCACCAAAGATCCCCCTTTGTAAATTCTCTCATTTTTCTCTTCTCTCATCACGGTTAAAAGATAAAGTCAATTTAATTTGTTCGTTATCTCAGTGCAAGGGGATTCTCCTCTGATTGTAAGCCATGAGTGCCGGGTTCGACACCCAACCTCGGATCACCCGACAACAAAACTTATCGGCAGCAAATAGCTTTTCCAATCTAATCCAATACCGATTGTCGCTTCTTTTATTCTTCTAAAGCCAATCCATAGACAAAACCTGCTTCTAGATTGTTTCTTTCACTTAGGAGCTTACATACTGAGAAACAATGTTTTGTTTCAGTTTATAATAATTGGAAATAAAGAACCCCAGTGATCTAGAAGCGTTCCTTTTGTCTATGGGTGATTTACAGAATAATAGCCATGTTCTGGATCATCGTTAAATCACTTAAAAATAAGACAAGTGTTGTCAGACGCAGCAATATTTAGTACGTATCTACTTCACCACCACATGGAGTCGCTACAGAAGTTTGTTTCTTCCAATCACCAATTTCTATCTAAAACAAACCAACACCTCGTAGAATAATGAGGGAGCAAATTGACTCAATTATTATTGTAGTAAGTGTAATTGTTACTAGAGACTTTATTTATTGAAAACAAGTGTCTAAATATAAATGTCAGCGTGTGTTAGAAATTTATATTTTTTGGTAGATTTTTTACAATTTTCACATTATTATTATCCCTTTCAAGAACGAAGAACGAAGCCATCTATATAAATTTTTACGCAAAAGTTGTGTTTTTATTTATTTAAAAGTAATTATAGTTACAAATAATGATTATTGAGTTGTGTTACAGTATTTCATCCCCTCTTCACAACATCGCCTTCTATCCTTGTTCAGTACCTCCCCATTCCACCCAGCATTCGCTTGTATCCCATTAAATATATATATATATATTTTATATGCTTATTAGTTTGTTTTATTTTTTTTTTACATAGTGTAGTGATCCTAAAATCATTCTCCTCAATAAAAATATTAATTACACCATTATTTAATATTTATAATTCAGTTTTACTGTTAAAATAAGGCAACTAATTCATGAATAAATATGAACAGTGTATTTATTTCGTGCAATTAATCTTTTAACAAGTGTAATCAAGTATAACCTAATTATATAAAAACTGTCTCAAATATTTCCATTGCTTGCAGACTGTTTTTAGTAATTATGATTATAATTTGATTTATGTGTTTTTCCTGAAGTGTTTGCTTTTTTTAGTGCCAATTGCAAAAATACTAATATTTTTGATGTCTCAAGAAAAATGCTCAAATAATCAGACTATCAAAAATTAGATACATGTACAATTTTACAGTCTACTGTTTTGTCCGCCTTTTCGGACCCAGCAATTTTAAATATGGAGAGCGCTAAACGAAGCAATACACTTTATATTCTTACCTGGATGAACAACTCGAGATTAACCACATGCACTTTTCTTGCAAAATGGCCATCTTTCGACCAATGCAGAGTCGGAAAAATTCCACGAGATGACCACGGCCGCCGACTCTCCCCCGCGGGGCGGCTTCAAGCTGGACGATGACCGGGAGTTCCCCCCCGTCACCCAGGGCTCCGAATAGGACCCTCGACCCCCTCAGCCCCTTCAGCCCGCGGACCTCTGGACTCCCCACCACAGTGTTAAAGACTATCGCCAAACATTGAAATGACAACATTTTGTGCAACAATCATTTTATTATTGAAATTACTTTACCGCTCCTCAACAAAAACAAAAATAGATTTATGTTAACTTATTTTGTGTTTTCTTAAAGGTCTGAATTTCAAAATAGATTCAGTCCGACAACTTCAGTTTGGCAAATTAGTAAATGAATTGGATGAAAAAAATTATCACTGAATAACATTTTTTAAGTGATTCGGAAAGGATTAAAATTGACTATGTAGGAAATTAATCATTTTGTAATTCAGGCCCGAAATGAAGTTCTATATATACTATTATCCCCCTAAAATATATATATTTCTGTAGCCACTCTTGGGAAGTCTGCTTTGACATGCTGATGTAATTCATTTTGTTTATGCAGCTGAATAGATTTTTTGGGGGGATTTAAACATTTTTTTGATGTATAACCACTCTGCCGCAGTTTTCATTTTGTTTTTGCATATTATTATTTTTGTTTAATTATCTGAATTGTTTAATAACATAATATAATTGATGAATGAGTGCCTCGAGTAAAGTGAAAGACTCAGAGTGGCAGGAATCACCAGTTCATAAAATAAACATGGTAATGTTCACTTTACTTGGGGCGCTGTTACACGTGGTTTGTTGTCATCATAATATTTAAGTTTGTGGATGGATCTTCGCAGGGATATCTCAGTAAGGAAGTTTTAGTTAATTCTACTTGGATTATATAAATTTGTCTTGTATAATATGGATCGTAAATGTGTCGGCTAGCGCTAGCAATGTTAATGAATGGATTGTTTTAAACACTCGTGTTTTAAGACTTATGACAAAACTATCATAAAAAAATGTAAATAATTTTAAATTATAATGTAATATTAATAAAATAATGATTAGGTAACAAACACACCTTGTCATTTTGTATCAAGGTGCCACGAATACCTAGTAATAATAACACTTAGAGTTATTATAATATTTCTTATTTTTTCAAGGAAAGCTTCCTTTTTTTCTCAGTGTAGTTGCAATCTAAATTCAACGCACTAAATGTAAAAACAAAATTAAGGCTATTTTTTTCTGCAGATAAAGCATTCGAGGTTTACTTTTAACAAGTTTATGAATAAAAATCTTATAAAAAGACATGTGATTTAGTTTGCTCTCGGATCTCACGGGATGTATGACTGTGGAATACTTAAGGAAAGGAAGGTTTAGTTCATCTGTCATTGGAATAAACTTACGCCAGTTCGGAGCAAACATATAACTTCAGAGCTTTCAACAACAATGTAATTTAGACGTTGTGATATGTTATAGATTGCTGTCTGCATGCGCCAAAAAAAATTATATATATATATAAAATAGAGGAGTTGTAAATAGTAAAATAGTTGCTCTTAATTATTAAGGAGTGAGAGAGATGCAATGGAAATCATTCGCTACCAATTATAAAGGAGTGAGAGAGATGCAATGGAAATCATTCGCTACCAATTATAAAGGAGTGAGAGAGATGCAATGGAAATCATTCGCTACCAATTATAAAGGAGTGAGAGAGATGCAATGGAAATCATTCGCTACCAATTATAAAGGAGTGAGAGAGATGCAATGGAAATCATTCGCTACCAATTATAAAGGAGTGAGAGAGATGCAATGGAAATCATTCGCTACCAATTATAAAGGAGTGAGAGAGATGCAATGGAAATCATTCGCTACCAATTATAAAGGAGTGAGAGAGATGCAATGGAAATCATTTGCTACCAATTTGGGGCGGGATTTACATCTTAAATGTTATGAATGTATTTTTTCCTACAAATATTTTGTAACCCTCTTAAATATTTTATTTTGTTGTAAATCTCCAAATAAACATTTATCGTGTATTTATTTTTATTAATAAAAATAATGAATACATTGAATGGATTTTTTTCTAAATGCTAAGGTAAAATATTAGGTAGGTTGTAGTTCTTGTAAAAATATAAATAAAATGATCAACGTATCTCTCTTCGACATTAGGTTACCTCTCTGTCTCTGTGGAATCATTTTCGGGATGTTCCTGAAACACAGCATCACTTTTCTTTTTTCCTAATTCATTCAGAATGGACCAAAACCAGTGTGACCGTATTTTTTAAAAATTTCTTTCTCGAAAGAGACCCTTTTCAAATTTGTACAACCTTTAATTAATAATATCTACTCTTTGGTGCAAACTGCGCTTCAAAAATTCTATTGTAAATATTTTAAACCATCATATATTTTAAGATAAATCTTGTACAGCAATTTCTATAGATTCTTCCTCTATAATAAAAATATTTAAAAAATGATTTTCAATACATGGCAGACAATTGACACGAGAGTGGGATAATTTCACCAACTCATTTGCAGTTTTTAAGGCTTTTTCTTTACTGTTTGAATCACCTCTGTAGTTGCTAAATTGGCAGCCATTATAATAAGTTAATTCTTTAGCTTGATTTCTTATTGAAGCCTTGTAGACTCCACCTTTTTATGTTCAGTATCTAATTTATTAGTTTATTTGTCCTGTAACTGTACATAGACCTCTTAACCTAACTTTGTCCCAAGCTTCGTCAACAGACGCTAATTATTGGTATCGAGGTGCAGTACATTGTGTATGTATGTTATATTTTGCTGCTCATGTGTTGCAAAAAAAAGAAATAAAATTTTTACACAAAACTGAATAACGTATTTTTATTATTGTTGGTTGACGTGATGACTTCATTGCGTATGAATATTTCATTATTACGACATGTAATAAAATAATAACGTGGTTTAAGTTGTATGTATAGGCAGATTTCCAATATGGGGTTTGCGCTTGATAGCGAGGAGGTATGTGAAAGATGAATCAATATTGACGTGACATTTTATAACTCTAAACCCCAAAGCAGTACTAACAGCTACAGCATGGCGTATGTTCAAACTTATTTATTGATATTTATCAATAAACTAGCTGACATGTACCCGGCGTTGCTGGGTGTTATCCTTAGGAGATAAACAAATACTATGACTTTTCTGTAGGAGTTTTTAAGATATACAATTCGGTAGTACATCATTTTGACATATCTCATAAGGTTTAGACAGCGTTAGCAATGTAGTGCCTGAAAATATGTTTTTACGACTTGATTATAAAACATGGACTTTTCTCTACTTTCTATAAATATAATATGCACATATTACATATGTAAACCTTCCCGAAGAAATTCTCTAAACGTAGTTTAGAAGAGCTAAGCTCACAAACAGATGGACGCGGAGAGAGATACAGATTGTGATCGGCACACTGGAATGGTTAAGACTGGTCGCATGAGCATGTGAGTTGTAACCAAATAACCCTATAATATATATATTTTTTTTTTTGGTTTTAGGCATTTCACCCTGAAAAGAGTGCTTTGTGCCGGTAACAGTTAAAGTGGATAAAAAAATTCGGTTAATCTATTGGGAGAATAATAAAACAAATTAAATATTGGACTCATTTAGATCGCTAAAACAAATTAAATGTTGAATTCATTCAGGTTAATAAACTTACATAAAACTGTATGAACACGAGAATTGTTAAGAGATAAAAGGTATGAAATGTTAAGGGGGACTGGTGTGTGATTTTAATAAGACGGCGGTATATGTTCTTGAAAGATTAATGGTTTTTACAGTTAAAGAAAACGTGGTCGAGGGTTTCCTCTTCCACACCGCACTGGCAGACCGGATCATCCAAAACTATAATTCTAGCCAAGTGAGATGCAATTGAACAGTGACCAATTCTCATTCTCGAAATGAATCGTTTTGACAGTTTTTTACCGTGAAACCATGTCTTAGCAGGGATATGGTTTTGAATTCCAGCATAGAAAGATCCAGTTCTTATTTTGGAGACTGCCCAATTTTCTTCCCAGGCACAAGTCATGTTGGATTTAAGAATCGGGAAGACATCGGAGATAGGGATTCTAAAATTTAGTGGGATAGTTCCGGAATCTGAACCAGATTTGGCGAGAGAATCGGCCATCTCCCTATAATATTAATAATATGTCCAACCCCAGTGAAATAGTAGCAATATCAACAACTCTGGCCGCTAGAGGCGCTACTGCAGTATGTTGACTTTGACATTCCTCCTTCCAATAGCGGCAAATTCAATTTATTTAGTATTTGGTGGGGGTGTTTTGCGCTTTCTATATATTTTTTTATCAATATTGATTAAAAATACATGTGAAAATGTTCCAAAATGTAGGTTCTGTGTGTGCAGTTTACATATGTAATAATTACAAACACTTGTTGGTTCAAAGTCGTTTTTCAGGATGCCAAAAAACGTTGACAGGTTAGTTCAGTGAAATATAATATGAGTTTGTTAAATCCTAGCAAATAAAATGTTACTGTTTAGTTTTACGTAATCAATGACAAAATCTGCAAAAATTATCATTTGTGGAAAAATCATCATTCTTATGGACATAAATGCAAAGCTTGGGTTCGAACTTTGAAAGCCGTTTTCTCTGGTTCTATGGCGCCGAAGGGACTGAAATTTTGGGTTCATACATAGAATTATGGTCTGAAGTGGAATCAACGACAAAATCCTAGTAAAGTAGCATTCGTGGAAAATGACAAGACTTGTGTTCGAACATTGAAAGGGGTTTCTCTAGTTCTATAACACCAAACGTACAGGAAATTTTGGATTCGTAGGTCTGTAGTATGTAATGACAAAATCTGCAATAAGTATCATTTGTGGAAAAATCGTCATTCTTACGGGCATAAATGCAAGACTTGGGTTCGAACTTTGAAAGCCGTTTTCTCTGGTGCCGAACGGACTGAAATTTTGGATTTGTACTATCAAAACCTGGCAATTCAGATCTTGTGCTTGGCAAAGAAATTTCCGCTATCTACGTAGCTTTGAAGTTGTATTAATTGCGGAAAGAATCCTCGCTCGATAGGCGCCAAGTATCCCTAAAAATGTATTTCTTTGTATTATTTGTTTTGAATATTATTTCTCTAGTTTTTTGGCATCGACATATTTTTGTAAATATTTTGCAACATTTAAGTCGAAGATCAAACAATTGTTAAGGTAGGTATTGAATAAATATATACACATCAGCATAGAAATCTTTATTTTTCTAGTCATACAAAATTAGAATCCTAATTTTTGACTGTCGCTTCGCAACTAGGCGAGTGTGACGTCATTACAAACATACATACAATGTGCGATTTCGAAAAAAATACATAAAATAACAATCTTCTAAATATGTAAACAATATTTTCAAATAAAAATAAATAATGATTTTAAAATAGTGATTTTTTTTTTCGGCAATTGAGCAGAAATGCACACTGGGTTAAAAATAACAGAAGCTATCTTTTACCAAGTTGATAAAAAAATATGTTGGCTGTACAAATTATGTTTATAAGAAAAAAAAACTAATTCAAATTATAATTAACAAAATTAATTTTTGACAACATAGCAATAATTTATTTGTTGTCTGTGTGCACATGTTGTTGTCTATGCGCACATGTTAAGGTCAAAAACATTATAGTACTTTTGGACACCAAACTGTTTCTTTCCAGCTGAGGTACTATATCACATATCTGGATATATTCTTAAATATACAATTAGGAGCGTTGTTTGGATATTTCTTATTGCCAAGAGTGGCAATTAACCTAGTTCAATCCGACATAGATTCAATGCGAATTATGTGTAATTTTTTTGATGCCAGATTAGAAGATTTAGACTTTTGAAAAGATAGTATCTGCTACTTGGATGTGTAGCTGGCGGCAGTAAGGGATCATTCTGTGAATAGAAGCTATTTTTATAAAAACAGAATGCTGCAGATTTCACAGCCATTATTAAACACCATTAATGCAGGGAATACAGGATGTTTTTTTTTTTGTATTTATTGCTAATACAATAATGCATAATTATATTAAATACATTATTTTATAAGTTGGACATGCAATGGGGTGGTCTTTTAGAAGAAAAAACAACTAAACATGAGATCAGGGATCATAATTCATAATAGGTGTGTATAAACAATAATAATTGTAGAATGGACAGATTATTAACAAATTTAAATTCACTATTATTTATTTAAATGATACAAATCATATAAGAATTATCATGTCAATAACAATCTCCCCTACAAATACATACAGTATAATCAGTGATGAGTGTTTCAAAGCATTTATTTTTACAATAAAATAATGATTGCTAAGCGAGTGTACAAGCATTCTCTAATATCTTTACTAAGATTTATTATAATCCGTTGTACACTAAAAAGGATTAATATAATAATATTGTCAATGAATAAACAGAACCTCCCAAATTCCAAAAAAATGATCAAATAATTTTAATAAATATGTAGGCAAAGAAGATAATATCACACAGCGAATCATGGAGGACACAATATAATAAATAGAATTAAATTAATGTATCCAATGCTCTATGTAAGTTTTTGTTTATGTAAAAGCAGGGCTGTCCATTAAAAATGGGTATTTGAGAGGTATTGTTTATTCATGGGCGGTATTGTGTATAAACTAAATCAAATGCTCAAAATAAACCCCTAAGAGAGAAATAACACGAAATTAAAAAAAAGAAAACATAATATGTATAGATTTAGAATTCAGTGGAGACAAACCTCAGTCAATGCAGAATTTGGCCCTTATCTCCAATATTCTGCATTCATTAGGCTTTTTCAGCTAGGTGGGGGACCAGGTTCGATAAACAATGTAATTTTCATACAGAATAAAGTGGTTTTCTCCGATACATAGATCGATGTTGTTACCCAAACGACAGAAAGTGATAACCATAATTGAGCCCTGATGCGGAAAGACAGCATTATCGAAATAAAACTGTTTTTGTGCAAATCCATTCAAATTACGCGCCATTCTTAACACCAAATATTGTTTTAAAATCTCAACCACAGATGCAGTACAAGGCCTATGGTGACAGCCGGTAGCGCACTCATTTTCCGTACAACGGTGAAGTCAGCCATTACTTAATTGAAACTGACGGTTTATGCGATCGGCGCTTGGCTTATTTGTCATGTTTATCTATAAATTGAAATACCTTATTATATAAATATTTATTTGACATTCGATGTATACATATACGCTTACTACATTCAAATGAAATGTTTAACAGCCAATATCTCACAACACACTTTTCACATAATGGTTAAATTATTTTTCCGCATTAGGGTTCAATTATTATTAATTTGTGCAAAATGTTGACCAATTGTAGTACCTTTCCAATGATGATTATTACATTGAAGAATGGACAAATAATCATTCAGATTGCAACGGATCCCTCTCGCTCACTAGTAGGAACTGTTTGAACGAATTTTATACAAAAGCTAAGAACCTTATTTTATCAGCTCTCAATAAGTTTTGGTGTGGGATTTATCATTCGGTATAAATAGAAAAAAAGTATTGTTTTCTTACAACAATCGTTCAGAATATGTATAAAAATACCCAAATACTTAGGCAATGCGCCCTCTTCGCAGTTGGGTTTGCTATGATTTAATATTTGGGGGAAATTTAACCATTTGAAGACGTCTCTGCAGGAATCCTCACATCGCATTTCTGAAAGCACACAACAATATTTATTATTGATACAATATTAATGGTCACAAATCAGAAAAAAAAATGAATTGCCTCTTTGATCTTTCTTGTCTGACGGTATTGTGTTCCCAATTAGATCACTTTACCTCTTGTGCAGCAAGAAATTATTTGTCTAAAAGATATTTATTGTTCAATCCACCTTTACCTGCTGTCCCGCGGTCCGGTAAGGAATAGACAAACCTAGTGATGTAAGACCCTGCACAGAAAAGTAAAGTTCACTAAAGTAAGGTAACGGTTTGCAGTGCAGCCATCGTGGGACTTTTCTCCCCAGGGTCTTATGGTTTATGTCCATTCCTTACCCCTACCGACCCATGGGATGGCGGGCTTTATTTTTGTAATCAAAGATAGAAACAAGGAATAAATCAATTATATTTTTATAATCGTGTCGCACAATGAGATCATTGAAAAACACCAACATACAACAGGCAAGCCCTGGGCGGCCGTGTTATGGCAATATGAAGTATCTATAGATACAGCATTTTGAAATTACAGCGCTCATGCCATTCCATCACATGAAATTACTTTTATTTATTCAATGTGGTTACTTCCCAAGGAGTTGACGATGGCACAATGCTGTAACTTTAAAAAATAACACTTCTGTTATGACAGTGTTATGCAACTTAAATTACAGCATGTCAGGACAATCCCACAAATATGCTGTTTTGCCATTGCAATGCGGTCGCCGTGTGGGAGACAGGAAGTTTGAGTTACAGGGTATTTGCGTGTTGCGTGATATGTCAATATGTTGTATCTCCACAAAGCTAGTTTTGAGATAAATGAGTAAACTTTTTTTAAAATTTTATCTTTCTCGCAACTATCAGTATTAACAAATTAAAATTTGGGGAAAGGTTTGATGGAAAATTAATTTGAAATGTTAAACCTAATATACCATGAATTTCAAAATAAATGATAAACTTGTATATTTTTTTAACAGCATTTAAAATTAAGGGTCAATCTAACCTTTCTCCAAAATTGAAAGTATTACTACTCTTACTTTGCGAGGAACGTTAAAAAAATGAATGATAAAGAAATGTTAAAAAAAGTTTAAAGTCGTTTATCTCAAAACTAGCTTTTTGGAGATACAGCATATTGACACATCACGCGACACCCACCATTACATGGGCGTGGGGCTAACCTTTTAGAATAGAGCCCAATACCAGATCTGTCATCATCATCACGGCGCTACATCCCAGGAAGAGATGCGGCCTCCTCCACATATGTTCTCCACTGACTGTAATTTTAGCAGTTCACCTCTAGTCCTTACTCTTTCACGCAGCCTATCCACCTAAAACTCTGTCTGCCTCTGCGGCTACACTTACGTCTTAATGCCAGATCAGTATATCAATATAGTTATAGTTACCTGGGCAGTACGCATATCTCGCAGGTGTCCTTGTGAGGGGGGTTGTGGTAGGTGCAGTGTGGGCAGGTCCACACCGGCCCATCGTCTATCCCGGGCATGGAGCCTGAAGCCAGGTCAGCACTGAAAATTATTATTCATATTGGTTAAACTCTACCTACAATAAGTATCGTTTACTAACTTTCAACAGAAATTACTTTGTGTTGATCGCTTTGTCCCAAGACGAACAACCACCACACTTACAATAATAATAATTTTACATGGAATTCAGAGTAAACCAAAAATATATTAAAAGAATCATGAACATAAGGATTGGAAGGCTACGCACAAGAGCCCCAACTACCCGCAGCCAGTATGTTTTGAGACTGAAGGAAGTACCGAGGGAAAAAGGAAGGTTGGGATGTACCTGCCTATTCAGATCTGGTCTATTTCAAGCAATGTTTCAATTCTGAATGGTGGTCATTCATCGAAGCAAAACTGAAAGCATCTTCCACTCTTGAACTTGCCAGATATACCTATTGTATCCTATTTTTTAAATGAATTAATTTTGAATTAACACAAATTAATTAAAGAAAATTTACTTGCGCATGCTGGGATTTGAACTTGCAACCTCCAAATTCGGAGGACCTCCCTCGACTAGGGAGGTTGTCAAACAACCTTTCAATTCAGAATTAATTGTGAGAAAACAAAAATTAACATTTTGAGCATCGTGCTGCTCTGGAGACAGAACAATGGTTAGTTAATCAGTTAGTCAGTGAAATGAGATGATGTGTCAACTGACTGTGTGTGGTGCTCAGTGGCAGCAATGAGCTGCTCCACGGTGGCCCAGTGGTCGGAATGGCGCCACGTGTTGGCCTGTTCTGCGTCCCCCGCCCGCACAGCCGCCAGCAGCCCCGACATGTGCGGCAGCATGGGCAACGCCTCCATACTGGCGATGTACAGCAGCAGGTGGAAGTCCGACATCGCCTGCGAGGGAACATTCAAATACATAAATAAATGAGTTCTATTCAAACTTCGCCACATTTGACGAAATGGGCGAAAAGGATGGTCTGAACAAAAAAGTCCCAAATTATGTATACAATTTATTCAAAGAAATGTCACCATCTCAATAATTTTTTGAAACTTTCTTCAGGACAATAGGTACCATGATGTGGGATTAGTAAATGTTAATATAACCCCAACTGTGTTAAAGTAAGACATAAATAGTTAATATAGTATAAGTTGTATTAGTTTTTACACTTGGTAAAGCTCGCTCTTGCTCTCACTCTCTCTCTCATCTCACATCCTTATATTAATTATTTCAATTTGACAGCTCATAGCAGGAACCACGACCATGCAAACTCTGGCGGAATAATAAAGTAGTATCCACCACGGTCACCACCTTAAACCAGAATGTAACACACAAATTTACAGATAGAAAAAATGCCAAATGGTTGAGTTAAAACAAAACTATTATCACATTAATCACACCTTGAATTGTATTAATGGCCGGGAAAGGTAGTTCAACCTTTTGCACCGCCCTCATTTCAATGGCAGAAAAGATGGAATTATTCAATGTTTTTACAGGAATATTATATACCAATCTCTGTGTAAATAATAATAATAATTGGATGACTTGTATAGCGCCGTTTTTGTGCAAAATCACCTCAAGGGCGCTGTACAAATTTATAATACATTTCTACAGTGATCAGTTTCTACAGTAGCGCCAGTGCAAAAAATACCTCGCCGAAAGATGTTAATATTATGTATATAGGTACCTCCAAGAATTCTTCCTGTTCCCAGGTGGCCAGGTAGAGCGCCAGCGCTCGCAGGTCCTGGTGGTGCGATTGCAGTGGGCGTGCCTCCACGGGGAACATCTGCTCCCGGCCGGGGCGCGGCCTACGCAGCGTGGCCAGGGGCGTGCGCGCAGCCGCGCAGGGCACGTCCACCAGCAAGTACTCCACTGGTAAAGGTCGGGCCACACGGGCCACCTCATTGCCGTACTGGTCTTTTTCCTGGGAAAGAAAAAATGTACATACGTATTAGAAAAAATAGTTTTTTTTGTAGATGGAAACGCCTTGTGGCAAGGGATGTTTTCTGATGATCCAGAACTGAAAGAAACACTACATTAACCGTTAGAGTGCCATTCAGTGCTATCACACTGCAAGAGTTAACCACGAAATTTGAGCCGCGTGCTTTATTGTCCACGAAAGAGAGCGTGTTAAATTTGAGTGTGGTGTATTGCGATTGGCGCGTGTCTTGATAACTGTATTTATTGTTTACCCTGTTAAAATAAATACACCTTAAAATGAATCGATATTTTTCACCACATCATATGTTAGTTCCATTGCGAACGATGTATCAAATGACAGCGACACTACGGACAAACGGGATCTTCGTTTTTTTTTTGAGAAAAGTTTTTACAAAAACATCTAACAATTGTTTTAAATCCCTTTTTGGTTGTAATTGTGTAGTTTTTGTTTATTAGAAGCATAAAATATCATTATTTACTTGAGTGGTTGCAAAAAGAATCATTAAAATTTGTTGATATTTGTCCAAATCATTGCATTTTTATTTAATAATGTACTTTTTTTATCTAAAAACTGTAGCAATTTACATACATACTTGCAAAATAAGCATAGCATTAAAATGGTTAGATTTTTATTTGTTTCGAGCAAATATGTCAAGAATTCAAAATACATTTTTTTTTATGGAACAACCCACACAAGAGCAACCCTATCTGTTTCAGTGTAAAGACAGAGGAACTATATCGCCACCCGGTTGGGCAGCGTAGTGAGGGTGGTTAAGGTAGGGACTGTAGGAAGGGACTTATATCCCATAAGTCGTGGTTCAGCTCGCTTGTGAACACGCAACATTTTATGATTTATCTCTATCTTTATGTTAATCTTACATTATATTTAATGTAAAGTCGTTTAGTACTTAGGTTAGTTTTCAATAATGCTATCTTGAAGAAGGTTGAGAAACTAGCTGACCAAAACTAGTTGACACAATGTCTTCATTCTAACAAAGTGGTTGGAGACAAAATAACTTATAATTAAATGATTTTTTTTTTTTTATAAAAAGAAAGTCAAACATTCCCAGGTTACGAATAACCTGACAATATTTGAAAATCTCCTACTACCACCACAGTAAGCTGAAAAATGATAGTAGTATAATTATTAAATGATACATAGTGTTGTTCTAGTCTCTATAATTTTTATGTTACTGTTAAATGTTTTACTAATATTATTTTATATTCATCAGCTTTAATTATTTTGTATAATTTTCGATAGCTTACTAGATACATTCTGTTTTAAAATGCATGCATAAGCCTGACTTGGCATAAAACCAAATTAAATTAAATGATGTCAAGTCAAAAAGTGATTGCTTTCTTCAATAATTATATACCATTCTGTATAAATACTATGGTAAATTAAAAAAAAAACCTATGCACAATAGTAAAAATTTAAACGTTTTTGGTTCTATAGGACCTGTATAGAATTCAAAAATCGGCGGATCGGATCGGGAGAGACTGGTTGAGAGAGATCTCTTGACCTCTCCAGCCGGACTCTCTCCACCCATCGCCTTGCACCGCACTGAGAGGGATGGATTCATACGTCCGTCACTCCTGATATTTGATTGACTCCCAGATTCCTACCCACCGCTGCTACCTTTTCCTTCCCAGAACTACCTCTCCTTACTTTCCCTCTAAACAGACCCTCCACACATCCCCAAAGATGCCATAAATAGTGTGCAGCTAATGTAAAAAAAAAAAAGAAGGTCGGGTAGTTTTAAATTTTTGAAATATCATTTGGGTTGTCACAGTAATTTTAAAAATCAAGTTTTCGGCCTCGACGAATGCCGGCAAACTCGGCAAAAACAGCACAATTTAGGCAATTATTTCCGTTTTTGACACAAATTTAAAAATAAATGTCTCTTGAAAAAAATCGTTGAGGAGTTCTTGAATGTAGAGTAAATTTGCCACAGATTTCAGAGATTTATTAGTTAGTGTTCAGTTTTAGCTGAAAGGCAAAAACGCTCTATTATTCTGACCCATGACATTACACATTACCACTCAAGTATGTATTAAAGTCGTTTCCTGGAACGTTTCTGATTTATCTCATCCAAGTTTAGGTCACATTTTATTCTGATAATCTTTTCTTTGTCTATCCGATATACGTGTTCAAACCTTCATTGATTTTTTTCCTCATTAATAATACGTAAACCCACAAAAAGTTCTGGTACCGACTAAGAGTCAACAGTTTTCAATATCTTCAAAATGCCATCATAACAAAACCCCAATTAGAAATAATGTCCTAATGGCTGAGTTGACATTGCGTTTGGGTCCCATCCAGGCATGGTGTGTTCAATTCCTCGACTGGCTAAGTCCTCCATCACAACACAAGCAACATTTTCCGCTTACTGTGGTTGTATAGTAGGAGATTTTCAAATATTGTCAGATTATTCGTATCCCGGTAATGTTCGTCTTTCTTTAAAAAAAACAAATATGCTGTTTTATATATATATACAGGTCCCGCTAGATTTATTGCGTCTGTGCGTAAATCCGTCTTGACGATAGTGTTATATTTTTTACAAAATGAAATAATGCTTTCTTTTAAACTACTTTATATCTATTTAACACAATCTTTGGGTTCAATCGAAACCAGTCGACGAAATATAAATTAAAATAAAGTGGTTTAAAACAAAGTATTTGTTTCATTTTGTATAATGTCAAGCCACAAAGTGTTTGCTTTCTAATATAAATTTAATATTTTTTAGTTGTTGTAAGTATAGTGTAGTTTGTAGATACATAATAGAATAGTATATTGAGGAAATCTATAATTGGTTTCTCAGTTAGGTAAATTTCACATATATAAATGAACCACGTTGTAAACTGTTGATTTCCCTAAAATAAAATAAATAAAAAAATAAGATCAAACAATAAGAAAAGTTATGAGGTGGTATTAGAGAATTTTTTTTTTGTAATTGTCATAATTTTCCTCAGATATATCGAGGGGTAATTTATTAAATAATTTTATACCGTTAAATAAATACTGATGTTGTTCTGTTGTAGTTCGAACTGGTGGTATGGTTAGTACTCAACATAAATAATTATTTTGCTTAAATTTAACTGTGGGTATTATTTTTATCAAAGAAATCTTTATGTAATTGGAGTACTTAATGTATTTTTGTCACAAATTTTTGTTAGAGGGGGAACCGGGAAATCTTGGAAAACATTTATTGTTGGATAGTAATATGGCTTTTTTAAGATGATTTTTACTGATATTTTTTGAATTGTCACAAGTGGCAGTAGGCACGATTCAGATGCCCCCTCCCCCCTCCCACAAGCCACGATTCCATATTGTAGTACAGAATGAGCAAGTGCAAAATAAATATCTTTTAGTATTTTTAATGATACAGTGTTTCTAAGTCTTAAAATATATATAGACGAGTTTTCTCATTCTGTCTACTGTGGAGTTTATTTGACTTTTCCATTTGATGTTATTTTCTATAATTATTCCAATATGTTTTATTTTTTCTTTACTACTAATGTGTATGCAGTTTGAGTTACAGGGTGTGATTATAAGCAGGCAATTTCTTTCGTGAATTTTTATGTTTACATTTATATTTGAGATATTCCCTGTTTGGCTATTAGATAGGAAATGCGTCTTTTCAGCATTTAGTGACAATAAGTTTTCGTCGAACCATTATTTTACGGTATTTATTGCACTATTAGCAGACACTTCGACCTCTTGCTTATATTCTATTTGAATCACCTATAATGATGCAATTTAAATTGTTCTTGTTACGGAGATTTTTTTAAAATTCTTCTATAAATAATAGTCCCGTCAAAGAATGATACAAAAGGAGGTGAAAGCGTGAGCAGGTACCTTTACGATTCGTTCAGAAATCTGTTCAGCGTGCTTAGGGTGTGAATATACCAAAAGTCCTGACGTCTAGGTGAATCTTCTTCTTAAAAAAACAATATTGTTTCGTTCTTCATTCGATAATGATTTCAATGTAGAATAGTGTGCTTGTGTAAACTCCGCTAATACGAGTTTTGAAAACATAGTGTAGGGATATAATACAAAATAATAATCATCTTAGACTTGGAGAAAAGTCAATAGGTGTCGCATATTAAATAAAAATGGATAAATTTATCCAAGACACTATCTAGATAGCATTTAGTTCGAGTTGAATCCTGCAATCATACATAAAGATAGCAGACCATAAAAATATGCGTTAAGAGGAACGGCTGCGGTGCCTGTTTCATACAAAATTTTAATTTGGATTTACGGCTAAAATACTAGAGTAAACTGTTTTTTTTTTTTTTTACTTAAAAGACATGGTATATATAAAGTACGCATATGGATCAGATTTTCGATTTTTGCCTTAAATTATAGAATATAGGCCCCAGAAGATGACGATTTTACATGATTTTACGAGGCATCTTTGGCAATTTTTTGTGACCAAATGAACATATTTTTTGAAAAAATCTCACATATCCCGTCTCAGGCATATAATGAACTATACAATAAAATTTGAATCTTCACTGAAAAAAGTTTTATTTGCTTCAAAAGCCGAATTTGGTGGCCACAAATTCAACGTATATTTAACTAGCTTTTTTGTTATTGTCTCATTCGCACTTTCTTGAGTCGGGCTGGCTAGAGTAGGTGAAGCACGGGCTGGGGGGCAGGGGCCCCAGAGAGATCGCCTGCCTAACAAATACATGCATACATACCTACGTCAATTGTCCTTCATTTTTTATTATTATTGCTAGTGTATGTATATGTGTTAGTCGGACATTCGCTCGCAGTCAGCCCGCGCGGACATATAATTGACGAATTTGTTACTTTGTTTACGAATAATATTATTTTTAAACTCCACAGTTTTTAACCGAAGCATCCCCAAATAATTTATTTCATTCAACATGGGTAAGTAATCATTATTTGAGCATTTTTAACAATGATAATTAGGTTATGAATTAGGGTACTTACGTTATTGATTTTTATAAAATGTTATTTGTGTTTTAGGTCGAAAGTGGATACGTGGTAAGCCACCCAGTATGCACCGGAAAAAGAGGAAGTGCAATGTCAAAAAGACAGAAAGAACTCGGAACAGGTGAAAATTAAATGCAATATTTAAATAAATATTTATTATAAGTATTTATTTTTTACGGTAAAAATGTAATGTTTTTTTGTTGTTTTCAGTTCCGTAAATGATGTTGAAGATTGTCAGGCTAAATTTGCCAACAAGGATTTTTTCGATGCTAACATCGATGTGAATTGTGGGATTTTGAGCAAACGGTAAGCAAATAATTTTATTTTCACAAGAACAAACTCTCGAGAATGTACACAATAACATCAAGATACCATCTTTTGGTTAGTAGTGAGAGTTTCATTTTATTGCCGTTCAGCTTTTAGTTTTGATGACAGTGTATTTACACATTGGTACAATTCAATATTACACCGACGATCTTTAATTAAAAGTGATTAAATTTAAGAATAAAAACCGTCCTCCATTTTTGCCTATAATTGCTTGTACTATTTTGTCGAATTTGTAAGTATAATCACTACACATATTGATCATACCTTGACAGTATAATATGCGGTCTTTTGTTTTCACGGTTTGATGCCTGATTTTTTTTCTTTTAGTACCGATGTGATTGAACCCGAAATATCGTCGCAGAAAATGTCAGACGTATCACCCGACATTGAATTCAACTGTTCATCCGATTCCAGTGACTCTTTTGAGTTAGAGGTTGAGGAAGAAGATGATCCGAACCACATCGTTACATCGAATTTAGTTGGCAGAAGAATTGTCAACATAGAATTTTTATTTGACTCTTTGTCCAAAATTGATCATTCTCCATTTGATTGCAATTTTTCACATTTTTGTTTTCAAAGGGAAATCAGGAATGGATTATACAGCGAATTTCATTTTTTATGTAAGCTTTGTGGAAAAATAGAAATTATAAAATCTGACATGCCTAAGCAAGTTGGCGGTATGCCTATCAATAATGCGATGGTTGAAGGTATCGTATGTACTGGCAACGGTTATTCCCAATTACGGGAAATATGCAGCACTATAAATATGCCTTGTATGTCGTCCTCCTTATTCTATAAACATCTGATTCAGTTGGGGGGACACTTGGAAAATTTGGCACTCGAAAAAATGATTGAAGCAGGAAAGGAAGAAAACCGATTAGCTGTGGAGAACAATGAAGTCGATGATGACGGTGTGCCACAAATCACCGTGGTTGCAGATGGTTCATGGGCAAAGCGATCGTACAAAACCAACTATAATTCGCATTCTGGTGCAGCATGCATTATTGGTTTCCGCACCAGAAAGGTCCTTTTCTGTGGTGTCCGTAATAACACTTGCTCAATTTGTGCAAAAGCGCAGAATAATGGACAAACGGTCGATGTTCCACAACATAAATGTTTTAAAAATTGGTCGGGTAGTTCTACCGCGATGGAAGCCGACATAATTGCAGAAGGCTTCCTCAAGAGCATTGAAATGCATGGGCTTAAATATTCTAAGTTGATTGGTGACGGTGATAGCAGTATCACCAGTAAGCTTAGAATGTTGATGCCATACGGTCCTAAACAGTTGATTGAGAAAATTGAATGCAAAAATCACCTGCTTCGTAATTTTTGCAGTAAAATGAACTCATTGGAAAAAAAAACTAACAACTTCAAGGGGTTCGTACCAGTGATAATAAGGCAAAGGGTCTCCAGCAACAGTACGCGGCTTAGAAAAGCCATAGTTGGTGCCATGAATTACAGAAAATGCGAAAAAGACGTCATCCAAACTCAGCGGGTTCAAAATTTGCGCAACGATATCAGAAATTGTGCAAGTCATGTATTCGGCAGCCACCAAAAATGCGCTGATTATTTTTGCAAGAGGAAAAATGACTCCAATGAAATAAATTATGTTCCTGAGCTCCAAGAATGTGGCATTTGGACAGACATACAGCAACATCTATCTTACCTGGCGAACAAATCGGAAAGTCTGATTTTGAACCTCAATAATAACTATGCCGAGCAATTCAATTCTATTATTGCTAAATTCATAGGCGGCAAACGGGTCAACTTCACGTCTAGAGGATCATACCAGGCTAGGTGTTTTGGTGCTGTTATATCGTTTAATACAGATGCTGGAACTCATCAACAATTACAAAAAAAATAACAGGCTGTAGTCCTGGCAAGTACACAAAGTCTTTTAGAGAATCACGTCAAAGAGATCAAAAAAGTTCCCGCAAAAGAAAGTTAGTATATGAAAAAAAAAAAAACGAATCGAAAAGGAGTTGTGGTCCAGATAGACATTACGGATTGATGGAATTAGAAGAAGATATGCCACCCTCCATATTTGAAAATAAAAAAGAAACATTTTTTTCTGAATTGTATAAAGACCCCAAAGCGATTGTGGAAATGGAGCGAAAGACACTTGGTCAAAGTTGCAACACTGTTTGGCGTGTAGAAAGGCGTCAGCGTGTTACGGCTTCAGTTTTTGGAAAAATATGTAAAATGCGAATCACCACCTCATGTTTGTCCACCATTAAATCACTGTTATACTCAGATTTTGCTGGATCTGCAGCTACAAGATATGGAAAGGAAAGTGAACCTTTGGCAATATCTGCATTTGAGGCTGCTACCGATTTAAAGGTGGAAGCCTGTGGTCTTTTTATAGACGAAGAAAAATGTTTCCTTGCCGCTAGTCCGGACGGAATTGTGGACAACGATACCATTATAGAAGTTAAATGTCCATTTACTGCAGCAAGGTTAACGCCTATCGAGGCAATACTTTGCGGAAAAATAAAGTATTGCGAGTTGCGTGAAGGCAATCTATTTTTGAAAAGAATGCACAATTACTTCTTTCAAATTCAGGGGCAGCTTCACGTAACTCGCAGATTATTTTGTTATTTTGTCGTCTGGACACCGTTAGGAGTGATGTTTGAAAGAATTGAACGTGACGACCAGTTCTGGCAGAATAAAATGGATAAGCCACTGGAGACATTTTATATGGAATGTATTTTGCCAGAATTGGTCGATCCAAGATATCATCGGAAGATGCCACTTCGCGAAAGATGTTCATATTCCGAGAAACAGCTAAAGTCATAGTTTTGTTTAGATATTAGTGTTAGTTTTGTTAGATTCTACACAGTTTACATTTTGTAATAATTAGTCTATCTGACGGGGTATTAGGGTACTTCACTACTATACAGCTTGTTGACAACTTATTGAGAGATTGGTAGTGAAATACGTTCTAATTGTAATTGTATTATTATATACCTGTGATTAATATCCACTTTAATTCCGTGATGTTTTAAAGATATTTTAAAGAAACTTGTATTATTTTGCTTGAACAGTTTGTGTCTTCGAAAATGCAATTTCTTTTAAACACATACGATGGTCCTCTTTGATTGTGTGATAATTTTCTTTTATATTTAATGCTTCCGATTTTGTTGTCCGGGTTAAATCTTCCCCATAGGAAAAACTAAACCCTTCCACTCACTTTTCACAATCAACACTATGTAAGTGCATTATGTAAGTAAAATAAATACAAAACAATACAAGAACAACAACACGTCAAATCACCAGATATCAAATGGGAAAAAAATTCACCGTCTCCAGATATTTTCATATCAGAGGGTTCGGCTCGGTAGAACTTCTAACAGGGCCTATAAATCCTACTGATCCCTCAACATAAATATTTAAAAAATCTTTTGTTATCCTACATGTATTCAAAATGACCGACTTTTGCATCTTTATATATAAATTTTTTGATAGATCTAATACGCCTAAATTTTTAATTAGAGAGCTAGAATGCCAGTAGCCGAAATAACGAATGGTAATATTTTTATAGTCTGAGAATGCCAAATTCGTTTTATTTCATTTCCTAAATCTGTGTATTTTCTTATTTTTTCGCTAACAGATTTTTGAATATTACAGAAATTTGGTATAACGACATCAATGATATAAGTTATTTTTTTAATTTTGTCATGTAAAACTATATCGGGTCTATTATGACTAATCGCTCGGTCTGTTAGTATAGTTTTATCATAATATATTTTATAAAATTCGTTTTCTAAAAATGAATTTGGTTCGTATTCATAATATGGTACTATATTACGGCAGTCAATCAAGTTATGTTTAATTACCAAATTTTGGTGAATTATTTTTAAAACTTGATTGGGTCTAAATGTATACTCGGACGGTGCTAATATAGAACATCCCGATATAATATTTCTATAGTTTCCGGAAAAGCCAAACATTTTCTACACAAATCATCAATTTGATTTGTATCTTTGATTATATGCTTTCTATAATTTTTAGTATTAATGACTCTATCCTGAATGGCAAGCATAAATCCTTCTATTTCTGCGCTCAACTCTCCAATACTCAACCATTTGTTTGACGAAAATTTGTCAACATACGTTTGGTTGAGATAATTGAAGTGTTTTGCGTGTAAAATTTTATTTGACCAGGAATCTAATAATTCCTGGTTGGGATTTATAAAAATGTTGGCATTCTCGTCGTATAAATTTAAAGGTGTAATATTTCTATCTGCCTTGCAAATTATTTTGTGCATTTCTGAGCTATGAGCTTTCCTATGGAAAAAAGTTCTTAGCATTTCTACCTGATTATGTTTCAAAGAAGTTATTTTGACTATAGCTCTACCTCCTAAATTTCTAGGTAAATTAACTCGTTCTATAGCTGAATTTGGATGATGGCAATTAAACTTTGTTAGCGTAGTTCTAATTAATCTTTCTAAGTTTTCTAAATCTGTATTAGACCATTTAATTATGCCAAATGAGTACGTTAATAGAGGTATTGCCCAATTATTTATTGCTTTTACTAAATTTTTAGCAGATAGATTGCATTTTAAAATTTTCCTGATCCTAGTTTGAAATTTAATCTTAATATCATTTTTAATACTAGTATGGTCTAATCTATTTGATTGTGGGTATCCTAAATACTTATAAACCTCATCCCTTTTCATACTAGTAATTTGGAAATTTCTAAATATACTCTCGTCCCCATCTACAATTTTGCCTTTCTCTATATGGATCGTTCTACATTTATCTAAACCAAAAGTCATTTTGATATCATCTGAAAAGTTTTTAACTACCTCGATCATTTTCTCTAAATTTTGTTCAGAATTCGAAAATAATTTTATGTCATCCATATATAATAAATGCGAAATTGTACTACTCTCCCTTGTATTACCCTTAACTTTTATTCCAAACTTGCTTTTAATTAACATTTTAGATAGAGGATTCAATGCTAAGCAAAACCAACGAGGACTCAATGAGTCTCCATGAAAAATTCCTCTTTTAATTGAAATGCCCGGTATTACTATTTTCTTACCTTTTAAATTGATAAGTAAATTGGTATTCCAAAAGGACATAATATTTTCCAAAAAGCTAATAATAATGGGGTTAATTTTAAATATATTTAATACTTTGATCAGCCACGAGTGCGGGACACTATCGAAAGCCTTTTGGTAGTCTATATAGCAAGTATGTAAATTACGTTTTCGAGTTTGAATCTGTTTTAGAATTACAGAATCAATAACTAATTGTTCTTTACATCCCATATGTTTTCTGCGACAACCTTTTTGTTGTTCAAATAAAATATTTTTTTCATCTAAATGAGTATATATTAAATCTGTCAAGCAAGATGTTAAAATTTTGTATATTGTCGGTAAACATGTAATGGGTCTGTACTGAGAGGGATTATTAATATTTTCGCTTTTGGGCAACATATAAGTAATGCCTTTAGTTAGAAAATTTGGAAAATTTTGTGGTTGACTGACAAATTTTATGAAATTAAATTTTTAATTAAATTTTATTTATGTAATTATTTATTTGCTTATTTATATTGGAGTCTGTTCTTACTATACAACTACTACCTGTCCGACTTTTTTTTATTTTTCACCTTGTGCACATGTATTGTGTAGATTATAAAATAGGATTTTTTTCAGTATAAAAAATCTGGGACTAACTACCATAAATGTATTCCTCACTGCCTAGAATGGACGGAAATAATTATACCGATTCATTGAACATTTTTAATAAAATATGCTTGATGCTATTATTCTTGCTGTTATTGTTTTATTATTGTGCTGCTATTTTTATGGTTATTTTTATTTATAGTTGTATTACTTAATTTTGTTGTTCACATAATATTCTTCTTACACAACACTTAAAAATAATCTCGACCAAAATCCCAGTGATAAAGTCAGTGCGTGTTCGGAATTATATACACAGCGACACGACTTTATAACTTTCTTCCAGATAAAATTAAAAAAATGTGATTCACAAAAAAATTTCAAAGGTAATGTAAAAATTAAAAAATAAAAGATTATGTCAATAGTAACGGTAAGGCCTTTACCGGTGCACTTACACAAATTTTAAGTAAGTGTATATTTCTATTCTCTACAATTATATTACTTACTGTTCATATATTATTTACTGCTGTTAATTCTATGTACTTATCTAATTTATAAACTTATACACCTATTATTACTATTATTATAATTTCGTCTGTGGCCACATGTACAATGCACGTGTACAATTTCCGTATCTCCTACAATAATACACGTATCTGCTAATTTAAATGAACTAAACAAAAGGGTGATTCCCCGTTTTGATGCAAATATATTCACGCACAAAAGAAAAAAAGCATTTCTCTTTTACTGGCCTTCAATGCGTGATATTGTCAGTGCCTAACGTGTACATGCGCATATACCAATACTATTAAAGAATAGGTCGGAAGCCCTTGTATGTCTGTGTCTGCTAATGGAATGAACTAAACGAAAGGGACATTTCACCGACTTCGTGCAAATATTCAAGCATTGAACTTAATTTCTTTTTTATTTAATCTCATATTATCTAACTTTTTTTGATCGCTTGCAACGTCAGCCGTACTAAAAGCCAGGTACTCCCTCTCCGTTCCCCGCTGCACGCTCCGTTAGAGAGGGACACAGGACAATAATTATTTTTGCGGGAGTCGAAATTTCGTCCGCGAAAACAACGCTCTTAAGAAAATTAAGATTTAGTTTTTTTTTTATAGTGAATACCTCACTAGAGTCCCAACTGCTCTCTTCTGGAGCCAGTGAGACTATGGCATCCTCAATTGGGGTATATTGTGAGGCTGTAGGTAAGTGGGTAAGGGAAAGAGAAAGGCGGGGGAGTACCTGGTTATTCAGATCTAGTCACTAAACACGGCTAAAGCCATTTGGAGCAACGTTTTAATTCTGAATGGTGGTCTTACACCAGGGCGATACTGGGAGTATCTTCCACTCTGTTGGTAATTCTCAGTCGCAGTATATTACAGGAAATATGACCGAATCGGACATTATCTCAGTTGGTAGAGTCATGGCCCGGAAAACCGAAGGTCCTGGGTTCGAGTCCCAGATGAGACAGTGCCTTTTTCAGATTTTTCTGTTTCAGATTTTCGATTGAGTTTCGCTAATATTGTCTTCATTAGTTGAAAATAATATCTACTCGTGATTGACCACGGGTACGCAATGTGTATTATGTTATTATGTAATGTGTGGATACAGCACTACCATCGATATGTATTAAAAATAAAATCTATTCGTGAACGGACGCAATACTACTAATGTAATGCGTTAACGCAGCACAATCGTCGTTATGCATTAAAAACCACGCAGGTCGCTTCTTAGTTCTGAGTGTCAAGCGGCATCGTTATAAATTAACCCAATGTTGCCAAATCTGATGATTTACTCAACCAAACGCTCAAATAATATATAAAGATGTACTCGTGAACGGCCACGGGGACGCAATACTATCAACGTAATGCGTGGACGCAGCACGACCGTCGTTATGTATTCATAATAATATTTCAGCGTGATCGGCCAAGGGGACGCAATACTATCAAAGTAATGCGTGGATGCAGCACGATTGTCATTATGTGTTAAAAATAGTATATTCTCATGAGCGGCCATGGGGACGCAGTACTATCGACGTAATGCGTGAACGCAGCACGACTGTCGTAATGTATTCAAAATAATATCTACTCGTAATCGGTCTCGAGGACGCAATACTATCGACGTAATGCGTAGACGCAGCACGATCGTCGTTATGTATCGAAAATTATATTACTTCGTGGACGCTGCAAGATCGTAGAAATGAATAAAAACATACACTGCTTGATATATACATCGTGTAGCGAACCTGTCGGCAAAATGTCAAACGTTCAATATTCGTTTCCAGACATTCTGAGAGATTTTTTGCTTCCACAAAAAATTTTGCTACACGATTCTACATGGGGTAAGCATCGTTCAGGCCAATTTTGACGTCAAAACATTGTAGCGTCCGTATATCGGACGCTGTAAGTCGGTGGACGCTACAATGCTATGGAGTTTTTTGGGGTCGGACGTAACAAATTTAGCGGGATAAATACATAATTGTATAATAAATGTATAATTATATATATACATCATTAATTCCGATCAAAAAATAAAATGACACATTAAGTAGAGGGTTAAGGTGGTAGTGGCGTCACCCCTTCCCCCATCCCACGCAACACCTTGTAGCTACACGTGGTTCTCACAGCCAGGCCGTGTCCTACATCCTAGATCCTCTGCCACCCAACACCCACCACCCACCACCTAATAACTCTCACTGTCGCCCAGGGCCGGCCCTGAGCTAAACGGCGCCTGGTGCTGTATTAGGTTTTTTTAGGTTAGGTACAAAAACTTTACGTATTTTAAAACATTACTAGCTGTAACGCGCCACGCGTGTCTGTGGCTCCTTCCAGAACTTTCAAGAGCATTCTCGAACTTTCCAGAACCTTCTAGACTCACAGACACACTCTGCCACTCAGTTTGGAACCTTATAGAACCTTCTAGAGCATTCGAGAACCTTCGTGAACTTTCTGGAACCTTCCAGAATCACCGACACAGTCGGCGGGCCCATTCTGAAATAATTTGAAGCATTCGCGGCCTTCCTATAACAAAGCAATGTGCTAGAAAGCACATTTCCCACCCCCACCAAATTCTCTTACTTTAGATGTGACACCAAGGATTATCTATCACCATAACCACCGGTAGGTGGAAGTGGCTGGTTGTGAAGAAAATTAGGCGGGTAGGGAAAAACGGGCTTCGTTTTATAGTATGATGAGGTCCCCATTTTACAATTCAACAATATTTAATAAAAAGATAATATGAAATAATAAATTGAAACAAAATAGAATAAAACTGAGATGATATGAAATAAAATAGAATAAAACTGAGTTAAGGCGTATTAACCAGCGACCGAGAATTCGAATTTCGTCAAAAGACAGCCTCGCGATCGGACGTTTTTTAGAACGAGACAGAAATACCATATTCATTCCACTGCCAGCCGTAAACTCCGCGCGGCGGTCGAAACCTACAGCATGGTTCCGATGAAATAACAATTATTGTGTTTGAATTTTCGGTTGTAGCTTTCTTCCTAATAAGTAGTTACATACATATTTGTAAATTATACGTCGGAGTGCGTAAACATAAATAAATACAAATGCAGTGCGTTGAAAGCAGGTACAAAATAGGTAGGTATTTGATAAACATTTTTTTTAATTTTTCAAATATTTTTATTCACTTGTTTTTTTTTAAATTTTATTTTACATAGGTTTTACAAAAGTGATTAACATTAAGTTTGATTGTAAAAAATCTCTCGTCTTACATATTTATCCGTTTGTAAGATAGGTATTACCAGTAAGTTTTATTTCTAATACTTAAAGTAAGTATATCAAAATAACCTCGTTTTTTTTCTTCTAAAACAAGAAGCTCAATTCACAATATGACATTATGAAACTGACAAAAAGTAACACTAAAAATACTAAATATGTTGAATTATATATAAACATGATTTGAATCGCACATCACGAATCAAAACCGTTATTTTGACGGGAATCATATACGCATAGACTAAAATGCGGCATTGCCTGCTCTTTTGTAGCCAGTTAAATATATTTATATGAGGAAGATTTCGAAACAGAAATTGTACAGCTTAATGTGTAACTAAGAAAATTTCATTACAAATAAGTTTACGTGGAAATGGAATTAATCTCCTTCGAAGTACTGTGCTTGACTAGAGATATACTTATCCCAACGTTGAATCCATGACTGGAAACATTTTACCACGAGTTACCCGACACCGTGTGTACAAGGTACTGTTGCATACGTGTTGCTCGCGCTACGCCGGGTAGTAAATTATGGTTTATGATTATCGCGGTAATTACAGTTGAATCGGTCACCGTAATATACCATGCATTTCCCGACACCATAATAATAATAATAATAATAATTGGATGACTTGTATAGCGCCGTTTTTGTGCAAAATCACCTCAAGGGCGCTGGTATACAAGGGTATGGTTTTGTGCGTGTAACTCGCGTAATGCCGGGAATTATTGATATTTTATAATTACCGCGATATTCACGGTTTCAGTCACCGTAATTTCACCACGAGTTTCCCGACACCGTGTACACGTGGTAATGTTGCATGCGCGTAAATCGCGCAACACCGGGTAGTAAATGCTTGTTTATAATTACCGCGGTAATTAGAGTTGAATCGGTCACAGTAATATACTACGCGTTTCCCGACACCATGTATACAAGGGTATGGTTTTGTGCGTGTAACTCGCGTAACGCCGGGAATAATTGCTAGTTTATAAATACCCCGATATTGACGGTTTCGGTCACCATAATATCCATGATTCACAATATATTGTAGGTATTACCTATTTACATAATAAAATAATAATAATATTAATGTAAATTACACATACCGACGGAATTTTAGAGACAATATTTGCTTCAGAATCACAATCATTCGTCGGTAGGTGATTATTTTCCCTGAAAATTAAACAACACAAAATTATCGCTAAATGTTATAAAAAATATATGCGTATTCTGACTGATTCGTTTGAACGAACCTGTAGCATATAGAGTACGTACAATGTACAAGGATAATTAAATATGACTAATATTTTTTTTTTCTGCAAATATTTCTCCCATGTACGTTTTTGATGACGAAATTTTTGTTTTCTTATAAAACTTTTGTCCGATAGTATTTTTCTCCCCATTTTTAAACGAGGAATTTCGTTAAAATGTTATCAAGTAGACTGGCGTGGAATAGACGTCCGCTCGCCGCTCTGTCGCAGCGGGGAATGATAAAATTTCGGCTTGCGCCGCGGTAATCAGTAACAACGAACAAACAATAAACGCGAATCGAAATTAATTACTATTATATACTTTAAGAATATATTTCTTGGTCATAAATTATTATTAATGTTTCAATAATATCATAGTAAATTATTTTTGTAAAAAAATCTCAACTATACCAATTTGTAAGGTCATAAATAAATAGTCAAATTGAGGGATTTTCGTCACAAAACGCGTCCTCGGATTTATTTATTAGTAATTTTATTTGAAATAAAAACAAAATTCTTATACATATATATGATAGATAATTTATTGATTGTTTATACTGTATTATTATATGATTTGAAATATTTGTTGTATGATACAACTTCGCCTTTGAAAATGCAACAAATCTGCATATCGTCCAACGGTAACACTTTATTATGGTATGAAAATAATATCATTTTCCAAAATTTTACAACTTACTTTACAAGATAAAATAACGATCTTTCGAAATCAATTTGTGTTTTTTTCTAGAAAAGTCTCCATACGTCTAAAAGTGACCTCGAAAATGCCAAATTTCAGGTCATGTCTACCTATTTCGCCTTAATATGAAATAAAATAAAATGGGTAAATCATTTTTAAAAAATCGATAATTATAGTACCTTCTATGAGGCATGGTTGTACATAATGAGTGTGTATTGTAATGGAATTGTGAATTATGTATATATGTTTTATTATTTGATGTAATAAAAATTCTATAATATTGCCTTTTTGTTCTAATCCATCGTTTAATTTTGTATATGAAATGTTTTTTGTTTCCTTCACTTTTTATTATATCGAGTTAAAGATTGTTATATGCTTTTATTGCATGGAATTTGTGGTGTCTTTGTCTTTTTTTCTGTTTGGAGTTTTTTTAATGTTTTTTGTCGTATGCTTTGTATATTGGTCTAATAATGATAGTTTGTGTTTGTTGACATTTTAATATTATCAGCGACAGCTCGTTGGCGCCTGGAGCGGACTGCTCCAATTGTGCCTGTACAGGGGCCGGCCCTGCTGTCATCCCCTTATAGGGGGGCAATCCTCCCCACCCACCCCTAGCCGAGACCTTATTTCAATACTTTCGTTTTCCCTCTGGGTTCAAATTAATTTCCCTCTCGATATACTAAAAGCTATAAATACACTAAAAGCTGGCTTCCACGTTTTGAACGTGTTTATATAGGTTCCCATCTATAGGGTAGGTTATTAACTCCGCATGTTAATAATGGCTTGTTATTTATGAAATGATGTACATAATTAAAAGTTACCTAATTGCTATTTTTTTAATTTTGGTTTGAAAGGTGTACTATAATAATGGCTTCCGCGATTGGGTGGGAGGCAAACAAGGTTGCTTACACTTGCGAAGGACTAATGATCTAAACAAAACTGCTCGGAAGGAGAAAAGCCTTAAATAACCGAAAACACTGACAAGAAGTTGGATACGAGGAAGCTTAAAAAATAAAGTTAATATTTTTTGTGTTCAAACATTCTTACAGAAAAACTATTCAATAATATAATCAACCCGTATTTTTATATTTTATTATAATACACCTATTTTAAAATGTCTTTAATAAAAACAAAAAAGTTTCATTTTTTTGGTTTGACTGAGGATTGAACCTTCCTACCTAGAAACTGTAGTCAACTCTACCAACCTATCCAAATGCCGATAGGGTAGGATCGACATTTGTTTCTTATATTAACTGCTGTAATGTCATCCGATTTCAGAGAAATGCGTATATGTCGGCGTGTGTATACGTGAAAGCCACCAAAAGTTGATAGAATGCATAAAGCGCCCCTGAGGTGATATCTCACAAAAGCGGCGCTATACAAATTATCCAATAATAAATAAATAAATAAATTGTCATCGATAACGAGTCCATCTGCCGAGTTTCAGCTGCGTAGGATGTCGAGAAATGGGTTAATTTCCATTTCCAATATTTGCATTCATTCATTACCGAAAACAAAAGTGAAATTCGAATAGATTTATTAAAAAATACAATTTTTTTTATTTTTTATTAAAAATACATATTTTACGGCATTGATTACGTTTAATTTTCAGTACTATTCTGACAGTTATAATACTATACCATATACACGGTGTTTAGAAACTCGTAGTACAAGCGAGAAATTTTTTCGTCGACTCGAGGGATAAAAAAACTTTTGGAGCCGCGTCTACGCTTTGACGCATTTTAATGCCGTCTTAATTAAAACCAATATTTTAAAATTTGACCTAAAAAATTCCAACTTCATACTCGATTTACTCGGAAACGAAAGATCAAATCTAAAAAGTTATAACATAAAATCGACTGTAATTAATATGATGTACATTTTTCAGCTTCCCGCTTGTAGGTACTACGAGTTTTCAGATGTGGCACTTAGATGCGTCAAAAAAATCTTTCCAGAGCACAGTTTAATTGGCATGAATTTATGAGAAAAAATATTTCTTATTGTTTTCGGCTATTGGTAAACCTTTCTTCTGAAACTCAAGATTACTACTATTCTAGGGTACGAGCAGCTTAACCTTTGTAACGCGATGACATCGCAATAATTCGTAGAATTAATTGCTGTGAATAATGCCTCGCTAGCGAAGTATTCGACATAGAAGAGACGCGAGATTTAGTCACGCGACCATTTACAATAATTTACATACAAACAATAGTTAGTACGACGCGCTGTGACGCCGAGGTCCGACGGGCGAAATCAAATGTCGCCAAAATGTATATTACCGCAGACAGGGGTTATCGTTCTAGACTGGCATATACAGTGGGTTGCCATATTAATAGGGACACCTATGGAAAATGTGTTTTTCATACTTTGTGTTCATAAAACATAGATGTTTATGATTTTAGGTGCGGTTATTAATATTGATTAACAATAACATTGAATTTTGAAAAATTTAACACCGTATTTGTCCTTAATCTGCGATTATTTTATTTTTTTTATTATTTTTAAACATTATCGAACAAAAAGTTAATATTTCGTAATTTCACCTTTAGCCGCAATAACAGCTTGTACACACCGTGGTATATTCTCAATGCACAATTTTGCAGTAATCTTTAGATCGGGAGAACGATGCCACAACCGGATGAGGGTTTCGATGAGCTGCTGCTTCGTTGTGATCACCTCCTTGGCAATCTCCCTCTTGGTGAGCTTCTACAGGTTTTTAATAGGGTTCATGTTAGGGGAAGTCCCCGGCCAAGGTAAAACCTGCACATTTTTTTCAGCCAGGAATGCAGTGACAGTCCTGGCTTTATGACAGGGTGCGGAGTTGTGCATAAAAACGTATTCCTGGCCACCAGGGAACCATTCTCCGACTTGTGGCAGTAATCGATTTTCCAGTATTTGTCTGTACTGATGCTGCCTCATAGTCCCTTGCACGATGTGGAGGTGCCCCATCCCTTTGGAAGAGATGACTGACCACATCATGATACTGGTAGGGTGTTTGATAGTCTCCACAAGGCAGTCCGGATGAAATTTCTCTCCTGGACGTCGGCGGACGAACGATGATTAATCCAACATAATTTGGAATATGGACTCATCAGAGAAGCACACCTTAAAAAAGGGCCATAATCAAACCAATGAAATTTTTTGAAAGCTTGAAAACCACAAATATGTTAAATACCATATTCCAGTTCTCTATAGTCACGTTTTGGTGCGCGTTGGCACAGTCCAGTAGTTTTTTCCTCATATCTACTGTGAGGCGATGTTTTGTAGCTGGCCGATGACCAATGAGGTTCTCCTCAGCCAATATCCTCTGGACTCTTCTTTGGGAGACTTCGATATCTTCTTCGTTGATCATCAAAGTCAGACAAACCACACTCTTTTTGCAGTTTTGGAGACATACGCCTTTGATTTTGCGGCCAGAAAGAGGTGTAGTGATTCGTTTTCTGCCATATTTCCCAATGTGATCCAATTCAAGGGGCAGGTTTTGATTGATTTTCTAATTTATCCTGTAACCACAAACTTTAAAATACCTGTAATGGCTGCTATATCCCTTTGGGAATGTTAAGTGTTTAACAATAGTGTCTTCACTTCCGAAAATTTTCTTGGGGACGTGTCTGAAGACCTAGCCATACTGAAAAAACAGAACATTGGACTCAATATGGAAAAACTATTCACTGAAATAAGATATGAAAAAAAAAATTACAGAAATTAGTAGATAATTAATAATTACTTACATTTTTGTATAGTTAAACTGTTAAAACTCGTAAATATAATTATAATGTATATTTATTTACCAGAACTTCGAACACGCATTTTCACAAAAATGCTGGCCACGTGCAAAAAACCTTAAATTTTCGAAGGATGTGGCACTTTTCGAGTGTTGCCACTTCTTAAAAGTGTCAGTGGTGATACCAGCAACAAAAATAACGAAGGAATGGCTATCATATTCAAGTTATTTAGAAGTAGAGACAACGTAAACATAAAAATCTGGAAATATTTGAACTGTCCCTATTAATATGGCAACCCACTGTAGTAGCTGGCCTGCCAAGAGTTGGTTATATTATATATTATACGGATTGACGTAACACGGCGGAAGAAAGTTATCAATTGGCTTTTTATGCTCCATTTTACGGCAGCCGATGACTGCAGTTGGCAACAAATTAAATTAAATAAACCTGCTTGATCGTTTAAAGATCAGATTCGGAGGAGACATCATTTATTTTATATGAATCTCACACTGGAGGCCCTGAGAGAAAAATCTCAGGGTCTATATTCTCTCAGTGTCGCCTTGGTGAAAGAACATTGTTCAGAATCAATATTTATTTATTTTATTTTATATATAGAATCCCTGGGAAGGATTCCCGTTTCAGGACAGCCAAATTGTGTATTTAGTACATAATATTCTTACAATGGAATAGCGATGCTGTCAAAACAAATTTTGAGAACAATGTTGATTGCATTCGAAGTGACAGGATGGTTTCTTTATCCTTGAAAGAATCTCAAAAATGTAATTTATTACCAGGGTCAATTAGGATAACATTAGTAGTTGCATTCAGAACAGATAAATGGTTTCTTTCGGGACATCACAAGTCTGAGATTCTTACAAAGAATTTTGATTCTTTGCAATTTTTTATTTTTATTTATTATTTTTTTTATTATATGTATAATACATTTTTGTTTATTTGTTACAATATATGATCAATATTTCAAGACCCCTCTTCCATAGAAGCATTAGCTTGTGGCTGGAAGAAGAGTTTACATTGTTTTATTACAGTATGTAAGTAATTAAAAATAAAATGATTATAAACTTATTTGAAGAATGGAATGTTACTTAAGGAAACTAATTGAGATGAGTTATTCTTAAGATAAATTCAATTGGAAACATTTTTATTTTTTGTAAGTTTGTCTTTAAAATACTTTTTCACAGTGTTTATTATTTGGATGTTATCATTAATGTTTCTAATTTCTTCAGGTAATCGATTGAAAAAAATTCTCGCCCGGTAAGTGTAATAATTTTGTGCAAAGGAAGTGTTTAATTTTGGGCATAGAAAAATATATTTAAGTCGAGTACGGTTTTAAGTTAGAAATTGGTACTTGTCTTTTTCTTTTATGATTTGAATTACCTAATGCATTTTTAGTATAAAGATCTTTAAATGAAGGCACTTGAAATTCTTCGAATAATCGATCCGTTGGGTAATCGGAAGGTTTTCGTAATATTATTTTAATTATTAACCTTTGTACCACTTCTATTGGAGTAAGGTTAGTTTTGTATGTGGATCCCCAACTAATGATACCATATTGTATAGTTAGAATTTCCACATTTATAAATCAGTATAAAACATATGAATCCTACAGTACTATATTTTTAGAATTTCTTAGGTGATAGAAATTACACATTACTAGACCAGAATATATGCCGTATGACATATGAATTTCCAATTTTAAAATTTCGAATCTTTAATAATTAAATGGCGATTAATTATTATACAGTAATCGAAATAAAACCGCGCAAAAGATTCGCAAATTTGAATTTAAACAATAACAACAATGAAGATCAAGTATTAGGAACAAAAATAACCATTTTTAAACTTGAAATAAAGACTTTGGATCCTTATCTCTCTTAAGTATAAAATAGCCTTTTGGAATCAAAACGTATGAATCGAAACGTAGCTTTCGATATTCGTATTTGGTGACCAGATCTGAATAGCCAGCTACTTACGTAGCCTAACCCAACCTTCCTCTTAACAGTTTTACGTATTAAGACTCACTAACAACAAGACTATTCAAAAATATGTATTACTTTAAGTGGCTAGTTACCTACTGTAATTTATAAGCTGTGTCTAATGCTACGTATAAACTATAAACAGGGCAAAGTTTCCGAGCCGCGAATTATAAGAAAGGAACGACCACTTTATTCCTTTAGTAAGTCAGTAGTTATAAGCCTCAGTCGCAAGTTGCTAGATATTTGTCTTAGATGTAAGTCACTAGTTAATATGAATCCTAGTCGTAAAGCTGTATTTATTATTCAATACATATATTTGTACAGCGCCCTTGAGGTGATTTTTCACGAAAACGGCGATATACAAATCAGCCAAATATTATAATTTATATTATTATATGTACCCAATGTAAAAGCCCCAACGGCGTTTAAAAGAGTAATAAAATCAAATCAAATGGATAAATCCAAAAATATTTCTTTTCTTTAACATTGAGCGATAACTATATTTGAGCCTTAACGACCACTTTATTCCTTTCCCGTAATTCGAGGCTCGGCTCGTGGCAATTTTGTCCGGTTTATACGCACTCTTAGACGTAAGTCTCTAGTTATAATAAGTCTGAGTACTTAGTTTGATAGCTATAGGTCACTAGTTACAAATCTTGTTGTATGTCACTAATAATAAATCTCAGCTGTAAGTGGTTAGTTTTATAGGTTAACGCCTTTACTAATAATCGTGTTTAAAATTTCACACAACTGATAAACAACCATTTACCATGCATTAATGGATGTTTATCAGTTGTGTAAAATTTAAAAGACGTATATTATTAAGGCCCTTAATTAATTAAGTTGAAAAGCGACCTTGAGGTGATTCCCTACCCTTCAGCCTCATAACATATTCCAATAATTGGGGCTGCCATAGTTCCACTGGTTCCGGATAGTTGGAACTTTTGTGATGTATTCACATAAACAAAACATACTGAATCTGGCACTTGGAGAGACCCACGTTGTAAAGGTACGTGGGAAGATGCATAAAAACAGACGAATACAAACAATTATTTCACAGCCGATCCGTTGAACAAAAAAAGAATCTAACGACTACAACATTCTGTTTTAGTAACATAAAAAACTAGAACAAATTAGCACGATGGGAAATTAAGAAAACATTGGAAAAACATCTAAAGGAAAATCAAGATCACAGGGAACTAAATAAATCTCAAAAATGAAGAATAATCAAATACGTATAGTTGTATAATTATTTTTCATTTTTGTATATTTTTAAATTATTTCAATTTTGTATACTTTTTAAGTTCGAAGTCATGTCGAATAAAACTCCTCGATCTGGTTCCATTTTAAAATATATTCAGATTCAATCGAAAAAATCAACATAAATTAATTTTAAACTCGGTATTGCCATTGTAAACATAAACTATTTGATGAATTAATTACATTTATTAAAACTCTCAGATCGAAGAATTATATACAACTATTTATGTTCGAAATTGTAAATGGTGGTATAGACAGCCCTGTTAACTGTTGAATTTTATAACCCTACGAGAACTACTCGTTCCAAAATCATGTTTAAATGTAACAATACCAGGACGAAGCATTTCAAACACTCGCTTACGCCTAGATTAATTTTTTTTACATTAACCTCACACAGGAGGCCCTGAGGAAAATAATTTCCATAGGTGCCTATGACGTGTTTGGGGATGCTGTGTGGAGCGTCTTTTCTAAGAAAAGGAAGGAGAGGAACTTCTGTGAAGGTAAAAGGTATGAGGGTTGTGTAGGAATCTAGGAATCAGTGTGTCCAGGAGTGACGGATGTCTGAACATATTTCTCCAACTACGACGCAGGGCGAGAGACCGGTCGGAGAGGTCAAAGGGTCTCCCTAAACCAGCCTCTCCCGATCTGGTACGCCTCATAGCTGGTGGGCAGGCGCAACCTGAACACACCTCGCCCGATGTACCCGGGCACCACTGCTAATTCACCAAGCGAACCACTTGGGGTGACCTATGGCAGAGGTGTTGGTTATACAATAAATGGTTCCCAGGGTGGCGGTACCCAAACCAGCCTCCCAAATTTATTATAGCCATAGAATAAAGAGAATAAATCTGGACACACACTGCAGAGCCATTTGTCCCCGAACCATTTGGCTGAATGAAAATTAGGGGGGCACACACGACCGAGCCGAGCCAGTTTAATCTATGTCCAGCGATGCCATGCCGCAAAAATGAAAATCGGTAGGTTATCAAATTATTGTAGATTTAGTTTTTGTATTTCTGGTGGTTGAAGAACCTCAAGATGGCTGTGGAACGATTTGCAGGCCTGTTTTCTCTTCAAGACCCATGTTCACCCCATACTCTCCTCATAAGGACCCTCCACAGAGCATCTCCAAAGATGACGTATGCCCTGAGGGAATTTTTTGTACACGGTTGACATTTGTCACACTACTACTCGTTTTTGAATTCAACAGCTCGGCTATGGAACGATTAATTATTTTAATTTATGAATTAATTGCTAATGGCACACGTTGAGCCGTTCGTGTTGTAATAAATAAATAGATATATTTGCCGACCTCTAGGTTTCCTCCCTCTGGGTCTCTTCAAGACTCGTGTTCATTATTCAGAAAGACAAACAAACAAACATACAAACAGACTCTAAGATGACAGTAGACCCTAAAGCAAGTTATTTTCCGAAGGGCCTCCTGAGTTTTTGTAAAAAACAAAACTTTGTTGCTATCAAACCGCAGAAAATATAAGAGTATTTATTCTGAAGCAAAAGCTCAATTCTAGGAACGAGAGTCCCGCAATGCGGACACTATGATTTCTTCTGCTGCCCATCAAAGACTTTTTTATATTCGTCCGATAATTTCCGGGAATCTGTTTGGCAAAAAAATATTGAAACTGAAAAATGATCAACATCCAAACTTTGTCAATTCGTTTTCATTCCCAGCCACCACCGCCCTCCGGAAAATCTGCCACCTTTCAGAAGGCAAAAGAAACAAAACAAAAAAAAAACTGATTTAAACTTTGGCGGAAAGGAAAATAATGTATTTTTTAGTGGAAATCTTTGACGTTTTCACTCTTTTTCTTCTAATTCGTAATCATATTTGACTAATGGGCATTTTACATGATGCTTTCTTTCGTCCAGTTTCCACGGGTCGTCTTTTCATATTGTGGATTAGGTATGAAATAAGAACGTGTCCTATTTTGCACGGTTCGTACTTGTTTGTATTTATTTATTGTTTAGGAACATTTACAGACTATTAACATGAAAAAAAATCATTAGATAAGCGCTGCGAAAAAAGTATGTCAACAGTCCACTTAAAAATGTTCACATCATGCACAGTTTAAGTGTCATTATACACTACGTATTAACAAAAAATATAAACAGCAAAACGTGAGCAAAGGCAAAAAAGAAAAAGAAAAAAGAGATATCAAAAACAACACATACAGATAAATATATGATCCAAAAAACAAAAGCAACAAAAATAAAACAGAAAACAAATAGAGTAAATAAAAAAAACAAACAAACATTCACAATCTATTGCTAATTTGCTTTTTAAAATTAGCGAGACTATTTGCAAATATATCTATGTAATTACGATCAATAGAATTGTACAGACGACACATTCGAGACAATGGATTGAAGTATGCAATATTGTTCTTAAGGGCCCGCTTTCCGCGTAAAGAATTTAGATTTGGGCAACACTCAATATTTAGTGTTAAAAGAATCCGACAGAGGTGTCTGAATTCGTATTAGGAATAATTTTGGGGGTTATTTAATATTTTAAATAACGAAATTAAATTACCGACATCTATTGCAATTTTAGAAAAACAGACCCATTTTTAGTTAGCACCGAGCAAATCACACTGGCGTGAACTTCGCCCGCTCCAAAAAGTCGCTTCCCGTTTACACAGTATGTTTTTAACAGAAATTGTTTGTCTCTGTTTTTTGTACGTTAATGGAACCGAGCTGAAAGGGAGAGCTTTATTTTGCGAGTATGTCAACGATTTGTACAAATATTAGTGCGGTCTCTAGTTATTATTACTCTACGAACGAAGTCGAAATGAAGATGGTTCTCAAAATATGGGTTTTATTACGGATTTAATTAATTAATTTTTTTTTAAAATTTTACAAAAAACATTTACGAAAGTTATTTGAATAGGTATACAAATTACTTTACTTTACTAAAATACTATTATCACTTTTATAAAAGTAATTTATAACTTTTATAAAATCAATAAATATATTTTTACATCAATAAGGTTTTTCTTATATGGTTATCTTTATAGGGTGTCCGGGGGTAAAGTGCTCAAACTTCAGGAGGTTATTCTAAATGCTAGAAGAAGTAAAAATGAAATGGAAATTATTCGAATTTCCAAATTTTTTCCACAAAAATTTATTTTCCGTAGAAGAAATTGTTTTTTTTTCTATACAAAAAATTAAACTTTTTTACTCGAAAACTATCTTAAAACGTTGGAATTCCAAAAAAAGTTTTTTTTCTTTTTTACTTGTACTATCAATTAGAATCACCTCCCGAAGTTTGTGCACTTTACCCCCGACATCTTGTATAATATGCGCAATATAATATTTATACACGTGTAATATCTACTTTTGTACATTTATATAAATTATATACACGTTTACATTTTTATGCTCATCAAATTTATTATATTATAAAGATAGATAGAAAGATCCTTAGTGCTTCCTGAGGACTTACAAATCAGAAGACTTTTTTGTAATTATTTATTTATTCATTTAAACAATTCAATAATTATAAAGAGTAATAAAACATGTAAGCAACATAAAATTACATTCTAAAATGTGAAAGGGGCTCTATTTATTTACATTTTTATGAAATTACTACTTTTAATAGTTTAAGCTTTCAGTGAACTTTCAATTTTATTTTTAACTTCTCTAAATATTATTTGTTTAAATTGTCAAATATAATTTAATCACAAGCACAAGATTCACTCAAAATGAAAGATTGGTGGTTCTGAAATGTTCCCATAAATACGGTGAAAGAACCCTAAACTATGAACTTATTGCCCTAAACATGCTTCGAGCGAAATGCGGATCTGGAAACCTTATCGTCAATCTGAGCAAAACATACCATGAACGTCAATATAGCAACAGCCTTTGTTCTGCTGCAGTTTCATTAAATGCCGAGAGATCCGTTTACAGTCTCCAAAAAGCAATACTGGGGCACAACCCTAGAAGCCAAGCTAAATGATTGGAATACAGAAAGATAAAAACACACCATTGTCAAAAACATCTTGGCCGTAAATGATTAAATAAAATTAGATTTATTCAGGAAGGCAAGCATTACGGTGATCGATGTTAAAAATCTAACATAGCCCTAGAATAACTCCAGTATCTTTAAGAAACCTTTCTCTTAAAGCTCAGAAAAAAACTTTCCATGACAGTTAGATATACCACTCTACAACAAGGCCGCGTACGGTAAAACTGTAAAAAAAAATAAAGTAATAAATAACAAAATAAATATTTCACAACACAATAATTTCATCGAAAATCTTAAATCCGTTTCACCTTTCTACATTTTCTATATTCTCCTTAAGAGTATAATCCTTAGATAATGCCTTTTCAAATTATTCGTGGAAGCTAGAAAAAAAATAAAATCATTGATTATAACTGCACTTCAAGTGACCTTTTAAATAACAGTAAAGGGCTCAAATGATTTTATTGTTACGTCCGTGCCTTTGCATCTTTACAAGACTTGGGCAAAACATTCTGTAGCAGAGTATAGATTTCACATCTGAAACATAATTAAAGAGTTTATTGAAAATAGAACACCAAGGTACGGTTAGTCAAAAAACGTACAATAAAGTTAATTCTGGGAAGAAATTGTACAGTTGACATTCAGGACAGGTTCACTCCCTCCTCCTCAAAAAAGACACTCTATACAGCATTCTCAAAGATGACACAGGCTCTGAGAGAAATTATTTTCTTCAGGGCCTCCTTCCGACATAAAAAATAACATCACTGAACTAAATTATATTATTGTAGAAAGCAATCACTTTGTGGTTTGACATATTTAATAAAATAAAATACTTTTTTGTTTTAAAACCACGATATTTATTAATTTAAGAACCGACCGGTTTCGCTTTACTTAAGCATCATCAGGGTACAAATTAATACTAAACAAGAAGTACATAATGTGTGCATATATATAACAAAATATAGAGGGAGACAACATGATACAAATATATTATAGAGGGAGACAACATGATACAAATATAAGCAACACAAAGACGGTCATAAAATACATTAACATAAGTGTACAAGTAATGGAAAACCGCTAGATAATTATGTAGACTAATGGGTTATACGAATAAATCGGGAAAAACAAAACATCAATAAAACCTCAATAATAACGGTTTTTCCGAATTTGCAAATCATTTGATCGATAAAGATCATACATTCTGTCATAGCACCGGTGCTAACATCTTACATAAAAACGGGCATGGTAACAGACTAAACAATTTAGAGGCACTAGAAATTAAAAAAGCTGTAAAAACCAAAAGTCAGATACTTAATAATCAATTAGACATATCAAGTAGTCCAATATTAAGTCTGTTTCCAATAAACCCATAAAAAATTCCCAGTTCTCCTTACCTCCTTACCACCTTGCCAGTTGATGTTTTGTTTCTCCCGATTTATTCGTATAACCCATTAGTCTACATAATTATCTAGCGGTTTTTCCATTACTTGTGCACTTATGTTAATGTATTTTATGACCGTCTTTGTGTTGCTTATATTTGTATCATGTTGTCTCCCTCTATATTTTGTTATATATATGCACACATTATGTACTTTTTGTTTAGTATTAATTTGTACCCTGATGATGCTTAAGTAAAGCGAAACCGGTCGGTTCTTAAATTAATAAATATCGTGGTTTTAAAACAAAAAAGTATTTTATTTTATTTAATTATATTCCCCACAGTTTCAGAACTTTCGATAGCTTTTTTCGCTGGCCCGTTCATTATTTTTCTGGATTCCACGTTCGAGTATTGTTATTTGAAACAGGTGGCCCATATTATTATTACATATTATATTATATTTCGGACATCGTTGCATTGTGAATCATTAGAGCAGATCTTAGAGTAATATTACTCTAAGGAGCAGATGTAAAGTGACGTGTGTATTTGTGTACGTAGAAAGTTAATTCGCAAATAAATCACGATCGTATAGGAACAAGAAAAGAGACAAGACAACAAGAAAATTAAATTAATAAAAATTTACCCCGTAATTTCTAATGCATTGGAATTAGTTTTATTTCCCAAAGTACCTATTCTGAAAAAAAAAATAATAACTTTTTACTACACAATACATAAATAAAAATATGAATTATTAATTTTTATAGTAAATTATCGTTTATAATAAATATAAGCTTATAAATCAAAAATTGTATTTTTTTCTTCTCACCTATTAGATAGGATATAATTTTATGAGATAACATTTTTTCTTTGAAATACGGGATATCTTTCGTGTATTTCCCATCTTTGAAAAAACAATATTTATTAACTCATAAACTTTACACGCGTAAAAATTATCTTTATAAATTCAAATATTTGCACGTAATCGCACGTCTGTAGATCATAGAACGATGAACGACACGTCTGCCCCCAAAGCCCTCGAGTTGGCGAATGAACTTCTCAAAGAAAGATAGTTTAATCTGCAAGTCGGAGCGAGCGCGCTATAATAAATATGATTTAAAAGCAATAGGCGTAAGCGACAGTTGTGAAAATGTTTAATAAATCACGGCGTATTTCAAAAATAGCAAAAATTACTTATGGGGTCTATTGAGTAGCATTAAAAGAAGCATTGTGATTTTTTTCATACATATAACTTGTAAAATAACAGAAATAAACGTGTTAATAATATTTTTCGGAGCATACTTTGCGATTTATTTCTATCGAGGGAATTTCAAATAATTACCGTTTCGGCTTTTGGAACAAATAGATACTATCTTAAAGAATAACATATATTTTTTTAAGAGCTTAAAAACTTCAAAATTTTAAGGAAAATATCTCGGAAATTGGATGAAATTCGAATAGTGGGCCCTTAAATAATTCTAGATGGGATATATTCTGACTCCTTAGATTACGTCTATTAGGAACTTAAGAATATTGCTCACACAATGAGTTGTTTCAAGCTTGTCATGAAGAATTTTGTGTAGACATATTAAGTCAGCAAATTGTCTTCTTTTATCCAGGGTCGTAAAGTTAAAGTATTGGAGTCGTTCCTCATAAGACTGCAGTACGGCACTTGGTCCAAGTTTAAATGATAACAATCTTAGAATTTTTTTTTGTACAGATTCAATAGTTTTTGAATATTTCAAGTAGTGTGGGTAAGTTACTATTATTACTAGTACAATTTTAATTTGCTTTATTATCACTAGTACTATTTTAATTGAATAAACTTATTACTACTGTTATATTATACAACACCTATCATACAGTCCATAAGATTTGAAATATGAATATTTCATAACAAGCTGTAAGATACGAGTACTATGCGAACACTGCCGTGAAAGTTGGAAGGGCACCCTTGAATAGATAATCAAACAAATACCTATAGCATGTACAAAGCCAGTAGAATAATGCGTACTTGGGATGAAATATTACTTGACTGCGCTATATAAATTAACTGGTTATATACCCAGCTATATAAATTAGCACCCACTTTCACCCGTGTAGTTTAATTGATATTTCAAAGCTCCATTATCATGGTAGAGATAGGCATTTCAGAGAAACAGAGGTGCAAATTTCATCAATCCTTACGAGTTTTTGCTGCTTTAGAGACATTTGCTACGATAAAGTGCAAAAGTTTTGGTAAAGCAAATTGGAACTTTGGATCACAATTTTATTTTGCTAACGCCGTTTATAATAATGAATTTTTTTCCTTTAAATATTCCTGTGCAAATAGCAAGTGCGCCCCACTTTTGAATTTAGCAGTCACCTCTGGACTGGAGCTCAAAAATACCTGAAAAAAACCCTTGACAATGTACAGAAAGGGGCGCTCCGTTTGATAGATTCCTCATATCGTAACAAACGGATTGCAATATTTAGAGCATAGGCACAGGTAGGTATGCTGTCCTTGTTCTACCTTATTTCAATTGTAGATGCTCCGAGGAACTAGCATATTTGATCCTTTCGGCATCGGAGCATAGTCAGGAAACACGCCAAACGCGCTCAACATTTGTACATGGTTGACATTTGTCACATGAGAACGGGTCGCTTCCACGACTCGTTCTTAAGTTCAACAGCTCGGCTGTGGAACGATTTGCCGCCTCTGTGTTTCCTCCCTCCGACAACATGGGTTTCTTCAAGACCCATGTTCACTTTCTCTCCTCAATGAGACCCTCCACACAGCATCTCCAGAGATGACATAGGCCCCGAGGGAAATTATTTTCCCCACACGGAGAAAACTTCCTGATAAAAATATTGCTAATTTATTAAGAATCTCTTCAAATTATTTGTATACGGGTTAAAAACGGGATTGTAGGCCATTAACGAATGAATTGACAGGTATCCTGATAAACTTTAAGTAAAATATCTATGTTTTGTCACGATGTCCGAACACGTGTTCATAAAAATCCTAGCATTTCGTCATGATATATTATTAAGACAAACGCAGGTATACGAACACGTGTTCCGATATTATTACGAATAACTGCGTCTGCCACAGTGTTGTCCTCAATATTATGTTGGCAGAACGATATATTCTTAAGGCGATGCACTACGTAGTAATGCAAAATCATGTGTTTTTGGTTTGAAAATTTGATCGCCTAGAAATGTTTCAGATGCTTTAATTAAATACTGCGAGTAAAATACATCTTGACCTTTGAAATAATCGAGTATTTTTTAGATAAGTCTTTTTATAAGCCCAGAAAAAAATAATGTATAAGGCCTATGAAAACTGCTTTAAAGTTCAAAAGCTCCTACTTACGAACCCATTTTCGGTTATGATTTTATTGTATAATGTGGCAAATTAAGTTATTTATAAAATGATCGGAAAAAAATTAAATATTAATGCCTGAACATCCACAAAATAAAATAAAAGACACTTTTTGGCCATGTTTTTTCTTGCATAAATCAAAACAGGCGGATGGAGTTAAGCGGGAATTTAAACCTTATCGCCATCTACGTAAGGGGTGTTATTGATAGCGGCTCCATTTAAAATATTATACGATGTAGTGCATCGCCTTAAGGCGAAGCTTAATGCTAAATCACTATTTTGATTAATCTCTATAACGAATTGGTGTACATTATGAATACCAAAAAATATGCTGTAGATAAATTGAAGGTTTTCCTATCGTTTCGCTAGAATACAAATAAACAAATAAATTACTCAATAAAAAATATAAATGTAAATACTAAAAAAAAAATCAGTAGAAATGTATGAACGCGTAAAGGAAACAACTTTAAAAAATACAGTATTATAGCTAAGATTATCTGTGACAGTTTCAATTGATTAATATTATTTACAAAATGAATAAAAACCCGTTTTGTGCTTGAAATCGAAGACCTTTTAAGAAGAAGAATTAGTTCCGACACAAAACCTTCATTGACTGGGCTACCATACAAATGTTGGCAGAACGCATTTTTTTCGTAAGTAATTAGCGGTCAACGTTTGCCATTAGTTTTAATAAAGTGGCAAGTCGGATATTTTCGTAATCCCTTTCTAGGACTCTCTCCGATTAGAAATCTGACTGAACGCGTTTTTTTATTAATCTTATTTGGGGTTAACTCTTGACAGGCCAAGATGCCAAACAAAACGTGGGTCTTCCGACGACCCCATGATTTTATCTTATGGGCTTTTAAACTATAGAAATCAAAATTATTCAGACAATTATTAATGGTAACTTATGTATTTGCGCAAGAATACGTAAAATACTAAAATGATATGTCAAGTATTTAAGCTAATATAAGGAGGATAGTAATTTTGGGTACTACCTACTCCCCCACTTGGCTACGGGATAGTTAAGGCCCAGCACTCATTTGGTTCAAGTAGGCTTATCTCTTGAACTATAAATAGTTGTAAGTAGATACCTAGGTACTGAAATGAATTACACAATTTATTTCTAACCTTTTCAAATAAAAAATAGTACCTACTTGGTATAGTCCAGTGGTAACGCATTGGACTGCCATTCCGAAGGTCGCGGGTTCGAACCCGGCGTGCGCAAATAAATTTTATTTGATTAATTTGTGTTATTTCACAATTAATTAATTAAAATAATATATAGTATATTTGCGGCACGTTCCAGAGTGGAAGATACTACCAGTATCGCCCTGGTGTAAGACCACCATTCAGAATTGAAACGTTGCTCCAAATGGCTTTAGCCGTGTTTAGTGACTAGATCTGAATAGCCAGGTACTTCCCCACCTTCCTCTTTCCCTTTCCCACTTACCTTCAGCCTCACAACATCCCCCAATTGGGGATGCCATAGTCTCACTGGCTCCAGACGGGAGCAGTTGGGACTCTTGTGAGGTATTCACTATAAAAAAAAAAAAAAAAAAAAAAACTATCACCCTATATAATAAGAGAAATAATTGCGCTGGAAAGAAGGTAGCCAGTTACGCCGGAGACACTGAAAATTTTTCAGACATTCCATTTTTATTTATTATTTTCCGTGTTAAATATAGATTCTTTGTCTACTCGTTAAAGTGGAATTATTATACCACTTCCGCGCGGGCCAACGGAATTAATTCAAGTCAAGGGAAAGTTGGGGCGGGTGAAAACACTAGGTGAATCGGATATACATCTTAATTTGTAAAAAAAACTGAATCAGATAAATGAATGGTTAGCATGATGTGATGATAGCGGTGACGCGAGCGGTTTATTTTTACCATGGAGTCTATGCTATTCTCGTAATATATACGCTGAGTAAAATTAGTATTGCAGATTCATTAAACAAATTCTTCATTGGTAATCCGATTAAAAAACGGGACTGCAGGCCGCTTCCCGATAAACTTTTGTTCATGCAATTACGTTTGTATTAATAATATATAATGACGAAATGCGAAAATGTTAGTATTTTTATGAAGCAATGTTCCGACATTGGTATTTTACTAAATATAAACATGCATGTTATATTCATGGAATGTAGATAAAAATCGATGTTTATGTTTGACAACAGCCTTATTTAAATGTAGTAAATACTATTTATTTCACCGAACTCAATTAATATCACAATATGTTTCTCTTGTCACGTGTTTGTGTAACATATAATAATAGTTATGTTTAGTTTGAATTAAGAAAAAAATTAGTGAGTTTCATAATGTAAACCAATAATGCCGTTATCCGTAAAAAAATAATCTTTTAAAACAATAAACAATTTTAAACACACACATTTTAGAAAATATGTGCACTAATACTTATTGCCTGAGGGCACAAAAATGTACCGGAATGACTTTTCTCTATAAGAAGTTTAAAGAAAATTAAAAAAGAGGGGAAATGATTTGCAAAACTATAAATAACAGATAGGTAATTCCCAACAAAACGTATGAAATTAATCTGTGTTCCGGGATCAAAGGGTTAAAAATAAAATTGGGAAAAACTAGAGGATATCTCGAAAAAAATTACCATAGTGAAGGTTTTTTTTATATATTGACAATTACATTTTCTAAGGTCATCATTTTTTTAAGATTTCATGAGACATTTTAAAAGATCACAGCGGTTAAGAGCAGTGGCGGCTCGTGAATTTTGGGTGTAATACAGTGCTAATATTATTAAAAAATGGCGTTTATGATTTAGTTTAGCCGTGCTCCGTACGGATTTCCTGAAAATCAAAAAAAAAAAATTGATTTAAAAAAAAAAATATATCGTTTTCAGCTACAACATCAAAAATGGCATTTTTAATAATATTAGAACTCTATTAACCCAAAAGTCACGAGCCGCCACTGGTTAAGAGCCAGTCCCTGGGGAGGAAGGTTCAATCCTCACTAAAACCAAAAAAAACTGTGAAATTGGCTAATAGCCGGCCCGCTAGGCGCAACTAGCTCGAAAATAGATAATAGATGTCGGACATTGCCATTTTTGTTGTATTTTTCTATTTTGTCCTGTTTTTTTATTTTTTGATTTTTTTTTTTTTGGCAAAATATATTTAAGTTTATTGCTTAACTATTAAAAAATATTTTTTCTAAGTTTATTATTTAAAAAAAAACGCAGTGGAAGTGCCCATCCGGAGTGTGTTTTGTAAGAAAATTATAATAATATCAAATAATTTTTTTGGGCGCTCTTGATTAAAAAATGTATTCCATAACCTTGTGGTAGATTTTTTTAATATATATTAACAGTGAAAATGATGAAACGCACTGTAATATATTTTTTAAATAATTTTTATTTCCATTTTGTAACTATGTGCAAAAAACATGCAGATCAAAAAAGATTTGTTTTTTAATAATATTAAAATATATATATATACATTGTATTTGAATGTCACATTGTTTTCAGCTTTATTTAGAATATAATTACCAAAAAATCACATTCTTTTAATATTTATTTGTGAGAAAAAAACATGATAATATCGGATGCAAAATAGTTGGACAGTTACAAAATGGAACTTTAGGTTACAAAGCGGACTTTTATATAGGTTGGTTCACAAACACTATGTTTGCATAAGGTATCATTTAGGGCTGTATCATTAATGATGAAAAAAAAATCGGTAAAATAATAATTTTTATATTTGTGTGTGGTGTTTTGGTGTCGTGGTTCGTTGGAATTAATAAGTAATATCTCATTCACGGTGGATTGATACGCAGGGCGGGCCCTGAGCCAAACGGAGCCTAGCGCGAGTAAAATTTTTACGCCCCTTATTCTCTCAAGGGAGATGTGTTGGGATTATAGGCGTTAGGTATTATCAGCGCGTTGGCGCCTTTACAATTCGGCGTCCGGAGCGGACTTCTCCAATTGCGCCCTACTGATACGTCAGGGTGTTTTGGTGTGGTAAAGAGTTTTGGTTTCCCAAGTCGTTTGTTAGTGTTTTCGGTCGAAGGTCGAGGTCAAAATTATGAACCTATGGATCGAAACAATCACAGGTACCTCGATCCGACCCACAGAACCAATTGAGATGCAGATACTTTTTTTTCATTAATTTCCAGGGCGTAATGTTAAGACCATAATTAATTCTAAAGGTGGATATAGAAAATAGGGTCACATTTAATACGTACTTTTTTAAAAACAGTTTTAATCAGTTAGCTAATAATGAGAAGTATTTCAGTTTCCGGAAAAGGAAAATAATGAATTTTAGTAGCTATTTCGTTAAAACGGATAATTTGACTTTTCGTCACGCCATGTTTTGACATAATAATAATAAAATGTTTTTTTAGGCTAGCTTTTTGGTTTAGTTTTTAATTAAACTAAGACCTATTATAGGATCATGATTTGGGTTAACCCCTCCGGCATTTTTTTTATCATGTGTAAATACATATTTTTTTTACGTTAGAAAGAGAAATAATAATTCTTTCCAGTTTGCCTCATATATTTATACTGGAATCCATTAATAAAATCCTCAAAATAGCCAAAATGAATAATTCATATTTCGCGCTGCTATCGTAACAATCGGTTTAACTTTAAAATTTATTTCTTATTTTTTATTATATAAACGAGATATAAGTGAAGGTACAGTTTTCTTACAATTTCCCCAAACAAAACGAACGTGTTTTCGAAATATCGATTTCTCTCAATTTATCTATGATTGGAGTAAAAATGTGGTTAGCGTTTTTGACAAACTTTTTCCACGTTTGATTTTTTTAATTTTATTATTTAAAAATCGAAATGTTTATTTTAAATGCATAGACCGGAAAGATAATTCTATCTGTATTTGTTTTTACGCAAAATTAGAAAATAAGATATATATAACGCATTTGAAATACACAGAAAACATTGCAAACTAAACAAATTTGATGAAAGTACTGAAGGGTTAAATAAGAGAAGAAAAAACTAACCTTAAAGCATTCACGTCAATAACTGAACAATTGCTACAACATAAAACCTTCACAGAACTTGAAAATCAACTTTGAAATTTGATGAATTGTTCAAATTCTGTGAAACAACCCGTCCTAAAAGTTGTTGATTTTGATAACGACATTCTCTTTGAATTTCGTAAAACTGTGTTTAAAATTAAACAACGATGCACCAAGACTTTTTTATCGGTATGCAAATCGGGATTTATTTAGATGTGACCCTCCCTTTAGAAAAGTCGGTTTTGTAATGGACACTTTCCGCCTATATGTAACGGCACGAAGTTACAAAACGGACGTTACAAAAACATGACTTTCGATTTTGAAAAGTAGATAACATGCACATTTTATTATGTAATCGCCTTGTAATTTAGTGAACTGAAGAAGATAAGTCTAATAATTTATACGAAGCATCGTAATTTTGTATTTTATGTACACATAGTTTGTGTGTTCAACGTTACAAAGTCGACAAAAATTTCACTCAAATCAAGTCCAAGTACGACCACTGTTAAGCAGGGTACTCACCTAACCGTGTAACATGTAACGTATCTGATACTGTACTCAAGTGAGTGCGTAGGCACGAGCCTACTGCGAGCCGCTCGCGGGTGGAGCGCAGTGTGCTCTAGAAGTGAGTCGTTCGCGAACGAGTCGGCTCAGTGAACCGGATCTTTTTGCGGATCCGTAAGATCCGGTTCCCAAATCAGCCGCTCACTCGTTCGCGGATCAGTAGTGACTCACTCGTTCGGGTGAGCCGGTTTACTCGTTCGTCAACGATGAGTCGGTTCACTCGTTCGCGGATGGTGAGCCGGTTCACTCGATTTTTGCGAGGAATTTTTTGAAAAGGGATCCCGTAGCCACCCCCCCCCCCCCACGGATTTTAAATATCTTGTGGGGAGTACGTATTGTAAATTTTTTTGCGGGGAATTATGTTTCATACAAATTCCGTAGCCACCCCCCCCCATGGATTCCAAATATCTTGTGGGGAGTACCTATTTTGAAAATTTTTGTGTGGGGAATTATGTTTCTCAGAAATTCTCTAACAACCCCTCCCCCATGGATTTCAAATATCTCGTGGGGAGTATGTATTTTGAAATTTTGTGTGGGGAATTGTGTTTCGTAGAAATTCTGTAACAACCCCCCCCCCCCATGGATTTCGAATAATGAAAGGGGGAATCAAGCTCACGTAGAATATTTTGTAAACGGCGACATTAGGCCAAGATCTGCTCAATTGAGCCGGTTCACTGAAGCGGATCTTTCAAGTGAACGGGAACTAGTGAACCGGCTCCCTCAACTGAGCCGCTTCGCCCATCTCTAGTGTGCTCGCAGTGACCCGCCGACGGCGGTTTCACTGCGAGCACCACAGACATAGGAATTAATAGACGAGAAGATATGGGCGAGGGGTAAAATCAACTGTTGAAGAACGAAGGGAGTAATTAGTAGTAATTAGTAGTAGTAATAATTCGTCAATAAATCAATCTGACAGTAAATAGGCATCTCGCATTATCCCTCGAGACATTCAGATATCTGCTTTATAGCAGAACAAGACGCAGAATAATAAAAAGGTTACCGGGACAACGCTTCTAACCACTTGGCCATTGGAACCTAATATTTTTTAAGTAATTTTTATCGAGCTCTTATTTAAAAATTCAGAATTTAAAATATTATCTTCAACCAAATTTTTCCATATTTTTGGATGCTATCTTTTTGAGTAATTATAAAGTTCTAACGAATTTATTTGTAACCACAGACATAGGAATTAATAGACGAGAAGATATGGGCGAGGGGTAAAATCAACTGTTGAAGAACGAAGGGAGTGAAGCTGACTGTGATTCGTCAATAAATCAATCTGACAGTAAATAGGCATCTCGCATTATAATATCACCATTTACTTCTTAAAAGTAAAATCTGCTTTGAATGAATAGACATTTTTACATGGGAGCGCAAATTACTCGCCACGTTATGAACAAATTTGCGAAGTCCAAATTCGGCAAAGTAAGGCAGCTTCTATTTTCAGAGTCGTAGTTAGTTTCAGAGTATTTAGTTAAGACACTTTTATAAATGTTCATAATTTACTTCCCAGCAACCAACCAGCTTTGTGTTTCGCGTCCAGACGTTTCTCGATGTGATAGTAACAACTGATTCATATTATACGATGTGAATATGCTTAAAATAAAGTAAAATAATGCTTATATATGGAATGTAATACGACAATTGGGTTTATTCTCTTTTTTCACATCTATTTTTACCAGTTTTCATAGTACAAGTCAAAATTTTGCCGTGTTATTTAGTAAAATGAACCGATGATGCCTCGACCATAGTTCGCACAAGAATGATGACGTCACGTTTTCAAATTTAATTTGAGGCCATACGCGAGCCCAGCCGGCTCAATGGAACCGGTATGGGGAGTGGGGATAATACGCTTTTAATCACTTAGGGCAGGTCTACTAATATTCATATGTCTATGGCGAGCACCAAGCGAGCACTAGAGGCGGATCCGAGAGGTCGTAGCCGGATACGCGGTTACCGTGGAAGAGCCGTACCCACTTGCAGATTGATACAGTATCAGATACGTTACATGCTACACTCTTGGTGAGTACCCTGCTTTAGAACGCTACTCACTGACTGAAGTGAAGAGTCAAGATTGCGGAATAGCGTTCATATGGAAGTTTTGCTACACCATAAAAATGAATTTAAGGTGAGTTGGGGTTCTTACCCCTTGCACTGTATAAAATGAATAGATGAAGTTTAAAGTAATCCCATACGTCACAGCATTATCCCATCGCATTCAAATTTTTACAGAAGGAATATTAACTATTCCTTAATCAAATTGTTTTATCGCAAGAAGTTAATCTGCTGTTTTTATTAGATTTTTAAGTATTAAAAAAAAAGGTCTGGATAGATCCACTTACCCCGCCTCCGGGGTAAGTGGATCTAACCTCAATATTTTGATTTTTGGCCAAATGAATAAAAATGTTTAATTGCCAATCCAATCAAACGCACTAAACACACAATTTCGCCATTTAAAAATATTGAATATAGTGGAATATACATCATAAATCAAACATTATTTGGCAGATTGGGGTAAGTGCAACATTTTATGACTAGTGATGGGGCAACGAAAACAAACTTTTTTTTATGTATTAGTATTATTTTTCACAATATTTACTAACAATGTTATTATAATAATATATATTTACTACTAATAACTGAATTTAATATGTTTTTATAGGAACTAATATTTTGGTTACTAGATTTTTAAAAATTACACAATATGTGGAAATAATAACGCCTTTGCGGAACCTTTTGTTTCCGACATTAAAATGATAAAAAATAAAAAAATAACATTTCTTTTACAGGTAAGAGTTTATCTCATACAAAATCCCTTATTGAATATTAAAACCTTTAAAGGACATTTTGAAAACGAATTCTCCTCTCCTCCCAGTTAAGGGGTTTGGCAAAACAGATATAATATCTGCGTTATAAATATCGGATACGTCATCAACTTTCGGGAATGAAAATACGTTATGATTTTCTCTGGTTAAATGTGAAACCCTTCGTACATATTTGACTGTCTTCTTATATTCATCATTTTTTATAATATTTCCTATGTAATGTTTGAGGCTCTTCTTCGCTATAAATTTAGTAAGTATCCAATCACCAACTTTTGTCTCAACGTTTAAAGTTGGTTGTACATCCAGTTCTTGCAAAATGCCATTAATGTCAATAGACAGAACATCATCTAAAGGTACGTTATTTTTACTGTCTTCCACGTCTTCCATTAATAGATTTTGGAAATAGTCGCTTTCATCTCCAGAACTAGACTTCCAATCAGATTCGCTGACAGATGTTTCGGACGCCAGGCTAGGCGTTTTTTTTTTGTGATTTTTTTTATTAATCACTTTAGAATTCTTGCTTGAACAAATTTTCTTCTTCGAATCATTTAGTTTATTTTTTAAACGCTCTACGACATCATCATATGTGATGACCTCCGCACCGTGTGCAACTTTCGTCTTTTTTACTTTAGCAGGTTCGTTTTTTTGTATAGATCTCAGCATAAGCTCTTCAAATGATTGTTTGACCTTTACAGAACACAGAAAATCTGAATTAGCTGTTTTAATTATTCGGTCCTCTAAAATTGTAATCTTCTTCAACGGGTTAAGGGAGTGATTTTTGGTAGTATAAGTAGAAGACTCGGAATACTGAATTGGGTCATTTCCAACATGTGATACAAATTGTTCTATAAAAGGTTTGACTTCTTTAGATGTGGAAGGTATGGCATACAATTTTTCAATATTTTCTATTGATGATAGTGGATTTTCAGGTAATGTTTTTGTTGGTTGCGCATTCCAATTGTGACTTTGTTTATCTATTTTTATGTTTTCCTCATCAATATACATTTCAAAATCAGTAGTAGTTATTTATTTATTTATTAAAAAGAAAGACAAACATTCCCGGGTTACGAATAACCTGACAATATTTGAAAATCTCCTACTACCACCACAGAAAGCGGAAAATGTTGCTTGTGTTGAGATGGAGGACTTAGCCAGCCAAGGAATTGAACACGCTACGCCTGGGTGGGACCCAAGCGCGATGTCAACTCGGCCACCGACCGGTTTCTATGTCTGATACATTCATTGATTTTTTTTAGAATCATATTTTAGCCAGCGTGCTAAAGATACAGGATCGCATTTTTCCATATTTATAGCCATCCTATCTAGTGGATGAATCCCACTTTTTTTGAAACCATTTGTTATTACCTGAGGATCAAGATTATCCCATATATATGTTAAAATCAATGAAATTTTTTTTTGGTAGTTTGGAACCAAAGATATTAGAAGAACGAGATGTGCTATGCGCAGTTCGTACTGAGTGGAATTGTTTTGCCAAGTGTCGCCGGTTTTGTTCACCAATACTACTGCACACCTTCGCTTACGCCAAGGCATCGCTAAGGTATCCGCACTAATACATAGAACAGATTTCTGTGCGTACACGTCCCGATACCGTTCAAAGTACCCTAATTAGGTAGTACTCCGGCTACGGTCCGGCGGCCAACATAGCATATCTCGTTCTTCTAATATCTTTGTTTGGAACCTACATGCAGGCGTTGCCATTTCACAAGTTTTTCATCCCAAGCATCTTTCATTGATTTCATCACACTTAGGTCTAATGGCTGGAGTATGTGACTGGAATGAGGTGGTAATTTTAATATGGTTAAATTCTGTTTTCTGGCCTCCTCAATTAGACTTAAGCTTATGTGTGTAGTATGGCCATCATAAATAAATAGAATTGGACGGACTGGCCCTGCTGCTGGAAGGAAACCATTGGTAAAAAAAATTTCAAAAACTGTAGTCTCCATCCAACCGTTTTTGGTAGCAGCATACCGCGTAGCTGAATTCTTTTCAGGATTGGTCCACTCATCCCATACATACTTGCCCTTGAAGACAATCAGGGGTGGACATTTATCTCCGCCTGCACTACACCCCAATAAAACTGTAGTATTGTCTCTTCCCGGTGAACTAATTGTTCTGGTGGAAGGATATCCAATAAGACCAACTATTTTTGTTTTGCTAGGATCTTTAGAGAAACTAGTTTCATCCAAGTTCCAAATTTGATGAGGACGGTTTTGAAGGCCTAGTTTTTCGATTGTATCTGTCAAAATATCAAAATATTCATTTAATTTGAATGGATCTAACACCCTTTTCCTTGCATGGCATGGCAACAGGCTGGGGTTTTTTAATTGTCAAATTATTGCGTTTTGAAAACCCCGCAAACCAATCGTGACCTGGAATGCCATTTTTGAAAGGGGTTTTCAAATTGTTGCACGCAATATATTTAGAAATTAACTCAATCACTTCCTTTTTTGAAAGACCGAATCCATGTTTCTCCATAATGTGTAGATTTTCAGCTAATTATTTCTCAACGTCAGGCGGTAGGGCTGTACTTCGTCCCATGGTGGTGGATTTCTTACCTCGCCTCCCAGAAACATAGCCCATAATAGTTAATCTGGGTATTGTGAAAAATTTCTCAGCCTGGTAACCACTCATGCGACCGCTTTTTACTTCTTCCACTGCTTCCAACAGTTTTTCTTTCGTGTAAGAAGTAGCCTTAGAAGTCTTTCTTACATAATTCCTAGGCATTTTACTTTCTGAAAAAAAAAAACGTTTACGATTATTTAGGTTTTTACCTACTTCATTTTATACTTTATTTTTGAAATATATTAATAATTAACTAATTTCGTTTGTAAAATACATTTATTTTATTCAATGTTTGTTTACATGGTAGGTTTTATAAATTTCATTGCAATATATTTAACCTCGCTAGAACAAGCCTGTGTTGAGGTTAATAATTTTATTAAGTATTAAAAAATATCACAAAATAATATGGGTATTTAAAGAACAGCATTGTTACGTTAATGTACCCATTCACAAACATTATAATATTGGTAATTTAGTAAAGCTACATTAATGTACTTACAAACATGGGTTATTTTTGTTAATCTTTGTCATATTTCTAATGGTACTAATTAAGCATGTGTTTCGTTTTTTGAAAGTAGTATGCACATCACTAGTAACATTTGCGTCCATACAAAAATATCAGGGGGAAGTGGATCTACAGTTTAGTAGCACTTACCCCAGCATGATAATTTATGGGGGAAGTGAATCTAGTCTCATAAATCACAACTCTTTAAGATATTCATAATGCAAATATATACACATCAAACCTCAATTCAATTATAGAGTACTCACCAATTTGTAACTTCCTAGCACAAGTTTTTGTCAAGTTATAGATAAATGAAGGCAGCACTTACAACTCGCACGCAGACTAAAACCAACTGCCAAAATTTGAAGCTCTCTAAAAACTCTCTGTGTTTATGAAGCAGCTCCATCTATATGTCAGAATGAGGATTTAGCTAATTACATTACATTCTCATACATGGCAGCGCTTGAATATTGTATTCAAAGAAGGTAGAAGGCCTGGATGAACTTCCCCCAAAAAGTCACTTACCCCAACTCACCTTACTAAAAAAAAAGTATTATTGTACTGGTTGCAACCTGCTTTACAACACCGAACAAAAAAATTGAACTTTTTGTAGGACATATTGAAAATGTTTATATTTCTTTAAATCTTGTATTAAACCGAATAACTCTAATTAAAATGAAATGTGTTACTATTTGCACTTCAAAAAATTACTTCGTTTAATGCCTAAGGATTGTTTTAATGAAAAATAGGAAGATCGTATCACGCGTTTTCAAATTGGGACACGTATTTTACTATGAACTAAAAAACGACAACTATTTATAAAATATATTGAATGAATGATAATGTTGAATAAAATACCAAAAGATTTTTTCATACAATACAACTTAAATATATTTCTCAAATCTATGTATAATCATTTCAATAAAATAAGATGCTAATTAAACGTATCAAAAACCAAATACCTAACATTCAGTTCTACTATTTCAGGGCAACCCCAAACACCTCAACACCTTATAATACATAAAATTAACTGTAATTTTGGAAATAATAACCCTCCATGTAAGTGTGAAGCCCTCGAGTGCGTTAAATTTATTAAATATTTAGGCGTTATAATTGATAATAACCTCAAATGGAAGAACCAGATTGTAATTGAAATGTAGCTAAAAGAGTGCGCACCCTGATTCACATATTTATTTCATTACGGGAAATTTAAAAAAAACAAGACTTAAAAAACATATACTACGGGCTGTGTAACTCAATCATAACCTACGGTTGCATTGGGTGGGGAGGTGCAGGAAGAACAACATTAAACCCGTTATTGAAGGAACAGAAATCTATTTTACGTGTTATTATGAAGAAACCTTTCAGATATTCGAGCGACGCTCTCTTCAAGGAATTTAATATACTAGATGTCCGACAGTGCTATATAAAAAATTGTAATCCATGCTTATAAAAATAAAAATAAATTGAAAACAGCCGAACACAAACATCAAACCAGAAGTAAGGGAAGGAATGACCTTTCCGTTCCAACAAGCAACAGAGCGGCTTATCAAAAAATATTCTCATATCTCGGTCCTAAAATATATAATAAAATCCCCTCTCAGCTGAAACTGGGTGAATTGTCATCCTTCAGTCCAAGAGTGACAAAATGGTTGTTGGATCTAGGCAGGACTGATTCCGAAATGATACTAAAAAATGTAATTTGAAATCACGAACGCCTCTATGTATCTTTTTTGTGTATCTTTTTATGTATCTTCGTTTTAACATACTTATTTTAGCTAGTCTTAAATCCTGTATTCGTCTAGGATAACTTGAAACCTGTAAATTTGACTGTCCTGAAACAGGAATCCTTCCTAGTTGGACAATCAAAATCATAAAATGTAATCAATATTATAAAAAATAAATAAAATAGAAAAATGATTCAATGAACAGCGTCAAAGTCAATGAACGCCAAGTGGCGAGGATACAAAAAATGGCAATGTTGCAAATGTTGTTTTCACAAAAATTAATAAATAAATAAAACCCGCCATCTTAAAAGCAGAAACACAAACACCAAAATGAACGCAATTTCCGGATTTTGTAAAGCGTCATAAGTGAAAACAATCCGTATTAGTTTCAGAAAAAGACACTAAAACCACGGAGGTCGTCACAGTTTGTAAACAGTTAGTTACGGAAATAAAAATAAAACTGACCTTCTTTAGAGGGTAATTATTTCAGAAGGATGGGTGCCCGCTGAAGTAAAGAAAATATATTTTTTAAAACTCGGGTAAAACATTGACAAAGTTTTACGCACAGGTACCCCTACACACTACACAATCTATTTATAACGAAATGAGGCAGCCAACGATTATTTTACTACCGGTTTGAGGGTGTATTATTATGAATCGATCAATACTTTAACTTGATTAGAATAAGAGTGTCTCCGGCAACATTACATAACTTATGTTATGGCTAAATATTTGGGTTTTAATCCAGAGCGAGGATAAAATGTTACAGTTTAGCAGATAATAACTTATTCTGAGGGTTATGGAGGAGTAGTGAAACGTAATATATTCCATAAACGACAAAGATAAAAGTTCTGCCGTAATGATGTAATAATCTAATACAATTTTTAGACGCTAGACATTTCCATAAATAGATTAAAATGATTTTTTGGGGCTGTTATTGAATTTACAATCTTCTGTGTAGGTAGTACACCACATATTGATCTTATAAATTAATTTGGCAGTTTATCTCTAAGGTCTGAACCTTTTTATAGGCAATTTTCGTTTTCATACATTAATTTTAATAAATTTATTAAATTAGGGTTAATCTGAGAAGATTGACAAAATATTTTAAAAGACAATTTTCTAGCTTTGCAAGCGAATTTTTAAATTTTAAAGAAGTACAAACAATCTCGGGTTATGTATAACCTGATAATATTTGGAAAAAACATCTACTACCATCATTATAAGTGGAAAACGTTACTTGTGCAGTGATATTTCATGCTATATATTTATTTATTAAGGCCCTTTTAAGGCCTTTTACATAAATAGTAAAACTCATACAGTACATGTTTATTAAAGGTACATAACTAAACTGCCTCAGTAACAATCTTTTGTATTTGTGATAAGTGCTTAAGTGATAAATTGAAGATGTCCACTGACTTGGTATAATTATTTCCTCTGGGCAATGAGGAATACATATGGTAGTTAGTCCCAGAATTTCTACACTGAAATAAATCCCGACTTCTAGTATAACGTAGTGGAACCCGAAAGCTTATCAATAATGCAAGCAATTCTGGACTACCAAATGCATTAATTAGAATTTTTTATAGAAATACCAAGTCAGTGGAAATAAAATGAATTGCGTATTATTATGCAGAAAACCCTGGTGAAAGAGCATTCAGAATACAAACGTCGCTGGAAATGGCTTTAGCCCTGTTTGGTGACCAGATCTGAATAGCCAGGTAGGTACTTTCCAATCTCCTTCCCTTCAGCCTCACAACATAACCCAATTATTGGGGATACAATAGTCCCACCGGCTCCGGACAGTTGGGTCTTTAGTGCGGTATTAACAGAAAAACGCCTTACGACCGAAACGTAAAGTAGAAAGAACGTAAACATTTTAAGATATTTAATCAGCCTAATTGGGACATTGCCAAGAAACGATAGAGCAAGTGAATGTAAAATTCCCCGTGCAGAAGAAAAGCACAACACCAAATAACAATGTCATGTTTGTGTAGGAACAACAAGAACTACCTACAACAGACTATAGACTTTCAGAACTTCTTGCCCCGTGTTCAGCAGATATTTTTTGTAGGTGTTTTTATTGCCTGATCAATAACGTTATTTTCAGAGTTTGAATTTCGAATTCCATTTTCTAACAAAACGCGGGGAGAGAAATGGTCAGAAGTCAGAACCAGTCAGTACGTTCGGGTTTATGTTCAAATAATTCAAGACAGAAAACGGTTCTCACGAGAAGAAGAGATATTGTACCTCGTAAGAATATCACATAGAAAATTGGCGCGAGTTGTGAAAAACAAAAACGAATGCACCCAAGCTATCTAAAGAAAACTATGTTAATTTCTCTTTGTCTTTAAAATAATCACTGGGACAAAGCAGGAAATTTTGTATCATTATTGCGCGTAATTTGTTCGAGAGACACGCGTAAACGGCGTATGTCGTAATCGACAAATAATACGTTACGTTATAAATTATAATAATCATTGTTTGATTATGTTATGAAAGTGAGTAGGTAGGTACTGATCGTCAAATCTACAGCTGGGCAGCGCGAGGAGCGTCGGATGTCAAAATCAATACAGGCTTCTATTGCCGGCCGGACCGGCGGGAAAAACGTATCAATGGAGGAAGACATTTAACGCCAAATTTAGCTGATAGCCTCTAATTAGAGCCGTAATTACATACACATATTATGGTACAAGGAAAAAAACATCGGAATTAGACGGGGCTGGGATAATGATAAAATAAAACCTGGTCTCGACACAGCTTGAAACCCAGCAAAACTTAAAAAAAAACTATTTTCATTGTTTGAGAAAGAAAATTGATATTAAGTGCGGGGTAGGCCCTTTTTACCCCGGCCATGAATATTTGAGCGGGAGGACTAGCCCCGTATAGACTGGTCGTAATGAACATCGGCCCGAAGTTGGTGCGGGTCGGGCGAGCAACTCGGTGTATCTTTGGACTTGCGTAAGGAATGCGACGGTTGGTGAATCGATTCAAATAAAAATATGACTAACAATGAAAACAGTATTATTATGTTAGGCTAGCGATATGACAATAAAAGGTCCCTATAAAATAAAATTACGATTTAGGAAAAAAAGTTAATTTATATTTTAATGTATTGCATATTTTAGCACAATATTTAGATCATAATTTTTGTCAAAATTTTAAGGGAATCGGGTTATTCACAGAGAACGTAAAGATTGGGTAAAGATTATTTTCCCAAATGATAAACACGAAATTTGTTATCGAGTTTTTGACGTAAGAAAAATGTTTCATCATTCCGACACTAATCTGTTGAGTGGCGTGAAGTCGGCGACAGTTTGCCAAAACAACATGGCGTGTGTACACAAAACGTAAAATGATGTGGCAATTCACATCGATTTTATTTTAAATTTTAGTTTATTTAGTTAGATTTAAATCGGGCCGTGCGTCTCGGCAAAATCCGTTCGTTAATATGTAAAATAAGCCGTACAAAATCGCCGAGAGAATCCGTCAATGTGAATTAATAATATATCGTCAAAGTACAAAGTTTTTCTATGTCCTATTCCATGTCGAAAACGTTACGTGTAAATACATAGCGGACGTCATCGCTCAGAACAGGCCGAGGATCAGACCACAGTACAGTTCGCAGGTAGTGACAGTAGTCCAGTAGCGCGGGGCGAGCCGGCTCCACCGTACACCGTATGTCATCCTGGTGACCTTCTGTAGGAAGTCAGCTGAAGTGACAGATGGCGCACTCCCCGCTGGGCGACATCGAGGACCTCACGCTGTGCTCCGTGTGCAAGTTGCCTTTCAATGATGGCGACCAGCTGCCCAAGCTGCTGGCCTGCAAGCACCATTTCTGTCTCAAGTGCGTGACGGGGGTGCTGCTCAAGGGGCGCGAGCTGTACTGCCCCTACTGCTGGAAACGCAGCGAGGAGCCGCGGCCCGAGACGCTGCCCACGTATGGCGCCGTCCTGGCTCTAGCGCAGCGGCTAGCCGCGCCGCCCAAACCTCCCGCCCCCGACAAGCACAAGGCTCATCCTCGCCAAGACAGAGACAGAGATACCTGCCACACGCACGCCATGCCCACGTCGCTGTGGTGCCACTCGTGCGGGCTGCAGCTGTGCCGCGCTTGTGCCGCGCAGCCCGACCACCTTGCACACACTGTCAAGCCGGCAGCCGACGCGCGTCAGCTGCTGCGCCAGGACTTCCACAGCGAGCTGGGTCTCATGCAGAAGATGCTGTCCGACATCCAGCACCTGGCTTTCAAGCAGCGCGACTTTCTGCTCAAGATCCTCGAGGCCTGTACCACGCTCAAGACGCAGGTGGAGACGGACCTGGTCAACAACACTCCTGGCTACGAGCTGGCCGAGGCCCGCGAGCGCCTGCAGGAAGCGCGCCACGCGTACGGCAACACTGAGGCGCTGGGCCCGCCTGACATCCAGCGCCTGCTGAGCTCTCTGGCCGGGCAGCGGGAGCGCCTGCAGGCCAAGCACCGCGAGATGTTCCTGCAGTGCAAACTTGATGACCTCATCAAGAACTCGGCCGTGCTGTTTGACTTTGAGCTGCTGAAGCGGGCCTTGGCCACCATCCACTCGGGGGAGGCGGGGCTGCCCACCGAGAACAACGGCTACCACAACCCCGTGCTTTTCCTGGCCAACTATTGCATGTCCCAACTGTACTCGCGCCACTTCCTATTCAAGCAACAACAGACAGACGGTCGCACCTTCCCGTGTGGACAGAATGGGGACGCAGACTTCCGAGCCATCCTTCCCGCCCCGCCCCCTCCTCCATACGTCCCTCTCGCCATGCCAAATTCCGATAAGAACAACATCCGCAACTTAACAGAAAACAGTTTAGTCAAAGGGGTGGGTGGCTACGGATCGGAGCTACAAAACAACCTTCTCCCCAATCTAAACATATCCAAAGCCAGTCCTCTGGGTTATGGGGAAAGTGGAGGTTCTCTGAACTCTCCTAACATGAGCAAGGGCCCCTTCCAGACAGATTCACTGTCCATGGGCCTGCCCTCCCTGCTGCCACACTCGCCTGTTCCCCTCCTGCTGCCTCCACCCCTGCTTCACCACTCCCCGCAAGCCAATATGGTCAGGAATCCTTCGCAACATGTTTATCCCATTTTCTATTTTAATATCGAAATCAACGGAGCTCCCTTTGGACGGATACTTATTGAGGTGCGCAGCGACGTCGCGCCCAAAATGGCAAAGAACTTTGGTATTCTAACAACTGGAGAACTGGGCATCGGCTACAAGGGCTGCAACATCTTCCAGTGTTGGGAGAACGAGAGCATTATAACGGGAGACTTTGAACTGAACAATGGGCGAGGAGGACGTTCCATATTTGACGAGAGCTTCTTCATGCCTGACGACACTAAGATCCTGGCCATCCGCGGCAGTGTGGGCATGAGAAGGAGCCAAAAGAGGCACGACAACCTGGGACTGGTGGGCTCCCAGTTCAGAATAATTCTGCGGGAGATGCGCGGCTTCACAGGAATATTTGCCTTTGTGGTGGAGGGGCTGGAGCTGGTGGACCGCATCAGCCAGTCCGGAGACAGTGCTGGGAAGCCGCAGAGCAATATCCTGATCGCTAGCTGCGGGAAACTAAACTAACCCCTTCGTTTACTTAACAGCTCCTACTATAATGGCTAGGTGAGAATTTCTCTATGAAAATATCCACGTCAACTGTATTTAATTCAGGACCAAGTTTTATTTTGTAACTTTGACTTGTAACGCGCTTAATCACTGGGCGATGTTATTTCCTATCGTCTTTATGTTTAATCTAACTCGAAATAACGGAATTTATATAATGATCGTCGACAGAGTAGCCGAATATATTTTGGAAATGAAACGTTTAATAAAAATGGGAATCTTGGGGAAATATATTTATAAAGAGTTAGGGGAGTGTATTAGGATTAAATGTGCGTCATTTGTCTAAAGGAAGGTGCAGGTGCGATGGAGCACCTCGATAGAAAGATGGCCGGACAACAGGGAATAGCGGATAGCAGGTAGATGGCGAGACGCAGACAAAGTTAAGGTAGCTGTTAGTGTAACAGACCAGCCCAATCCTTCACTAACCACTGACTAACTAATAATAACGAATAAACAAATGAGATGTGTTTGTTACTAGGGCCTAGGCGTAGCAGAATGGGTAATATATTTTTGTTAGTGATACGAGCCATTAGAGGTTGGGCAAACACTTCTGCTATGGCGACGCAGCCCGGAGATAACTCCCGTCAATAAGAATAGTGTTTCCTTAAACTAGGTGTACTCATTTGTTAGTATTAAATCAGATTTCTATGGCGATTGAGTCCCACCAGCATTTTTTGAAAACAATCATTAAATAGGTAATACACTGTCTACAAATGTTAGAGATATTTACAAATTAAAGTTATTGCTCGTGAGAAAGTAAAGGCGAATTTTATCACTGTTATGATATAATATTGAGAATTTAATCGAAAGAGTGAACGTTTTAAATCGATGTTTATAATGTAAACTAGCGAATGTAGGATATTTTCAGAGTATATAATCGATCTTGTATATTTAGTCGGATAAGGGGATTCGCATAACCTTTATTTCCATCGTACGAAATATACAGACGCAATGTTAAGGCTGTTTTGCGCTTACTTCGCAATACAACAAGTCAGGGGATCTAAGTCGTAGCGAATCTACAGTCTACACGAGTAGTTAGAGAATTATTGTTCAAGTTTGTGTTTACAGCGGGACCGGTGGAGTATTGCGTGCGAGTTACTGTTAACAAAATGTGATTTTATAAATGTTTATTGAGAGCACCGTTCTTGCTACAATAACGCGATATAAACGAATAACGCAACTAGGATTAGCCCAACTCGGTTGGAACGGTCGGAAGGAATAACGAAATATATACGCTTGGTTCATCGCCAATACCGAGTACTGTATACTGTTTGTTACGTGTTAGGTGTTTACCTCAGGAGTGCGGACTGCGATTGTGGTCTCCTGCTTATGGATACCATTATATAATATATACATATTACTATTGTCATAATTAACCTACCAAAGTTTGAAAGAGAGGGATGAATAGTGATACAATTTATTTCAAGTTAAACATAGTTCTATGAGAATATTTAATGAGGTTTTTAGTTTTAATTAAGTTATTTGGTTAAACAATCAACCAACTATTATTATTGGCTTTTGTCACATCCAAATGTTTTTCAATGTTTGGCCATTGGAGAAAGAGAATATTTATTTGTTTGTGAATAAATGTTATTCACAAACACCGTTGAATATAATGTGTTATGTTACTGACCAGTTATAAAAAACCTAAGTTATTTAAAATTGCAATTAATACTAGTGGAAATATATATTTTCTCGTTGAGTACTTATTCTTATGGAAAGCGCCTTCCATACACCACAATATAAATTAATACTAGAGCGAAATATAAACCCTCGGCCGGACCAGGTACTATATTATTTACTAATATTTGTAATCTAAAATCATTGTTTTTTCTTTCTGGTCAGCCTATGTTTGTGTATTATGAAAATAATATATATATAAAAACTATGACTGTGGCTAGAAATACACCTGTTAATCTTGATCAATTATATTTTTGATGCCGATAGGAAATATTTAATGACTTGGCTATATTTTTAAGCTGTGTGAATTGAAAAAATGTTTAATATAATGTACATACAATATAATGACTAGCGAAGAAATATGGCGGGCGAGCCAGCGCTCCTTCGCTAATAATAGTTACCTTCTTAAAGAATCACTAAATAGTTTGTTGTTTATATTTTTATCATTGTTTGATTCTACTAATCATAATTATGTTGTATAAGTTAATAGTTCTATTCTCGATGGAAACCACGAAATGTGGTTGTAAAAATAGTAGATTATAAATAACAGTTGAATCAATCACTAAATACTTGGTATCTGACACCAAACTACAATGGAATAACCCAATTAACAAGCATAATGTGGTTACAACTGTCACTCGGTTCAGTCATAATGTTAGACTTCTTTGAATTTAAATTGAGATATTCATTTCTATAAATAAATGTGTTCTATGGAAATTACCCTTTCTGCAAATTATACTTTGTTATTTTTTCGTAGTTTTGTCTTAAATTATCCTGAATAATTGATATTAAAAACTAGTCCCATATAAGCGACTAGCATATTATTTGAAAGTTCAATTTATTGGGATAATTTGTAACAAAATTACAACAAAAAAAAACCCTCCTGTAAAGTATTGCCGATAAAAGTGTTTTTCATGGGCGCATTGAAATAATGTCAAATAAGACATTTTTAGAAAAATTCTTCTAAAATGTTTTGTTTTGTGAATGTTCTAACTAATAATTTTATGAATGGTTTAATGATAAGCCAATAATTGAACATTATAAGTAAATCAAGGTAATATTGTCTTTGGGGTGTCATTAAAAAAGTCAATATTGTTTTGTTGGGACAAATTTGCTTCCACTCAATTTGTCAGATTGTTTAAAAATATTATGTTGTGACGTCCATTATTCAATCATTATGTACATTCAATGTGTTTACTTTGGTGTACTATTATTCTTTATTAGTTTGGATTTAAAATGAATCAGTTTTATGAAAAAAAATGTCGTCAGTGCGAACTCGAAACAGAGTCACGGAATTGTTTGCAATAACGGAGTAACATAAGAACGATCGATCGCTTAGCTATTAACTAAATTTAAATTTATCGATAAAATCGGCTTTCAAATGAATTATTGTCGCAACTTATTTTTTGTGCGTATTGTTGCAAGCAATCTTGGACTCGTACATACTATATACTGTATGTACATGACTGTGTATACTTATGAATAGTTACTGATTTTGTGTTCGTACTGACCAGATGTTAGACCGTATGGCTAGAAATGTTAAAAGCGAATAATATTTTATCTTAGACTTAAATGTGTTCAAATCGAAAAAGCTGCATTAAAATGTTAAAATTCATTAAAACAGAGTGATAAAATCACAGCAATTAGGATGTATGATTACGCGAAGGTACAACTAAATTCACACCTGAAGCTTTTGAGATATGGACGTTTGCTGTCACCTGACGAGATTTGGAATAAGAGGTGTTGTGTTCAGCTGTCATATCTCAATCAATTCCAGTTTGGGTTTCCTAATACATAGTACTTATTATTATGTATCCCATCACCAGACAAAGAATACATCATTACATTATATCCGTTATCCTATTTAATTGTACATTGTTTTTATCAGTTATTGTGATTTTCATAGTTTTGTTGAAATATATGGTTTATCAAGTTTATTTTGCATTTCTTGAATGTTCCAACTTGGTTTTCAATCCCATTTCAGTAATGACCTTGTGCAATAATTTAAAACAAATATAATAATAAAATACACAAAGTAAAAACCACTTTGCGCACCTGATGTCTCTTTCTAAAGAATAATAATGATGTTTACAGCTCTTTATCGCTTGAAACTACTATTACTGAAACTAAATTGAACATTCGGTTAATAAAATTGGACAGCTTACCATAATGTGCATAAGTTGTGCGCATGGAAAATGTTGTATGTGTTTTGTGTCAGTGTCACTTAACCAATCAAGCGAGTAGTGAATTTAACTATTTGAATTAACTAGTCTTTATTTAAAATAACTATATTCTGAGACACAAAGTTAACACGCTAATATACTACATGGAACTCAAATTCTAGCATTCGAAGAGCATAACATTCACTGTCATAATTTTACTATAAGCAGAAGGTTTTTTGGGATGGTTGAAGTATTGAATATTATAAATACAATGTATTATTTAAATACTGTTATAATTTCCTATTTTATTAATTATCGGGGGATTGGCACGTTGGTCCAAGTCACCGTTATGCAATTACAGATATGAAATTGTTCATGTTCGGAACCAGAGGGTTTAGGTGTTACCGACACAAATTTCATCCAACTATGTATGTAGGAGTAGGTAGTCGGTTAAACAAATAATCAATTTTGTAGCAAGAAATCATATTTAAAAAAAAATAAGTTCAGAGTAAGTAAAAATATTTTGGCTAGTGACTTAAAGAAACACATTGGCATAGAGAAACTAAATCTTAAGAGACCTGTTGATCAATATACACCACTCTCACCGAATATGACTGTCAAAATAACACATTGCACTCAGGGTAGGTACTCTAAATGTACTCACATCTGAAATGCTGGAAACGAGGGCATGATTTGATTTTTCTATGCGCATAATGAATTGCCAACATGGTGCATAACAATAGTCATTTCATCTGATAATAATTCTTATCTGAATATGATAACATTACAAAGAAGTTTATCAGCGAGCTATTAATTAGGGCATTCCTACAACAGATGGCGCTCACAAACCTTTATTAAAAATGTCACTTTATCTGTAATTGCGTAACGTGTTTGAAAATAAAATATAACACAAGGTTTAACGAGCCGGGCCCCTGATTGTGCCTTAATTGTGTAGCCTATACTAGAAACTAGTCGCTTTTAAAAACAATGTAAAATAATATTAAAAAAAAAAAAAAAATAGCTTATGAAAATATATTATAAGCTACTAACGATCGGGGCTACTTGCAATGAAACGTTGAATTATGTAAGTAAATTATGCAAATCGTACTTTTGATGTATTAAAATGTTTGTAGGTTAAAAAAAAAAATAATGGTCTTAACTTGCTTGTCAGAATTATTAAAATCATATTTATTTGTAAGTATATATTTTATTATGTATTTAAATTACTCTGTAGTGTAAATTATTATAATTGATATAAAAAACATGAAATCGGCCATTGCGGGACGAAACATTTATCGTTTGAATATAGAATAAAATGTGGTTGTTAATTTTTATTACGTAAACCAGATCATTGTGTCGTAATACAGTCACAGTCTCACAATTTTATTGTGCTGTCATTTCAAATAATTTATCCTCAAGTGTAAGTTGGTCAGTATAATAACGCACTGTGAACATCCGGAACAGTGTTTATTTAAAACTACTATTTATGAACATTCATAACAAAATATAGTCATAGTCCTACTATCAATATCAAAACAGAATCCAAATTTGCGCATAAAAAATGCTTTGGAAATGGAACCAGTGAAATAATATATACCATTAACTTTTGCCATGCGCCAGCTGATTTACGCCACGTGTTTTATGGAATAACTTATTTGTATTTTGCAACACTTGAATGACGTTTTTGTAAATTGTACCATCTGATCAGATAATATGTTTATACATCTATAAAAATAACCTACCATTAGTAGTTTCCCAAGAAAAGTTAGTTATATTCAGAGAAATTAATATGATTTTCTAATAAGGATACATTGGCAAACAAGAATTTAATGTGTAAAAAGGTCGAAGGTCATTGAGAGTGTGTCCATTTCATTAGATTTGGTGGTAAAGGCTATTCTGCCATGATAGGTGAAAACACAGTATTTTCCTTTGAGAGTTTCAGCCGTGTTTTTGCTTACCATGACAGTATTGTATTCTATACCAATGGTATGATCTGTAGCCAAAACTTGTCCGGCTTAGTCACAATAACGCAGTTGTTTCATAATTGCTTACGCAAAAAAGTTAGTATTATAATTCATTTGACATAATATTTTTTTATATTCCCATTTTGTTTTTAAATTATAAAAAAAATGCATTTCATATTTAAAATCAAACATGTAATCTCAGTCCTAACATCTAGTGTGTGACACCACAACACCACACAGGTTGCCAGCATCTTGCATAGTTTATTCGAGTATATGATTTGAAACCAAAATAATCGATATATTTTCTCCATTTAAAATCAATATGCAACAAAAATACATCAATTTCTAATCTGTGAAAATTTAAATTCAAAGCCATTAAACGCATTGGGCATCAGTTTACAAGTTAAAATAGGTCACTAAATCAGACTACAGAATAAATGGATGACAATACATATATATTTTTGATTTAATTTATTGTAATTTGTCATATTCTATTTCCTCTGCTAACAAGAAATACAGATTTCTGAATTGAGAAAATATGTGAAAAATTTTTTATGGTTGGCAGTCTGGATATATAGGAATTGTAATCAAGAGCTGAAGCTACACAAGGCAATGGAGATCTCTAGATGTTCTGTCCCTTATAAAGTGGCATTTTTATGAGGGCGGTCCCGCCATAGTTAGTTAGTTAGAACTACGCAAATATTCAAAGTTAAAAAATGACTGCGGGCATATTTCAATATCCCTTGTCTTCAATTGGGTCCACTCTTTAAGCCGTAGTCTTCCTTCCCACATGTTTTGTATGGAAAGGAAAATGCAGAAGATCCTAGACTAGAATGAAAGTTGTTGCAATTTGGATAAACGAAATTAACCGAATGACACTTGGGGAAATTTCTTAACTTTTGGGAAATATTTCTCACGCTCTTCTAAAAAACTACACTGTTTTGTTATCAAAGTTCATAAATAAAGAGTAACACTGTCTTTTTATTTACTTTTGAAGACCAAATACTGGGCTTTAATTAACTTAGCTATTTGATCAATATTAATTGATTGACGTTATTACTAGAGGGTTATGATACTAAGGCCGATCTTGTGTATTCTATATCGATGGTATGATCATTTTTTTAATGGTGTAATAATAATAATAATTTTTTGTGAACAATAATGCTTATAAAATCTATTTTCAATGACAATATTGTACAAGCATGGTTAAGTCACTTAGTAATAAAGAACTATTGTTATTGGACAGAGTGAGCGCAAAATAATATCTATTATATTTTTAATTATCATTTAAAATCGTTTATCTTAAAATTTAGGACAATCTGACACAGAAATAACCTTATGTACCTGAAAATGTTAATCATTTCGTAAGGGAGAAAATATTTATGTAAATTAGACACAAAAAATGCATTAAACAGTTTGTTAATCAATATGTTGGCATTTTCATGTTATAAATAGGTTAAATAATATTGTTATTTGGAATGTCTCAAAACATCAAAAATCTGATTTAATTTGGAGATTGTTTGATAAATTTTAAATATAAAAAAAGACAGCATTTACTGTCATTTGTTGCTACATCTTGACAGATAAAAATTTGAAAAATAAAATGGGCACCTGCAATATATTTTCAAAATTTCAATTAAAGACTTTTTGAAACTTTCAGTTTCTGTACGCTTGCAAACAAAAAGTAATTGTAAGAAATTTTGATGTTATAAAAAATGATTTAATGTTTTCAAGTAATGCAAACGTTTCATGTTATTTTGAACATTACTTGCCTGCATGCTTAATAAGCAAAATTGCCAAAATCCCATTTAAACTTCAATAAATAATTTATATCATACTTGATGAAGTGACATTTTTGTATTTGTCTTTAACTAACCTAGCAGAGGTAATATCCAAAGGCAAAATGATTGTATGAGGTCGACACTGCAATTACAGTGCTTCGTACCGTGCATAAGCACGATTTTTCAATACTGAAAATGCAGGGCTCCACCCCCTAGGGGTTAAAATGATGTATTACTAATTTGGTTCAATACAATGATGTATTTTTCTATATAAAATCTTTGTTAAACAAAGTCGTACATGAATAGAATAATATTCCATCTATGTTTGTTTTGTAAGCGATATAAATATCAGAGTGTCATTTGGCTGTGTCCAGAAGAGATGAGTATGTCTTTCATTGCGAGTAGCTCCGACCACTAAATGTGTTAAAGATTAATATCAACGTTGCGATATGTGTTTAGATTGTAATTTTCAATGTGTTAAACTAATGGATGTTAACCAGTGTGTGGCGAGCGTTAAAGGTATGAATGTGATTGTAGCTAGAATTTAAATCGGTGGAATTTAATTGTATTATACCAGATTCGAAAAATATACTTCTTTCTCAATCCATTCTGTGTTTTCAATGATTTCATCTAAGCAATTGTACCTCTACTCAAAATATGCGTCAATATGTATGTACATAACATTTACTTTGAACCCTGCGTGATAATTATTATTATACACTCAAAATCAAATATGGTGCAGCACTAGTCCCCAAATAATGATTTCCTATTATTTATTTATCATCCTTTCTTACAGCATTGTAAGGTCATTATTATTATTAAGTTCACTTAACTATCAACATTACAAGACATTATTTTTGTACCGCCACAAACACAGTTATAAACAAAATTAACTGGACCAAAAATGGTTTCACTTTCATTTCCCTTTAATTTCGAACTTTTTTTAATATCAACAAACTAATTTTGTGTTTTATTTTTTGACAGGAGTTACCAGATAAGTGTTTGTATACGCAATTAATCTACACAATAACGAAAACAAAATGTTTGCTATAACTGTTTTCAAAATAACGTTCAAATAACTGTTTAACCAATAAAGTATATTGTGAAAACAAGTCTACCATATAACACAACATTCAAAAGTATTTTTGTAAAATGTGCCATATGAACAACTAAAATCAATACACTGTCTGGCAATGCATAAATATTTCTTACTTATACAGGCTTAACTATTTTAATATTATATTTTTCTTCACGGTTTCACATAAAAAAAAAAAACAAATGTAAGCCTTGGTTACTAATGACCTTTTCACTAAGCATAACTTTTCTGAAAAGAAAATAGGTTGGGTTCTAAGGAAAGTATCGAACTCGATCCTACTGCTAGCCGTGTGTTGTACCCACCGGGATCTGAAGATTTATAACTAAAAGACTCTCCTGGAAATATTGATATAAATACCAAGACGCGTCATACTAATCGAACTGAAAACGTTTCAGTTTCTAGATTCATAGCGAATAACGAAACGCACGAGAAAATAATAGCCAATAACGATGTGAGAATAGATGAAATTGCTACACATAACAGCCTGCCTAGCATAGAACAAAAAAATATTAAAAAGGGATAGCCGTTAATAAATAATAAATATGTCTTAAAAAAATCTTGTCTTAAACATTAGTTTACCAAAAAATAATAATTAATATTTGACAAGTTCTAGTATTTTTCACTAAAAAATGTAGACAATTTGTCTTGACGCCATCTAGTGAGAGAGTTAGCACTTACAATGCCTTTCTCATATAAAATAAAGTTGGTTGTTTCAGGTGAAAAAATGTAACAGGCAGTAATTGTTGATTGAGATACTAGTACATATTGAATTATTTGGCGGGTTGGAAATAAGCCGACAGTGCTTCAGAGCACCTGACTGGACATCAGAAGGTACGGGTTCCCGTTGGCGGCATTTATTTTTAGTCGGGAGATATTTTCAGTTTGTATTGATATTTCAGCGACTAATTATTTTGCTTATAATTATTTGAAATACATGGTGTCCGGAAACTCGTAGTACAAGCGGGAAACTGGTGAATCTACATCACATTTGGAGTCGATTTTGTAGTATAATTTTTTTTGATTTGAGCTTTCGTTTTCGAGTAAATAGAGTTGATTTTTTTTTGATCAAATTCTTATAAATTATTACTGAAGATCAAAGTACCCAACTAATTAAAACTATTTAAAAGTAAAACAAATAATGACGAAAAAATTTGAACCCTGAAATAGCCGAAAAATATATGTTTTTGGTTTTTTTTTTTTTATAAAAATGCTCAAATCAAAAAACTTTATGTTTATTTGGGTTCCCCGTGTGGTATACATTCTCCAGTTTCCGGCTTGTACTACGAGTTTCCGGACAGCATGTATATATATACACAAATTTTTAGTTAAATTATATACTACATATATTCTCTTAAACTCTGTACCCCTTATTTTCTTATTTTCTTTAATTATTTATATTTTATACTTATTTTAATTTTTTCTATATTTCATATTTCATTAAAAAAAAAAAATTATTATTATACTAAAATATCGACCCTAAGAGGATTGACGCGCGCAACACTGTATCACTTCTAGATACATAAACACCTACTTCATCACAATCTTCACATATGCCCTGATGTTGTACACTGTAATGCTGTCCGAAATGTTGGCTAAAGAAGAAGAAAGCGCAACACGGCATAATTACTTAAAAAATAAATCAAGACAAATGGTAAGCAGTCCAAAGTACAATGCAAACAATAATCGGATGAGTTCAAACGTCTCAAATATTATTATGTTTCATTTGCAAGAACGGAAATCTTGAGTGACTATCATTCCACACATTCTTTCTTTCATGCTCCAGCATTACCAATTTGTTTATAAAAAAAACATAAACAATATGATTATCAAGAAGAGTGCCGCACACGTCCGCTATTATACAGGCTCTCATCAAGAATGTGAAGAAAAGGTAAAAAGTCACTGACCTTGTAGTAGACATCGGGGACGTATTGCTTATTGGAGGACTCCCGCACATATCCCAGCTCGGGGGCGTCCCTGGTGGGTAACAGGCAGTCGTCCCTCACCAGCGCCATGCATTGCCCTGTCACCTGGTAGCCCTCCATGTGCACCTGCTTCCACTCGTCACCTGGTGAACAAAAAAAATTACGTTAATATAAAAAAAAGATAATACTAAAAAATCTAAAAGAAACAAGAAACAGAACAAGACATGAATCGTTAAGAAATGTTCCGACAGCCGATAGACAAATTTTAGCGCGGCCTCTAGTAGTATGAGATAAGCTTCAGTTAACTGTCAATACATATACACATCTTCTTGAATAATGTCATTCGTTATGCAAAATTACTGGATTATTAACGAACGAAGCTCTTAGAATTGAAAGAAGTTGGATGCGTGATGCGTTGAATCTGTTTGGGCCGATGTCGCTATATTGGCTTGGACTTGGAGAAACAATAATTGTTAACTTAACATTTTTAACTCCCTTTTTAGTCTCAAAAAGTAAATGCGGACTGCCAATGCATATTTAAGTTAGTATTTCAATAGGGAATTCTCTTCACACCAAAAAATCACTTATTATTAATTATTCACATGTAGAAACACTTCAGACACAAGAATACATAGTTTTTATAACTTTCAAAAATCATTTATTAAAGTTATAATGACTTTAAAAACAGGCGCGAATGAAATATTTCAATGCAGCTAAAAACGCCCGGTGATTGATCAAGCGTTCAAGGGCGAACGATGACGTCACTGTTGACCGGCCTGAGTAGATCCTGCAAACCGATGGCGGCGGCGGCGGCAAAGGTGTGACGTAGCGGTCAAAATGGCGCATGACCGTTTTCAGAGCCGAAATAGCACGCAATTTTTAAAACAACTACAAAAAATTGAAAATGCATTTAAAAAAAAAAGAAAAAAAAGAGGCACATAATAAAATAATTATCTTTATTGAAATAAATTATTTACAAAATGCACGAGAATTCCCTATTCAACATTGTGAATTTATTCATATTTTTGGGTAGCTGTTTGACATTTTGGAATATCAATTCATAAACAATCCCTCCAGTGTTGCCAGCGTATATCGATTTCTTATCCACTCATGCGATTGGTTGTATATATCGTGGGGTTACTGCCAAAACTTGGTAACTACATTTTTTGGTTTTTTGAATTAGCGATGATTTTAATGTTTATATGTTACATAGATTAATGTCTGGAATAAGTTTGGGTCCCCTCTTATGTCTTAAGTAGGTTTTTAGCTACTACTTTTTTTTCTTTTAATTTGTAACTTAATTTTTTTATAATTAATAGACAAGAAAAATATAAAAAATAGAAAATAAAAATAAGCATGTTTGTTTAATAAACACTAAAAAGATTTTTAAAAAATTAACATTACATATTTACAAAAACCCTGAGTTTATAAAGATGATAAAACTGAGTTTACTATACCAACTTTTGGCAGTAACCCAACAATATATACATTTACCGTATTATTTAATTAATATCATTCCTCAAAATATTAATATGGAAACATATGAACTGCTTACAGCAGTTTAAAGCCAATCAATCCACCTAGATTTCGCCATCTATCCCATTTTTTTAGGTTCTATAAATATGGCACATTATTGCGAGCGATCGCTCAAAACGTTTTTGCAAACTTGGCTTAATAAGCTAAAAATCTCTCCAGTGGTTATTTATTGCATCATCAATATCGGTCTGGTTATCAACAGCGGGACCATGCTCTGGAAATCAGAATAAAATCATCGGTAGTTATGCCTATCGATCCGATATTATAAAGTTATCGATTTCACTATGCTAGATTAGATTTTTATCATTATTATCATTCCCTTATAGGAATGCGTAGACTAGGGTAGCATTATACAGTAATACCTCGTTAATTCGAAATCCACGTAATTCCAAATTATATAAAAAAAAAGAGACACTGAAAATCGAACTCCTTAGCCACCCCTTCAAATTCGGGTAGTATCTTTGGAGTAAATTCGTAAAAATACGATATATTTCCAAGTGAATCGAAATTTCGCAGCCAATTTTCGCCGGGCCAGCTAAAAACTGAAATTAAATTAAACTGTGAATTTTGTGAAAATACAATATATTTCCGCGAAAATTTAAATTTCCCGGCCGACCCTTCAAATTCAGTTCATAAAAATGCGATATATATTTCCGCGTGAAACGAAATTTTGCAGCTGATTTAAGTCGCGCCGGCTCATTAAACTCTAAGGAGAAATGTCACCGCCGATTTCCGTCGTTTTAAATTCAGAAATTCGAAATAAATACAATATATTTATGCGTAAAATAAATTATCTCCATCCTTCAAACTCGGATATTCGAAAAAATATGACATTCCGCCACGGCTTTCAGATTCAGATTTATGATTTTTTTTGCAAAAATCGATAATTTTCGAATTACACGAACAAATTTTCGTGCGCCGACAAAAATATATTTAGAATTAAGAATTAAAAAAACCATTTTGTATGAAAAAAAAAATTCGAATTGGGCTTTTTTTTGTATTATCGGGGTTGGAATTAACAGGGTTCAGGTTCAGGGTAGTTCAGTGATTTTAGCAAAGGTGGTCACCAAAGGGACCGCAGCTTGAATTTAGTATTTTTATTCAAATTGCACACACGGGAGGTCCCGTTACTATGATTGTCACCTTTGGGAACGCTGTTAATGTAGACAGACCTAAAACTAACAACACAGACCTAAATTTACAGTTAACATTAGCTTCAATGTCAATGATAATTCTAATTTTATCTTTGACCGGTTGATTTAAGTCTATGGTAAAAACTCAATCATCGACGTATATTATGTCCTCACATATCAAACAGACCAGTAATGTTCATGTAAAAAAAAGTGGCGCTAGCAAGTGGTAAGAATTGTCAAGTTGAGAAATCAAAAACAGTTATAAGATTCTAAACATCCTCAAAAATATTTGAGGATGTTTAGAATCTATGATTTCATTCCAATTTCTGTTCATTGTGTCTGGTGGATTTCTGATAAGAAGTCTAATCAACTAGCAAAGAGTCACTTCAAGGGATACATATTTTTATAATAACAATATCACCGGAGAACTAAGTCAGGAATGAGTAACAAAAATAATATTTGATTAAAAATGTAATAATTTTATTAATAAACATACCGGTGACACAGACTGTGACAAATTTAGATCCAAAATTTCCCGATGAAGCATATCTGCATGTGTTGGGATGTTGGTTCTGGAAATTGCCTGCCATTATACACTCCTGCGCTGACAAGAAGTGAGAATTCACACCCCTGAAAATAAACAAACAAATTTTTAAATTTATTTATTTGTGAGAAACAAATAGCTTTTATAATACAAAGGTAAATATTCGAGGTTAAACAAGGCTAAGCCAACAAAGTTTCTAATGTTGGTTAAAGATAGGAATTTTGTTTTGACTTAAAACTAATAAGAAGGTAAAGGAGGAATATAGGATAAGGATAGGAGATGCTCTCGATACATCCTGTACTCGTGTATTAATTTGTGATCATATCCGTTACTTCAGTTTAATATTTCTGAAGGTTATTTTTAAGAATATCGATACATATTATGAAATTGTGTGTTATACTGAGCACGTATATGGGGAATATTATGCACTACGAATCAAATACAATGTAGAAGCATAAATCTTTGAAATAAAATCCTAAATTAAAGGAAATAATTCTAAATATATCTGAAAACTAAAAACTGTTTTTGAAAAGTGATGAAATACACTTTCAACATTTATTATTAGAAATAAACACTTAATTTTTGAAATATCAAAATTTTGAATGCAGACAGAAAGTTTGAAAAATGGCTCACCTTTGTCTTCTAAACACTGAACTAAAATTACTTATAAAAGAATAACACATTTTATTAGACAGAAAATGTATTATAAACATTATTGTCACCTCATTTCTTTTCTTCATTTTATACAAAATGAATTCACAAAGTTTCATGAATTTTTATCAAATTGCGGCCGGAACCTTTGGCTTCGTAGAGGTGTACATTTTTATTCTTCTGTGGTTAACTTCTAGATTTGAATATAAAGTGTGGTAATAAATTATTGCAAGCAATAATTAGTTGCCTGCAATATCAATACAAATTGAAAATATCTCCCGAGCAAAAATAAATGCCGCCGACGGGAATTGAACTCGCACCTTCTGATGTCCGGTCAGATGCTCTGGACCACTGAGCCATGTCGGCTTATTGCCAATAAATTGTGGTAATAAATTATTGCAAGCAATAATTAGTTGCCTGCAATATCAATACAAATTGAAAATATCTCCCGAGCAAAAATAAATGCCGCCGACGGGAATTGAACTCGCACCTTCTGATGTCCGGTCAGATGCTCTGGACCACTGAGCCAAATAATTCAATATGTAAATACAAAACAAAATACAAAACACGCCAAATAATTCAATATGTACTAGTACTTCAATCAACAATTACTGCTTATTATATTTTTTTCACCTGTAAACATTACAAATTGAAAATATCTCCTGAGTAAAAATTAAAATAATTGTATTGATATTAAGGCGACTAAAAAAATAATAAAGTGTGGTGTTTTCTCTTTCTAACACCACTCAGATCATATTTCTAACCATGACAGTAAGGGAGACACAAAGATTTCTATGAAACCAAATGACCAAATTAGCCTGAGGGGTGAAATAAGCATAATATGATGAAATAAATTATAGTACAAAGAGAAAAATATTTTTTAATTCCGCAATAGTTTGAGGTTTTGACAATTTTGCCTGCTATTTTTAAATTTGTCCCGATTACCAATCAAGATTCTATTTCATTTACAAAGAATTTTGAATTATTCCTTGACTTTTAAACTATGCCGCCTTGGTGATAAAATCTATTCAAATTATTAGAAATTTTTAATTTTAGTATTACATACTAAAGACAATATTTCTAAACTTAAGCTTGCATCAAATATTATAACAGACTATAATCGCAGATCCTCAGTTCATCAATGCACGGTCGAATTTATTAAGCAGTGTAGTTTTATTCTGTTTCGTGACAGCATTGCAGGAATTATAACACGAACTGACCTGCAGTGCTGCACGGTCCCTTTGGAGGAGTCCTCGCTGAGCAGGTCGGTGAAGATCCAGCCCACAACCTGCAGCCCGAGCTGCTGCGCTATCTGCTCCACGGTGTTCTCGCGGTCGTCAGGCAGCAGAGTAACCCCATCGCGCGTATTCACCTGAGGGGGCTCGTATATGGCAGCCACTCGGGCTCGGATTCCTGCAAATAATAATACATAATGATAAGAGATTTACACCATCACTCATTCTCGAATTAACTAGTCTCAGCGAGAGATTGTAAGTACTCATTCTTCTAACTCTTCTTCTCACACGTACAAAAGAGAAAAGGACAAGACAAAGACAGAAGATACTAGTACTATGATGTCATGCACGACCTCTCGCTGGGACTAGTTTAGTCTCCTGATCTTTAGTTTTCCTGAAAAGATACCAATGAACCACCATTAGTCCAGAGCATGAGCGTGCGGGTGTGATTGGTACACAAGAGAAGGAACACTGAATTTTCAGGAGCTATCGATCGAGTGAACCGTATCAGTTTCTTGTTTCAGGCTTTTCACATCTTGCTTCATGTTTCTTGATTCTTGCAATAGACCTCAATAATACAGTAGAACCTCATTAATTCGAAATCTAAGGGACATCAAAAATCACAAATTCACAAATAATTCAAATTATTTTGAAAAAAAAAATACGCCGAAAATTGAGTTCCTCGACCGCCACTTCAAATTCATACAATGATAAATTCATAAAATTACGATATATTTACGCTTAAATCGAATTTTCGTGGCAGATTTCAGTCGCGGCCTACCATTTAAATTCAGATATTCGTAGAAATACGACATATCTACGCGTAAATTGAGATTTCGCGGCCGATTTCCGTCGCGGCCGGCCCTTTAAAATCAGATATTCGTAAAAATAAGATATAAATTTTTATTAAAGAAATAATTTTTATTAAAATAAATTACTTATCGATTTTGTACGTAGCCGACCCTTTAAATTCAGATATTTGATGTAAATTCGTAAAAATATGATGTATTTCTCCATAAATCGAATTCTCTCGGCAGGTTCATCACGGCCGGCCTTTTAAATTCAGATATTTGTAAAAATTACGTAAAAATATGTCATATTTCCGCGTGAATCGAAATTTTGCAACCGTCGCGCCGGATCTTTTAACTCAGATATTCAATGTAAATTTAGTAAAAATACAATGTAATTCTGCGTAATTCGAGATTTCCGTCACAACCAGCCATTTAAATTCAGATATTCGAAATAAATTCGTAAAAGTATAATATATTTACGTGTAAATTGAAAATTTCGCGGCCAATTTCCATCGCAGCTGCACCTTTGAATTCAGATATTCTAAATAAATTCGTAAAAATACCATATATTTACGCGTAAATCGAAATTTCACGGCAGAGTTCCGTTGCGGCTAAGTTCCGTCGCAGCTGAGTTCCGTCGAGGCTGACCCTTTAAATTAGGATATTTGGAGTAAATTCGTAAAACTACCACATATTTACGCGCAAAACGATTTTTCTCGGCCCTTCAAACACGGATATTGGAAAAAATACATTCTTGTGGAAATCAATTCAGATTTACAAAATAATAATACTAATTAGGACGATGTATAACCACGTAAAATACATTTTTTGGCGTTTTACCGCCACAGCTGTCTTTTAGATTCAGATTTACGAAATTTAATGACTTATTTTCGCAAAAATCTAATTTTTTCGAATTACACGAACAAATTTTATTTTGCGCGGAATTAAACAACCATTTTGTATGAAAATTTTTTTTGGCGAATATTTCGAATTAACGGGGTATTATGTTGTTCTATCTAGCGAAATAATTACCTGCGACTGTAGACTGTTGATTAGTACCGTGACAATTTTTTTTTTCCTGTAGCTTGAAATAATACTGGAGGAACAAGCATAATATACATGGTGTTCGGAAAATAGTACAGGCGGGAAACTGATGAATCTACTTCACATTGAGAACCCGAAAAATAAAATAAAAATTCGATCTGAACATTTGCATTTTTTGCTTGAAGGGTTGAAAAAATTTTGAAGCCGGGTCTACCCTTTGACACATTTTAAAGCAGATATTAACCTCCTAGCGACCGATTTCATTCAAATTTTGTCCTAAAAAACTACACCTTCGGACTTGGGATTTAATCAAAAAAGAAAGCTTAAATCAAAAAATTTATACCACAAAATTGACTTCAAATATGACATAGAATCACCAGTTTCCCACTTGCACTACTAGTTCCCGGACACCACGTATATCGAAGGTCTCGAAGTATACTGTCGAATCTGCATTTTTGGGAGTTTACAGGGAAGCAAAAAAAACATTTGATTGATTTTTTGTTAACCAGCTGATATTATAGAATTTGACAGATTTAATAAAAATAAAAATTCAACTTATTTTGCATCAACCATAAAAAGGGAGGAAATTAAATAGTAAAAAAAAAATAAATAAAGCAAAAATTAATTTTTTCTTTTTTGACAGTATACGTAGGGACCGTCGATATGTGGGCGCATATAAAAATTATTTTGTAGCATACAGATGCATTTTCAAATGAAAGTAAAAATGTAGACTAAATGTCTATTGTTTTTATTAGGTACATGATTAGTTACCTAGTGGAACATCGGCGTGTTTCTCGTAGACGCCGATGAGGATGCCGATCCTCTGGTGAGCGGTGCTGCGCCAGTATTCGAGGAAGCGCTCCACAATGTCCGTGTTCTCAAACATGACATTGTCCACGTGGCGGTACGTCTGGCGGTTCAGGGTCACGGCTGATGGCTGGCACTTGGAGCAGATGCCACGCGGCCACGGCAGGTGGTCCATGCAACCTGAAATCATTATCAAATTTTGATATTTCTCTACCTGAGGGAGAATGGCTTTATCCTGCTGATTTTCTTTTGGAATGAACCATCTACAGGTCAGAAGGGAAGGGCACATTGCTAAAAAAACATTTCTTTCCCAATGGTTATCTATCTCCATCATCAACGGCAAAAACTGTTTTATCTCCCGGCCTGCAGGACGAACTTGCCAATTGTCATGCCGGTGGGGAGATCTATATTGTTGTTAAATAGAATCTCTCGGGATATTAATATATTTAACATCAACGAAGTAGAGTTTAAATGGCAAGCTCTTTGTTGATGCTAGTATTTAATTTGCTTTTATTAATTAATTTTTTTATCTTTTAAAAAAAAAAATTAAATTGTATTTGTAATGTTTTTAAAATGATTGAATAGCATGTGTGCTTAATGTTCTGCTCCTTGAGTTAGGACTCGTTTTACGGCTCGACAGGGGAGCAGTGCACGCAGCAGCCGTTGGAGTTAATGCGGCAATAAAGGATTACTCACGTGACTTAATCCTACAGGAGATGTCTTCCAGGGCGAGGAACTTCCCCCGGTCCACTCCCGAGGTGAGCTTGCGGATGTAGGTGTGGAAGGACATGTGCTTGATATTCTGCTCCTTGAGGTAGGACTCATCGTATGGCTCGATGGGGGAGCAGTGCACGCAGCAGCCATTAGAGTTATGGCGGCAACTGAAGAACACAAAATAAATTAATACAATGGTCACTTAAAAGTTTTTCGAGGGAACTGAAAAAACCTGTGGGGTTCAAAATTATGTTATTATTTTTATTTTCAGTTTTCAAGCGGATAAAACCCTTGATTCTGTGCAGAAACGGGAGGTCCGTTTGATGGACCTTTTTGAACAGATTTTTATTTTACGTTATATCAACCCAAGAGGTCCTAAGAATTTTTTTTTCCTTCAGGGCCTGTCATCTTTGGGGGTGCTGTGAGGAGGATCTTTTTATGGAAAGGAAGGAGAGGAAATTCTGCGAAGGAAAAAGGTATGATGGGTGGGTAAGAATCTGGGGGTCAGTGTGTCTAGGAGTGACGGATGTATGAATCCCTCTCTATCACTGCGGTGCAAGGTGAAGGGTCGAGAGAGACCGGCTGGAGAGGTCAAAAGGTCTCCCTCAACCAGTCTCTCCCGATTCGACCCGCAACACAGTAGGTAGGCAAACGCATCCGCCACCTAGATCTAGACAAACCTCACCCCATGAACCCAGGCAACCCTGCTAAGTCACCAAATGTAGCGAACCCCTTGGGGTGACCTATGGCAGGGGTGTTGGAGCACAGATGTCAAGTGGGAATGTTGTCCTAGTTCTACTGGTATTTCAATGGAAGATGCATCAAGGAACTAGCGTCACTGAGCCCTTCGATACAAAGAGGAAACATGCCAAATGCATGCCCAACACAATTGACATTTGCCATATGAGCACGGATCGGTTCCATGATATTTGATAAAAATGACAATTAAACACACTTTTAAAAAGTGATGGGTCATTAAAAGTGATGAAACAAATCTAGGTTAAATAGTTACCTATGTAACCTAGTTTTTGTTTCATCACTCTTCATGACTTTATATCACTTTTTGTAAGTGTGTTGAACTGTCATTTTGATGAGATACCCGGTCACAGAACGGATCGTATCTATGACTTGACACAACACAGCTCGGCTGTGGAATGATTTGCCGGCCTCTGTGTTCCCTTCTCACAAAATCCTCAAAGGTGACGTAGGCTATGAGGGAAATTATTTCCCTTGTGGAGTTTTCCCTATTCTCATGTGAGGAGTTAGTATTATTATTTATTTTAAGATGGTGTTGTGTAATTAGTGCATAACGGATATTTAGATTCTACAATAACAAATGAGTTTCCTTACTACTTGTCATCCCGTTTCCTTGCGATTTTTCCATCCATCTTGTAGAGCTGTATGTCCACATCATCCTCGGGAGGGGTGGCGGTGCTGCTGGGGGCTGCGGACTGTGAGCTGCCTCCGGGGGGCACCTCGTTCAGTTGAAACTTTCCCGGAAGATTGCTGTTTGCCTGGAATACAACATCATCATTATAAAAATAAATTGAATATAATAGTGATTTCTAAACAAAAATCTGAAACAGAAAAATCAGAAAAGGAAACGGTCACATCTGGGAATCGAACTCAGGACCCTTGTCTTTCCGGGACAGTGCTCTACCAACTGAGCTAATGGGACCCAGATGTGACCGTTTCCTTTTCTGATTTTTCTGTTTCAGATTTTCGTTTAGAAATCACTAATATTGTCTTCAATATTTAAATATTACAATTTGAGGTTTTACTCAATAAAGTTATTCCGAAAAATAAATATTCATTCTAGACTTGCAGAAAAGTCAACAGATGTCGCACATAAAAAATAAAAAATAAGATAGGTTTATCTAAAAAGACGCTGTCTGGATTGCATTTAGTTCGGGTTGAATCTTGCGATCATACACAAAGATAGTGGCCAATAAATATGTGCGGTGAAAAAAATGAAGACAATGTTAGTAGTTCTTATTCGAAGTATGATACAGTTAAAAGTGACCGAGGGGAATAGGGTCCCATTAGCTCAGTTGGTAAAGCACTGTCCCGGAAAGACAAGGGTCCTGGGTTCGAGTCCCAGATGTGACCGTTTCCTTTTCTGATTTTTCTGTTTCAGATTTTCGTTTAGAAATCACTAATATTGTCTTCAATATTTGAATATAATAGATGGATACTAATTGACTGAGCGTAGTGAGGTCCTGTTTTAATTCAACCGTTTTCCATTTCTTCTGTTTGTAAATTCAGTTTCTTCAAATGTGAAATCGTCATGTTTATTTTGACTTTCTTATTCGCAATTTTTCAATATTATGGTACCTACCTGGCTGAAAACAGTTTGAAAAAAGAACTGTCATTGAGATAGTGAACTTTCTTTGGACAAGATGTAGAATTTTTTATTTGAAATTAAAAATATGTTGCATAAAATTAATATAATATGTTTCTTCATATGAAGCGGTTACTTTGTGATGTGACATTATAATTTAAAATTAAACAGTAACTTTGTAAACATCATTTATAGGTAAATACTTAATGCCGACCGGGTTTCGCTACAACCGTAGCCTCATCAATTTTAAATTAATATAATATGGTTTATAATTAAGTAGGTAAGTATTTAGGTACCTACTTACAAATATTATTTCAGAGGAAATTTTGGTTAAGATAAAATTACATTTTTTGGACGCAAGTTCTGCTGTTCTACTAGAACATCTAGTAATATTATAATTTATAATTAGATGGCAGATTGTGGTGTATCTTATTTCAGTATCTCATGAAGATGAAATAATCTGGACTGAGGTAGAATGGTAGTAGTAGGTAGGATATAGTAGAGATGATGGTAGTAGTAGGTAGGATAGTAGGGTAATATTGAAGGTAGGATCAGGGGAGCATAACTCCGATCGAAAATTGGATGCGAAATATTGTGACGTCATATGATTCCCTAATTATATCCACCAATGAAAAACTCTGATAGTCTATGGAATAAACTTTCAGAGTTTTTCATTGGTGTATAGTATAATAAGTAGGCCATATTTATGGTTTTTTAGGACCAATTGGTTTCATACAAAAAACCCAAAGTTATCGATCTAGTGAATGGTTTATTTATAGTTGCTAGCCTCCGTCATTACACAAACTTTTTTTTAATGTTTTTCATGACGGGAGTAGGAGGAATCCAAATAATATTGTGAGGTTATTCGAAACCTGGCAATATTTGTCTATCTTCAAAAGTAAAAAAAAAAAAACATGAAGACTGGTTATGAAATATTGAATGCGAAAGGCGAAAACAGCAGCAATAGTGACATTGGTGACACGTACCATTTGAAAAAGTATTTCTTATGAAGTGTTCACTTTTAAAGATCATAATAAAATAAACGCCCTGGTTACCCATTGTCCAGAGTTGAAAACATTTTCAGTATCGCCTTGTTGAAATGCAACCATTCCGAATTGAAGTGTTGCTTGTTTTTATTGACCAGACGTGAATTCCCCCATTATTTCTCACCACCTGTTGAGGTTAATTAAGGGTGCCATAGTTATGTACCAGCTCCGAGTAGTTGAGTCTGGTAAAGTAGAAAATAGATTGTGGACACTGGTTAAGACATACCTGGGCACTAGTTGATGGTTGCTGCGGTTGGTCGAAGAGGACAGTTCCATTCAACGGGGCCAGGTACAGCATATCCCCGTGCTGCAAGCGGTAATCATTGACATGCTTGGATATACTGGAAGCTATCTCTTCTTTGTGGTTCCGATCCTTGTAGAGGGCAAACACGGAGCTGCTTAGCTCAAAAGTTTCGCGCACTTTCTCAAAAAGGCTGGAAATCTTGTCGTTGCCATTTAATTCGACCCTCCTCGTACCGTCAGCCGACTGGATTCTCAACATCTAGAAATTTGAGGTTATGTTTGATAAATCTTGAAATCACACGTAATTTTAACGTTTTAACCGTTTATATTGTCATGAAACTATCCCTATTTGTATAATGTACCGAGTTAGTATCACAAAACTTTGTAAAACACTGTAATTTTGACGTTACTCGATGTCAACACTGGCGATGACAAAGAATTTTGAAGATGAGATTTGGAAATAAGTTCGAATAATTCAATTTAAAAAGTACTGTGGATGTTGTTGAAAATTTGTATACATAAATCCAAGCGATTTTTAACACAGTAATTCAATTATTTACTTACGATCATCTTTAGTCGAGACATTTTGTTGCAAACATCAGCATTGAAACGTTCACATACAGAATGGTTGCCAACTGTCAAAAATAATACAAAAAAGTTTAACAAATCTGCAAGTCAGTAAAGCAAATACTATAGATAACACTACTAGAAACTCTTTTTAATCGCATACATTTCGAAGGGAAACACTTTTTGTAACAGCACCTAGCGTACCGAAGTAAATTTAGAAAACTATCAATTAGATTTTTTTTTTGTTCATTGGTTTTATAATAGTTCGCATCCTTGCCGCCAGAATCGCGAATTATTAAAATAAAAATAAAATATTGTCGTTTCTTTGTTGTGTAGTATTACTATTTTTGTAAATGTCAGTTTTCATGTTTCAGTTCGGATTTTCGAATGTTTTGTTTTTTAGCACCTGTGATTCCTGTGAAATGTGTCGCAAATCAGATTGATTATAGGTAAATTAAGAGTATATTCACATAAATACGAAGTCTTGACAATTTTCAGATTGCATCATCATTCAAAATTGTGCCGAGTAACATTGAATTGATTACTAATCATATTTTGTTATTACATTACTGGTTTTATAAATTTCAAGTCGATGTCACGTATAAAACTCGAACGCCGAAGAAGTTATGATCAGTCGCAGCAAGTCACAGTGTACTTTTTGCCGTTGTTGAATTAATGTTATATTTTGGAACTATTGTGGGTTGAATCGAAAAGATAAGGTACTGTTATTTAATTTTAACATTTCTAAAGCAGCTGATCTCTCAATAATAATTTAAGCGCCATTTTCGAAGTTTGACAGTCGCAAAAACAAATTGAATTTAGAACACATAATTTTTTGTTTTTTTTTTAAATCTTTCTAATTACGTGCTAATTATTGACGCTACTAATCGTAGTGAATCTCCCTCTGAAATTCATGAATGTACAAGCTGAGAAAGTGAGAAGTCCTAGCTTATTGTGACGCTGCACACTGGTCTATTTTTATCTGATGCTTAGCATCCCATCCAGGTGTTTCTGAGAGTCGTATCTTTGTGGGTACGTCTCTAAATGTGGAAATAATCATTTAATTTATAAAACTCCCGAATGAGACCAGTCAACCGTTTTATTTCATGAATTAAATAATTATTATGTTGGTTTAGGTTATGTCATGATACAGCATTTTGCATAGCTTTCAAAGTTCATGAAATTTAATGTCATCATTATCAATTACAATATTTCACAATTAATACTATTGAAGTAGCATTATTCATGCTATCAACCTGACTGACAACCTTTTGCGGTAATTCCTAGAGAGGGGTTGAATGTACGTCAACGTACATCGACGAAAAATATTCCTTTTCGCACGTCTTGTATGAAACGAAAAAGATGCTAGAATGATGACGCCACGTACAAACTATCTCCGGGACTACTACATGAGTTTGAGTCTAAAAATTTGGCGATGAATGAGTTTCGCTTCTTCCAATCAATTTGTATTATTTAAACAGTACACAAATAGTCTAATTGATGGACGTTTGTCCTTAAACTTTTTAAAGGTCTGACAGACCTTGATTCATTTAATATATAATTTATTCATTTAAAAATCACCAGAAAAAAAATTGTCATGTTTTAGATTTTTAAAATTATATAATCATTACATACATTTTACGCTTGAAACGCAAACATGTTAATTCCTAGCGAAGACTGTTCTTGTAGGAAATCAAAGATGTAAATCTATATCAGTTGTCCAGAGTTAAACACCCACTCAAAGTTGTTGGCAGGAGTTTTTAGATTCAGTATACCCTCACTACTCCACCATTGCATAGCTTTCCAACCATTCCAAACTTCCTTATACACCAGAAAGCAACAGTCATTTGTGGACCTGTTATCAATAAATATTTAACATTAATATTTCTTACGTTCTAATAGATAATTTTAATAATACTTGGTAACCACTTAGTAAACAATAAATAAAAATTAAAAAGATCAGTGCTCTTCTAAATTTGAAAAGTTTTCAAAGTACTTTTGAATGAAGAATAAAAATAATAATAATCCATTTGAAATTTGAATTGGAAGGGGAAAGTTTTCAGTTTGCGATTGTTACCTAAGTGTATTTTTTTGTAATTTTGTGCAGAAAAATATAAAAAATGGACGAAATCGGAGTTCCAGTGGACCTGTACATCTACGACTTGACGAAGGGTATGGCTCGCATGATGTCAGCAATGTTTTTGGGTATGAAATTAACAAATTTGACTGACACATAAACTCAGAATTTTTGCGCGTGTTTCTCATCCTATAAAAGCAAAATGTAAACACTGATTCCACAATTCAAACGTCTGCCAAGAAAAAAATAACTCTTTTTATGTCTTTTCCTATTTTGTTTTTGATTTACGATATTTTTAGATAGATTCAATAGTGATATTATAAATGTTTGCTGCTATTTTGTTTCACATTCTTTAAATCAGTGTGTCACCCACTACTTAAATTTGTGTATTTTTAGACAGACTATTTCTGTGATTGTGATTACGTCCATTCCTCTGAGGTGAACTCAAATATTCACACATTCTGTTATAATTCCTTGATTAAGATTTTGAATAAATCGGTATTACATTTTGCTTTTATTGGTAATATTAATTGTGTTGACAATGCATTTATTTTGTGTACAAGCTACGCCACATAATTAATTAAAAGACCCCTCTGCTTAAAACAATCCTTTCAGTAAAAATTTAATGTTTTACTTTGTATGTATTTTAAAATTTGATTTTTCATATTTCTTATCTAATTTTTCGTAATTTCGCATATTTTACTTTTTGATCCATTTGTAAAAATCACAACATTTTATACATTTGTAAAAATCACAATATTTTGATCCATTTATAAAAATCTTGAATAATTATTCAATTTTATAATGAATTAGTGTATGTATATACATATATATTATTATTATGTGGCAATCACCTGTTTATTTTTTAAGACACTTGTATGTATATATTTTTTTTAAATACACAAATAATTCTACATTTACATTTCTTCTTTAGCGTACGGTCTACTGATATTTATTCATTTGTTTTAAACATTTTTAAGCAAACCGTTTATTGTATTTAAGTTAGGCTAGTTTTTATTAATCACTTTTAATTTTGAAAGAAAAACTAGTCTACAAAACCTACGAGGTTACGTTTTTTGGATATGATGAAAAACAAAACTAAACTAATTGTGATAATAATAATACTAATGAAATTTTATTTGTTCCACTGCGATTTTTTTTTCTTCAAATTATAATAAATAGTGGACCACAATTTAAGAAAGACCTCGCGCTAAACTGTCGCCAATAAATTAATGTACACATTATTTTCAGGAGACCCTCATAATGTACATAATATTATCCTCTGGTATGAAATATTTATTTATTTAAAATCAGATCTGTATAGTCAGGTATCTCTGGTAATGTAGCAGTAATAATGCTGACTTTCATAATTAAAGAATTGCTTATTATTGAAATAGAGGATATGTATATATAATATTGATATGTAGTTCCTGTAAGCATTCAGGTCGTGGACCTATTGTGCTATTGCACAGAGTCTATTCTTTTTAATGAAATTTTCCTGAATTGTCAAAAATGATCATTGGGTATCAGTATCTGATCCTTTTCCCCATTAAACTTTACGTACCTGAAGGCAACAATCACATATGATCACCCGAAGGGGGGTCACTAGGTTCCCCCATTTATCGTATGTCTTTGCGCCTTTTCAGTAACTTCTTCGCCAAGCAGACAATCATTAAATAATGCAAAATGAAATAATTAAGAAATTGAGCTTAACTCAAATACATACAGTATGAAGATGGCCGTGATAGGCCCTAACTAACGGTAAAAAAATAATAAAAGTAGGTAAAAGTTCGAAATTGTTTCAATATATTATCATAGTAATAAAGTTCCTTTGTAAATTGTCAGTATCAAAAATTTCTAATATATATATTACTGTAACGCTTTTAATGCACCTCTTAGGACCGCACTCGCAGCTTGTTTTCACCAAATAGATATTATTTAACTTTATTTACTATCTTAATAAATAGTAATGGGATTAATGGGATTATCTAAATTATAGAGTATGTGATGTAAAAAATAACTTAGATATCGCACAAAACTCTCTGACGGCCTCCGTGGTCGAGGGTAAAGCTCTCAACCAGCAAGCTGAATGTCGGGGTTTAAACTACTAGATCTAGATAGCCAGGTACTCCCCCACCTTCCTCTTTCCCATCTCTTTCCCCTCCCCACTACCTTCAGCCTCACAACATTCCCCAATTGGGGATGCCATAGTATCACCGGCTCAGGGCAGTTGGGAGCAGTTGTCACACTTGTACAGTATTCATATTAAAAAAATAAAAATGGGGTAATGTATTACCCCCTTCAGAGCGGGAGGGTTAAGGTGGGACATTTAGACCATACATAGATGAATCGGTGTTTCTTCAACCTCTGCACATTTCCTAAAGCTGTTGGTGCTTAACTTTCCTCCCAATGGCTGTATGCCTCCTAAGGTCCTAAATAATTATTGTCAGGCTTTTTGTAACCCGGGAATGTTAGACTTTTTCAATTAAATTTTATTAAAAAAATAGTCCTACTAGCTCCTTTAATGAATTTCTTTTCATACCGAGTACTTTCCTGTCTTATTTGGGACATTGCAGGTTGCCCACCACTTTTCCACGGCGTTCTAAGGAAACAGATGGTTTCCTGCTTCACTGTACACGTCAAGACTCTAATTTTTTTATTTATAAAGGAAGCTACTTTTTATAAAAATAACCCTAGATCCCAATGTCCAGGTATACAGTGTTAGTAGGCAGTATGCGAGTGCATACATGTTGTTAGTAATATAACTAGATTACATCAAATCTTCGCCAATTGGTGTTGCTGCTAAAATTTTATTAAGATGAAGAGAAAAAAGTTACAAGGGCTGAATTGGGACACTGTCTTTGAGCACTTTGGATTGTCTCATTTTGAGTGTAGACTGCTAAAAATATACCAGTTTTGCTTTGTGATCAGATCTCAACAGCCACCTAAAATCTTCCCCATTTCCTACCCCCCTCACAACACCCCCAATTGGAGTTGCAATAGTCATCTTTGTTTACACATAATAAAAAAAAAGATTTGACCATTTTAGTAGATTGTAGCTTTATAATGAGGCTATTTAAAACAGTTTATACTTTATTGCAATGGCCATTAATCTTTGGACTTGCATGTGTATTGGCATTAATGTTTGTCTGATGTGTTGTATGCAGGACGGCACGTGGACGGCATATGGCACACATCAATTGTCGCATATGGTCGAGAGTATTTCTTCGGAGGAGGAGGCATACAGAGCTGCAATCCGGTAAGTCAATACCCCATCAATTAATCACACTATTGCTTGAAACTTGGAGTCTATGTGGGCATTTTCTTATATAGTCGTTGCGCTTGCAAAAACGGCTGTGTGCCAGATTTCAGCAACATATTATTTATCCGAAAGTTCCAAAGGGCCCAATCTCTACATCTTATGCACAGTTTTACCGTTATCGTACAATACACATTCAAACGTTGTCTGTTTACGCATTTGAATAAAAAACTAAGAAGCTTTCCTTTAAAATTGGGTAAAACTCACATAATCTGTATTGTGCAAGCACAACGACGATGCGTACATAATAATAATAATATTTGGCTGATTTATATAGCGTTGTTTTTGTGAAAAATCGCGTCAAGGGCACTGATAAATTTCATAATAAATATTTTTGGTTAAGAACTAAGATCAATAATAATAACTAGTGATTTACATCCAAGGCTTGTATCTAGTGACTTACGACTAATGCTTTTAACTACTGGCTTAAAACTAGTGACTTAATGGTATACATATTTACAACTGTGGCTTAAAGTTAGAGTCTTACAAATACTTAGGCCCTATGTCATCTTTGAGGATGCTGTATGGAGGGTTGTAGGTTATACTTTGGCACATTTCAAGAGAAGATAATGTTATTGTTGTAGAGGTGGTGGATTTGCAGCAATTTATTTATTTATTTATTTATTAAACGCCATAAAAGGCTTTTACAATAATGTGATACATAGATTATAAGTACACAGTGGTACATAAGCGAATATTAGTATTACATTTAAGAACACAACAATATGTATACAAAACGACATTGAATGTGATACAGCTGAAATTTTCTTAAGGCATAGAATGCTACAATAATAGAAAGTACTTCATTTAAACAGGATAAAATATACAGAAAAGGTGACTTGCCAACAGATATAATCTAGCTAAATATTATAACAGCGCAAATAGTAGTGAGTTTATTGTTATAATAATTATAATAATTTGTTTTTAATTTTATGTACCACCTCTTGAAGAGCTCCCACGTGAGCATTGTGTATGACCAGGGGAACTACAGGGTTTTCCAATAAGACTTGTTATTTTGATATTCAATCGTAAAAGATCAATGGTTTCGTTGCTTGTGTGGCACGTAGTGCCGTCTTGTTGAAAGTAAATGTTGTCCAGATCAATACCATCCAATTCCGGCCATAAAAAATCATTAATCATCTCTCGATAGAGCAATCCATTCACCGTAACTGTTGCTCCAGCCTCATTCTCGAAAAAGTAAGGTCCAATGACTCCACCGGACCATAAACCGCACCAAACAGTCACACGTTGAGGATAGAGAGGCTTTTCAACAATAACTCTTGGGTTTTCCGAGCCCCAGATGCGACAATTTTGATTGTTGACGAAGCCACCGAGGTGGAAATGGGCCTCATCACTCAAGATGATTTGCATTTCATTCACTCAAGTGAATTTTAATAATTTCAATGCGTTGTTGAAGCGTGTATCGTTCCATTTTTATTAATGGCGTAGTTTCTACTTGTCAAATGTCAAAAAATGACAGCTTCAAAAGTAACATCTCCCGAAATAGCGGGCTATTCAAAATAACACCTCTTATTGAAAAACCCTGTATATCACCATACAGTTGAGCGACATTGTGGGGGAGATTTAGGAAGGGTTTGTACAAAGGAATTGGTTAATTTAAAACTTGAAGAGGCCCAATTCAAATAAGGGATGAGGGTATTTTATAGGTGTTTCAGTGAGTCAGAGAAATAACTCGTTATCATGCATCTGACATCAACTACGATGGTTCACTATTGTCTGCAGAGTTTCTCACGATTGCGCATTAGTTCCTCCAAGCACTTGTCATTGGCATACAGACAAAACACTCTCCTTTGAACAAGATGAAGGAAGAATTAATTAAACATAATCTTGTATGAAAGAAATGAAAACATCAACTTCACAAGAAAACAGAAGTCTTTATACACAAGAAAATAAGATAAACATTTTTCAAGGCGAAAATTTTTTCAACTGACCTTCACCTATTAAATTTTATTTTTTTTTACTTTTCTGTTTTACCTCGAAACAGTTTCTTTAATATATTTTTATTTTCAATTCACAAATTGGTTGGGTGTCGGTGAAACCTTAAGCTTTCCGTGCGTGAGTATATTTTGAAACTCGCATCTAAATTCATTTTATCTCACAAATTATTTCTGCTTGTTTATTTCTTACAGTTTTTTTGCTAATGCAAGTGTCACTTTAGTGCTCCAATTTAGACTGTGTGAAATTCATAAGTTCAAGGGCATGCTAAATTAAGTACTACTGCTTAGAAAGTGTCCCATTTGAAATTAACACATTACTAAGCTAACGCCTGAAAGATGTCATTTTTCATGGCACATTTTATATATCTTATTTTGCCTGTTGACATTTTGAAATGGCATTTTTTCATTGCGCTGTCTGTCACCAAGGTTGATTGTTTTTCTTTGTACGTATGTTCTGCATTTTATTTATATTTAAATGGAATAGAAGAGATATTTTATATCTTTAACCTGAATGTTATTTGGGTCGGCGTATCTCCAAAATGTTTTTGTCAAAAATAGTTATTTCCTGATTTTTTGCAATGTGTTTGCAATGCATTATTAATATTTGAACATCCTCCGTGGTTGCTAGTTCAAATCCTGTCGTGCTCATGTAAATTTTATTTGATGAATTTGTATCATTTCACAATTTATTTATTTAAAATAATATATTTTTTTTTTTTATATTAACTCCACACAGGAGGCCCTGAAGAAAATAATTTCCCTCAGGGCCTATGTCATCTTTGGGGATGCTGTGTGGAGGGTCTTTTTGTGGAGAGGAAGGAGTGAACATGGATCTTGAAGAGTCCCATGTTGTAGGAGGGAGGAAACACAGAGGCCGGCAGTTCGTTCCACAGCCGAGCTGTTGAACTTAAGAACGAATCGTAGAAGCGACCCGTTCTCATGTGACAAGTGTCAACTGTGTACAAACGTTGGGCACGCGTTTGGCGTGTATCCCGACTACGCACCGGTGCCGAAGGGATCAATGACGCTAGTTCCTCAGAGCATCTTCCATTGTAATACCGATAGAACAAGGACAGCATACCTACCTGACGCCTGTGCTCTAAAGATTGCAGTCCGTTTGTTAAGATTGGGGAATCTATCAAACGGACCGCCCGTTTCTGCACAGAGTCAAGGGTTAAATATAAAGTATACTTGCGGCACGTTCCAGGGTGGAAGATACTCTCAGTCCTAACCTGGTGTATCTCCGTCTCCTCCCCACTACCTTGACACTCATCGGGATGTCATAGTCTCACTGGCTCCAGAAGTAAGGAGCAGTTTGTACTCTTGTGTGGTATTCACATTAAAAAATTAAAAATATTTATTATGAATTTTTTTTTTTAATTAATTACGACTTAAAGTATGAGATATAAACTATAATATAAGAAATGAGAATTGCAAGTAATAAATAACAAAGCAAACAATGAGATCATATATATCTAATATGTTATGGATTTGTTTACTGAAGGAGCATTGATGCCTAAATCCTTATTACGTCTGGTTTATATCGTCGTTGCCTTTGCAAGACCAGCCATGTGAGTTTTACCAAATTTTACAGGAGAAACAAAAAACTTCCCAGTTTTGTAATCAAATGCGTCAACTAACGTTTGAATGAGTATTGTGCGATAACGGTTAAACTTTCACACATTGCCGAGATTGGGCCTTATTCCTTAATTTTTTTTTAGAAATTTTTGGTGTAAAAAAACCTTTTATTAGAATCTGGCACATAGCCGTTTTTGCAAGCGCGACGATGATACAGTGATACGTCTGTCTACAGTGCATTCTGTTTTACCAAATGGCCTCTCGTTATAACACTAAATATTATGAAATTTTAAACATAAATCAGCCATCCCTGGCCAGATATCCTGTTGGTTGAATGGGTGCACACACATAAACATTTACACTGGATATTCATTTTGAATTACTCAGAAAATGAGGGATTTTGTTTCTGCTTCGAAAGTAAAATTTATTTATTGTTTTTTAACCTTTCCTTATCTGTGGTGTGTATTTATTACACATTGCTTCTAATAACTTTAATAACTCTACAAATATAATAAATTCTGGGTTCAGATTTTAGGTATTCCTTCGTTATACATTTATGCACTGAATTAAAAAATAATATTTTACATAATTTTAAAATTCAATTAAAAATCAGAGATTTTTGTTAAAAATCGGAAACAAATACACCAATACAATCAACCGTGTGATACTGCTACGCGAAGAGTGTGCGAGGAATGACACGCTATTGATGTCCCGCTTTAGTTCGCTACGCGGGAACATGAGAAATCCACACGTCCGCAGTTGTATTTTGATTTAGACCATCGATGCCTACGATCACACGCACAGCTATGTGTGTACCAGCCGCCAGCCAGTCGGACGCGGACCGTCGTTAGATGTGTGCCCCTCGCACGTTTTTTTAGCATCTGCTGATGGTTTTGTTCATGTTTTCAGCAATTAAATTACAATTATTACCACTTTTGATATAAGATATAATAAACATAAGCGATTAGCTATGATATTAAATCGCTTATTTTGAGATGTGTATTGACTATATAGCACCGGAACGTGTGGATTTTTTTAGCACAGTAAGGGAAAGGTTAAAAGCACAATAGCAAAATAGAAATTATATTATATTGAGATGCTAAGCATCCAAGAAATATAAATCGCTTTTTGGTGGTATTGTACATAATGTACAGTGCATTTATTTGATTCAAATTGCTTTCTTGTCTCATTTGAAGTTTCCTTGTTGTCACATAAACACTAAACATAAACACATTCTGGCTAGACAGCAGCTGCCCACTTTTATATCCTTATTAAATATCAGATATTTGTAGCAGACAGTCGTCCTACGCAGTCTCGGCCAGTAAATTAATTTCCCTCCACGCTTGTAGTTTGGCGATTCCCTGCCAAACGGTGTTGCAACGCGTGATATGGTTGGGAGGAGTAACAAACTCTTTTGGCCCTTGCAAGGATCAAGGTCAGTGTTGGCCGTGCACTTGTATCACTGCACTACTGCAGTGCCAAGTGTCATCTGTCTGCTCCTCCCATCTATTATCTTCCTCTCACCTGCGCCTGATGTATTCAGCCATGTTTATTTGTCCAATACATTTGACACGGACATTTTTTTTGTATGTAATTCGTGTGGTCTGAACATTTTGAAACTTTCGGTCCTGTAGTGGTTGATTGAGGTAATGTTTAGTTGTTGTAAATTTCTCGCATAATTCTGATTAATCTGATTATTTATTGATTTGCGAACATTCATTTAGTAAGTGCTTTTAGCTTGTTTTGAATTTGTTGTGAGTTCAATAAAAATGTTGAGTGCCTCAAAATAAATGCTCTTTTGGGCTCCTGACATAATGGTATATTTACACAAACCAAAAATATTTTCTCTCTCGCTTAAATTTTGTTTCGCTTGTATTCTGGGAGTATCTTATTTTTCACTTAAAGAGAGATATTGATACTTGTGGGTCATATTTTTTTAGGGTTAGTTTGAAAGTTTGCTAAATTAAATATTTTTCTTAATTTACTAATAGATACTTAGTGAAATCCTAACTTAACCACCCCTAAAAATATATGTGGTAGACGATAACCACAAGTACTATCCCATCAAAACCGTGGTTTCAACAATTCCCCCATTTTTCCAAAAAAGAAATTTCTTCACTTATTCGAATGAGGATCGGACATTGTTCCGTTCCTTCCCACCTTTTTAAAATTCACCCCCTTGACTCGTCAGATTGTACATTCTGTGGTCTAGAAGTGGGAACTTTAGATCACATATTTTTTGGTTGTCCCTCTCTAAAATATCCTCTCTTCTATCGAGCCTTATCTAAAATTGCCTCCCCTCTATTCAACATCTCATCTCTTCTAAGTCTGAACTCGAATCCAATTTTCATTACAATTTTGAAATTTGCCTATTCAAATAAAATTTAAATTTAAATTCACCTTTTATTTCTCCATAACTTTAAATGATGGCCAAGAAAAGCCAGAAATAATGGGAAAAAAAAAAAAAAAAAAACTAAACTTTTGAGGTAAGTAATGAAAATGGGTATTTTTGTCGTAATCACACAAAAATGAAATATGTATTACTTAGCATTAATATTTATCTAAGCATAATCTGTCTATTTACCGCAGTTCGATAAAATGTGTAAAAGTTTTCTTTCAATTTTCTTAATATTCTTCTCCGTTTTGATCTATCTAATTCCAGTCATGTGTAATTTATTGCCCTTTATTTCAACGAACTAATTTATTTTGAATGCAATCAGTTCTATAAGACTGTTAATAATTCAGCCAATATCTTTATATACATATAAAAATTCAGCCTGCGTGCTCACAAAACTCGAAAAGTAGGAGACCAATATTGCTAGTGATATTAGTGCCAGGAGTATGAAAGTGGTTTGAATGACAGAAGAGGTAGGGGACGCCCGAGGAATACTTAACGCAATATCTCTGCACTGGAATGACACACGGAGTCGATGTAATGTAGTTTTTTAACAGTAACATTGTGGTATACAGTAGTGAATAGTGGAAGATATCGGAGACGCCCGAGAAAGAAATTAGCAATAGCGAAGCATTGCGCGGTCCTCGGTATGAATATATATGCGGAACAAGAGTAATAATATATATATTTTTAAACTTGAATAGAATAACAGAAAACATAAAATATTATAAGAAAAGGCGAGATTTCAATTGTCCAGCAGCATAAACATGGCATTTTATATTGCAAACTCGATGATCTGTCTTTCCTCTGCTTTAATATTCAGCTGTGATATCCTTTCAAATTCCTCTATTAATATAATTTCTACAGAATTTGTCAGCTCCTTCACACGTTACATTCGTCACGCTCGCTGGCAAAATCCTCTTTGCTAAATTGTTCAGCAATATCGTATTTCCAATGAAAATATGCGACACGTTTCTGCAAAACCCTTGCGTTAATTGCGCCAGTAAAAGCAGTCATTTTGGCGCTTGCTTGAAATTTATGCGTGTCGTAATTAAAATAATATTACGTCGCACATTCCTTTCAGCTTTTTACTACTTTCAACATACCTTTAACATTGTTACCCCATTTATCCTTCATTCTAAAGCATCCTCACAGAATAAACATACCAACCCATGTTTTGTAAAATCTTTTTTGGAGAGTAAACAGTGGTAAATTGCCGGCTATTTTTAGTACACAACACTAACACTGTCTGTGTCGTACGATGTTATCTTTATTCGCTTATTCCAATGACGTGGAATGCCTTTCGCTATTATTGGCACGTTTACAACTACCGTGCATATTATTTAAAAAAAAGAATTAAAATATTTTAACAGTCACATTTTCCGTCTTCAAAATGCTCTTGATAAAATATGTGTGTATTTTATTCGCAATATAAATACATCATGAGGTTGTTTGAAATTTTTTATTGAGCTATAAGTTACAACTTATTTAATTTTTATAATAATTGATGTTAAATTTTATGTTTTAATTTTTTCTTGTAATGTACAAAGGCACAGATTGCATCAATTTATTTATTCAAAAATACACACCAATAGTTCAATAATCAAATTTTCCCTCAAATCATTATTCATCACTAATTTAATTTGCATACTTACTTGTCCATTAATTTTGAGTTCATTTATTTATTTTGATTAAATTCTTTCCTTTTATCATATCAAAATAGATCTGTGTAATTAGGAGCAAGCCTTGTGATTTTAGGTAACACTAGTGCAGATACTTGAAAAGTCAAAGGATAGTCTGAATTCTTAACCAATCAATTCGAATTTTGAAAACCATTTTCTTTTAAAAATATTATATTATATAAGTAGGTACCTACTTTATCGCTTGTCCGAATTCCTCATACAATCGGCTCCAATTTTGAAAATCACAATTCAGTGCAAATTTGAGTTTATTAACTAACGGACTAACTAACAAACTAACTCTCGGTACAGACAACCGAAATTTGTATGTTTGGTGATATTTTCAACTACAAACCATACAGTATTTTTTCTGGAAAATCGAAATTAACCCCAACGTTTATTTAAATGTTATGTATTTTATAGTTTATCAAATTAAAACTAAAATAATTGATAACAATTTTCACTTAATAATAATTAGCCATGTTTCCCCATCTCGGCAACAGGAGTGAATAAATAGTTCCCAGAAACGATGAAATTCAACAATAATTTGGGTGTTTCACCTGGCCGGGGGCCACATTCAATAGGTCGATGCATTTTGACCAGCTTGGCAGCCGCCCCTGTTCTATATTTAATATGTTCCTATAAGTGTGACCAAACACACATCTCTTGCATATTCTACTGCACATGAACCAATGATACAGAACACACAAGACTGGCCTTTGTGCTAACCAAAATAACACAGTACCAATTAGTATCTTCAAGAAAAGACTGCAGGGATCTTATATATCTCCTGACATCTGTGCCATTGTGGAATTTTAATTTTTTATTACCTTCATAGTGCAATAGCAAAACAAGCAAAGTATTATGTACTTCTCATTTTTTAATTGTTTAGAGCTAACATTATTTGTTTTAAGTGGAGCCTGTAGACCTCATCTGTTGTATTTAATTTCATTGCATCGAGCATTGCGCATCCACATGTACATGTTGGTTTTGTTTGAATGTACGCTTCTCTTCCTCAATTACGCATTCCTAAGTTTGAGTGTGTTGCTGTGCAAACCCTTCTCTACTTAACACTTTCCGCCATGTTGCTGTTCATTTCTAATTTTCTTGAATTCTTGGAACTTCTGTCTGGCAAACAGTTGCGCAATGCATCTTTCATCTTCTCTGCCTTTGGTGCTTGTATAATCCACCTTTCAGAACTTAATACTGCTTCCCTGTGCTATTCTTGCTTTCAGCACATGTTTAATGACCCCAACTGTATTTGTGACCAGAATTTATAGCACAAAATACTGAAGGAGAACTTCATTTTTGCTATTTGCAATTAAATAACACCCCCACATTACCATGCAAAATGCTACAACATTCCAAGGCCCATTTAAATTGCAATTAGTAATAAAATTATTATTGCTTAAAATATCTCGATTATCCAGGCTTTCACTTTCCTTTGTAGAACAATAAGATATTAAAATACCTGACCATCGTAGCTTATTTATTTAATATCCACTCAATTGCCCTGCGTTTTATGAAAAGTAATCAGAATAGCCCAAACACACAATTGACCGGCCGTACGAGGCATCAATGCAATTTCCAAGAAATTGCTGTAATTTAATTATTTTCCATGTAAATACACAAAGATGACAATTATTTGGCATAGAAAAAAAAACGGGCAAAATGAACCATTTTTTTTTTAAATTTTTATCAACAGTTTTTTTTTTCGTCTTTGAAACACCTAGATTTTTTTTTTACTTCATGTGACATAAGTATATTTTTTTTAAATATTGTAATTGTAGATTCATTCTTCTTATTTCGATTGGTACCTAAGTACAGTCTGCCTGAAATAATAAAAGTTACCGGCCTTCAAACCTACGCGGGTAGAAAAGACGACACTTTCTAATTTAACTTAAGTTCAGTATTCATTGCCCGGACATCACATTGTAATATTGCTAACTCAACATTACATCACATTTGTAGTATTGCTAACTCGAGCAATACTACAAATGATTTATCTGTAAATTCTAATTGGGTAGTTAGGAAACATAATATAATCTTTTCCGTGTCTAAAATCTGAAAAGTTTTATTTTATTTTTTGGAATAACTTAACAGGTAAAACCTCAAAGTGTAATATTAAATCATTGAAGACAACTATTAGCCATTCTCTAACGAAAATTTCAAACAGTTAAGTGTGATTATGTATGTATTAAGTGTCTCATGGACGATGGTTAAGTTTCACTGACATAAAAAAACCGTTGAAGGTTACCTATTTTATGTAATAAAAAGTAGCGCAAGCATTAAATCGTAGTCACTTCAGTCAGATGTTATTTATCAATAATGTTCACAATGCAATGTGTATTAGTATTTTTTATACTAATAGAAGCGGAAAAAAATAACTAAGAATTTTACATATAATGTTAATATAAAATATTACGTAGAAATGTATTAAGTTAACCCATTGGCCTCCGAATTGTTTAGCTAAAAAATTGTCCTTCACATCCGAATTAATTTTGTACCAAGTTTTAAATCTGCAGTGGTGTACTAAATCTTACATAACTTTTAAACTAAACATGAAAACGAAACAATTTCTTTTAATTTACTTGTGCATTGAGTCAAGGTATATAAAAAATATATGCAGTGTTTAAAAAAATTATAATAATATTATTAAACGAGGATATAAAAATATTTTTTTATAAAAATCTTTTTTTTTTCTTCATTTTTTTATAATTGGATTAAGAAAAGTTGTACATTAATCATACTTATTAACATAATATATTTTTTTCAATTTGGGCTGATGTTAGACGCCCACCACGCGTTTTACGAACAAACTTGTCAATTCCCGAACCACACGCCATTTTGAAAAAAATTCAATGACGCTGAAATATAACAAAATTTCAATCGTAAATATCAGGAAAAAAACTGTACCAACGGATTCCTGCCAATTATTACGAAATAAATGCTTAATTATCTCCAGAGCGATTGGCATTTAAAATTTTAAACACAGATGTCACTAATGCATCCCTTTTTCGTTTTTAAGCCGACAGACATCAGACCCGCCGGGACGGCGTCGTTTGATTTTAAGACACATCGCCGTACACACGCCGGGACGGCGTCGTTTGAGGCCAATGGGTTTAGCACTATTAAATTTTCGAAAACCAGGGAAAAAATTCATAAGTCAGTGAATTTTAAAATGTCATAATTCTGAAAGTATCGGTGGTGCCACTATTAAATGTGACGTAAAAGAAAGAAGAATTTAGTACCTATTAAGGATACATGAAGTTAGATTTCCATGGAGCTGTAAATTAAAATATAAAAAAATAAATTAGTGAGCAACTCGGAAAGGTTTTTGTCGCACAATCTCAATTCCACTTGAATGTGAACTTGACTGCTTTATAGATTTTTCATGAAGGGGGCAATTGAGTAGTTAGGTATTGAATATTGAGATGTGTTATTTATTTTTAATCACTTTATATACATACTTACATTTCAATTGCAAAGAGATGTAATTATAATTATATTGTAGAATTGCCATTTCTTAGAGACAAGATGTGTATGTAGTTTCCATTCTTATACTTTATGAAATAGATAAAATAGATATTGGTTTCTTTTTTAGAGGAATAATGTATTTTTATAGAATTCATACTTTTCAAGGTTAGGTCTTCAGTGCACCGACAACAGTATTATCCAGGACAAAGACTATTTCGAGAGCACATGCTAATATGTATCATATACATTCAATGATGCCTATAATATGTATTTATAAATTTTTGCCTTATCTACAAACATATGTCTACAATTGCATCTTTTATTGGCTACAGTGTTGTTATTTTAAAACTGTGTACATTATATTGCTTTACAGATTTGATAATAAGCCATACCATGTTTCTCAGAATCCAAATTTACCCATCAAATGGGTTTGAAATAATAGCTCTTGGTAGTTATCCAACTTTTATAGACTTTAGATTTATGTGCATTCTGCACAAATTTAGCATTCATTTTGTTTTCTGCATTTTCTGTAATGTATATATATACACCAATAAACTAAATAATTCAAGTAAAACATGTGCTGTTAATTGCCAATAATTTTGTTGAAATGATGCAGCACTTTGATGTGCAATTCAATAAATATGTCTCCCCGGTGTTTGGTTGGATTATTTACGTAAATTATAATATCCATTTAAAATTAAAATAAAAGCAATATTATCAAGGCCCCCTTATAAACAACACTGCAATAGCACAGACTTTGACAAATAAAATGTCATATCAAGGCTAAGGTCGTTAAAGGTAGTCATGTTGGCATTTTATTGTAAAAAATTTCAATTAAGCTGAAGCTCCCGGAGTTGCCCGAGCTTTACGCAGAGTTTTTCGAAATCAGATATAAACAGTAATTTTCCATTTATTTTGAACATCAAGTTTGCAAAATTTCATCAAGAAGTATTAACACTCTGTTTTGAGCGGTTGAAAGGAGGTGATTTTTTAAAACTCCCAGGGACAATTACTTTCTTCTTGTTTTGAAGATCTAGTGTGTAAATTTATCCCTTAGAGGGTAATATTTTGTAAATATCTCAAAGCCAAATATAATATTGAAAATTATGTTTGAAATAATAGACAGGCATCTACAATGTCAACGTTTTACCTTCAGTTCAAATTTTAATGGACACTGCACATTGCAGTGCACCTGTGAAGGTAGTCATAATTTCACTGGACTGCTATTGTAGTTGGTCAGATCCTAAGGGTTAATCAATCTTGAAATAAAACTGTAGATTTGTATAAAAAACAAAGGCACTCCACTCACCACAGACATTCTTCGTTACATATATTTCAATTTTAAATATAATTTCACTGAATAAGTGTCAAAGTTACTACTGGAATTTACAACTACTAAAATTCTTCTGAAGGGGGCGGCAGTTACAAAATCTATTATACCAAAAGACGACAAACAGTTGAATTCTTTAATGAACTGATTATTATATTTGAATGCTTATAAATAATAAAGTAAACCCGAACTATTTTCTCCTATTTCGTTATTCTCCAGAAAAATACCTTTGTCATTGAATTGGGTTTTGATAAAAAAAATTACCCCATTTTCCGCATTGTTCCAAAATAATACTGGCGGTCATTATGTTTTAACTCGTAGAAGACTCTAACTTGGTTAATGGAATGAAGATTTGTTTTTTTTTTGGAATAACATAATGAGTAAACCACAAATTGTAATATTTAATCATTGAAGACAATATTAGTGACTCAAACGAAAATTTAAACATATGAAGAATTAAAACTAGATCCAACTGAATCTTTTTTTTTGATTTTTCTGTTTCAAATTTTCATTTTATCTCTCAAATATTATTAAAACTCACTAATATTGTCTTCAATGATTAAATGAAGAATTGTCTTTATTTCATGTCTATCCTTTCTTTGGTCTGTGGGTTGTGAAAATGACATGTAAATTGTTTTAGAATGAAAACCACATTTTAAAATAGTACTTACTATAAGTAGTAAGGCCTCTAAAATACATAATGGTACTTATTATAAGTAGTAGGGCCTCTAAAATACAAAACGGTACTTACTATAAGTAGTATGGCCTCTAAAATACAAAATGGTACATACTATAAGTAGTGAGGCCTCTAAAATATACTTTATGGATATATATGGATACATAATGGTACTTACTATAAGTATTAAGGCCTCTAAAATACACAATGGTACATACTATAAGTAGTAAGGCCTCTAAAATACATAATGGTACTTACTATAAGTAGTAAGGCCTCTAAAATACTAAATGTCTGAAACTGCGCTAGGACGCTTTTAGCTAAATGTTCTCATTAGTTGTTCAAGTAAAACCATTAATAACCGTTCAGAACAGAAAACAATATTTCACTTGTTGATCTTGGTGTCAGTTTAAAATGATTAATCGTATGGTAGAAAAAATGTTAAATTTATTTTCATGTTTTTATATTAATTTCAAAGCACATACACACATAAAATGTCCAAATGTCTAAATAAATATGAAAGCATCTAAGTGTGAATTTATGGAAAAAGAAATCCTTGAAGTTCCCAATACAATATATTAAATTTAATTTGAAGACAAATTAATGCTTCAGGCCTCTGGCATATTGACCATTATATTTCTTAAAGATGCTGTCAGAAAGTCGAAGAATTTGTGTGTATTTTTGCTTCTCAATAAAATCCAATAAAAGGGATATTTCTGAATGTATCCGATAACTAATAATTGTTTTTGAAAGGTGATAAAATACGCTTTCAATTTTTATTACTAGAAATCAAACATAAAAAAGATTTAAAAATAGCTCACCTTACATTTTTTCAACTAAACACTGACCTAAAAATACTGATAACGAAAAAATAACACATATCTCAGCTTACCACTCTTTTAAACACAAGCGCCTGCTTCTATAGAAGAGAAACATTTAAAAAAAAATTGAAAGCGGTGAAAACTAATTTTATGAATTAGTTTATTTAACATTTATACTCTGTAATCTGATTAAGTATTCAATAAATTTAAAAAAAAAAAGATATATATATATAAGACAAATGTGTTATAAATGTTACTGTAACATCATTTTTTTATCGTTTCTTATAAAAATAATTTATATAAAATTCATAAATTTTTCTCAGATTGCTGGTGAAATGTTTGGTTTCATAGAAGTGTACAATTTAATTCTTCTGTTCTCTATCTTTGAATATAAAGCTTGGTGTTTTATCTTTCTAATACCATTTAGTTCATATTTCTCACCATGACAGTAAGTGAGACAACGATTTCTATGCGACTAAATGAGCTGTTCCGAAAAGCGAACTAATTGACTCTACGGGTAATAGCTTATTGTTCATAAAATCGAACAAATTAGCCTGAGGAGTTAAGGCCTTATAAACACAGATTTCGTTGATTTATGTATGTACGTTCAGAGAAACGTTAAAAAAGTTACTCATTTATTTAAAAAAAAAATTAAATACTATATTTACTCACTTCCTTAACTACATAACAAGAAAAATTATAGGGGTTTTGAAATGGTGGATTTATTAGCTGGTAATTAAGTGGTCTTCTCGAAAGATTCTCACATCCTGCCTTTACACCATAATAAATTAATTACGTGTGTATTCATACTTCAATGTTGAATTTTTAAAATTATAAATACTTAATTTCAAGCTTACATTTTTTTTTTAAATACAGTTTGATTCTGAAAATAATATGATAAGTTATATGAAATTCTCCTGTAAAATTTGTTATATTATTATCATTTGTCGAGGCCCAATTGGAAGGTAAGGCTCCTGGCTAATACAGTTTCCTGCTATAATTTGACCATGCGGCTTGCATTAGTTTCGGGAAACTCCAACAGATGCCACTGGACATGAAAATGTTCCAGTTGGGTTATTTTTAGTAGTGCTATTTTTTGCTCTGTAAACAGCTTCTCAGGCAGTATCAAGAAATGCATTAAATTGATATTACAAGCTTCTCCAATAAATGATGCAATTGGATCTGCTTTTTCGTAATTTTAGGTTTTGAAATTAAGCATTCACAGTCTGAACAAAACTTTTACACCAAATTAATTTAAATATAGTAATACATATTAGTATTTTACAAATTAAAAAGGTCTAATGAGAGCGGAGACTGGGTCATATTTTTCGTAAACAAAGTACCACTTAGAAAAAATAATATCATTTCTTCTCTGATGCGATCGTTTTTTAAAGAATTCTGTTCACATGAACTTATCCAATTAGCTACCATATTAATTGTCCATTTAAAAATTGATAAATCATAACAGACGAAAATAAATAAAAATTTCACCTTTCTAAAAATACCCACACACACGAGAGCATTTCCTAGCGACGTGGTGGTTAGGTACCCTTTACCAGTGAATGTCTAGAAGAGTGTCTTCCAAATATAAACCAATCTATTTGCGTGCATTACGAATTTCTCCCGCCTGACGACTCTACAACGCACACACACACTCACCACTATATTATTACTCACACGTACACATATTCCCTCAGGCATCAGCCAGTTTGGCCTCAGTTAAATTCAGAACAGTGCCGCCATTGCCGGTTTCATTTTTCCGAAAAATCTCAACAACCTCGTGTTTAAATAATAATTCCCAACAACCTGAGAGCGACGTCACTTTGTTGCATTTGAGGAACTTGCGTTTTGTGTGCATACTGTTTTTGTTTGGACACCCTTGGATACCCGATACCACTCTACCAGAGTAAATATTCTCCTAATTTATTCACCAGCAACGTGTTGCTGATCTATTTATAATTTTGATTTATATACATATCAAATAAATAAATTGATTATTCTAAATTGACTAAAAATATTTCTTAAATAGGTACCTACTTATTTAACATTCCATTAAAAAATGTATTATTATCTGCAGGTCAGTATTCATATTTATGTGTAGTTTAATTTTCTACTTATATTCATTAATCAATATTGCAATAAATAATTTGTTCAATGGAATTTGTTGGTATGTAAAACTTTTTTTAATTTGTTAATATTATTAAAATCAATCATTACATAGCATGCATTATTATCATTTAAAAAATCTGTGTCAAATTTAACTGAGATTCCATGAAATATATATATGTATATTATTTAAAGAACAGTGTCTAGTATTTTAAAGTAAGATAATGTTTCTCTCTGTCTCAGTTTGACCTGTATTCTGGTCTAAAAATACACAGTTTTTTGACACGCTGTAGGAAGTGAAATTGTAAAATGCTTTCTCTCAGTTTTTGCTCTTCCTGATTCAATACAGTCCACTTTTATCAAATGTAAGGTTGCCTAAATATATTCAATTGTGCTTTTAATTAGGTACCCACATAAATTTAAATTTAATAATAATAATAATATTTTGTTTGCAAACTGTTAATCGGAAATCGGAAATTTCTTGGTAAAATACATATACTATATGTGGTATTATTATCTAGTGAACTTCTTCATAATTTTATTTGTGATTCTTAATTAATTATTATTGTTGTGTATTGACCACCTACATTTTAATTTAGTTCCTTTCATACATTGCAATTGATAATAATAGTTGTGAAATATCAGGTAGAGATGAATGCTCGTCAAAAATATAATTGTGATTCACAGCATCGCTGTATGACATGTCATATTTTAGTTTTGCATTTATCTATGCATTAGTTTTCTAGAAGTTTCTAGTAATCCAGATACGAATTGAGTATGTATACATAATAATATTTAAAATACACATCTTAAGCCTTTCAAAGGTCATTATAAGTGTAATGATTAGGGCTAGGGGAGCAGAGTTTCAATAAAGATAGTATCTTTTTTCTCATTCTTTCCTAACCGCATCCGTAACGGTAATAAAAGTTTTAACGCCGGTTTATCATCTTCCTCCACGTCGTCATCCGTTAATTTTCCTCTACATTATCATTTGGATGAACTTGCATTTGGTGCTTCTCATGACAATATCGAAGTTCTTCTTATTTTATTTTTTAAACAATTTCGCAATTTATTTTAGACCATTCATTGAAGAAAGTCACCCTTTTTTAGTCATCCCATATATCTAGGGTGTTTTAGTTAATGATTGAACCATTTTCGTTTGGAAATCACAAGGTGCTTTACAAATTAATTTATAGATATGTATATCATATACCCTATCACTTAGACTTATAACTAATAACATAACATTCAGTGACTTACAACTGAGATTAATGCCTAGTGACTACAGCTAGCAACTATCTACTGAGACTTTTAACTACATCTAAGACTAGCACTTACATCTGAACTTACATTTTGAAGATCACTATCGCTCTCTCTCTCTCTATCTCTTTATAAAATAAATTGTTTCTTCACCGTAATGAATGCGCTCCAAGCTGTCTCAATCAGAACCAACAAACAGAATTTTCTCTGCTATTCTTTAATTATTGATGTTATGTTCATTATAGTCTTGCATTTGCTTTAGCTGACTCTTTTTGTGTTAGAACTGTGTGTTGTGTTTCAATTAATCACATTAAAAGCATCTATTTCTCACCGCCCCTAGTCACAACAACAATAATTTGGCATCAAACTTTGGAATAAGTTTCCATTAGCTATTTTGGTGCCGCTGGACAGTAAGTGTGTAAGGAATCTGCAAGGTGTAGAATCTTTGCCAATATTCAGGGTTAATAGTGTAATGTTTATCCATCTTCCAATATAAATCTCTGCTTATGTTCTGCGTCGTTGTTTATTTTGAGAAGGAACTGACGCATGCGGTATTTTTATTTTTCTGGCATAATGCTGATATTTTTTTAATTCAAATGTGTTTGTTTACATACATATGGTTTTCTATGAATTTCCGCCTTTCTCAGTCATAAAAGTCATTTAGTTCTTTTGATTGTGAAATGATTACAAACAGCAGACATTTTCAAATTTTCAATGAAAGCAACACAAACTCATATCAATAGACAAAATAAATTTATGTGGTACAATGTAGAAAGAATCTAATCACAATCTATTTTTTTAGTCATGATGTATCAATGTGTTTTTCTTTCTTTTCCAGGGTGGAACTGTACTAGGACCTCCAGAAAGAATAGAAAAGCTTGGAGACACATTCATCCCTTACCAGATTTTTACTGACTATATTGTTGGTCTAGGACAAAGCACATTCAGGTAACAATTGTTTAACTAAACTGAATTAATTATTCACTATTCTTTGAATGAGTGGTGTGAGATTTCGTCTCTAATCTAGTTGAACTAAATTCAAGATTCTGGAAACTTTTTCAAAATGTGATTATGTGTAATATAAAATTTTCAATTTATCTGTCTATCTGTCTTCACATTTAGTTCTTAATTTTATGTTATTTATATCTTTTTTTCAGGGGCACGGACTATAATCTGTTTGACTACAACTGCAACAACTTCACAGATTCCCTTGCCAACTTCCTGTGTGGTGGAAGCATTCCCAAGTACATCCTCGAACTTCCTCAGGACATCCTCAGCACCCCGCTGGGACAGTCCCTTCGGCCGCTCATCGACAGTCTTGGCTCTGGTGCTCAGGTATGGCTTATCACGGATACTGTAGATCTAGTACCTATTTCATTCATTTTATGCAAATGATCATTTTGGTGTTCCGCAAGGCACTTATTAACGACCTTCCTTGAATTTTTATTTACTGTTTAAATTTTTATTACATTAATAGCGAAAATCAATTTAGTATTGATTGATTTATATCCCCAGCAAATTACAAAAATGCTTTTTACCAAATACATGTTCAATTCCTCGGCGGACCAAATCCTCCGTCACAACACAAGCAACACTTTCTGCTTACCGTGGTGGTAGTAGAAGATTTTCTAATATTGTCAGGTTATTCGTAACCCGGGAATGTTTGTCTTTCTTTTTAAAAAAATTAAAAATAAAATAAATGCACCTTTTAAAACCCATTTTTAATTATGTTGTCTTTCTCTTTTTACAGAATATTGCAAGAGGTACGAGACAAGAAAGTCCAGACTTTCTTCAACTCAATACCCAAATAGAAGAAGCTAGGTAATCTTTTTTTATTTTGTGTTGAAGTATTGATTAATTTTTAGTATTATTTAAATTAATTATCTTCTGTCTAAGTTCAATTAACAACAATAATAATACAGAATTTTCCAGAAATACTAACCTAATTTGTTTTTGTTGTAACCATTTCAGATTACAGTCACTTGCATTAGACGAGAAGAGAAACTCCATCAACGAGAAGATCGCCCGCAAGGAACGCAAGAAACAGAAGAAGAAGAAAAAACAGGAGCGAGAATCCGAGAAACAGAGCAACAGTTCTTCTGAATACTCAGAACTTAGCAATTCAGGTAACTATCATACATATCTTTGTTGCTTTACCTTTTGCAATACGAAACCTCATTCTGCACAAATGGGGACTTTCTGAAGGACTCAGCATTGGGTGATTGTAAGCCACCAAGCACATTGTGGTAAGTGTCCACCAACCAGTGTGTACCAATGCCGGATGCCATTGAATGAAGAAACTATCTAAAAAAAACAAAATGAAGAAGAAGATCTTTGCGATAGCCCCTCGGATAAATGTGACAGTGAAATATTTTCATCATAACACATATATGTATTAATAATTCCACAGGTTTCCCTCCAAACCCGTCCAAATCCAACCACCAGATGGCTGAAGCAGCCGCCGAGCAGCTGAACGGAAACAGCAACGGAGCTGAGGCTATGGACGACCTGGACTCCGAGGAAGTGGAGGCCAGACCCGCCAAGACTCTGCCCAGCGACCGCGTGCTGGAGCAGGAGCGCCAGGAGCGCATTGAGGAGGAGGAGAGGAAGCGCGCCAGGGATCCACCCATAGTCTTCAAGGATATGGAGGTACACTTACTCTCAATGTTTTCTACATCGTTCGTTATAAATGACAAAACTACATTTAAGACAGTTAGAATCTAAAAAAATATAATTTTTTAGAATTATGTTTATTAAAATTTGAGCTGTCATCGTGATTTGCAAACCAGTGAGGTTCATAAAATTAATGGAGGGCTTAAAGTCAAACAACGTTATCTACAAAAGTAGAAATTTACAGGAGAATCGACGCTTTACCCTTGTAATGCCTCAATAAAAGAGATATTTATCTAGTTCAAAGTATATTATTTTATTTATTACTAGCATCGCCCGGGATTTACACAGAGTTTTTCTAAATCAAACGTAGACTGTGACCTTCCTCTTGTTTCGAAGGTCAAGTGTGCGAAATTTCACAATCTCTGAATAAAACTGTAGATTTGTATATAAATCAAATCCACGCCGCCCGTCCAGTGTTCGCCATTTGGCTGCCCGGCTGCCCGCCCATCACAGAAAATCTTCTACCCCATTCTAAGGTCACATTGTACATGGTAATTTGTGTGAATTATAAATATAAATAGAATGTGACCTTACTGGGGTACCCCGTTCTAAGGTCACATTGTACATGGTAATTTGTGTGAATTATAAATTGTAAATTTGGTTAAGTTTTTTTTAGTAAGATAATTTTTTTTGAAGAAGAAGTAAATTATAAAGCGAAATAATATATGAAAAACATAACATTATGCAAGAAAAATGTATAGTGGTAAAACATAACATTAATCTTTGTTAGGTTGCCACATTTTATTTATATTCTTCCTTCCCTTGTCCATAATCCATATCTTAATACTTTTTTTGAAGTCAGTTATTTTTTTAATGGTTTTTATTGCAAGAGGGAGGAAATTAAATAGTTTTATAGAGAAATATTGCAAATTTCTTTGCCCAATTCGTTTTAGTTGTAGGTTGGTAAAATGTATGTTGCATTGAGGATTTTGTGAATCGACTGGAGTTTGTGTGTGCAAAGTTATCCTGGTTTTTGAATGCATAAATTAAAATATCTTGTGAATATAATTGAGTCAATTGGTATCAAAACTGGTCAACTCCACTTTAGGTGAATTTTCAGGAAACACCAAAACAAGTGCTGGATTTGACTATTTTTCATACCACAGCCGCTTTTTAAACCGGTTTCTCTTACAAAATATGCGGATATGACTGCTTTTGAAAAATAAGAACTGTTCTTTTGTTAATAATGAACACAGTTCAATACTTAGTTTATTTTTTTTAAATTTTGGATCTGACCAGTTTTGATACCAAACAACTCAATTGTTTCAGAGACATAACATTCAGGGAATTAAAACCTTAGTCTGATGGGGACTCTAAGTAAGGTCTGAAGATGCACTTTTGTAGTAATGTTGCTTGATTTTAAGCCCCTGATAATGTGACAGGTTTATTTTTTATTGCTTTTGATTTAATATGACTAAATTTAAAAGTCATTACAAAAAATGTAAGTGTCTGTCTGTCTGTCTGTCCAGAAATTTTAATGGAGATACTGAAATTCCTCTCTAACCTTCACTCTCATATTGAAATGTTTTATTATTGTTCCAGTGTGCCCCTGCCTATGAAAAACTAGTTGCGTCCCTTTCTTCCGCATCCCTCTCAGCTGAGGACGAGCAGAGCCTCCAGGAGCTGCAGCACTACCTAGTGGGCAATGAGGGCAGCTGGGCCCTCGGAGACAACTTCCTCTGCTTCATTGGTCAGTGTTTCTTTTTACTACCTCATCTCCTAAAAGGCTCATTTATGTATACATATATAGCAAACTTAAATCCTGTGTTTTGGACAAGTGTTGTGGGTGGTGGTACATTCTGCGCTTCATGCAATGACGGGAATAACAAAGTTTATGATTTCTCATCATTTTACAGTAAGTTTGATGTTTTGTTTGCCGATGCGAAATTTTCGCCGTGCGCCAACTGATTCTATTTTCGTAATAACATAATTGTTTTTTGCAAAATTATGTTTTTGTCTTACCAAATAATGTGGTTATATATTTATGAAGATGGTTTACAATCTACCATAAGTAATTTCCCCTTAATAGCTCCTTATATTCGGAGAAATGATTTTTTTTAATTGTGCGTATCAGCATCAGCGGCACACCAGAGATTAAAGATTTTTGGGTACCAATACATTGGACAGATAACAAACTAGTAGTGGGTTTAGAACTTATCCTCTCAACCTAGCCTAAGTTATTAACTGCGCTTCTAGAAGCAGATACATAGGTTTTTTTGTAAACAGGGTGATAGAGTCTGGGCTTCAGACACAACTTTACTAATTTATTGTACTACAACCAATAACCTTTTCAATGTATTCCTTAAGGCCGCCTCCTCAGCGATACAGCCCTGCAACCTGGTGTCCGTGAAGCCGTGCTGAACGCGCTGGCCTGTGCCGCGCTGAAGGACGACGTGGTGCTGCTGCTGCACCAGGACAGGCGTGAGCACGTGCTCATGAATTACGCGCACTCCATTGACCGCCTGCAGATTGAGGAACAGCGCGCACTAGGGCTCTTCGTAAGTCACCCTCACCTCACATTTTCCTTTTGTATATGAGTCTGTAAAGAAGATTAATCGCATTATTACAATGATTATCTTATGACTGCTTTTATCAAGTTAATCCATGAAAATATCTGGCTTAACATTAAGTGTACCGGTGACTGAGAATTACACTCAGTGACACGGAGATAGTGCATGCATTCGTGGTCACTGGTCACCTGATAAAATACAAGTTAAAAGAATGAAAATAATTCAGACCACAGGTATGCTGTCTGTATTGTGCTGCAGCAGATATAATAGGATAAAAACAATGCAACGCCAACTCAATATGCTAAGTATGTGGCAACGTTTACTCTATAATACCCTTCTATTTATTTATAATTTACAAGATTATATGTTACAGAGTGTTAGTAATTAATAGTACAGTTCATGGCTAACCTACGAGAAGCTGCAACGATTTTAAGCTTCCTAAGATGAATAAATTTATCAGAAACACAACAATATAATTATTATGATAATATATTACATTTTAAAGTCAGTTCAATGAACTGCCTTTAAAATGTAAAGGAAGCTAAAAGTCTTGTAGTTTTTCATGGGTTACGTCTCAATGTCGTGAAGTCAAATTTTAGTACATAGGTAATAAAATATTATGGTTGTTTTTGAATAGATGTAAATTAGGTGTAAAATGTACAAATTTATACCAAAATAAAATGTATGCAAAAAAAACTCTGAAACAAGCTTTTTACCTAAAATATTGAAAATTCAACAAAAATGTATACATAAGTATAAATTTTCTTATATCTCACGAATATGATATCTTGTTTTCCGTGCTCTCTAACCTCTGTTTGCTTATTATCTGTTATTTATCCATCTTTTGACGATGTAAATTGTTTTATTGTCCTCCAGGTGTGCAACATGTTTGAGCACCTCTCCTCCTCCGAGTGGCTGATGTACATCAGCGAGTGGCCCCACGCGGGTCAGCAGATCTCCAACATCCGCGTGACCACCAAGGTGGCCGTGCACTCGCTGCTCAGCGAGGACCCGCAGCTGCGGGACGTGGGCAGTGCCATCGTGCACAACCTCGCCTGCAAGGAGGTAAAAACTGTGGTCTGTATCAAACAACACTTTACCTACGCAATTACGGCTTGTTTTAACCACTCTGCTTTTTTTGCAGATAATAAATATAATTCTTGTGCCAAATATTTAACTACACAGAGTTTGTAGTAGCATATTTTCATCATAAGCAATGATTTGAATACACCATGTTTCACGTTTATACACGGTGTTCGGAAAGTCTTTCGTTCAAATTACAAGCGGGAAATAGGTGAATCTACATTTGTACACATTTGTAGTCCATTTTGTGATATAATTTTTTTTTATTTGAGCTTTGCAGTTTGGATTTTTTATGTTAAATTCGAAAAAATCATTGGCTACGGGGTTAATTTCTGTGTTTTAAAATTCGATCTAAAAGTTTTTAAATCCCTCAGTAGCCAAAAAAATTGCTATCTTCAGACATGAAAAAATTTTTTTTAGGTTCTCTATATATGATTTAGATTCACCAGATTCCCGTTTATACTTGGAGTTTCCAGATACCGTGTGTAGCGAATTTTCAGCCAACTTTAGATTATCATGAGTAATTACTCCCTGAAGCGTAGTACAAGTGTATTAAGCCGCATACTCATGTGCGAACTGTAACCGTTACGTTACAGTTAACTCACGGCGAGGCGACAAGTGTCAGTATTTGCTGCTAATCAAAGTACCCTCTGCCGTTATAATTACAGTGGTGTGGTCTTCGTGTACACACTAGAGCCTATGTAATGATTACAGTTTGTAGATGAGTACACGGCTTAGAGGGTTCCTCTTTCCCAAGCATGCTTTAAAATTTACACTCACATCTTCAAATTATACTTTGGTTCTGGAGAGAACTGAAGAGTTGGGTCAACAACAACTGAACATATGCATAAGCTGAACTCAGTGGTTATAATAGATTTTAGTAGTGAACCTGTGATTGATAGTTTAATATGAGCGAGATATTCTGCAGCGCCTTGCCCTCTGTTTTCCAGAAATTCCACCATGCTAAAGGGTTGAGGAGAATGTTGCCACCGGGGTGCCTCTCCAAGGTACCTTCCCACCTGCCATTATGGTGCTGCCAGTTTAGGGAAATAATAGCTTGAGGAGAATGTTGTTCTAAAATAATAATTATTAAAACTCTCAAAGTTTTCACCGCGCTATCAAATTAGCATTCTAAATACTTAATATTATCCTTTCTAATTATTCATTACTCCATCGAGAAACCGTCAAATTCATTAAACATTCTTCACTTTTAACCTAAACCTTCAAATAATTCATTAATTTCATCCTTATCACTTTAGTGGTTTATAAAAACATTTGTGCTTTGTTTTATATGTCATGCTTTTAACCTGTTGACCTCTCTCTGCGCGCATATGTCAGTATTGCTTTCTCTGATAAAGTAAAAGATAAATTTATTCTTGTAGTAATGGCAGCACTCTTAATGTGGGAAAAGTAAGGATTTTGATGGAAAACTGGTGCTTGTAATAAATAGTCCTGGAAATTTTGCGTTTAGATGCTGGGTAATTAGCAGATTAACCTTTACGTACCTGAAGGTAAAAATTGCGTATGAACCGAAAGGGGGTCACTAGGATCCCCCATAAAATTGCAAAGTGACCGTGTTAATTCATTTTTTTAATGCTATTTCCATTAATACTCATATATTAGTTACTATCTATCGTCTTAGCCGGAAATTACCCATCTTCGCCCTGCATTCATTCATCAAATAATGCAAAACTAAAATATGTAATAAATCACCTAACTCAAAGAAAACTTATCCTTCGCATTATCAATATTTGTGCTTATTCTTATCAGTAGTAATTGATAGTTACTTAATCAGTGGTCCCTATTTGAACCGTATAATAATTATATAAAATCTATTATCATTATTGGTTAGTTAAGTTGATAAAGCCAGTAGGTACAAGCTGTGGGGAAGAAAGTCATTTGTTGCTCAAAACGTTAAGGAGATTATGAAAGTTGAGTGTCATCGGACAACAGGCCGTAGCGGAGCAGGTAGTTGGTTGCTATTGACAATACACTGAGCCCAGCAAATACTATACTAGATATGACTACAGACACATAAATCACTTCACGGAGATAACAATAATCACTATCATCAGGGATTTTCTTTTTAATTCAGCAAGGTGTAAAGGAAGGTTATCAACAATTTATCATTATCATTTCAGGGGTACAATATCAAAGATGGTAAAGTCCATCCAACTTTTCATTAAAAGTTAAAAAAACAGCTTTAAGCCTTATCGAAAAAATATTTTCGTAGAAAGATAATAACTAGAAGTTCTTTGAACAGTGAATCTCGCCTCCAAAAAAAGTATGTTTCTAATCTTCTCTTATTTACTAATATAACGATTTCGTGTTTGAAAAAAAAAAAAAATTACAGACAGATCAAATTCAAAACAGTTAAAACAGGACTTCGCTAAGCTCAGTCAATAATAATTTCAAATTTGAAAAGAAAATAAAAATGACCGCAATATTATAACGATGAGAAAAACAGTTTTACCGTAAGCGTGAAATTTAATATAACACTCCAAATTGGTCATGTTTGAGTATTTTTGTCATAATAAATCAGATTTTGACATTTCTTATCCATCGCCACACTCACGTTACTAATGTGGTAACAATCGTACATCCGTAGAAATAAAATCGCATTTTTTTCAATACTTATTAACGGTCCTACCATGATAATAAAATGTTCAATGCGCTCCGAATGCCTGAAAACGTAGTTGGTTTTTTCTCTCCTGGAAAGTGGCCAAAATGGTTAACGAGAATATAGATTTCTATCGGCAATACAAAAATTATTATTTCCTTTATTAATCACTGATTTTATAGCTTTTTGTTTTATGAGTGACAGTGGCAACTTTAGTCTGCCAAATTGTTAGCAACTTGTTCAACTAGGGACCATAAAAATATTGTGTTGAAAAGTAAACTGATATTCCCAATGACCCAAATTCCTACATAAATGTTGCATCATGAATCATGAAAAAGCACTTATTTCATCATTAGCTTGTTTCATCGGTATATGTATGTAATAAATTTTCATGCTTCACATGCATAACTCGGCTATTTTTTTGTTCATAATATTTTATGTTTATGATTTTTGGCTTTGTGATCTATGTTGTCTTTGCTGTTCATTAATAAGTCTTTCAAATTAATTCTGACTCACATTATTTATATTTATAATATTCTGTAAAATGAAACACTGTAATTTAACAGTGTTTATGCAAACCAACCCGGAACTGAAAAATTCACCGTCAAAATAAAAATAATATTAATTAGGAGATACAAAATTCAATAAAATCTAGATCGATCATTTATTACCCAATCAAAAAAGGATGAATGTGTTTATTAACGTCTGTTGTGTTTGTTCACAGGTGTTTGATGACATTGCGGTGGAGCTGGCCATGGCCATCCTGCAGCACCTATCCACGGTGCCCGGGGAGGAGCACCTGTACCGCTGCCTCAAGGCGCTGAGCAAGTTCTGCCAGATCTCGGGGCAGGATGTGCCGCAGCTCATTCAGATGATCGGGCCCAGCCCGGCTACCTTCAAGGGCACCAGTCCCCGCGTCGACGAGATGGTGGACGCCATCTCCAGGAAGCTGCGGTAAACTACACCTACACTAGGACCTTCACACTCTGACAAGGCAGATTGATTCTTTGTAAAGGGTAAAATTTCTTACTCCACTTACTTCTAGTAATACGCCTGAATTATTGCAACAACACTTCGTTTCAACTTAATTAGTACAAGAAACAATTATTTACTTCAGAGGAGATGGAAAAACATGCACAAAATAGGTTATTAGGTTCTTAGTTTAGGTTATTTAATCCCTTGTGCGCCGCCATTACCGATAGGTACAATTGAAAAAAATCGTTTCTTTGAATGTAAGAAACTATTCTGGGGAAAGTACTTATGATAGATTACATACTTGGTAAGACGGTACAATTTACAAAAACATAATTTTGTAAAAAACATCAGTGGGAATCAGCTGGCGCACGGTGATAATTTAGCGGCAATTTAGATTTCACTATTTAACTACGGCAAAAGTCACAACATCACTTTAACATGGTGTGGAAACTGGTCGTCACAGGAAATTTTGAAATTTCATCGAAAAATATTGCATATATACATCTTTTTCAATCTCAACGTAGACAGTCATTTCTTTTAAAAATTAATAATTTTTTTTTTAATATTGCCGGTAACCCAGTCGTTTATTAACATCAATGGTTATTTACAAATCATGTGCGCTACCGACTCACTAGACAATATCTGTTCTGAGTTGAAACTAAGTACAGATTGTTTCAGAGAATTAGAACAATTCTCCAAATTTCAATGTTATTTTTCAAGTTCTGTTATTATCAAGTAACTAGTCAAGTAACTGTCGAGTAACTGGCCTATAATGATATAAAAGTACACTCCTCTTCCATCCACAAGCAAATGCTTTTAACGGAAGTGTAGTATAAATTAAAACAGTATGACTTGTAAACATTGTACATTTATTGTAAAAAAAAAATAATAACAGAACTTGAAAACATTCACACAACTCGCAAATGAATGTTGAAATTTAATGAACTTTTCAAATTCTATGAAACAACCCATCCTAAGTGTTATTTAAAAATTTGTGCGCTTTAAGAAAAAAGCGGAGTAAGAAAATCTTACCAAACAAAGTATTGGCATTATTGCTTAAACTAGATTGCGTTACGCATTTCTTCCTTTTGTTAAAAACTTAATGGGTCTCTAATCTATTATACATTAACTCGTCAAATCATTGCTCACATATCTAGATTATCAAATATTATGCAAATTTAATATAATGGTAGTTGTTTCCATATTTATGGACGCTTGTCCAATCAATATTTTTATCAACACAAGTACAAACTTTGTTGGCATGTACCGATAAATTTAAGTAATAACATAAGTGTTAAAATCTATGCTTTGTCGTGTAATACTTAAAACTGTAGGTAACACAACACGCCTTGCACGAGGTACAAATACATTAAAATAAAAAATGTAATCACTTCTTTCACATATTAAAATGTATCTGGAGTTCTGGAACTTACTTTATTTGAAATCTCTTCCAATCTAGGTTGAATAATGATTATTGATGTTAGCAGCATCACTCATCGCCTTGTTAAGGGTTAATAAGATATATTTTATATGTAATGTTATTGTGAAATTTTGATATTAATCGTTTTTCTTATGAAAATATTAAAAATATTATGTACCTTTTATTTATGTTATTTATTTGGTAAAATTTTAATTACTTATAAAAATATTATACAACATGATGTGCTATCATTTTTATAAGAGAAAAGTCAACTTTGGTTTTATTTGCGTATAACCAAATAACAAAAATATATTTTACTGGAAAATTAGTAATTTTCTCTCTTCTATTGTTGACTACCATCTTTTACAGTTACACAATTCTGAAGCCATGTTATCATTGTAATAAAATTAATCTGTTTACATATTTACTTGTGGTTTTAAAAACTTTATCGTAGCTGCAGTTACGTATGTATTCCTATTTTATATGAAATTCTTTAACCTTTCGAAATTAAATTTATTTGAATAATTTTGTGGGCGAAAGCAAATAGAACAATACAAATAGTTGCGTAATTTTGTTTTTTTTTTTTTTTTTAACCCTATTGTGGCTGGAAAGATTTCACACTAAAATATTGTCTCTTTTGTTTGCAATGAAGTTTTGTGAAATTACATATTGCTGATATTAATGATGTTTTTTTTTAGTTTATAAGTTTTTTTAACATTATTTCACAAATCCCTGTGTTTTATCATTTTAGTCATTTTTAGCATCATATCATAACTGTCATTGCATTTAGTAATTAAATTTAATATATAGTTGCAATACATTTCACATCACATAGGACACATCATCGATATGCAAATAATATCAAGTAATTTTACGATATTGCTTTTCATTTCTAAATAATGTATACTTTAATAATAATTATTAAGTGTCTCACAAAAAATAATCATGAAATATTTTTGTGATATTTACGATTACCAATTCCTGATTATAAACAAGTAATAAAAAAGACAACACATAATGACTACAAAGTGTTTTGATTCTGGCATACCTACATTAATTATGTAAATATGTATTTACCGAGTTACTAAGTGCATTTTACAAAACTGCACATAGTGTAATCTGTTTATCTCACCTTCCAATGAAATGATGTATTGTAACATAGACATTATTAGCACTTATACTTTTTTACGAAACATGTATGTAGTTATTTATTTGTTAATAAAATTTTTACAGTTATATTATTTGTTATTTTTCATGCACCCTTTTTTTTATTTACAATTATTTGCTAGATTATAGCTGAAGTCCCCGGCGTCGCCCGGGTTTTACACAGAGTTTTTCAAAATCAAAAATAGACAGTAATTTTAATGTCAAGTGTACAAAGTTCTTTCAAGAAGTATTAATATTTTGCTTGGTGGGAAAAGGGGATGGATGGGGTGGTTTTTCGAAATCTCACGTGGACTTCCTCTTGTTTTGAAGGTCAAGTGTGAAAATTTTCAAAAATCTCAGAATAACACTGTAGATTTGTATAAAAAGACAAAGCCATATTTTGATTGACATGGAAATGGTTTGCAAGTAAAGTGACCTCTGTAAGGCCGTAAGCTCATACTTCTTACAGTAACCCATTCCTGTCAGTAGAGTTTACCAGGGGGGTGAGTCTGTATCTTTAAATGAGTCACGTGTAACGTACATCCAGATGAACTCCTGGGAGGTGAATCTGTTATGTGCGTTAAATGTGTCTAGGTTTGTGTTTGGCGTGTCTCCTGGTTCCACAACATGCCTCCCCGGGTATCTGTGCCTTCTTCCCATCAAGGCAGGATATTGGCACTATAGATTAATGGATTTTTCATCAACCTCTTTGTGATAGTTCGAGCTGCTTGACACAGATGGCTCTAGTGTTAACAGTTATAGATGTCGGCGGTGTACAGGTTAGCCTCTCCAATGTACGGAAATCAGAGGTTTCTAGAAACAGAGTAAGAGCATAAGTGAAAGGACAATAGCATCAGGGGGGTATAACTTCGATCGAAAATTTGATCTGAAATATTGTGACGTCATATGTTTGCCTAGCTATATCCACCAATGAAAAACTCTGAAAAATCTATGGAATAAACTTTCAAAGTTTTTCATTGGTGTATAGCACAAGTAGGCTCCGAATGAGAATTTTACTGTCTATATATTGGAATATCTATGGTTTTTTAGGACAAATTTGTTTCATATAAAAAGCCTGAAGTTATCAATCTATAGAAGTTGATTTATGAATAGCATCCTGGATGTCCTATGCCCTTGTCACCTTTATAAGATTTTAAGTCTAAATAAAAGACATCTGATTTGTTGTGAATAATACACAATATTCACAATACTCTTCACATTTCCCACTGTTTTTGTTGTGTTCTAATCCCAACAGCTGAATGTGTCTCAGGTAGCAATGTTCTGTTAACTCCCACCGTGAATATGGATCAGTTACCTGGCTTATTTGATTTGAGGTAAATTCAGCATTAAATAAAAAATTAAACCCATTATGACTTCACCCTAAAAAATAAATTAACCATATGCCGTGTATGGAAAACCAATTATCAAAAGTCATATGAAGTAGTTGATACAGGATTTAGATAGTGTAAAACATAATGCATCCATTTAGATAATGTATTATTAGGTTACATCAAATAAGATATCAATTAGCACTTTGATGCAGTGACATTGCTCAAAAGCTTTTGTAAAATTTTATAAATTCTACTTTTTACAAATACACTAGCTGAAACTGAATACTTTGCGCAAAGTTAAGAAATTAGCACATTAATTTTCCTCTTATTTTGAATATCAAATGTGCTAAATTTCATCAGAAAGTATCTAATTCTGGGATGGGAAAACGGTATAGGGGTGATATTTTTGGTTCTCATGTAAACAGTGACTTTCCTCTTGTTTTGAAGGTGAAATGTGCAAAATTTGATCAATCCCAGAATAAAACTACATTAGTATAAAAACTCAAAGACATCCACAGACACTCTTCTTTATTTTATGACTAGATTTAAATAGCAATTTACTTTCAAGCTTCTAAATAAATTATTTTTCCTTTCGCCATTCACGTTCAATGTTGCATATTGGAGAGCCTGGAGGGCGATTCTCGTTCTACTTAACGACACTAAAATCGTCCTTACATTCAAATTAACGATTTTTCTCGGTTTATTCTTATGAAGCGATTCCGGTTCTCTCGATGACAGATGGAATCCTTAGATTTTCGATTGCGCGCCAAAATTTTTAGCCTTACGCGAAGGGTACCCCTAGACCTGTCATTCGGCGGCCGAACGCTAGCGTTCGCGGGGAATTTGCTTCATTTAATTGTGACGTTTTGACAATTAGCAATATTTGCGTAGTTTTAATAAGAGAAAACTTAATATTATCGTAAGTATTGACTGTAAACATGATTAGTGACTTGTTTGTGGCACAATAATGCTATTAAATGAATTGAATCAGGTAATTGCGATGTTTGTAAAGTACGTAACATGTCGAAAGCCAGATAAGTGATTTAATTTACAATAAACTACACATACCATTGAGGATTTCTACATAAATAATAATAAGTTTCTGGCTGGCGCTCGAAATTGTGGGTTTTGAAGTTAACCACAACGAAATAAGAATCCCTTTCATTCTTAAATCAACTTGGGTGACAGTTACCGCCATTCGGCAGCGTTAGTTTGACAGCAAACGTCACTTTAGAAGTGGTGAATCTGTAAAAAAGTCATTACTATCCAGCGAGGTAAGTACCTTTTCACAAAACGTAAATCTTCGATAAATGGCTTATTTATGTCATTCATAAATAAAATAAGCAGTTATTAAAATGCATTATAATACAAAGTATTTGTTTTTTTAAGTTTTAGTTAGAAACCTTGCGTCACTTAATTATATTTCACCAATTTGTGTTTTCAATAATCTCTTAACAATTTCTTAACCACGCTTCTTTAGGATTTTTTACTAGGTCTCTCCAAAATCGAACTTGTAAGGATATCAAAAGAACGAGAATCGCTTAATAGTTAAGAAAAGATGTTGCAAGCGACGGACAGCTATCTTTCGCAAACGATAGCAGTCGTTGACGAATGCTATCATTTAGCTTAAGGCTAAAAGAACGAGAATCGCCCTCCTGGTTCTGCACAGTGGACTGCGAAGCGTTATTAAATAATGTTCATTAAAAAACTCGCAATTTGAAATCAGGTTTACACTGTATTTTCAAGCCCATTTGATTATTTATAGTCATACAGGTACCTACTGACTCGAATACACAATATTTGCTTCACTTTATGATCAAAATTAAACGATTATTGATATTTATTACATTTTTTTAACATGAAAACAACCAACTTTTTGGTGATTCAGGCTAATAATTATTAGCCTGAATCACATAAATATAGTTGCCAATAAAAAATGTGCGGTGAAAAAATGAAGACAATGTTGGAAGTTCTTATTCGAAGTATGATACAGTTAAAATGTGACCGAAGGGGATAGGGTCCCATTAACTCAGTGGTAAAGAGCGGTGACCCGGCAAGGCAAGGGTCCTGGGTTCGAGTCCTAGATGTGACTGTATCCTTTTCTGATTTTTCTGTTTCAGATTTTCGTTTAGAAATCTCTTATATTGTCTTCAATAATTAATTAATAATTATTGCTTACAATAATTTGTTATCCTTTGTGCTTTGCATAAAAACCTTGTCCTCTAAACATTATTTTGTTTATCTTCTCTTTAAAAGAAATAAGATTTTTTTTATTCATCGAATAAGAACTACCGACATTGCCTTCATTTTTTTTAGTTGGTAGAGCGGTGCCCCGGCAAGGCAAGGGTCCTGGGTTCGAGTCCTAGATGTGACCGTATCTTTCTCTGTTTCAAATATACGTTTAGGAATTGCTAATATTCTCTTAAATAATTAGAAATAAGATTATTGATGTTTTTAAAACTTTATCCAAGTCACAATAGTCCAACTGCACATTTTTTTCTCACATAAATTTAAGTTAAATTAATATCAGTTAAATTTCTTAATTTCCTTGTCACATTGATTGATCATAAATATTTTATAGCTCGTAGAGTGAGAGTAAATCATCAAAGTGGTGTGAAAATTAGAACTACTATTATTAGGTCCGAGTAATTATAGTAGTTGCATCGCCAGGTTAAATCTGGTCAACAATGTGACGTCAGGTGTCGAGATAAGAATACGAGTGAACGCCTTACATCAAGAAGCAGCCTCCATTATAATAATTGCGGAATACGAAAACTCCTTCAAATTTTCCTCAGACAGATAAGTGGGTAGTCATTTGCCGCGCAACCACGAGTCCGCCATGTCAATTTTCCGCCGAAACCGCGCCGTAAAATCAAACGCGAGTGTTTTTTAATCGACTTCAGGTTGATGGAATAGTATGTAGTCAGTGGCCAGTGAACTTGTACAGTTTAATGGACAATTATTGATACAACGAGGTGTAAGAGGAAATTTCCGACGCATTTCTAGTGTTTGTTTTATTGTGTTATCTTCAACTTTATCAACATGAGTAACGATCTATTCGAGCTGGAGGAAAACTACAAGAAAAGGAGAGACATTTTCGCAGAGAAAAAGACTAAAAGAGATAAAATTAGGAATATTTTATACCGGAGAGTGCCGATTCTGGAGTGGTTTCCTAGGTATAATAAAGTCACAGCGGTAGCGGATCTTATTGCGGGGATCTCCTTGGGCCTGACGCTGATCCCTCAAAGTATAGCATACGCATCTCTCGCTAACCTGACGGCACAGTATGGCTTATATTCATCGTTTATGGGTAAGTTATGCAAATACGAGTATCATGTCGTAGTCTGCGAATTGTGCTATGTTATCGGAATCATCACAGGCGGACAAAAGCCTAAATTTGGTTGGTAGGAATGTCAATCTAAATATAGGAAACATAACCGATAATATTACATATTTACGCTCACAGGTTGTATTCAGTCAGGACCGACCCTGAGCCAAAATACGCCTGGCGCCCCTTTTCAAAACCAGTAGACGTCTAGGTAGGTGATCACTGTTATCTATATTATAATATTCGGATGATTTGTGTAGCGCCGTTTTCGTGAAAAATAAAATAAATCAATAATAAGTCAGTCACAATCGAGATATTCATTTCAAACATATCGAATATTTAAAAAAACAATCGTTTATGAAAGTAAAATATCACTCGAATAAACAATACGGAAAGGAAAATAAAGCGGTGTTTCTTTTTAGCCCCGAATATCCATCCCTATTCCCTAGTCCCATTTTTCGTTCCCTTTATATTGCCATGCCCACATATTATTTATTCAATATTTGCAAGTTATGGGCCGGTTATTTTTAGTCATGGAATCACTAGGGTAGGCTCCTACCATGAGAGGTTTATTTATGCTCCTACCAGAGAGCAACTTTAATACATCATTTAAATACTTGCCCACAATAGGACCCTCTAATTAAAATAGTAGGGCCGGAATTTCAGTTACTTTCGTCTAGTTGCTCTCTGATAGGAGCCCTGGAAAGATAAGCCGACTGATACAATTCCTAAAAATTACTGAAATATCGGCCCATAGGCCAAAATTCTCAGAATACAACCTAATAATGCGAAAGAATATTATAACAGGAAGAATCTACTAGGAGAACTACATTAATTATTCTACAATGTTTATCGTCTGGCTACTTGCAAACCCACACGAAGGAAACCGGAATATATTTCATTTTCCACAAGACAGAACACAGAACAGAAAATTGAGACAGGGTTGCCAGTTATTCGAAACGACATATTAATATAGGAATAAATTTATAATAAAAAAATTTACTTAAACACATATTCCACGGTAAAAACAATTTTATGGCGAAAAAAAACAAAAAACACAGAATAATTTTTATTATTTCGTAAAACCGTCGTAATCTAAAGATTTTATTTATATTTATTTTAATTTTTATTTTATTTTACTATTTTTTTTTCATTTTTCCGACTTTATGTCCGGGTTAAATCTTCCCCACAGGAAAAACTAAGCCCTTCCACACACTTTTCCACAAATGATCATCTAGTCAATCCACATTATGCAAGTGCATTATATAAGCATAATAAATACAAAATAATACAAAAACAACACGTCAAATCACCAAAGATCAAATGGGAAAATAATTCACCGACTCCAGATATTTTCATATCAGAGGGTTCGGCTCGGAAGAACTTCTAATTGGACCTATAAATCCCACTGATCCCTCAATATAAATATTTTAAAAAATCTTTTGTAATCCTACATGTATTTAAAATGACTGATTTTTGCATTTTTATGTATAAATTCTTTGCCAGATCTAGTGCGCCTAAATTTTGAATGAGAGAGCTAGGTATAATACCAGTAGCCGAAATAACAAATGGTAATATTTTTATAATCTGAGAATGCCAAATTCTTTTAATTTCGTTTCCTAAATCTGTGTATTTTCTTATTTTTTCAGAAACAGATTTTATTTATTATTATTATTAAATTTTATTTTATTTTATCTTTAGCATTGTTTTAGCGTTTTGTTTTGTTTTTCAGTTTATATGTTTTTATGCTAGTTTTGCCAAGCCCTTCAGACATGTCTCACATTCCTTATATAATTCACTCAATTTAGTTATCATATAAAATATTTATAAATCAAACTGAATTATATAATTTAATAATTGTTATTATCAGTCACATTATAAATAAATTCAATATGTTAACTTCACCCGCCATAAAACGGGACCAATCCTAGTATGGCGAGTAAAATGATAAAAAAAATGTTTTTACTGTACAAATATTGCATGAAATAAATAAAAATTAAAGTTATTATATAAAGATCTTGAAATAAAAGAAGACCATCAATTTTGAATCGTTAGAATCGGTAGTGTCTAGAATGATTATAGATTATTTATTAATACTAAAAGTAAAACAATAAATAAATAAAACCTCAAATTTATGATCAAACGGATTATATTATAAAAATTTCCAAGCCATGGAAAGAAGAAATCTAAGCATAGAAAAAATATAATCAATTAAAGAATATTTAGATACTATTTTTTACCTACGAAAATTATTTTTAGTAATGTAGTAAAAAAATTTACTCTTTCGAAATCTTCGAAGTCGAAAATTTTGGCAATACACCAAATAATAGATATGGCATATTTGTAATAAGCATTTACTTTGTGGCTTGTCATAATTTACAATAAAAGATATAAATTTGTTTTATACCACTTTAATTTTAATTGTACTCTACCGGTTTCGGAAGCACCCTTCCTTCGTCAGGAGAATATTAAAACTCTGTTTTAAATAAGTAAATCAGTTTTAATATTCTCCTGACGAAGGAAGGGTGCTTCCGAAACCGGTAGAGTACAATTAAAATTAAAGTGGTCTAAAACAAATTTATATCTTTTATTGTAATAGATATGGTTTTGACGATATTTTTTGCATAATTCGAAGTTCGAAGCAGCCGGCCTGAGTAATTAGCGAAGATTTTCAACCCTGTCGCAACCAGCACGCGTGATTTTTTTTGCATATTCAAGGTCATTCCGAAAGTAAGAACATATATTTTTTTGAACATCTTATACTTAAACCATTTTTTCCGAATTATCTGTAAAAATCAGGAATACATTACACAATATTGCAGACTGTGTATCGTTAGTCGATAAAAAATAATAAAAATTTCACACAATCATCCTATCTACTTCCAAATTTTTTCACATCACTAATTTCAAAATTTGACTAAGTGACCATGAAAAGTATTGCAGGTACTCTTCTAGATAGGTACCTACCATGGTTAAACTGCGTTAAAAATTGTCTTATAAATAAAAATATAAATGTTAGTTTTTTAAAAATCTTAAATCTCCGAAAGTTCTTCACCGATTGCTTTGAAATTTTGACACAACGTTGCATTCAAAGCAATCGAAGAAAATTTTTCGGAGTTTTAGGATTTTGAACAAACGAACATTTAAATTTTTATTTATGTAGAAGATAGATTGATTATGTAGATGTCACCGGTGAGAAGTAAAAACTGGCTTTTTTAAAAAAAAAAACGGCACCATCTTTTTGACGTAAAAACAACACGCGCTTCTGTTTTCTACCTGCACGCAACGCGTGGCGGGGTATAGCTAGTATAAAATATTTAGTATAATTTTAATACAGGTATCTGGAGGTAAAGTGCACTAACTTCGGGAGGTGATTCTAGGTACATGATGGTAGAAGTAAAAAAGATAAATGACTTTTTTTTACATACAAAAATATTTTTCCATACAAACAATTCAACTTTTTAACCTAAAAACTACCTTCAAACGTTGGAATTTCGTAAAAAGTTATTTATCTTTTTTACTTGTACTAATATAGAATCATTACGTTTTATCATTTACATATGTTTGTTTAGTCTCATTTATTGCAATTTTTTAAACGAGTTTATTTCTTCGATGTAACTCATAGACATATGAATATTAGTAGACCTGCCCTAAGTGATTAAAAGCGTATTATCCCCACTCTCCATACCGGTTCCATTGGAGCCGGCTGTGCTCGCGTATGGCCTCAAGTGAAATTTGAAAACGTCCATCTCACTCTAACTGGCTAGATGCTCCTTTCTCCATTGATGAGATGAAACGAGTGATAAGAGCCCTTTCTGACTCTGCTCCGGGTCCCGATGGAATATTTTATAGTTTCATTAAATCATTTTCTGATATGGCGGTTGAATATTTCTTATCTCTTATTAATAATATGTTTGAAAAAGGACTAATTCCGGATGTTTGGAAAACTTAAAAAATCATTCCCATTTTAAAACCTGGAAAAAATCCATCTGAAATTTCGTCTTATCGGCCTATTGCTCTTTCATCATGTTTGATGAAAGTAGCGGAGCGTTTGATAAAAAACAGACTAGAGTGGTTTGTTGAAAGTCAAGATATTATCTCACCAAATCAGTATGGTTTTCGGAAAAAGAAATCTACAATGGATAATTTAAGTTTGTTCACAACTGATATCCGAGTTTCTCAATCCCTAAATTCTTATACATTGGCCACATTCCTTGACCTTTCATCAGCTTACGATGATGTTTTACTGAATGTTTTGAAAGAAAAGCTAATTAAAAAACAAATCCCCCCGAAACTAGTCCAATTTATTATTAATTTGCTCACAGATAGGTCCATTATTATTGAGTCTTCCTGTAAATGCTTAAGGCGCAAACTATGGAGAGGTTTACCCCAGGGTTCTGTTATCAGTCCTCTGTTGTTTAATATTTATATAAGCGACCTAGACTCAGTAATTCCTTTTTCTATCAAGCGACTTTACTTTGCGGATGATATCCTTATATATTTGTTACATAAAAATATTATTCTTGCAGCTAAGGAAATGAATTTGGCTTTACAATATATTAAAAGCTGGTTGTCAATAAATGGGATGAATCTGGCGGCATCTAAAACAAGGGTCGTAGCTTTTACGCGCAAAAGAAAAATTCCTCACTTCTCAATCTCTTTTGATAATGTGCCTCTACAAACCGCTACTCAAATCAAATTCCTTGGTCTTCTTTTGAACCATAAACTTTCCTGGCTTCCACACATTCAGATAATTTCTACAAAGTGTGAAAAGGGACTTAATATGATGCGAGCAGTTTCCAGAGTATGGTGGGGATCTCATCCTACCACTCTTAAATTAATGTATAATTCCCTTGTTCGTAGCCACTTGGATTACGGCACATTCCTTTTTGACCCCCTCCCTAAATATTTAGATAAGAAAATGGAAAGAATTCAATCAAAAGCCCTCAGAATGATTATTGGAGCTATGAAGTCTTCTCCAATTAATGCGCTTCAGGTGGAATGTGGGGAGCCTCCATTATATTTCAGAAGGCAATTCCTTGCCAATAAATATATTTTCAAGGCTTTATCGTTATCACATCATCCTATTAAACAAAGTCTTAATCGGCTAAGTGTTAATTTGAATTCTAACAAAAGATTGAGTGAAAAAAAATGTTTTCCTCTCCTAATTAAAAGTTTTCATCTCTATAATTCTCTGTCATCTTCCCTCCAATATCTTCAAGAAGTTCCCAATCTCCCCATATACAATATTCCATTTAAGGCAATCACTTTTATGCCGAACACAATAACATCAGACTTTCGGAAGAATATTTTATCTTCCCCAAATAAATTTCATAATGTGGATGACTGTTTTAAAAGCATTGTGGCTTCAAAATTCCCTGGATTTTCCATCCTTTACACTGATGGTTCCAAATTTGAAAATAAAAGATGTGGAGCATCGATATATAGTCCAGAATTCAACATCAATCTCACTTATAAATTACCGAAAGAAGTTTCCATATTTACAGCTGAATGCTTTGCAATTGAACAAGCGCTAAATCAAATCCAGGTTCTCAATATTCATCGAGCCTTACTATGTACTGATTCGCTAAGTGCTCTAACTAAAATTATGTCAAATATTCTATGTTATCCGGAAGACAATATTATATGTAAAATAAAAAATCTTCTCAATTCTCTAAGTGAATCTGGGTTTGAGACGATATTGGCCTGGGTCCCTGTCCATTTGGGTATCGAGGGTAATGAGATGGCCGATTCTCTCGCCAAATCTGGTTCAGATTCCGGAACTATCCCACTAAATTTTAGAATCCCTATCTCCGATGTCTTCCCGATTCTTAAATCCAACATGACTCGTGCCTGGGAAGAAAATTGGGCAGTCTCCAAAATAAGAACTGGATCTTTCTATGCTGGAATTCAAAACCATATCCCTGCTAAGCCATGGTTTCACGGTAAAAAACTTTCAAAACGATTCATTTCATGTATTTCGAGAATGAGAATTGGTCACTGTTCAATTGCATCCCACTTGGCTAGAATTAGAGTTTTGGATGACCCGGTCTGCCAGTGCGGTGTGGAAGAGGAAACCCTCGACCACGTTTTCTTTAACTGTAAAAATCTTTAATCTTTCAAGAACATATACCGCCGTCTTATCAAAATCACACACCAGTCCCCCCTTAACATTTCATACCTTTTATCTCTTAACAATTCTCGTGTTCATACAGCTTTATGTAAGTTTATTAACCTGAATGAATTCAACATTTAATTTGTTTTAGCGATCTAAATGAGTCCAATGTTTAATTTCTTTTATTATTCTCCCAATAGATTAACCGAATTTTTTTATCCACTTTAACTGTTACCGGCACAAAGCACTCTTTTCAGGGTGAAATGCCTAAAACCAAAAAAAAAAAAAAAAAAATTGAAAACGTGACGTCATCATTCTTGTGCGAACTATGGTCGAGGCATCATCGGTTCATTTTACAAAATAACACGGCAAAATGTTGACTTGTACTATGAAAACTTGTAAAAATAGATGTGAAAAAGAGAATAAACCCAATTGTCGTATTACATTCCATATATAAGCATTATTTTACTTTATTTTAAGCATATTCACATCGTATAATATAGATCAGTTTTAGAAACATATACTATCACATCGAGAAACGTCTGGACGCGAAACACAAAGCTGGTTGGTTGCTGGGAAGTAAATTATGAACATTTATAAAAGTGTCTTAACTAAATACTTAAACGAAATATTTGACTCTGAAAATAGAACCGAATTTTTTTGCCGAATTTGGACTTCGCAAATTTGTTCATAACGTGGCGAGTAATTTGCGCTCCCATGTAAAAATGTCTATTCATTCAAAAGCAGATTTTACTTTTAAGAAGTAAATGGTGATATTATAATGCGAGATGCCTATTTACTGTCAGATTGATTTATTGACGAATCACAGTCAGCCATACTCCCTTCGTTCTTCAACAGTTGATTTTACCCCTCGCCATTATCTTCTCGTCTATTAATTCCTATGTCTGTGATGTAACTGTAGTTTTAAAAAAATGTTACTAATTCTAAGACATAATCTTAACTTTAAGATCAGCCTTATTGGATAAAGGCTACAAAATATTATTTTCCTAGTTCTTACATTGTAATTTAAATCATGTACGACCATAAATACGAGCCTAGTATGGTGGTTGAGAAAATAACTAGAATTGTAATTTATTTTTTTTATTTTATGCAATTTCCCTATTTTCAAACATTATTTGATAGTGTCGGTATTTGATAAACTGACCTCTTTTGCTTTGGTCGCGATTGAAGTTTGACCTGCTAACAACCCTGATTATCCTATTATAAATAAAATATTGAATCATTAAATTAATGATGATAAAATAATACGAATTTTTAACGCATTTCTTTGCCATCATTACCAATAAACTTTTACCTGGAAACATGTTATTGAAATTATACTTGTGTTGTTTATCATTTATGTTTTCAATTTGGTGGGAATCATTTATTGGATAACCAACACCTCTGCCGCAGGTCACCCCAAGTGCTTCGCTACGTTTGGTGACTTATCAGGGGTGCCCTGTTTCATCGGGTGAGGTGTGTTCAGGATCCCAGAACTTCTTAATATATGTTTAATTTGCTTGTTATTGGTAGGTAGTTACAGCTTGTAGTAGAACAACACACAACACGTGGAAGGAATACTTTTTTTAAGCCTGTGACAGACCACGCTACATTTTCGCGGCTTAGCCCATTTCAGCATATCGCTCGCCATACATTACCATTGGTAGTGTACGGCGATCGATATGCTGAAATAGGCCAAGTCATGATGCGTAATTTGCCGCCTACCTTATGGTCGTTTTGTTGTTTATTTATGTATAAACTTGTGAAACTTGTAAACCATTACAATGTGAAAATTAGCATATAAGGTACTATGTGTTATTATAGTAAATAAAACCTGTCCTTAGTATTAATACATACTTGAAGTCATGAATAATAATGATCATTATTAATGTAATTAATAATACTATCAAATCCTTACTCTACATATAAAACTAAGATACCTACACAACCCATTTAATATTGCTAAACTGTCTGACAAAAATAAGTTGAAGACAAGAGAACAAAACAAGTTGTCCTCCTCAACACATGACCCCAGGGGAGTCACCAGCTTCCAAGCTAGGGGGGCAGCTGAATTTTTTTATAGAGCTTACAGGGAAGGAACAAGGGAGTAGTCAGAATAAACTAGGAATATTTACATGCAAGCTTACTTATACCCAGCGTTGCACGCGGTTATTAGCAGGGCCGTCTTAAACCGTGAAAGGGCGCCCATTTTCATACTGAGTTTGGAGGCCCTTTTGAAAGCAGTAAACCACTGGAAAACAACAAACCGAAGTGGTTCGTGCGATCCTAATCGTGAGTTGGAGCATTTAAAAAATTGGTAAATATATATTTATAATTTGTTAACACTGCTGTTATCATTTTGAATTCTTAAAATATTCTTTGGCATTTGGAAAGGTAAATAAAAATTAAAAGTACGTTTTTGAATGTGTAGATTACAAAGTAGGTACAAAGGAATAAAAAAATGCTTCGAAAAATTAGTGCCAAGTCCTCAATAACCTCGGAGCCTGCAGCACTATGGTATCCACAACTGGAGCAAGTGACGAGAGCGAAGGTAGTGGAAAATTAGTTATAAATTTCACAAAGACACGGAAAAGCACCGCAGGCGAAAAATTTTCTAGGACGAAGCTAAACCAATAAATGCTTACGATTTATATTTTTCAGACAGTCAGTCAGTATTCCAACAATATTTAGGCGAAAATCCTTTGGTATTTTCTTAAACTGAAATATTTTTGTATTGTTTAAAACGGAAACCTTTAAAACATGTCAGCTTAACCGGCTATATACCAGATCAATTCTATCTTAAAGAATATTAATACTAAACTTATTATTTACGTGTGTTTCAGGTACCATGCTATATGCGTTGTTCGGCACCGTGAAGGAGGTGTCCATCGGCCCCACCAGTCTCATGTCCATCCTCATCTTCCAGTACTGTAAAGCCCTGCCCATTGACTACGTTATCCTGCTGGGCTTCCTTTCCGGGTTGGTCGTCATCCTCATGGGCATCTTGCAGCTGGGTAGGTTATCTACATTCTCGGCCAAGGAGGTGTCCATCGGCCCCCCAGTCTCATGTCCATCCTCATCTTCCTGTACTGCAAGGCCCTGCACATTGACTACGTTATCCTGCTGGGATTCCTTTCCGGGTTGGTCGTCATCCTTATGGGCATCTTGCAGCTGGGTAGGTAATCCACATTCTCGGCCAAGAAGGTGTCCATCGGCCTGAAGTGTGATGCTGTCCATCAGCAGACATGATGTGTGAGATCTGACCAGATAATGAACACTGCAGATACGTTCGTTTTTCAGTATAGATACCCACTAAGGAATGTTACGAGGGTACTAGTCTTAAAAAAAATACCAAGCTTTACTTTCAAATATAGGAAGTAAACCACAGAATACTTAAAATGTACCTACACCTCTATGAAAACAAAGGTTCCGACTGCAATTTGACGAATTTGAACAATTCATCAAATTTCTAAGTTTATATTTCAATTCTGTGGAAGTCCTTTCAAGTACGAAAAATATAATATAAATACAAGAATATTTTCTTGTTTCTTAAAAATATTTGTTTGTAACTTGAGAGAGCAAAAAATATTTCTCAGAATGTAACTAGCTGTTGCGGGAAAACTAAACTAACTAACTAACCATCACGCCGTCTCCCCGCAGGGGTAGGCTGATAGGACGGACCGCCAAACAACTCGGTCTTGACACACAATCATTGCTTCATTCACATTCATACATCTCTCAAGGCCCGACTTAAGCATCTGATTCACTTGATCGTGCCATGTCTTCCTCGGGCGTCCCCGACTTCTTCTACCATTTACATTTGCATCATATATTCTCCTTACACTCCTTTCTTCGTTCATTCGCCCTACATGCCCAAACCATCTAAGGGCCATTTCTTAATCTTACTCATTACGCTTACATCAGCCTTGCATTCTTTGCGGATCTCCACATTTCTCTCACGATCATACATGGTTTTACCACACGTACGTCTTATGGATCTCATTTCTACAGCACCACCTATGACGATTGTGAACGATTTATCTGGTAAGACGGTACCATTTACAAAAACATAATTTTGCGAAAAACAAGTAACTTATTACGAAAATCAAAATATCGAATCAGTTATTAGTTATTAAGAATCAGCGCGAAAATTTGCGTCGGCACACGACGGAGATGAGTCAAGTAAAAAACGATTGAAATACCGATCAGAAGGGTATTCCCCAAAAGTTGAACGACATAATTTAATTATAAATAATTGTCTATGCGCCTAGTAGCCGGCTATGATATTTTTTGGCATTTTTGCTGCATTATATGAAATATTTTTATACGCCACGTTGTTTAGTTTTCGCTAAAGAAATGAGGAATTTCTTGCATTGTTTTTGTGAAAAAAGTGAACTTGTTTAGATTCCGATAGGTTGCTTCAACGACGTTGAAAGTTTTGTGAAATATTTATTTATGAAAACAACACAATAAAAAATGTTTCAAACAGTGTTTTGCATTACACTGCGTTTCAACTTAATTACTACAAGAAACAACGATGTACGTCGGAATAGAAAGTAAAAGATGCATTATAATTCCAGTTTTATTCAAGTTCAAAATTTACCTTATAAAACCATCCCTTTGCCGTCATTTTGGCCTTATTGTATAGTAATACTAGCGAAAGTTTCGTTTCAATTTAAATACGCATAAATTACTTAATCAACCCAAACTATGAAATTAATAACCCATTTTGTGTATGTAAATAGTTGTTTCTTGAAGTGATTGTTGAAACAAAGTGTAAATCCCATAATCTGTGCCTTAAAGTGCGGCGGTTAGGGAAATAATTATCCCAAATTTTCAGCGCAAGGTCTCGCAGCATCCAGTTTACGTCGATTGCTTTTCGACTCGTGGGACGACAGACTAAGAGTTGCGCCCTTGAGATGATATATTTATGATTATTAAATGCCGTTATAGAAAATTGTTCGATAATATTGTGCTCTCTATAAAGTGTAATATTTTTTGTAGGATTCTTGGTGGAGCTGATATCCATCCCAGTGACCAGTGGTTTCACATCGGCCACCGCCACGGTGATCATTGTGTCGCAGATCAAGGGCATCCTGGGCATGCGCTTCAAAGCTGAGAACTTTGTGGACAACATCGTGCAGCTCTACCGCAAACACCAGATGGCCCGCTGGCCGGACGCCGTGCTGGGCCTCAGCTGTATTGTCTTCCTGCTGTCTTTGAGGGTATGTCAATGATCTTCAGGTCTCATGACAGTTAAAAATATGGTCATCTGTCATTCTATTTATCCTTCCTCCGCCAGGGCCATGCTCAACTGTGTATAATATATGTAAATTATTAAATTAATCAAGAATAGTTAGCAAGAATATAATTTACTTCTACTGAAATTTCTATCAACACCACTTCTTTTGTAGAGTTTGTTGTTTAAAAAATAGCTTGTCTGTTTGTTGTCGCTTGTTTAAAAAAAAAATACTGCTAATTTTGGAAAAATCTGTTAATTTAAGTAATGCATTCATTCCCACAATTTTTGTACACAGGTTCCTATTTTTATAATTTTGTAATTATATTATGTTTATGTTATGTTTACTTTAAGTATGTTACATTTATGTTATGTTTATATTGTATAATCATCTGTATATTTATATACACTCATTTGCTGTATTTGTTTATAAGTTTGTCTATTTCATGTAAATGTAATTTTTGTTTAAAAAAAATGTTAACTTTATATGGCCAAGTTCACCCTTAATGGGTGAAAGCCAAAATACCAGTCTCATAGACTACATCAATTCCGCCGGGGAATTAATGGAGTGGGCATTCCTTGACCACGGGTTTGTTGGTCTGAATCGCACCACATTCACACATTTCCGATTCTTTTAGACATTTAAACTCCACCTGAGCATAATTTGGGCCCAAAATCTGTGGGACAACCTTATCTTATTGATAGAGGACCAGATTTTGGAAGATCTCTCTATTGGGGTCAGGTATAAGATAGGAATTTAAACAAATCAGCTGGTTGCCACTCAAGTTATCAGCTCCCAAACTAAAAGAAATATGGATGAGTGATCCTGGTGAAGCACCAACATACAGAATTAAAACTTTACTTAACCGGTAAGGGCCGACAAGAAACAAAAACAGAAACAAAAAATATAGATAATACAATGCTTGATAAAGTGACTGCCAGACAGGGTAAGTCACACAAGTACTATGAATATAACTGGAGGTCCCTGATGTAGGCTGGAGGCGCAATATGTCGCTCCTAACACCACTTATGAAGGGAGAACACTCATACACAAGTAACTTTTGTATACAATGCAGACTCTGTTTCCGCTGCAGAGCTGGTCCGATGTGCTCAAGAGACTTCTTCCGTTTGACTTAAATGGGTCTGGTCAAAAGAGAGAGAGTCCATGGAACCAGAGTCAAGGGTTCAGAAGAGAAAGAAGATGAGTAGAGGCAAAAGTCGGAGCGAGGTAGAGCGGGTAGAACAGAGATGTGCAGACTTAGCGAGGGTTGATGGTGATCTGACTTGCAAAGGGTTTGTGGCCCGTATTTATGGTTCAACCACTGCCATTGTACACAACTCGTACCGAGCCCAAAAGAGTGAATTCGCCCAAGCAGAACGCTATGCCGGCGCACTAGCACACTTTCTCTTTGAAGACCTCTCTTGTCGTTTGCTTCCCTCTAGCCCCACTCCAAATTTTTGTTTATTTTACAAATAACATATAGCAATTATAAACACTCTTGTGACAGAAAGTGGTAGTTTTACAAAGTTAAAACACACATTTTTTAATTGAGAACCGAGCCCGGAGAGCTGGATCCCACCAGGACGTCTGAGTAGTGAGCCCGTGGTCGTGCCGAATCTCATCTTGGGCTCGCGTTACTAGCAGTGACCATGTCATACATGCTGACATGGTCCCAATGATACGGTGACATCATTCAAAGGCAAAATTAACATAAAAGGTCCTCACTGTAGTTGCAGTGCTTATTTTTCAACACTGCAAATGCAGGGGTTTGGCCCCTAGGGGTTAAAACGTCATGTTGCTATGTCAAATTAGCTTTAGGTAGTGGAATTCTGTGTTGAATAAATGATCAAAGAAAATAAATATATTTATGTATGAACAGTAAATTATTGTAATAACTTTATTTCAGAAATTGAAAGACATCCCAGTGAAGAACGAGATGCTTAAAAAGACATTATGGTTCATATCAACCGGCCGCAATGCGCTCATTGTCTTAATCACATCTGTCATAGCTTATCACTTGGACATAGATGGACCGGCACCTTTCCTCTTGTCAGGTAAATTATTATTATTACCATAACATTTTAATATAAATAGTTACCTTATCTTTTAAAAGATCTAGTTGGAAAAATTGTATTTATGAGTATGGAATTAAATATGAACTTTTCTTCACAATAACTTTGGTCTTGCAATACTCCTCCTGTCAGTTGAATGAGCTTTAAATTGTCTTTGGGCAATTCCAATAGGGTATGTTGATACTGAAAAAATTTGCGGAAGATAATTTTTCTGTTTCTGATCATCAAACTAAAAATATGTGATTTTAATATTTTCATTCATAGTTATTGATTATAAAAAAAAAATCTAATACCACGCATACCTGAATGGTTAGAACTGGCTACAGCGTCATTATGATGTAGAACATTGGTTCTTAACCTTTCTTGAAATCAGGAAGCACTGATCTTAAGAAAAAATTGCAGAGTACCGAAATCAGAAAAGAAATAAAATAGAAAGAATCAGAAAACAAACAAATCCCTCCCAAGGGCGGGAGGATGGGGGGGGGGGGTGACCTAACCATTTCTTAGAGAAATAACATCAAAATCATTATTTTAGGTAAACGAGTTCTGTATAAAAAAAAGTTGAAACAATTTTAAAAAACGCGGTTAGACGCTTACGTGTACTCCTTGCAAGCGCAAGTGCTACCATCTAGCAATCATTTATGCAACTTCAATCACAAATCCATCACTTTCATTATTTAGCGGAGCAACAAACTCGTGGTAACATTGATAAAGCTACTGGTTGGTAAGGCGGCGTAACCCATGGTTCGTAGAAAATATATTTTACAAGGTTAGCTCATCGAGGGGGTAGAGTGGTGATTGGCTAGAAAGTCGTGACTAGCTAGAAGTCCATTTTCCACTGGGAGATTTGAATTCACTGCAATACAAGTGGCTTCAAGCGACTCTGAATGCATTTTCAATGATTTATTTATAACGCGTTGGTAATATTATACCAATTATTATATCAAAACTAATATTTGGAATAAAAGTGAAATATCCCAGGAATATTTGCACTGTTCCTTATGCTTTGATGATGTAGAATTGAGGTTATTTATTAGCGGCTTGTATATATTGCGTTTGAAGACATTCAAATATTCAAATTAAAAGTATCATTTATCAAACTATCATGACAGGGAAAGTGTTGAGATTAATTGTATTTATACAAAGAATCGCACATGGTGATAGATTCTCTCAGCATCGCATTGCGCCTGCTCGCCAGCTGCGTGGGGGGGCCAGATCGGGAGGGGCCAGTTTGGAGTTTTAACCTCTTCAACTGGTCTCTCAGTCCTTCATTTCTCTCCTTCCTTTCCATAGGAAGACCCTCCACACAGGATCCCCAAAGAAGCTAAATTTCAACATGGATTTCAACTCCACACAATGCCCCGAGGAAAACAAATTCCTTCAGGTCTATGTCATCTTTGGGGATGCTGTGTGGAATGTCTTTTTGAGAAGATAAGAGAAGATTTCAAGGGAAAAATGTAGGAAGGACTTTGATCTCATCTGCGTTGGTCGGCGTGACAAATATATTACACATATTCACAAACAAAAACTCACAAGCCGTTTTGGTGGCAAATCAAAAATGACACATTTTAAAATCACTAAAAATGCCATCAATATTGTATTTATACTCAATAATAAAAAAATGCTGTGAAAATACCCTATTGACGACGTGTCAACCATGACAGTATATTTATGTACCTACTATGAACCTAATCTTATGTTATTGCAAATCATTGTATTGAATATCCCCTTCACCCAATATATAATAATCACATAAGTCTTTCAAAATTGAATAACAGAGTATATCTATATTTATTGTAACTTTTCATTCTTTCCAGATCGCATCCCCGTTGGTCTGCCCACATTTGAAATGCCAAAATTCAGTGTAACGCACGGGAACCACACCGCCAACTTCGTGGAGATGTGCTCCAAGCTGGGAACTGGCATTCTGGTGGTTCCCATCACTGCTGTACTAGCCAACATAGCCATTGCTAAGGCTTTTAGTGAGTGTTTTTTCTGAATTTCTTTATCTAAATATTTCCATTTCAGTATTATGTCGTATTGCCAACACTTTTACGCATATATCCTGTCATAAATTTCTTTGACAGATATTATACATGGTGTACGTTTGAATTAACGAATAAAATAATATTTTATGCTGCACTGGTATTCTAAAATATTTATCAGAGTACATATTGACTTTGGAGAACTTGAGAGGAAGTTATGAGTTATATGAAAGAGAGATCTTACATCTCTTTGTCATTCTAATATCTTCTATCTTTTTCGTTTTCATACGTGTGAGAAGGAAGAGGTCGATCGTTGAAGACATACGTACAACATCTCTCTGGGACTACTTTAATACAAAAGTAGACAATAGATACATAGACGCTTAACATAGTGACATAATGTTATTATATACATATAGTTCTTACCCCTCACTACATCTGTGAAGGCATGTATTATTTCATTGTGGAGATGCAAGCTCTGGAGATTTCTGCTGGTTTTTCACAAAAATTCACAAAAAAGTTGAACATTGAAAAAATAAAAAAATTGTAATTAATAATATTTTTCGCATAATATCAAAAGAAAAAATTTATAATTATCAAGATATTTAGCATAAAAGGTGTATTCTTTGTATATTGAAGGTGTTCAAAACAGTTTAACGTGTCTATCTTTAGATTTCCGAAAAATTCCAATGCAGATTTTGCTACTCCACCACTCATTTGTTTGTCAAGTTTCTAAAAACTAATAAAAATATATAAATTGTTGAAAAGTATTTGCATTTAAATTTCAAGGTAAAACAACTCTTTTCCACGAAGATGTTCTATAGGTCCTGCCGTAACTTTTCTACTGTAACTTTTCACTGTAACTTTTCTACTAATCCAATAATCTTTTTGTTATAAGAAAGTGATTAAAATGTGATACTCCTTCGATGGAACGAAGGCCACTTCTACATATCAATTTTTATTTTTGTCTATTATATTTCAGCCACAAATAAGAAAGTGGACGCCACGCAAGAGATGGTGACTCTAGGAATCTGCCAGGTGATGGGGGCCTTCGTACATGCTGTGCCGTCTACCGGCGCCTTCACCAGGTCGGCTGTCAGCAATGCCAGCGGGGTTAAAACACCATTCGCTGGGATATACTCAGGTTATGTAAAATTTTATTAAACTCGTCCAATCAAGATTACATTGTGCGCCATTTTTACTTTGGTTGAAGTTAGGTAATGAATACGGACTGAGCGTAGCGAAGTCCTGTTTTAACTTAATCATTTTTTCCATTGGCATTTTTATCTCTCTGTAAATTTGTTTTGTTACATTCCGGTTTCAAGATGGTGGCCATTTTAACCTGTCGTGCGCCGCAGTAGCCAATAGGCTAAATCAAAAAAATCATTTCTCTGAATACAAATAGCCATTCTTGGGAAAACACTTATGGTAGATTATATACTATTTTTATAAAAAACATATACACACATTATCTGGTGAGACAATACAATCTGCAAAACATAATTTTACAAAAAAAAATGTTATTACGAAAATAGAATCAGCTGTCGCACTGTAAAGGTTTGCCTCGGCACACGACAGGTTAATGGTTCAGTAAAGATTCTTTTTTCAAATGTGAAATCTTTGTTTATTAATTTAAGTAGGTAGGTATTTAAGTACCTACTTACAAATCTTATAATTTCAGAGTAAATTATGGTTTTGATTGAAAATAAGAAAAAATTAGAAACATAATCTTTTGCATGCGAGGTCTACTGTTCACAAAAATGCTAGGCTTATTACTTTCGTGCCTACTGAGGCAAATGTCAACTTTTACCTTTATTTTCTGCATATTGATAAAACTTATATTATAGGTGTTCTTACCTTGCTGGCACTGACCTTCCTCACGCAGTACTTCTACTACATTCCTCGCGCCACTCTCTCCGCTATCCTCATCTGCGCTGTCATGTTTTTGGTAAGTTCACCCAACCTACGGTCCCAAATGGAATCAGTGGCGAACTGGTTAAACACTTTTAATTTTAATTATGTTTGCTGTTAATGTTAATTATTATTTTCTAAAATTTCAGATAGATTACAATGTTATCAGAAAAATGTGGAGGGGAAACCGCTGGGATGTGTTTTTGACTTTGATAACCTACTTTGTGAGTCTCCTGAAAGGTGTCGAAGTGGGAATATTGGTCGGTGTTGTGGTCAACATATCATATCTGGTTTACCTCACCGCCAGACCTAGCGTGGAAATCAAACGATCAAAGGTACGTAGAAAACTAATACGCTATAATTATCAAATTTATATTTATATAATTATAATTATAAAAATTTATATAATTATATTAATTAAATATCGCTAATACGAATGCGAATACACACGTCTTTCTGTCGCGCCGTAATTAAAAAATTTTTTCGCGAGTTTTTTTTCACTCTCGCACGAAATAATGAGTGATACCGTACTCTTTGAATTGAGAAGCATCATTCTCGAACAAAACAAAACAATAAACGAATTATTAATCCGTGTAAAGTCCGTGGAAGAAATATTAAATCGACAGGCGACAAACAGTGTAAACACTAATGGTCTACCTACACCTCCCGCTACCGCCAGCTGGGCTGACGTCGCCGCACCGCCCGCCGCCCCCCCCCGCCAACCCGCTCGCTGTTATACTAACCAAAGAACGTATGCGCACTAGGGCGGCCACCAAGGCCAAAAATAACGCAAGTCATCTCGAAGTCCCCACTACCAGCGGCGCGATCCCCAAAACACAGACGACGGAACCACGCATTCTAACTTCCGAATCTGAAGCGAAAACCGCGCCAAATAAGGAAGAATGGATGAACGTCAAACGCAGACAACGGACAAGCAAGAATCTGATTGTCGGAAATGGCGATAAATCCTCTAGTATCAAGGTATGTCCAAGGATAAGGAATATCATAGTATCTAGGATTTCAAAGGACACCACAGTAGATGATATCCGAGCGCATCTAGAGAAAAATAATATAACAAACTGTGAGATAGAGAAATTCATCGCTAATTCTCAGGAATACGCAGCGTTCCGTATAGGAGTAACAGATGAGTTATACGATAAACTTTTGCAGGAAGATTTGTGGCCCCGAGGAGTACCGGTAAGAAACTACCGTTACTTAAAACCGAGACAAAATCCGGTTGATCTTAACCAAAACCGAGGCAAACAAAACGATTCTGCGGCCACTAAATGACTAGAGAGCAGAGTTAAAGTAAATTCACTCCCCTGCACAATGTATTATCAAAATGTGCGGGGATTGAGATCTAAGACCGATGACTTCTTACATAGTGTTATTATACAAGACAACGTCTTTATATTATTGTCAGAGACCTGGCTCAACGACAGTATTCATAATTGTCAACTGTTCGATCAACGATATGACGTCTTCAGAAAGGACAGAACTTCAGGCCAATCAAGAGGAGGAGGAGTGCTACTAGCCGCGAGACGTGATCGCGTCCAACAATGCCAGAGACTCACGTTTCTAGAAAATGATGGCGAAAACTTATGGATTAAGGCCAAAATAAATGAAATTAGTATTTATATATGTATAGTGTACATTCCACCGGCTTCACAGAGAACTACTTACTCTGATTTTTTCGATAAAATCATAGCTAGTTTTAACTTTTTAGTAGATAAAAAAATTATTATTGTTGGCGATTTTAACTTACACTCCTGTGTGAGTCACAAAGCAACTCAAACAGATTTGTTATATTTTATGGAACTATTTCAATTGGAACAGAAAAACTTAATCACTAATATAACGAACAGGACACTGGACGTTATTATCAGTAATTTTGACTTAAAAGTGTTCAAATCCGTATACTCACTTGTTAGTGAAGATTCATACCACCCATCTTTATATATAGAATTCGCGCTCAATGTAAGCAAAGCCTATTGTCGGAATTTATTAAATGACGACAATGGAAATTGTGTTAAGCGAGGATGGAATCTAGAACGTGGTAATTTCGAATATTTTTATGTTTACTTGAATTCTCACGACTGGAAACCCTTATTAAAACTTAAAGATGTAGATTTAGCAGTAGAATATTTTTATAATGTAATTTATGACCTTTTTGACATGTGTTTTGAGAGAAAGCGTGTACCTTGTTTTGAAAGAAGATACCCTAAATGGTTTAATGGTGAAATTATTAGTGACCTGAAAAAGAAATGCAAACTTCACAGAAACTGGAGGCGCACCGGATTGATAAGATATCGGGAAAAGTTTTGCATTCTACGATCTAAAATCAAACGTAGTATAAATATTGCGTATAAGAATTACATAAATAATATCGGAAAAAACGTCAAGAGTGATCCGAAATCCTTCTGGAAATTTGTATCCGAAAAGAGGAAAGACGGTGGGTTTCTAAACTCAGTGTCATGGAACGGAAGTACTCATACTGGGCCCGATATTCCGGAAGCATTTGCGAATTACTTCAAGTCAGTCTATAGCGAACATAGTGCAGAATTTGACTCATACACCCCAGGCGGTTACTCTTCACTAGCTCAAAATGTTGAAATTTTAAGTGTAAATAAAAATGATTACCTAGCTGCAATTAAAAAACTAAAACCAAAAAAATCTGTTGGACCAGATTTTATTAACACAATTGTCCTGAAGGGATATGCAGATCCGTTAATGGTACCGCTTTTACATATCTTTAATATTTCACTTAACTCCGGTAAGTTCCCCGACCGCTGGAAAATCTCAAAAGTCACGCCCTTACACAAAAACGGCGATAAATCATGTGTATCTAATTACAGACCTGTGGCAATTCTTTCGGCACCGGCCAAATTATTTGAACTCGTAATACAAAAACGTATATACTATAAAGTAGAACCATTTCTCATAAACCAGCAGCATGGGTTTAGAGAGGGCAGGTCTACAACGACCAACTTAATGGTATTTACGGATTACGTCTCAAATATATTGGACAATAACGAACAAGTAGATGTCTCATATAATGATTTTGCGAAAGCTTTTGACAAAGTGGATCACCTCATATTACTTAATAAACTTGAAAGCTTCGGCTTCTCATACATGCTGCTTTTGTTCTTTCATAATTATTTGTCTAATAGAAAACAATACGTTGTTTACGGGCAGTTCACATCGAAACTCTACGCCACAAATTCTGGGGTCCCTCAAGGGTCTAATTTAGGACCACTATTATTTTTATTGTTTATTAATGACAGGGATGTTTATAAGATTTGTAAAATTTTTATTATTTGCGGATGACATTAAACTATACACCTGTATAACGACAAATGAAGACTCCATTCGTCTACAAATCGATATCGACGGTATAGTAGAGTGGAGTCATCAAAATAAACTTCATTTTAACAGTAGTAAGTGTTCAATTATGTGCATTACAAGGGCAAAGCGTACTTTATATTTTAACTATAAAATGTCTGGTACCTCTCTAAAACATATTTCGATAACGAAGGATTTAGGAATCACTTTTGACACGCGTTTGACTTTTCGAACTCATATCGATTCGGTGTGCAACTCTGCAATGCGAATGCTGGGTTTTGTTATATGTAATTCGAAATCTTTTACGAATACGGCAGTCATAAAAATGCTTTATTTTACTCTGGTTCGCAGCATTCTTGAGAGTGGATCGATAATATGGGGACCCGAAGATGCCCTTTACTCAAATGATGTAGAAAAGGTGCAAAAAAAGTTTATGCGATACCTCTACATGCGAGAGTTCGGATATTACCCTTTATTGTATCCCTCTGATTTTCTTGCCGGAATGCTGGGGATAGAACGTCTAGACGTTAGGAGAAATATTGCAATGGTGTTAGTGGCGCACAAGCTGCTAAATGGGCACATTTGCAATCCAGATATTCTGGAACGAATTTCTTTTTATGTCCCTGATAATTTCATCAGAGCTAGACAGCACAGATTATTTATTTTTCCAAGGGGCAGGACCAACCTACCAATGATCATGCCTTTGGGGAGAATAACTACTTTGTTAAATCACATTTCTTCTGTGATTGACATTTTCAATTTGAACCATAGAGAATTTAAGACGGCAATAAGCATACTATTTAACAAATCTGGTTAATCAGATAGTATTGATGTACTTACCCATGCAAATAAATGTATGTACTTACTTCTTGTAAACTGTAATTTATAAACTGTTATTTGTGAAATGTAAATGGCTTATACTGTTTTTCACAATAAATCAATAAATAAATAAATAAATACCAGACTATTTTGACCGGTCGGTAGCCGAGTTGACATCGCGTTTGGGTCCCACCCAGGCGTAGTGTGTTCAATTCCTCGGCTGGCTAAGTCCTCCATCACAACACAAGCAACATTTTCAGCTTTCTGTGGTGGTAGTAGGAGATTTTCAAATATTGTCAGGTTATTCGTAACCCGGAAATGTTTGTCTTTCTTTTAATAAAGAAAAAAAATAAAAAATTACTTATTTTTTATTTAAGATTTTCACGGCCAAAAGTATTTTTGTTATTTGTTTTTGGGGTGTTATGCCGTGTTGCGCTAACTCCTTCTTTAGCCAACGTTTCGGACAGCATTGTAGTGTCCATCATCAGGGCAGATGTGTTATTTGAGGTTGTGGTGAAATGTAAGCTTATGTATGAGGTTGTGATACCGTGTTGCCAGCTCCAACCCTCTGAGCTAACATTAACGTATCATTTTTTATTTATAGTGGTTTTCTTCGTTTAGCTCTGGTGTAGCCGTCAATTACCGGATACCAAGAACTATTGAGCTTAGCTCCATCGTCTCTATTAATGTTTACGGGATTTTTATGGATTTCAATGGCCTCCGTAATCAGCCGTGCTCTATAAGTTTTGGGTCTCCCCAGGACTTCAGGAACAAATCCAAAGTAATTCCCGGTGTCAATCAAATGCTCGGCAATTGCCGACTTGTCAGGGTGGCCGAGTTTACAAGCTCTGAAGTGTTCTGAGATCCTTTTGGAGAGAGTCCGCTCTGTCTGGCCTACATAGACCTTGTCACATCCGGAACAGCTGAGTTTATACACTCCATCTGTTTCCAGAGGAAACTTAGTCTTTGCAGACCTCAGTAAGTCCTGTATCTTTGTCGTTGTTCCGAAGACAGTCTTGATACTTTCCTTTCTCAATAGCCTGGCAATTCTGTCTGTCACATTGTGCACATAAGGCAGGAAGGCACAGCCTTTCGACTCTTGTTCAATTCTGTCTTCGTTTGGTGCAGATTTGGCTCTTATGATTTGCCTTGTCTGACTTGCTGGGTAACCGTTACGCTCCAGTGCATCGGTCAGCTTCGTAAATTCCGCTCCGATTTTATGTTCTTCACATATTCTGGTCGCTCGGGTCACCAATGTATGGATAAGTCCTCTCTTCTGCGCTGGGTGGTGGTGCGAATCAGCGTGTAAGTACCGATTCGTATGGGTTGGTTTCCTATATACGGTTTGCCCTAGGCTACCATCGTGTTTTCGCATCACCTCCACATCTAGAAAAGGCAGGATTTTATCTTCGTTTTCCAGTTCCATTGTGAATTTAATTTTTCTGTGGAGAGAATTAAGATGGTCCAGGAATTCGTTTAGTTTCTCCGTTCCATGAGGCCAAATGGCGAAGACATCGTCGACGTAGCGCCACCATACTTTAGGGACAGCTGAAGCTGTGTCGAGTGCCACTTCTTCAAACTTCTCCATAAAAAAGTTGGCTAGTACTGGCGACAACGGACTGCCCATCGCAACTCCCTCCAATTGCTCAAACAGTTCACTCTGAAACGCAAAGTATCCCGTTTTGAGGCAGTGTTCAAAAAGTTTGCAAATGTCTTCCTCATATATCTCCCTGAGCATTGTCATGGAGTCTTCTAGAGGCACATTTGTGAAAAGAGACACAACGTCAAAGCTGACCAGAATATCTCCTTCCTCAGTCTTAACTTTCTTGAGCTTACTAATCAGATCTGTTGAATCCTTAATCCACGATTCGGTTTTTCCAGTTTGCATCTGCAGTAATCTCGAGAGGTGTTGGGAAAGTTTGTATGTAGGAGCACCAATAGCGCTGACAATCGGTCTCATTGGGATTTCCTTTTTGTGTATTTTTGGGAGACCATACAGGACAGGAGTTCTAGAGGCTTTTACAAAAAGCTTAGACCAATCCTCTTTCCTGATGCTAGAAGCTTTGACTAGTTCCCTTGTCTTTATGTCAATCTTGTTGGTGGGGTTGTTTTTAATTTTCTTATAGGTGCCAGAATCGCACCAGAGGTCTTCCATCTTCTTTATGTAGTCTGCCGTATTAATCACGACAGAGGCATCTCCTTTGTCGGCTGGCAGAACCAAGATTTCCTCATTGGCGCGTAATTCTTTTAGGGCCGCAAACTCTCCTTTCGTGATATTGGGGCGGGGTATTTCAGCCCTTTTCAAAATATGGCAAGTCTCTTGCCGGATGTCCTCTGCTTGCACCTCTAACATTTTGTGTACTTTCATCATTGTATGTAGTGCAGTCTCTACACCACATACGATGGATTCCACAGGTATCTTTTTGGGGGCCACAGCAAAGTTCATCCCCTTTGCTAGCACAGAAGTTGCGTCTGGGCTCAACGCAAGGGTCGAAATGTTGATGACAACTTTATTTAAATCGAGTGGTTTTCGATCACCTTTTTTGTCAATGATACGTTAATGTTGGCTCAGAGGGTTAGAGCTGGCAACAAGGTATCACAACCTCATACATAAGCTCACATTTCACCACAACCTCAAATAACACATCTGCCCTGATGATGGACACTGCAATGCTGTCCGAAACGTTGGCTAAAGAAGGAGTTAGCGCAACACGGCATAACACCTCAAAAACAAATAACAAAAATAAAAAATTACTGTATCAATTACATACAGGGCCAACCCTGAGCCAAATGGCGCCTGACGCTAGCAAAAACATCAAGGGCGCAGTTATAGATGTTAGGTATTATCAGCGACTTGGCTCCTTGGCAAATCGGCGCCCTGAGCGGACTACTCCAATTGCGCCCGCATAGGGCCGGCCCTGACATCTTATACACCGTTATACAATGCTGCAAAAAGATTAAGTAGCACGGCCTCCGTGTTCGAAGGGTAAGTCTCTCGACCAGCAATCCGAAGGTTGCGGGTTCAAATCCCAGCAGGCGCAAGTAAATTTCATTTCATGAATTTGTCTTATTTCACAATGTATTCATTTAAAATAATCTATAGTATACTTGCAGCACGTTCCAGAGTGGAAGATACTCTCAGTATTGCCCTGGTGTAAGACCACCATTCAGAATTGAAACTTTGCTTGAAATGGCTTTGACCAGATCTGAATAGCCAGGTACTTCCCCTCCCCACTACCTCCAGCCTACCCCAATTGGGGATCCCATATTCTCACTGGCTCCAGTCGGTTGGGAGCAGTTGTGACTCTGGTACGGTTTCACATAAAATAAAATAAATTATTTTTATATGAAATGAAAATAAAAATGAAGTGACAATAATGTTTATAATAATTTTTTGTCCAATAAAATGTGTCTCACTGGCTTCATAAGGTTGGGAGCTGTTGGGACTCTTGTGTGGTATTCACATAAAAACATTAATGATCAATTATTTCTCATTTCGGAATGAATAATTTGTATCCTTTTGCTATCTACATAGATAGATGTAGAAAATATATTGTGGCTACAAAATTTATGTAAAAGTGAAAAAACTGGTTATTTTGCAGTAAAGAGAGGGCAGTAAGTAGGTGACCCCCTTTCTGTCATGAACCTAAAAAGCCCTCGACAGAGCATTTGTTCGATTTCGTATAAATTGATGCCAAATTTGAGTAAGGGGAAATTGCCTGGCAGCCATCTTGTATGACAAACTTTTGAAATGATTTATATATATATATATAATAAGTGGTATTATTGGTACTATTTTAATTTTAAATTCATATTGTTAATTCAATTTTAACGGCTTAACAGGGAATGGGATATGTCAATAAAAAATTTAAGAAGGTACAATCATTTTTTATACATCTTCCTTGTTCTCGAATAGCTCCATCCAGGGCCTATTAGGTCCGTGCTTTCTATACACAGAAAAAAATTAGCAGTACCTACCTATTTGAAAAGGTTGGGACTGTAAATAATCATCCCCCTGCCCTACACACCTGCATATTTTGCATAATACATAATATTAACACTCGATAAATTAAAAATCTGTCATAATTCGAATCGTTCAATTTTTTTCCTACATGCAATAAGGTTTTAACACAATAGAGTTTATTACGGCATGAACCGTGACTTGGCTTGCATTAGGAAGATTTAGGCAGGGCCGGCCCTGAGCCAAATGACGCCTGGCGCAAGTAACCTCAAGGGCGCTGTGTTAGGTTTAGCTCCTTGGTTCCTTGGCTCCTTGGCAAGTAGGCCCGGAGCGGACTGCTTCAATTGCGCCTGCACAGAACCAGCCTAGGATTTAGGTTGGGTTAGAATGGGTCGTGTTAGGTGGGGTTGGGTCAGTACGGAAATAGTAGGGAAAGTTCGTGTCGGGTCGAGTCGAGTGGGAAAGATTTAGGGATGAGTCGAGACAGGTAGGGACAGATCGGGTCGGGTCAGGTCAGTTCGGGTCGGGATGGATCGGGTCAGGTCTACATTATGGAATATGTAGTAATAAAATTTAATTACCCTCTTATTTTTATTCTTACCCCATTCTTATTTTTAAAGGAATCATATGAATGGTGTGAAAACTGCGGTACTCTTAATTTTCATGTTTAACGGGAAAAACTTATACCATAATATGGAATTAATTAAGGTTTCATTGATATTTTTCAGAGTACAACTGGATGTGAATATGTGCTGGTAACCCCGGAGATAGGGCTGTACTACCTGTCCATATCCTTCCTGAAAGGGGTCATCATGAAGGCCGCCATTGTAGAGGGGGAGAATGTGCTGCCTGTCGTAGTGGATTGCTCCAAGTTTCAGGCTATTGACTATTCTGCTTGCAAGGTAAGAAGGGAACGGAATTGTAATCGAGTTCACAAATATCTGTGCCCTGGATATTTTGAAGAGCCTATTTTAAGCACAATTTATGGAAAATGACAATAATCGCTTTTATGTTTGTAGAATTCATTCATTTTGTTGTAGACAAGGCATCAAATGTTTTTTTTTTCTTTTAGGAGGTTTTGGGAATATCTGCACCCATCTTCTCTCGTGGAGAATCACCACTGATTCAAAGAGATTTTTTATGAAAACTCATTGTTACAGAAATTGGATTAAACCGTTACTTTAACTTTCTTTCAGGGGTTGGAGGACTTAACAAAGGACTTTGAAAAAAGAAATCAAAAGCTTGTTTTCCTCAATGTTTCTACAAAGATCATCGCCGTCCTAGAACCTCTCACCACTATCAATCCAAACACTTACCATTGCCAATCCGAAACGGAGATGTTGGACGTTTTGTTCATGATGAAGGCTGACGAAGTCCTGAGAATGGAAACAGTTCCTTTGCTGTCGGATTCCTTCAGGAAGAAAGACAGCATCTGCTCTGAGAATTTCCTTTATGATCTGAATGAACACAGGGTTCACCTGGAGAAGGTCAGCATTGAACCCATCAAGGAAGAGTATCAGGAAAAGAGAGAAGTGAAACCAGAGAAAAACTTTAATAGAGAAGTTAGCGTTTTACAACCAGAGAAGAATAATTTGAGAAATAATGAAAATAATTCCACCGAAAATAATCCCGACGATAAAGATAACAATTAGAATATTAATAAAATGCACTTGTATGAATGTACAATGTACATGGATGAGTAAGGCCATTCGTACACAGAGATTCTTACAAACCACTATCGTCATACTATTTTAGTCCTAGTGTTTGTACACGATGCGACGCATCGACAATGGGTTTGACGTCAGTTGCACACTACGCGAGTTGCATTCACATCTACTACTTTTTGACAGAAATGTCATCCGAATATGATTTGAATGCTGAATTTGTTCCTTAGGTGGGAAAATATCCATGTGTATTGCTATAATTTACCGTTATTTTAGAAAGGATTTAGCGGAGAAGGTGTGGATTGAGGTTGGAAAGAAAAGTCAATTTGACATCACTCTCATGTAGTTCCTTGGCTGCGACGAGTGCCCTACAATTAGCATTTATTTCTTCGTATGGGTGAACCCAAAATCTTATTTTAGATTGTTTTTTTTATGAACAATATTATTGTCTTCGTCGCTAGAATCACTTGACATAGTATTAATTCCACGGCTGCACTTGAAAAAATTAACAAGTTCAGAATAATTTTGGGTAACGCCGTGTATGAAAACCAGCTTTAAAGAGTAGCATGTCGGTAGGCTACTTGTGGTTGCGTATTGTGCACAGTCACGTAGCTTGTAAGTATCTCCACGTACGAAGGTCCTAAATGATTTTTTTTTAATTACTTGTTATGATAAAGAATTTTATTGACAATCCATAAGAAAAGATTCAGGCTAATAGGTTGTATGTAAATATTTTCCAGTTATGGTTTGTTACTTATCACAATATTATTATTTTGATATGTAATGAAGAAATCTCAGTATATTTTTTAAAATCATAATTGCAGGCTTTACAAATTTACATAGATGTAGGGACCTATTCAATATATATTTTTTTAATATAGGTACTTAGATGTATAACGAAGGTAAGATAATAATTAATCTTAAAATTTAAAGTTAATAATTTTATCATTGTCTATTATCAACTTATTTGTTTAATAGATACATTTTAATGTGATTTTGTGTATTATTTTCCCCCAATCCAGGTTCAAACTACCTAAATTGGTATTTACAATAAGTTGTTTTTTTTGGCAAACGAATAACATGATGATATTTTAAAATCTCCTACTACTATCATAATAAGCATAAATGTTGCTTTTGTCGTGAAGAAGGACTTTGTTAGGTCTCCAGTGACCAAATGTTTTAAAAACATAAGACCAAAACAAAAACATTGATTCGAAGCCTCATCGTTTTCTGTTTTCCATCAGACATAGAAAAAAAAAACATTGGGTCGGGGCCACATCGTTTTCTGTTTTCCATCGGCCATGGAAAACAAAAATATTATGGCCCTGCCCCAAACACAAACATTTGGTTCAATATTTGTGGTAATATTGTCACTGGAGACCCACCTTTATCTAGCCGAGGAATAATTGAGCTCACAATGCGATCATAATAATAATAATGATTGGATTATTTGTATAGCGCCGTTTTCGTGAGAAAATCACCTCAACTGCGCTTAACAACTTTATTTATGCATTTAATTTATTCCTATCACTTAGACTTATAACTTATTACTTTTGGCTTATAACTATGTTTCATAGCTAGATACTTATAAATAGTGGCTTATAACTATGATTAATGTCTAGTTATTTACAACTAAGACTTTTAACTAATGACTTAACTATACATATTTTTATGACCGAGTGGGTATTTACACAATTCCGCTATAATATGACTTACGACTACGGCTTAAACTAGAGATTTACGACTAACATACATATTTACGTTTACAAATATAGATTGTTATGATTTCTGCTCGTGGTTTGGTCGGTGGTAAGGTATAAAAATTACAAAAATAGATAAATAAAAAAGGTCATTATTCTGGATACGACAAGTTGAAAAGGTGAGTGTTTAGTTTTGCTCTGAACTCAGATAAGCTGTCGATCTTTCGCAAATGTGAAGGGAGTTTGTTCCAAGCTGTTGGGCCTGCTACTGCAAAAGCTCGGTCTCCAAAATTGGTATTGGGATTGCGTATAGGTACTGAGAGTCTACCTATGGCTGTTGGCACTTAAGCCATTGAAGGTTCCGCAGATGTTGCGAAATGAGGGAATATTTGGAAACACCGGTTATCAGCCTTGCTGCAGCATTAAAAACTGACTGAAGTCTGTCAGTGTATATTTTAGGGAAACGTATATGCCTGGATTTCCGACCCTACGCTCTGCCAGCTCAGGCACTGACTGATCAGTGATCAATAATAAAAGAAGTCTTTTATAAAAAAATTCAATAAATTTTTTTTTTTTAAATAATTATATACAGGCAAATCATTTTATAGATGACCCGTAGGTATTTGTGCACCCTGAGAGCATCAAAAAAGTTTTTAGAACTAGTTTTGAGCACCCGCCCGCAGTTCCCTCTTATATGATTATTTATTTATTTAGTAAGAAACAAACAGCTTTTAAGGAGGCTCAATGTCCCCAGTGCTTTTCAACGTATATATGGATGAACTTAGTAAAACACTGAATACAACAAGAATCGGATGCCATATTGCCGGGGTATGTATGAACAATATTAGCTATGCAGACGACATGGTCATACTAGCTCCATCGATAAGAGCGATGAGAAAACTTCTGGCAATATGCGAAGCTTACGTTGATAGTCACGGGCTGATGTACAATGCTAAAAGTCATCCCTGCTGATATTTAAAGCAAATACTGGTCCCACTGTCATTCCACCCATACGTCTCGACGGGGCCAACCTGACAATTTGCAGCGAAATAAAATATTTGGGGCATGTCATCACCGATGACCTAAATGATAAAAAAGACATAGAACGTCAAAGAAGAGTACTGAGTGTGCGAGCTAACATGCTTGCCAGGAGATTCAACAAACGCAGTCCTCCGGTGAAGAAGCAACTTTTCCAAACATATTGTATGAGCTTCTACACTAGCGAGCTATGGACGACATACACACAAGGCGTCATGAACACACTCCGAGTACAGTACAACCACGCATACAGAGCCCTATTTGGCCTCCCCTGGCGATGCAGCGCCTCACAGATGTTCACCGAAGGAAGGGTGCATGGGTTCGCTGCTTTGATGCGCCACAGAATAGCCGGGACGAGGCAGCGCTACCAGAGATCGAACAACACTCTTGTCCAGGCCGTTGCCCAGTGGCAGGGAGCGCCTCTACACCGAAGATGGAGAATTTCACTCAAGCCACCATAAAGACCTAATGTGCACATCAATGTATTGATTTTTTATTTATTATTTTTATTTTTATTTATTTCTTTATTCATTTTATTTTTATGTATTAACTTAAATGTAAACTTTTATGGCAGGCAGAGCATTGCACACACCGCTCTGTCCAGCTGAAATAAACATTATTATTATTATTATTATATAAAATACAATGATATTATGGGTGACTCGCGATTCAATGCAAGCAATGATTGATTAGTATTTACTTAGGACGGGTTGTTTCGGAGAATCTGAACAATTCATCAAATTTCAACGTTCATTTTCAAGTTCTGTGAAAGATTTTTTCAAGTTCTGTTTTTATTTCAGTTTTGTCAAGCAACTAGCCTACAATGATATAAAACAGAACTTGAATAAGTCTTTCACAGAACCCGAAAATGAACGTTGAAATTTGATGAATTGTTCAAATTCTCCGAAACAACCCGTCCATAGTAGGTACTTACTTACTTAATTCAATTTGTTACAGTTTTCAAACTTAAAATGGAAAAATATTTTTTTGTAGTAACTTCTTCAAAACGAAATAAGTTAAATAAATGACAGGACGAATAAGGAAACATTTTTGCAAACGCACGAAATAATAATTTTATTACAGCCATCTTCCCAGATTGATCTCAATTGTTGGGAGTTCCGCACGGAGCTTCGAGTGCTGCACGCTTCGAGTGTGAAAGAGATGGGTAGTAAATCTGAAGGAGAAAGATGCATTGATCACCAACCGTTTGTCATTCAAAATCCTTAATTTAAAAAAAATGTGATAAGACCGAACGGTGGTTACTTATTTGCGGAAACACTTTGAAAAGTTTTGGTTAACTTCAATGGTTTGGTTTCATTTATGGTAAGTTTTTAGATTCTCACGGCCAAAAGCATTTTTGTTGTTTGTTTTTGGGGTGTTATGCCGTGTTGCGCTAACTCCTTCTTTAGCCGACGTTTCGGACAGCGTTGCAGTGTCCATCATCAGGGCAGATCCGGTAGATCCGAAGATGTGTAACACAACGTCGGCTAAAGAAGGAGTTAGCGCAACACGGCATAACACCCCAAAAACAAACAACAAAAATGGTTTCATTTATATTTATTTCTATACTCGTACGTACAGTTTTGAGGTAAATAGGAAAGAGGAAGGAATAAAATGATGATGGGGTTAATGTTACCGAAATTAGCATAGGTGAGATAAAAATATCGATTAAATAGATGAAGAATGGTAAGGCTGTCGGTTTTGACAATATTTCTGCTTAATATTTTAAAGGAGATAGCCGTATAATCCTGACATGGTTGTGCAAACTTTAAAACCAATGTTTAAAGGAGGGTTACACTCCTTTAGATTGGATTAGGGCTGTGATCATGCCGTTATACAAAGGTAAAGGGTCACGTATGGAATGTGGGATTCATAGGCCTATTATTAGCCCGCTAAGCTCATTTGGCAAGCTGTATGGTAGAATTTTGATTGAAAGGGTAAGAAAAGAAACAAATGATAACATATGTGATGTGCAAGGTGCTTATATGAGTGGTTGGGGGTGCATAGACCAGATCTTCTCATTGCGTATGCTCACGGAGAAGTTTCTGGTAGAAAACCAGAAACTTTTCTCTGGCTTTGTAGATCTACAAAAAGCACACAACCGAGTCGACATGAAAAAGCTATGGAAAGTGTTGTCCAAGTATGGAGTGAATACGAATCTGACTCAGGCAATTGTGTCTCTGTATAATGGAAGCGTTGCATGTGTTAGGGTGAACGGTGGTTTTACGGGGTGGTTTGATATCACAAAAGGTGCTAAACAAGGCTGCGAAATGTCACCGTGGTTATTCTTATATAATTATAGATAATTGTGTGCAAGAATTGAAAGAGGTGGGATTGGGCGTGAATTTGAGTAATCTGAAAGTATGTTGCCTATTGTATGCTGATGATGCAGTGCTGATTGCTAACAGTATGGAAGATCTACAGTCTCTCGTGTCTAGGATGAATGAAATATGTATTAAGAATGAGTTAATGATGAATATAAGTCAGTCTAAAGTCATGGTGTTTGAAAGAGAGAGTACGAAAACAGTATGCAATATAGTTGTGAATGAGGAATACTTGGAGCAGGTGGATGAGTTTGTGTATTTAGGAAGTATACGAAAGATGGGAAGGCTGACAGAGATATTGAAAGAAGGGCAAATGCACGTAACTTAATTGAACTCGAATCGAGAACTGAACGCAATTGGCGCTAACAAAAAAAATGACCAAAGAAGCGAAGCTAGTAGTCCATAATGGAGTGTTGGTACCTACCCTGACGTATGGAAGTGAGGCGTGGAACTGGTAGAGAAACGATGGAAGTAGACTGAATTCTGTATAAATGAGATCCCTGAGGCGTATGTGTGATAAAACCATGTTTGTTTATGTGAGAAATGTGGAGATCCGCAAAGAGTGTAAGGCTGATGTAAGCGTTGTTAGTAAGATTAAGATAAGTATGATTATATGGTTTTGGCATGTAGAGCGAATGAGCGAAGAAAGGAGTATAAGGAGAATATATGACGCAAATGCGAATGGTAGCAGAAGTCAGGGACGCCCGAGGAAGACATGGCACGATCAAGTGAATCAGATACTTGAATCGGGCCTTGAGACGATGTATGAATGTGAATGAGGCTTAAAATGTATGTCAAGACCGAGTTGTATGGCAGTCCGTCTTCTCTGCATATCCCTGCGGGGAAACGGCGTGATGGTTAGTTAGTTTTAGAAGATATGTACTATGTAAGTAATACAACAAATATTCCTAATATCAAACATGGTAGTAGAGTGTAAAATAATAAGTAACCATGTAAGTGGTTAAGATATAATGTTTTTCAGTGGTTCAATTTTTACAATTCGTTAAGGCCGATTTACACTTTGATTAGCAGTAGTAAGTGGTTCGTCTTAGGGTAAAACTGGGAGAGATGCAATGCAATTTTGGAAATACAATATTATGTATAATTTTGGTGTAACGGTGGCGTCTCTACTGGTTTTACTCTATTCACTTGCTACTAATCAAAGAATAAATCTACTTTTAAAGACAATTTCACTTTATTGTGTTTTTTTCGTTCTTAGGGGGTATTTCACTATCTCTGATTATGTTCTGACTAAGCACTAATCCGCGGATTATAATAATAATAATAATATTTATTTCAGCTGGACAGAGCGGTGTGTGCAATGCTCTGCCTGCCATAAAAGTTGACATTTAAGTTAATACATAAAAATAAAATTAATAAAGAAATAAATAAAAATAATAAATAAAAAATCAATACATTGATGTGCACATTAGGACTTTATGGTGGCTTGAGTGAAATTCTCCATCTCCGGTGTAAAGGCGCTCCCTGCCACTGGGCAACGGCTATTTTTCGTTTTCACTATATCTGAATAACGCTAACGCTCGGGTTAAAGTTCGATTTGACTAATCAGTGCTCGAACCAGACGTTAGGCGCTATTCCTCGAATCAAAGATGGCGTCAAAACATTCCGAGTTTGACAGCGGAGAAGTGAGTCGAATTTTGTTGAATGAATTTGAATGCTTGTATGATCCATCCTGAATTATTTGATTGTGTTCAAAATAAGAAACAATGTATTAATTCGACACGAATCTATCTAAAATGACCTGATAATCAACATAACATAACCAAAAAAATGCACACTTCGCGGTGTGCGGACTGTGACGCATGACAGCCGTGGCAGTAGATGGAGTAACTGCAAACATTTTGCGATGTTGCCAGACTATTTCGAGTGTTATCTATCCGGAAGCTCGGAAACAATGGTGAAACGGTCGCCGTTGAATAACGAAGTTATTCTGATCTAAAGCCAGCCAACGGATAGCTAGTCAGATATTTAGCCCGACCGCGACATAGTGAAATACCCCCTTAATGTACAGCACCCTTAACTGTGTTGTTTTGCAAAATTATCTGGTGAAAAAAAGTGCACAAAAACTTTAAAATACTGTCTGTTTGTGCGCTTAGTTCTTATTTATGTCTATAAAGTAGAGAAAAGTCAATGTCTTATAATCAAGACGTAAAAATATATTTTCGGACACTAAATTGCTAACGCTCGCTAAACCTCATGAGATATATCAAAATAATGTACTACAGAATTGTCCGCAGTGATATACGTCTATCACGGTTCCATGATAACTCAACACAGTGACAATTCAACACACTTTTAAAAAGTGATATAAAGTCATTAGAAACGATGAAAAAAAAATTCTAAACCTAACCTAACCTACTTAACCCAGTTAATAAAGTTTTTGTTTCATCACTTTCCATGACTTTATATAACTTTTTAAAGATGTGATGAATTATCATTGAGATGATTTATCCGGTCACCGTCTATCACCTAAGGATAACCCCCAGCAACGCCGGCTACACGTCAGCTGGTAAAGCATAAAATGTTTTCGATGCCTTACGAAGTATTTAAATTCATAGCTCGAAGGCTTCACCGGATCGCAGTGCGCTGAGAGTCGTCGGGCGGGAAGGTCGCACGTTGTTCCGTCGTTCGCCCATTTTTACATCAACTCGAAGTTAATCGTTCTGTTTGATAATACTAACAGAAACCCTACTAAATATGACACAAAACAATTAAATAGTGACGAATACAATGTGATTTAGCTCTAATATGCAAAGATTGTGCGTAATTTGACTTATCCACCTCCTTTACAATATGTTTGGGTGTGTTACAGACCAGTGACATCTTGTGTACGTATTGCCGGTGAACCCGCCGTAGTTACTTGACAGGTCTTATCCCGTTTTATAATTTTAAGTTTCATTATCCAACTCTAACGCGTTTTAAGTTTTAATCTCCAAACGTGCGACCTTGGTCATCCAGTGCTTGTTTATTTTTTATTTACACGATAACAAAGGAATGGTAAATAAACTCGCGAAAAGATTTATGATTCGCGCGTAGTTTACTAGCAATATTAACGTAATTCCTAAAGAATAATAATAAAAAGCTAATGGTTTGGCGTAATTTTAGTGATATTAAGTGATTTAAGTTAAAGTTTGCCATTTAAAATGGCAGTTAAAAGTAAAAAGGCCGCGATAGGACCACAGGACCAGCGGCGCGGCAGGATAGTGATAATGGCCGCCTTGATTGCGGTTTTGGCTCTGGCTTTTGACGTTCAGTTTGCCCAGGGTTCCTTCACCAAGAAGATGATGGGCATCAGTGAGAACCTGGAGAAGGCTTTGTCCCATGTCCTGGAGACTTCGGATATCAAATACACGGAGCCAAATACAAATGCGACCTATGTTTCCTCCACGGAATTTTATCCCAAGGGGATGCAACATCTCTACAATCTGACGACAATGTTTATCGACATCATACAGAAGAAACAGGCGTATCCAGAAGGTAAATACTTTTTAAATTTACATATTAATTTGTTACCATGCTGACTTTATTTAATTATTATAGCTTACATTTTACAAAGCTAAGAAAAAAACAGTACTTATCTTGTTCCACAGAAGTTTAACTTAATTTTAACAATGACAGTAGGTACAGCAATCATAATTTTTGAATATTGTGTTCTTTTCTGTAAAAGTTTTGTCGATAAATTGCTATGCATTGCGACTCCTTTGTTTATTTCCTGTTGTGTACTGATTTGAAAACTTGTTCACAATGTTTTGTGGTTGATAATAATATTATAACTTCCTCTGAGCTAACAAGAGTGCCGTGTATTGTAGCTTGATATTATGCTTGATTTGGGAATTGAACCCAGGCCTAGAGCGAATTGCACTTTCCTCGGAACAAAGGTCAATAATTGAGCATACCTTTGGATTACCGGTATACAATACGTAGGTACCTACACGTTTTTGCCCTTTTATTAGTTAATTAGCGCATCATAGACTGTGAGACATCACAGGATATTATAAATGTTGCAGAATTGATATTTGCATTTTAGATTTGATAATCACTATATCTGTCATTCACGAAAACTGGTGTATATGTATAAAATTAAAAATATTATAGTTTGGTACGCCATTACGCCAGTTAAAAAGTATTTATTTTTTGTAAATTACACACTATAGCAAAGCTACACTTATAAAATTCCATGTCAATATCATCTGTTCCTTTGTTTTAAGCCATAACGGGAATCGTATTTTTTATTTGAAATTGATTGTTATGTTATAACAAACCAGCGCAGACCCGTGATAAAACTATGTTATTACAACTAGTTGAAAATGGAAAAGGAAAAAGCGCAGACCCTTGAAAAATCACGAAATCTAACTTTAATTGTAAAAGTTAATCCTAAGAAATTTAATGAAAAGATATACAAATTTCAAAAATAGAATTTAACTAATTTTCTGTTAAAAATATTACACAATAGGTAGGTACTTTATCGCTTGTCTGAATTCTCGACACAATCAATTCCAATTTTAAAAAAATGACACTTGAATTCAAAACAAATACGAGTTCATTGAATCAGAGTTACAATCGCTTAGTTTAATTTTCTTCGTTATTTTTTCCATGGTATCCCTAATTTTGGTAAGTAAGGTGGAGGTGAAGGTAGTGGAATATGCTTTTTTGTTGTTGTGTGAATACCATACGAGAGTCCCATCCACTCCCAACCGTCTGGAGCCAGTTAGACCCAATTGGGTTATGTTATGAGACTGAAGGTATTGGAAAGTAGTAGTAGATAGACAGGAGATGGGGAAGAGTAGGACGGGGAAGTAATTTTGTGAATTTCATATGAAATGACAAAAAGTGAGGTGGCTATAACGTTTAGAATATATTTTTATGTTTAAATGTTTTTTTTTGTATTGTGGTTTTGTCGCCAATTACAAACGTTTTTTTTTCTTTAATTTGCCCTCCCCCACTGCCTCTCCCCCCTGCTGACGCCCATGATCACAGCAGTTCAAATCATCAGAATACACTCCAATATTGTCAGGTTATTCGTAACCCGGGAATGTTTGTAATTTTTATTTTTTTAAATTAGTCACTTATTGAATATAAACTCGTTAAATAGATACATAATATACATTGTTTTCCTTTAGACGTTTTTGCTAATCATTCAACTGGAGATGCATGGCTTACTGCTTCCTTTCTCACGGCCCCTGCAGTTAGTTCTTGGTTGCATCCATCGAGTAATGTTGTTTTTGCAGCGTTCGCCTCGATGTCCTCAGTGCATTATTCTCTGCATGGGAGACTGCATAACCAGTCGGGTATACCTCGCATGCAGCGGTAATTAGGACTGCAAACCGAGCGTGGCGATTCTTGACTTTTGTCTTGTGATTAATTGGGTTTACATATCCTGCGGGATTACGGGATAGAATTCAGAAATCCCGCGGGATTGCGGGATAGAAATTAGAAATCCCCCGGGATTTTTTAATTAAGGTATATTAAATTGAATTATTGCCATCATATCAAAATTATTTGGTATCAATTATCTTTGATACTGGTATATTATTTAAATGTTTCAGATGCTTTAATTAAATACTGCGAGTAGAATACATCTTGGCCTTTGAAATAATCGAGTATTTTTTAGATAAGTCTTTTTATAAGTCAAGAAAAAAATAATGTATAAGGCCTATGAAAACTACTTTAAAGTTTAAAATCTCCTACTTACGAACCCATTTTCGGTTATGATTTTATTGTATAATGTGGCAAATTAAGTTATTTATAAAATGATCAAAAAAAATTAAATATTTATGCCTGAACATCCACAAAATAAAATAAAAGGCACTTTTTGGCCATGTTTTTTTCTTGCATAAATCAAAACAGGCGGATGGTGTTAAGCGGGAATTTAAACCTTATCGCCATCTACGTAAGGGTTGTTATCGATAGCGGCTCAATTTAAAATATTACACGACGTAGTGCATCGCCTTAAGAGATAACATCTTATGTCATTGAAGAGGACTTTTCGTATAAATCTTATTTGGTACTAGTAATATTATATCAGGATATTGAAAAAGTAACAATTATTTTAAGAAGGCTTTGATGAAAAAAAAGAATGAATAACATTACTGTCACTGGCAGCTCTCCGTAGTCATTTGAGATCGATCCTCTTTGGTATTAGTAATATTATATAAATTCATTGAAAACTAAACGTAATAATGGAACGATTTTCATGAACACGTGTTCCGACTTCATGATAATATATTCGTATTTTACTAAAAAATTATCAGAATGCCTGAAAATTCGCTCGAAAGGACTGCAATCTCGCTTTTAACCGGAATTACTAATAATTTTAAGAGATTCTTAATAAATTAGCAATAGTAATTTTTTACGTGTGACTTCTGGCGCTTTCGTATCACATGACTCGCAACTAGTTAATAACGTGCAAATCAAAACATCATGTATTCGATGTAAATTTAGTATTTTTTCTATCCCGCAATCCAGCAAATCCGCGATATAAAATATTGCAGAAATCCCGCGGGTTTGGGGGATTGCTAACCCTAATTGTGATGTTTTAGTAATGAAGAAAACCGTTGTTTTTGTCTGCAATTCTGTTTTACATGGGAACCAAGCTACTCGGTTTATTCGGCCACAAGGCATACGCGGAACACAATATCACTGAGTTATGTACATTATACTATTTTTTGTTATCTGACAATATTATTAATGTTTGTAATATTACAGCGAGAGACTGGAGCGTTTAAAATGACTTTGATTTAAGGGTTGCGTATTTTAAACACCATAAAACCATGCTGAAATTAATAGCTCTTATTATATGAGGCCCCTAGAATTCACCTCTAAAAATGGCATTATTGATGTTGATGTAGCTGAAAACGATTTTTTATTTTTTTCGAAAATTCGATTTTTGTACGAAGATTTTCAGGAAATTGAAACGACCAAACTGAAATTTCCTAAAAATCTTTATACAAAAAATCAAATTTTGGAAAAAAAAAAGTTTTCATCTACGACAACATCAATAATGCCATTTTTTGTAATATTAGCACTCTAGAATACCCAAAAGTCACGAGCCGCCACTGATTGTGAGACGTCCCCAGGAAAACATGTCACCACAGTCAATTACATATTTGAGTCAAGAGTCGCATAATGGAATCTATAATGATGTTAAATAATAATATATGTAGGTATATATAGATCCTAAGTTAATTTGTACCCGCCTCAGAACAGAAATCTTCTAGTGAGGCGGGTTACTTACTTGTTTGTATATGACAATGTTATTTCAATAAACGCCCAGGTTGCCGGCAATTAAAAAAAAGTTTTTTTTTTAATATAAAGTAGTAGATTGTTATTAAGAACCTGTTATCTGTGGACTTCATTGTAATTATGAAACATTTAAATTAATAAATACTTTTAAAAATCTATCTAAAATATATATATATATATATATAAATCTATCTAAATGTGGCGGGAGGGCTGCGTGGAGTTGATTTTGATGCAAATCTACAGTTTTATTCCGAAATTGATCTTGATCTTCAAAATAAGAGGAAGGACACTGTCTACCTTTGAAAAACTATGTTCAAAGCGTGGGCAATGCCTTAATTGAATGTATTTAAATGTTGATTAGACAAGGATCGAGTGGCAGGGCAGAGTTGTGTAGATGTAAAAATGAATTGAGCTTTGTTATGTACGTGATTACAAAAATTTCATGTAATGAGGTAAAAATAAATCTATTTTAGAACCTTTTCAGATTATACCTACCAGGAGAACAATATTGCAGAAAGGTAGCAACTAACGAAGACATAGTATTACTCTGGAAGGTGTTAGGTAATGTAATACGTGGTGCACAGGTTATGCAGGTAGAATGTACGCTATCAATGTCTTTGTTCTCGTGTCCGCACCTCCGTGGTGAACCGCCCCCTGGGTGTACCCGGCGTCACCCGGTGCAGTTCAGGGTTCGGGAGCGAGGGGTTGAACCCTGACACGTCCCAACACTGCCGTGTATTCGTATATAGCCGTACTCCGCATAGCAAGAGCAATGACCGGCCGATCGATGGGCGCCCATTACTTTATAAGAGATGTTTTTAGACAAAACATTACACATCTTTATTTTTGCATGTAAATAGGCGGGCACCGGAGTCAGTGGATCTATTATTTATTGGAAGAAACAAGCGGGGAGACTTTAGGAAGTACCTAGCGGTACATGGTCACTAAAAATATCTAAACCCTTTTCAAGCCAAGTTTCAACAAGGAACTCCAGTCTCCTTTTTATTATAGTTTTAATAGTTAAAATAATTACCAAAGTTTTAATTTTCCGGGTCTCTCAAAATCGCACCAAATCTATGGACGTGACCAGTGACGTCACTATTCTCAAAAGCCTACGTTTTTTTCTTTTCAACCGGTGCTGTATTTTGTATGGGAGCCGAGACGTTCTTTATTCTTTAACATTGAAGAACACTAGGTTAAAATATTAGCATCTCGTCACTTGTGTTATTGTATTGAACCAAAGTGCAAAATACATTTTCAGAAGGAAGATTTTCAGTTAAATTTTTGGTAACTGAATATATTTATTTTTTCAATCAATTATTTATGTTCTTTATTAAAAAAATACTTTTTTGATTTTAGAATAGATTTCTTTGTAAGAAACATGCAAACTTTTTGTTGTTTTTTTTTTAATCAATTTTGCAAGTCACAAGGACCACTCGTTGTAATTATTTCCCTCGTGGGTCAGTAACGATCTGACTTAGGTACAGAAACACTGGCAAAGCCGGGTATACGATAGTCAGTACAGTAGTAAGATTTATTATTAAACGTGAATGAAACCGACACCCGAAATTACAAAAAAATAAATATAATTTTTCAGACAATTTCCTGCTTTATCCCATTCATTATTCAGCTCACTGTACTTTTTTTTTATTCTTTAGATTGAACGCAGCTAAGATCTTTCTTTGAAAAGGAGATAAACGAATGTGCGCGCTTTGTCAGTCGATAATATTCTTGTGTTTTTCTCAGTTCTAATTGAGGATGTCTCCTGCTGCGTTTTATTCGTGTGTCGTTACTCAAAAATATTCATTCTCCATTCACTCCAGTAAATGAAAAAACATAATTGATTTAGTAAAATCCACTTTTAACACTTTCAGACCTGAATTAAAACTGGCGGGGTAAACATATTTGATGCTTGGTAAAAATAGGTAGGGTTATTTGAAAGTTTTTGGTTTATTTTTTAGTTTTCAATTATGCACCACGTCGTGTAACATTTTGATTTGGTTTTTTTAAAAATTTAATTAAAAACAAATTTAATAATATAATTCGTGATAATATAATTAATTTAATAATATAATTCATAATGTTTGAAAATGGCCTTGAAAGCCGAAACAGCTGTAACAATAACAAATCACAAATAAACTTCTCAAAGCAATACACATTTTCCTAAACATAAGAAACATATATAAAATAAAACAATTGAAAACAATATATTTTGCACTTTGCCAATCAATAATAGAATATGGAATTATTGCTTGGGGAGGAGCAACAAACTCGGCTATCAATTACATAGAAACCGCACAGAAAACGATCTTAAAGGTAATACTAAAAAAACATAGACTACCTCGCTCCGACTTCTGATCTGATCTACTCGCCTTCTCTTCTTCTGACCCTCGCCTCACCCCGGACCTCCCTGCCTCTACCCGGACTCTACAACAAGGACCAGCATCAACATCGGACCAGCTACGACGGCTACAGAGACGCCCCGCTCTACCCCTCCACGCCACTGAAGAACGACGCCTTCTGCTTCCACGGATTGGGATCATCGCCCTTATTTACAGTCTTGTGTGTCATACAATCCTGTCTGATACACAGACCAAATATTCAACACCTGTGACGTACTAGATATACGCCAATTATACGTTAAAACACTACTAAACTACAAAAAAATAAATTTCAAAATACACAAAATAACACTAACATACCAGTTAGACAAGCGTACAAAGAAAACATAAAAACTCCGACAGTAAATTCAAGCTTTGGACAAAGACACTACCAATACCATGCTATAAAAGCTTTCAACAGTGTAAAACTTGAAATTAAAATGGAGGAAAATAGAAATAAATTCACACACAAAATTACAAAATGGATAATTAAAGAACAAAAAAGACAATATTACCAAAATGTCATAGCATAAAATAAAAATAAAACCTACACGTAACACACAAAACCAATATAAACACACATCACTCACAAACACACAAGATTATTTTCAAAGTATTATTTTTTAATTTTAATATAATATCTTATTATTATTTATTTAATATCTTATTATGTATTTTTAATTTTAAATGTATTATTTTCTCTTTAAATGTATTATGTAGATAATATTTTTATATTATAAAATGAAGGCCTCAGCACGGGCAAGCCACCCAGTGAGGCCTACATTACTGGAAAACTTAAAATGTAAAAAATATTGTACCAAATAAAAAAAAAAAAAAAAAAAAACCAAAAAATACTTGCAGAACTTAATAAATATATTATAAAATTTGATTTTAATTAAATTAAAAAAAAAATTAAATGGAGTTCTAAGAATTAAACACAAAAACAATAAATTTAAAAAATAAATGATTTGGGCCGCTAACAATAGCACTCCTTTTTTAGATAGCGATAAGGTTTAAATTCCCGCTCAACATCAGCCGCCTGTTGTAAGAATCGCTCATATAAGAAAAAAACATCACTAAAAAGTGTGTTTTAGTCTATTTTTCTTTTTTAAGTTAAGGCACAAATATTTAAATATTTTACGATCATTTTCGAAAGAACTTAATTGCCCACATTATACAATAAATTCATAACCATAATTGGTGTCCTAAGTAGGCGATTTTTAACTTTAAAGCAGTTTTTATAATATTCCCGATACTTCTTCTGTGCTTATTAATAGTGCATATCTTATTAGAAAATGTTTGATAAATTTACCAGAAGTAATAAAAAATCTGTATGTTCTTCGGACATACGGACACCCCGTTGTATTTAGTCTATGGACACCCCCATAACGCACTTCTAGCGAGTTATCTCTTCAGTAAGTTTTTAAATATTAATTTTCATATCTGGCCCTAATAGTCAACTATAATTAGAGATCTAGCCTCGTTCTTGAAAACAACTTTGATTGCTTAATCTTACAGCTATCGATAGATTTCGTATTATTATAGCTTGTTATCTGATAAAGTATTCTACCAGTAAATACCATATACTTACTAATGATTGTTCATTTTGTCTGAATTTCCAAAGACATGTTTATGAATCCTTGGTATCAAAACAAACAACTAACCACTTCTTAGAATATTGTGAGTTATTAATAATTTATTGTTATTTATCAATAGCTCCGTACTGACTTCGAACATTAATTCATAATTATTTCGTTCACGAGTCATAATTGTTTCGTTTGCAAATAACATAGCATTTTATTTTCACGAATCGTGTTAAAATGAGTATCTTGTGTAAATTTCATGTTTCCATGATTCTCAAAACGACAATTCAACACACCTATAAAAAGTGCTATGCTATGACCTGTACTGTACTGATATAAAATATTGTCATTAAGAATCTATTCAAATTATTCGTAATCCGACTAAAAACGATATTGCAGGCCTTTAACGAATGCATTGAAGGGTCTCCTAATAAACTTTCAGTAAAACACAAATGTGTTTAATTTAATTTATCACAATTTTGGAAAACGTGTTCACAAAAATTCTAATATTTTTGCATTTCGTCATTCTAGGGGAGGATTCCTATGAAAGGGACACTTTTCTGTCAGCCTTCACAATTCTTCTGTCAATAGTAAATTGGGAAAAGTCAACTTTGTTTTACTCTATGACATATTTGTGTCGGTGCGAATCAGAAAAATAAATAAATCTGTCCCTTTCATAAACAACTCGCTTTGAAAGGGACACTGGTATTCCTTAAAAAGGGACTTTCATCGAAATTTGTCTGTTGGATCCGTAGAATTATTTATTTATTAAACCTGTCCCTTTCATAAACACCTCGCTTTGAAAGGGACACTAGTATTCATTGAAAGGGACGTTCATCGAAATTGGTCTTTTGGATTCGTAGAATTATTTATTTATTAAACAATTAGAAAAAAATCTGTCTCTTTCATAAACACCTCGCTTTGAAAGGGACACTAGTATTCCTTGAAAGGGACGTTCATCGAAATTAGTCTGTTGGATAAGTGGAATTATTTATTTATTAAGCAAGCATTGGTTGATAGTTATATCTAAATATAATACGTTGACATATTATACTTTTTCATCACTTTTCGTGACTTTATATCACTTTTTGTAGGTGTGTTGAATTGTCATTTTGATGACATACCCGGTCACCTAGTATTTTTGTGAGAAGCATTGCACATGTCAATACATGTTTGTTAGACTTGCCCCGGGGCTGCCCATAATATATAATCTGGTGCGATATTATTACGTACTTTGTCGTGTCCTGTCACTAATAACGTGCTATGAATTAGCCGACCAATGAGAGGAGGCCTCTCAATTCCTTTCAATTGGTTAACTGGTCGAAGGACCAGAGTAAAAAATGACTAGACAAAAATACTATTCCGATAAAATTGAATACCCAAGACATTTCGTCTCAGTCTTATTTGTGGAGTAAAAATTTAAATTTGCTATTATTTTCAGAAAATGCATGCAATAGTCCCGCTTTTCGGAGAATGACCTCTCAATTAGGAATTGTTTGTAATTACGTGATAATTTAAATCTAGATACTTAACATAGCCAAATATAAAACAGGTCCCGTATACACGGTGTCCAGAAACTTGTAGTACAAGCAGGAAACTGGTGAACCTGCAACAACTGAGCCACATAGCCATCACACAGGCCTCCCTGGTCGAGGGTTAAAGTTCTCGAAAGCAAGCCGAATTTTGCGGGTTCAAATCCCGGCTTGCGCAAGTAAATTTTATTTGATTAATTTGCGTTATTTCACAATTTATTAATTAAAAATAATATACTATAGTATACTTGCAACCAGTTTCAAAGTGGAAGATACTCTCAGTATCACCCTGGTGTAAGACCACCATTCGTAATTGAAACGTTGCTTGAAATGGCCTTAGCCGTGTTTGGTGACCAGACCTGAATAGCTAGGAAATCTCTCACCTTCTTCTTCCCCATCTCCATCCCCTCCCCACTACCTCCAGCCACCCAACACACCTGACTAGGGGATGCCATTTTCCCACTGGCTCCAGACGGTTGGGAGCAGTTGAGACTCTTGTGCGGTATTCAAATTTAAAAAAAAATATTGAAACCCAAAAACATAATTTTTTGAGCATTTCGTTTTTTTTTAACCTAAAAAGTTTAAAAAACTTTTGAAGCCGGGTCTAAGCTTCGACATGTTTTAAAAGACATTAAACAGCTGATTTGACCCTTAACGACCGTTTTTTTTTTAAATTTTACCTAAAATATTCTAACGGCTAATGGCAAATTAAACGAACAAACAACCGATAAAAAATCTAGCTTCATTGCTAAGTACCCAACTGTAATATTAGTTTTTTTAAATTGCATTAGATCTTCCATTAGTGTATTATCTCCTTTTACTGTAATACTACATGGCGTCGAACGTGTTTTATTTGTGTGTACATAAAATTACTATGAAATAATTTCAAAATGTTATATTATTTAATAAGTTGTTCTTGATAAAAGTTGTCGATTATGTGAGCAAGTAACCTACTCGTTTGTTGCCTAAAATAATTATGATTGTGTTCTATCGTAGGCGTGGGTTAGTGCATAATGTGAAATTGACTGTAAAACCGTGCAACACAGACAAAAATTGTTAAAAATAACTACCCACTGCAGATTCGTTTACATAATTTTTGTTTTATGATAATTGTACAAAGTGTAATGGACGTTTCGTAAACTAACTGCTATAATGTATTCCAATTTCAGCGAAATTCGCATATATCCGCGTGTGTGTGTGTGTGCGTGATTGCCACCAAAATATGCATTGTCATCGACGGAGAGTCTATCTGCAGAGTTTGAATTCCGCCTTCCAAGATTTGCATTCATTCCATAAAACAAAAATTCAAATAGATGCATTTAAAAAGGACACGTTTGCATGTATGTGTGCACACCGATAATAATAATATATGGCTAATTTATATAGCGCCGTTTTCGTGAGAAATCACCTCAAGGGCGCCGTGTATCGAAATTTACAAAAAAAAGTTTTTTTTACACGTTTTGTGTATGATTTTGATAGATGAACGTGTTTCTTTGCAAAATTAAACTGCCATAACGATGTGATGTTTCAAAATGTCGCGAAGCGATCGCTGCTTATTTTTAGGCGGGTTTAATTTTTGATAAATCCCCCCCCCCCCCCTCAATTAGCTTGGGCCTATGTGCGAGGAACCTAATTGTTGTAAATAGTTTTTTTTTGCTGGAATTATTTTTATTTTGTACTAGCTGACGTGTACCCGGCGTTGCTCGACTTTTATCTACTTTCAATAAATATAATATTCATGTATTATATATAAATATATATAAAAGAAATTCTCTAAATGATAGTGAAAACCCTATCAAACTCCGTTGCATAGTTTAGAAGAACTAAGCGCACAAACAGGCAGACGCGGATAGTGACTTTGTTTTATACTATTTAGAAATACCATGTATTGTCACGATTACGAATTTACTAAAAGTTTATCAGGAACGGCCTGTAATCCCGTTTTTAGTTAATTATGATCTGAGATGTTACAAGTGTGTGTGTGTACAGACTATTCCCGAACGAGAGCATTCTAAAACATTCCAGAATGTTGTGGAATGCTCTCGAAAATTCTGGACCGTCCAAGAAATTTCTACAATGCGAAACTTCTGCCCTCAAATCTTCAAAAGCACGCCTTTCAAGTAAAAACGGGAAACTTCTTCATGGATGGGGGATAGAGGGCTACCACACCATATAACTCCCTTAATTGTACCGGGAGTTTCTGAGTTTAAGCGGCACGCAACTTGTACACTAAATTTTATAATATATATTGATTATTTATGAAATTATGACGAAGTATCCCTTGACAGCATTCACATGTGTTCACATCGAAACTTTTAAAATCCACCTTACGCTATTATCAGACTGTTTTCTATTGAATATCATGCTTTATCAATAAATTAGTTTATTTGACATTCCTCATTGCTCGATAAGTCATCTAAGTCAAATACTCATAAAAGTAGGCAATTTACGTACATTTTGGCGAGACTAAAATGTTGACGCAACATGCATCTACCTCTAACATATGCACCTGCATTCCCCACCCAACCTGTTACACAATTTCCTGTCCCTGTCTGACAGAATGAAGTATTTACATCAGTGACAATTTATTTGTACATAGTCTATTACGAAAACCGGTACAGTGTCACTGGAACTATTCATTTGCGGCTAGCAAGGATAAAGCGGCTGAATTACCACGCTTAAATTTTAGCAAGGATTCACGTAGTGATATAATGATCCTGTTAAAAAAGTGATAAAAAGCCAAGTCCCTGAAAAAATATTAGTCATACAGAATATATAAAAAACACGAGTTCTTTTCCTAATAAATATCATAACGTAATGCGATAATATTAGTATTTGTATGGTCACCGACGTCCTAAAACATTCCCGTTTAACTGATACTTTTGTTAGAAACTCTGTACTCTCCCTTTTAACTGTACTTTTGTTAGAAATAAATAAACAGTATTTTAAATCATAAGTTTTCTCTGTGTATATGGCTTCGATATTTTTGTGACTGGTACGATTGCTATTCCGCAGAGTTGTTCTGGGCTGCAGCCTGTAGGGTGAAGATTGCTTTGATGGTAGCCAACCTCTGATAAAAGAGGGCACTGACGGAAGCAGAACACAATATTTAATTTATTATTTCACATTATAATTCAAAATTTATCTTTCTCGTCAAGAGTGTACTGACAGATATACATATACCCAACCCAACGCAAGTCACCGATTCGAACTACTCGTTGAACGAAATTCTCACCTGTTTGAAGAAAACGTTCATAAATAATACAATTACCATTATTACATTACTAGTGTTGATTGATGACTTGGTGACTGTTCGAGTTCGCCCATCGGCATAACAGTTCATCATCGCCGTCACACTGCATATAGTACACAACACACGTACACAACTACATGGTACACATATCTAACTACAGTAGGTACACATTCTCACCTCGGCAGGTGTGCGTTACCGTCAGTGACATCACTCGTCTAAGATGATAATAATATCCCACGTAATGATGCAGGTAGACTGAAGACACTTGTGTGTCTACCCGGCAACACCTGTTGTGGTGATGTTTGTTTCAGATATGCAGGCGAATCGATGCCCTACTTTAATTACTGAGAATATAACGTAAGAGGTGATTGACCTTATTGTGTGTTGTTTTAAACAGCGATCGGCAAATTTCCGAAACGGGAAATTTGTGGGAATGCGGTCTCCTACAATGAAATTTCATCGTATTAATTAGAGCAGCGGTCGGGGAACTTTTTTTAACCATTACCCCAAAATATTTTTGCGTAAGTCGATATTACCCCTTCCCCCCATTTTGAAAAGAATACAATCAATGTATATTTAAATAAACATTATTTATTGAATTAATTTACACGGAAAATAAAAAAAAGTTACATGAAAATAGTAAATATGTAATAGACAAACAAAAAAATAAAATTCTCAAATTGGATCAAACAATACTTCAGATTTTCAGGTTTCCCTTTCACTTTTTGGAGAAATGATGTTGCTTCATGTTTTCATACAATTACTTCAAAATTGGGACTTTTTGATGTAAGAGCAATTTGAATACAGTCTTCGGGGTTTAATCGATTTCTGTTCTTCTTTTTTATGTTCATTAGTGTGGAAAAGCCTTGTTCACAAAGGTTGTTGCTAATGGCAGCAACTTTTTTACCGCCTCCTCGTGTGCAATTTTGAAAGCCTTCGTAGCTTTTGACATCCAAAAAGACGACAGATTGGCTTTGCTCTCAAATTGAATATATGCTTAAGTATTAGATCGAAGTTAAAGTACTGTTTCTGGAAAACCCGAAGGTTTTTCTGGTATGTTGTAATTTCACATTTAAAAGGATCCATTTGAAAGTATGTATATCAAGATCTGGAAAGTAGTCAGAGAACCGCTCTCTGAGTTTGGTAAGATGTTTTATAACTGTATCCTTGATGTCATCAAAAGTAATATTTTCACAGTCTTTCAAAATAGCAAACTATTAAAATTTCCTTATTACCCAAAAAAAAAACATTTTTACCTCATTTGGGGTAATTTACCCCGGTTCCCCGACCGCTGAATTCAATGCAGGGAAGGAACTATTTCAAAGAATGCCTGACATCATTAAATTAAGTTCATTTGCTTTATTATTTTTTTTAAATTCTTTTTAAAATAATTAATAAGTAAAGTAATTTGTTTATTTGCCCATTTATATTTATATTTATTGTATCTCATTAAGGCGATGCCATACGTAGTAATGCAAAATCATGTGTTTTTGGTTTGAAAATTTGGGTTTTTTAGATAAGTCTTTTTATAAGCCCAGAAAAAAAAAGTATAATGCCTATGAAAACTGCTTTAAAGTTCAAAATCTCCTACTTACGAACCAATTTTCGGTTATGATTTTATTGTATAATGTGGAAAATTATGTTATTTATAAAATGATCGAAAAAAAATTAATACATTTATGCCTGAACATCCACAAAATAAAATAAAAGGCACTTTTTGGCCATGTTTTTTTCTTGCATAAATCAAAACAGGCGGATGGTGTTAAGCGGGAATTTAAACCATATCGCCATCTATGTAAGGGTTGTTAATGATAGCGGCTCAATTTAAAATATTACACGACGTAGTGCATCGCCTTAAAATCAACAGTTTGCAATACAGTTGGTTTATTCTTTTGAAATCTACTTAACTAGAAAACCAGTTAAAATATTACCTATTTTACAAATACATTCCATTTAACAAATTAATATATTAACAAATGAACATGTATTACATTTATATAATTATATACAAATTTCGACTACCATAATACGGACATGTGTCTGGTGTGGTAATCGAAAGGCATATAAAAAACTGTGTACAAATATATTTTACAAATAAAGGAAAGAACAAAAAAAAAATCTTTAGTGTAATTTAATCATATTTCACCGATAAGGAGCTTTATTCTAAGCCCACTAAATCAACATTGCCCGCGTACCTACAGCTAGGATGCGAGCTATTGAAGTACGCAAAGCCGCGGCGTACGTAACTGCGCGCCGCTAGCGTTCCGCACCGACCGGTATACGAGCGCCAATATAAATATATATATATATATATATATTTTTTTTTTTTATTTGGAAAACCAACAGTTATAATTATTACAAGGTATGGTGTAGTAAGTGTTAATTATTTAACCAATAATAGGTTTTCACTTAGTTATTTTAATTATTTAGTAAATATATTATATAATATTTATGTAAGAAAAAAAGTTACATTAGCGTATAGGGATGGGATGGCGGAAGGCAGGGGTATGGGATGGATTTAGTCTGTGTAATGTGTAGCATGTACGTATGTGTATTAATAAAAAAATAATAATGATAATATAACTATTTATTGATTTTAGGTTTGAAATTGTGGGGTGCTGAGTTAAATAAGTCTATGGAACGGAGCGCTCTTGGTATCACGTTTTTTTACTGCACCCGGTTTATATTGAGTCCGTACCGTCCCGTTGGGGAGCGGGCTTAGTACGAATATAGGAATAATCGGAGAAAGGATTTTCAGGAGAATGTATTGTTATTTTTGTGATATGTTACCTCTAGAGCGACAAACCGACGAGAATGTCTCACGAAGACATTGAACGAATCTAATGCTTGATTCTGGACATTTCTGGATATTTTTTATGATACGGTGTATCATGTGGATGGAGGTTATAGTTAATTTTTTCATTACTTTACGACATTATTGGCTTAGTGTTAGTAAAGACCAAAACAAAGTGATGCAAAAGATATTTTTATAAAATTAATTAGGTATATACTTTTGATGCAGTGGAGAAACTGAACAATTTGCAGATGAAAGAAAAAGTATAAAATTGATTTTTTTTTGAAATCTAACAGTTATAATATTTTATAACGTAAAGTGAAACATATATAATTATTAAACCAGTAAAAGGTTTTCACTGATGATATGATAATGTGGTTTGCTGGGAATCCCAATTTCAAGTCAACTGATGATGATATCTAACGATATCTTCTCAACAAACAAAACTTTCTTTCAGAAAAACAAAATTTTATATCAGCCATTTTCAGGAAATTTCCATGATGCGTGACTTTCAGAATTCACCATCTTGAACGTTCCATACAAATAGGTCTAAAGCTAAGATTAAGTATTGTTTTACGACATTTTCTAAGTACATTTAGATAAAGAGCATAAAAGTGTTTAATAGCTTACGGTTTATCGTATTTTATACCGATTTATCTTTTTATTACATTTGCAGAGACACGATATTGCGTCGAGTGATTCATAGAAAAAATTCTATAATTGTTTATTATGAGAAAATAAGGCCATGCTTAAGTTTGTGACATCATGATTAATTATTGAAATCTATACAAAATTATCCCTTTGCCAGCGGCAGTCGACAAATTTAATGTGGTCCGAAGAAAAGAATTCGAGCTAAACTTTACGAACGAGCTTAAGATAGGGAAGGTTTCGATAATTTGGACATGTAGATCAGATAGATGCAGAAATGAGTGTTCAGAGAAATTAAGACGCATATGGAAGAAGTCGAGAATGCCCCAGGAAGACACGACGTTGCCAAGTAATGTCTGAGTCTGAATACCAAAATACAATATTTATGAATGTAATGAGGAGTGTGTACCAGAACAGATTGTGTTATATTATATCTACTCTTATATTATAAGATAAGCCTTAACACTTAATTCTACAAGACAAGTCATTTTGTTAACGGGTAAGTAACGGGATTCCGAACTCACACTGAGGCCCGGAGAAAAATAATTTCCCTCAGGACCTATGTCATCTTTGGCGATGCTGTGTGGGGAGGATTATTTTTGAGGAAAGAGGGGAGTGAACGCGGGCCAGATACCCACGTTGTAGGAAGAAGGAGCACAGAAGACGGAAAATCATTCCACAAATTATTTCATTAAATTAACACTAGCTGACGTTTACCCGGCGTTGCTGGACTTCTCTACTTCCTTTAAATATAATATGCTTGTATAATATATTTATAAAAGAAATTCTCTTAATTATAGTGAAAACCTCATCAAAATCCGTTGCGTAGTTTAAAAGAACTAAACACACAGACGCGGATAGCGACATTATTTTACACTATTGAGACATAATCATAACACACGACTTCCTCAGTTGTTCTTTGTTCATTCATCCAAAACCAACTATTTTATTAATGCCCCAGTACAAAGGCCACATAGGCTTGGAAATAAATTCAGTTCCGTCGATATTTTCATTTATTCCACACTAAAATTATATCAGAAATTACTAACATTTTGTTTCGCTAACATTATTACACTTTATAATATGGAACTTACTTTTTATGAAAATATTTAACTTATAATTTACTTTTTCTTCTATGTTGATTACTCCAGGCAGGTATTAATACCAGTTTTAATGCAGTGCGTAATGTTATTAATTTATATTTATTTTACGAAAGGGCCCGACGGGCGTAAATGAATAAATAGTATCTTCGGACCTCGTTATCGTTCCTTTTTTCCATATCGTTGCACGTTGCACTCAGATTTTAGCTAGATCGCTTTACACAATAATGCTAGTTTCACACAAGCGCTTTACCCTCATGGCGTGGCCTATTTCAGAGAATGATATTTTATTTATTTATTTTTATTTAAATACATAAAACAGGCATGGTGCCCAAAAATTTACATACATGGATGTTTAAATACATAATAATAACAAAAATGTTAAAAAATGAATAAGCTAAATATGCAGAAGTAAATAACAAATAAGAATGGGTAAAAGGTAAATACAAATATGTTCATAAACGATTTGTTATTGTCACACCTGTACCGGTGAGACACTGATTAGGTAGGTACATTGTTGCTTCTCTTTAAATAATGGGCTTCATCACAATATCAGCTTAATATGATTAAAGGTAATACCTTTTTTTTGAAGTGTTTAAATTGGTCATTAAAAATGTCTATTTCATTATTAGAGCCATAATGTTATAATTTCTTAATGTTCGCGGTACAGGGAAAAAATATCCTGTATTTGTGTGGTAGGCTTTAATATAGAAAATGTCTTTCATCCTCCTTGTTGATTTTCTTGATGGTATATGATAGAGTCACTTAGCTAAATGATGATATGATGTAAAATTGTACTGGATATAAAATTGTACTGTAACTGGAATGAATGTTCTGTTGTACAATAAAAAAAATGATGAAATAGTCTAGTTATGATAGTATAGCGCTCGTGTGAAACTACCTTAATTCTTGGTGCACGATTCTATCCTCGCTTACGTTCCTGTAATCATCTCAGATGGTAGTCTGCTTCGATGGACCAAATAATAACATATGCATCTATTATTATTTATTAAGTCATCTCATTTTCTGGGTGGCATTGCTCGCTATCTCCATATTATTGTCAATCGTCGCATAATGGGTTTTACGGAAATTGACTTATTATAATTAAATATATTTTTTAGCAACAGTAGAACACTGTTTATGAATCCGTATAAATTGTCGCCGAAAATGTCTAGCCACACATGCTACAGATAATCTTTTATTTGCTACCATTCGTTTCTTCTTATAGTTTGTATATTTAGGAACCAAACCAAACCAAAGACGCGTTCTGTTTCACCTGGCTTGTAAAAGCCAGGTGTTTGGAGCGAACCAATTTTTGTAATTAATTTCTGTCGATTTAATCGTTTATGTGATTTATGGTGTACTCAGTACTAGTGCAGACACGTAAAATCACGGGATATTATATTTGTAGGATGTTTGCTAAATAGCGCAGATCCTTGAAAATCTCAAAATCTGACTTGTCATGATCAACCAAAAATTTAAACAAAAGAAACTCACTATTTTGAAAATGATAATTAAAATAAATTTCTGTTTAAATATTATGTTAATACGTAGTACTTTATCGCTTGTCTTAATTCTACATACAATCAGTTCCAATTTTGAAAACACTTAAATTCGATGGTAAACTAAATTACACAGAGAAACAGACAGACCCATGACCGAAATTATTATTTGCCACCACAGGGCTCATCGTTTTGTATTATCTTGTTTTTCACACAATACACATTGTACCACGTACAGCTTCTATGGACCAGAATCTATAACCGATCTGGACCGCGCGGAGTTAGTTTCCGCCGATGTTTATTTATGTATGATGCCATTGTGCAAGGTATTTATTCTCCAGCTTGCTTCTTGCTTGCAGACCGCTTCCATTGCAAAACGTTACGCACGTCAAAGCCAACAGTCATTACCGTGTAGTCCGCAGAAACACAATGTGCTCCAGATCTGTGGTACCGGCCTATCTTGTAGACCAGTGTTTCCCAAAAAGCTGTTTTGTTTTGTACCATACCATGCTTTAAAAAATTCCATTACCCTTCACAGAAAAAAAAATTCTTCGCACTACTGTTAATAATAATTAACAAATAGTAATTTACATATTGCCCCCAAAACACTCAACTTACGCCTCACGTTGAGAAACACTATTGTAGGCTTTCCCAAACCCCTTCTTTCCTTCTGCGCCCCTCCAGATTTTTTTTTGCTTTTTTAGTCCTTTTCTTCAGATTCAACCATTTTGATAATCACTGCTTTATAGCTTTTAGCCAACATAACCCAGAACCTTGCAATAATAATATTACTGTTCGATAATGAGAAACGTTTTGAAATTCCAGCCATTCGCTCGCAGTTTCCTGGTCGTTTGTTACTGTACCAAATCTGTATCGGTCTAATTATGCTACCTATTATACTGTGTACTTGTGGTATTCGTACTTCATACTTAATGTATCTGGTTGAATTGAATTGTTTGCCTGTGTGCTTGCGACCTTTGTGTGTATGTACACATCTCTATGTACATTTGTGCTTATAAACTGGAACGACGTGATTTCAACTAGTATTTTCCGGGTTTTCTGGGGTTAGTCAAGGACATTAAGTCACCACGTTCGATGCTTCGTTACTTTCTTTTAGTATTATTTACTAAGAATGATGTGTATATTATAACGGTTTTTTTAAATAAACTATTCCCGAGACAACAGTCGCATTTATCACTCACACGAGACACGGTAAACGCGTGCCCAGCGAAACTCGAACACGGTTGACATTAATTTGACACGTTCGGTTCGAGCGAGTCGTAAAAACGACCAAGGAGATATCCTTCTGAACGTAAGTTCTGTCCCTAAAAAGACCCTTCACGAGGTTTCCCATAAATAAAACAACTCAGTTTGGAACCTTATAGAGCCTACTTGAACTTTATCCTTCCAGAACCTTCTAGAGCATTCGAGAACCTTCATGAACTTTCTGGCGGAATTCTGAAATAATCTGAAGCATTCGCGGCTTTTCCATAGCAAATCATATTTTCGTCACCGACTCCCACCCACCTTCAGCCACCCCACCAAACTCTCGTACTTTCGATGTGACACCAAGGGCTATCTACCACCGGTGGGTGGAAGTGGCTGGTTGTGAAGAAAATTAGGCGGATAGGGAAACAGATTAGATAAATGGTATTGCTTTTTAAACTTTGAACTGGCTATAAAATAATTCAACCAACAATTCCTAACAGCAGTAAAATATATATTTATCAGGCTAATAAAAGTTCAAAGCCTGGGCGAAGCCGGGTAGTAAAACTAGTAATAGGTATATTATCAAGTGTAATTATTTGATTATGCTTGCATACTGTGACATGTAATTATTGTGTATGGTCTATGGTAGACGAGCGATAAAGTAAGTACCTCCCCATAATAATATTTTAACTGAAAATTATTTTATTTGTTATTTACAAAATTGGTACTGTTTCGTCGCGAATTCAGATTATCCCGTAGATTTTCATGGATCTGGGCTAGCGAAGATACTTTTCTCGGTTGTGAGTCTGTATGTGCTTGAAACCCTGGTTCAATGAACTAGTATTTCTTTTGAATTTAAGTGTAATTTCCAAAATGTGTCAAGAATTCAGACGAGTGATAAAGTACCATATTATATTTGTTTAACATAAAATTCTTTTGATTCTCTATTTGAAATGTGCTTTTTATTTACCTTGATAAGTAAAGTCATATTTTATGATTTTTGTAAACAACCCAAGACAGCGTAGACGTTTTTTTTAGCTAATATTCAATTATCAATCCTACGAGGGATATTATGGTTTAAAATCGTATGCCAAAATCTATTGTCGAATTCCTTCTATACAAAAAGTTGGATCACACACATACAGCACAAGACTTTAATCAAATCTCAATTAATTAAGTAAAAATGAAGGTATGTCCGTCCATTCCAAAAATTACTAATAAGTACAGCCAATGAACATTCACTTACCTTGTATCTTCTAGTTTTAATAAGATGCCAATGTATAAAAAAACTAATCAAATTGCTTCACTAGATTCCAAAATAGCTGAAAAATGGTTAATAGATCGAGATTTTTTAATATTGATATTATTTATGAATACAGTAGTATCCATTAATTGCATGCATCATATTGTATAAATAAGCCTATGAGTGTGTTAAGTATGTTGTGTGCCCTTGAGTATATGTATGTGTATGCCTATGAGTATGTTGACTGTGTTATATCTATCTATGTATTGTAATAATAATAATAATAATTGGATAATTTGTAGAGCGCCGTTTTTGTGAAAAATCACCTCAAGCGCGCTGTACAATTTTTTGTATTGAATTGAAACTTGAAATGTTATTCTTCTGTATGTATTTTCTATATTGTAGCTTCTTGTTATATGTGCGCTTTAGTGTTATAATTAATATTGTGAAATTTAGGTGCTGACAAACTGCTTTGGTAGTTTAGCGGGTGAATTAAAAAAAACATTTATAAGTGTTACGCTTCATTCTAATTTATGGTATATCGGCATGGGGTGGATCCGCAGACAATATATATTAAGTTACTTGACCCAGCTCATAGATCACTTATTAGAACTATGTTAAAAAAATCATATCTTCATCCCACTGAAAATCTTTTAATTAAAAATAAAATACCTGATATCAGAAAGCTATTCATTAAAAAAAAAATCCACATAAATTGCATAAAATCGTCTCCTTCCCACATATCTCACTCCCATAAAGTTTAACAATCATTTACAAGTGCCAAAAATTAAATCCACTCTTGCTAAAAACATGAATCTTCCCTCGCTCCTTCCATATTCAACATATTCTTAAAATAAACACAACATGTAACTCAAACCAACAGACAATATACACATAAAAACTTTAATACATGGTTAATGAACAAAAATAGGAATTGCATTAACAAGTTACTTGCAAACCGTCCGTGTTAATAAACATCATTTTTGAGTAATAATATTTTACATCTACATTATTTTTTGTATTTTTATTGAGCCTGATTTGTCTACAAAATATATGTAATTATACTGCTACCCGGCTCAGAACAGATATTGTCTAGTTAGTCGGGTAGCTCACATGATTTTGTTAATAATCTTAATTAAAAATTAATAATAAAAAAATAAAAGCTTTTTACTTATTTTTACTACACTTTTTCTGATTACTTCCATAATGTATTCCTTCCGCTTTGAATATTCATTCTTCCTTTCAAGTTTGCCATCGTAAAACTGGTCTCACCGATGTATGCCATATATTCCCATAAAAACAATCCAACCCTCTTAGAATGATCTTTGTTTTGATCCCGCTGCATCTCTTCCGTCGCATTCCGCCTCTCACTGCCATTTCTCACTTTTCACATTGCATCACTTCCTAGTCATCAACTTCATCTTATCTCTTGCGGGACCATTTGCGCCGCTACCGAAATAGAGGCTGGACGCTGGACCGTTGCATCCAACCAACCAAGATAATATTATAAGATATATCAAATTTTAGAAGTACTGGATTCATATCGTTAGTCGGGCTGCAGTATTGATCAGACAGCTTGTTTTTTGCTGATAAATTATGCTATGGAGCTTTCCTTTGGATTTTGCTTAGGTAGAAGAGCTTCCTTTGTTTTTTATTGTGAGGGCCTAAGGAAAGTAATGGCCCATGACATATTTGAGGATGCTGTGTAGGAGGGTCTTTTTAAGGAATGGAGAGGAAGTTCTAGGAAGGAAACAGGTATGAGGGATGGGTAGGAATCTGGGGGTTAGTGTGTCTAAGAGTGACGGACTTATGAATCCATCCATCCTCAGCGGTGCAAGGCGGTGGGTCGATGATTTCTGTTGGAGAGTCAAAGAGTGTCTGGAGCCAGTGGGACTACGTCATCACCAAATGGAACATGTTGCGAGGCTGAATGGAGTGACGTGAAGAGGAAGGTTAGGAAGAATTCGGAATGCTGGGCTTTCACCAGTATCTATAAAATATCTGGTGTATTTTTATATTTTATATCACGTGAATACCTACAAGAGTCCCAACTAGTATAATATTATTGCTTCTCCAATTGGTTTATGTTGTGAATCTGAAGTTAGAGGAGAGAGGAAGGAGATTAGAAGAATAGGGAAGTGGGGAAGTACCTGTCTATTGAGATCAGGTCATCAAACACGGCTAAAGTCATTTCAAGCAACTTTGTAATTCTGAATGGTGGTCTTTCACAAGGGGGATACTGAAAATAAGGAGGAGGGATAGTAAGGAGAATGAGCATTACTGATGTATTAAAAATATCGTCATATTATTGGTAATCCCGTTAAAAACGGGACTGCAGGCCGCTTCCTTTTAAACTTTCAGTAAATTCGTAATAATATCGGAACACGTGATCATGCACCTGCGTTTGTCCTAATAATGTATATAATGACTAAATGCGAAAATGTTAGGACTTTTATGAACACGTGTTCCGACATCGTGACTAAACATTGGTATTTTACTAAAAGTTTATCAGGATATATATAGATTCATTCGCTAATGGCCTGCAATCCCGTTTTTAACCTGATTACGAATAATTTGAAAAGATTTTTAATAAATTAGCAATATTTTTTACCAGTAAGTTTTCTTAGTGTTCCGCTCTGGGGTGGTATATACATTTTTTTTAAATTTCAAAGTAATACATAACTTCTGAAATTTACGACAGTTTTACGTCGTGTTATAATGCGTTTTTTAGGCATATATATTCTAAATTGATTCAAATGCGTCACAAAGTTGAACGAATTCATTCCAACTGTTTCGTCCATGTCAAATTTGGAGGTGTCCAAATTTGAGTTGATTGATTACTTGCTTACCATTAATGGACGTTGAAGGCCGTTATAGATATCGAGATCCGTTCTTTGAACTCGTGAACAATTCGCCTTCACCTGGCATTCCGTTTTCCAATATTTCATTGTTTTCAGAAAGTAATCTTGTATTTAGCGTGTTATGTTTCAAAGTTCACCTCCTGAATTATATGATTTCTTCGGACTTCTAACGGCGACCTGCGAACCTACTCCGTACGCACGCACATTTCAAATGATGTATCGTTGTTTGTCCCCTATAGACTGAAAACTACTTTAGCTCTCCTAAAATTAATCTAATAACGCCGCAAGGGTAAAAAACGAGAACAAGAGGATTTACAATATTAAATAATATACTTGATATATATTTGTATAACATACATGATTACATTTCCGGTTGTCGAAATTTTGGGACTGGAAGTTTGATTAGGATGAAATTTTGACAATAAATTTTAAAACTAGTTTTATTAACCCTAGTTAGCTAACGTTCGTCAAAATGACGAGCATCGAATTCAAATCTATCTGTCTTTTGAATACCTCTACCAATGGTACAGCCGTCGCGTGTCAACTTAGTGGCATCAAGACTCGTGCCCGTGGTGGTTGTATTTAGTCAGTAAGTTCTTTTGTTTTTGAGAACCTACTGACTACTCGTCATTTTGTCGAATGTTTAATACAGTGGTTTTGATAGTTATATTTTTTTGATTTTGTCCTACTTTCGCCAAAAATGTAAGTTATTCGATTGTCATCCTTGATTTTTAACTTTTATCTTCACGATGTCGTAGAAAAAAGGCAATTTCTCCAATTACAGTTCTGTATTTAGTACTTAATGGTGAAATTAATTTGAACGGTAAAATTTGTATCAAATACTGTAGTGCCATTTTAAACTATCTTATTTAATTTATAACGTCATCATTTCTATATATTACTATATAAAATCAAAATAATAAAAATGCTATTAAAAAATAGGACTTCAAAAAATGTTCGTCAAAAAGTCGAATGGTTAGCTTATTGAGGTAAAATAAAAACGTTAACTACTATCTTGTGTTAAGTAAATATCTTATTTTATCAGTCATTCGTACATGTAACCTATAATAACTAATGAGTTGTGTCTGTAAGTTAACCGTCAACAGGTGTCCCCAGTTGCCAGTATCCGTAACTGCGAGGGGATTCGGTAGGGCCAGGCTGGATTCCAGACTAACGGATGCTGTAGCAATACCCGGTGTGGCCTTTAGACTGTTGTAGTTAGCCCGGGATAAATAAACCATGTACGGTGTCTGTTCTTGTGATCCATGTGCTGGGATTGCTTGGATATTTATTATGTTGAGGCGTCAGAAAAGCCCCTCGGGGAATGTCGGACATGTTCAGCACGTACTTGTTGAGATGGTTCGAGGAGTATCTGTGAGCTTGTTCTTGGTGTTCATCGGTTCTATTTCATGGAATGTTATCTTGCATACAGATTTATATTTTATTTCCTCTCTGACTTTAAAAGTGTTAGACGAGTTAAGATACTAATATTGCATTTCAGTTGCAACTTGTAGAGTATGTTAGAAAAATACACTCCATTTACACCACCAAGTTGATATTATTTGGATGAACAATATACTTTCAATTTATTGAAATAACTTTGAAGGTTAATTAATTATTATACACATCAATGTTATATTCAATCATTCAAGAAGAAGATAATATTTATAAATCTTAACCAGTACGATAACAATTAAAAATATTGGTAAATTAATCAGGTTTCAATATCTTAGTGATTACAGCGTTGTCCTGGCAAGGCAGAGGTCCTGAGTTCGATCCCCTGTTGCGACCGTTACCGTTTTATTTCCTCTTTCTTATTCTGTTTCATGTTTAGATTTATTAATATTATTTTCTTAAATTATTAAAATACAAGTATTCGCTCAGTTATGATTGACGAAAGCGTCCTTGCGCTCTCCCAGATTATCACTCCCCAACCAGTGGGAATGTTGCTATACAAGAGTGAAAGTAGTTTTGCTATTCGTCCTTACTTCTTCCCTCTTCAAAATCCACACCTTAATCCGCCTCACAGCGTCGCCAAACTCGGTATTATATTATTATTTTTCACCTTGCTTTCCTCTGTACATACATGATAGTGATTTTAAGATTTAATTTAAAAAAAATATATTGATTTAAATTATTGTTTTGTCTTACAAAATACACAGTAATCATCCACTATATCTTAATATCTTTTACCTACAAGCTTTCACTGTTTCATAGCACAAGGTTTCTACTGCTAATACTTACTGCATTCTTACCTGTAAATTATTGTATTATTTTACATGGCTACCATTTAATAATTACCTGGAACACGGTATGCCGTCACCTGTGACTAAGCATTAGGTGTTCATTTCGCCATCGATTCGCCTTCGAGATCAAATGATTCCGTTTTAAAGGATTTTACTCAATGGATTTTACTTGTACGAATAATATGTATCTGGTGAATCGACTGCAGAGTTGCTTTGAACTGTACACGTCATTGGCCTGACTGCTGCTATCGACACATTTCCGGATGCTATAAATATCTGTATCATTAGGCAATGCATAATATGTTGAACAACATTTAATGATACATTTTTCCAACCATCTGGAGCCAGTGAGACTATGGCATCCCTAATTTGGATATTTTGTCAGGCTGAAGATAGCGGGGAGGGGTAGGAGATGGGACAAAGGAAGGTGGGGGGGAGTAAGCTTTTAAACCTGGCTATTCAGATCTAGTCACCAAAGACGGCTAAAGCCATTTTAAGCAACGTTTCAATTCTGAATGGCGGTCTTACACCAGGGCGATACTGAGAGTATCTTCCTCTCTGAAACGTGCAACAAGTATACTGTATATTATTTTTAATTAATAACTTGTGAAATAACACAAATTCGTCAAATAATATTTACTTGCACACGTCGGGATTTGAACCCGCAACCTTCGGATTGCTACTCGAAAGCATCACCCCTCGACCACGAAGGCTGAGGCATTATCGAAAAAATTTAGAACATCTTTCGAATTAACTTAATAATTAAGATATATAGTTATGTACATTCATGTTTAAAAAAATACAGTTAAAATTGGTTTAAGGTGATTAAAATGATATTGATAATTACCTTCGAATACAAATCATAATTTATTTTTATCAAATAGTAGATCCTACGAAAAGTGCCAAGACTCGTGGCTTCCTTTTGGGCTTTTGGTGGGTTATTTTATAAAGTTGTTGTTCTTTATAAAATACGATATTTTGTGTGCACGATGAGTTTAGTTTTGGGGTAATTGAACATTTTCATGATACAAAATATTAGTTTTAGTACCGTCCTAAACTATTATTTCGTCTCTCATGGCAACTATCTGTATGACATCGCAGGTAAGAAATAACGGTCGAGTAAAGCAGAGATTTTTTTACGGTTCCCGATATAATTTCCATGTGGGGATCGGTATTAAAAAAAACATCGTGTAAAACGTCCATAAGATACCAACAGGGTTTTCTAATTTTTTGATGTGATACCAGCCCGAAATCATTGGAATTACGGCATTCCCTGTGTTGGATATTAAAGAAAGCGGGGAGTTCGAGAATTGCCCAGCTTAACTTAAACTTAACCTAGCTAAAGTCATTTCCAGCAATGTTTTGATCCTGAATGTCCATGGTAATACTGAGATTATATTTCATTTCGCTGCAAAAAGGGCTAGTTACATTCATCTGCACTTGCCTTGATAATATACAATGACGAAATGCGAAAATATTAGAATTTTTATGAACACGTGTTCCTACATCGTGATCGGAAACCTATCAATTCATTCGTTAAGGGCCTGCACTCCCGTTTTTAATAAGGATTAAGGAATAATTTGAACAGATTCTTAATAAATTAGCAATATTCAGTATTAGTCATTTTTGTCCGTACAATGTTTAAAAAATGTAAGCTAGATTACATATTATTTGTCGATTTATATCCTTATCTGCTAGCTTATCAAGTATTGATTATATTTTTCTTATGATTATGGTTTGGTTTTCTATAAATATTACACACGAATATTAATAAATCAAACAAGTACACGACACTGTTTTGCCCACTGCATCATGCCGTGCCCTTGAATTTAGATTAGCGACGTGCATAATCGAGATAATGAAATTATATATACACTTTAAAATTTTATTTTAATGTATGAGAATAAATCAATTTATATACAACAATATGTAATCAAAATGATCGACACGTTTCGAAACCAATGGTTTCTTCGTCAGGATAAACGTATAGTTTTGCGATTATTCAAGTAGAGATTTTTTTATTTATAAAACATAATGATGGTTAAAGAATGATCACAGACTCGACAGAATTCAGAGCTAAACCATAAACTCGCCTTTTTAGACAGTTATATCCATAAAGGTTCACAATATTCACCTCAGTAGTCCGCGACATTGTAATTAACTAAATGAGTAAAAAATTTAAACAACTACAACTTTTAAGTTTTTTTAAGGTCATTTCGTAAAAATTCTCCAGTCTTTTAATACTTGACAGGCCAAGTGCCAAACGAAACGTCTGTAACCAAGTGGGTCTTCCGACGACCCCGTGATTTGTCTGTCTTATAGGCTTTTAAACTATAGAAATCCCAATTATTCAGTCAATTATTAATGGTAACTTATGTATTTGCGCAGGAATACGTAAAATACTAAAATGTTGTGTCAATTATTTAAGCTAATAAAAGGAGGATAGAAATTTTGGGTACTACCTACTCCCACACTTGGCTGCGGGATAGTTAAGTATAATATGTATTAACTGTACTTTTGCCACTAATCTTATGAATGTAATATGATTAGTAATGGAGGTTAAAATAACAAATGTTAAATCAATGTCCCGTGTTTTTACTATAGTGTCCATGTAATAAATCGTATTTAAAAAAAAAATGTGTTTATGTTTTTGATTTGTTTTGAATAGTTTTATTTCACATGTACATTATTTGCTTGATTTTTATTTATTTGCTACCAGTTTCGACACATCCGTGTCATTCCTAGCAATCTTAAAACTAACTTAAAAATTATGCAAGTACAGAATGAGGGGTGATTTTTTTGGGGGGGGTCTAATGGCGCCATCCAAATTTTTCAATTATTCCCACACTTGGCTGCGGGATAGTTAAGTATAATATGTATTAACTGTACTTTTGCCACTAATCTTATGAATGTAATATGATTAGTAATGGAGGTTAAAATAACAAATGTTAAATCAATGTCCCGTGTTTTTACTATAGTGTCCATGTAATAAATCGTATTTAAAAAAAAAAATGTGTTTATGTTTTTGATTTGTTTTGAATAGTTTTATTTCACATGTACATTATTTGCTTGATTTTTATTTATTTGCTACCAGTTTCGACACATCCGTGTCATTCCTAGCAATCTTAAAACTAACTTAAAAATTATGCAAGTACAGAATGAGGGGTGATTTTTTTGGGGGGGGTCTAATGGCGCCATCCAAATTTTTCAATTATTATTATATTATTTACCAGAAATTTATCGATAATGAAAAGGTAAATTAATGGTAATTAATTAGGTTAATTAAGGTTAATTAATTCTCTTTTAGGGTTTACTCTTATCTGTTGTTAAACTTTTAGATTTGTAGCTATTTAGACGATAAATGACATTCTCCAGAATTAATTTAATATAATGATGTATCCTTCATATTAAATAGATAGAATCGGTATGTCACGACCGAACTGTTCTAGCAGAGTCATAACTCTAGTCATAACTGGTAGTAGTTAGTGTTAGTAATCAAGGACATGTATAACGATCGCACGACGCACACCCACACCACCAATACCTACTAAGTCTACAAACTCTCGCTGCTATATTCTTTGTTTTTTTCATTGTGACTAAATAAAACTGCACATGCTGCCGCCTACAGAAGTTCGTTCCACTTCGTTTTTTGTCTGTGCCATGTGTGCAAGGCCAGTGCATGTCATTACGTTGTAGTTTTTTCTTGTACTCTCTCATGGCACTTGGTCAATAGGCTTATCTTTTGCAAAAAAATTATTTCCTCAAATATTTGCTAGTTTTTATGCAATGTTGCCATTCTGGTGTGTTTTTGGGCACACGCTACATTTTAAATCTTTGTTATACACCCAAATTTTTTTTTTCTTAAAACTTATATCTCTTTATATAAAAAAGCAATCTTCGTATGTTTGTGCCCTATGTATATGGATTCAAAAACTACTGGACTAATTTCGCTTAAAGTTTCAAAGTTTGTTCTTATTAGTGTAAGGAGTGTTTAGAGTGGATTGAATGGTAGAAGAAGTTGGGGACGTCCGAAGAATACTTAACGCCATATCTCTGCACTGGAATGAGATACGGAGTCGAAATAATGTAGTTTTTTAACAGTAACAATTTGGTATTGTGAATGGTGGAAGAAGTTGGAAACGCCCGAGGAAGATATTCGCAATAGCGAAGTATTTCCGGGTCCGCTAGTTATAATAATACGATTTATACAATTGAGAAGACTCCACGTGTTGAAAGGATGGATGATAGCCGACCAACAAAGAAACTTTTGTAGGAAAAGCCTGCAGTGCTGGGAGATCTAACTTGGTGAGGGAGATAACAGGAGACCAACGATAGTGGAAGAGTTTCCTGGAGCGACCAGGACTCTCCTAGAAAGGATTTTAGCACAATATTATGATAAAATATATTAATCGTAGAACTAGATGATTAATTAATTACCGAGTTACATTAGGACAGTTGTTGATTTTTAACAATTCACCGTATTTCAAAATTAAATTAAAGTTCCATGAAGGTTATATTTAAATTCTATTATTGTATCATTATTGGCTAACTTTGAAATTTGATGAAGTGTTCAAATTCTGTGAATCAACCCGTCCTTACAGTTATTTGTTATAGGTTTTATTCACTCTCATAAGTCACTGATAAATTTCAATTATGTGTTAGGTTGTATGATCGATTTTGATTGTGGATGTGGTGTTTTATTTTGTATCACTTGGAGTAAGTTTTCACTTAAACGAATAATTCATTAATAATCCATGTAAATACATTTTTTTGTTACTATTCAAAATTCCCTTTTAATAACTTGTATGTACAGTGTGCCTCTCGTGAATATCATTACATTTCTTTATTCCTTCAAATTTGTGCTACAAAATATAAGATGTGTTTTTCTACGAAAGCAAGACTTTGGTCCATCCGGTCGCCCTTTCATCTTGACGTTGCATTGTTTGTCCAAACGGAGAAAATAATGAAAAAAAGCGGTCTAAAACACATTCGTTGTGTATTGAAATAGATGAGAAAGGAACAAAAAACTAGTTCAACCGTGTTCATAAGGGTGGCCTTTTCAAAGCATCTATTGTTACTTATAATAATATACTTTTAAGGTCTTTGAATAGGTTTGGAGGTTTGAACAACTAAACTATTACAACTATTCACAGAATAAATTCGATTGATTTTTAACCTCCTCACTCCTGCTATCCTGGTACATAGGATTATTTCTCAAAGTTCATTGATTCTTCTATACCTGTCCAGATTTTTCCTATTCCTGAAAATGAACAAAACCACGTAGATAATTGTATCGATGTATGCTGCTATCCTAGTGGTCCAGTTAGAAGCGGTTTTTGCCTTCCAAAAGGTGGACCAAATGATATTTTAATTTTTTATTGTAAAAGTTGAGACCCTGATAAAACAAAAATCCAAGTTTTCGACCTTGGGTGACCTTAGCGCTAAATGCTATCCTGGATGAAAGGAGCAACAAATGGGTTCTTTTAAAATAATTCCTCAACGGTTTTTCCTTTGACGAAATTGTTTAAGACAAACTAAGGACGGGTTGTTTCATAGAGAACAATTCTTCAAATTTCAAAGTTAATTTAAAATTCTGTGAAATATATTTTCAAGTTCGGTTATTATTTCTTTTCTGTTAAGCAACTAGCCTATAATGATATAAATGATATAATACAGAACTTGTTTAGAACTTTCACAGAACCCGAAAATAAACGTTGAATTTTGATGAATTATTCAAATTCTGTGAAACAACCCGTCCTTAAAGAATATAAAATTGATTACATTTTATGTAAATACAGTGGCGAAAATATGGACTTTAGACTTTATTGGCGAAATATGGAAATTCATTACACAATTATAATAATTTATTGAATTTCCACACCACCACGAGGTAGAGTAAATGGATCTTATTATGATTATCAGAAAGGTTGGAACACTTCACTCCAATTGCTTCATCCACATTCAAAAATACTCTAATTTCATCTTTTGATCCCCCTGATGTTCCAATGATTCACTGATCTTGCAATGTCACCATGTGACGACCCCGACCTCTTATAATGAATCCACTTCATATTTTATTATCTAGACTTGAGACGCTATTTCCTCAACCATCCGCTGCACGTGTTTAAAATGCTAAAATTCGTCTCTTCCGAAAATCGTAGCTTCAAATGTATAGCAAACCTTCTATAAAATTTAAAAAAAATCTTATCGAATACAAGTGTTGAATTGTAAATTGAATTGAGACGTGTCACAATTCACAAACATAATATTGCTGTATCCAATTATATTTCAGATTTAATGACTCCCAGAGCTTACCAAAAGTGTAATTATTAATTTTATCATTCTGTATCACAAAATACACAAAGGGTTGAAGGCGTTCATTACCTCGAACATTGTACCAATGTAGCATGTAATCGTTTACCGAGATCTCTAATGGATAATATATTGAATTGACCATTAAAACACACAACCAAATTCCGCTTTCGCTTTGTTCAAAATCCGATATGTGAAAACAAAACATTTTTGTTTACAAGGTAACACATAGTTGGATGTCTGTCGTTACCTGCGTTAATTAATTACACCCAGTTTTACCATCCTGCCTGTAATTAATTTCAGTTTAGTTCAAAAGCAAGATCAAACAAAATTATTAATTTAGTAAATGCGCACTTACCGGAAAAGGTACAATCTCAACTTGCCTATCTTTTTATAAAATGTTTGCGGCGTTGATAGTTAAAGATCTAGCAATGGAATCGTAATCACGCGACCTGGTTTATCTTTAAATAAGATTTTTGCAATTAAGTTTATGGTTATTAGTTGCTAAAGGTTGGGCACGTTTTAATCCATCATTTGCGTTAGTTACGGAATTTCTAGCTTAAAACACTGACTTTAATTTGTTTTACCCGTTTGAAGTTGTTATGACAGCGTTTAATTTAGCATTTTGTCGGCCAACTTACAAAATATTACGTTTATTTCATTAAAACTGCCTTACATACCCGCCTCAAGTACTACAGTTAACCTTAATGTTAAATTAACGGGTTACATAACTTGATAAAATAATGAGATGGTTCATATAAGTTTAAAATAGTTCTTCTATATAGAATTAAGTTAAGTGGATCTTATGATATTGATATACCTACTGGGATTTGTGCCGAGAAAATTGTTGATTCAAATCAAACAAATCTGTGCATTTGTTACTGTTGAGTTTGGTTTACCACCTCTGGTCTGGAGCCCGTGGTTATCTGTACAATATCCCAAACTACGCGCCGAAACGGGCAACCCCTATAATAGATTCCTAGGTTCTTATTAATATGAATTAAACCTATCAATTCGACTGTCCTGAAACATGTACTTATATATTATTAAGAAGCAGTAATTATTGATTGAGGTACTAGTACATATTGAATCATTTGGCAGGTTGGAAATAAGCCGACATAGCTCAGTGGATACAGAGCACCTGACCGGACATCAGAAGGCATGGGTTCAATTCCCGTTGGCGGCATTTATTTTTACTCTGGAGATATTTTCAATTTGTATTAGTATTTGTACAAGTACATATTTTGGGTTTTCTATTCCCCAATTTTGTTACGAATATTTTTGGCTAAAATGGTGAACGAGATATTTTTATATTTTCAACATGTATGTGCGAGGTAGATGTAAGTTACCACTGTTGTGTGTGCATTCAGCACAAGAAAGCATTCCCTTGTTATGAGTCAACTAATAGCAATATTTAGTCTGGGTTGGGTAAACCACGTTTATGATTACGATCACTCTTTTGTTCTGGTACCTGACTGTAACTGGACTGCAAGCAGTTGCTCAGAAAGGCGAGTCGACCTTGTGTCCCGCGATCGTCGCATTCTGTGTTTGCGAGTCATGCTCCTCGATAATTTCCTGCCTCATTTTGGACAAGAACGCGTAAATGATTTCACATTCTTCAATTTGCACCAAAAACACTTACCAAATCGATGTTACCAAGGTTACTAGCGTTACCAACACAAGTCAAAAGTTTTTTTGTTGTTGTTATATTTCCCAGAGTGGAAGATACTCTCAGTATCGTCCTGGTGTAAGACGTGAGACCACCATTGAGAATTGAGACACTGCTAGAAATGGCTTTGTTTGGTGACCAGTTCTGAATAGCCGGGTACTTCCCAAACTTACTCTTCCCCATCTCCTTCCCCTCTCCCACTACCTTCAACCTCACAACATACCCCAATCGGGGATGCCATAGTCTCACTGGTTCCAGACGGTTGGGAGCAGTTGGGACTTTTGTGCTGTTTCACATTTTTAAAAATGTCGTCAGTTTTGCCAGCTTATAAGTATACTGAACTGCGCTGCAGACCGTTACCTAACCATAGTTCTTACAACACTCGGTTTATGTCGAATGCTTACCGACCCGTGGGACCCCGGGCTTAATCTATCTTCAATATACCTATACTATAAAGAGTAGTGTGCGTGGCGGGCGGCCTGACGTTGTTTTTTATACAAATCTACAGTTTAATTCCGTGATTGATGAAATTTTACACACTTCATTTTAAAAACAAGAAGGAGGTCATTTATCTATAAATCAGCGACTGCAAAGTTAAAATATGACGAAAGTGTCTATGTCATCAATTTTCATTGATTAAAATCAGCTGAGCGTTGAACTGTCAAAATGACTTCCGCGTGGTTTTTTTTACATGTTAAAATCACATATGAGATTAGTGAAGATAGGTAATAGTTAGGTTAATATATTTTTTTAAATATTAAAATTTCCATAAATCTTTACCTGTAGATCGACTCATTGGTTTTACCGACTGTAAACTACCCACTGACAACTTATTTGTTTTGGTGTTTTCATTCAATTTATTATGACCAACTTTCTATGTCAACCTACACTCATCTTAAAGAATGTTTTTGTTGATTCACTCACAATGTGGATAATTCATTATGGTTATTTCTGAAAAGACCGCCTCTGCTTTCTGCATTTTAACGTTCTCAAAGCAATTTGCATGTGGGAAGGAAATGGCTTAATTGATCCTTCTGAACAGGTTATTTTAATAATTATAATTTTACCGGTTTCAAAGCGTAATTCAATGTACCCACGTCCCACGTATATTCTCTGTTGCCATCTTTATTTGGTTGGTGTCCTACTGAATATGGCTTTTATATTGTAAATCACCTGCTTACTTAGGATCTAGTCTAAATTAACTTATTTTATTCTATTTATTAACTAGCTGTAGGCCCCGGTGTTGCTCGGGCTTAACGCAGATATTTTCGATATCCAATGCGTAAAGCCTGGGCAACACCGGGTACTACATCTAGTTAATAAATAGAATAAAATAAGTTGATTTTATTTATTGTTATTAAGTTTAATTTGTAAAACTCCATTTTATTTTTTTATTTTTTATATATTCAATAATATTGTTATTGGGTTTATAAAAACAGTTTATTTTTAAACAAGTTCTGCTGTGTAAGCACACAGCAGAACTTGTTTACAGCAGAACTTGTTGAACTTGTTTACAGCAGAACTTGCTACACAGCAGAACTTGTTTAAAAATAAACTGTTTTTATAAACCCAATAACAATATTATTGAATATATAAAAAATAAAAAAAAAATAAATGATTTTATTCTATTTATTAACTAGCTGTAGTCCCCGGTGTTGCTCGGGCTTAACGCAGATATTTTCGATATCCAATGCGTAAAGCCTGGGCAACACCGGGTACTACATCTAGTTAATAAATAGAATAAAATAAGTTGATTTTATTCTATTTATTAACTAGCTGTAGTCCCCGGTGTTGCCCTAGCTTTATGCAGAGTTTTTCAATATCCAATGTAGACAGTGACATTATATTATATTTGACAGTGTCTTTCCCCTTGTTTTGAAGGTCAAGTGTGCAAAATTGTATCTGTCTCGGAATATAACTGTAGATATGTATAAACAACAAATTAGTGCCGCCCGTCCGGCACAGACACTCTCCTTTATATAAATTATTGCCAAACAGCTCGGTCTTGACACACACCCCTTGCCTCGTTCACATTCATATATACCCTTCTGTTATTCTGACTCTTGACTTGGCCCGACTCAAGTATCTGGTTCACTTGGTCGTACCATGTCTTCCTCGAACGACCCCGACTTATTATACCATTCACATTCGCGTCATATATATTCTCCTTACAAACCTTTCTTCGTTCAATCATACATGCCCAAATTCTTAATATTACTCATTACGCTTACATCATCCTTGCATTCTTTATGAATCTCCACATTTCTCACACGACCATACGTGATTACACACGTACGCATCTAGGATCTGATTTCTACAGCATTCAGTCTACTTTCGCCTTTTCTCTGCCAGCTACATGCTCAATATCTCTATCTAAGTATAAAACCAACATAGTTATTTAAAATACCTACATAATCTAACTATGCATATTATAATCTAAATCATAAAATAGCTGAATGTTTATCATTTGGTGAATTATACATTTTGTTCGTAATTGGAGAAGTTTTGATTAAAATACAAAGTTAACTACACTAGTAGAGTTGAAGAAACATTGTTAAATATAAATAAATTACATATATTTATTTTTTGGAATAACTTAGTGAGTATTGAATATTTAATTATTGAAGACAATATTAGCGATTCCTAAACGAAAATCTGAAACCGAAATTTAGGACTCGAACCCAGGACCCTTGCCTTGCCGGAGCCCCGCTAATATTGTCTTCAATAATAAAAAATTATATATTCTTCAAAGTTAAGTATTCGTGTTCTCTACGTATAAACGAACTTATGATCGCTGTGAATATGTTTATACAAGGAGTAAAAGAAATCAAATATTTTTTAAATATGATTTAAGATTTTCACGGCCAAAAGTATTTTTGTTATTTGTTTTTGGGGTGTTATGCCATGTTGCGCTAACTCCTTCTTTAGCCAACGTTTCGGACAGCATTTCAGTGTCCATCATCAGGGCAGATGTGTTATATACAAATATTTTTTGTATAATTTAAGTTATTTTTTTAAAATTATTTTTTCGACTTTATGCTGCTAGTTATTATTATTGCTCTACGTTTGAATGCTTCTATTTGACAATATTAAATTATACTAACGGTGTATTTTTTCCTTTATTTTCAGGTAAGATAATTGAAATCCATGAGTGCTCCATTGAGGTAAGTGGAATTTGTTCCCACCACGAGATCAAAGGCTTTGTCGCGATTGTGTGTTCGTTTTGCAATCACAGCGTATATGGGGTTTTACCATATACATTAGTTCCTTTCAAAGTTTTTACTGTAATTTATTGCGCGGATTGTTTGCACTTCTTTGATTGCAATATTATAGAAATTGGAATGAATGGAATGATCCTTCCTGTAATCTTATATATAGATAATCATCGGATCATCGTGAAGTGGGTCTTCCTCTTCTTCTGGTGTCCTCTCCTATCGGAGGTTAGCTATCATCATGATCTTCACTACAGCCCGGAAAACACAACGGAACTGCATTCCCGTGGGTTTCCTATGCATGATTCTACGATAATTTTTTATTAAAATTTTAATACGAAACCAAGCGTAGATGATGAGTTGTTAGTGACTATTGTTGTCGATATGTTTTTTAAATTCATTACTATCAAGTACAACCCCAAGAACCGTAATTTTTAATTCGGTACATAATTAAATAAATATATTATTTTTGTTAAAACGCACGACAGAGCATTTAAAGACATTTATTTCGAGACGGTGGGCATTACAATAGATTCAAACGTTGCAAATCATCTTATGTCATCTGCAAGCTAGATGCTTATGTGCCTTTAAAAAACAGTTACCAACATCATTGACATAAATGTTAAATAACAAGGGTGAAATGAGGAAATTTTGGAACTTCAATGGTAGTAGCAACCATTACTATTTGTTTAGAGATATAATGGTTAGTGAAAAAATTGATAAAAAAAATAAGAATTCATACGAAAAATCTCACAATTACAGCACACAAGTCCGTGAAAGTACAAGCAGGTGTATAAAATTCTAAGATAAACAGCAAAAGGATAGTGAAAAGGTTTGCGAAAAACCGTTTAGTGCGGGTGTCGCTAGGCATACCATTTTACTTAGGCTTATTGTATCGTATCGCTTTTATGTCTAAATGGGCCCGCTAATCTGAAAAACATTCACCTATAAAGTATTTTTTATTTGGCCAAACTTCACTCAGCGGTAGGTTATTTGTTTACGCGTTCACTTTTAATGGCCTGTTCCGCTCCATCACTTAAAGCGTTTTTTTCCGTTCTGCTTCCTCCCCGGTATTATCGAAAGGTGTATTTATTTATCGATGTTCTTTTCGACAGTTGAACACTTATTTTGGTTAGGCCAATCACAAGACCAATTGATTTATCAGAAGAACTGGACACTCAAAAAAATTGAATAATTCTTTTTTTTCTACGATCACCGTAAAGATCTTTATAATTTGAAGCTTGTTCATCAATAATAATAAAGGTTAGTTTTTTTAAACCGCCTCCCTAAAACCAAGGTTCGGCCTTTTCGTGATAATAGCTTTCCTTCAGATCAGATCTAGTTTCTTAGCCAATTTTTCCGCTTTCCCGAGAGGAAGTGAAATTGGGGCAGGAAAGCACGCAAGTTCCGGTATAAACCGACCGCAAATATGTAATATTATTATAAACCGATGGATTTAGGATTCCAGCCAGTACCTACCCAGTTCTAGTACCGACACGGTGACCTATTTATGGTATTATTATTGGTGGACTGCCAAATTTATTTTATACTGCTGTAAACATTATTTGGTTGAAGTATTTTATTACCCGTTCAAATGGCACTCCTGCGGCGATGCCGTCTATACGTTTGAATTAATTTGGTTCTTGAATCAGCTACCTTCTTTTTCTTCATGCACCCTTTCCCACGGGGCAGTCTTCATTCTGCAGACCCCAAATTTATATTATACTGCTATAATACGAAGCAACGAGGCCACAATGGAGTGCTGGTATGTGAGTGGACCCTGATGTAAAACCCTGATGTAGACTGAATGCTGTAAAAATTAGATCACTGAGGCGTATGTTTGCTTCAACCATGTAAGATCATGTGAGAAATTTATAGGCTCGCAAAGAATGCATGATTAATAATAGGACCAAAGATATTAGAATATGAAAGGGGCTCTTAGATGGTTTGGGCATGCAGAGCGAATGAACGAAGAAAGGGTGTATTATTATATGACGCGAATGTGAGTAATAGAAAAAGTCGGGGGCGCCCGAGTCGGGAATCATAATAACAGAAGGTTATGTATGAGTGTTTAATATTGAAACAGTTTTGTGATTATTCCACATCCCAATGTGTTTTTCTTCGTTCCTTTCATTTCCTAAAGTCTTACCTTGGAAGAAAGAAGACTGACGCCCGTGTTATTTACTCATTTGTTTTTAACACACGTGTTATTTGTTTTATGATTCGAATTTTTGTCTTCGTTGAGAGTGCATGTTATTTCGCTGCTCGTATCAATAATCTCGTGAAAAGTCCATTAAATAATGTCAATTTCATCCCCAAGTTTAATATTGTCGTGTGGTGAATGTAAACAGAGTCGTGTTGTGAAAATATAACATTAATGGTGAATGTATAAGGTTTCGAGAAACCAACATCATCACCAGGTAAAGGCTTTCGTTCCTCTCTCCTCGTATTCCTTCACATGATAACTAGATCGATTGATTTTTTCTTTTCATTAACATACAGTCCATTTTAAATGCCAATCGGGAATCGTGCAATGATAAATACGTAAATGGGAATGTGTGCCAAGACTGAGTTGTTTTGCGGTCCATTCTCTCTGCTTACCGCTGCCAACCCATGACAAAGCAGATCGTTTGGTAAAAGCTGAAATCACTATACGTGAGATTTAGCATCATGTGAGGCCAACGTTACTGGATTGTCCTATGAAATGTAAAATATTGTACCAAAATAATATTTTTTTTTCATTTTTTGCACTTATACTGTGTTTCCAAGTATTCACACGTCTGGTTCTTGAACAGCAGTGCTCCGCCAATGTCAATTTAATTAATATTATCTTCATCTTTTATCTGACAAATTAGGTAGTTCAAGCAGCAATCAATCCGATAACAATAATTACTCATTGGTAGATTTCCAGTAATTAGTTTATGAATAATCGTTGTTATCTAAACAAAGTGTCACTTCAAATAATTTACGTTCTATTTATTTTTATTATATGTATTATAAAGCTGTAACGCAGATATCTCAACGAATGTCTCAAGCACAAAGCCTGTGACAGACCACGCTATGAGCGCGCTTTATATAGTAGGGTAGTGTATGGCGAGCGATATGCTGAAATAGGCCAAGCCATGATGCGTATAGCATAATGTGTCGCCTACCTAAAAGTGACTTGAACGGTAAGTAACGTCTTGAAATTTCTGTCTCAAGTTTCTAGTTCGACGCAATTATTTTCAGCTTTCAACGTTCTTTTTTAACGAAGCTATGAAGATTCAATTTTATTTGAATAACTTTTGAAGGGGGTATGAACGAACCCATCAATGTAACATATCATATACCTATTAAATTATTCGTCTTCTTCAATGATATGTTACATCGATGGGGTATAACCTTCAAAAGTTATTCCAATAAAATTGATTATTCATTTAGACTTTCAGAAAAAGTCAATTTATAATAATGAGAAAGTGTCCCATATAAAAATCGGATATGTCTATCCGAGACACTACCTAGGTTACAAATAAATTCGTTAGAACTTTATAATTACTCAAAAAGATAGCATCCAAAAATATGGAAAAATTTGGTTGAAGATAATATTTTAAATTCTGAATTTTTAAATAAGAGCTCGACAAAAATTACTTAAAAAATATTAGGTTCCAATGGCCAAGTGGTTAGAAGCGTTTTCCCGGTAACCTTTTTATTATTCTGCGTCTTGTTCTGCTATAAAGCAGATATCTGAATGTCTCGAGCATAAAAGAGACTTGAACGGTAAGTTCTGGCGTCATGAAATTTCTGCAGCTTTTTCTGTCCGAAATTTTTAGTTTAACACAATTATTTTCAGCTTGCGACGTAGTTTTCAACGAATCTATGAATATTTGAAAACACATTTATCTGTAAAAATAGCTGTTTTTTTGTTGTTGCTACGTATATTTCGGTTCCATGATAACTCTTCAAAATGACAATTCAACACCTATAAAAAGTGCTACAAAGTTATGAAAAGTGATGAAACAAAAACTAGGTTAAATTGTTACATATGTAACCTATTTTCATAACTTTATAGCACTTTTTATGTGTTGAATTGTCATTTTGATGAGTTATCCGGTCACCATATATTTCGACTGTCAAAAAAACGTTTTCAAATGAAAAGTCGAAATCGGATAGTATTTCTGTTTAGTTGCTTTACCTTGCTCTGTAGAAGGCACGTGCATACGAGCTTGAATTTGGAAAACGCTTTTATAAATTAACATAATAATATTATGCGGAGTCATACCCACCGTCCTTTGCTTTTCACCGAACCCTTGTTCCTTGTTTTGTATCAAATCCATTTCCCTTTGTAAATGTAAATAAAGGTACTTTGGGTTATTTGTGGCTTGTTTGATCAATATTTAAATTTAGTTTAGGTATGTACTTTATGTTAAGGCGATGCACTACGTCGCGTAATATTTTAAATTGAGCCGCTATCAATAACAACCCTTACGTAGATGGCGATAAGGTTTAAATTCCCGCTTAACACCATCCGCCTGTTTTGATTTATGCAAGAAAAAAAACATGCCCAAAAAGTGCCTTTTATTTTATTTTGTGGATGTTCAGGCATAACTATTTTATTTTTTTCGATCATTTTATAAATAACTTAATTTGCCACATTATACAATAAAATCATAACCGAAAATGGGTTCGTAAGTAGGAGATTTTGAACTTTAAAGCAGTTTTCATATGCCTTATACATTATTTTTTTCTGGGCTTATAAAAAGACTTATCTAAAAAATACTCGACTATTTCAAAGGCCATGATGTATTATACTCGCAGTATTTAATTAAAGCATCTGAAAAATTTCTAGGCGACAAATTTTCAAACCAAAAATGATTTTGCATTACTACGTATGGCATCGCCTTAATGTATTCCTTTTGGCAATTAAACGTGCAAGGATTCTAATGTGATGACGTGTTAAGTTCCTTTGGTCTGGAACCAGAGGTCGCGGCTTCATTATTAATAATAATAATAACAAATGAAACGAAAATACTTGGTTTTAAGTCACTTTATTGATATATTTTACTGTCTACCGGTTTCGGTACCTCCGTACCATCTTCAGGACTGTTATACAAATAATTAAATAATCATTATTTTTACTGGCACTGGCTACAGACGGTTGGGAGGGAGCAGTTGATACTGCTGTGCGATTTCACATTAAAAAATGATTATGTTTTGTAAGAACCTAAGAAATATAACAAAAATTCCCATGTGTGCTGATCTTCAAAACGCACGTATGGGATTCGCTTTTGGGAAATATCCTGTGGACGGATGATTATTTAGCGTGGAATTTGAATGGCGCGCTGTTCAAAGTGAGGTAAAATTGTAATACGAGATTTTTTTCGAAAGGAGAGACAAGCCCCACTGTCTGTAATGCATATTTTTTAAGTACCAGGCAACCTAGTAGCTAGCTGAGCCAGCCACGGGCAGGAACCGGGTACTGACAGAAGATTAAAGTACCGAGGTAGTGGATATTACGCGATGCCCCAGTTTCGTGATATTATTCCCCCTGCAAGTCGCAGCGCGCCAGAAAAGTGAACGCCGTTCCTGCAACTAGGTCGAGAATTCCGCATTCTTTACCGGCAGAATGGTCGTTTGTCGAACCAGATGTTATGGTTGTGTAGGGAGGATGGAGCATTAGTCTTTTGGGCCTGATTGTCTGGTACAGGTAGGTTTATTAAAAGGTGTGTGACATTTTGTGTATTATGTATTGTGTCTCATCCGCAACAATAGCTAAAACCGTGGTCATTTATCACTTTTATCAGGGAACTGTTTTTTTTGTGAGTGAATTATTTTTATACTTATTTATGCAAGGTGTTGTTCTTTCTTCGAAATTTCAAAATTTTAACGCCAAAACGTTTTTTTTCAGGTAAAAATGTTTAACTAATATTTGTGAGGAAATAATTTTCATTTATGGAAAAAACAATTGAATTTCTAAAAAATATAAAGAAGTTACTAAATTTTATTCAGGACGGCCTGGACACCTCGTAGTGTAGATATAATTCAAATCAATTTTCAATGTGAAAATAATAGTTGTTTTAGTAAGACGGTTTGTTTTACAAAATTTTAACAATTCATAAAATTTCAAGGCAAATTTTCAAGTTCTGTGAAGTTTCTATTCAAGATCTGTCACTATTTCAGTTTTGTGAAACAACTGGCCAATAATGATATAATAACAGAACTTGAATAGAACCTTCACAGACCTTGAAAATCAACTTTCATATTTGATGAATTGTTCAAATTCTATGAAACAACCCATCCTTAATATAAAATCAAAGCCAATACCGATGTAAAATTCGTAAGAATACCGACGGTTCTTCTTATATCTGAGGGCGATTCCCGTTCTACTCAAGAATAAGGAGATGTCCTTAACCTGGTGTATTATTTTTCGCTGTAATTCGCCACTTAAGGATAAAGAATTGTCCTTAACCTAGTGTTTTCATATTTATTTTTCGTTGTCGAAAGTTGTTAATTTTAAGGTTAAGAACAATTCCTTATCCTTAAGAATAAAGTAGAACCAGAATCGCCCGTCTGTCACGAGACATGAAGTGAAAAAATTGGTTCCACTTTTTTACTTTCAATTGACCTCCAACGCTCTAACTAAAACTACCGAATCCTGTCAATGCGCGCCGCTTATCGCATTCTAATGGTGGTACACGTTTCGACGAGATAGTAGTACGCTATAGCGCCTCTATTTGTATAGCTCTATGCCGTCTGTCTGGTTTCAAGCAGTCACCCTGTAAAAATAAGTTATTTGACGACGATTTCTCGAAAGCTCTGCTGTTTGATCTCTGAGGGTTTTATCAACTTTATCGCTTCTTTCTTACCAAATAACACTTGCAGACATTTCGAAACTAGTTCCAGCGATACTCGTAAAATAAATCGAGGTTTGCATGTTGGTTTCGATCGAATTTAACGACCATTCGCCATTTTATTTATGGGTGGCAGTAAAAGTTACTGTAGTAAATTTTTGTCAAAAATCAGTCGAGGAAAATGGAGATATATTATATTAAAACAAATAAATTTTTAAAAAATCGAAATTCATTTTCACTGCATAATCTTTATGGTAGAGGTAATAAAATCGTACGTTTTCTAAATATTTCGCTGTGTGCACTGTGCTTTGACTATTGAAAACTGAACAGTTCAATCGAGATTTTCGCAAACTCATTCCAATATATTGGGCAATATTTTGTATGAACTATTCAAAAATTCCCATAGTCGCAGAATTCATAACGCACATATAGGATTCATTCTGGGCTCGCTCTAGAGCAGTATTAATGCGGACAGGTGGATCTTTTAGTACTGGAATAGCCCGCTGTTTAGTGTTTTCAAATTATAAATCAACTGTATCTTGTAAAAAACAATATTACAAGTCTTATTTTCTTATATATTTTATGGCAGTTCACTGCACAAACGCACTTTAGAGAGTACCGCCACTGTAAGTGCAAGTCAAAATTCGAAAATAGTCGAAATTTTGCTTCACAGTTGCCATTAAGAAAATAAATATTATATCAATTTTTCTAAAATTATGTGTTGTCCTATGTATTTCTTATAAATGATAATATTAATATATTATTTTCCCCGAAGATTTAACCTTTAACCACACTGCTCCGATTCTGAAATCTGAGTTTGCTTGAGCAACCATATTCATTATAAAAATAACATACTGTTACAACCAATAATGCTCTAATACCATCGATGATAACCTTGCTTCTCTGTATGTGTCATCGAGGCATACCGCTAAGTTCTACATTGTAACCTCCCATTTCTTCTTATAGATGACGCATGTAACAAAAAGAGATGTTACAGCAGAGCTATCAGCGGCAGGACCATAATAACGTTCTTATGACACGAGTCCCTCCATCAAACCGCCATTTTGCCGCCCGTCAGCGATAACATCATAATATCCATAGACATTCAAATTAATAGACGAGCTAATCGGGGAAATGGGAACAAACCAACGGGGGCGGGAGGTGGGGTAACCGTCCCACTTTCGATGATTTGTCGATAAATAAACCTGACAGTATACAGGCAACTCGCATTGCAATATAACAATTTGGTCTTCGAAAATAAAATGTGCTTTCGAATTACTAGTCCTTTTTACAATGTCGCGCAAATTGCTGGCTGTCTAAACTTTTTTCATATGATACTTTGTGATGCAACATTATAATTTAAAATAAAACAATAACTTAGTAAACACCATATTTATTTTTTTATAATGCCGACCGGGTATATTGATTGTATATTGAACACATTTTACTTGTAGATTGTAGATTTTAAATTTGAATGCAGTATTATGCAGCCCTGACGAAGCTACGATTGTAGCGAAACCCGGTCGGCGGGTTAATATAAGGTGAGTATAAAAAAATAAATTGGTGTTTACTATGTTATTGTTTTATTTTAATGTAAAAAAATTACTTAATTACAAATCCCAAATCGGGTAAACAAAAGTACGGCTTGTTTCCAAAATTTTATATTTTGTTTCACTATTTAGTTATAACTAGCCCACCTCACTCAATTTTGCGTCGCTACGTCAGGCGATTCGTTTAAGAAGGAACATTCAGATCCTTCGCAGAAAAGTCCCATAATGGACAGTGCTGCAAACCTGTATTACTGTAGCGAACTTTCCCTTTCTGCGGATGGTGTGGTTATTTTAATGTGCGCTCTTCGGTGGTCAATATACGACTGATGTCATAGTTTATGCATTCTCGAACACTCCTGGTGCCAAAAATATGGTCACGATGTTGCCTCCAGCTCGTCGAAATGATATCAAGTTTTCGTGTTAGGGCAAGTCTATTAATTAGGATGTCTATGAAAATATCCAACCGTTTATTTATTTTTCGAGTTTGGAATGGCGCCAAATTCGAATCGACCACTTAAATAATTATAATTCTCAATTCAAATATATGTTTCACAAATGGAATCGGAATTCGACACAAATACCTCTCCGTTTTCATTTGAAATGTTTTTCATGCAAACCATTGCATTAGCAAACCCATGTTTCAGGTCACAGCACCTATTGGAAATAATGTGTACCTAAACGAGATAGTACCTAACCTACTATCATGTTTTTTTGTCTCATAGTTATTTTGGCAGATTTTAGTACTAGCTGTTAACTGTCCCCAGAATTGCCCGGGCTTTAGTATATAAATTTAATAATTTTACATAGAATTTTTCGAAATTAGATTAAATACGTACAGTAATATTTTCTTCTTATTTTGGACGTGTGCAGAATTTCATCAAGAAGTATCAAAATTTAGTTTTAAGGGATAGTAAACCGGATAGGGGTGGTTTTCCAAAAGTATCTGATTAAAGGTGACCTTCCTCCTATTAGAAAGGTCAAATGTGCAAAATTTCATCATTTCCATTCTCATATAACAAATGTCAACTGTATACAAATGTTGGGCCCGCGTTTGGCCTGTTTCCCTACTATGCATCGGTGCCGAATGGATAGTACTTCAGAGTATCTTCCACCGAATTACCGGTAGAACAATACTGCATTCCCACCTGACGCCAGTGCTCTAAAGATTGCAACTCGTTTGTTAAAATACGGGAATCTATCTATCAAGTAATATCGAAATAAAAGTGTAGATTTGTGTAACAAAAACCTACACCTGGACACTCTTTTGTTTTTCAGTTTAAATTATTAACACACTGTCATCACGAATATTTTGTTCTGCATTTAAAAAAATTACACTTTTTCGCCATCTTTTTTTTACGTATTCATTTTCTTCGAACACTGCTAGATTATCCTCTTCAACTAATTATAATGTATTTTTTGGTAAACTAACGTTTAAGACAAGATTTTTTATGCATAGCACAAAGGTTATATTATAATGTATGTCTAATAGTCTACCCTTTCCTAATTACAAGTAAATTTACTTGTAATTATATGTATATTGTTGTCTCCCTTCCACTTATTGATTATCCTTTGTATCGCTTTCAAATAATGTTATCTTTGTCTAATTATATTCTTTCTCCTTCTGTCTGTCAACCTATATATAACCAACAACTCTGTCTTAGTATTTAGTTATTATTATATCCTGATGAAGCTTGGTCTAAGCGAAACCGGTCGATGTTTAAAATAATAAATATTCGTGGTTAAATACAAAGTGTTTGTTTTATTTAAAAAAATACAATAATAGTAATGGGATAATCTGTATAGCGCTGTTTTTGTATATAAGTATTTTTTGTTGGAAAGTTAGAGGGACGATTAGAAATTTACATTTCGAATGAACACAGTTAGTAAACTTGAAAAATCGCGAAATCTGTCAAAAATTTAAACAAAAAAAATACACTTTCGAATATAGATTTTTTTTAATGTTTGTAGGTAGGTATCTACCTACCTACTTACCTACTTTTTCGTTTGTCTGAATTCACACATTTTGAAAAAAACGAAAACAAATTTGAGTTCATTGAATGTTAATAACTTCACTTTGCCGACAACCGAAATTAGTATTTTTGATGATGTTTATAATAAATCCAGAAAGTTACATGTACGGCTTACCTTATTAGATTAGGTTAAAGAAAGGATTTGAATGTGTCCTTGAAGAGACCCGGATTAAATGAGATAAAAACTTATCCTTACAGCTGTTTCCGTACACGATATTTTGCTAGATCCTTCAGGCTCCATTCTAACACCTGTAAAACGGATTCAGTGAAATTATGTTTCGTCTGTACATGAGATGATCCCACGGATATTATTTATAATTTTATCCGGAAGACGCCATCAAACCAAAAGTATGTAAGTAGATCTTTACAATATTTATACTGTACTTAAAAATATAATCATTACGCAATGTGAAACGTTACGGTTGTTACGGTTGGTCTCATCTGTGAACAGTTGAATCATCTTTCACGAAGAAATAAACAATGCAACTGAGATCAGGGGTGCACACTGCACAGACTTTACAGACTATTTTTTTTAAATTATAAAACATTGATATTTCTAGAATTTTAGTAATAACAAAAAAAAGCAGCAAAACAGATTTTTTTTCTTTAAATTAATAAAAATAACACATAATCACTTCGTTGGTAAATTTAGTTCAACTTAATTTCACGACAATATCTATGTGTAATGCATTGTTCTCTTCTTCTGACTGTAGCTGCTTTTTTTTGTCATATTTCCACTATTCCTCCCCTGGATTTGGGTAAATTGCTAAATACATATATCAAATTCAAACAAGGCGAGTACATTTTTATGAATTTTTGAATTCATCCGAGTCAGATTTGTAAATTTTTCGACTCCAATTCAAATAAAACAATTGGACGAGTGCTTTTTTATAATGTTCGAGTCAATGAAAATGGCATCCATAGTGAAATTTTTTTAACAAGATTTTAACACTATTAAAGCACTTCCCGTTAAGATGCCGGGTAAAAAACGTAGTTATTACGTTTAGTCGTAACAATATGTTCTTTTTAATACATTTTAGAATTTCACTTTTTTTTCGGGAATGAATAAATGCAAAATTTGGAGGCGGAAATTAACCCACTTCCTGAGATTCGATCTAGCTGAAACTCGGCACATGGACTCGTTGTCGATGACAATGCATTCTATGAATGCAAGTTGCAATACCTGATCGGCATTTGGCTCAGTTGTTAGCGCGGTTGACTCCAGTCCATGGGAAGAAAGGTAAAAGGCATCAGTCGAACAACAACAAAAAGTTTTGAAATACATGTATTTGAATTTCACTTGTGTTGTTCATTACAATGCATTCTATAATTTTGGTGGCATTAATTCGAACCATCGCATTTTTCTGAAATTAGATGGACATGATGGCGCCACTAGGTGCATAGGACCGTGGCGAAAAGTCGAAACTATTCATAATAAAGATAGATGTTACTATAGTAAAAATACTTTGGTGTTGCGGATTGATTTTTTTTTTAAATGTTTTCATTTGCAAAAAAAAAACAATCAATAATTTGATTTGTGACATTGGTGGGTTGACATTATTTTCGTTATATTTTGTAGTGGACAAACATAAAATTGATTCGAGTTTTTGGCCGACGTTTATGACTAAGATAAGCTATCAATAAGCTTCAGCTGAGCTTCTTCTTGCGCATTTTAAGATCAATAAGCTTCAGCTGAGCTTCTGCTTGTGCATTTTCAGATCAATAAGCTTAAGCTGAGCTTCTGCTTGCGCATTTTCAGATCAATAAGCTTCAGCCGAGCTTCTTCTTGCGCATTTTAAGATCAATAAGCTTCAGCTGAGCTTCTGCTTGCGCATTTTCAGATCAATAAGCTTCAGCTGAGCTTCTGCTTGCGCATTTTCAGATCAATAAGCTTCAGCTGAGCTTCTGCTTGCGCATTTTAAACCACAATTACGAAGGGGCTATTAAATAAACCTAATATGGGCTGGACCTCTTAAAAATCCGCAAAACTATCTTTGAAAACTCTTTCGTTACAAATGGATTTTGTTTGCATTGAAAAGAAGAAACATAATAGATGACAACATAGAAATGAGGTCGCGGGCCGCGGTCTGTGCATCCCTGACTAAAATGATTGTGTTCACCCACCAATCTCTCAGATATTGTACCAATTTCGGCGAAGTAGAACCTACAGCCCACTTCGATGGCTTTTGTGTTCTCATTTTTGCTTCTTGTCGATAACTTACCGATTACAAAAGCACACCTCTGTAGTATTGGTAATGCATCAGGATTTCTTGGAAATTTTGCCTTGCGTTTTTTCATGCGACAGTTGTTCAAATAAATTATTGATGGATACGTTTTTATTGATTATGTCACTATCGGCCGGCGTAGTCCAGTGGTAACGCATTGGACTGCCATTCCGAAGGTCGCGGGTTCGAACCCGGCGTGCGCAAATAAATTTTATTTGATTAATTTGTGTTATTTCACAATTAATTAATTAAAATAATATATAGTATATTTGCGGCACGTTCCAGAGTGGAAGATACTACCAGTATCGCCCTGGTGTAAGACCACCATTCAGAATTGAAACGTTGCTCCAAATGGCTTTAGCCGTGTTTAGTGACTAGATCTGAATAGCCAGGTACTTCCCCACCTTCCTGTTTCCCTTCCCCACTTACCTTCAGCCTCACAACATCCCCCAATTGGGGATGCCATAGTCTCACTGGCTCCAGACGGGAGCAGTTGGGACTCTTGTGAGGTATTCACTATAAAAAAAAAAAAAAAAAAAAATCTAGGGATTGTCTAGTGAATGTGTTATTTTACATTACACGATTATATTGTGTAGCTAATTTGGCTGTCCTAAAACGAGAAACCTTCCTAGTTGGACAGTCAAAAAGCATAAAATGTAATGAATATTATAAAAAAAATAAAATAATAATAATTCTGTGCAAAGGAAAGTAATCCCTCTGATAGACAATCCATTGTTGAAGGACCGATTGCCATCTCTAATGCATCAATCTCACATGCACGCAATGTGGGCATGCTGAGTTTGTTCTACAGGTATTTTAATGGAGCCTGCTCTAAGGAGCTAGCAACATTGATCCCGATGCACCAGTGCAGGTGCGTGAATCTCGACGTACGCGGAACACCCGTTCACAGTTGATGTTGGCTTCATGAGAACGGGCCGCTTCTTCTTCTTCGTTTTTGTGTAAGACGGCTCGTATGTGGAACGAGCTACCGGAATCTGTTTTTCCTCCTTTGTATAATCCGGGCCTCTTCAAGACCCGCATGAATAAATCCCTTCCTATAGCTCCTACCTTAACCCGTCTCAACACGTTGCCCAACAGGGTGGTGAAATAGATCCCCTGCCTTTACACTGTACATACAGGGGCACTCTTTTAAGGTGTCACATAAAATAAAAGTATATATCCTTTTGTGTTTATTCACATTTTTTAAACAACGTAATTTTTTTCTCGTTTTGAACTGCAGTATCAAACGATACCCTAATATGTATAATAATAATGTTAAATAGATTGTAAATTTCATAATTGAATTGCTAAATACTCATAATTCGATAGCAACAGGTAAAAGCGCCATTGAGGTAATTTTTCACAAAAGCGGCGCTATACAAATCATCAAAATATTTTTATTTTTTTTGCATACCGCTGATTGTAACCTCGCCCACTATGTACCTCTATACCAAGGCTGCCCAACCTTTTTAGCAGTTGGGCGAAATTGACGATTTTGAATCACTGGCGGGCCACTAAATACCTGACGGTTCCTATTTCCATGGGGGGGGGGGGTTGTTACGAAACTTCGCTGAGAAAAAATTCCGCACACCCGAACATCATATGTGATACCCCACAGCAATTTTTCGAATTCCATGGGGGGGGGGGAGGTGGCTACAGGATTCCATTTCGACGCAAAGAATATTATGTCGAAAACCGGTGTATTTTTGTTTCAAAAGTAAGTTCAACAGGTTAGATTTTTTCGTCGCTGATTCTCGTTCTGAGTAGCCTAAATAGCGATAAATCGCCGTCGTTGGCAACACTGGTGACCGCGCGCAAGCTGCATTGTTTGTTTTACGACACTTTTTCAAATTGGCGGATTGGCGGGTTTTTTGAAAATGTTTCACGCGGGCCACTTATAATTCGTTCGCGGGCCACATTGTGGCCCGCGGGCCTGGGGTTGGGCAGCCTTGCTCTATACTCTACCATTGAAACCTCTTCCTCTTTCCAATAAACGGCTCAGGAAATGTCGGAAAGAGACATTACAACGGAGGTATCAGTAGTAGAATTAATATTATGTTTTTAAAAATGCACTGAAAGTTCCTACATCATTTTAAATAGTGTAGTATAAAGCTCCGTAATCTCTCTTTCCGACATTTCCTGACCCGTTTGGAATCAATATTATGTTTGTAAAAATATAGGAACGTGATTTTTTACAATATTAGAAATAATGTATTATTTTCTAGAATTCCGATAATCAAATCTTCAAACCTTCAAACATATTTTCTATTCTACATCTTGCAGTGAATATGTGAAATTTTTGCACACTACGTTTAAAATAAGGGAAATTAAGTATTTTTGTGAAGCGCCTTTATCTATTTAATTTAAAGTTTTTTAATATTTTATGGTAATTATTATTTCATTTATAAAAAAAAAAAAATTATTGGAGTTCTACAGATTAACCCAAAAAAAATATTTTTTTTAAAGACCGGTCTACGCGGGGGTCTTCAAGCTAGCTATCATATAATAATTATTTTAAGGATATTGTTTGTGGTTTCTTGTCTGCAATAGACGAAAACATTCGTGACGTTATCCGCCAACGATGAAACTAATTGAAAGTGTCATCACAAGTGACTAAATTGATAGCGTTATGAGTTATTATTATGACTCCCTCTGATCTCGCTCTCACACCAATACAAAATGCCAACTGCTTTAAAACGAGAGCTTTGGAAATTGAAATGACTTCATTAAATTCTACGTATACATACGCGAACCGAACTGCCGAACTTATCCTCAACTTATGGAAAAGGAACGAAGCAACCTCAAATGGCGCGAAACGCCGCTTGCAGTTGCTTCGTTTGTTTCCCCTAATTCGTGACTCGGTTCGCGTTTCTGTTCGTAAATCTATGCTTACCATGAGAGCAACTTTTTCACACAAAACTTCAATTTGTATTTGGAGCCAAAATACTAAATAAACTGAAAATTTTGTTTTTTTTTTATCAAATACCTAGTACGGAATTGTGCTACTTTATTTCTTTGTGTTTTATAAAATAAAGGCATTAAAGAATGCCCTTCCGATTGAAATAAAGAAATTAAAGGATATCAACAAACTGAAACTAAAACTGAAGTTATACCTGTCAGGAATGTTTCTAATTACTCCCTTAATTGCTCAATATTTAATATGTAACAGAATCCTATATATGTACACCTACACATAAAGATAATTCTAATTAGTGTAACTCGCTCACCAAGCACAAAAAGCAGTTTCTTCTTTGGTGAGATTGCGATTGTAAATATATTTTGTACTGAAATTTATTTTACACCACTGTACCCACTTATATTGTAAATTTCAATTATAACCTACCGATTTACGTTAGAAAACTAATTTTTCAAATAGAATTTTTTTTATCAAAAAACGCCTTTTTAGGATTATATTTTTTATTTTTCGTTATCTTGATTGACACAGTAGTTAGGGCAATATTTTCTATCAAATCGGTTCAAATTCTGTTTTATATCCAATACAAAGTTGAGCTTTGGTTTTCACATGTCTTGCTCATGTGAACTATTTAAAAACACATCTATATTAAGCATATTATATTATGGTGATCTGATATACATAATATAATGTCTTAATTACTATTTACATTATTTTAGATACGTTTTAGCTACCTACATTTATATCACATTTAAAAAACATGTAATATTTTTTTACTTTCTCACTGCAATGTACTTACTAGATCTTAAAATACATGTTCCTACCATATTATTAATCTAATATATAAAGTTCATTGTCTGTGGCGGATGGGCGGCGTGGGTTTAATTTGTATACAAATCTACAGTTTTATTCCAACGTCGATGAAAATTTGCACACTTGACCTTTAAAACGGTCATTGCCTACGAGAGATTTCGAAACATTCTGTACGAAGCCCGGGCAACGCCGGGGGTTCAGCTAGTTATTTATAGTTGATTTCAATAATGTACTGTACACTCCTCTTCCAACCACAAGCGCAACAATCATGCTTCCGTGGAAGAGTAGTAGTCCAATCTCACAATATGTACAAAGACATTATAAATACTATTTTATATGTACTTACCTTATTTCTTTAATAAATTTTCTTATTTTGGTGGAGCCTCGTCCCTAGTCCCTGGTCTTTGATAATCAAGACTTCTTTAGCGGTTTAGTCCTCAAAAGTCTCTGAAGGATCAAAAAACAATTTTTTGTTCGCAACGAAATTTGAAAATTCCTTAAATGGACCCGCATAAAACACGATATACCATAAATAAACTTGTTTTATATTTCGTTGTGAATTTTGCTGGCTCAACAAAGCTGTCTAGTAGAGTAGGGGACGCTTTGTCCAATATAACATATAGTACCCAGATAACTAACGAGCGGGTACGATGTTAATAATTCGAAAAAATGGCTGTTGTTATCTCTTCGCGAGCTTTTGTGAACAATTGGCCTTTATAAAAATTGGTTTTATTTATTGAGATACTGTAATAAATATTGATATGGCTTATCGGGTCGATCAAATCCGTATTCACGAATAAATAAAATGGACCTATAATTATTATAAATATATAACTAACTAACCATCACGCCGTTTCCCGCAGGAGTAGGCAGAGAGGACGGACCGCCAAAGTCTTGGCACACACTTCTTGCCTCATTCACATTCATACATACTCTTCTATTATTCTGACTCTCGACATGGCCTGACTCGAGTATCTGATTCACTTGATCGTGCCATGTCTTCCTCGGGCGTCCCCGACTTCTGCTACCATTCGCATTTGCATAATATATCCTCCTACACTCCTATCTTCGCTCATTCGCTCTACATGCCCAAACCATCTAAGCGTCCCTTTCTTAATCTTACTCGTTACGCTTACATCCGCCTTGCACTCTTTGCGGATCTCCACATTCCTCACACGAACATACATGGTTTTACCACACATACGCCTCAGGGATCTCATTTCAACAGCATTCAATCTACTTTCATCCTTTCTTTTCCAGTTCCATGCCTCACTTTTATACATCAGGGTAGGTACCAGCACTCCATTATGGACTGCTAACTTCGCTTCTTTGGATAATTTTTTGTTAGCGCCAACTGCGTTCAGTTCTCCATTAATGGAGTTACCTTCATTTACCCTTCTTTCAATATCTCTTATTATAAATATATTTTTTACTATTACGTATCAAGTAGGACTATACTCGTGATGTAGATTTTAGGTGTCTATACCTGGTTGATGTCGAATTACTTAGCTATTCACACCTGGGACCCAATTTTTATTTCAGTAGACAACTGCTCGCATGCGATAATTATCTACGTTGTCTATGGTTTTTCTATCATCGAGTAATTATCTACTAATGTTCGATAGAAAGCGTATTTTGGAATTTCTAATAGATAATTATCTATTACAAAGCATCACAAAGCAAAATTGGACTATTGGTTTTAGTAGTAGTTCAACTGTCAAAAAGTGTTACTTGTACGGTTTGCGTGTGTCGTATTTTTGTTAATTATTATAAAAATGGTGAGTTTTGAAGATTTGACGCACATACAAACGAACGAAGACATGGAACAGGCCGAATATTTAACTGAAATGCCACCAAGAAATTTTTTTTCAAGAAATGATGCATTTAGTCTGAGTAATGAACTGTTCAAAAAATTTTCGACTATCTAAACAATTGGTGCTCAAATTAATTGATCTATTGTCGCCTACTTCTTCAACGAACAACAAAGTGAATTGAAAATTGACAGTCGTAAACAGATGTATATAGAAAAAATGTATCAAATCTATGGAGTTAAATACACGGGTTACCATATAAAAAAATAAAATTGGTACATTTTTATGTTGGTATTAATATCGGTTGTTTTACATTATCTACGACGGTCGAAAATACGCATTTATCGTAACAGTAGATAATTTATCGTGCGCGATCCTCGCATGCGAGCAATTGTCTACTGAAATGAAAATTGGGTCCCTGGTCACTGAATAGAAAACAAAACAATTTTAAAGTTATTATTTTTTTAATGGTAGTTTTTTGTCGTGGCGCTGTCCAGTTTATTTAACTTTTAGTTTTAGCCTCACAACGTTCTTCAAATTCGATGTGATGATGCGTTATTTCCGGGAATATTGCGGGAATTTTAATTATCTAAATTATGATATTCTCAGACCATCTAATGAGGTTGTCTCTTACGATGAAATTTTAAGCTATTTACAAATGTAATGTACTATTATTTAAAGCATGCTGAGTAGCTATGAGTAGTTCATGAACGAGTCGCACAATTGAGTTAGCTCTTTTTGAATAGTCGTATTCGAACTATTCCCGGTAAACGGTACCACGGCTCAATTGAACGGTTAGTCTTTTTTATCAAGAGATATCCTGAACATAAATATTTACCTACACCTACTAACCACCTGGCATCCTATTATCTTGCGCCCGGTACCTGTGCCCTACGCCCGGTGTCATTCATACGCTTACGCTAGGTGCTGTCATAGCTGGCGAGCCGTACGGGGGGAGCCGTATCGGGCGAGGACAGTGTTCACATTTCTGATACGCTCTGAGCTCACGGCTCCCGTTCAATAGAGCCGTTGTTCAATTGAGTCGACTATTTGAGCCGTACGAAAGTATTAAGTTACCGTGGCTCTCCCTCTTAATAAAATGAGTCATGACTCATCGCTGATGCTGAAGACAGAACTTTAGAAGTTTTGAAAAATACCGAATAGTACCGGTTAAAATATAGATATTTGCAGCCGGCCGATAAGCTTGCAATGCTTCACGGTACATGCGATGACTGGCACGGAAGAACTGCAGCACTACCATTATGAATTGTACTGAATTGAAACTCGTGTTACGTCGCAAGACACGATTGTAAACATTTTACCCAAGTTCACTAAGGACGGGTTGTTTCGGAGAATTTGAACAATTCATCAAATTTCAACGTTCATTTTCAGGTTCTGTGAAAGACTTATTCAAGTTCTGTTTTTATATCATTGTAGGCTAGTTGCTTGACAAAACTGAAATAAAAACAGAACTTGAAAATATCTTTCACAGAACTTGAAAATGAACGTTGAAATTTGATGAATTGTTCAGATTCTCCGAAACAACCCGTCCTTAGAAAGCTCATAATTTGGTCATTTTTGGAGATATCGAAAAATTTATGGTTCCATGAAAACTCGATAAAGTCGTTAAAAGCGATGAAAAAAAACTAACCTGTAAACCCAACCTTCGTAATCTATATTACCTAGTTTTTGTTTTATCACTTTTCAAGACTACGCATCACTTTTCATGTGTGTTGAATTGTCATTTTGATGAGTTATCCGGTTACCCATTGTTTAAATGTTAGGTATTTTCCTTAAATAGACCAGTTGACTCTGGCTGTTTTCTGGTAAATATGTTTTAAGAAAGACCCACATTAAAAAAGCGGGCGCTTTCTCCACATTTTCAAATGGGTTTTTCGCGATCAACAAATATCTTGAAAGGCGGTTATTATGAATTTTTGTACCCTGGCTGGTTTAAATAGAACATAAAATTGACCTTACTCCGTCGGATGACAACAATATCTATTTTTTTCCAAAATTGTGGACTGGTTGCTTTCTTCATAACCAAGTTCAAACATGGATATACAATTTCTGTTACACTGTTTCAACTATTAATTATAATGACATGTTACTTTAGCACAGCCATAGTGTAATGCGTATACGATAAAGTACCCAGATGGTGGCTTACGATAACCTACCCCATCACTACCCTTCTCCAGAGAGATGAGCCTTTTAATAACCGCCTGATGGGGGAGGCCTGGACCTTTGTCTGGTAGAAGGCTTTAACTGGCAGCGTAAGTTCGGAATCCCTCAAGTTAAATTGCCTACCATTTGGAAATGGTTGTTGAAGCTTATAACGTTATCTCACTGTATAAATAGTTAACTCCCCATTCCACGGGAAAAGCTAGAGACGGTAAGAAAACTCGTTGCTCTACAAAAACGCTCATTCCGTTCGATGGATTCACAATTTGGAATACATACCGCGTTTTTTTTTATTATTTTTTTTTTATTAGGTAGGTACAATATTTTTTACAATTCAAGTTTTCCAGTAATGTAGGCCTCACTGGGTGGCTTGCCCGTGCTGAGGCCTTCATTTTATAATATGAAATATAAACTACATAATACATTTAAAGAGAAAAATTATACATTTAAAATTAAAAATACATAATAATATATTTAAAATTTAAAAAAAAATAGTACATTGAAAATAATCTTGTGTGTTTGTGAGTGATGTGTGTTTATATTGGTTTTGTGTGTTACGTGTAGGTTTTATTTTTATTTTATGCTATGAAATTTTGGTAATATTGTCTTTTTTGTTCTTTAATCCATTTTGTAATTTTGTGTGTGAATTTATTTGATAGAAGTGCTACTGGCTTTGTCCGTGATTTCAATCCTTTTTTTACATTAGTCCCACACATTTGTATTTTAATTGGTATTCCAGCAATTATGTTGAACTAAAACACTCTGTTAAAATATATGAATATGCTTATATTGTAAGACAGAAGAATTTTCACTGACTTGGTATTTCTATGTAAAATTCTAAATGATTTAGTTGATAGTCCGGTATTGTTAGAATTGATAAGCTTCCGGATTCCACAACGTAATATTAGAAGTCGGGATTAATTTCAGCGCAGAAATTCTGGGACTAACTACCATATGTAATCCTCTTTGCTCAGAATACTAATGGAGGGAAACAATTATACCGAGTCAGTGGACATCTTCAATTTATCTTTAAATTAAATATAAAATGTTGTTATTGAAGCAATTCAGTTATGTACAATAAATAATGTAAATTTCTTAATATTCACATGTAAAAGACTCTAAAAAGGGCTTTAATTAATAAATAAATAACAAGAGGCGAGGAAAATACTTTCCATCGTGACCTAAGTCATATTGGGGATGGTGTGGAGCATCTGTTGAGGAAATGAAATAAATGAGAGTTTCTGGGAAGAAAAAGGTATTAGGGGTGGGTAGGAATCGACAGTGAGTCCAAGATTGACAGACGTATGAATCCATCACTCTCTATCTCGTCTATGCCTGGACAAAGCTCACCACATGAACCCAGGCACCCCTGCTAAATCACCAAACGTAGCGAACCGCTCGTTGTGACTTATGGCTGGTGTTGGTTATCCAATGGATGCGGTAGTAAGCATACCCGCCTCCTAAAATGCATCCTTACAGTAAAATTGATTCACTACTATTATATTAATTCACTACTGAACACGCTGTTTAAAAGTTTTTACTAACACAAAATAAACAGATATTTTACTTCGTTTCGACTTATGAATACTTTAAGCATGTTTTTGTTGTCTATTTTTGAACACGAATAATTTATGTACACGAGTCATTCTCATGTCACACACATCTTAAAATTGTATATTATTGTGTAGCTCTTTCAACGAAACTGGTCGATGACACATTCAAATATTGCATCGTGAGGAATCAGAAATCAAACTCAAGCGAATCGTGGACCGGCCCATGTGGAATGCCTTATTTGGCTCCAAACCGGTTTCCCGATTCTGCATTGTCAAATCTAATCGATAAATAAACCGGTGATCCAATGGCGCTGCGACTGGGTGACGACACAACCGGTTCCTGTTATATAGATCGGTGACTTGTTCTGCTATATTTTGTATTTACTTTTGTCCGGTAAGATGGCTTACTTGTGTATGATTTGGTTTTTTAAAGCAACTTTGGTCCCACTGACAACCAACTACTTGAATATTTGTTTATAATATAATATTGGTTAATTCAGTTAAAATGGAAGGGAGAATAAATTAGGATGTCCCAGGAGGGTATGGCACTATCAAGCGAATCAAAATCTTGCGTCTGGTGGTCTGGTCACCTCGATTATCGAAAAAACAGTTAAGTATGTGTTTAAGGCGATGCACTACGTCGTGTAATATTTTAAATCGAGCCGCTATCAATAAAATCCCTTACGTAGATGGCGATAAGGTCTAAATTCCCGCTCAACACCATCCACCTGTTTTGATTTGTGCAAGAAAAAAACATGGCCAAAAAGTGCCTTTTATTTTATTTTGTGGATGTTCATGCATAAATATTAAATTTTTTTTCGATTATTTTATAAATAACTTATTATGCCACATTATACAATAAAATCATAACCGAAAATGGGTTCATAAGTAGCAGATTTTGAACTTTAAAGCAGTTTTCGTAGGCCTTATACATTATTTTTTTCTGTGCCTATAAAAAGTCTTTCAAACCAAAAACACACAATTTTGCATTACTACGTAGTGCATCGCCTTAAGGTCGAATACACAAATAGAATGGAATAAGATGTTCGGGGACGTCCATGAAGATATGGCAAGATCAACTAAAACAAATGCTAAAATCAGGTCGTATTGAAGAGTCGGAAATATGTTGTGTATGAATATTTTTTATGAGAATAACTGTTCTCAACCGTCTGAAGCCAGCGGGACAGTGGCGTCTGGCATCCTCAATTCTTGCAAATCAGTTTTGATTTTTTTTTAAATGTGCTTAAGTATTTTTTATTTTATTATTTTACTAAGAATTTTTTAGGGGATTATTCATTTGAATAGTAAAAATTATATTTTAATACAGTAGATATTTATTAGGTATCTATAGGTACATAACTAAACTGCCTCAGTAACAATCTTTTGTATTTGTTAAGTGATAAATCAAAGATTCGATATAATTATTTCCCTCCATAAGTATTCTGGGCAATGAGGAATTCATATGGAAGTTAGTACCAGAATTTCTGCACTGAAATAAATCCCGACTTCTACTATCACGTAGTGGAATTCGAAAGCTTATCAATGCAAGCAATTCTGGACTGTCAAATGGAATTTCGTATAGAAATACCAAGTCAGTGAAAATCCTTCTGTCAAACAATTTAAACATATTCGTTTAATTTAAAATTGTGTTGTAGTTCAAGAAAATTGCTGGAATAACCATTTTAAAACTTTGAATACTATTATGTATCGCTTGCCTGAATTCTTCACACAATCAGTTCAAATTTTGAAAAAAATGTGTAATCGAACCAGATTTCACACAGTACTAACGCACATCACAAACATCCGAAATTAATATGTTTGATAATTTTTTGAGTCGTCAAAAATCTCTAAAATCTATATATTAAAGGTATTTTCAGAGTATTAATTAGGTACCAGGTTTTATTCAGTCTTGCCCTCTAGCACAAAAAACCATTAGCCGCCACTTTTCATACGTAAACCTGTAACAGTAAAATCAAACAAGAATACAATAAAACATTGCGATACGCTTTTATTACTTGAATAAAAAACGACCCCGATGTTTTCCAATGAAGTTACTACACTCGGCGTCACTAAAATCGCACATCATCGAAAATAAGTTTCAAGCGTAAGTTTTCCCGAGCTCCGAGCGCCAATACATCTAAGCCAAACAATATTGATATCCTATTATTTAATATGTATATGTATACACCTACATAAATTGAAAAAAATCTTCCGAGAAAAAATACATGCCGCCGACGGGAATTGACTGTGTCAGGTGCTCTACTAATTGCGCTGCGTCAGCTTCAAAAGCCTCCAAATTATTAATATGTTCCTGGTATTTTTCATTCAACAATTATTGCTTATTAGATTTTTTCAATTTATACTCGTATAGATGCTTCAGGCTAATAATCTTTGCTTAAAATAAACGTTACAAATTTTCCGCGTACGGGACGTTAAAAAATGTTGAAACTGGGCTATAAAAGGAGCAGTTCAAGTCAAATGTAGGTCATTCACTATCCGAACGTTGAAGAACACGTGAATAATAATCGCTAGAAAAAAACCCTTAAAATGGACACCACTGCTGACGAAGCCGCTCAAGTGGTGGCACTACTGCAATCAGGGATGCTGCAGGGATGTGTGATGTTGCTCGTCAACTAAACTTAAGCCGTTTTATCGTTAGGCTGGTTGTTGAAGGGTTTCAAGATACTGGTGGCTTCATCCGGAGACGTGGATCAGGCCGACGACGCTCCACATCCGAAAAATGCGACCGCTTTAATGTCTCGTAAGATATTGTAATAGGTACGATTTTTGTAACGCCGTGTGTAGTTAGTATTGTGAATTGTTTAATTCCTCGATTGGTTCGATTGTAAATTTATTGTAACCGCTTTCAGGAATTCACCGATAGATTTTCCGGTCCGATACCAGCCCGGGGTATAAATCACAATCGGCGATGGTATTTGGGTTACCGTGTCTTGTCGTGACGCGTTCCCCTTTAGTTAACCGTCTCCCCCGGGGCCTAAATAAAGCAATAATGGCCTGTTATTTGCTACTTGGGTCTGCTATCGCTGAAGCAACAAGACGCAGCGTGCACTTATAATGCTGTTATGCGCATTAAATAAGGCATAACACCGTCACCGCCGGTATATAAGGCCCATACACTGAAATCCAAGATGGCTGCCGATGTTGTTAATACAAACATACAGGTCAATTTTTTTGTCATGACACATTAGCCATGTAAATTGTGTGTTGCAACTTCCTTTGCGATATCTACGTAAACAATAATAATTGTTGGTAAATAAAATCTTGTCTTAAAACATTAGTTTACCAAAAAAATAATAATTAATATTTGACAAGTTCTAGTATTTTCACCCAACAAATGTAGACAATTTGTCTCGACGCCATCTAGTGAGAGAGTTAGCACTTACAATGCCTTTCTCATATAAAATAAAGTTGGTTGTTTCAGGTGAAAAAATGTAACAAGCAGTAATTGTTGAATGAAACACTAGTATATATTGAATTATTTCGCGGATAAGAGATAAGCCGCCATAGCTCAGTGGTCAGAGCTGTCGACCGGAAATCGAAAGGACACGGGTTCAAGTCCCGTTGGCGTCATGTATCTTTTATCAAGAGATTTTTCAATGTGGATGAGTGTTTCAGGCTAATAATTATTGTTTATAAAATAATAATTGTTGGTGGCTTAGCAATACTTGGAAAGTACACCGAGAGCAGTGGTTTTCTGTTATGCTTTCTTTAAAAATTAGGTAACTCTTAAGAAATCACGGAACAACGTTGTATTCATTCAACTCGTCTTATCTAGCTAATTTTGCTAAAACAGCTCATTTTGTTCTTCGACCATCACTGAGCGTTGCGAAGTCCTGTTTTAACCCGACGGTTTGTCATTTCACCTGTCTGTAAAAGTGTTCTATGTCCTGTTCAAGATGGTGGCCGTATTGGATATTACCTTTTTATCCCGTAGAGTTCGCCCTAGCGTGGATTCTACTACGACCTGTCAATTCGGAATATTCAATATCATGGCATATAGCTGCCTGAATAAAGTTCGAAAATAGAACTGTCATTTCTTTTTTTCAATTTATTTATAGGCATATCTATATAAATAGGGTTAAGGCGATGCACTACGTCGTGTAATATTTTAAATTGAGCCGCTATCAATAACAACCCTTACGTAGATGGCGATAAGGTTTAAATTCCCGCTTAACACCATCCGCCTGTTTTGATTTATGCATGAAAAAAATATGGCCAAAAAGTGCCTTTTATTTTAGTTTGTGGATCTTCAGGCATAATTTTTTAATTTTTTTCGATCATTTTATTAATAACTTAATTTGCCACATTATACAATAAAATCATAACCGAAAATGGGTTCGTAAGTAGGAGAGTTTGAACTTTAAAGCAGTTTCCATAGGCCTTTACATAATTTTTTTCTGGGCTTATAAAAAGACTTATCTAAAAAATACTCGATTATTTCATAGGCCAAGATGTATTTTACTCGCAGTATTTAATTAAAGCATCTAAAACACATGATTTTGCATTACTACGTATGGCATCGCCTTAACGCATATTTTTTACTGCTATTTTCTCACTAGGGACATCCTGTGTCGATACAGGCTAGTTTACTATTTTTTTGTTTATTATTTATTATCCAATAAATTAACATACATTTTTTGGTAGAATCCACCTCACTAGGCTGAGCCTGTTCCGAGGTGGCGGGAGTTTGATCTAATTTTAGATAATGCGAATTTACATAGAATCAAAGATATAAATAAAAAGATATATAGAAAAGATAAATAATATTTAAGGTTAATTTCGACAGGTAAATTTTTGTTGTTATTGGTATTTGGGAACGAAAATGGGATGAGAGAACTTTTACAAAATGAAAAAGATTTTTTGTTTTAAACCACTTTATTTTATTATACATATACGTCGACCGGTTTCGGTTGTTCCCAACCTTCTCAGGACAATAAATATATAAACTGATTTATATTTATTGATAAACAGTTTATATATTTATTGTCCTGAAGAAGGTTGGGAACAACCGAAACCAGTCGACGTATATAATAAAATAAAATGGTTTAAAACAAAAAAACTTTTTAATTTTGTATAATGTCAAGCCACAAAGTGTTTGCTTTCTTCGATAAGAGAACTTTTAATTTAGATTTGTGTGAGTTGACTAATTATTGCACGACCTTTGTTGATGATCCGATTCTATGTCAAGATTTTAAATTTGTTTAGATTTTTTAATTGTCTTGTTTTGTAAGGTAGATTATTGTATATATTAGTCGCAATGTACTTGAAATTTGTAAGAGTTTTTATGTTTTTTTTTGCTTAAATATTCTTCGGACAAATTAATAAATAATTACTTATTTCAATTATTTTTTTTTAACATAAAATTTATGGTTCATAATTAAGTAGGTAGGCATTTAAGTACCTAGGTACTTACAACTCTTGAGATTTCTAAGGAAATTTGGTTATGATTTTAATAAATCATGTTTAATAACAAGATAAAATTTGATGAACATGGAGCAAACAATAACACTAGCATTATTTTTTTACTCTTAAATATATATATAAAATCTTACCTATAACTCATTTTGGCAATGACTTCGCAAAAATTGCCTGACGTAATACTTATATTGTGTACAATTTACAGTAGATATATAGTTAATGGTTACGTCAGATACCAGATCTAATGCATTAATTAAATGGAGTCTCACAAACAGAAGATTTTAAATTACAGTGTGGCGAGCAGACGGTTTATACTTTGCTTCTGAATGGAGCTCTATTTTAATTAGTGTCTTCAGGATTGTCAATCTGATCTGTATGCTTCTCTTTGTTGGCTTTCCGAATGGATTTACAGATTCTAAGTGTTTGAACGGGCTGTTTTGATCGTAAATAGCTTTGTGTTTCGATTTCTTGATTGAAGATTGAATGGAACTATCGAGAGGTTCCCAATCTGTAGATCGAAGAGTATGTCTTTGTTTTATTTGTAGCTTATGTGTTTTTCACAAATTAATATTTAGAGTGGAATAATTAATGTCGCAGATGAAATGCATTAATATACATTTTCATTATTTTTATTAGTGGCTATATAATTTATCAGTGAACATGCAAAATATAACGGTGTACAAAAGCAAAAATACAAAAGTTATTTGTTTTTATTGAATTGAATGTCGTTTTTAGTACTGTTTGTAAGGTTATTTCATTAATGCAGAATAACCGATATTTTTTATCCGCTGGTGCATCAATGGGAAATTTTGATTGATGGGACTTTCCTTTATCTTTTATTTGTTCCTTTATACGCTCATTGGGAATTTCCATTGTGGACATGAAATGTTAACATTTTTTACACAAGGGTTTTACATTCATAAATCGGTCTTATTACGTTTACGCCTCAGGAATCTCATTCCCGCTGCATTCGACCTTCACCTGCCTGTCATATACCTCGCTAAAGGTGTGAAGAAAAAAGGCTCAATCGAATTCTTTCTTCCTGCCCATCCTAAATTCCAATATTGGCTTCTTAGGTCGCCATGTATACCGGTCGATTAAACTCCAACCTCCTTCCCACCCTCAGAGCACGTGTTCCAGTCAGTGGCGGCCAGCTAATATGTGCTCCCGAGCGCCGAACAACCAACAAGATTTCCGACATGGCTAATCACAATACGAAACTCGGTTCGGTTATAATATCTCATTCAAAAGGTACCTACTTATTAAGCGCGCTTAACTTGCAGACTGACTTTGACTTGTGCCTATGTTCGTAGCAGTTCGTTTTCGATTGCGATCCAAAATTTAACTGCTTTGTCGCATATTCTGTGGAACAGTCGAAAGCGTGGGTCCATACCATTACATACTATTCTTTTGCAAATAATACCATATCAAGGACGGCGTTCGGAGTTTTACCACCACATCAGAAGGAACGGTTTATTCAGTAGAAAGTTAAACTAAAACGCGTATGTTTGATATTATTGTCGATATTGTGGTTTCAATTTACCATCTGCTATTTTTCAGCGAATGTTACGCTTCTTCGATACAAGCATACAGGATAAAACTTGTCATTAAGAGATGAGTGATGGTCAGATTACTTATTATCAGTTCAGTCAGTACTCGCCGTTGCCAGGAATTGTCTGTTGAATTTAAAACTTTTCTTACTCTGAGAAAGTTTTGAAGTTTAATTGCAGGTTATATCGATCTTGTATATCAATTATTAATAAGGCATATCAATTGCAGGTTATACTAATTTTTGATTACTTTTGTGTTTGTTCAACGTATAAATTAAGAATGAGTTTGAATGTGGAATACATTAAGAATAATAGGTCGAGTTTTGAAAACAAAGTGATAATAAAAAATGCCGGTCCACCTAAAACCTGAACTGATAATAAAACAAGAGTGCAAATCTGGATCGAAGAAGTTTACTCGATCATTTAACAAAACAATGTATAACAAAGCTTCGTAGCTCTGTGCATGTGATCAATTGAATAGTTTATTTTGTTTTACGTGTTTAATTTACGATGTTGATTCAGTTTGGACAATCAGCGGTGTTACTGATGTAAGTCACCTTTCTGAAAAAATCAAAAAACATAATTCTTATCATTTACATTTACAAAAAGTTTTGAGCTTAAAGGTTTTAGGAAAAGTTGACATCAGAATGCAATTGGATTCAGGCTACCGTGCCTAAGGTAAACACCATAATGAGCTATTTAATAAAAATCGATACAGGTCAAATTTCCCAGAACATGATTTCAATGTGACGCTTAAAACGTATGACTTCCTAAATAAAGTTCAGTAAAAGGTGAACTCTGTGCAATTTACGCCCGCGACGATTTTTCAAAAGCTAACGGCGCTTTATCAATTTTACAACTTTTTTATAGTACTTGTTTATTAGAAGACTTTCCCGAGACTGTGAAATTACTAAAACTTTTGTGCACCATTCATGACCTTTGGAATGACCTCAGTTGAAAGCTAAAGATGTTTCTCAACGTTAAAAAGAATAAAATCTTTTTTAAACACGTTGAGCCAGGACAAACTGAACGCGCTATCAGTGTTAAGCATTGATAGAGGTCTTCGCTAAACAAAATGAACAGAGAATAGAACTTCTTTATAAATAGGTATGTACCTTTATTTAATTTATTTTATGACTTAATGTTGTAATCCGGTGAACCCCCACATATTTTGACCACCGGCCGCCACTGGTTCCAGTCCTAACAAATCAGTGCCCCCCTGGAGTACCGGTCTCACCGGGATAGAAGTGCTCTTGGCTGGGGTGGTACATTCGTATGGTATCTTTTCTCCTCATTGTAAAACAGTATTTACGCATACGCCTCAGGAACTCTTTCCCACTACATTCGACCTTCACCTGCCTGTTCTATACCTCACTGCCATACAAAATGGTTTAAATCGCAACTCCATTATTAATGATGCTTAAAACTATATTGTGGAGACAATATCTTGATTTACAACACACTCTCTCTTTCTCCTCCCGCCAGGGCCGACCCTGCGCGGGCGCAATTGGAGCAGTGCTCTCCGGGCGCCGATTTGTCACCTAACAGTCCTAACACATCGCCCTTGATGAGTTAGGACTGTTAGGTGACAGTAGCGCCATTTTTCATGAAAAAGGCGCTACACGAACATACAAATTATCCGAATAATATTGATTATAGTGATGACCTACCTAAGCGTCTATTGATTTTGACAAGGGGCGCCAAAAAAGTACTCGCGCCAGGTGCTGTTAGGCTCAGAGCCGGCCTTGCCTCCCGCCTTGTTGAAACTATTCGCGAATGTTGGTTGTTTTCGAAAAGGTGAGCCTCGGTACCTATTCCAAAGTTTGAGAATCACTGCTGTAGAGAAAGGTTCTGTATTCAGATAACTGTTTCGCAATAATTCTATAGCCATACTAGTTGCTGGCAGTCTCTGTATTTATAAATGATGGTACCGTATTTAAAATAGTAAAATATGGCTCATTGTCTAAAGTGGGAGGTATTTGGGTATGGACTGTTGAAGATCAGCATCGAGTTGTGGAACGGAACTTGATAATGGCTTCGCAGTGTATATTTTTATACAGGGTGATTGGTACTATCGTTGGGCTTGTTTTTTTTTTAAACAGCTTTAGGTAAATATACAGCAAGTAGGGACACGATTAATACGCACATTTTATGTTAAAAATACTTTGTAGTAGTTAGTTGGAAAATAATGCATTTTAATGGTTTTTCGTTAAAATTAAAACCGAGTTACTTGGCGGCCATTGTTATTGATGTCAAAGTTTTAAGGTTAGTTTTTTTCTTCACTCATTTAAACCAAAATATGAGCCTATGACTCTAAAATAGGTTCTTAGGTTGTCAGTTTGGGTTTAATTAAAATATTAATAAAAAACTAGCCTTTAAAGAGCAATTTTGAATAATTTAATAAATTATAAGTTATTAATACCAGACAACTACAGCCAGGGACGGCACCATGATCTGCTATGTAACCCACATAGCAGAACGAACGTACTGGCTCGGTATAGTACGACACGAGGTATGGCATTATTAAATGATATGTCTAAGATTTTTGTAGCCTTGAAGGATTCAAGGGGCACGTAAATACCATTGAATTAACCGATTATAAATACGTATTTTACATTTTTTGTTAAATGTGCATTGTAAATAAACAAAAAGTCTGTTATGCATCAAACAAAGAAAAATTATTATGTCAAAACATAGCGTGAAGGAAAGTTGTCAAATCATCCGTCCTTTTTTCGAAAAAGCTACTAAAATACATTATTTTCCGAAACTGAAATACTCACTTTTCATTGTTATCTAACTGATACACAGAGTTTAAAAAAAAAAAAAAAATTGCATATTATTCATGTCCCTATTTTATGTACCTATATATTTACCCAGTTTTATTCCGAGATGAAATTTTGCACACTCGACCCTCAAAATAGAAGGAAGGTCACTGTCTACATGAAATTTCGATAAATCACCCCACCCCCTTTTCCCACCCCCTTAGAGCAAATTTTGATAATTGATATAATTTTGCATACTTGACGTTCTAAATAAGAGGAAAATTACTATCTACATCTGATTTCGAAAAACTCTTGTGTGAAGTCCGGGCAAGTACTTAATGATGCAATTTTTTTTATCTGATGTGTCTTTCAGTATTTCTCATTGAATACCAGTCACCTTGTATAGTTAAGTAGCCATCCATTTCATAACTGCTATCAAGTAGCAGCAGCTGTCAATTGATACACACGATGAATGACAGCTTGCATACAAAGTAATATAATTGTTTTAGTATGAACATTGCACAAGTCACGTTCTCCTGTCTCTGTTGAACTCGGTTCAATATGACGAACAATGCAATGGTTGTGATTTTATCTGAACGTCGGATGACTTTAAATAAAGCATGACTTCTGACAAGCCGCGAAGAAGATAATGCAAATTTGTGACTTTGGGATGAAGTGGAAGATAATGATTAATTTTGGAACTAAAAATGCCAGTGGAACACAAAACGGCACTTCGTAAAAATGTTAAAAAAAAAACGGAAATGATATACTTGATCAAACGACACTTAAACTATTGTTTTTTTATTATAATTTTTATGAACTCGTGTTCCAATTGTCTTGATAACACATTCATGTTTTACTGAAAGTTCATTAGGAAACCTGTCAATTTATTCGTTAAAGGCCTGCAGTCCCGTTTTCAACCGGATTACGAATAATATGAAAAAAGTATTTTAAACACATATTTTAGGAAGACCCTGTAAATATAAAAATGCGATATAAGTATGTAGCCATATATCAATATATTTAATGTAATCGGTTCAATGTTTACTTAATTGCTCTCAAGGCCGTTGGAAACTATAGTCATCCTACCCTTAGATATCTCACCGCCCTTATATGAGCTTTATTCGTCATTCGTCATAAATTACATTAAATCCACACAGTACTGATGAAAATAATTTCCCTCGGGTCTTGGGTCATCTTTGTTAATGCTGTGTGGAGGGTCTTTTTGATGAGATGAAGGAGTGAATATGGGTGTTGAACAGACTATAGGGGAGAGGAAACACAGGTGCCAGTAAATCGTTCCTCAGCTTAGTTGTTGAACTCAAAACATGTGACAAATGTTGTCGCGCGTTTGGCGTATTTCCCGACTACCCACAGCTGACGAAGGAATCAGTGACGCTAATTTCCCTGAGCATCTTCCATTGAAATACCTCTAGAACAAGGATAGCATTCCCACCTGACGCATGTACTCTACATATTACGACGATCCATTTGTTAAGATAGGAGAATCTCGAACAGACCGCCAGTCTCTGCACTTACACGGAGAAATATGAGTATGGTTGAATTATTGAAATCCTGTATATATAATTTAAATTCTGTAATATGTCGGAACACGTGTTCATGCAGGTGTTCTTTTACTGATAGATATAATGACTTAATGCGACAATATTATTATTTTTATGAACACGTGTTCCCTCCGTCCTCATAATACTTTCGCGTTTTACTGATACTTCGTTATGAAATTTCTCAATTTAAAGGCCTGCAGTCCCGTTTTTAACAGGAATATGAATAATTTGACCGAATTTTATATCAACAAGTTTTCTCCGTGTAGGGTCATTAATTCTATAAATAATATTTCTTCGATAAACTAATTAGTGGCGCTCCTGTTTCTTGACTTAACTCCCACTGTGGTGTATTTAAACATTACAACTATTGTATTAAGTCATTACGGCTATTACAGCAAAAATGTTAATAGTAAAATGTCAACCCATGAAACCTATAGCCACTAAAAATTTAAGTGTCTTGTTATGAAATCACAAAAGGCAGTGTTTAAATATTTTATTATGCCAAAAAATCCCTGGCACCGACCACTAGTAGGTTATAAATCATTATAATGTGCTGTGCTTTAAATTGGCTTTACAATGTATGTTGGACCATGTCCTCCTTAAGTTCCTTGGACAACCCATTACTCTGTAGGACCCAAATTATTGTTTTCTCTTCGGTTAGTGGCAGTACCTCGGATATCGCTTTCAATCTTTGATTATTGAATTAAAGAGATGATGGTTTTTTGGTAATATTGGGGACAACGATTAAATAAAATAAGAACATAAACAGTCTTACTTATAAAGATTCCCTAAACACACCGCTGATGCGTTGGTGTAGCTTTAGAGGGCCGTATACTGCTCGGGTTAAAATCTTTACTCATAATAAAGCTCATGGAAGATTTTTTTGGACCGGCACCGCTTTATTCCAAAACTCAAAAAACACGGTCATTTTCGCATTTCGCGTTTTGTTGCTAACTTCACGTTTCTTCAGATGGCATTTGTAATGCCATTGACCCGGTTTGTTTTGAATTGCCTCGGAATCCGGCTAATTCGATTATGCGTTCTGTATTTGCATTGGTAAATCGATATTTTGAATTAAAATATTCATTTGATGGTGCTGCAAACGGTTATTACTGCTTTTTTACATTTTCATTGCGCGACCGACCCATCGCATCTCATCTAATCTTGGTGCCAGAAAGAAGTCAGTCGGACTCCCTAACCTTCAGAAAGCAGGAATTAACCCGTACAGTATTAATGTATGAATATGAATGAAACAAGGAGTATGTTATGGCCGACTTATTAACCATCACGCAATTCCCCCTTATTCAGGGTGTCACTTTTGTTGGTGAAGGGGAAACTGTGAAACAATCTTCTGTATTCATTCGTATTCGACGTAATAGTATTATTTCTTGTAAAACAATCAACTTTAAAAACACAAACTTCGCTGTCGACAGCTCACATTTAGTGTTATAATTTCCAAGGTCACATCTAGACAGATATTTGACTTTGAAAACTGAAAACAACCGACATTGTAAAAGGATTAGACTTCGGTAAATATTGTTGTAAGAAAACCGTCTGTATACTGTCTGAAAACTTTTAAACCAAAGAAACCTCATGAATAACTAATTTTTGCAAGAAAATCTAAAACCGTCCTTCTTGACTTCTAGATACATATCGTCGCTGTGAAATCAAACCGGCATATCTGCAAAATGCTTGTTTTTCACCAGAGCGCTTTAAAGATTTCGCATATGATATTTTCCTTTTAACGTCCGTTTGGTTCACCTCAAAGCCACCTTATGAATGAATAAAATTTAGACGAATACTGCTTATTGAAGTAGTTGTTGCAAATAAATCGAAAATTGCTTAAATTAAGAGTAAAATGCAGATACGCCAGTATGGCTTTAAAATCAGTATAATATTTGCTTTTGTGTCATAGTGGCTTCTTCTTTTGGAACCTGTTTTAGGTATGAAAAAAAGATAATGTTGTCAATGAAAACATAATTTATTGCTTCACAATTTTTTTAAAAACAATTAACATAAAACTGCTCTTCCCTTTGCTGGTAACTTCAAACTTTCCCAATAGTTTATGGAAATCTGAATAAATTGACGGTATTATCCCGGCGGTAACTAACTTTGGGATACCATTTTTCTTCTTCTCATCAATGGTCTCTTGGAATAAGCTTGCATCAGAACAGGATTCACGCTCCCATTGCCCCGTTTATTCCTTTTCTTCGCCTCCTCCCAAGCATGTGATCCGTAGGATGTTTTGAAGTAAAAGTTGCCGTCGTCTTTAATTACTTTAAACATTCGAATGTCCAAAATGGGTAAAATTATCTGGGGTCCTTCAGAGCTTTTATATCAAAAAGTCCTCACGACTCAACTCATGAACCAGGTAAGGCTTGCCACTTTTCTTTGCCGTTTTCATGGCCATGGCATATTGGGAAGGTAAGTATATCATAAAGAGTGCTCTTTTAACTTATTTTTCAATGGTTGAGTGAGCCGAATCCACCTTGTTTTCGGTGTGGCACTTTACTAAAAATTTGTGAGTGATAGATTTTATGCTTTTTAATGTTGTAACAGCATATTTGTATATTGCCATCATAAAGTTATTTTTTGTTGTCTACAACAATTATCTTTGTAAAAGACAACGTCTATTGGACAGTCAGCTTTGTCATTTAAATGTTGCAGTCATTTCAGCACACAGCTCTCAATCTCAATAACGCTTCTTTTTCCCTGTGTCTCATCCTAAGTGTAACAATTTACTGTTTTGTTGCCTTTCAGTTCAGCAATTGTGAAATTGTAAATGGCTAGCTTTGAAATGTGGTAGTAGGAAGATGCCTCCCCATGCGGATATGACAGAACTGCCTGTAGATCCTATACTGCTAAAACGGTTGAATCTGTGCTTTTATTGTCATTCTCCTTTTCCAGTCTGGACAAGTCCTTTTCTAGAATATGATTCTCATATTCTGTCGTATTTTGTTTCGTATTTTGGTAAATGATACATACATCACACTGATCTTTCTTCGGTGTGAAAGTTTGTATGACTTGAAAAAACCTCTGTACTGGTAGTAGCTGATTCCTGCAAGGTTTGACTCCTTTCTTTCTTTTAGATAATCTCTGTGATCGGCGATAGATTTTCCACCATCTATATACTCCCGAGAACTTTGAGATCTGTAGTAATGACTAGGAACACTTGCGTTTACAGTTGTGGCAAGGAGGTTTCATGCTTCGTTGGTTCACTCTTCCACGGGTTTTAGACTCGTATTCCTCACCGCAGTTTCGCATCTTTCAGTTTGCTTAAGTTTTTTTTATTAAATTTGCCTATTTTAATTTATTTTTTAACCGGGAGAAATTTTACCCGGGTCAGACATTTTGGCATATATGCCGGTTTGTTTTAGTTGAGGCTGCTATAAACGCTTTTGTTAAGTGCAAACCGGATTATCTGCCAATAAGTCATATCTGGGTTATAATAAAAAATGTACTATTGTGAGATAATTCAGTTTTACTTACATGATGGACACATTTCCCCCTTGAAAGTTTTGAAGCAACTGGCGTATTGCGGAATAGGTCTGTCTTCTGCTAAAAAAGTGGCGATTCCCGCGTAAATGCATACCGGCCCAACGCCATCTGACAGATTTTTATTCAACTATACGACATGCCGGTTCGACATAAGAATAGAAGGGAAAAAAATAAATTTTTTGACACCAATAACTCAAAAGCTCCATTTTTGCACATATGCCGGTTTGATTTAACAGCGACGATATGTTGAAAAGAGGTTCTTGTAGTTATAGCGTTGAGGCTGCGTATGTTTCCTCCCGTTATTAATATTTATTTTAAACCTAACGGAGAAAAATTACTGATAAAAAATAATGCAAATTTATTAACTTGAAATTATTCGTAATCGGGTTAAAATGGGATTGCAGGCTCATAACGAATGAATTGATAGGTTTCTGATAAACTTATTGGTTTTTGGTTGGTTATTATTATCACGATATCGGAACGCGTGTTCATAAAAATCCTTACATTTTCGCATTTCTTCATTACATATTATCAAGACAAACGCCGGTGCCTTAACATGTGTTAACTGATATTATTACGAATTTACTAAGAGTTTATCAGGAAACGGCCTGCAATCCCGTTTAAAAAATGAAAGATCTTCTTAATAAATTAACAATGCTAATTTTTCTCCGTGTGCTAACACGAGTGTTAATATACTTTTTTGTTATATTTGAAGTTCAATTTCCTTTTTTTTGAGTTCATTTTGAAGAAGAAAGTACGAAATGAAATGTCAATTTTTTAAAATTTGTTTGGTTATTGCTATCATATAAAAATCACATTGTATTATTTTATTAATTCCTTTTAATATTTCTTAATGTTATTACTGTGACTAAAGTTTTATTGTTTTTTGTTTCAGGTAAGTTTGCGACAACTGAAACTGCGTTCACTAATGTCACGGGTGGGTTGATTTGAAGAAATTGCTTGTATTAACGTCATTCAAGGTAAACTATTACAATAAATTTATTTTTACGGTACCAATTTTGAAATATTCATAATCTTAAATCTTAAATTTACAGCAGAAGTCTGATGTATTTGCAGAACTGTGAGCTTTACACAGCTTTTTTAATGTAATTTCTAGGCCAACGCAACTATTTTCAGCTAGTTTCTCACCTTTTCGTAAAGAAAAAATGTCTAAATCTACTAGTGAATATGAAAGATCTACAGTCTATCGTGTCTAGGATGAACTAAGTATGCATAAAGAATGAGTTAATTATGAATGTAAGTAAATTGTTCATAAAGCGAAGCTAGCAGTCAACAATGGAGTGCTGGTACCTACCATGATGTATGGCAGAGAGGCATGGACCGGGCAGTGGAAGGACAAAAGCAGACTGAATGCTGTAGAAATGAGATCCCTGAGGCGTTTGTGTGGTAAAACCGTGAATGATCGTGTGAGAAATTCGCTAAGCAAGCAAGGCTGATGTAAGAGTAATGATTAAAATTAAGAAAGTGATGCTTAGAATGTTTGTGCATTTAGAGCGAATAAAGGAAGAAACGAGTGCAAGAATATGATAATAATAATGACATGATCAAGTAAACCATAATATGAATAACATAAGAGTATGTATGAATGTAAATGAGGCAAGGCGGTCCGTCCTCTCTGCCTACCCCTGTGGGGAAACTGCGTGATAGTTAGTTAGTTAATTGAAATATCAAATCCCGGGCGAAGCTTTGTTATTATTAGAGATCAAGTATTTTATAGGATGTGATAAAAATACCGTAATGTTGATAGGTGCCTTGCAGTCATAATTCATCGTTCATGCGTTCATAGACCGGCCAAGTAGTGCACTAACTGTAAACCCTGTCATAATTGAGCAGCGTGTCTCGTGTCGAGTTCGCTATCTGTGAAGGGAGAATGGCGCTCGTGTCGGAGCGATATCTGGTCTCTGGCCGCCGGAGGTTTTATTGGTCCATCGAGCCGAGGCCGCATCTCATGTGTTGTTCACTGTGCACTGTGCTGGATGTCACGGATTATCTGTACCAGACGTGGACTGGAGATTAGGCCGGACTGAATTTATTTAGTTTTAGAATTTCAAAATCCCTATATGTTTAAAGAAAGACTCTATACTGTATGAATGAAAATCATACATCGTTTTTCACCCACAAATGGTAGTCAATAATCCGCGAGCCGAACTGCCGAACTGAACCTCAACTTATGGGAAATAAACGAAGCAATCGCAATTGATTCGTTCCATTACCGTAATTCGTGGTACGGTTCGCAAATGTATACGTACCCTAACATTACAATAAGTCAGTAACATGCTGTATTCAAACTGCTTTGGTTTACCAAATACAGGACACGAAAAAAATTTTCTTGTGTTAGGCATTTTTTTAGTAAATAAGTCTGGCATCCATTGATTTTGAGCTTCATGAGCTTCGCGTCTAAGACAATTTGAAACTGTTTGTTTCAACTGAAGTCAGTAGAAAGAGTTGCAAGAGCGATAAACAATAATCCAACACAATCAATATTAATAATAATAAAAGTTACTTAAAATGCGCTCTGTGAGAAGCTCAAACATGTAGAGATTTTGAAATTCCAACAATTTTTAAAAATCACTCCGCCCTTACTGGAGATGTTTAGGTTATAATGGACGTTTTACACGATGGTTTTTATCATACCTTTCCCTATATGGAAACTATATCTGGACCCATATGACAAAATATTTGCTTTACACTATCATTAGTTTCATTCTTACGATTTCATACAGTTAGTTGCCATTAGAAAAGAAATAATATTTTGATACGGTACTAAATCGTAAAAAATGGCAATGCCTTGAATATAACCATAGATCACAATGAAAACTTCTGTCATTTGCCTTTGTCATTGCCGTCAACAAATCCTCAAAAATACACGCGAAATTCAAAATACCGAATAGTAATGTAGTAAAATACACGTTAACAATCAGTAGTAAACACATGTTTTAGTCTTTTTTTATAAATATGTTAAATATGAAACGATATAAACATACACCACATAGTATAGTTATGTAAAACAATGACGTACGATAGATGTCAAATTATGTCCACCTGGAGCGGGTTCAAATGCCGGCTTGTGCAAGTAAATTTTATTTGATTAATTTGTGTTATTTCACAAATTACTTATTAAAAATAATATACAAAATCGTCAATGTAAGACCACCATACAGGATTGAAACGTTGATTTCCCACCTTCCTCTTCCCCATCTCCTTCCCCTACCCACTCCCTAAGCCTCATAACATACCCCAATTGGGGATGCCATAGTTTCACGGGCTCCGGAAGGATGGGAGCAGTTGGGACTCGTGTGCGGCTTCACATTATAAAAAAACCATCGAAACCAACTATAATAGAATACAAGTATGTATTATAATGTCTTTGATCTAAACTCTACGATAATTTTTTTTTGTTATTTGTTTTTGGGGTGTTATGCCGTGTTGCGCTAACTCCTTCATTAGCCAACGTTTCGGACAGATGTGTCCTGATGCCCTGTCACATCTGCCCTGATGATGGACACTGTAACGTTGTCCGAAACGTTGGCTAACGAAGGAGTTAGCGCAACAAACATTAACCCAAAAACAAATAACAAATACTTTTGGCCGTGAAAATCTTAAATCATATCTGTGACAATCTGTACCAAAATAGAACCGTTCCTTTTTTCCATTCCAAATCTATGTGAAAAAATTATCCATATGGAAAATGGATGCAATAATTTTATAAAGTGACCCATTCACACGAGTCACAAAATTATTCAGCTAAATGACTGAAAGTGTTCTTGTCTTTGTTCCAAATTCTTCTTACGGGTATTTTATATTATGAACTTATCTCCAATCCGTTCTCTTCGTCCTTAAGCGGGTTGCAGACCAAGAGCTAAGCTAAGTTAGTTTAGCTTAGCTCGCGTAGCTGAGGTGATTCTCCATACTTCTGTGCAGACCGCAAACTATGTAAGCTAAGCTATGTGAACTACCCGAAATATGCGAAGCTAAGTTAGTTGTGTATGCCGGCCGATGCTAACTGAGCTAAGCTGGCTCGCCCGCCTCACCCCTCGCGCTCCCCTTAGGCTCCTTTCGTTAGTGTTGTCCAGTGTTGTCGAGTCTTTCGCTTAGTTGTTGATGTGCACGCGAACAAATTTCTAGTTTAGCTATAGCTGCCTTAGCTTAGCTGACTTAGCTTAGCTCCACCATAGCTTAGCTTTTGGTCTGCAACCGGCTTTAAGCTGTCCAACATCGAGCCATTCATTCACTGACCCCTTTCTTCTTGCCTGACGCCCGCGGCCAGTCGCTGATAATCTCTCGCTGATACTTCTGGTACCCGGCTTCACCCGTACACAGGACACTGATAATGATAACTAATAACTCTTGCACTGCCTAATGTTATCTTTTAACTGACCAGCAAGCAATAATTTTACATTGAAATATTTACGTCATTATTCCAACAAGTTTTTCATTATGCAGTACGCTTTTCTTAAGATCTTCCATCATATCTGTATATAAAATAATTATATAACTGAGATTGATCAAATTTTAAACACTTGACCTTCAAAACCAAAGGAAGGTCACTGTCTACATGAGATTGCTTTAAAATATTATGAAAATTGGCATTGATTAAAAATGTTTTGTTGTATGCTTTTTTTTAATTTTTCCTTGTTTGAAATTAAAACATTACATTTTTTAAGTATTAAAGTAAATGAAAGGTAACTTTATATAGTTTCTAAAATGGTATTTATATTTACGTTTTTACATCAAAATGAAAAAAAAATGTATAGAACATTTAAAATACTTTGGAAAATTTCCGAAATTCGATGATAAATTTTTATTATTTCCAGTTTATACAACAGATAAACAACCTTCTTTGGCTGGATAAGCAATGTGTAATTTCCATGTACTGTTTTATATCAGTTTCTATATTAGTAAGGTTTTCACGTAAACGGTCCTTTACCAGTTGAATAAAATTTTTAGTAAGGCTTTTTTTTTCTGAGAAGGAGAGAATCTGGGGTCAAAGTGTCCAGGAGTGACGGGCGTGTGAATCCATACCTCCCACTGCGGTGCAAGAGACGAGAGAGTCCAGCTGGAGAGGTAAAGAGGTATCCCTCAACCAGTCTCTCCCGATTCGGCCTGCCACCCAGTAGGTGGGCAAACGCATTCGCTACCAAGACTTAGACAAACACATTAACCCGGTTACACCTGCCAAGTCACCAAACGTAGCGAACCACTTGGGGTGACCTATGATAGAGGTGTTGGTCATTCAATAAATGGTTTCCAGGGCGGCGGTACCCATACCGCCTCCCAAATTATAATTGAATGCGCCTGTGAGCTTCATTCACACAAAAACAGAGGTTATAAATTATTCGTTTATTATTATTAAATTGCGTAGTGGTGAATACAAAGCTGAAAGGTAACGAATCGAGCACAACTAGTTTTTTCGTTGAATGATTACTATGCCGCGGGTGATGAGAAAAACGTGCCTAGGTTTTTTCCAATTCTAACAGTACGTTGATTACCCATCGTAATAGAACCGGTATTAGCGCCCGAAAGTGAGTGAATGCTCAATAAAAGCCACCTATAATACATATGTAAATAGTAGATTGTTGTATGGGGTGTTGAACTTTTGGAGTCGCAATATTTGTGGTTTTATTGTGGAGTGTAATCAGTATTTGACACAACTATTGGAGTAGCTGTGGTTAACAGTGAGAATTGGAAAAGGATTCTGACATACTTTGGTCTTTTCGATCGATATTGGACATTAGGGATTATGGACATTAGGGACGCTTCTTGATCATCACTGCACAGGATTTATTTATTGTTTCTTTACATGCGATATCACTGTTTACATTTTAGTTATTAACCTCACTAGGACTAGCCTGTGTCAAGGTTAATAATTTTACAAAGTAAAATGTGAGAGAACAATATTGTTGCATGGCGAATGGTACCTACCAAGCTTAAAGAACCTATTTCAATAAAGTAGTAAACATTTTGGGTGACATTAAAAATGATATAAAAGAACAAAGATGAAATGTAGAAGGTAAAAATGCTATGTATTATGCGATTAATTTAGGACAAGGGTGAAAAAGAAACATATACATAATATTTTAGCATAACTACTACTAACAAATTTCCACACTCATTTTTTAAACATTTTATAAATTATTTTCGGCAGCTCAATTAACATTTTGTGATGCCAGAACTTCCATGATTCTTCCTTCAACTTGTATTCAGTTACCTCGAATTAAACGCACTGAGGAAACACTACACAGGTTTTCTTAACAGACGGTGATAATAAATTGTTGCAAGTGTCACTAGTGTAGGTATTGCATGCTGTTAGACAGGGACATATAATTGGTTGGAGGAATGCAAGAACATGTGTTCAAGGGAGATGCAAAAAGTTGAACGTGTTTCCTCCTCTTTCTGGAGCCGATCCAACATTCTGGTGTCTTGCAGTTTGCATCATTTAGGCGTAAAAGCCACCGAGATCGATATCGAGAGATTTTCACCGAGTTATGTTAGTCTCACACGAGCGCTATACTCTCATAATATAATATATGTGGGCTTGGCTGTTTCACCGTATGTGAAATGTGATTGGGAAATAGTACAAGCCCACTTATATTATGAGAGTACAGCACTCGTGTGAGACTAGCTTTAAGAATAAACACCGTTCTTCAATTCCCGGTGATGGACACTGCAAGTCTTACGAAACGTTGGCTGATGAAAGAGGATAAAACATTTAAAACAACCAATATTTCAATATTATAGTTCTGTTAACAAGCATCGTCTTTGGTTTTGGTTTGTCTTCCACTTAGCCATTCATAGACATGTTCCCGCACATAAATACATTACGATCTTCTAATGACCGTTTGTATAAGAGTATTGGAAAATTAACTGTTTGAACGTTTGAATTAGATTGTATGAAAACGGTCATTAGGTTTACAACGCGTGTGCTTGGCTACAACTGACCGTGCACAAACCATCACAAAAACAGTGTTTTCTAGACATGGGTAGATTCATTCACAATAATGAATCAATTCAGTCTTATTCACCTGGTCAAGCGAACTAATTCATTGAATTCATTCATTTAATTCCTTGATTCGACACTTCATTTTGGTTTTGTACCTAGATTGCTCACATTTAGGAAACTTAAAGAAAGCAATAATGAACCATTTTTTCGCATTCACATAAATGTGTTCGTTTTGAAAAAAACATGATAAATAAACACACAAAAATATCAAATATAGGGATTTATTTTGTACATTGCAGAAGTGCATTTATAACTTTACTTAGAAAACCTGTATTTGTAAGCTTTACACTTTATAGCACAGAGTTCTTAAAGCTAGGTGAGCTTTGGAGTAACTTTAGTAAAAAAAGATATGTCGTTCCACAAAATAAACATATTACAAACTTTTTAATAAATATGTTATTTTACGAACAAAAATAAAAAGGAATTTTACAAGTCGCTAATAAAATCGTTGAAATGGGTGCCGCAAAGGACACGGAAGGCGCAGGGCGCTGGACCTGGAGAGGAATAGTCGGATGTTTATTTTTTAACTGCCATTTCTAAATTGTGGAGCAATGCATCCCTCCATCTACTCCATTAAAGTAACACCAAAGTTCGATCCTTTTTCTGGAAGACATCTTGGCTATTCAATATGTTGCTTTTTCCTATAAAAAACGAAGGTAAAACATCATTAAACGATACCAAAAATAAAAAGTCTCACTCGATTTTTCTTTTTTTGCATAGAAAATTTTTGCTGGCAAACTGAATCCCAGAATAAAAATTATTATTTTCTTTCTTCGTAAAACAATCTATATATTTACCACAAAAAGTAGGTACCTTAAAATAACCTTTACATAAAAAATATATTATTTTAGGGGCAATGAGATACGTTCTTAAAGCAATTATAAGAACTATATTATTATTATCTCACTTTTGTATATCCGACCCGTTCACCTGGAATAAGCTTCAACCACATATATATTATATTTATTTATTTTAATGTTTGCAGGTACTTACCTCAATGGTAATTTTAAATCCATGCGCCAAATAAAAACTGATTGAAAGTCTGAAATTGAGTGGCATACAATGCAGTACAAAAATACAGAAATCAAAACAAATTACTTGTAATCATCACACACAATTCTACAGTCAAATGATCTCGTTTTACGTCTACAAGTAGGCAGGTACATAAAAAAAACATACTTATAAGAACAATAACGTAAACATCGTTTTGTTTCTAAGCGTATTGCATTATTTTCGCATGTGGAAGAGAGAAGAATACAGGAGATACTTTCGCTTTTTTACTAGTATTCAGATTCCGAAGTAGAAAGTTTTCACCTGACTAGGTACTAAATCGATGGTTTAGCCACGCGGGAACTAACGACGAACCGATTGACAGCTGACATAGTGCAATGAATTAGGAACTTCTGACTAGTAAGTGTGTTGTGTCTATCTGCGACACTAATGACTTGCGTTCTTGCAGACGGTGCGGACGGACCTGTAACTTGAAAGGAAAGGGACTCGATAGCGAATAGGGAATTGGGAACTCTGTCTCGAGTGTCACTGTCTCTGTTCTGTTTCACTTATTCCCTGAGATTGAGATTGAGCGCTCGTCCGGACAGACTCGGTACATGGGACATAGGATTTGTGTCTACGACGCGTGACGTCACAACTGAAAACGGAATTAATTCATTAATTCCTTGACTGGGGACTCGATGAAAAGAGTCTTTTGGCGGGATACTAGATACGCGATTTAGTGCGACAGGGCACAGTACATATAAACTCCGCGGCGCGCCGCCATAGTACCGTAATAATATTTAATTAGATTTCTATGAAACACTATAATATTTAAATCATTTAAAGTGCACATCATTATTAATTATTACCTTATTATCATGAAATAATTTAATTGTAAAATGTTTAGAAAAAAATGCCAACGATAAGGAATTAAGATTCAATTCCTTTTGAAAATGAGAATAAGATCGATTGTGTTATAAGATTGAATTAATTCATGGAATTAATTCAATCAATTTTGCCCACCTCTAGTGTTTTCATCACCGAAAAGAGTACCGTTGTTTTTGTTGCATGCAACTCCCGGGGACATCCAAGCTCGAGAAACAGTTTTTTTCTTCTTCTAATAAAGTAAACCTAATATTTTCTTCGTCTTTCATCTTACAAAACTTCCGTTTCCCTCCATTCTTGCTCTTTCTTCTCTCAAACAATTTTATCTTAATAAACTCAGCTTACCATGCCGTCACAGAGCTTGCATTTCCACTGCAGCGAATCTGCAAGTGAGATTATTAAAGTAATTTAATGCATAATACAGATTAGCGACATGCCCCACGGAGTACCATCCAATAATTACGAACCAAGATAACTAATTAATGAGGTTATTTTGCTCGAATCTCGTCATTTCATGGACTTCTCGCACCCACTCTGATGTTCTGAATGTATTCCCATTCACTAGACCAATGCTCGTGATGTATAAAGTTGACGGAAATTGTTTGTTTTGATAATTGGATTCATCATGATGTTGTAATAATTATTGCATGCTCTTGTCAGAGTTTGGAGTGCAAGTAATGATGGGCAATGGGCATATTCGAAATTTTTAGTGTAATATCGAATGATGGATGTTTCGACATTTTTTTAACCTTTTTTTAGACCTCGCAATATGTCTTAAATAATATCTCATATTTTTAACCCTTCATTACTTTCATCACTTTTGTTCAGTTTGCAATGTTTTCTGTATATTTCAAATGCGCTGTATACATCTTATTTTTTTAATTTTCCCTGAAAACAAATACTGTTTTAGAAACAAGATAAAATTATCTGTCTGGTGTATGCATTTAAAATAAACTATTTACTATTTGTAATTCATGACATTTTAATATCAAACGTGAATAATGTTGTCAAAAATTCTAACCACTTTTTTACTCAATTCTTTACTCCAATCATAGAAAAATTGAGAAAACTCGATATTTCGAAAACACATTCGTTTTGTTTGGGAAATTTGTAAGAAAACCCTTTACTTTATAATCTCGTTCATATAATAAAAAATAACAAATAATTTAATCCGATTGTTACGATAGCGGCGCGAAATATGAATTACTAATTTTGGCTGTTTTTGGATTTTATCAATGGATTCCAGTACCTACTATTATTTTTATTTGAGTCAAACTGGAAATAATTATTATTTATTTTTGAAATGTAATTTTTTAAAATTAATGTCAATCATTTCGAAATCATTTTAAAACTATAGAAGTATTCAACCTTGTTCTACCGGTATTTTAATGTAAGATGCTCTGACAAACTAGCGTCATTGATCCCTTCGGCACAGGTGCACATTTGTACGCGGTCGACCTTTGTCACATGTAAATGTGTCGTTTCTGCGAATCATTCTTGAGTTCAACAGGAATGTTTAGTCGACCTCTGTGTTTCGTTCCTCAACATCATACAACATCGGTCTCTTCAAGACCCAGATTCATATCTCCCCTCTAAAAGTTCTGAGTTAATGTAGAACCGTTCCGAAATGTTTGAAATTATTAAGATAATCAATCAGTTAGAAGAGCTGCAATTGCTAAATTATTTTATTAATCGGTCATACGAAATGTTTCGATTAAATTATTAAACTAATGGATCACCCTTCTATATTTCTTACTTTTAATTTTATTTGTTGTAATGTTAAATTTATATTGTATTTTATGCTATGCCAATACGGATTACATTGCATTGCACATCCCCTGCATGTAGCCCGGAATAAAACAATATTAATAATAATTATTATTATCATTATTTCGAAATGGATATCTGTGTTCTGTCCATCACTGGTCAACCAAGAATCATCTGAACAACTTTTTTGTATACGAATAAAGTAGGCCAGCGGTTAATTATTATTTATCATTGGAGAATCATGCACCGAAACAGCATGTTTTTATGCTGTAAATTATCCAAGTTATGCAACAAACTCTGTAATTCATTCTGTTGGAGTGATTAGTAAGTAATTAACGCGCATTGTTGATCTTTTTGTACTTCTTGGACCAAAGATAATATACTTGTATTCTTTTATATTTGGCTTGGACATTTAGTTAATTAAAATCAATTAAAAAATATTTATTTATTTTAAAATACAATTACACTTCAGGACTCTGGCATATTGACCGTTATATTGCTTTTAAAGATGCTGTCAGAGGGTCGCAAAATTTGTGTGAATTACCGCTTCCCAATAAAAACCAAATAAACAGGATATTTCATTTTTATAACTATGACGGTTATATATTATTTCTATAAAGTCATATGCGCCGTTCCGAAAAGCGAACAAATTGACTCTACGGGTAAGAGCAGTTTGTTCCCAAAACCGAACGAATTAGCCTGAGGAGTTAATATCAATTGATGCGTCGTAAAGGCAAAAATAGCAAAATATTTCCACATGCCTACATAGTTTACACATACCTACATAGCTTACACATATCTACATAGTTTACACATACCTACATAGTTTACACATACCTACATAATTTTACACATAACTACATAGTTTACATATACCTACATAGTTTATCTACACATACCTACATAATTTTACACATAATTACATAGTTTACACATACCTACCTAGTTTATACATACCTACATAATTTTACACATAATTACATAGTTTACACATACCTACATAGTTTTCACATACCTACATAATTTTACACATAACTACGTAGTTTACACATACCTACATAGTTTACACATACCTACATAATTTTACACATAACTACATAGTTTACACATACCTACATAGTTTACACATACCTACATAATTTTACACATAACTACATAGTTTACACATACCTACATAATTTTACACATACCTACCTAGTTTACAAATGCCTACATAGTTTCACACATAACTACATAGTTTACACATACCTACATAGTTTTACACATATCTACATAGTTTACACATACCTACATAGTTTACACGGTTCCATGATAACTCAACACAGTGACAATACAACACACTTTTAAAAAGTGATATAAAGTCATTAGAAACGATGAAATTTTTTTTTTAACTTAACCTAACCTACGTAACCCAGTTAAGTTTTTGTTTCATCACTTTCCATGACTTTATTAACTTTTTAAAGATGTGATGATATCCGGTCACCAGTTTACACATACCCACATAGTTTTACACATAACTACATAGTTTACACATACCTACATAGTTTACACATACCTACATAGTTTTACACATACCTACATAGTTTACACATTTTCTTTGAATTTAAGTGTCATTTTCAAAATGGAACAATTATTCAGATAAGCGATAAATTCTGTATTTGAAATGTGTATTTCTTTTATTTAAATTCTTGGCAGATATCGTATTCATTTCGGTTCGTCTCTAACATATGAATACTTTCAACTACAGTTATAATATTATTCACGGGTCTGCGCTAGTACATAATAATATAATGATTATTTTAAATAAAATTAAAATATTCATAAATTTTATAACAGTCCTTGATGATGGTACGGAGGTACCGAAACCGGTAGACAATAAAATATATCAGTAAACTGACTTAAAGCCGAGTATTTTCCTATCATTTATTTAATAATATAATGCTTCACTTATCTCAACTATTATACGGTGGATCTTAGTTAGAATCAGTGAATTAAACAATAATAGTTTTATTGCCTCTAGCGCGTTCATCACGAGAGAGATGGCCATTGCATCAGATTATTATTGTACACATGACGACCGCCATGCGCGCCGTAGACTGCCCAGACCTCGACTGCATTGCCTTCGGTTCCATGATAACTCAACCCAGTGACAATTCAACACACTTTTAAAAAGTGATATAAAGTCATTAGAAACGATGAAAAAAAATTAACGTAACCTAACCTACTTAACCCAGTTTAATAAAGTTTTTGTTTCATCACTTTCCATGACTTGATGTAACTTTTTAAAGATGTGATGATTTATCCAGTCACAATTGCCTTCATTGTCTCCATTGCCTGGGCGCCAGCGTTGCCAGACTTTCCGATTTTTACACAACGTCCCGCAAGCAAAAATTTATTGCTCCCCTGCAATTTTCAAAAGCAAATAGCGGGTATTTGACGATGGCTGGACAGGAAGAATTATGCAGTTTCTGTTGTGTCATTTTATGATTGATATCGTCAAAGAAATAACTATTGAAATGTGCATTTTTTTAGGTTGTCCCGTTTTTTTAATATATTCTACTGTGCTCGTTTACTCACAGGGTTATAAGTTGTAATTCCACACTACTGTGGCTTTGATATATGGTGTACTCACTGGGCTATAAGTTATAATTAAACCCTACTGTACCATCTCTGTACTGTGCACTGGTGTTGATACCAATCTCCTGCTCGTTGGGACGGATCTGACGCGAGGACGCGTGGAGCCGAGGAAGGTTGGCGGTTGCGTCCGTGAGAATGCGAAGTCCTCGGAAACGGCTAATTGCACTCTGTACGCGTGATCGGCAGAGGATAACGTATCAACAACTTTAAGCATGCGTCCACTGTCGATTCCAATCCCAAAAATCATGTACGAACTTGAGTGTAGATTCTGAAATTTGGCATATCTACGTCCTGCCAAATCAATGAGGTCATTTTAAGGTCTTGCGGCAGAGCGGTAAGCTCTTTGGCAATGGGTCATTTCATAATTTCAGCGTATTTCTACGTCATTCCAAAGTATTATGAGACATACCTTTGAGACCTATACCACATACAGTGCTATTACAAACGTTTAATTATAAAACAAATGCAGCATCTAATTTGCCAATTAACCGAGCTCTTCATACTCTAATCTAAATGATATTTGTATAAACTCAAATATTGACATTTTTTCGGATTCACTGCCCAAATTCAAACGTGGCATCATGTCAATAATATAAACTGTTCAATGCGCATACATACAGACACACACACACAAATACTCACCCTTACATTACACACACACACACACAAACCTATATACTACACACGTCACCTCCTAATTAAGGAATAAACATACCACTTAGCAGACATTACAAGGAAAAATATCATAGGTACCCAACATGAAATATCTATTTCCTGTAAATTGTTTCATCACTGTAACTCATGTACTGTTTGTTTCTATAATATAAAATTAATTTAAAAAAAATAATAATTATGACACGTATAAACAGGACATAATTTCCGCGAGCCGCGAATTATAGGAAAGAAATGAAGCAACCGCAAACGGCGCGAAACCCCGCTTGCGGTTGTTTTGTTTCTGTCCCGTAGTTAGTGGCTCGGCTCTCGGAAATTTTGTGTTGTCTATACTCACCCTAAGATCTCTAGTTATCGCCATGGTGAAAGATCACCTAATCACCAAATGCCTTTAGCCATGTCGTGACCAGATCTGAATAATCAGGCGATTTCTAACCCTCCTTTTTTCCCTTCTCAATGTCCTCCCACTTCAGCTTAATGACATTCCCAAAGCCATATTCCGGTGGCTGCTTGGAGTTCCTGTGCGTTTTCACATAAAAAATACTATTCAGCATACCTGATCACTCTGTAGTCCTTTTTTCCATATAAGAGTACTTAACTGTTCCTGACTGTCCGGAGCCGGTATTGAAACTATGGCATTACCAAAGTGGTTATATCGTGAGGCTGAAGAGAGTGGGGAAGTAAATAAGATGGGAAAGTGGAGGGTTTGATTGAAAGTATACGGCAGTCAGATCTGGTCACCAGATACGACTTGTTAAAGATACCACATGGCAGAACAGATATTCTAGCACAGCATAGCACGAAAAGAGGAACGGTGCTGTCGAATGAAATTTAAAAAAACAGTAGATATAAAACCCTTCAAATTATTTGTATAACTACCTATTTATTTTAAGCTTTCGTTTCTATACCAACTGGAGTATTTCAGTTTTCTTCTTGTAGATAAATATTTAGTTATTGTCGTTTAATCTTCATTATTTGACTTAGTTGGTCGATGATTGGTAAAGCATCGGGTTTATTTCTGACTTGATCTTGACTCTTTGAACTTTAATACTGTTTTAAACGAACGCCTGTTCCCATTCATTCGAATCCAAAACACTAATCAATGTTCCGAATACTATTTAAAACACCAACTGAACGTATACAAAATTTAATGCGTGTTTGTCTTCCCAATGATCCCCAACAATCCGTTCGTGTTTTCATTCACTCGTCGCCGGAATTCTGTACTTTGGAGTCTGTTTGTATGTGGCATCTTTGAACAAGCGATGGGCTGTCGCGATAGCATCAGGGTCCATATTGTGGATTGTTTACTGCTGTGTGATATTGTGCTGTGTGCAGCACAGCGATGAGTCGTTTATGAAAGAGCCAGATCCTTTTGATGAGCCGAATTCGGACTCCCGGTAAACCATACCACGGCTCAATTGAACGGTTAAAATTGTCACAAGTATTAATTGTTACTCAGAGACGTGACGGCGTCTGACAGTACGATATCTGGACTCGGACATATGTACCTACACCTAGTATCTTAGTACCTAGGATCTTATTTTTCTCGTGGCACGAACAGCGTATCAGGGGAGCCGTATCGTTCGAGCACCAGTATTCTCATTCGCTCTGAGCTCACCGCTCCCGTTCAATTGAGCCGTGGTTCATTTGAGTCGACTCTTTGAGCCGTACCGTGGCTCCCGCTCTTAATAAAATTAGTAATGACCCATCGCTAGTGCAGCAGCCCTCGGTTCATCAACCGGATGGCCGCAATACAAATTGACAATGATGCTCTGCGCGATGTGCTATTTGTTTTCATTTGCATACGTTGCTGTTGGCTGGTAACCCCATTGGCTTGTAACTTGTAACGTGCTTTGTGGGAGTATATTTTTATTAACCAGTATGGTGTAATTATATTGTAGCAGTACTTATTATTTATGCTCTCCTACGTTTCATCTTAGAATATAAAACTCAAAACTTACGCAATATATTATTTTCTCAATTTTTTATTTTTTTACTTATTATTTAATAAATGTTTACATGTTACATTTTTTGACATTTTTTTAACTACCACACTAGGCTAATGCCCGTGTTGTGGTAGTTATACATGAAATAATAATAAAAATAACATACAAGAACTAAAAAATACTATTTTATAGAAACATAAGTATGCAAGTATGAATCATACATGAAATAATAATAAAAATAACTTAAAAGAACTAAAAAATACTATTTTATAGAAACATAAGTATGCAAGTATGAATCACACATGAAATAATAATAAAAATAACTTAAAAGAACTAAAAAATACTCTTTTATACAAACATAAGTATGCAAGTATGAATCATACATGAAATAAAACTAAAAACAGATATATTAAAATTAATAGTAAACTGAAAAATAAAGTAAAAGTATGTATATTTAAAAAGATACAAATAAAAATTAAAAATATTAAACATTAAGATTAAAATATAAACATAATTAATATAGATTGTTTAATGCATACAATTGTTTCTGTGCATGTTTATTTATCGTAGGTATTATCTATAAGACAACATGTTTATGTTCAACACTTCATTTTAATTTTCGTGATATGAGACAAATTTGGTAGGCGGGTATGCGTCCCGCCGCCCAGGGAACCATTGATTAACCAACTCCTCTTCCATAGGTCACCGCACGTGGTGCGCTACTTTTTCACTAGTTTTCCTTTTTCGTCACTCGTTTGGTGAGTGGCAGGGGTGCCCGGGTTCATGGGGGTGAGGTTTGTCCGGGTCCTGGTGGCGGTTGCGCATGCACACCTACTGCGTGGCAGGCCGGATCGGAAGAGACTGGTTGATGGAGACCTTTTGACCTCTCCAGCAGGACTCTCTTTCGGAACATCGCCTTGCACCGCAGTGGGAGGGATGGATGCATACGTCTGCCACTCCTGGACACACTGAACCCCAGATTTCTACTCACTCTACCTCCGTGGTTGAGTGATCACGATTCCTGGCCAAGAATCCGGAGGTCGCGGGTTTAAATCCCGGCTGCGCATATATATTTTATTTGATCAATTTTTATTATTAATAAATACAGCTGGCTTATAACTAGGATTCATAATAACTAGTGACTTTCATCTAAGACTTATTTCTAGTGATTTAACTAAGGCTCATAACAACTGACTTAAAACTAGTGACTTATATCTAGTGACTTACGACTAAGGCCTATATTTATATATTTTATTATTCTATAAAGCCTAGTGAAAGACCACCATTCAGAACTAAAACATTGCTTGAAATGACCTGAACCGAATAGCCAGGTACTTCCCCACCTTCCTGTTTCCTATCTCCATCACCTCCCCGCTACCTTTGCGCGGTGCCCAACTAAGTTGTTTCACTTAATGATGTTTATTTAATCATCTGTGGCATTCAAAGTGTTAACTGCACAGCAAATATGTACAAACATGTGTGCTGTGCAGTTAATGTTCATTGGTCGCACAAATCATTGCCTCTTCTTAACTTGTGTTAAGAAGAGGCAATGCTTTTATGCGACCAATGAACATTGAGTAATTATTCTTCTACTATTCGTATCACCATTACAACACACTTCTGTCAGCTTTTTAAGATATTATAAAATCCTCCTCAAGACTTGCATTGAAGAAGAAGATACTAGGGTCCTCCTTCGCGGGACGAAACAAATACTTTGCGTGAAATTGTACCAGTTTGCCACTAAATAAAATGGATATAGTTACTTCATCGGTGCTAACTTCATGCTATCGTCGTTATCAGAATTATCTTTGTTATTTGGCCTTTTTTGGTATCATTTTCCTGTTTGTGTTTCTATTTTTATCATCTACATGATTTCTACAATAATAATACCTAATAATTGTGTAATTTATAGAATTCAAATGTGATTTAGAATCAATCACCAGCTTACCACTTGAACTGCTAGTTTCCGGACACCATGTATGTATTTCCTACTCCCTGGTCAAGAGTTGGTTTGGAAGCATATTTAAATTAACAATAGGTATGGCTTAATGTCCAGTTCTTTATTTCGTCCCTCTTGAAGGGATTGGAGTAGCGGTTGGAAATTGTTACGTTTATCTAAAAATTCCAGATAGAAAAAAAACTGCACATTTTAGTTATGACAGTCGGATAGTTTTTGCTGCTCCATACAAACATAGTTCTACTTTATAGTGATAAGGAGAAATCAAAATTAGTGATTGCCCTCTAATGGTGACCGGATAACTCATCAAAATGACAATTCAACACACCTTTAGAAAGTGATTATACTCGTAAATCAATCAACAAACCTAGGTTAAATAGGATACGTAAGTTTATGTTTTTTCATCGCTTTTAATGATGTTAAGTCACTTTAAAGGTGTATTAAATTTGCATTGTGTTGAGTTATCGTTGAATCCCCTGCAATATCATTTAATCGCTTTCGATCTGGGGGCCCACCTAGTACAATCTGTATCGAAGGTCATTCATTGATAAAACGTAAACAGAATGTTTACCCGACACTAAATTTCAACGTTAGCATCTTTCCTACTTATAGAGTGCGTCTTCTGTGATTTTATTCCAGACATCTTAAAATTAAGTGCTTTTCTATTCAGCGATGCTTGTGAACTTTTTATTGATACTTAATAATAATAATAATAATATTTGGATGATTTGTATAGCTTAGTTTTAGTGAAAAATAACCCCTAGGGCGCTTTACAAATATATAATATATTTCTACAATGATCTATCCTATTACTAACTATAGACTAAACTAACTCTTATCAAGTTAGGGCCAACGGAATGCATCTATCGGTTCGTCGATCACTAATACAAAACTATATGAACAATGCATTTGATTAACGAAAGTGATGCTGCTAATGGACATATATTATCTTCTTTCCACGGTTCTTCGTCTTTTATTTATATCTGAGTCTAGTTTTTGGACTGTTAATTCGTGGTGGAATTCCATTGTATTAGAATTGAAATTTAAACAACTTTTGCTCTTTGTTCCACTTATTTATTTTCTCCAGGACCGGTTTCATCCTACTACGGACATCTTCAGACTGCTAGTTGAAATTCTTATGCTATTGAGTTTGTATAAATTCCGTAGCATAAGAATTTCAACTACCAGTCTGAAAATGTCCGTAGTAGGATGAAACCGGTCCTGGTGAAAATATATATTTGGAACAGAGTGCAAAAGTTGTTTAAATTTCAATTCTTATTTATATCTCTTCTTCCTTTTGGTATCATTGCTCTCAACCTCCCATAACTACTCAACATATCTAGTGTTAGCTTAATCCCTGAAATATATATAGATAGATAATATATAGATAAGAGAACACACAATCTATATAAATATATAGTAGCTCAAAAACTACTGGACTGATTTTGCTAAAAAATTAGAATAAAAGTCGATATAATATAGTTTTTTTAATGGTAAAAATTTGGTATACAGTAGTGACTAGTGAATGGTAGAAAAAGTCGGAGAGACCCGGGGAAGGCATGGCACGATCAAGTGAATCTATTTTGCAGACATAAAACATTTTTTAATTTAAAAAAATTGGAAGATTTTGGTGGATTCTGTATCATTTTCTGTTTCTACAACTCGACTCGGTTGACGATAAACGGATAGACGGATGAACGCTATCCCATAATCACCGTTGAAGACATGTTGTTTGTCGCAATCTTATGGGGCTGACACCACTCACCAGCCGGGTTATCGTGCTGACAGCCGACACCAGTGACGCAGATAAGGGTGGCCTAATGCCTATCGCCTGCGCTCGGGGAAAATAAACATCACTATTTGTCTACCTACATACAGCAGCTGCTCTGGCACAATACATTACCAATTGTTTATCATATTCGTAACGTAAACGGTTTTTTTAAGTATATGCATAGCAAGGAATGTCGTCCACACTAGGAAAGCTGTGTTATGGAGCATTTTTTAAAAATAATTAAAAAATGTTTTAACCCATCGGCATTACCCGCTGTCACGTTACGCCGGTTTCAATATTGTGTATTCGCATGCGTAGGACATGCACGTGGCGTATCACATGCGTGCGGCGTACGCCCACATTATGACCGGCGCACGTCCGCCCCTCTGCGTAGGTGGATTCAATAACTTACATAAGGGTAGATTGTTCCCTCTTTACATATACATAGATTTGTAAATACGAGAAAAGTAAATAACCTTTCCATTTATTTTATTTTATTTCGTGTGTGAACTCTTGCATCTTGTCATTTTCATGATACCTCCGTGCTGTTTATGCATTTTTTTTTACTGATAAACTAATGTTTATAATAATAATAATAGGATGACTTGTATAGCGCCGTTTTTGTGCAAAATCACCTCAAGGGCGCATAAGACAAGGTTTTATGCATAGCATAAAGGATAACAAATAATTATAAGCAATACTTAGTCACCTGAAATATCAATACAAATTGAATATATCTCCCGACTAAAAATATATATAATAAGCAGTAATTGTTGATTGAGGTACTAGTACATATTGAATTATTTGGCGGGTTGGAAAATAAGCCGACATAGCTCAGTGGTTCAGAGCACCTGACCGGACATCAGAAGGTACGGGTTCAGTTCCCGTTGGCGGCATTTATTTTTAGTCTTTTTTTTTTAGATATTTTCAATTTGTATTGATATTTCAGGCGACTAATTATTGCTTATAATTATTTGTTATTATTTTCTAGTGATCTCGAAGGTGAACTCGATGATCAACTTTCGTGAACGACTAACATATACGTAAAAAAAATCACATCTTTGATATGTATACTTTTTCATCTATACGTAGCTTACTGCTTATTTTAGCAGTAGCACCAGAATTTAGTAATACGTTTATCAGAATTAATTGAAATAAACCCTGCGGAAAAATCAATTGTCTAGGCCTGCTAAGGAAAATTCGACCGTAGGTCTGTCCAATACGCCCGGCCGCACGCTGAATATTTTTGTAGACGCCTTCTTCACTTACGTCGTTAATATTTAGATTGTATTTTAGGGTATCGGGTCGTTGTAAGAAAATTATAATAATCAAGTAGGGAAGGGAACCGAAACATCCCCGAGGTAATATAACAAGTGTGTGTGTGTCTGGTGAACCCTCCTTCAGAAAGCAATCAAATTAAATTCTACCCGTGATTTATCTTTACTCCCGAAAGTGGGAAGAACTGATTATTTAATACTTAGTATTTATTTATTGTTTATTCTTTACGTAGCTGTAAAACCAATTATTGTCTTAACGGCGTTCAAATTCACAATTAATTATTTTTTATAACGAAGAGAAGTTGTTATCAAAGACAGCAATCACTTTGTGGTTTGACGTTATAATGAAATCAAAAGTTACTGTGTTTTATCAACTTCATTGTAATTTATAATGCAGTTTGTCAACTAGTTTCGTTTAATAGTATTATTACGTCCTGAAGAAAATTAGGATATTACCTAAACTAGTAATAAAGTGGTGAAAAGCAAAGTAACTTTTCATTTATTATTCTCTTAAAAACTTCATTACCGCACAAGAGTCCCAACTGCCCAGAGCCGGTAGAACTATGACACCCCCAATTTCAATGCGAGAAAGATTACGGTTTTTAAATATCTGGCTATTATTAGCTGGCCATTTCAAGAAAATTTTGTTTCTCACGACTTGTTATTCTGACCCTTGACATGACCCGATTGAAGTGTTTGGTTTGCTTGATCATCTTCCTCGGGCGTCACCAAATTCTTCTACCATTAACTTCCACGTCATGTATTTTCCTGGTGCTCCTCTTTCCGTTCATCTGATCCACATTTCCAAGCCATATTTCGAAGCCATCTTTCTTAATTAAGACCCACTTTGTCATAAATATGTATCAATTGTAAGTCACTAGCTATAAGTCTTAGGTGTAAGTCACTAGTTATAAGTTCTTAGTTGCTAGCTATAAGTCTTAGTTCTAAGTCACTAGTCACTATGTAGTTATATGTGATAATTTAAACAAATTAGGTTGTAATCATAGACATATGAATATTAGTAGACCTGCCCTAAGTGATTAAAAGCGTATTATCCCCACTCCCCATACCGGTTCCATTGAGCCGGCTGGGCTCGCATATGGCTTCAAGTGAAATTTGAAAACGTGACGTCATCATTCTTGTGCGAACTATGGTCGAGGCATCATCGGTTCATTTTACGAAATAACACGGCAAAATGTTGACTTTTGATATGAAAACTTGTAAAAATAGATGTGAAAAAGAGAATAAATCCAATTGTCGTATTACATTCCATAAGTAAGCATTATTTTACTTTATTTTAAGCTTATTCACACCGTATTATATGGATCAGTTTTAGAAACATATACTATCACATCACAATGTAGCGATTCTCAAGTGTGCTCATCGTTGTTTACTGGGGTAAGTAAATTATGAGACATTTGTAAAAGTGTCTTAACTAAATACTCTGAAACTAACTACGACTCTGAAATAGAAGCTGCCTTACTTTGCCGAATTTGGACTTCGCAAATTAGTTCATAACGTGGCGAGTAATTTGCGCTCCCATGTAAAAATGTCTATTCATTCAAACGCAGATTTTACTTTTAAGAAGTAAATGGTGATATTATAATGCGAGATGCCTATTTACTGTCAGATTGATTTATTGACGAATCACAGTCAGCCTTACTCCCCTCGTTCTTCAACAGTTGATTTTACCCCTCGCCCTTATCTTCTCGTCTATTAATTCCTATGTCTGTGGTTGTAATGCGTTCTTTAATGAATTTTCCCACGAAGACGGCGCTAAATGAGCAATCCAATCATAATTATTATTTAATCTGTGTGCAGATTATGACAGTACTTCCTCTCCTCATGTCTCGATCCTTCATTCATCAATTAAGCTATTTAGAACAACATTGGTTGATAAATGGATAATATCTTCTCTGAAAGACAAATGAATATAGGTTCTTTTCCGAAACCCGCCTAAATTAGTCACTCGCTTCGATGGGCAAGCAATTGTTATGGTTTCACCCGGGTCAGTTTTTTTTTCTTCATTTGATTAAACAAGAGAGGCTGCGTCACAGTCTGATATGCCTAACTGACTCATTACTTCGAGTCCAAGTAACTGAATGGCTCGTTGGGTCAATAAAACAAGTGGCAGTAGTGACAATCACTGAACAGATAAATACCTAGAAATATGTGCAGGCGGTGTGAATACCGCCGCCCGGGTTCCATTTATTGGATAACCAACACCTCTGCCATAGGTCACCCCAAGTAACTAATCTGCTTACGAACATGACGTACTTTTTACAATAGTGTGCGAATTCCTCGCTTTATCTGTACGTCTCTAGCCGTAACTACAAATCCCAGATCGGGTCAAAGGGTTCGGATTATTTGAATATACCGAATATATATTTAAAGTATTTAGTTTGACCTTTTTACAATAGTTTTATAATTTACCCACTTACTGTACATTCCGCTTTGATTCCGTAAGTCTCGCTAAAAAGTTAATAATTATGATGCAGAAATACAAACTTTTCCGGGTTACGAATAACGGTTCTATGATAATTCATCAAAATGACAATTAAACACACCTTTAAAATGTGATATAGAGTCATTAGAATTAATGAAACAAAATCTGGGTTTAATAGTTTCCTATGTAACATATTTATCACTTTTCATGACTTTATATCACTTTTTGTAGGTGTGTTGAACTGTCATTTTGGTGAGATACCCGGTCACCACGAATAACATGTCAATATTTTAAAAGCATGAACACGTGTTCCGATATATTATAAATGTGCTAAAAGTTTTTTACGAAACGGCAAGCAATGCCGTTTTTAAACGGATTACAAATAATTTGAAGTAGGAGAGAAGATTTAATAAATCAGCAATAACCACACCTTGATAATATATAATGACGAAATGCTCAAATATTATGATTTTTCTGAACACGTGTTCCGACATCGCAATAATAAATTCCCCTTTTGCTAAAAGTTTAGATGTGATTTTTAAAAATGACGCTATACAAGTTATCCAATTATGCTTATTAACAGGAAACCTATCAATTCATTAGATAAGGGCCTGCAATCCCTTTTTTAACCGGAATACGAATTTGAAGAGATTCATAATAAATTAGCAATATTTTATATCATTATTTTTCTCCGTGCATAGTTCCACTGGATACGGCCACTTGCGAGTAGTTTGCTGTATTCATATAAAATAAAATTTCAGTAAAATAAATTAAATATGATTTAAGATTTTAACGGCCAAAAGTATTTTTGTTATTTGTTTTTGGGGTGTTATGCCGTGTTGCGCTAACTCCTTCTTTAGCCAACGTTTCGGACAACGTTACATTGTCCATTGTAACGTTGTCCGAAACGTTGGCTAAAGAAGGAGTTACCGCAACACGGCATAACACCCCAAAAACAAATTAAAAAAAAAGTAAAATAAATGGTTGACCTTACTTCGTGAACCACAGATAGACCCACAACATTCTGTCAGTTTATATCTTCAGTGGATGCGATATTGTTGCGTCTGTCGGCGTTAATCAACGCTCTGTCCGCAGATGTTTCCTTAGAATTGAATAATAAATATTATCTGCCGGTTAACCGCTGATAGCTCCGTTGTGACCTCTCTTTTTCTTTCGTGCTTGCTTTACGAGCTAGAGGGAGAGGTTACGACGGGGCTTTCAGCAGTATGCCTATATATATTTGTGGGTGCAGTTTAGTTATTACAGCTGTAAACACATGCGGTGGAATGCGTGGGACGATGAACGCCAACTGCAGACTGTATTATGTCTGGCAACTGAATCAAATGCGAACTGGGCCTCATTCACACTAGGGTAAAATGTTCGGCGTTCAAACTTTTTATATGGGAGTTGGCGTTTGGCCATTCACACCGAATGCAAGTTGTCAGTTTGGCAAGAGTTATTTACAGTGCTAGATAGGATACTCTAAGTATCGCCCTGGTGAAGCACTATTCACAATCTAAACGTTGCTTAAAATGGCTTTATATACCCTAATTGGGGATGCCATAGTCCCACTGGCTCTGGAACAGTTGGGACTGTTGTGCGACATTCACATAAAATCAAAAATAAAACCTTGTTCATTGAACCATAAGTTCTAATTCTTTCAATTTTTAAGGCTTATGATTTCTGCCCACGTCGTATAGCACCTTTTAATTATTTTTTTATATCGGAATATAGTACAAGTCACAGCTGCCCCCAACCGTCTGGAGGCAGTGAAACCATGTCACTCCAATCGGGTATGTTGTGAGGCTGCAGATAGCGGGAAGGGAAGGAGACAGAAGAGGAAGGTTGGGAAGTACGTGCCACTCAGATCTAGTCACCAAACACGATTAAAGCCGTTTCAAGCAACGTTTCAATTCTGAACGGTGGTCTCTCACCAGGGCAATACTGAGATTATCTTCCACTCTGGAACGTGCCGCAAATATACCCGTTTTCAGTAAACTTCCATAAATTCGTCAAGATTGAGTTTATCATCGCCAGTCTAATTTATCAAAAATAATAGCAAGCCGTTACGTAAAGTTGGGTAAAGTGGCGCCATTAGACCAGAACTATCTCCGCTGATTGATGCTACCGGGCATATTGTTATGGCTTCCCCGATTAAATGTTCATAACTGTCTATTTATCTTATTATCCCAACAAATTTAGTACTCTGGTACCCACACGGATATTTAGACATCTCATTGATAGTATAAATATTCAAATTTATTTGAATAACTTTTATTTTATAAATGTTGAATGTTGTACTCATTAATCTTATTCTGATAGTATTATTATCTTAATGACTGCACAGTTTAGGATTGTTGTAAATGAAAGTGGCACCCTCTGTTATTTTAAAAAAGAACCGGTGAAGTTTTCAAACAGCATGAGAAAAAAAATCAATAATACAAAACTTCTTTCTCAGTTTCAGAAACTTTTTACAATTTTTCGGAGGTTTTTTCCCCAATTTTCCAAGAAAAATATTTCGTGTATCTAAAATTTATCTTTTTATTTATCTATAGTGTTATAATAATCATCGAAGAAGAAAAGGATTCTTCTTCTTCAATGACTGAAATAAATATTTTTATCTTGCATAATAAATGCATTGCTTAGTAAAACAATAAAAAAACATTTTATAATGAATATTTGAGATGCCAACCAGATTACATTTGTATGCAGGCATCATCAGGCTAATTACCATAGACATTAAAATAGCATTACCTTTGTCCCGGAGGTCAGAAAGGTTGTGCCCATTGCTCACACATTTTCCAGATTCTTGGATGGTTTGAAAACTCGGTTATTATGGACAGCATTCATTTATATGTTCCCAACGGTTATCTCCGTCACCGACAGCATAGACTTATTTTATCTTTCAGTCTGCAGGACTAACTTGCCAGTGGTCATGCCGGTGGGGAGAGCAATCTTCCTGTTGTACAGAATCAATCAGGATATCGACATATTTAGCATCAAAGAAGCTGCTTTAATGTCAAATTTTGTTACTTTTAGTATAATAGGTATCTACTTTAAAAAATATATATTTTATACTTGTGCATTATATAATTCTGCTTTAAAATTTGGATAGATTCTCAAATCTTAACGGTCTTTTCAGCACAGACGTAAGGTGTGATTTTCCTTGTTTTCATCACCGACATTTCAATGAATAATGCTCCGAAGAACCAGCGTCATTGGTTCTTTCCGCACCGATGCACAGCTGAGAAACACGTCGAGCGCGCATTTAAGATTATCGTTTTTTATATAATGTTTAATATTATTGTTTTTTGATTTTATTTAAACATAGTTTATTGGTATTGCATTGTTAATACCTTCCCATTAACATGAAACAAAAATAAGAATAGCCAATAAAATTTATCATTATCGTAAAAGCTCTAATCAATCAAAAATGTTATAAAAAATGCTAATACACACAGTTTATGGCAAATCGTTGCACGAATGAATACAGTAGTTGATATTGTTAACGGCCTTTTTCAAATGTGACTATATACAATATGTCTTTAACAGATTCAATTACCCGAAACCTCTTCTAATGCGTTCCATCCTCGCAGCGAATTTGGTTTGATTCGGTTCGGTGGACTTGGTTCAGTTCAGTGGTTCGAGTATCGGTCGATTGGAGACTGGATGATTATTCCAGATTGATCTAACGTGCACACGCCCTGTGGGTACCCACTCGACTTAACAACTGATCCACGTTCACAAAATTTTTGATAGTTCTGGAATGGTTTGCCGCATTCGTACGGTTATATTACGGGTACTTTTATTGTTGTGCCTAGCTTCGATCTGCGTTTATCGTCTTCTTATGCTTTTCTGTGCCTTTGTAGATCTACAAAAAGCATACGACCGAGTCGACAGGAAAAAGCTATGGAAGGTGTTGTCCAAGTATGGAGTGAATACAAATCTGACTCAGGCAATTGCGTCTCTGTATGAGGGAAGCGTTGCATGTGTTAGGGTGAACGGTGATTTTACGGGGTGGTTTGATATCACAAAAGGTGTTAAACAAGGCTGCGTAATGTCACCGTGGTTATTCAATCTATACATGGATAATTGTATGCAAGAATTAAAAGAGGTGGGATTGGGCGCGAATTTGAATAATTTGAAAGTATGTTGCCTGTTGTATGCTGATGATGCGGTGCTGATTGCTAATAGTATAGAAGATCTACAGTCTCTCGTGTCTAGGATGAACGAAGTATGCATGAAGAATGAGTTAATGATGAATGTAAGTAAGTCTAAAGTAATGGTGTTTGAAAGAGAGAGTACGAAAACAGTGTGCAATATAATTGTGAATGAGGAATACTTGGAGCAGGTGGATGAGTTTGTGTATTTAGGAAGTATGTTTACGAGAGATGGGAAGGCTGACAGAGATATTGAAAGAAGGGTAAATGCAGGTAATTCCGTTAATGGAGGACTGAACGCCGTTGGCGCTAACAAAAAATTGTCCAAAGAAGCGAAGTTAGCAGTCCACAACGGAGTGCTGGTACCTACCTTGATGTATGGAAGTGAGGCATGGAACTGGCAAAGAAAGGATGAAAGTAGATTAAATGCTGTTGAAATGAGATCCCTGAGTCGTATGCGTGGTAAAACCATGTTTGATCGTGTGAGGAATGTGGAGATCCGCAAAGAGTGCAAGGCTGATGTAAGCGTAATGAGTAAGATTAAGAAAGGGACGCTTAGATGGTTTGGGCATGTAGAGCGAATGAGCGAAGATAGGAGTGTAAGGAGGATATATGATGCAAATGCGAATGGTAGCAGAAGTCGGGGACGCCCGAGGAAGACATGGCACGATCAAGTGAATCAGATACTCGAGTCGGGCCATGTCAAGAGTCAGAATAATAGAAGAGTATGTATGAGACGATGTATGAATGTGAATGAGGCAAGAAGTGTGTGCCAAGACCGAGTTGTTTGGCGGTCCGTCCTCTCTGCCTACCCCTGCGGGGAAACGGCGCGATGGTTAGTTAGTTAGTTAGTTATGTATCAATATTCTTCTTGCTAAAATCATAATCCCATTAAAAACTAAGTTAAACATAGATTTATGAAAAGTTTTTTAAAATCATTCCAATATACAAAATTCAAATGTAACAGAATTAGAAGCAAAACCATGATATAATAACAGTAGAAACATAGCTGTATAACACTACAGAACTAGAAACAGAACGTATTAATTATTTCAAAGGCCTTCGATAAATTTAATATCGAACTCCTTATGAAGAATCTGTTAAAAATCGAGATTAATGCAACAAACAGGGGTCAAGCAGTTAGAGCTTAAGTTTTCTCCTCGAGTTTTTTTTTTATAAATAATGTACCTTCGGGAATTCCAACAGGATCACGTGTTGGACCTCTATTGTTTATTTTGTACATCAATGATATAGGCAGATGTTTGAAGAACTCTATTTTCCAAATTTTTCCTGATGAAACTAAAATTTACAAAAAATTCATAAATATGACAGCCTAGAATTGCAAGATGATATTAATAAGCTTGGAATCTATTGTGAAAACAACTAACACTGATCCTTACTTATTGTTCATTTGTTAGGTTAGGTTAGATAATATAGACGGCTGCGAACATTTAATCTGGGAAGCCATAACAATATGCCTGGTAGCATCAATCAGCTGAGATAGCTATGGTCTAATAGAACCATTTCACCAAATTTTATTATGTTATGACTTACTATTTAATTACTTTTGATAAATTACACCGGAGATGGTAGAATCAATCTTAACCAGTTCGTAGCAGTTTGCTGATGTCATAGGATCAAAATTTTCACAAATAAAACTACAAATCCTCACAAAAGTGATGGCAACGCACAAGGTATATTTTCGGCTCGTTCCGGAGTAGAAGATACTCTTAGAAGACCAAGACCACCGTTTAGAATTGAAAAGTTGCTTGAAACGGCTTTAGCCGTGTTTGGTGACCAGATCTGAATAGCAGGGACTTCCCCAACTTTCTTTTCCCACTATCTTCAGTCTCACAACGTACCCCGATTGGGATGCCATAGTCTCACTGGCTCTTGTCCGGTACTCGCATAAAAAAATATGTATAGCCACGTAGGTACTTTACAATCTTCTTCTTCTCTATTTTATTTCCCTCCCTACTCCGTTCAGCCTCACAACGTCCCCCAATTGGAACTGGCATAGTCTCAGGATAGTTGAGAGCTGAACTCACATTCACATAAAAAACCTTCTAAACATTTCCTTTCCCAATTTAGTTCATTAAGCTTATCAAATTATTACTGAGACGGCAAGAATTAAAAATGGTATTACGTATTAATTTTATTTATCGTACACAAAGTTAATGTCCAAGCTTAGCGGGTTCTTTTGTCGCTTTTCCTCCCCAGTTTTGTTTGTCGCCACCCTTCCCGCTGGCTGTAGGAAACCTCCCCTATTATCACCACCTACATTTCCGTAGCACTTCTCCGCCCTCTGTTATTACATTGCTGTTGCCAGTTAAATATGACCGGGAGAATGAAGATTAATGATCTGCCTACCGGGGGGGCCGCCTACGTAGATACCAGGTTAGAACTACCAATGGAATAATAACTTTTAAACAGAATTTCAGAATTAACCACGATTTGGCTCAACAAATTTCAATTAATTTACGTATTTTTCTTCATAAAAACACACCAACTAAAAAAAAGCACGTTTTGTATCACCTTCACGTGAACGGAAATTTTTTTGTGTTGCCATAGCAATAAATCGTTCCGTAAAATAAGGTGACTATCAATTTTGAAACTAAATAACTTTTTTGTTTTATGTTATTTAATTATTTGGTTGCTGAAAATTATGTTATATTTATTGCACATGCTTAAATTTTTGAAATATATAAAAATAAAATTGTTAAATTGTGAGTCAAAAAACATGTTGATCAAAGTCACCTTTCGGAGTGGGGTGACTTTGATGAACCATTTTTATAAGCTTTGTACAACGATACACCAGTCGCAAAAATATTGTAAAAAATGCCAGTTGAATATTCTGATATACTGATATAGTTTACAATATGATGACGTAAAACTATTACCTATAATCTTTGAGGAATTTATAAAATGTATTATGTTTGAATATAAATTCGTTACAACTAATTTTACATTGATTTTGAAAGCGTCGAAAAAAAGTCGGTAACCATAATTGAACTTTCCTTCCCAGGGATCGGAGTCCACCGCGTTACCAACGTTGCCAGATGCCGATCGTATAGGACTGACATTTATTTCGTATATTAACTGCTGTAATTTCGTCCGATTTGTACGTGATTGACACCAAATGTTGATAGAATCCATTGTCATCGAGTCTATCTGTCGAGTTTCATCTTGATGGATGTCGGGAAGTGAGTTAGTTTCCCCTTCCAAGATTTGCATTCATTCGTTACCGAAAACAGAAGTGAAATTCAAGTATATCTACAGGGTTTTCCAATAAGTGGTGTTATTTTGATATTTAATCGTAAAATATCAATGGTGTCCTTGCTTGTGTGGCACGTAGCGCCGTCTTGTTGAAAGTAAACGTTGTCCAGATCAATACCATCCAATTCCGGCCATAAATAATCATCAATCATCTCTCGATAGCGCAATCCATTCACCGTAACTGTTGCTCCAGCCTTATTTTCGAAAAAGTAAGGTCCAATGACTCCGCCGTACCATAAACCGCACCAAACAGTCACACGTTGAGGATAGAGAGGTTTTTCAACAATAACTCTTGGGTTTTCCGAGCCCCAGATGCGACAATTTTGCTTGTTGACGAAGCCACCGAGGTGGAAATTGGCCTCATCACTCAAGATGATTTGCATTTGATTCACTCAAGTGAATTTTAATAATTTCAATGCGTTGTTGAAGCGTGTATCGTTCCATTTTTATTAATGGCGTAGTTGCTACTTGTCAAATGTCAAAAAATGACAGCTTCAAAAGTAACATCTACCGAAATAGCGGGCTATTCAAAATAACACCTCTTAGTTCAATAAATTTCCAAAACCTTATCATATATATATATTATTATCTCTATAATATAGAGAGTTATTCGGATATCCGCGATAACCAAAGTCGCCCCCAATTCAAAAGTCGCCCCATGTTACCTTAATAATATTTTTTAATCTTCCCCGAAGGCTTCTGTGCTGAAGTTCTTGCGTATTGGAACTGTAAAGGGTTAATTAGGCACAGTGACGCCCTTTAAAATATAGAGATTTAACTGGCAGACCCTTTGGACCTCTCAGCTACTAACCGGTCCTATCACTGCCGGTTGATTATATATCTGTGTTTACCCATTTCGTATTGATTTTCCATACCGTAGCAACAACAGAATTCCGTCCACGAGAAATAATAATAACGGAATCCACGCTTCAAAATATGTTTTTCTCGCGGGGAGCGAGGTGGTTTAAAAGGTATGAACGGGTACTTTCCTAGTAAAATAGATTTCCTTAATTATCTTCCAACGCAAGGTAAAAACATGTTTTTAAAAGGGCTTATAATCCGCGGTAAACAAGATTATGAGGGGAATACCTGCGAACTTTCGCAGACACTTTTGGATAGTTTAATTAATTTTTATTTTATTTATTAATTTTATTTTAGTAATTTGTACATTTAAGTAATAATTTAAAATTTAATTCTAATAGAACCAGTATGAACGTCAACGTATGACATGATTAATGAACGAATGTGAAAGAAGGCATCATAAGCCTGTACATGGGCGTCAGCAGGGGGGGGGGGATAGTGTTGCGGATTATAGATTTGGTTTTACGCCCAGCCGGGCTTTTACATGGATTTTAAGGACACAATATACCTAGTGAGCTATCGAATATTATTCACAATGTTTTTAAAGCATTAAATAACGTTAAACTGATGAACTGAATATGAAACAATTTTGCTAAAATATTGAACAGTTACATAAAATAATATAGAAACTAAAACAATACTAGATATAAGACAATTAAAAAAAGTGCAAGTACAGATTACGCTTACTTCTATAAATGGAGTCAGTAGTCTGTACTGATCATGCATCCTATTGATTAGTGAGTGTGACTGATAGTTGAGGATTGATATGTATTGTAAAGAGGTTGGTATGTATTGCAGAAGAATGGTACATTTTGTCTTGTGTTCCTAGTCTTCAAATTTTATTTGAATAAGTTGTGTTATTTCACAATTTATTTATTTAAAATAATATATAGTGTATTTGCGGAACGTACCAGAGTGGAAGATACTCTCAGTATCGCCCTGGTGTTAGAACATCATTCAGAATTGAAATATTGCTTGAAATGGCTATAGCCGTGTTCCGTGTTTTTTGATCAGACCTGAATAGCCAGATACTTCCCTACCTTTATCTTTCCCATCTCCTTCCCCTCCCAATTACCTTCAGCCTCACAACACACCCCAAATGGGGATGCCGCAGTTTCACTGTCTCCAGATGGTTCAGAGCAGTTGGGACTCTTGTGCGATATTCACAAAAAAAACTTTTATTTTTTCTCGTAAGGATCGTTCATTTTATATCTTGTTAGCACCTTAGCTCATTATTTGCAAATTCCGTAATTATATATAATACCGTGATGTATGGCTCATGGCTGATGACATTTATCCAGACCCACCTGTTAATGCTTAATCTAATTGAACATTTCGACTCCCACTTGTCACCCCCTCACCCACCACCCCCCATACAGGCACAAGTCACAAGTCATCCTCATCGCCACCCTCCACCAATTACGCCCGTTCTTTTGTGTTATCTACTGGTTATATTTACTTGTATCATCATTTTCTTTATTCACTTCTTACTAAGTAAAATAATTGGGCGATATCGAAGTCAAGCTTAAATTTTTTACTTGTTATAATCTACCCTGCGTGAAATCTACCTTTTTAACGGTAAAAACCTGTACGGAGAACACTAAAATATTGATAATTTATTAAAAATCTAAAAATTATTGGTATTTCGGTTAAATTCGGGACTGCAGGCCTTTAACGAATGAATTGACAGGTTTCCTAGTAAACTATCAGTAAAACACGAAAGTGTTGCGATGTCGGAACACGTTTTCATAAAAATTCAAATATTTTCGCATTTCGTCATTGTGTACTATCAGGATAAATGCAGGTGCATGAATACGTGTTCCGATTTGTTATGAATGTATTAAAAATTTATTAGGAAACGGCATGCTATCCCGTTTTTAACAGGATTTTAATAAATCGGCCATACTCATTTTTCTCCATTTGTTATGGAAGGAGCTTCACCCAAAAACACATCCTCAAATATTTCACCAGTTCATCCTGCCATATAACTAGAATATTTCACCAGTTCATCCTGCGATAAAATTAGAATATTTCACCAATTCATACTGCCATATAACATATAACTAGAATATTTCACCAGTTCATCCTGCCATATAACTAGAATATTTCACCAGTTCATCCTGCGATAAAATTAGAATATTTCACCAGTTCATCCTGCCATATAACTAGAATATTTCACCAGTTCATCCTGCGATAAAATTAGAATATTTCACCAGTTCATACTGCCATATAACTAGAATATTTCACCAATTCATCCTGCCATATAACTAGAATATTTCACCAGTTCATCCTGCCATATAACAATTTTTTTCGTATTCTTTCATTTAATACAGTGTCTACTAGTATCCGTTGTATTTTCAAGGCTTTTTTGGTAGGTGGGGCTTATTGACTTGTTGCTTCTGATCGATTTTGCTAGTGTGAGGTGCAATCCAAACACCCTCTAATTTATAATTTTCTAAAAAATAGTTTCTAATGCACTAACCGTGATCATTATTTTTTCATTGGTATTTTTGCTATCGTTTTCTATCTTATTTCTGTAAATATCAATGATTCATCTACTTCGATTTTTTACTTCGAAACTGAATAGTTTCATAATAAGGTAGTACAAATAAAATATCACCAGGTACATTTTTTCTTCTCTTTTGTTGCCTACCATGTTTTTGTTTTCCAGTAGATATTCAATTTTAAATACGTATATCTCTTCAGTATTCATCTCTCTGTGAATGATTCCTATACCTTTAAAATAGCACGCTTTGGTTTATTATTTAAAAATGTACGTACATCTCTTCAGTATTCATCTCTCTGTCGATGATTCCTATGCCTTTACAATAGTACGGTTTAGTTACATTTTTTCATTAATTTTAAAGTTTAAAATCGTAATAATGACTGTTGCTGAAATTCTGGATAAGCTAGTGAAATCGATTTATAATCTAACAAAAACAGCTGCATTTAAGTTTTTTTTTAAATGCAGTACTAACGGCCTTAACTCCTTGAGCAATTTAGGAAGATATTTCTCCCAGCCTGATACGGTCATGAAATTCATGCTATGTCGTTTGAAATGAGACTATCCCGAAAATTTTGAAACAATTCCATGAAACAACATTTAGCACTCGAAAATATTTCTCATAGTTTAGTTTTTTATAAATATTTTTGTATAGAGCGAAAAAAAGTGAAGTGACAGTAAATTTATAATACCTCTGTCTTTTAAATATATTTATTTTTTTAAATTTAATTTTTTGTTTGTTGAAAACCGATAGCTACAAGTGATTACAAGCGACATTAAAATTGTGTTCAAAATTATAATGATATTTTTAATTGCATTTTGTTACAATTGAAATGTCCAATTGTAATTCTAAAATCTGAAATAATTTTTCATGTGCTTTAAAAAATCAGTATTTTATTTTGAAAATACGTTCAAAAACAGCAAATTTATTTGAATTCTAATGTAATGCGGAGATACTTCCCGCGCCATCCGCATTTCTACCGTTCTCAAGATTTAAGGGATTAATTATATAATACAAGTATGGCACCTAGTTTTGGATTGCGCCGATCGTGGCGTTGTGTTTATCGGGGTGTGATGTCGACCGCGGAGTGAATAGCTCGGTGATTAATGACTTTCGGATCGACTCCACTCTGCAATCACTCTGCCAGCTACCAGTAGGACAAACAATAAAGCTAGGCCGATTGATTGACTGACTGGCAGGAAGGTGTTTTATTACTTCTACTTTTGCTGAGTGGGTCGCAGAAACGTTTTTACGACATGTCCTGAATCTCGAATAATGATATGAACTTGGTGATTTGTATCGAATACTATTTCATTGTTATTTTTCAAGATAGCAGCACAATATATTTCATAAACGCTTCCAATTTCAAAGTATTCTTATTATAATGAAGCTAGAATGAATCACAATTGGCTGTTTCAACTCTTACTACTCGAGCGTTTAGCATTTCGTGTTTCTGTAAATTTGTTTGTTACGTTCCGGTTCCGGATAAAGATGGTGGCCGATTTAACCTATAGTTTGAACCTAAAGGCGTCGCATTAGCCGAAAGGCACGATCAAAAAAATCTGCATATAAGTAGCTTTTCTGAGGAAAATTCGAATTAAATTGTAAAATTTATACTTTTTTATTTAAAAAATTGTGTTAACACATTGTCTGATAAGATTGGAAGTAGAACTAGAAGAGTAAAATATACAGGAAAGTCATTTTACAGAAAAACGTGTAAGTCATTACGAAAATAGAATCAACTGACGTACGGCGAAGATACAGCGTCAGACGTCTGAACACGATGGGTTTCAGTAAATTTTTTTTTTATTTTCAAATATTATCGGTCGTACATTCGTCGTGTTTATTAAGTCGTGTGTTAAGTAGGTAGGTATTTAAGTACTTGTTTACTAATCTTATACCTTCAGAGGAAAATTTGATTGTGATTTATTAAATAAGAGAAAATTTAAAAATAAAATATTTTTTGAACGCCAGCTTTATTGTTAGAGAACTGCTTGTAATCCATGTCCCAGGAACAATTAAAAATAACTTGCTAAAATGCAAAAACTGGAATTTTTTTTGGGAATCGGCTTTCTATGGTTATCCTGAAATAAGGGAACCAGGCCCCTACCTACTAAATCTGTTTAGGGCCCCGTAGTGAGCGTTCTAAGATGATTTGAAAGGGAGATATGTAAATACGAATATTAGGGGTAGCGCGCTAATGTAAAAAAACGATAATAACTATGAAAATAATGGTGAAAATATTTAATAAAACACAACTCGTTTGAAGTAGATCAAAAATCTTTTCACAAATGTATAAGTTGCATTTAAAGATACACTGTGATGTTTTTCAAACCTATAACATATTAAAAAACAGAAACAAACGTGTTTTTGATAATTTTCGGAGATTACTTTGCGATTTTTTTTCTATCGAGGGATTTTCATACAATTACCGTTTCGACATTACAAATATATAGATATCATCTTCAAACATAACATTTTTTTGGAACTTAAAGATTTAGAGAAGTATGTTATAAATTGTTCGTTGGCAATCTGCATTCGTTCTCGGGAACGTTGACAAATAACCGAAATTTTCGATAAAACCTTTATCGTGAGCTTGTGCTAGTAGCCTTGGCTTTAGTGCTATAGAGGCAGAGTTCAGATGCCAATAAACTCTGTTGTAATCTATGTATTACATGTAAGTATATAGGTACTCTGATTACTCCATTATCCCTGTACAATTTTAATTAAAAAGCTAATACTCATTTGAAACCACAATCTCCGTACTTTAATAGACAAATTGTGAAACTTTTTATGGACCTTTCATGAATAGATTTCTTTCATGTACCTAATGTTTTGTTCGACATGTGCCAGGCAGTATTGCCATACTATTGGATATGTCCAATATAGATAATAGTACCTTCTAGAATACTGGTTGCATATTGCCTATTACGAGTGACGTTAATATTCTAAAAGTGCTAAAGGTAGTTAGTTGCAAGTGATGTAATATGTGTTTACAAAAATATGCCTTTATATTTTGTCTTCCACTAGTATTTTTTGGTCGACCTAAATTATATAAATATTTTCTCTTTTTCCAGTACGTACTAAGAATTCATAATCTGCTCTTTCATAGGTGGTTAATTTAATTGTTTTGCATAGGTGATTCAATCCATTGTTGTATTTGTATGCCTTTCTTGAACAAAAAATAGTTTGTGTATCGTTAAAACTATTAATTCATATTCATATTGCGTATGTGGGCGCATTACTTTCCACTAAATTATTATTTTTTTATGTGAATACCGCACAAGAGCCCCAAGTGCTCCCAATCATTTGGAGCCAGTGAGATTTTGGCATCCCCAATTGGGGTACGTTGGTGAGGTTGAAGGATGGGGGAGGAGGTTGGGAACATGAAGGCGGGGGAGTAATCACATATATTGCATGTTTGTGAAAGCCCGCATGTGGGTGTAATATAAATATTTTATTGAAGAAGAAAATAATAATAATTAATCTAAACATAAAAAAAGTTAACGGTCTCAACTAGGAACCGAAACCAGGATCTCATCTAAGAAGAAGATATTAAAAATAAATCTAAACGAAAAATGAAACAGAACAAGACACAGAAACCAGGATCTCGTCTTACCGGGACAACTCGCCATTTTTTTGAAATTTTTCTCTGTCTTGTTCTGTTTCATTTTGATTTATTTTTAATATCTTCTTCTTAGATGATATATTTACATTGATGGGTAAAACCTTAAAAATTAATTCCAATAAAATTAAATACATATTTATTCATCTCAATATTTTAAAGCGAATCTTATAAAAAGTGTTTTTTCTTAAAATAATTAAAGAATCTATGAAAGAAAGTGCAGATTATGAATTCTTTCAAGTATACCCTTAACCCTTTCAATACCAGAGTTTCTCCTGAGGAACATGAACAAAAAAGTTAATATCTGTTGATTTTGTCAAACAAATCGCCCCGTATTTTGCGTATCGCTTGTTAAGGATACTCCTCATGGCGTCTTTTTTATGCTAAATATAATGACAGATCCCGTTTTGGCTGTTGATTGAACTTTCCATTATTATCGCTTTGTTTTTTTTTTGATGTTATCATTATTTTTATGCATTAATTAATATATTTTATAAATTAAACAATTTTTTGTACGATAGGTTTTTTTCTAGTAGTAAAAAATAACCCTTTGATACCTAAAAATAGTGAAAATTAAAATAGAAAAAAATATAAATTAGTGGGCAAAATATGGTCTATGTGTGGAAATAAAAGTGCGGTTCTGAAAGGGTTAACTAGGATTTTATGCTTATTTTTCTCATTTTAACACGTTTTATGTCATTTTCTTCACACTTATCGCATGTTCAACACGTTTATCAACGATTAGTTATGGAAAATCTTATTATTGTTGTTATGTGACTTGCTGCGTTAAGTGTAAGGGAAATCGACACGCTTTTCTTTATTATATTCTCTAATGTAATATAATTCTTTAATCTAATATAATAATAATATGTACAAAAGAAGATAAGCCTCGGTGTTTTAAAAACGGATGAAATTTCACCTCAGCTAAAAATAAGCTTTCTCGCTAGAAGCCATTTTAAGTGTGCATTTTTCGGTAAGAAATAAAAGAGCTATGACAGATAGCTTCCAAAATCTATTGGTTTTGATTTTTAAACCCACAAGGCCTTGTTCATATAGAGATCAACTAGCACAAGCCATATTTTTCTAGTCAATAGCTGCCAACCGTCGACAAAATTATTTATTATTTAATAAATATATTTGTACAGCGCCCTTGAGTTGATTTTTCACGAAAACGGCGCTATATAAATTAGTCAAATATTATTATTATCATACGATGCCAGTGAAAAGTTTCTCAAATAGAAAAGACAGTAATATATTTAAAACTAAAGTAAAAACATTGCTGGGAGAACATAATGATAATCGACTTGAAAAAAATATTGTGAAGACATCTTATTATTATATGTTCATTCAAAAAAATAGTTTTTTTTACATTTCTTATATTTAATACATATTATACGCGTAGTAATCTGAATTATAATGAATAATATAAGGAATTGCATACAATATTGGCAAAAAAGAGTTACACAAATATATTTTTTTAAATATCTTAAAGGGGGTCAATGACGAGAGTCTTTCAAGAATCAATAGGATTTGTCTTTTGAACCTCTCAAGGCGGATCCAAAATATATTCTGAAAAGGTTTGGTTCAGGAATTTAAATTTGATTTTTCATCATATAAAAAAAAAAACGTTACAATTTACTAATAATGTTTTTATATAATATATAAGATTAAACCCCATAATTAAGCTGAGCCTGAGTGTATGGGGGGTGTATTATGATATTATCGTTATTTATGTATTTGAGTATCAAGTTAAAATTTTCGGTGTGTTTTTTTAGGTGAAATTTAGAATCTTTTAAATTATTATTAATATTTGTGAATTTTTCTTTTAATTAAAAAAAAGCCAAGATATTTATAATTATATTATTTTTAATTATATGGTGCTTTATATTTACAGCATGTACAAAGTTTGCCATAGAAACTGTTAAAAAACAAATGTCTTAGCAATATTGAAATAAAAGTCCCCAATTCCCATTGTTTAAGACGCCATAGCATTGAAAATAATATCGCCTATTTTAGCACTCTGACTCAAACGTGTCGACTGTATAATAAGATGTGCTGAAGTAGACATTTTCCTCGATAATTTATATGTATTCAGAAAAAATGTTCTACTATTGCTAAAAAATATGTTGCGCTGATTATATTACGTATTACTTGTGTCTATTACTTTTTTAGTATTTGTCATTTAAGGGAGGTTTCATATAATTTTGTATTTTTATTTGTTTTAATCTTTATTTAGGTGTTCGAAAATTAATGTATGCTATGTCCCAATTGATTTTTGTAATTGTTGTACCTATGTTTGTATCAGCTGAGGTTTATAACGCATTGTTCTCCCAAAGCGAATAAATATACTTAAAAAATGTTCACCATGGTTGTCGTGAAGACCATTTCTGTTCACAAAGGCAGAAAGGAAAAAGCCACATTTATCATAAAGCTGTCAAATTATGAGAAAAGGAATATCCCTTACATTGCCTTTGTAACTCGCAGTATCACAATAAACAGTTTTTTTTCTTGTAGCTTTTCATTGTGGTTTATTACCAATTGACGCATTGTGAAAATACTATCAGCGGAACTAAAAAGTTTTGTCGCGCAACATTTAAGCAATTTTTCATGCCTTTGTAGAAAACCGTATTTGATTAAACGAATTTCTAGTTGAAGGCGTAGATACTATCACGTTTGTCTCCTTGAGGGCAGAGGAGGGAGTGTGAGAATGCCAAGCATGCCTTTCCTGATATCCGATATACATAAATTCCATCCGTTAGAATTGTTTTTGTCCTACTCCTAATCCCGCTAGGTTTCTTATCGCCAACAAATTCTTATTCTATTTCCATAAACATTAATACACACATACCTAGGTGTAATGTATTTCTTCGGCAAATACATAACTGTCTAACTATTTGTTAATGTAGGTTATAATAAACTAGTATCCTCAAGGGAGCAAGAATGGCAACAACAATCAACACATATAAATCTTCACGTTTTGTGGTGGAAATAAACATGTTTAAATTTGTGATTGAAAACGTTTGCCGCTTGAATTTTGTATTACTGCTTATACAGTAGGATTGTGAATTAAATGAAGGGATGAGGTTGCAATAATAACAATTTTTAAATAACAATCGTTATTATTTGTTGATGTGCTAGAGGCCCTTGACTGGCTCACAGACCATAATCTTCCTCTTTGAATTTGACTCCTCATCATACGAAAGAATTTTTTTTTGTACCGACTATATTATTATTTGCACTTCGTTCCAGAGTGGATTATAAGTTCTTCCTCACTTCATTTCACTTTGACACAGATTAAATATTCTATAAGGCTGACCAGCTGCCAACCTTATACAAATGTCAAGTACGTCCAACAATTGAATTTAAGAGCCACCTCTGGGCTGGGCCCCCAAAATACTTAATAAACCTTCTTGGTTCTGTGCAAAGGAGGGTGATCCGTCTGATTGACAATTCGTTGTTAACAACCCGATTGCCATCTCTTATGCACAGACGCAATACGCAATGTAGGCAAACTGAGTCTGTTTTACAGGTATTTCAATGGAACCTGCTCTAAGGAGCTAGCAGCATTGATCCACTGTGCACCGGTGCACACACGTGACTCTCGACGGAGACAAGAGGAACACCCGCTCACATTTGATGTTGACTTCGTGAGAACGGACTTTTTGTGTAAGTCGGCTTGTACGTGTAAGGAGCTACCGGCATCTGTTTTTCCTCCTTCATATAATCCGGGCCTCTTCGAGACCCCCATTAATAAATCTCCTCATACAGCCCCTACCTTAACCCGCCCCACAATGCTGTCTAACCCGGTAGCGATATAGTTCCCCTATCTTTACACTGTACACTGCACGGACAGGGGCGCAGGTCTTATGAGGTGTGACATAAAAATGTGAAAAACACTTATAAATTGAATTGAGTTATGTAGGTTATCTAAAATCTAAACGACAAGTACCTAAGTTTTTCTATCTGCGAAGTGAAATTAAATAAGAATGAGAGACGACGTTGCTCCAGTAACGAATGCCTACCGAGTGTATTATTTTCCTTGGGTTGTCGTACGTTCTGGCTTCATCCAACAGCCAGAAACCAATTATACCGTAGTATTACGTTTCCAGCTTCTCTTAATTGCGTATTACGTCGCCTGATCGCTGCCACATAACACCAGGTAACAGTAGACGTTAGATTCTGATCTTGACTTCTGCGAACGAGATTGTCCACTGCATTACTCAGCGAAGCGAGTGCCTCGTATCTCCAATCTGCTCCACACGGTCTAATGTCTATAGCCCCTGGCTCTACGATGATCTCTGTGCTCTTGTCTCTGAAGAGCGGACCGTTATGGGTGTTATGTGATGGTTTCATAATGCATTGAACGCGTTACACTCTGCGTAATTGGCATGTTGTTCTAGCACACAACATACAGTTTGAGATTATATTGACGAGGCTATTCCAATGATTCAGCATTGCAAATACTGGAATTAATTTATTGATTCAGTTAGGTAAGAAATTCTTATCCCAATAGGAAATTCTCGCTACCATACAATTTAACATGGACACGTAGATAACTGTAAAAGTTATCATTAAAATAATTCGTTACCTCCTTTGTGATTTATTTATTTATACTTTTACATAAAAGTGATACATGATACAGTGTACATGGGAGAATATCTGTATTATACAGAAGATACTAACAGTATATAGATGTAATCCATTATAAAGTAGGTACAAACTAATGAAGTATATTACACTGAAAAAACCAGTATTGCTGATTAAGAATCTTTGAAAATTATTCGTAATCCGGTTAAAAACGGGATTTCAGGCCCTTAACGAACGGATTGATAGGTTTCCTGATAAACTTTTGTTAATGTAGGTACTATCACCTATCACGATGCCGGATCAACGGAAAATCTTAATATTTTCGCATTTGGTCATTATCAAGCCAAATGCAGGTGCATAGACACGTGTTCCGATGTATTAAGAATTTACTAAAAGTTTATCAGGAAAGGGCCTGCAATCCCGTTTTTAACCGGATTACCAATAATTTGAAGAGATTCTTAATAAATCAGCAATACTCATTTTTCTCCGTGCACGTATGAACCTGATTAATTCATTGAACTCGATGAAATTTACGATAGGTGTTTATTTGAGGATATTAACGAAATAAAATTTGCCTCTCACTTTTCTAATCCTTCTTTCTATTTAGATTCTTGTGGTTTTGTATTCGTAAATCAATCAACTTTATCTGTGAAAACCTGGTGCCTGGTGCCCAGTGAAATGTCTTCGGGAAGCAGGAAGCCCTCTAGCTTCTGACCTCTCGATTAAGCATTGGAATATAATACACTAGGTGGGCCATTCGCCAGTTAAATCATACGAAATAGGACCCACTGTTTTTTTCTTATTTATAAATATTCCCTAATACGCTGCTGCAGCGTTGGTATAGCAATAAGAGAAAGAGGGCCGTATACTGATCGGGTCAAACTTTTACTCATAATAATATCCAAGCACGATTTATTTAGATTGGCACCATGTAACGGTGTAATATGTAAAGTAGGAACATTCCAATGTTTACATGTAATATTGAGATCTACAGGATCAATTATAGGGTACAAATACGGTAGAGCAAAGATCTCAATCTCATGATTGTGGGGTTAATTCTCTGTCAAGTTAGGAGGAAAAATCAGAAATAATAAGAGTAAATACCTAATAGAAATTATATTGAAACCATCAAAAGTTACAACAAAGGAGTACAAATAATAACCATGTAACAATAGGAATAAAAGTAGGCACATACCAGATGGACTCCTGAACCAAACTAAACTAACTTTACGTGGTCGAGAAACGAAGGAATAACAACGGGTGGCGTACGAAAACTTGACTCCAGTAGAGGGAAACGGACCCGTGACGGAAGCCAGGACATCCTTCTCTTAATGGAGACGGGAAGGCGCAAGTCCTCCAACGCGCGCCTGTAGGAGCATCAAGTCCGCAGCACGTGGCAAGCAACCAGACTCGTCTTAAGGAGCCAGGACATCCTTCTCTTAGTGGAAACGGGAGGACGCAACTCCTTCAACGTGCGCCTGCAGGATCATCAAGTCTGCAGCACGTGGCAACCAACCAGACTCGTCTTACGGACTTCGGGAACAGCAATCCGTTCCTTCGCGACGCGGGGACACTCAGCCATCAACTTCTAGCCACAGCTAGGACCAATCCATTTGCGGTTTCACAACCGAAACACGAGTACTACAAATATGACCACCGGCCAGCACTGGATAAAAAGCGGGATTCCATAATCACCACTAAAATAATAATCAACACGAACTATTCGTGAAAGGTAAAATACCCCGCGCCCTTTTTAAAAGAAAAGAATAACTTCTGTTCACATGATTAACTCAGATTCAAAAACACCTTAAATGGCGAGTGACAAGATCCGCGGGCAGCTGCCCAAAAAGAATCATCCGGGGAGGAAGTGACCAAAAAAAAAAACTGTCCTTCCTTCCTTAAAAATATTGCCAGAGCTTCAAAAAAAACACCATAGAAAAAAAAAACCCCCAATTAGGCAAGAACTACACTTGTCACAAAATATTTATGTGACAATCACTTTGGCCGGGTTCCCACTACGCCGGACCGGCAGATCTGCCGGAAACCGGACACCGGACAAGAGTGTTCACATTACACCGGAGCCGGAGAGACAATGGGAGGACATCGCTTCAGGATTCGAAAGAAAAGCCAACTTTCCTCACTGTGTTGGAGCAGTAGATGGCAACATATTAGAATTTTTAAACCAGCCGAGAATGGTTCTATGTTCTTTAATTACAAGGAATATTATTCTTTTGTATTAATGGAAGTTGTTGATTCAGAGTACCGATTTATTTTTATTAGTGTGGGCTCATATGGCAAGGAATGCGATTCTACTATATTAAAGGATAGTAAATTTTGGCAAAAGATCAATGATGGTACTTTAAATGTACCAAAGCCTAGACCGCTTCATGAAAACTTGCACGAGGAATTACCGTTTATACTAGTTGGCGATGAACGCTTTGCTTTATCACCTAATCTCCTACGTCCGTATGGAGGTACACATTTGAATACTGATAAAAAGATTTAAACGAGCAGGGCGAACACGTCTACTTTCTTCAAAAAATGCGAGCCGATGACGAGAGGGGAGCCCGGAGCACGGGCGCGGCGAGCGGGGACAGCCGGATACCGGCACAAACTCGTTCACATTACTCCGGTCCGGTGGTTCTACCGGCACTTTCGCAGTGACAAAACGCTCGGTAAAAATGCCGGGCTCGGCAAAAATGCCGGACCCGGGATAGTGTGAATAGCTACATATAAATTGTACAGCCACTAGCCCTTCCGGCAGTTTTACCGGCCCGGCAGATCTGCCGGTCCGGCATAGTGGGAACCGGGCCTTTGTTCCAAACCTCAAAAATACAGTATTTCGCGTTTTGTTGCTAACTTCAAGTTTCTTCAGATGACATTTGTAATGTCATTAACCCGGTCTGTTTTGAATTGCTCCGAAATCCGGCCAATTCGATTATGTGTTCCTTATTTGCTTTGGTAAATCGATATGTGTCAAATCAACAAGATTGTCAAGAAAGTCCGCGATCTCCGACTTTACGAATACGTTCCTATACCTGGGGGTCGGTAGGTTTAAAAATCTGTTAATTACGTCTTCGCGTGATTATGAGTAATGTTTTCTTCTTCTTCTTTATGTGCCGTATCAGGTCCCCCCGACGTTGGCGATCACTCTGGAAAATGTCTCTTTGTCTTGCGCTGCCCGGAATAGCTCCTCCACACTTCTAATGCCGGTCCACTCTCGTATATTTCGCAGCCAAGACATTTGTCTCCTACCAGGCCCTCTGCGACCCTCTATCTTGCCTTTCAATATTAACTGGAGCAAGTGATACTTCTCCCCTCGAAGTACATGACCCAGATATGAAATTTTCCTGATTTTTATTAATCTAAGCAGTTCTCTCTCTGCTCTAGCCCGCCTGAGAATTTCTGTGTTGGTGATCATGTCGGTCCATGGGACTTTGAGTATTCTCCGGTGAAGCCACATTTCAAAAGCCTCTAACCTGTTCATGGTATTTACTTTCAAGGTCCATGTTTCACATCCATACAACAAGACCGACCACACATAACATTTTAGCATTCTCTGCCTTAGTTTTAAGCTGATATTATCATTGCAGAAGAGGGATTTCATTTTAATGAACGCAGTTCTTGCTGCTTCAATTCTGCACCTAACCTCTACATCTGGGTCAAGAGTCTCCGTAAGAATACTGCCGAGGTATTTAAATCTTTCGACCTTTTCGACATTGCAACCATTTAACTGTATCACTGATTCAGAGTGATCTAGTCGTCCAAATGTCATCCATTTTGTTTTATTGACGTTGATTGTTTTCTTCTAACCCGTTCTTATCCCCCGTATTATCAATTATGAGTAAGACGGTTTTAGTTTATCTTGCCACTTCTTCAAGTTTTTTGAATCTTATATCAATGGATTAAATTTATGGAGAAGTGTGTTCATTCACCGTTATTCTCCCAGTAGTGCTACTACTTCTAATTATTATTTACGACATTATTACACCAGTGGCTAAGCCGCGGGCACGCCTTATTGTTTTCCGAGTCGCTCCGTTGGGCCACGTGGATTCAGATAAAGCAACAACTCGTTTACACGTGTTCGGAATTACGAACCTTAGGTATATATTATTGTAAAGCTAATGGAAGCAACGGTATTTGTTTACTTTCCATTGAAATCCAACACCATGAAAGTGGATTTTTGTTGAAAGTACGCCTACAGAAGTTAATTGTCAGTTTTTGTACAATTTCATTTGCAATAAAACGGTTATTTTCATTGCTTTTATTTATTTATTACTTATCGAAATGCTGTGTTGCTTTTTCTTTTAAACTAAAGAAATGTAAAAAAACGCCTATCTGTGTTGTTTTCTGTTTGTCTTTGTTTGGGACACGTATGTAAAGCAATGAATTCAAATCATTCGAATATTCGCTACACGGAGAGGAATCGAGGAATTTTTGCCCTCGCGATAAATTAACAGGCCTTATTAATAAAACATCTATTTAAGAAGGTTTTATCGACTTGTCTTGGTAATATGTCATGACGACACAAAGAATTTTCGTTGTAATGCAAAAATATTCTGATTTTCATGATCACACGTTGCGACGTCATGATAATATATTTGTAGTTTACTAAAATTTTATCAGGAAACCTGTTAATTCATTCGTAAGGCCTGCAAACCAATTATCAAACGGAATTATCAAGAATTTTAAGAGATTCTTAATAAATTAGTAATAGTAATTTTTCTCCGCGTGTGTACGAAATTGCTATTTCAAATTTTCAAAAAGTTTAATTTTGACAAAGTTGATGCATTTACTTGCTTTCAAAGTAGATATATCTTGCTTTAATTTTCGCAAAGTAGATATATTTACTTGCTTTAATTTAGACAAAGTTGATGTATTTACTTGCTTTAATTTTCACAAAGTCGATATATTTACTTCCTTTCATTTTCACAAAGTGAAACATCTACATACTTGTACCTACATCTATATAAAAGTGAAATAAATAGCTAGGTATATAATGTAAAAGAACCATTATACACTTATTTCGTTGTGCCTGAGTAGGCCCCCAGTTATATAAAAGAATATAAATCACATCTGATTCCCTATATAAATTTTTGCCTAGGTATTGATGCATTTTTTATATCGACGTATTCAGTCGCATTAAAACTAGTATCTTAATTATCTTAGATATTATTCTTCATTAGATATGGATGCATTATTTCCACAGTCTAACAAAAACTATTTCCCAGTCGTTCAGCGTATATCTTATATAATTTATAGCTTTTCTTGAAGCTCACGCTGAGACGATAGTTAGATAGTATTTAATACCATCTCTGGGAACCGAGATGCTGTGATCTGCGGGACACAGAGCCAGGCATTAGAAAGTTGGCTCATGCCGGTTTATCTTAAACTCCGACAAAGGTTGCGATGGGCAATCAGGCGAATGAATGAAATATTAATGGTATGGAAGCGACAAAGGAACTCCACTGCTTTTCATAGTGTAATGACCTGTGGTAAATGCCTTTTTTTGTAATACATTAAATTTAATAGTTCTGCAAGTATTTTGAAAGAGTGGAAAACCAACATTAGATTAGAGTATGTATGAGACGTTATACAGGGTTTTCCAATAAGAGGTGTTATTTTGATATTCATTCGTAAAAGATCAATGGTTTAGTTGCGTGTGTGGCACGTAGCGCCGTCTTGTTGAAAGTAAACGTTGTCCAGATCAATACCATCCAATTCCGGCCATAAAAAAATCATTAATCATCTCTCGATAGCGCAATCCATTCACCGTAACTGTTGCTCCAGCCTCATTTTCGAAAAAGTAAGGTCCAATGACTCCGCCGGACCATAAACCGCACCAAACAGTCACACGTTGAGGATAGAGAGGCTTTTCAACAATAACTCTTGGGTTTTCCGAGTCCCAGATGCGACAATTTTGCTTGTTGACGAAGCCACCCAGGTGGAAATGGGCCTCATCACTCAAGATGATTTGCATTTGATTCACTCAAGTGAATTTTAATAATTTCAATGCGTTGTTGAAGCGTGTATCGTTCCATTTTTATTAATGGCGTAGTTTCTACTTGTCAAATGTCAAAAAATGACAGCTTCAAAAGTAACATCTACCGAAATAGCGGGCTATTCAAAATAACACCTCTTATTGGAAAACCCTGTATTAATGTGAATGAGGCAAGGAGTGTGTGTCAAGACCGAGTTGTTTGTTGGTCCGTCCTCTCTGCCTACCCTTGCGGAGAAACTGCGTGATGGTTAGTTAGTTAGAAAAACCAACCTTTTAACAGAGCCTCACAATTGATTTACTAAATTCATTCAATTCAGGTTAAATAAAATCAAGTGCATAAGTCGTCTCAGTTGATAATGGCTTTGATCGCCGAAACAGCTGTCACAATAAATAAAATAAAATAAATTAAAAGGTTTCATAAAATTTGATGTATTGTAAGAAACTGTTCATGTTTATTTTTATAAATACAAACAATGTTACTACTCATTGCTTATTTTGCACTCTTGTTATATACGAGTACCTAGTACAACATAACTCTGTATGATAACTTGTATATATCATTCATATTTTATTATGTTATGTGCTATATACACACTTATTATTGTACTCCTGAACAACTTACCTGTAACAATGTATACATGTAAAAGTCCAAAACGTTAATAAATAAATAATTTAAAAAATATATATGTTTCTACGATTTAAACACAATAAAAATAAAAGTGCGCTCGTACGTCTATTATAACTTTATGAAGCTCCTTCCGCGTCGAACTGAACATAAACCGAATAGGCTAGTTCTGATTGGTTTACGAGTGACAGCTGTTTCGCCTGTCGAAGGTATCAATTTAATATTAGAATGCCTTCTTAAATTCGTTATGCAGTACCCTTTGGGGACTATGATTTCTTACTTCTATTCTTCCCTCCTCTAATAAGTCTACAAGTCACCTCCACTGATCTATGGATATACTGTAATTTTTTATAATGTTGAATGAATTAATTTGATTCAGTTGGTCTAATTAATCTTGCTATGCTCAGACCCGCGTCACTCCACCGCGCTGTGGTGTGGGAGAGAAGATTTTCCGGAGTTCTTGGTAAAAACAGGCATTAGAGATTTCCCAGAATCTCGGTGTTTTGATAACATTTTATGCTTTGGTAAATCTGCAGCTCAGATGCAGCTGGTTCTAATATTAATTCTCCATAGTTTAGAAATTATGACAGCTGTAGCACGCAGTCTAAGAATATCCCTGTTTATTTTTATTCAGAGCTTTCAATACTTTTTCTCTTGATAGAAATCATAACTTCTTCTTGAAAAATGCTATTTTAAATATTTTTTAAATGTTGGTTTTCTAGAGTTTACATATCTATCTATATAATAAATAAAATTTAAATGTAAATGTTCGTTTGTTCGAATGTTAAATCTCCGAAAGTTCTTCACCGATTGCTTTGAAATTTTGACACAGCGTTGCATTCAAATACGTTTGTGTTTCGATATAGTATATATGGTGACCGGATAACTCATCAAAATGGCAATTTAACACACCTATAAAAAGTGCTATAAAGTTATGAAAAGTGATGAAACTAAAACTATATTAATAGGTGACATATGTAACTATTTAACCCAATTTTTGTTTCATCACTTTTCATAACTTTATAGCACTTTTTATATGTGTGTTGAATTGTCATTTTGATGAGTTTTGGCAATTCAATTGGCATTTCAATTGGCATTCAATGGCAATTCAACACACCTATAAAAAGTGCCATAAAGTTATGAAAAGTGATGAAACTAAAACTAGATTAATAGGTGACATATGTAACTATTTAACCCAATTTTTGTTTCATCACTTTTCATAACTTTATAGCACTTTTTATATGTGTGTTGAGTTGTCATTTTGACGAGTTTTTATGGAACCATTATGTATGTCACCTGCGACAAGTAAAAACATGTTTTTTTTTTAAACAGCGCCATCTGTTAGACGTAAAAGCAAAATGCGCTATTGTTTCTCTATCTGCACAGACAGTCTGAGCAACAGCAAGGCGTGGCGGGGTACAGCTAATTAATTGATTTTTATTTATTTTTTCAGGTAAGCACTACACTCAAATTTGCCACACTTGGAAAACTTAACTCAGGCTTGATTCTGCCTGATTCTGTGGTAAGTGAAGTATTTATTATCGTAAATCTTACTCGGGACTCACATATACAATTAATGTTTCTTTGTTTGTCCAGTACGCGTTCCTATACCATTCATTCGATTTCGCTGAAAATGTTAAAGTTTGTTCTTATTAGTGCCAGGAGTGTTTAGAGAGTGGTTTGAATGGTATTAGAAGTTGATGACGCTCCAGAAAGACTTCGAATTAAAGTGGACGAGGTGTAAGGAGAATATATGACTTGGAAGTGAATGGTTGAAGAGGTCGAGAAAGACATGGCACGATCAAGTGAAACAAATACAATAATATTATTTCCACCTTAAAAATGCACCCAATGCAGGCAGGTACTCTAAAATTCACAAACTAAAACTTTATCCCAAACTATTTAAAGTCCCCGAGCAACGCCGGGTACACGTCAGCTAGTTAAATATAAAATATATGCGCCGAATTAAAAAAAAAATATGGACAAATTTAGCAATTAATATAACAATGCCCAGAATATATGAAATTAAAATGTGTGTTTGCCCGTGGAGAAAATCTAACCTCACACTATCTCCTAATCGTACTCTAGCCTTTTTCTCCTCTTTCCTCACAATACCTTCCTTTTTACAATATTTTATACTCATCCTGTATACCTTCACATGAAATACACTAATTGTGGTTTTCTGTGATGCGCTTTATTCCTGCTTGAAATTATTCTCGTTCAATGAACTCAAATTTGTTTTGAAGTTAAGTGTCATTTTCAAAATTGAAAAATCGGAACTTCTTGTGTGACGAATAATGTAGACCAATGATAATTTAGGTATCTATATACATAATATTGTAACAGAAAATTATTTTTAGGGACTTTTTCGAAATTTAAATTAAAATATCTCGTGATTTTTTACGGATCTGTGCTGGTTTCATTATAATTTCGGATAGAGGAAACAACTAAAGATTTTAGTGAAAAATTATAAATTTTCTCTTCCGAGTGAACTAATTTTAAACAATTAAAATTCTAATTTGTGGGTTAGAAAAAATACTTTTCACACAACTTACAAAGCTAGTTTGGTAGAGAGCAAATTGTAAAAATAAACATTTTTCTCTGAAAAAATTAAAAGGTGTACCACAAGGTTCTGAATGTGGGCATCATTTAAACATTATTTAAATCTCCTCTCCTTCTCCGATAATTTACTCCCAGATCCCTATAACTTTCAGCCCATCTAATCCGACACATAACTGACATCACCAGCTTCCTAATTACGCCACTTCCTACGGCCCATTGTCTGCGCTATCATCAGCGGCATATCAAACCCAAAACCGCAAGCGACATGTTGGCCGTGTAAAACAGACGCATCCGATGAATACTGTCGAGCCATGGTACGAGAGACAGACGAAGCAGGGTTCATTAGCATTATTAGTATGCGCCTCGGCAGTGTGCCTTGGGGCCCTTTGTTTTGGATTCGCAGTATTCAGAATTTGTCACTGCGATTCGTAATAAGCATAATTCTGCTCCGGCAGAATATTAAATGCAGTTATTGTCATGCTACACTGACCTTATATTATCTTACATCTGAACTAGCGCAGAGCTATGAAAAATCACAAGATATTATAATTGTAGGATTTGAAGTTTTTTTTTTTGTGTCAATACCGCACAAGAGTATAAAAAGTTTGGAGGCAGTGAGACTATGGCATCCCCAATTGGAGTATGTTGTGAGGCTGAATATAATATATTTTTTGTTGACATATTATAGAGACGTTAGAAATTTCCTTAATAATAATTTTGTTACCTACTTTGTCGCTTGTTTTAATTTTTCCCACCATTAAACCGATAGTTTAATTTTTGTTATGTTTTTTTTGGAATTATGAAAATATCCTGGAATTTTTGCTGGATTGACTGACGTTTGAGGAAAACCACAACTGGTTTGAAAATGATTTTTTTTATCTGTGCAACGTATACTGTACGCCATATTTTTGTGCGGTTTGTGTTGTCATATAAAAAGCTTATTGTTATCAATTCTGTCCGTTTAGAAGTCTTTCAGTGACAATTCAAAGTCATAGAAAAAATTATAATACAAGAAGTGCCTTGTGTGCGCGTTTCGTGGTCCAAATGTTTGCCAATTTCCAATAAAAAAAACTGTGTTTACGAAATTCAAATAAGTTGGAAATCTGCGATGTCAGGCGAGCGTAAGTGAAACTGAGCTCTGTGCAGTCTTGGCTATTGGGCCAAATGGAACTTTTGTTTCCATTGAAACTTGTATTTAAGGCACTTGTAGTGTTGTTCTTTATTTTGCTCAAAGCCATTATTCTTACCCCCTTACCCAGTGAAAGGTCAAGGATATTTTAGTGGAAATTCGTCGGATTTATTGCAAACTTTTTTGTATTATTAGAGTAGGATCCTCTTTTAAAGGGAAAAGATCTCCTTACTACTCCAAGAGTTATTAGTTTTTGGAAAACAACGTTAGAAGCTGTTTACAATGATTCTTTATCCACTATAGAGCGGTCAATAATTACAGTGACTAGTAGGAGTGAGGTAGTAGGAGGGGCGGAATCATCAACATTAACACCTCTGCCATAGGTCACTTCAAGTGATTCGCTACGTTTGGTGATTTAGCAGGGGTACCCGGGTTCATCGAGTGAGGTGTGTTCAGGATGCGCCTGTCCGCCAGCTGCACGGCGTGCCGGATCGGGAGATGCCGGTTTAGGGAGAGTCTTTGACCTCTCCAACTGGTCTCTCTTGACCTATCGTCTTATGCCGCATCGGGAGGGATAGATCATTCGTCTATCATTCCTGGATACACTGATCCCTAGATTCCTTCTCCGACCTTCTTATCCTTCCTTTCCTAAAAAGACTCCCCATACAGCACCACCAAAGATGACATGTGAGGAGAGTGTAAAAAAAACAGGATTTGAACCGCGAACTCCGGATTCGTTGCAAAGAACCGAAACCACTCAACCAAGTAGGATTTAACACCGTTTTTAATATATTTTTTTAACGTCTACTTCAAATTTATTTATTTTCTCATTTTTTTAATACTTTTTTTATTTTAAAACCATTCTTCTTAATTTTGAGTTTAAAGCTAGCTAATAATAACCACATTTCGGAGGTAGAAAATGGATTAGGGCAAGTTAGTAAATCACTGCTAGTTTTAGAGATTAGGGTTTTGATTGACAGCTGTGAAGGGTTGTAACGATCTCGGTGTAACTTCCTCTCCCCTCAATCCATAACCCATTTCTCGTTATATAATCCCTCAATCTGTTTCTGTTCCCACCCGAAGGCTTGACTTGGTTCTGCTTCCATACTTGGCACGCTCTGCTTGTACAAGTCCCATCCACTTAGAATTCTGCCATTTGTGTCTACCTACATATTATTTCTGTGGGACATGGTTGCGTATTTTCAACGCTGTTAGCCATATTAATAATAATATTTGCATTACACCGTACAAGCATAATGTCGAGCTTTACCGAGAGTTTATCTCGTGTTTCTTGCTATTTAGCTTGCGAAGTGGGTATTTACATAAATCTCCGAGCAAAGAAAACGTCTCTGTACAAAATAATAAAACCTGCTCGGCGTAGGTTCAAAAACCACATTTAATGAGACCTCTTAAGAGCACAGTACTCAAAACGTACTTCTAAACCTGGTATTGAGGAAACAGGAAACGTCCATCTCAGAAACACCGTGGGTAAAGTTAGAATTAGCAAAAACAAACATTTTTATCTGACCTGTGTTGAGCAAAAATAGTGTAATTTGAAATATATGTATAACTAACTACCCCGCCACGCGTTGCTATGGTTTAATCTTTCTGTGTAGATAGAGAAACAATAACGCGCGTTGCTTTTACGTCCAACAGATTGCGCTGTTTTTTTCAAAAAAACATATTTTTAACTCTCACAGGTGACATCTACATAATATAGGCACACGCGTATTCTAATGTAACTTTGTGTCAAAATTTCAAAGCAATCGGTGAAGACGTTTTGGAGATTTAAGATTTTGAACAAACGAACATACACATTTTTATTTTTATCGATAGATAGATGATGGAAATAACTATATAAATAAATAACTATGGTGTTTGATTCGACATTCGTTGTTATATTTGCTTTCTATTTCTTTTTTTTGTTTATTGTTATCAAGTTTAATTTCTTGAACTCCATTTTAATTTTTCTTTTATGTATTCAATGATATTATTTTTCAATTTACACAAGTTCTATTTTTATACATGTTGATGCTCGGGATGTCTTCTTTACTTTTGTTTTGTTAAAATAGACGCTTAGATGCGTTGGAACCGAGTCGAAATTATACTAGATATGCTAACTTATTTGCTAGCAGCAGTGCCCATTTATTTTCTTTGGTTTAAAGTCTTGTCTTTATTTGGTCTGTGATTATTATTTAGTTTTTTATTAACGCCATTTTCAGGAGCTTTACATGGGAATACTTAAATTATAACGTTTTTCCCTCTTTTTTATAAATAATTGAACAACAATCAACACCAGCAACAATCTTTTGTATTTATTTAGTGATAAATTCAAGAGGTCAACTGATTCGGCATAATTATTTTCCTCCATTAGTATTCTGGGCAATGAGGAGTACAAATATGTGGCAGTTACTCCCAGCATTTCTGAACTAAAATCAATCCCGACTTCTAGTATTACGTTATTGAATCCGAAAGTTTATAAATGCAAGAAAATCTGGACAATCAAATTCATAATTTAGAATTTTATGCAAAAAATGTTAATTAAATCCTTCTGTCTGACAATTTGAGCATATTTAGATCATTTAAATGATTTTTATGTGTAAAAAACGAGAATAGGCAGGTCTACTAATTTTATTAATACCGGTAAATGAGTTGGACATCAAAAAATCTAGCACCTAACATCCTATTTAACTAAAGCGGCTAATTGAAATATTGTCGTTCGTTCATCGTAATATCCATTTATATATTTTAAATAATTACCATCAATCAATTCAATTTGAGATTAGCAAAAACTGAAAAGTAAAGGGCCTTTCTTGAGCCAGGAATTTAAATTGGAACAAAATTTCTGAATGGGCACCCCTTTGAAAACTTGAGGGCGTATACAATTATTTTTTATTGTTTCAATAGCTTTTATGTGAATATTGAATATGTGGGTTCCAGGTGGAAGAATTGTACTCAAGTTGACTTCAAACAAAGGCAAAATATAACAGTTTAACAACACTTTTTAACACTTATTATCAACAAACATATTGTTGAAATTTCTAGACAAACTATTATAAGATATCTACTGTTGATAGCTTAATAGCTCAAATCCTTATCAAAACTCCATGCTATATGATCTTTCAGCTTTTCAAACACATACTCCCAATCCCCCCTTTGATTTGATTTGATCGCCCACAAATAACCAACCACCCAGGTTCGTGTATGCGATCCACATAATGCCAGTCACAGACCTAATATTGTGTCCTGTCTGTATTTATATTTGCCCGGCATTGAACGTGTCTGGTTTTTGGTCCATGCAGCCAGGGAAACAAACAACTCTTCAACAGGATATTCCAATTACAGTATCCTCGCAAACAGGCGAGAACTTATTGTTCTTTACCCGCAATAGTATATATATATCGATTAATTTGTTTTACCCATTTAATTGACTTTTTTTGTTCAAAACACAGCCTTATAACGAGCAGAGCCCGACATTTTTTGACTGTTCCAATTTTTTTTAAATTACGATATTTAAAAAATATTACGGCAACATTGCGTGCGACCTTCCATCACCCCATCGCCAGTCGGTTATATCTCAGAATATACTAGGGTTGTGTTTATTTATTTTTTATGTTGAAGCTTAATGCGTATACTTATTTTTGCTCATTCACAAATTTGTATTTTAATACTTAAAACGTGGATGCATTTCAGACAGGAAAACTGATAACAGTTCTCAAATATATATAGCAAACCTAGTAAATATCCAACCGCTCGCGAGATGGTATAATGAACAATCACCCTTTTCTTCGAGGGTGCCCCAAGGATCAGTTTTGAGTCCCATCATTAATCGCTATCTAACTTGCAAATTATAGTTTATATATAATATACTCAATCAATTATTTAAGACATTTTATGTTATTTCTACATGCAATAAATTAACCTTTGTTTACATTATCATAGGATGAACAAATCAATGTTGTCAATAATATTATGAAGTGTATGGTTTTTTTAGATAAAAAATAAACCATGTATTTTGTTTATTGCAATCATATATTACAAAAAAAAAATATTATGTTGCAATAAATACCTGAAAATATGATTGTTTCAATTTACATTCTTAAGAAATACAACTTCAGCTAGAATGATTAAGAACTGCCCGAAATATTATATTTTATATAGCTTTTCAAGATAAGGCACGTTTCTGGCACAATTAATAATTTATTATTAGCATCCTCTTTCAGATATTTATGTATGTTATTAATTTATGTACCGTTAAGACCAAATCGTAAATCTATCATTCCTCTCCGCTAGAATGGATGGGTCTCTTTATTTGATTTCATCAATGGAAACAAGTCACGATTTTATAAGTAGGTAGTATGACTATTTGAGAAGCTTGCAATCTTCTATGATTATAGCCCAACTTTGTTTCCGCTTCTAAACTGGGCAAATTTGATATGATCTGAGTTTTTAAGGCTTCCTTGTGTAGATTAAAAATGTCGCTTCCTGCTTTCATATCTTATTTTAATGTATTTTTTAAATGAATCGAGCCAGGAAGGTGAATGGAAGAACGCCTCAGGTAGATCAATAATTGAATATGAGTCCGATTATGTCAACAGTTAGTACAATAAAAGAGTGTATTTTACGGTAGTGTTTTGTGTTTGCTAAGACCGATTTGTGTAGCTTTCAATTCGCTCTGCCTACCAATTCTGGAAAATGGTGCTATGGTTAGTTATAGCATTATTTTTAATCAATTAGTGTTTGACTCGCGTATTTTGCTAAATTTCTCTACTTGAAAACAGACAAAATCGCTGTAGGTTTTCGCTTTCTAAAGCTTTCCAAAAAAACGATCGGATATTTTAACGAGTGTAAAATAAGATTTTCTTTTAGAAAACATGCTTTAGGTTTTAGGTTTGCGGAGCAAAATAAAATAAATACTTCTCTCTGCGTAAAACAAGTATGTATTTACAAAAGAAACGAAATAGAAGACTTTTACCAAGAATAATATTTTTTTACCTTTCTTTCTCAAATGTAACACTCCAATAATCATAAGTAGAGTTTACAGTTTGTTCTGGCATGGCGCTTAGAATGTGTACCTCTTATTTTGAGCCTCATTTCTCTGAGTATTATTAACTGAATGTTGGATGAAATTGCCGCTATAAAACAATCTAACGTCCCTCAGAGCGCCACTAAATCGTAGATATGTCTTTATCCCACTAGAATCTGTATGGCGCGGCATGGCAAATGGCATGGCACCTCTCAGTTCTAGATAAATGGCTCCTTAGTCTTGAATAATGTCGCTTGATTCAAGGTCTCTCGGGATTCTTCCATTGTTATTTATTTACTCTTGTAAGCGGAAAAGGAACGAGGAATCTACAATTTATGGCGAGGGAAGGAGGAATGAACGAAGTTTTCGAATTTTCACTGTTATTTATGATACAGTATTGGTTGTTTTATATTGCGAAGGGTTTGGATGTTTTGTTATCTGTTTTGAAAACATCACTAACTGAATATCTCTAGTGTTCGGATTTTTCAACAGTTTTCATGTTATTTACCAATTTTTCTGGCAAACAAAAGTCCTGTGATGTACTCTTCTTTTCCAGAGTCTTTTCTTATCCGTATCCCTTAACTCTAAATAATATAAAACAATATCACCATCCGCGTCTGCCTGTTTGTGCGCTTAGTTCTTCTAAACTATGCAACGGATTTTTATAGGGTTTTCACTATCATTTAGAGAATATCTTCCGGGTGGTTTATATGTTGTCGCGCGTCGGACCTGGGGGGGTCCTGACTTACCCTCGGCCAGCTCAGAAGCGGGGCATGAGACGTCTCTCTCATAGTCAGGGTTCGGGGTCAGCGCGTGGCTCGAGAATCCATATCCCACCGTCTATACAAAACACTCCCATACGATTGTTATGCCCAAATGAAAGAGGTTAGGTTTTTATGAATTAGCATTGTATTTGAGCGGCTAAAGGACATTACATGGGTGAATAACAACAGTACACAGGTTATTACATCCTAAACTGGAATTATCAACAAGGGTTCCCTAATCTCTCTCTGGGAAATAATTAACAGCTCACTCTCTCTAGATCGGCAGGCAGCGTGGATGAATTTAGGTTATTAGCGGACACATTCAAGGGTAATAGGAAATGTAAGAGACTCACAGCATGGTGTTGTCGGGTATCCTGTTGATTTGCAGGACTGAGCGCCGTGTCTCAAACAAACGGTGCCAGCCTGTCGATGTTCAAAGCGCCATTTCCGTACGTTATTGCTTTCGACGGAGCGGTGCAAATTGGGAACGCGGGAGCCGAAACGAACACACGTCCAGCCTGGTCAGAGGTCGGCGCGCGAGCGGGGGGGAACGGGGCGTAGGGTCGCCGGGGGTGGGGGAACTGTAGCGGATGTATTGCGCGTTCTTCACTACGTTTGGTCTAGCAACTAATTTGAATAATTCCCGCTCTCAGGCTGGCAACTGTAGGATCTTTTGCGGCTAAAATCTGTTATATGACAATGTATATAACATAATATATGCAATATTATATTTGTAGAAAGTAGAGAAATGTCGATGTTTATCCTAGAATTCACAACCTCAAAACTTTACTCCAATTCAACACATGAACACGCCGATACACGTCAGCCAGTAAAATAAACGTTAATTCGTGGCTGTGATATTTTTCGAATGTTGTCACTTTCTATGGATTTTTACCTGCTTATACTAGCACAGGTATCATTCAGGAGGGATTTGATTACTCCAATCTCTACCAAATATATTTATTATCGCCCGTAACACTTTCCGAAGATGACTGTAGTTAGTAATCGAGTAATTCTAATTATGTTTATAACGGAGCATTTTTTTTATATAGAAATGATTGATTTGCTTGCAATTGAATACAATTAAAAGTATCTATTCAGTGTTGTTAAGAACACGCTGAATAGCCTCATTCCCATTCCCATGACCTCTCGATAGAAAATATGTGAATGAACCGAACTGCATTATAAAACAATAATAATATACTCTTATTCATATAATTAATTTCCCCAGACAAGTTATGCAATTGTGGCCATTAGTCTCTCTCTCTACCTAGTTCACAGTGCAGATGTACTTAGAAAGCATTGACCTTTTATCATATCTACTTCTACGCTGATGATCAGCAACTTTACTTGTACTGCTTACTTGAAGAAACAGACAGTCTAAAAATTCGCATAATTGAATGTCTGTCTGTAAGCTATTACTCGCCGGATGATCTCAAATATATTGAAGCGGAATCCGTAAAAGGCTGAGTTTTCCAGGGCCTCGATTCTCAACGAAGTCATTCCACTCGAACGAGTGGTTCGACCCACTCGTTGTTCGAGTGGAATGACCTTTGACGTTTGACGCATAAGTATGTACCTTCAACGAGACTCAAGAATAAGAACGTCGACCAATGTATGTACTTTCGACGGCGATTGCGAGCGGCCTGGATTGGAGAATTGATATCCTAGACCGCCACAAACAGAACCCGCTTTGAGTTTTCAATAAATATGATGATTTGAATAGTGCCGTTTTTGAGAAAAATCACCTCAAGGACTCTGTACCTATACCTATATCTATATACAAGGTGTGGATTTACTTGACTTGATTTAACCAGTGATTCCTGACATTATTTGGAGTAAAAAATGCATATGAAATTTTGGTCACCGATGACATTTTAGATTTTTTTTTCAATTAAAAACTTTAAAAAAATCAGTAGGGTTAAAGTGTTGAATAGTTACTCGACAGAGTAGTAAAAAGTGATGACATGCGGAAGAAAAAATATTTTGTTATTGAAAAAAAAAAACTTGTAATTTGTACCGGTAAGTACGGGAGTTAAAAACTGGTCCATCATACGCTGGAGGGTATACCAATTATGAGCATTTGAAGATGGTGTATGTAATGCACACAAAAACTCATTGTTGTATCTGTAAATAGAATGTTACAGAGATGTTGATTGTTATTGACATTGCAGTTGAACTCGTTTCAGCCAATTTATTGAGCTATCGTGGTTCATTGATAGCCAATCCGTTCGATAAATCTAACAATCAACCGCGTTCATTGATATTGTTTCAAAGTATTTATTGTGTAACTCGTAAAACATTGTCTTTGCGCATTTTGAAAGTGCCTTTAAAAAAATAATAGTTTTTCTGGAGGTAGGTTTTTTTTTTTCTTCGTCAATACATCTACCGATTTGGGTTTGCTGCCAAAATCTCCCCCTTGCCCTCCAACCCCTCCCGCAATGTTGATCTGTATTTAACTTTAGTAAACGATTCATCCCGATGAAGAGGAGTTCTGATTTGTGAATATGGCCGGTCAGTGGCCGAGTTGGCATCGCGTTTGAGTCCCACCCAGGCGTAGTGTGTTAAATCAAATCCTTCTAGATCACAAGGCCGGGACACTTATTCAAAGCAGCCTCCTAAATTGTATGGGTATTACAAAAAAATCGTTTAAATTTTTTTATATTTATTATTTAATTTAATTAAAACATCGTAAAATGTTTTAGAAAATTAAAAAAAAAAACAATTTTTGGGGGTTCCCATACAAGTTAGAAGGATGTTGATTCGATGTCCCGACCTTGTGATCTAGGAGGTTTAGGTTCAATTCGTCGGTTGGCTCCTCCATCAGATGACAAGTCCTCCATCACGACACAAGCAACATTTTCCGCTTACTGTGGTGGTAGTAAGAGATTTTCAAATATTGTCAGGTTTGTTAATGTTTGCCTTTCGTGTTTTTTAAATTAAAATTAAAATAAATTGTTTTCGAAACATTTAATATGTGGATTTTTATTTAATAAAGTGGTGTTGACGCAACTATTTGCATCTCCCTTTAGCATATGTCCATGCATTCCATTATAAAAGGTTGCATTTCGTTGCCCTGAACGCAATACCAGATCGAATATCTAATTTTACATACAACAATTCAAATCAAAATACGCCCAAAACTCTTCACTCGGATGTATCTGCAAAACTTACTACTATTCCCTAAGAGATATTGATTCATTCCACTGTGTACCCTTAGGACGGGTTGTTTCGGAGAATTTGAACAATTCATCAAATTTCAACGTTCATTTTCGGGTTCTGTGAAAGATTTATTAAAGTTTTGTTTTCATATCATTGTAGGCTAGTTGCTTGACAAAACTGAAATAAAAACAGATCTTGAAAAAATCTTTCACAGAACTTGAAAATGAACGTTGAAATTTGATGAATTGTTCAGATTCTCCGAAACAACCCGTCCTTAAATTTAAAAAAAATCAAATTAAACTTGCAATGTACTTAAACCAAAACAATTATTTTTTATTGTTCGTCTATTATTTTCATATTTTTTAAACTTATAACTTTAAATATCTATTCTCTTCATAACCTGTAACAGGAATATTGTAAATATTACACAGAAATATTGTAAATGGAACTTAACTGGTTTATTTTATATTTAATATATTAAATGCAAAATTAATTCGCATGTTTAACTGTATGTTTCGTAAATAAAATAATTTTAAAAATGCCTCCACCCATTCAGTGACATTGCAACAACGTGGCCCTGTGCTTATGTCTATTTTGTTTCTTCATGTTTGCTCTACTTAACCTTCCTTTTTGTATGTGAAACTTATAATTATGATATTTTTGTATTGTTTCGTATGTGAAACTTATAATTTTGATATCAAATACCAATGTAAAATTGTACCTACTAACTCCCACCTATGTATTGTAAGTTCCTCTCGTCCTACAATTAGTTTTGTAACTCATCGAGATTGCTCTAGCAAGAAATAAAAATAATAATAAAAAATAGAAATAAAACTTATTTATACATTACCAGTCTGTTAAGAAAACCGGTGTAGTAAACATGTTCGTTCAGCACATTTAATTGGAGTCTATTACGGAAGCTTGTGCAGCAATAACCAGCATTGTCCCTCAATACCATAATATCGATCTAAAAGACCAAGTTAAATCAGAATCCCTTGCTAATTCTATCTGTTAACCACAAACCGATTCGCACTCGTAAACAAAGTAATTTGACTTCAATTCTTAAAAATTATATTTGCACCGAATTTTATATCAAAGTTTAAGCTATCGAAATATGAAATGGCACTTAGCAAGATCTGATTTCCTTCCGCCTTACAAATCATTTTTGTTGTTGTAATATAATATTATTTTATTTTGAAAAAAACATAATGAATGTTTTATAAATAAAACTGAATATATTTGTTTGTTAATTAACACTATATACTAACATTATTAACATTTATTTTATCTTAACTTGCAAGTACTTGTACTTTCCAAGTCGTTCCCCGCACTCTTACAATAATTCCACGTTACGTTTGAATAATTTTGTCAGTAATTTAATTTGATCAAGATTCTTCAAGTATTTCCTGGATTCTTGTGGATCTCTCTAAATGAATTATCTTGTTTTCTCCAAACGACCAAATCATCTTAGTCAAAATCGAAACTACATGACTAACTAACTAACTAACCATAACACCGTTTCCCCGCAGGGGTAGACAGAGAGGAAGGGCCGCCAAACAACTCGGTCTTGGTATAATCTCCTTACTTCAGTCACATTCATATATCTTCTCATACATGACCCTTGTGATATTCTGACTCTTGATATGGCCCGACTTGCATATTTAGTTCACTTGATTGTACCATAATGTCTTCCTCTACTCTCCATCCACTTTCCTTACTCTCCTTTCTTATTTCAGCCGCTTTACATGCCCAAACCATATAAGCGTCCCTTTTTTAATCTTTCTCATTACGCTTACAACAGCCTTGCATTATTTGCGAACCTTTACATTTCTACACTCGTCGTTTTACCACCTATTCGCCTCAGGGATCTTCCTCTGCCAGTTGCATGCCTAACTGCCATACACTAGGATTGGTATCAACACCCCATTGTGGACTGCTAGTTTCGCCCCTTTGGACAAATGCTTCAAAAGATGAACAATAACGCGACGCTTGAGGTCAGAACATTGAAAACTTGACTTATTACCGTGGCGTTTGTTTAGTTTAAACCAGGTTCAAGGCCGGCTTTACCACAGCAACGGGCGTGTAAGAATCTAATTAGTATGACGGTTAGTCATTATATTATTTTATCTACCGTACCGATTCTTCGAAACCAAGATTGTTATTACGCAATATTCCGGTAAGGTTTTGACATTTAATTTTGATCAGCGTTTCTTGGAGCCCTTTTGTTTTGATTAATTACTTTTCTTTGTCAATTGGGAGTGCCTTCAGATGGCCAGATGCGAAATGGCCCTCTGGAAAGTTCCCTTTGTACTAGCGACCTTCTCCTTCTGTTCCAGCCTCTTTCTACTTTCTCCCAATAAATTAGCAACTTCTGCTGCTGATAGGTCTTCCATTATTTATCTTGATTTGGCCGCCGTTCGTTGGCGAAGATACCGCCCTTAAAATGTAATTAAAGTTTCTGGAATTATTCTAAAGGTTTATTTTTCTGGCCAACTGGAATTAATTTGTTTTGTGATAGCTTGCTGGAACTGGATTTGAGCCAAAATTCTGTGGTCGTTTTCTTGTTTTAAGGTATATAACATTGATTGTATTAACTATGCATTAAGAGGAAACGCGGGCGCGGAGAAATTTGAATAATAGGTTTATTACAAAACTGTTGCTGTCCCGTGCCGCGAATATTGAGCGAAAGGGACAACTGTACCTCAGGCTGATTACACCAAATGATATCGATCGCCAACTCTATTAGAAGAAAATATTCTATGTCTGTAGGCACGTTTTTCTTTTTTTAAAAAACATTGTTAAATTTGTAAACTCAACATCTATTGATGGCGTTTAAGCTAGGCAATTTTAAGGATTTTTTGAGGCTCCTAACTCTGAAGTAATTTATCAAAAAAAGCAAAACGTGAGGACAGCCAGTGGTCAATGTCTATATTATAGTATTAAATATTTGCTCTTGTGTCAAAATGAAGAGTGGAAATAGGGGAATATGTTTGTATGGATAAAACGCCATCCGCGTTTCCTCTCAATTCTAACGATTTACCTCAATTCCTTTAATCTCAGAGCCACTGTCCGGGATAATCAGTAAGTAATCAAGATCATGCTATTAATTCTCTAAAAAAACTACAGCATAAAATCTCACAAATCAATGACTTAAGCGATGTTTTAGACCTGTTGATGTTTTTAAAGAGTGTATCTTGTTTATGAATTTTACTAGTTTTTTTTAATTACCATTTAATTTTCCCAGTAAATCGGAACCCTGTTTGTAAAGCCAAGGTCTTGAGGACGTGCAATCCGTAAACCAAACTTTCTTTCATTTTAATAAAATAAATAACTTTTTACACCATTTAATCAAGTTAATCGAAATGTTTCGAAACCAATCTTTCATTTAATTGAATCATCTCCTTTTTCGATTTTTTTTCCGAATTTTACATTAATAATAATCATAAAATTTGGCTAATTTACGTACTACCGTTTTTGTGAAAAACAAGGACAGGTAGAAAAGCATGGATCGCCACTCAATTCAATACAGACTCCGTGCTCATCTACATTCATATATTTTCACGTATCCTCTTTGCTCTTTCGTCAGACAGAAAGGTTATTTCTACTCTGCAGAACCTGGGAATTTTGAAATCAGTTTTTGCGACCACCCTGCAATACTTTCATCACAAGTCGTTCCTTCTGCTTAGTAATGCCTAATTTAATTATCGTTGTTCAACCTAGTTCTGTTTAATGTTTGTACTCTGTTACTATATATATAATAACGACATAAAAGCACGCTGTGCAAAAAGTAAATCTGAATTGCGATTGTTCACGAACTACATTCTACGTGACTCGCTGTTATTTTCTTTCTGACTTACGTAATAGTAAAAAGCACTCTAGTTTTGCACCCAACGTAACTGATACTGTGTAACATTATATTTTTACCGAATGCGTGCAATGACCGATTATTTTATTGTGATTTGACTACAAAATTGCAGCCAAGTTTGCCGATATTGGAAGGTATTGTGTAATGATATAAATTAATGTTGAACTGATTATATTTATTTCGTTAACTTATTGATAATATGTCATAACTTACCCACCGAGGAAATTACTGTTTTTTAATTTTACTTAAGCAACATCTAAATTGGAAAGCACACAAATAAATATATACTATACTAGTGGATTCCCCGCAATGCTTCGCTCTTGCTAATGTCTTTCTCGATCGCCTCTGACTTCTTCCCCTATTCACTTCTGTATACCACAATGTTACTGTTAACAAACTATATTACATCGCTTTATTTCGACTCCTTATCTCATTCCGGTGCAGAGATATTGCGTTTAGTATTCCCCGGGCGTCCCCGACTACTTCTACCATTTAAACATCTCTAAACTCTCCTAGCAATAATAACAACACACGGTCTAGCTGCATTTTTATGTATTAATATTGGAAACCAGTTAGAATTTAACTCAACCATTTGGAATGCATTTAATAAGTCGTTGACCTGCCACAGACCGTCTTCTATGTAGGGAACTTAAAATTTGTGGTTGTATGTATTTTTGGATAAGGAATATGAAGAAAAAAATAATTTTGAATTGAACAGCTCCACCTGTCGGGTCCAAAACTATCCTATATTTCGAGATGGAACCAACCATGCACATTCACAAAATTTCATAAAAATCGGTTGTGCGGTTTCGGAGATTAGCGTGTACGAACACATTAACACGTGATTTTTATATATATTCAGATATCTCTAAAAGACTAAAATAAGTTCTGTTTTAACTCGACTGTTTAACATGTCGTAAATTTGTTTGCACATTCTGTTTCCGTTTTAAAGATTCTCTTTTCAAATGTCGTCGTTTTTATTTGGACTTTCTCATTCGTTTTTTTTTTTCTCAATATTATGGTATTGTCTTTGATATAATGACGTTTCTTTGCAAAAATTGTATAATTCCTTATTTGAATTTAAAAAGTGTTACTTAGCCATTAAAAGACGACTAATATTTTGTAAATATCTCAAAGCCAAATATAATATTGAAAATTATTTTTGAAATAATTTACAGGCATCACGGACAATATTGAAATGCGTTCAAAACTTCTAAAACCTAGATCTATATATACACTGCACATTGCAGTGCACCTGAAGAGTCATGATTTCGCTGAACTGCTATTGTAGTTAGCGTATCCTAAGGGTTAAAATAAATGGGTCATAATTAAGCACGTAGTAAGTACCCATTTAAAAATCTTATAATTTCAGTGAAAATTTTGGTTTTGACTTATTAAATAAAAGTAAATTTTTGAAAAGGACACTTTTTTGGACGCTGGGTCTACACTGGGTTCGCAGAACAACCAGTTTATATCTACTCTGCCGCCGTAACTAAAACAGTGTCTTCTTGAGACTCTCAAGTAGGCAGTAGTAACTAATGATTAGGGTATTTTCTTTAGTCATTGGAACTAATGTATGTATTGATTTTCCTTATAAATTTAAATAATATTGTTACAATACTAAACTAGCAGTTGATAAAAGAAGAACCTTCATTGAAACAGCATACTTTTTATTCACACATTTGCGGGTGTTATGTAAGATCTGCTCCAACAGATCAACGACTTTTTAACATCTATTCGTATATATGTTTTTATCACTGCGTATCTCTTGCGACCTGACACGGGTCAAATCTATTATAAATTCTAGTTTCTCTTATCAAAAAATAATTTAGGTATGTCTCGAATTATTAAAGATTGCATGTCTACTCCAGTACTAACTGTATCACTCTGTGTTTCCCGTTATAATAATTCAGATCTCGTTTTGTTATTGCTCCATATTCAACTCTGTAACCTTTTGACCTTTGGAAAGAATGTATAATTATATCCCATTCAAATTACTCTTCACATTTAATAACCTTACTATCATGCTCGTTTTTTTTTCTTCAAGTAGTTTTTCTTTTTTTTTTCATTTCTCTCTGTAGCGAATTTTAAAATCTTTCTCGTCGGAATTAAACGGGGCGTAGAATTATTGTTTTATAGCTGAGGTTGATCCTAAATTGACCACTCTTTTAAACATAATGTTACTCTGGCCGCCCGCACACGATCAATGATGAAATCAATAAAATATTGACTGAATTATTGAAGGCTATCAAAATATAAGGAAATTAACCATAGTCATTTAATATTAGAGCGCCGAGCGGATGGTTTACAGAAAACTAGATGTACAGGGTTTTGCAATAAGAGGTGTTATTTTGATATTCAATCGTAAAAGATCAACGGTTTCGTTGCTTGTGTGGCACATAGCGCCGTCTTGTTGAAAGAAAACGTTGTCCAGATCAATACCATCCAATTCCGGCCATAAAAAATCATTAATCATCTCTCGATAGCGCAATCCATTCACCGTAACTGTTGCTCCTGATTGTCTGATTTTCGAAAAAGTAAGGTCCAATGATTCTGCCGGACCATAAACCGCACCAAACAGTCACACGTTGAGGATAGAGAGGCTTTTCAACAATAACTCTTGGGTTTTCCGAGCCCCAGATGCGACAATTTTGCTTGTTGACGAAGCCACCGAGGTGGAAATGGGCCTCATCACTCAAGATGATTTGCATTTGATTCACTCAAGTGAATTTTAATAATTTCAATGCGTTGTTGAAGCGTGTATTGTTCCATTTTTATTAATGGCGTAGTTTCTACTTGTCAAATGTCAAAAAATGACAGCTTCAAAAGTAACATCTACCGAAATAGCGGGCTATTCAAAATAACACCTCTTATTGGAAAACCCTGTACAATCATTACTGTACAGTCCGGTTTCGCTCAGGATTTCAACATTCGTTTTGAAAAAATACAAACATGTAGAACGTACCACGATTGAGAACCGAAACGTTGATAGAATTTATTTATTGGACAATTTGTTTAGCGCCGCTTTTGTGAGATATCACATCAGGGGCGCTTTACAGTTGATGCAGGTATTACAAAAAATTTAAATATTACAAAAATAAAGTGAAGTTAAGTTAAGTAAAATGAAGTACAGGAACAGGTGACACGAAGATAGAAGATGAAGACTCTGCAGCAGGAAAAGAAGTGGCTTTATCCGTAGGTAATTGGTGACCAGATCTGAATAGCCAGGTACTTCCCCACATTCCTCTTCCCCATCTCCTTTCCCACCTCATTACGTTCAGTCTCACAACATACTTCATTTGATTATGGTGTCTCCTCTATTTTATTTACATTCAAATGAATATTTCAAAGTTCCACATGGAGAAAAATGGGTATTGCTGTTTTAATATACGGCTCTTATAATTATGGTAATCCTGGCAGGCACATATCGGAACACTTGTTCATGCACCTGTATTTGCCTCGATAATATGCAATGATGAAATGCGGAAATATTATGATTTTTATGAACACGTGTTCCGAAATCGTGATAATGCGTTCGTATTTTACAAAAAAAAATTATTAGGAAACCTAATTTGAAGAGATTCTTAATAAATTAGCAATATTCATTTTACTCCGTACATAGCTCATGTTTGCGATGGCGGTTCGTGCGGAAAATAGTTGTGTTGTTCTAGAAATTCCAGACTGAAAAGCCGTTAAATTGCATTACGACAGAGCATTTAACAGGATTTTTTATACATTTACTAGTTTTGTTTCCATCGCAAAATTAATAATAATTACAGAGAATACGGAATGGTACCTGATTTACTATTCCCAAGTTGATGCGGACCATCCGTCTAGATTAGCAAAATCAATACTTCAATTTCAATTTGAATCAATTTTATTTTTCTATTAAACCATTAAGCATGTATCGCAGCATCCGACCCGTGTACCAAAAATACTATATTGGAGACCTCCCACACCCGTTCACATATCACTGCGATGATGGATGGCCCGCGGGATGTTGGGGGGAAATGGTCCATTGATTCTAACTTGATGATATAATGTGTTTGTAAAGGTGTCCTACTTTGCTCCACGTTTGGCTCATATTTCATGTGTATTTTTTGTTTGTTTTTATTTTTCCTCTTAAATTCTTTGATTTGAAAAATAATATTATCAGGCAGACTTTATCATGTTAATACAAGAAAATCGTTTGAAAACGGGGCAAAGATCTCTTTAGCAGATTACTTTGCACCAGTCGCTTATATGTCTTGATATATAAATAGTAATATAAAATGCGTAATTTGCTTAAAACTGTATGCCTTTATAAAGTATTTTTGAAGAGTAAATAATTTTATCTTATTTTTGAATAGGGCAATGTTACTCTGTACAGGGGAAAAGTTACATTAAACATATTTTTAATGGGGCAAAGTTATTCCGTAGCAGGGAAAGTTTATCTCGTAAATGGCAATATTATTACTTTAGGGGCAAAGTAAGACACTTTCACGATTATCCATTCGATTTCAAATTCGTCTGACTCACCAATGTACTGTTATATTGAAAGTGGACTATTTTAAAACGGTGATTTAAAACCTTTTTACTTGCGTGGAAGATATCTCACGAGATAAAATACTCTTGTCCATATGGTACATGGGTTTTAATATATTTATTTTTCGTGAGTTATTTTGGAGCTCTTAACTTTACGAGTATAAACGCATAAACTTCTGTTTTGGCAGCAGGTTTGACAAGGTGCACTTTGAATACGAAAAGTCCCCACCTAACAAATATCTACAAATACGGTGCTATGCAAATTACTCAATTATTATTATTTTAAATATTCTGTAACAAGATAAAAGGTTCAACCACAATTTCTATCTCGAATTAGAAAAATGTATATTAGCACGGATGTTATTGCAATAGTAGGTATGAGCTTTTTGGAATTGGCCTTTAATGCGAAGTTTAATGCTAATATTTTCGATTAATCTTTATGTTGAATTACATTATGAATACAAAAAACATGCTTTAGATAAATTGAAGGTTTTCCTATCGTTTCCCTTGAGTGTAATACGAATAAAAAATTAAATTACTCAATTAAAAATATAAATGTATACTACTAAAAAAAAAATTCGATCGAAATGTATGAACGCATAAAAAATACAATATTATAGTTAAGGTTATCTGTGACAGTTTCCCTTGATTAACTTTTTTGCTTTCTTATAAAATAGTTAACAAAAAAAAAAAAAAAAAAACACTTTTGTATTTGAAATTGAGCGTTTCTAGGCTCAGTTTGTGAAGCGATTTTAATGCCTATTACCTATATTTGTGACGATATAAGGCATACCAAGAATATACGAATATACAATATACAATATACGAATATAAGAATATATTTTGACGGCCGGCATAGTCCAGTGGTAACGCATTGGACTGCCATTCCGAAGGTCGCGGGTTCGAACCCGGCAAGCGCAAATAAATTTTATTTGATTAATTTGTGTTATTTCACAATTAATTAATTAAAATAATATATAGTATATTTGCGGCACGTTCCAGAGTGGAAGATACTACCAGTATCGCCCTGGTGTAAGACCACCATTCAGAATTGAAACGTTGCTCCAAATGGCTTTAGCCGTGTTTAGTGACTAGATCTGAATAGCCAGGTACTTCCCCACCTTCCTCTTTCCCTTCCCCACTTACCTTCAGCCTCACAACATCCCCCAATTGGGGATGCCATAGTCTCACTGGCTCCAGACGGGAGCAGTTGGGACTCTTGTGAGGTATTCACTATAAAAAAAAAAAAAAAAAAAATACATATTTTTGGCTTGTAGCTTCCTCTTAAGGCGATGCACCACGTCGTGTAACATTTGGAATTGGACAACTGGGAATAACTTTAGATGGCGATAAGTTTGATATTCCCGTGTAACATTTGGAATCGGACTAGGAATAACTTTAGATGGCGATAAGGTTGAGATTCCCGTGTAACATTTTGAATCGGACAACTAGGAATAACTTTAGATTGTGATAAGTTTGAGATTTCAGCTTAACACCAGCCACCTGTTTTGATTTATGCATAAAGAAACATCGCCAAAAGCGGGTTTTATTGAATTTTGGGAAGTTTAAGTACAATTTTTTTTAATGTTTTCCCATCGTTTTATAAAAAAAACTTGATTTGACACATTACCTATACAATAAAACCATAACCGAAAAAGAGTTCGTATGTAGGAGATTTTGCAATTTAAAGTAACTTTTACGGGCTTGATACTTTATTTTTTCTGGGCTTATAAAAAGACTTATATTTCTAAGCGATGAAATTTTCAAATATGAATGATTTGATTTCGCATTAATCACTTCGTGGTGGTTCGCCTTATATTATTTAAGTATACTATTATGCTTTATACTACAGGATTCGTTATTTGTATGAAATAAATTACTATCGTGCATTTCCAGCACTTATTTAACGATAGCAAATTATTATCATCTCCCTGGTGCTACGTAATAGGAAAAACCAACCAATACGTCCGTTACCTGGAGTGCAAGCTAACAATAATAGTGTTTTGAGTGAACCCATCAACCAAAAACAAAAACAACAAAAAACAACTAATGGATCCGTGTTCTATTGGACGCAATGCACACGTCTTTGCTAAGAACAGATATTATGTGAAATTGAACTCAAGTACCATATTGACCAATAGTGGACACATTATGAAGTAACATGTGGCACAAAATATATTGATGGGTTATTGAGTTTCCTTTAGTTGAGAGAGAACCATCCAGAATCTAGAAGTTATTTTAAATAATATGTAGAATCTTACTTCTTGGTCACGTCAAAATCAGTGACAATAACCAGTTTCGTGGTCGAGGGGCTCGACCAGCAATCCGGAGGTCGCGAATTCAAATCCCAGTGTGCGCAAGTATATTTTATGTCACAATTTATGAATTCAAAATAATATATAGTGTATTTGCTGTTGGTTCCAGAGTGGAAGATACTCTCAGTACCACCCAGGTGTAAGACCACAATTCATAATTGAAACGTTGCTTGAAATGGCTTTAGTCGTGTTTAGTGACCAGATCTGAACAGCCAGGTATTTCCTCACCTTCCTCTACCACGTCTTCTTCATCTCTCCACTCCCGACTACCTACATCGTCACATCATACCCCAATTGGGGATGCCATAGTCTCACTGGCTCCAGATGGTTTGCAGCAGTTGGGACTTGTGCGGTATTCACTTTTTTTTAATCTACTAAGAAACTCCGAAACTTTTCATATTCCTTTCCAAAGAACCAACTTAATATTCTCCCAACCTCTTGGTGCGAATGTGTTGACTATACATCATCTACTGTAGTGGCAAGATTCATGACATATTTAGCGATATCCCCCTGTACTTCTCAAAATTTCTCGAATCTCTTACCGTACCGTAGGATGGTGCCGCCTACCTTATTGTATATTTTCATAATATGTAATCCTTCTAAGCACTTAAATCTTCTATGCCATCAAAGAGGCACGTTTTCCAACACGTAAATCATACTATACCTACGCGAGTAAGTAAATATATTTTATTTCAAACGTTCAAGCTATGATATACTCGTGTAAGACGCATTTATACTTCGCCAGTATTTTGTTTTATTGACCTGTAAAATCTCGGGATATTACCTATAATTGTAGAAAATTTAACAACTTTCTGTTTTAACACTCAGAAATTTTAACAAAAGAAATGTACTTTTTAAATATATAATTAAAATAATTGTTTGCTAAAAAAATATCATAATGCACTACCTACTTTAGTGGGTATTTTATCGCTTGTCTGATGTTTTTGAACATCAGTTCCATTTAAAAAAATTACAATTACATTAATTTTCAGATAAAATATTTTATTACATGTAGGTACTTTATCAGTTGTCTGAATTCTCCACACAATCACTTAAATTAAAATCAAATTTGAGTTCATTGAACCAAATTTACAATCACAGACACACAATCGAAATTAGTATTTTTGATTTCACCATTCTTACCTCTTCATCAATTTTGCTAATACAAATAACCTTTCTAATCTTCCAACTTTCACCATAAGCACGCTTTGCTTAGTTTCTCTATCTTTTTCCTTCTAACTCTTGTTTTCTATATGTCATGTATGAGTAGTCTAATCCTTTCGACATTGTGTTTTATCTGACGAACCCATTGATGTGTCTTACTTAGTCGATGGACGAACCTTTACGACAATGCTTCCTGAGTGGTGCTTAGCCCTCTAAAGCACAAATTTTCATTCAACAAACACTTAGTAACCTCGGGTCAAACCGCATTCGTTGGTAGACAGTGAACACAAAACTAATTGAAAAAACAAAATCTTAATTTTAGAAGTCTAGATACCAGAGCCTCGATTCTCAACGAAGTCATTCCACTGGAACAACGAGTGGTTCGACCTACTCGTTGTTCGAGTGGAATGACTTTTGACGTTTGGCGTATTTAAGTATGTACCATCGACAATACTCAAGAATAAGAATGTCGACCAATGTTATGACCAATATGCACTTTCGACGGCGATTGCGAGCGGCTCCCAGTTTCCATAGTGCTCAATAAACCCCCTTTTTAGCTAAAATTAGATTCAACCTAGTCGACAGCGTGCCCCCACAATTATTACTGCATCCCGAATCCATGTGAAAAGACAACCCATATGGAAATTGGACGAAAAACCCATTACACACTTAGATACCATTAGACACCATTGAGGATGGACTGCTGGAATAATAAACACATGAAGTTTTTGCTGAAACTAACATCAATCATTCAGACTTTAGACTCGTTTAGACTGTCGGTTCCAAGAATAGATTTAGACGTCTTGGAATCCAGAATGGTTAGTACGGTTCGCGTGTTTTGGGTTATTCTATTATTTCTTTCTCGAACAACATTAAAAGTTAATTAAGTAAGAAGTTTGACGTGACGTGGAACAGTAATGAATTTTGGTCGGTAACCCTGTAATGAACCCTTTCCTTTCAAAATTTGAGGTAATGTCGGAAGTTAAAGTCATAATAATCGTAATCATCATAAAAATTACTAATTTCGATTGTCTGTGCGTTCGTCCTGCGTGAAATATGGTTCAATGAACTCAATAAAAAAATTATTAAATTGTCATTTTCAAAATTGGAACAGATTGTGTGAAGAATTCAGACAAGCCTTAAAATTGGTACCTACCTATAATATGTATAATATTTTTAACAGAAAATTATTTTAACCCCACAAGGCCTTTGGCATTTTCTGTCACAAGGTCAGAATATTTCCGCTTTGCAATAAAATTTAAACAAGTTTTTTTTCAAATTTCGGTCGGAAACTTTGGTTTCATAGAGGTGTACATTTTGATTCTTCTGTGATAAACTTTTAGATTTGAATATAAAGCGTGGGGTTTCTGTTTCTAATACCGTTTATTTCTCAACATGATACTAAGGGAGAGACAATGATTTCTATGATACCACGTGAGTTGTTTAAAAAAAGTGGTTAATTTTCTGAATTGGAACTGATTTGTCGAAAATTTAGAATATCCTATGTTTTTTTCACCTGGGCTGACGTGACATATTTGTATATAGTATCTGTATTCTAAAAAAATATACTACAAATTTATGACAGTATAAAAATTCATGAAAATGATTCAAAACTTGATTTCCGTTCCTTCGTTTAAATGAATTTACATTTGAATTTGAATCGTTTTTCGCAGCTAAAAATTGATAAATAATAATAGTATACCTTGTTTGTTTTGTAATCCAGTCATAGTAGCGTGTTGAATTGCTCCACTTTAAGCTCGATAAAGTTTTGTGAACTGAGTACATCTTTTGTTAACTAATAATGCTCATTCCCTTATCACTTGTTAACCCTTAGGACGTCGAGCTTTTAACAGTGATGTAAAAAAAAAAATTACGCGCTGTGTTAGTACGAATTTAAATTCATGCGTTTGTTGCCCCTTCTTCCTTCACTAGAAAGTTCCATTAAAAGCATCAAATCATTGATAAGATAAATAGATTTGGAAAACGAGTACATTGTGGGCGTGTCCGTGTTACCGAAGCGGCTCATTTTTCCTTTCTGGTGAAATTGAAAAACAATTTCGATTATCGAAATTCTTTCTTCAGGCCTCTGCCATATTTTGTCAGAAGGTCAGAGTATTTCCGCTTTGCATATGCCTACAAATGACAGAAAAATGACTATTGCTAATAGGTATATTAGGAATCTCTTCAAATTATCGGTAATTCTGGATGAAAATTGGATTGCAGACCATACAAATGAATGAACAGGATTCCTAATAAACTTTTAGTAAATTACGAAAATTCTTTGTATCGTCATGATAAAAATATTCTTAAATTGATGTTTTATTAATAATGCCTGTTAACTTATCGTGAGGGAAAAATCGATTTCTCTCCATGTATGTTAGCGTGTTTGATTACCTTTAACTATAAAAAAATTGACACGTAAAATTACAATAATATTGGCAATTGACAATAATACTGCTGAAAACAATCGCTGTACCATCTGCCTGCAAGAATATTATTTATTTATATATATAAAGAAGAGTGTTCCGGGGTTTGTTTTTAAACAAATTTACAGTGTTTTGCGAGATTGTTGGAATTTTGCATACAAAACTATCTGAATGAGATTTCGACAAACCACCCCGATCCCCATCCCTCAAAGCAAATTTTTGATACTTTTTGATGAAATTTTGCACACTTGACGTTAAAAATGAGAGGAAATTATTATATAATTTCGAAAACTATGCGCAGATAATAATAATAATAAATTCAGCTAAACAGAGCGGTGAGTACAAAACTCTGTCTGCCATGTAAGAGAATACATAATAAAGTAAAGCACGCTAGCTTAAAATATATTACTCCTTTAAAAATACCTTCGCCATTGCCACGAATAACGATCAATCGACGATAAGACACTTCGCGTCACAACTTCAATGGACACTTGACATGTTAATTGTTTGGAGTTAAAGCGGAGTGGTAACATACCTCGGCTGAGTTTATTCCCGCAAAAAATACCTTCAAACAACGTCGTTGTTAACCATATTTCGTCACTGCCACGAACCACGATTATTCGTTTCCTGGCTTTCCAAGGGTTAATCAACGATAAGACACTTGGCGTCACAACTTCAATGGACACTTGACTTGTTTATTGTTTGCGAAGTAGTAACATACCTCGGCTGAGTGGATTCCCGCTATTATCCACGAACGCTATTGTTTTTCAAACGAATGTTGTATGCTTAGAACTTAGTGTTGTCATAATCCATTAATTCTCTTGAAATAATATTATTGACATGAATCATTGTGCACTTTTATCAATATCTGATGAATGTTATTTTCTTGCGTCGCCAAGATTAGGAATTCTTATAACCCGGTGTTCGCTAAATCATTACTTTTTCCATAAAAGTTTATTAACCCTTCAGGCTAATACGTTCTTTTTTGGGAACAACTCGTATTGTCTCAAAGAAATCGATTTATCTCCCTTACTGTCACGGCGAGAGATATGAGTTAAACGGTGTTAGAAAGAGAAAACATAAAAAAGTAAGGTGACTTTAATGCTTGTAAATGTGTGTATTTATTATATATTTATTTATTTATAAATTAACGCCCCTTTTCGGAGATTTTACATATGAATATTAAGAAATATACATAATTTATTTTACATAACTGAATTGCTTTATTAATAACATTTAAAATTTGTTTAAAGATGTCTACTGACTTGGTATAATTGTTTCCCTCCATTAGTATTCTGGGCAAAGAGGAATACATATGGTAGTTAGTCCCAGATTTTCTGCACTGAAATAAATCTATGTTTTCGTTGTCAATAATTTTAGTTACATTAAGCGTAAGGTGACCATTTAAAAAAATGTTTGTGTTTGAAAATTATGTTTATTTCGAATAGTAAAATTAGAAAGAAAAAACCAACAAAAAACCTTTCCAAAAGGTTTCTGATACGTTAAAAAATATTCCATTTATTTGGATTTTATTGTAAAGCGGAAATTCTTCGACTTTCTTACACAATATGCCAGGGCATGAGGGTTAATAATTTTTTTTACGAAAAAAACTATTTTATGTAGTTTTTTTAAACTAAGTAAAGCGATTAAGTAACTAAATATTTACGTAACCGAAGTTTGTAATATTCAATCTGTATTTTCACGATCACGTCTGAAAAAAGTTAACTTTAATTGACTCTCATTACACTAAACAATTTTTAATTTTACATTTAATTCAAATATTGCCTGGTTATTTGTAATCTACATAGAATAAAGAAGAAAACTAGAAGTGTCTTCCATACAATTTTTTTTGGAAACAAATGTTCCACTTAACCCAATAGCATAGCCCAGCGCTCTGGCTCACTTATATTCGCCTGACATAGTCGACCTCCATCTCATTTGAATTTCGTAAACACAGTTTCTATTGGAAATTTAAGCCTCGATTGGGCAAATATTTGGATCACGAAATACGCCACAAGGCATTTCTTGTATTATTCTTTATTCTATGGTAAATCTGGGAATGTTTGTCTTTCTTTTTAAAGTAGTTAAAGTTATGTTAAATAATATGTAGTAGAAATTAATTTTTAAATGTTTGTACCTTGCATTTTTAAAACCTGAAAAATGGAATTAATTTTTTAAATCTTTCTTTTATTCACGGGATGATTACGCACTCAATCCATAAATAATTGTTCTTATCCGGGTCAAGTTCGGCGTTCGCCAGTGTTGAAGAACAAAACGAGTCCTAACAAAAGAAACTGATTGCTCTTATTCCCCCCTCTTTGCACCACTTTCCCGCACTTCCCCCTGTTGGGGTTGCGGCCAGGACTCTCTAGCCTGAATGACCTCTCTCCACCCTACCTGTAAGGTCGGAGGAGAGAGGGACAATACCGTGTTCCTGGTAAACTTAACAATTTGTGTTATTGACGGATTTGGAAAAGCTTAGGGGTTTAGACTTATGAAGGCGTTAGGCATATACATAATAATATTAATTTAGTTATTCACGCTTTGAAAGCTTTTACATTTATACATTGTAGTAGGTAAGTTATTTAAGAATACAATAATAAGTGTTTAGCACATAACATAATAAACTGAGTATGAATAATTGTATATGATAACACATTAGTACAAGGAGTAAAAAATAAGTACTTATGGCACTATGAAAATAGTTACAGAGCAATGTTTAATAACTTTGTTGATATTTATAAAATAAGCATGAATTGTTTGTATTTAGCAATTCTTTATTACGCCAGATTGGGTGTAGAATTGTTCCAGAACATAGCTAAATTAATACAGATGCACCTGAAAAGTATGAAAGATATAAAAGATATATCGAAAGTTGTACGAAGGATTTTGGCAAGTATTTTATAGTGATATAATAACGTAGTTGTAGTAAGTTTGTTAACATAATTATAAAATTAAACACGAACTGTTTGTTGTCAAGCAACCTGTATTACGCCTATTTACAGAACATATAACATAAAGATAAAATGTGAATACCACACAAGAGTACCAACTGCTCCCAACCGTCTGGAGCCAGTGAGACTATGGCATCCCCGATTGGGGTATGTTGTGAGGTTGAAGGTAGTGGGGAAGGGGAGTAGCTGAGAAAGAGGAAGGTGGGAGAATACCTGGCTATTCAGATCTGGTCACTAAAAACGGCCAAAGCCATTTCAAGCAACGTTTCAATTTTCAATTGTGGTCTTACACCAGGGCGATACTGACAGTATCTTCAACTCTGAAACGTGCCGCAAGTATACTATACTATTTCAAATGAATGAATTGTGAAATATACAAATTCATCAAACACAATTTACTTGCGCACGCCGGGATTTGAACCCGCGACCTTCGGATTGCTAGTCGAGAGCCTTACCCCTCGACCACTAAGGCCATGGGCAATATACTGAATTGTATTTATATTATAAATAATAGCAGCAGAATAATTATAAAGCTGTTTACCTGTTTAGTTGTTTTCTTGTAATAAAAAGTAAAATCTTACGTAACTTGGATTATATACTTTTTATTGTGACTCTTAACAAGAGTGCCCTAGACTATACAGTGTAATGGAAGGGGAGCTATGGCGCCACCTGATTGGGCAGCGTTGTGAGGCGGGTTAAGGTCATCAGACAGACCCACAAACCGAAATGAGTGTTTTTGATGATTACAAAGGGTTGAAATCAACGAGTATTAAAATAACAATTAGTACGGAATAATACAAAAACAGTTTCTTTCAAATAAAAAGCATTTAGGATTATTCGCAGTACTAAATTTGTAAGCATTCATACGACATAAGCACGTGAAGTAAAACAAATATTCTGTTCACTTTCAACTCAAATAAAAAAAGCTGAATTATTCCGAGCGAGTTTCAAAGCTTATATCTTCAGCAAATTTCATCTTTCATTATATAAATAATAAAGTTGAAATCTTTATTTCAGAGCTGGCGCTTAGTACGTAAATCTCTTTTCCTTTCACTTTGTGAAATTTTGAAATTCGTTTATTTTTATTTAAAAGAAAAAAAAAACAAAAGTGGGTGTAGGCAAGTACAGGCACCTACCCTATTTAATATCCGATAATAATAATAATAATAATAATAATAATTGGATAATTTGTAGAGCGCCGTTTTTGTGAAAAATCACCTCAAGGGCGCTGTACAATTTATTTCCTAGGATCTACATTTTTTATTTAGAAAAGATACCAAAACATACTTACCTGGCAAGTCACTTCCAACAAACACACTTATATTAAAAAGTTTATGCTTATAAAAGATAGAACTGCACGCAGAGGACACTATATCAAAAAACACTGGTCGTCGCATGATCTTAAGTCTGCTATAGTTTTTATTTTAATTTAAATGTATTTTAACTGTCTTAAAAGCCTACAAATTGTTACTTGTTATCATTTTTATTTATTTATTTTTAATTATTATTTTTATTTATTTTATTTTATTTTTAGTATTTTTAACATTTTGTTAATTTAAATTTAAATTTAAATTGCCGTCAACTGTGAAAGTGGAGGTTTCTGAAATTATGGATACGACTGTCTGAAAAGGTGCGTTTTAAGTTTAGACCTAAATTCTGTCGAGTCTGCGATCATTCTTAAATCATGTGGCAGTCCATTCCAGGCTTTAGGTCCTGACACGGCAAAAGCACGCTCACCGAACTTAGTATCTGGTGTGCGCTTTGGTTCCTTCAACCTTCCGATAGCTGATGACGTTGCTGACCTAAGGGTTGACTGTCGGGAATTGGAATCTTCTGGAATACACAATTCTGATAAATAAGCCGGAGCCATTCCGTTAAGTGACTTAAATACCATCCAGCATACCTTGAACTGGATTCTTTCAGGACATTTGAGCCAGTGCAGATTTTTGAGATGCTCTGAAATGTGGGAGTATTTAGATACTCCGGTGATAAGCCTTGCCGCGGCGTTGAAAACGGATTGTAATTTGTTGATTTGACATTTAGGGAGACTTGCATATATTCCGTTGCAATAATCTAGACGTGAAACAACATAGGAATTGACTAGCAATTTAGTCGCCTCTGTTGGCAGGTTTCTCCGCACTGCTTTAATTTGCCTTAATTGAAAGAACCCCGTGCTTACAGTTCTGTTCACCTGAGTTTTAAGGGAAAAATTAGCGTCTAGATTGACACCCAGTAATTTGATGCACGTTTTTGGAGTGATGTCACTTCCGGAAATGGTTATTGGGGAGTTTTCAATGTTATGCTGACGTCTGCTTGTAGCAGTCCACAGAAACTCAGTCTTTGTGGGATTCAGTTTCAATCTATTTGAGGTCATCCAGCGAGTAATTGCTTCTATACACTCAGTTATACGAATTTTTAAACTGTTTATTTCTTCTGGTAAGCAGTAAAAATAAACTTGCTGGTCATCAGCGTAGCAGTGAGATAGAAGGCCGAATGATTCTATTATTTTAGCGACATCATTTGTGAAGAGGATGAAGAGTAGTGGGCCCAGAACGGACCCTTGGGGTACTCCAGATGAAAGGGTTGCATAATTTGATTGGTTTTTTCCCACTTTTACGGCTTGTAAACGGTTGGCCAGGTACGATGTCAGCCAGGTCTTAACATCACAGTTTAAACCAAATGATTCATCTAATCGTTTAATAAGAAAGTCATGGTCAATCGTGTCAAATGCAGCACTCATGTCCAAGACTGAAAGAAGTGCCAGTTTACCCGACTCAATGGCAGTAGTTATGTCCGACAAAACACGTAGTAACCCGGTTTCTGTGGAGTGGAACCGTCTATATGCAGATTGGTATTTAGTTAATAATTCATTTGAATTTAAGTGACATATGACCTGTGAGGCAGCGATTTTTTCTAATATTTTTGATATAAAAGGCAGATTTGAAACGGGTCGGTAATTTGAAAGATCTTCAGCGTCCAGTTGTGGTTTTTTTAATAATGGAGTTACGATAGCTGATTTAAGGGATTTTGGAAAGTCACCCGTGCTAAGTGACTTATTGAAAAGATGAACTAAAAAGGGAGCAATTTCATTGCAACACTTTTTCAGTAGCCACGTTGGAATAGGGTCGAGCGAACACTGCTTGTTCGGTGAAGTAAGAATTAATTTCCTTACTTCTTCTAGGGATGTAGGTTTGAAGGCAGAAAGGTTTTCTCTATTGCATTTAGTAAAATACGGTGGTGGAGCGTAGGTTGTTAGGGCTCGTATTGACTCAATTTTGTCAAGGAAAAACTTGGAGAAGATTTCCGGAGCTATGTCGATTGTATTTGGTGCATGGACATCAGCAATGACTGTCTTAACCGAGTTCCAAAGACTACGTGGATTTTGGCGCTCTGAAGTGATCCTATTTGTCCAATATTCAGACCTTTTTGAACGGATTAAGATCATGTACTCTTTTTGAGCCTGTATCCAATCGTTCCGTGATGTAACCCCCGAGTGTCTGTAGGACCTCTCCAATTTACGCATCAATCTCTTCTGGCTCCGACATTCTTCGTCAAACCAGGCATCAGATTTTCGTAGACGCCGAGTTTTTGTAGAAATTGGAGCATATGTATTTAAAAGGGTTGAAAGGATGGTGTTATAATCTGCTGCTAGTTTGGTTGGCGACTCTGTTTCCCATGCGCTATGTGTACAGAGCGGAGAAGCTTTTAGTTCTGACAGGAAGTCGTCAAAGTTAAAACCGCGCCATGCTCTTGATGTGATAGTAACGTAAGGAATTTTCGGTGGGTTAAAATCGATTTCTGCGCGAATAAGTCGATGGTCTGATAGTCCTACATCCACACTATCCGCTACCAGAAACGGACCGCTTGACTTTCTGTTTCAATCAGAAAATCATTAAACATCCATGATGTTGATAACATCTGTGTGTATCTGCCTATGCACTGTAAATACATACCTATACGGGATATATAGTATTTATTACCACCTACCGATTCCTTTGCAGTCGTGTGCAACGTTATTCTGCTGATAGCTGCATTGTAACATCTCCCTCTTTATCATGAAACACGCATGTAACGGAAAGAGAGGTGAGAACGGAGCTCTCAGTGGCACTACTATGTTTCGTTTGCCGGCTGCGCAGTACACCCAATCGTTGCAACATGTCGATCAAACAGCACCTAGCAAAAAAGTATTTTTTTACTGTAGGGGTGTTTTCTTTCAACGTATTTTGTGGTTTGCCTCTTTTGTCGCGTGGGCGAGCCCTCTGTGAAGGTTTCGCCGCCTGTGCGGTGTAAACACGGCTGGGGGTTGTTCCATCCCCCTGGCGGAAGGGCTAGGAGAGAGGGGGTGGTACTGGTCCGGGGTTGCCATGACAACTGCGGCTCATCCTGCCCGAGCGGCGGCAACCCCGCGGAGATTTTCACGATTTTCCTGCGCTGCTACTTAGAGATACGTTGTGACCTCTCATTCTGTTACACGGCTATGTTTATGAAAATGAGGGAGAGGTTACAGCGGAGTTATCGGTGGTAGGTATTGTTATATTCAAATGATTGTCCCTGTTCCTAGTTCCCAGCCACGTTCGGTAAACAACAGGCAGCGGCGCAAATTTTACACATTGAGCTTTTTTGGTACTCTTTACTTGTTCATAGCGCTTTTCCAATATTGGGGGATGAATTTTTAATGGTACCTAATACCTTTATATTTACTGCAAAACCCATTTCCAATAGTACTTACTTATAGACCGTTACGGGTTATACAAGTTACAGCGTTATTCGGTAATGGGGTATCTACACAGTAACGAAAAAGAATAATGATAATCATTTTTATTGGATTTCGAATAAGTAAGGTGAGTCAATAGTGGCGAGTGTTAAATTTACTCTGTCTGCGATCTCTTTAGATAAAAGTACGCCGCAAGTAATTCTGGAACGTAGTTTTAGTATCGATTTGTGGGAAAGGAGGTACCTTTAATATAATTTGTAGTTTCCCATTTATTATGGTTAATTTATTAGAGAACTGAAATTTGAGATTAAAAAGCTTTCTGATTGTTGTTTTAATAAAATGATGTTAATTGTTATGTTATATGTTCACTTAACATATTATTAATTCAGTTTATTAACACGCTAACTGATATCGGCAAAACCGTGCTTTTGCCAGGGAGGGTAATTTTTATCGGGTTTGTGTGTTCCATAAAGTTTTTTTGTAAATTTAATTATGTTCCTTCACAAAATGACTAATTAACATAACCAAACATACTAATTTCGGTTGTCTGTGCCGTGCGTTCGTTCTGCGTGAAATGTAGTCAATGAAATCAAATTTGCTTTGAATTTAAACGTCTTTTTAAAAATTTTAACTGATTATTTTGAAATATTTAGACGAGCTATAATGTAACTACCTATAATATACAATTTTATTATTAATTAACGCCCTTTTTCGGGGCTTTTACATGTGAATATTAAGAAATATACATTATTTATTGTACATAACTGAATTGCTTCATTAACAACATTTTATATTTGTTTAAAGATAAATTGGAGATGTCCACTGACTTGGTATAATTGTTTCCCTCCATTAGTATTCTGGGCAAAGAGGAATACATATGGTAGTTAGTCCCAGAATTTCTGCACTGAAATAAATCCTGACTTCTAGTATTTAGTATTTTAACAGAAACATTATTTTAATTATCATTTTCAAAACAAATTTGTCAAAAATTCAAACTGATTTGTGATTTTTCACGGGTCTGCGATAATTTCATCATAATCTCGGTTCAATTCGTATACGCATTTCTAATGAAAATAATACCTTTACGCAACGGATAAAATGAAGACAAAATTTGAAACATCCCTCAAACGGCTAACAATCCCCACGGCCTACTTCCCTAAAGTACAGCCATCTTGTATTCATAATTCACTGTATTCATAATTTACTGTATTCATAATTCAGAGCAGTTGTCGTTAGCAGCAGCCAGCTTTATTTCAGCCGAATACTGCCACGGAAATACTTACAACAGAAGCCGTCGTGTTTCATGTTTTTTAGGGGTCGTAAAGATTATATAAGACTTTCCCACGGCAGAGGGCTGCCACTTGACATCCACATGGTTCCAAGACGCTAAGGGTCTCTAAAAAAAATCAGCAGACCGAAGTCTCTCAAGGGCGCACCTGTGAATAGGATATTCGGGTTCGTTAGAACCTTGAAGGAATGGAAATGTTGGGAATTTGTGTGAAATAAAAAAATTGTCTCTTGATTGTAATAAAAATAATTGGTAAACATGGTTTATTTTAGGTAATTTGGCTATATAATTTCTGCTGGCATTTTATTGCGCAATTTCTTCAAAGATAGTGTTTTTTTCCTTGTAAGAAAATTGTTTAATTTTACTCATAAATTATGCGTGATACAAGATCATGCATAATTTAATTATTATAAACTGAAAATATGTTTTCGTAAAAAGCAATCACATTGCGGTTTGACATTTTGTGCCCTTGGAACAACAAGATTATATAGAATTCTTAGACAAACGTCAATACTTCCTACTCCTAAATGTAAAAAAACAATAGGACAGTTCAACCATGAATATCTCGGAGTTAAATTTTTTAACTCATTACCAGAAAAAATTAGAAACATGAATGCAAATATAAACGAATTAAAAAGCCACCTTAAAAAGTATTCCGAACAGTTGAACTGAATCGTACCAAATATAAACCAATATAACAACACCCCCATACACACAAGCCCTGCTTATTTATGGGGGTACATCAAATACTTATATTATGTAATTAATAACCGTACTATATTGTGTAATTATATTATGTAATTGTTATATTATGTAATTCGTGTATCTTTTTTTTACTAATAAAAAAAAAAAAAAAAAAAAAATAAAAAAAAAAAAAAAAAAAAAAAAAAAATCTGACACGGTACTGTCATGCGATATTGGGCTCTAGAGAGTATTACTTTAGAGTTCAATATCGCATAACATTCCGAGTCAGAAGTCGGTCATTGTTGTTTGTCCACGAGTTATAAAATAACATTGCGGTTTGACATTTTGTGCCCTTGGAACAAAAAGATTATATCTGACACGGTAATGTCATGCGATATTAGGCTCTAGAGAGTACTACTTTAGAGTTCAATATCGCATAACATTCCGAGTCAGAAGTCGGTCATTGTTGTTTGTACACGAGTTATAAAATAAAACACTTTGCACTCATTTTACTATAATAATATTTGTCCCTTTCTCTAATAAATTTGTATGAAATACAATTATAAATTAGAAAAACAATTTTGTAACAAACCATTACTATACTAATTCTAGCGTATATTGATTAGTTCTTCGATCTCGAATACTTTCTCTTTCCGGCATCGCTTCGTTTCTTACTAATTAGGACGAGGGATGCTATTGGTTCATTGGGTTCACAGATGTGATCCCGGAGAGGATGTCACAGCTGTGATGACAGGTGAAAGGTCATGTTTTGCTCTATGGCAGGTCTGGCCCAAGAGACGCTTCGTAAACAGTTATCAGAGTTATTCTGCACTTATACTTCGGAGATCAGCTAATCCAGGAAGAGAAAATACTCAGTAAAACCTTTTTGATAAAACGAACGTACTACGTTCCTTAGGAACGATACCGGTGTAACCTGTTCCTCGGTGATCTCATAAAATGCTTGTACAGGTGTAACCTGTTCCTCAGTGAACCCATGAAGTGCTTGTACAGGTTTAACCTGTTGCTCAGTGAACCCATAAAGTGCTTGTACAGGGGTTACCTGTTCCTCAGTGAACCCATAAAGTGCTTGTATAGGTGTGACCTGATCCTCAGTGAACCCATAAAGTGCTTGTACAGGTTTAACCTGTTCTTCAGTGAACCCATACAGTGCTTGTTAAGGTTTATTACACTATCTTACTATTAATTATTAATTTTTTGGTAAACTAATGTTTAAGACAAGATTTTTCTTTATGCGTAGCACAAAGGGTAACAATTATTTTATAAGCAATAATTATTAGCCTGAAACACTCATCCACATTGAAAAATCTCCTGATAAAAGATACAAAGTCCCGTTGGCGTCATGTATCTTTTATCAGGAGATTTTTCAATGTGGATGAGTGTTTCAGGCTAATAATTATTGCTTATAAAATATCTTACTATTGTTGAACTGCTAAAAATACGTGTCATACTTGCAAATTGTCTGTACCCAAAATAAAGACAACCTTACTTAAAAAACGTGGTTTAAGTTATTACGCGGTACGTAAGGTCATAACAGTGAAAAACTTGAGTTATTATCATGGCGTTTGTTTGGTTAAAATGGTCTTAAACCAGGCTCGAGGCCGACTTTACCACACCAACGTTGAACGGGCGTGTAAGAATCAAATTAGTAAGGCTGTAATTGTGCTCACCGTTAAAATTGTGTATTTATTTAATAATCCCGTTACAATTATATAAGTATTATTATAATAGTGTTGTTTTCAATAATTTTAGTTGACTTTTCTAACTGACACTTTTAACGTGTTCTGTTTTTTTTTGTTCCAGGTAAGTCTGCCAACTTCTAATCCTGGTTTTGTGATCACGGTACTGTGATCAACCGACTTCTGGTAACCTGTCTACACTATAACCACCACCACCCAGCGATTCCAGTACCGTACGGGTGTTAAATGATGAACAGACCCACGCAGGTAAACTAAACAGAGGATTAATAAAATTATTTCCAGCCACCGCTAGCTAACAGCCACCGCTAGCTAACAGCCATCACTAGCTAGCGGCCACCAGGTATCAGGTGTAGGATTACTGGTCATTATTCCAGCGTTCGTCTCATTAGCCCGAGTGTTTAGCAAATGACACTAGAGATTACGTTTTTCATTGAAAATATTACGAACATTACTCCGGGCTGGGATTTTGCTAAATTGTCGCTTAAATGCTGAGCGACGGCTTGCCTGCGTTATCGTGATTAATTTTTGGGTTATTATGCCGTGTTACGCTTCCTAATTCTTTAGCCAACGTTTCGAACAGCGTTACAGTGTCCATCATCAGATTCCCGTGTTCTATACACGATTGCCAAAGAACATACTAGACTTTATACATAGATCATTTTTATTTAGTATATTGCGTTAAGTTTCTTAAAGTTTTTTCAAGTTTTTGAGTTTCAACGCCGGCAACCCGGCCGTTTATTTAATTGTGATTTTTTTATTACATAGTTTTCTTTACCTCACTTGACAAAGCCTGTTCTGAGGCGGGTAATTAACATATCATATTCATAATTAAATGTATATATGAAATGTAAAAGGTATAAACATTGTTAGTACATTTTAATGAACATTATAAACATTGTTAGTACATGTTCATGAATATTATAAACATTGTTAGTTCATGGCAATGAACATTACAAACATTGTTAGTACATGTTAATGAACATTACAAACAAGCAGTACACATTTGTTATTTGAAACATTATATAATTTCGTTAGAAATTGCATGAAGTGTGTCCATAGTATGTAGTGTTAATTATTTAGAATACTTCGCATGTCTGTTCGTTTCTTGGTACAAATTGTACATGGCAACTTTATCTTACGTAAATACATAAATAATGAAATACACAGGGGAGATTTAAGCGGGCTGGCTGGTTTCCCGGACCCAAACTCAAGTTCCGCAAGTTCCGAAGTACGAGTGTGGGACTCATTTCGGAATTCAGCGGAGACGCGGATACCCGAACTTTTACAAGTTTCCACTTTCGTGCGGTAGGTACTAATTTCAGTATTCAGAGAGATATCTGAAACTCTGAACTAGACTAACTTCATTTACTTTACTATTCCGGAGAATAGCGAACGTGTATCTTCGTTTATAAAAAGAAAACCTTTTATTACGCGAAAATTATTTACCATTGTTTGGAAGTGTTTTTTTTAGTACAAATAACTAGTATTAAAAGAAAATAAATGATTTGACACTTCTGGGGGCCTACTTTCGGAACTTTCCTGCCGCCGGTTTATCACGTCATAAATTAACACGTATTAACATTTCCCTTACGGCGTTTAAAAATTCCTCGTCCTCCGGTGCTATATACTCGGTAAATATTTATATATTGTAATTACTTAATGCAATAAGTAAATGTATTTCGGAGGAATACCAACAAATTTAAACTCGGTGTTTAGTATATTTACAGAGATATTTTATTGATTAGCGAAGATGTTCACTCGGTTGAAAGCACCGGCTAGGAAAGGTTAAACAACGAACTTATTGGTTTGTTAACCCGAAAATACAGAGTAGGTCCCCTGTTAGGTTAAGTTAAGTGAACGTTAAATGAGGTTAAGTCAGCTTAGGTGGGGTTAGATTAGGTTAGGTTAGGCTAGTTTATCTTGTTACTACTATGAATATAATACAAACAGTCCTTAGCACCATTCAGACATTTTATTTAACCTATTGTGTACGGTGAATGTTCCTAGAACCGAACGTATCGTTTGAATATTTTAGCTCAATTCAATTCAAATTTTACGAAGGTTCTCTATAAGGTATTTTGTCCAGCGCTGTTTCCCGAGTTCACCCTTGTATACAATATGACTGCTCGGGGTGCAAACTTTGCCCTTTCATTCGAGAGGAATCTCCAGCCGAGGAATGCCGGCGTCAAAGGCTTCGCTACTCCGAGCGGTGGCCGGATGCTGGATGCTCTACCCTTTGACAAGGGGAAAGTAATTATTATTACTGTGCCGGCGCTTGAGGTAAAATGTTCCCCCGCTTGCGGAAAAGTTCCGGCAGCAGAATAATAATAACTCGTTTGGATTGTATGTTGTAGTGTGAATATGATAAGTTTTGAATTTTAATTTATTATAGACTATCTGACGTTCACCCGGCGTTGCACGGGGATGATTTCTAGTGACAAATTGGTGCATTTTTAAGGTGAAAATAATATTATTGTATTCTATTAACATTTCACTTGATTGTACCATTTCTTCTTCGGTTGTCCTCGACTTCTTTAACCATTCTCCTTTCACCTCTTTTTTCGATCATCTCGTCTCATTGTACCACAAATAATTATTTTATTCATGTCTTCCTCGGGCGTCCCCGACTTTACCATTCACATCACGTAGTATCATGAAATCCACATTGTTACTTTAAAATAAACTACATTATGTCGACTTTAATTTGACTCCGTATCTCAATCCAGTGCAGAGATAATGTGAATTCTTCCCTGGGTGTCACCGACATCTTCTATCATTAAAGCCACTCTCTAAACATTCCTGGCAATAATAAGAACAAACTTTGAAATTTTCGTCGAAATCAGTCCAGTAGTTTTTGAGTCTATGAGGGACAAAGAAAGAAACATTAATTTGTATATACATACATAAAGAGAGATAAGATACCTTACTCTGATACGCTGGCTACGGTGGTATAATTGTATCGTACCTTCATGTTCACTCGGTGCAATCAATTAGGGATAATTATATATTGCTGAATCGATTGCACGCAGTTCCGCACTGGCCAGTTAGGGGCAGATGCGTCTCATGCGCGTGCGCTGCCTCCGCTTTCCTCTCCAAACATCAGCTGCCCAATCTGTCTCGAATTCAAAGCGTAATAATTATCAACCCGTAATTAACTGCCCTTTAATTTATTACAAGTTGTCTGCCCTTTCGCGTAGCTAAATACCAGCTGGTCCATTTGGTAATGCGGAACCTTTATTTTAATTATGTTCAAATTTAAGGGCGGCCTATTATCTTATTTCTTTTAGCTTCTCTTCTTTCTTTTTCTCGGGAGTCTTTATAATGTTGATATTATCTTTATTTTCTTTCTTTTAATAACTAAATAAAGATAAATTTAAAGCTTTCATGTTTTAAGTAAATTTTGTACACGTTCTCAAAAAATATCGCCAGATATGCTGGGAGTTATCTTTAAGATATAGGCGTATACCGTGGCGGAATTTTCTGTAGGCCTTTTTAAGATACACAATTCCGTAGTACATTATTTTGATGTATCTCATGAGGTTTAGCCAGCGTTGGCAATGTAAGTGCCCGAAAATATTTTTTAACTACTTGATTTCCAAACATCGACTTTTCTCTACTTTCTATGAATGTAATATGCGTGTATTAGATATATATAAACCTTCCGAAAGAATTTCTCTAAATGATAGTGAAAACCATATCAAACTCCGTCGCGTAGTTTAGAAGAACTAAGCGCACAAACAGACAGACGCGGAAAGTGACTTTATTTCATACTATTTAGAGATACAGTTAAAACGGGATTGCAGGCCCTTAACGAATGAATTGATAGGTTTCCTAATAAACTTTTAGTAAAATATGAATGTATTATCACGATATCGGAACACGTGTTCATAAAAATCATAATACTTCCGCATTTGTTGTAAATTGTGTTTCGTATATCAAGACAAATTCAGTTGCATGAACACGTGTTCCGATAAATTAAGAATTTACTTAAAGTTTATCAGGAAACGGCCTGCAATCCCGTTTTAGTTGGATTACCAATAATTTGAAGAGATTTTTAATAAATTAACGATACCCATTATTCTCCGTGCTCCTTAATTTGTGTAGTGGAATACCTATCCCAAAATTTTTAGAACAAATAATTATATAATTCCACGATTACATCATAAACGAGCATCCAGCACTATATTGGTGTACATCATCACCACAAGGTCTTCATCATCACAAGTTTGTTTGACTAGATTGAAGGCTTTTTGGAGCCTACATATTATCTGAGATCGGTTCAGACTCCGTTGGTCCACGTCTGTGCATCCGAGCTTACAATTGGGTTCACCGCTCAAGCAATGTTAATACACGATATTCAGAAGTGTCGATTTAATCGACCCTCGTGTCGGCAATATTTTATGCATTCATTTTCGTCGTTAAATCAAAGTTTCCCCATTTTATGAAAATAACATTTAACCGCTGAATCAACTCGCTGATTGTCCTGTCACGCTTTTGCCAAAGGTTGAACCAACGGCTAATTTACCAATACATGCTTTTTACCGTTTATTTTGTCAATCTGCATTATACCGTTTTTTGTGGAAAGTTTCTTACTCGACATCATTAGATTTTTCTTTGGTTGTTTTTATTTATCTGCATATTGTTTAAAAAGTATGTCAACGGTATGAAGAGATGTACGCAAAAAATACCTATTGCATGAATACGATTTGAAGATCGTGTATTATCAATTCATGAAAGTAAGTCACGTAAATGTTGATGTGGTACCACCAATGTTATATTTTGATCTGAAAATTGTATTTACACAATATTTGAATCCTACTCACCAATCCCAAATATATTAACATCAGTTTGTTGTGCAAATGAAAAGCTGTTAACAACTATGGATTAATTGTTGCACATGACAAATTATGGTACGAATTCAGGTCACTTGAGTAAAGAAAACACACGCCAGTTTAAATTTTTTTGTAAACCTTAACGAATGAATTGATAGGTTTCCTAATATACTGTTAGTAAAATACGAACGTATTACCACGATGTCGGAACACATATTATATGTTAGGAATTTACTAATTGTTTATCAGGAAACGGCCTGCGACCCCGTTTTTAACCGGATTACCAATAATTTGAAGAGACTTTCAATAAATTAGCAATACTCATTTGCTGCGTGTAAAAGGCACACTTCTTCAAATTTAAAAATTAATTTTCAAGTTCTGTGAAAGTTCCATTCAAGTTTTGTCATTATTTCAGTTCTGTAAAGCAACTATAATGACGTAATAACACAACTTCGATAGGAATTTAACAGAACTTTAAAATTAACGTTGAAATTTGATGAATTCTTCAAATTCTGTGAAACAACCCGTCCTAAGAATATACACATTGTGTATTTAACTTAATAATGTTGTAGTTTTTATTTTTCTTTTTTATACAAATAGCAGTTTTAAACATTGTACAAAGCGTGTGATAAAGATTAATTCATCATATTTCAGACTTTTAATAGAATGCCTGATTACATTATAAATTGTCGGTAAAACTTACAATGCCGATAATAACTAAACCGTCTCACGACAATACCAAAAAAGTTCAAAACCTGTATCTTTACATTTGCGCTGGTAGGTTCTGTAGGTAGGTACCTTCCATTCACATTCATATATTTTCCAAACCTGTATCTTTACATTTGCGCTGATAGGTTCTGTAGGTAGGTACCTTCCATTCACATTCATATAAATTCCAAACCTGTATCTTTACATTTGCGTTGGTAGGTTCTGTAGGTAGGTACCTTCCATTCACATTCATATAAATTCCAAACCTGTATCTTTACATTTGCGCTGGTAGGTTCTGTAGGTAGGTACCTTCCATTCACATTCATATAAATTCCAAACTTGTATCTTTACATTTGCGCTGGTAGGTTCTGTAGGTAGGTACCTTCCATTCACATTCATATAAATTCCAAACCTGTATCTTTACATTTGCGCTGGTAGGTTCTGTAGGTAGGTACCTTCCATTCACATTCATATAAATTCCAAACCTGTATCTTTACATTTGCGCTGGTAGGTTCTGTAGGTAGGTACCTTCCATTCACATTCATATAAATTCCAAACCTGTATCTTTACATTTGCGCTGGTAGGTTCTGTAGGTAGGTACCTTCCATTCACATTCATATAAATTCGAATCCTTTTTGTATACCACGGTAATGGCAGGTGCAAAGTACCGAGTAATACTAAAAAGAGTACTAGGATCTTATATAATACCAGGAGTTGGTTATTTCCATAGACATACAAATCGATAGACTTGCCCTAACATGAAATCTAGGCATCATTTACATATTTGGAGGTAAACTACGTGACCATATTTTTGGCACCAGGAGGGTTATAGAATGTTTGAATAAACTAAATCATTCGTACGTTGACCGCCTAAGTGCGCACATTGAAATAACTAGACCCTGCATAAAAAAGTAAAGTTCGCTAGAGTAATGCAAAGGTTTGCGGCGTACTACGTTGTGGGACTTTTCTACGCAGGATCTGAATGTTCGTTTTTTAACGAACCGTCTGGCGTAGCGACGCTACAAATTAGTGTGGTGGGAAAATTATATCACATGTGTAAAAGTGTATAACGAAAAAGTATAACAAATAATTCAATTTTGACAAGCCCGAACTTTCGTTTTCCCGATTTGGATTTGTGGTTTAGTTTTTAAAAAAGGACTAGTAATTCGTAAGCAAATTTAATTTTCGAGGACTGAATAGTGATATTACAATGCGAGTTGCCTGTATACTGTCAGATTAATTTATTGACAGATTACAGAATGAGAGACGGTCACGCAGCCTCTGCAGACTTGTTTTTTTTACCCTTTCCTGATTGACTGGCCTATCAGTTTGAATGCCTATGGTTTTTTCCGTGGAAATTTTTGCTTTTCGGGCCATTGGACACGCGTGCCAGATAGATCGTGATGTGTCGCGATACTGAAGCCGTTATGTTCGTCGTAAGCACGTGCTAACTGCAATATTTATATGGAAATGCTTGTTTCGTGGTGCAGATGTTCTTTTACACTTCCTGATGTTATCATTAAGAGGAACGGCTGCGAGGCCCTTTTCAAACTTAATTTTGGATTTGACCCAACTAATGTATGAAAAATCAATATCCAACCAAACTGAATAATTTTGATTTTTTTTTACATTAACCCTACACAGGAGGCGCTGAGGAAAATAATTTTCCTCAGTGCCAATATCATCTTTAGGGATGCTGTCTGGAGGGTCTTTTTAAGTAAAAGAACGAGTTGAAGTTCTGGGATGGAAAAAGTTATAAGACGTGGCCAGAAAACTAGAGGTCAGTGTGTCCAGGAGTGACGGACGTATGCATCCATTCCTCCGGCTGCGGTGCAAGACGATGGGTCGAGAGATACTAGCTGGAGAGGTCAAAGGGTCTCCCCAAACCGGCCTCTCATGATCCGGTCCGCCACACAGCTCATCCGCCGCCAAGATCTGAAAACACCTCACCCGATGAAAACAGGTACTCCTGCTAAGTCACCAAACGTAGCAAACCACTTGGGGTGACCTATGGCAGAGGTGTTGATTATCTAATAAATGGTTCCCGGGGCGGCGGTACCCATACCCGTGTCCCAAATTGACATCTAAATGTACAGCAAATATTATAGTATGGATGTAACGGAACTATTTTATTTATTGGATTTTTATATTATAAAATGTTTATTCGTTGGTCTTCATGAATTATAAATTATTATTAATTATAAAAATCTCGAAATATATATTTTTTTTTATTTTTCACAATCTTGCACGTAAATAATACCTATTAAATATCAACTTCATTATTTCTTTTGTAATTTAAAAAAAATGGTTCCAATGCTTCTGTATGTCCTTTGTTTAATTTATTTTATTTCTCCCGCTTATATAGTTTTCAATATACAATTTTTTAATTATTTATTTTTATATTAACCCCTAAAACCTCTGACATATTTCAATGTATTTCTTTTAATATTTAATTTCTGTCAGAATCCATACTCCGCATAACATTTTTTTAAATTTACATTTGATTCCAGCTAAATTCGCCGTTTTTTAATGTATTTCAAAATAAAATCCTGTTATTGAAAGCAGACAAAAAACTCTTTCAGATTTTATTATTACAAATCGGCATATGCAATTGAAAATATTTAAATTTTGGACGCAATTGAGCATAATGTTTTTAAAGTCGCTTACCGATGTTTTTTTATTGTGTTAACTGTAAAACTAAAAAAAAATATTTAGACAAAGGTATTTTAAAAGTTCTTGTCACTTCACTTTTTTTTCGTTTCATACAAATGATTAATTATTTAAAAATTTACAAACTTTGACAAAGTTTTCTCAAAATGTTTCATAGAATAATTTAACAAATTCGGGAGCGATTATGGTATTTTTTTAATGCAAACTCTTTCTAATCTTTTCTCTGTTCAAATCATATTTCTCACTATGGTACAAAATGAGATAGCATAACTTTTATGAGACTGTGTCAGGCTGGTATCTACATACACATCTATATAAGACTCAAACAACGGTTGTTCGTTGTATGTGAAGAAAATATCCCAAAGTTGCCCAAGGGGTTAAAGATCAATCATTTCCTAAACACAAGCATATATTTTTTAGGTTTTTTTTAATTTCTCTTTTTGTCTTTTAAATCAATGTTCGTTTTTCGCACTCTCGTGGAAAAACACGGGATAGTCAGAGTTCTTGAAAAACAAATCAGTTCCAATTTGGAAAACTTCAATTAAAATAATACGTACTTTATTGCTTGTCAGATTTTTTCATTTCCAATTTTGAAAGTGACATTGAAATTCAACGCAAATTTTGAGTTTGTTGAACCAGATTTCACGCACGACTAACGCACAGCACAGACATCCTAAATTAGTATTTTAGATGTTCAATTAGTGTTCTGGAGTTCATTAGCCTAGGTTTATGCACATGGCGACTGCAGACTAGTGCTGAGTAATTGTCCTGTGTCTTCCACGCAGTACTAATAGAGACATAATGATGCCCTCCTCGTACGGTAAAGCCGGTTGGACCAGACTGCAGATTACAAGTCCCCCGACCCCTATTGGAACTAGTTCTCTAGTAACTTAGTACCTCCTTCTGCAATATACACAATATAACTACTACACGTCACACTACTTTAGAATGATCTATACAAGACAGGGCGCATCAAACCGTTTTGAACCAGTGCCGCCTGTAGGCCCTTAGGCCCGGACACTTTTGTCCGCCTTACACGATACTTTTGTTTATACCGATACCCGCATCGGGACCCATATGAAAAATCTTCGCTTTACAGTTTACACGATCATTATTTTCATACTCAAGATTTCATATAGATAGTTGCCACTAGAGAAGAAACAATATTTTGGGATGGTCCTAAATCGCCAAAAAATGGCAACAACTTGAATATAACTATAGATCACAATCATGAAAGCATCTGTCACTGTCATTTGCAAGCTGTGTCACGAGCTTGGTAATTATCCAATCGATGTTTTTGAAGTGAAACTTCTTTACGCGCGTCATGCAATTTCGAGGACCGGAGTAAAACCGACTCATGACCGTCACGAAAAACCGTGATCATTTCGCTATAGGAGCCTAGCTAATATTATATACCTAGTTTAGGTCACCCTCCAAACTCAGATTCGCGGTCTAGAGGCAGAGCGCCCGACTCTCGTCGTGAAGAACCGAGGTTCGATCCCCGCTTAAAATATATATTTTTTCTTTTTGTGATTTTTTTAATACGAGGAAAAGTGATAAAATGCTCTCGTGCTGCGACTTTTAGATATTTTGACTATATGATATTTTGGTCGAATACGTAATAACCGCGGTCTAGAGGCAGAGCGTTCGACACTCATTATGCAGGACCCGGGTTCGAATCCCATATTTTTATAACTTTTAATTTTTTTTTATCAACGATTTGTAATAATGTAGTAAAAAATTACATAAATTTGTTAATTTACCTTTACTTTACGGTACCTATATGATATTTTGGTCGAAATATAGCTTACAAATCGAGCCGGTAGAGTCGCTCGGTATTTTGATTAATTATTTTTATTCATCAACGATTTGTAATAATGTAGTAAAAAATTACATAAATTTGTTAATTTACCTTTACTTTACGGTACCTATATGATATTTTGGTCGAAATATAGCTTACAAATCGAGCCGGTAGAGTCGCTCGGTATTTTGATTAATTATTTTTATTTATCAACGATTTGTAATAATGTAGTAAAAAATTACATAAATTTGTTAATTTACCTTTACTTTAATTTGCGCGAGATACCTCTCCTCGCGGCCTAGAGGCAGAGCGTTCGACACTCGTTATGCAGGACCCGGGTTCGAATCCCATATTTTTATAACTTTTAATTTTTTTTTATCATACGCTACTTATAAATATGTCAATAGACAGAAAAAAAGAGAGAATGAAATGAAAAGAGAGAGAGAAGAATACTAAAAGTTTCACTTCCGTCGTGCGTAGGCTTGCCACACACTGTATTTTTGTTTACCCGTTCCTCGTTTAACATTTATCATAATGCATTCATAGGTACCTAGTGAATGGTATATCTATGGGTACCTATGCCTTGGCAAAACTACCTACCTGATTACCGTATCTTGAACGATACGATATTCTCTATAATATATGAGGTGAAACCACCAAAACACAACATCGCCAGATGCCTAAGCAACAACATAACAGTATGAAGTTAACACACATAGATATTTTGTATTCTATAAGTTAAAAGTGATTTACTTAAAACAAAATCTCAAATCATCAAACTTACATCCGAAATTACCTGAAAGTAATACAGATTCACAATCAGTAATAAATACATATTGTAGTCTTTTTATTAATATTTTCAATATAAAACTAAACGAACATTCAACATTTTCACGTAACATAGTTACATTAAACAATAAGAGATGGCAGATGACAAATAATGTCAGCCATCTTAAATTGTTCAAAATTCGGTACCGAAATAGAACAAGTCCATTTTTTATCCCGAATCGCTAGAAATAGACAAACTTGATGAAAAAAAGGATGGTGAAAAGCAGTCCCAGTTGTTTCGCAGAAATTCACGTGAATAATTATTACAATTTGATAGAGAGCTGAAACGCACCTAGAATCGGCGTTCGGGGACCTTTCAAATGTAAAAAGAGGCTGGAAATAGTGTCACGCGTACCGTAGGTCTAGCGCTCACGAGCTGAACCGAAGATCCTCGTACGAAGCGCGTGGCACCATTCCAACCTAAATGTTCACGAAAATCTAAGGTGTATGTATATGCACCTGCCGCTAAAGGCGCTGCTACAAGTTGGCCCTTTATGCAGGCGGTATTGGTTAAGTGGCGTAATTTATATCCTGAGTGGAATACATAGCATTCATTCTAAGTTGATTTGTATTTCCCAATAGCTAATGTTTCTGATTCAATGATTAATTGGTTCAGGTATTGTAACTTGTCCTGAAACCAGAATAATGCAGAGGGTGTGCTCCTACATTTATTTTACTTTTTCTCTCAAGAATTACGATAGAACCTGTAGTTTGTACATAACTGCATACAATTTACCATACGGAAAGTAAACCTCAAGAATTCACCCAGAATTTCAGAGTTGTTGATAAAGGCGTACCGCTGATAATTCCGTTGTAACCTCTTCCTCTGTCTCACCAACTATGCATGTAACAGAAATAAATTCTACAACGGAGCCTAAGTATTGATTGAATGTTGTACAGTTAGGAAAACCTATTGGCAAACCGCAGTTCACAGCTCGAGTCCTACTTTTCGTTTTTTTTTTACACATGACCCTTGTTCTTTGCAATAATGCATGACTCATTTCTATAGCATCGTTTTTGTGAGATATCAACCTCAATGCATTCAGTGTTGCGGTCATAATGGTTTTCTTCAAAAGCTCTTTTACAAATTTATGTTATAATATTTTTTGTCATCCCAGTAAAAAAATCACGAACGGAACATTTTACTAACGACAGTGGCGTGCAGTCCAAAAGCTGTGCCCATCCTAAAAAAAATAGGATTAAATTTTTCAAACAATCGTTACCTGATATGTTCTTAATGCGACTACATTACATTATTGCCACCATAATACTTTATCTACCTTAGTTTACGCTTATTTTTTTCTCTTGGCCACAACAAACGGTTGAAGATATAATAAAACGGCCATATTCAAATTTTCAGTGAACATTAAATTTCGTACCCGCACCAGTTAAACTACAGCACTGCACACCACTGACAAGTGGTTTTTTTAAATTGGAAAACATTCTGTTGCAGATTTACATTGTATATCTAATCATCAAATAATACACATCATAAAACGTTTTTTCCTGCGCGTAATTTTCAAATTTGTTTTGAATTTGAGTGTCATTTTCAAAATTTTAACTGATTGTTTGAATAGGTTTCTAAAATACCCCTTACCAAAATATACGTTTCATTTACTCTCATTATGGAACAACGCAACTGCTTTATACGTTTTATAGTTTGAAATTGATAATTATTGTGTATGAGATATTAAATAAAATAATACCATTAAAAAAACCCGGAACCCAAATAAACGTTAGGCTGCATATGAGTTATTTTCGAATTAAATACAGTTAGGAAGTGCAAGACGTCTTGCAGGTGGAAAACCTTGACCCAGAGCAATAATAATTATTGAAGAATTAGCACCCATTGTTTCAGCATTTCTCTCCTTTTATACTTTTCCAAGCTTTAACAAAGTCAGACCCAATGTCAATTAATCAATATGGCTTACAAATGGTTTGTTTACTTCGCTTTTGTTTGGCCTCGCGTTTGCTAAGTTTCAAGTTCACTGTCTCCATTGTTTCTTTTGTCTGCCGATTAGAGTATTGATTTTGAATTAGCTTTGATTGGGCTACGCTCTTGGAGAGTTTCCCCACTCATTATTTGATCGATTCGTATTTCGTACACAAAGTCATTGAATAGTGAATTTGTTGTTCTCACCCAGTTGAATTTTTTCCTCGATACTTATTTTTATGAATCTAACTTCTGGTAAATATTTCGTGATTTTTTTTCCTTCTGATGGCAGACTAAGTAACTTTTCCTGAATTGTGAATCATTTCTTTGGTCGGGATAACCGCATTAATACAGATTAATGAAAATAGGTATCGTGACTTTATTCGTGTTGTCTAACCACAACATTTTAACATCTTTTGAAGAGAGGAATTTTATTTTGAACTTGTCATGTCTTATACTTGTCTCGTATTATATACGAGAACTAACCAACGAATAGATGATTGTATTGATTAGATAGACTTTGAGGTTTGGAGTCCTGATGTTTTTGACGGCCTCCATGGTCGAGGGGTAAGTCTCTGTAGCAATACTAGCAATCCGAAGGTCGCGTGTCCAAATCCCGACGCGTGCAATAAATTTAATTTGTGTTATTTCACAATTTATTAATCAAAAATAATATATAGTATATTTGCGACACGTTTCACGTTCATCTTCGGAAGATATTCTAAGTATCGCCCCGGTTGTAGGACCACTACTTAGAACTAAAACGTTGCTTTAGCCATATTTGGTGACCAGATTTTCTTAGCCAGGTACATCCCCACCTTCGTCTAGCTCATCCCCTTCCTCTCTCCACTACCTTCAGCTTTACATCAATGCCTTCAGCCTCACAACGTACCCCAATTGAATATGCCTTGGTCTCGATGGCTCAAGACAGTTGGGAGCAGTTGGGACTCTTATGCGGTATTCAAGTAAAAAAAAAGAGGTCCACAGGGCTGGGCCCTAGATGATTGACTTTGGGAACTTGACTTTCTAACTTTTTAGTACTATGGAATAATATGATTTATAATGTGATAAATGTATATAAAATAACTTCACCAATTAATTAATAAAATTATCATTTTTTTACGATTGCCTGCTGTCACATCACAAAAAATAACGGTGTTTTAATTTTTTTTATTATTACAATATCTGGAAAAAATAATAGAAAAATGAAATACCGCAGTGTTTTCTTTGTTTTTCCCCACATGAATTGAAGTGATTACTTTGAAGGATTCATTGTTTTTTTATGTTTTAATCGACTGAGTCGAAGAATCTGAATGATTTTTCAAAACTTCAAAAGACAGGTCTGTAGCGAAAATATCGGGCCAAATTCAAAATCGGAAAATTATTGGTCATCGTCAGTTATTTCTTCTCTTAGCAACTTTCCATTGTCAAGAACCCGACCAAATAGTAACGCAGACTAAACAAACCGTAATTAGCACAACGGCAGAGTAGGTTAGATTGTGTGGGACAATGCTAATTGTATCCCAGAACGGAACACAATATTATCACCTCGCCGATAATCTGTTGTCAAGTTTTCACTTAGAAGTCTGTGGAATGCCATTATATGTGGGTACTATGCTTATTCCGCGAAATTGCATGCTGTTGTAAGGCATTTTAAGCTTGGAAAAATATGTAATTAGCCATAATATTCCGTTATAGTATATCATTAATAAGACACAACTGCTGACCCTGTATAAATTGCTAGTGCGCCCCACTGTTGAATTTGGCAGCCACCTCTGGTCTGGAGCCCCAAAATACCTAAAAAAAACCTTCATTCTGTGTAGTAATGGGCGGTTCGTTTGATAGATTCCCCTCTCTTAACAAATCGATCGCAATCCTTACAGCACAGGCGTCAGCATGCTGTCATTTTTCTACCGGTGTTACAATGGAAGATGCTCCGAAGAAGTAGCGTCATTGATCCCTTCGGCAACGGTGCATAGTCGGGAAACACGCCAAACGCGCGCCCAACATATGTACACTGTTGACATATGTCACATGAGAACGGGTCGCTTGTACGACTCGTTCTTGAGTTCAACAGCTCTTATGTGGAACGATTTTTTGACCTTTATGTGTCCTCCCTCCTACAACATGGGTCTCTTCAAGATCCATGTTCACTCCTTCTCCTCAATGAGACCCTCCACACGCCTTCCCTAAATATGACATTGGCCCCGAGGAAAATTATCTTCCTCAGGGCCTCCTGTGAATTTTAACATGATGCTATTTTATTATTATTATATTTATTATAGTTTGTAATAGCCATTCGTGACACCATCGTGTCTTTTTCAGGGCAGTAGTATTTGGAAAAATATTGAAACAAAAATATTTTGTAAAACCTGCCTAATTTTTAACTATAAGTCCAAGTAATTTAATGAAGGTTTAAGTGAAGCCTCTCAAAGCTGTATTATTTATTCTTCGAATTACTAGCAGGATTCTGGCGCCACCATCTTGAATAAATAACGAGAAATGTACCAGTAAAAGCCACCAAGTCTTTTGCAGCGGTTAAATTTCGGTGCATCTTTAAGTCCTGCATTTTATTATGCAGCCGCAGTATCCTATATCCCACCCACCGGCGCCCTCGGTGAAGTTGATTCTCAATTCCGGAATTTAAAAGATGTAGCAGTATTTTATTAAAAAATACTTAAAATATGGCGTCTTATTTTTTCTAGACAGTTAATCATATTTATAGATAAAAAAATAGTAATAGGTACTATGTTAATTTCATTTGCTTCATACTTGATATTATTCCAATCTAGCCAGATTTTAATCAGGTATATCTTTCGCCTTCTACATTCTCGTTTTCTGTTTATTCCACGTGCACATTTAGATCGTACTAAACATGCCACATTATTGACAAAAATTGTTCCACAATTACCAAGTATTTCAATTTATTATTAACTATTTAGAGTTGTCTAAAACCTACCTATTTTATGTAAATAGCGCTATTCCTTAACCCCTCAGGCCTTTGGCATTTTCTGTCATAATGTCCAAGTATTTCCGCTTTGCAATAAAGTCGAAACAAATTGAATATTTCTGAATGCATCCGAAAACTAAAAACTGTTTTTGAAAGGTGATGAAATAGGCCTTCAAATTTTAATATTCAAAATAATTGCCAATTTATAAAAATTTTGAATGCCAACATATATTTTTTTAAAACGGTTACCTTCTTTCTGAACTAAATTTATTGATATGCAAAAGAAAAAAAATAACACAATTTATTTTATTACACAAGTTTATTATTTATTTATTTATTACACGCCCTAGTGGGCTTTTCTTTAAAAAAAATACAAGCATTTTGTATCAGAGTAAACACTTAAAAATTAATACAATAAAGAAGAATGTAAACATAATGGCAAAAATGAATCCTCACGCATATAATTGAGTTTAAAAGATTCAACAAAACAAAATTGTAGAAGCGGAGAAGTTATATGGGTACATAGGTCTATTTGTGTCTAGAAGAATAAAAGTGATAGAATATACAACATTTATACTGATTAGTTTTCAAATGAAATATATCACCCAGATCAGAATATTTGTTTCCGAGATTGTGAAGTCTCGGAATCGGAGAATTTTGGTAAGCTGGTGTCCTGGTGTTATTGAAGTAAAAAGGTAAGAAATGTCGGTATGATTTTTTGGGAACATGGATATTGATGCATTGAAGTAATTCGGGACAGTCAATTTTAAAATGTAGTATTCTTTGTAACAGTATTAAATCTGTGCTTATTCTTCTTTCTGAAAGTTTCAATAGAGACATTTTATCCAAGAGGTAATTGTAATTTATGTTTTGTATAGGAATATGCAATTTATAAACCTTAGAAACTTCCGTTGAATCTTTTCAATGTTATCTGAATGAATATTGAAAAATGGAGACCATAACGTAGAGTTATACTCAAGTTGGCATCTGACAAGGGTTTTATATAACATAATAAATGTTCCTAAATTATTGAAATATTAAAAAATATATATATTAAAATTATTATAAAAATTATTGGAACCTATTTTTTTGTCGTTTCATAAATAAAAAAAAAAATGTAATTCATAAAGTTTAATTTTTTTTCTAAAATGGCGGTCGGCACCTTCGGTTTCATCGGTTTCATGTAAAGTACACATTGTAATTCTTCTGTGGTTAACTTCTGGATTTGAATATAAAGCGTCTTGTTTCATTTTTCTATAACCGTTTAGTTAATTTTTCTCACCTTGACACAAAGGGAGACAGTGATTTCTGTAAGATCATAGGAGCTGTTCCCAAAAGGGAACAAATTAGCATGAGGGGTTAATTTAGTATTTTTTTTAATTATTGAGAAAGTTACTACCCATCAGTGTGAAGTTATTTTCAAATGTTGTGTAAAAGCTTACAAGAAAACATTTTAAACGGCTCGCCTTGAGAATGTACAACAGCTGTAGGTACATACCAGCGCCCTTGAGGTGATTTCTCACGAAAACGGCGCTATATAAATTAGCCAAATAGTATTATTATATTATAATTAACCGAGCTCTTCATACTCTAAATGATATTTGTCTAAACTCAAATATTTTCGGATTCACTGCCCAAATTCAAACGTGGCATCATGTCAATAATATAAACTGTTCAATGCGTATACATATACACAGAAACTCAAATACATTATTCACACACACCTATATACTACACACCTCATCTAATTAAGGAATAAACATACCACTTACCAGACATTACAAGGAAACATATCATAGGTACCCAAAATGAAATCTCTAATTCCTGTAAATTGTTTCATCACTGTAACTCATGTACTGTTTGTTTCTATAATGTCAAATAAATAAAAATAAATATTTCCAATACAATAAAATATCCAATGCCATACAAATTGAGATTGCAGAAATACATTTCAAGAGCCGTGAAAAATACCCGAGGATCTAGTTCATGAAAAGGTTTCCCGGTATAAAATTATCTTGCAATTTCCACTCACCTAAGGCTCTCTGCCAATATAAATAATAAGGTACAATATTACTGGACAAAGAAGTTGTAGAATGACCAACTGTCCGCAATATCCCCATCCGCTCACCAGTTGAGCTTTTTACAGTTTCCGCTAGATTGGCTCCCTTTTATTACGGTCATATAGATTGAGCCTCATGCCAGACTGACCCTTATTAAAGGTGTCGTTCGTAAAAAGGTTTAATTTCTTCTTTGTTTGAACGCTAGTAAGTTTTGTTTTACTAAAAGCCTTTTAATATTCTTAGAAAGTCAGTGTTTCGTGTTCAAGGAAATAATAGGCAATTGAGAAAACTACTTTTAAAACGTAGTAAGTGTTTATCTATTTTATAGAAACTGTTCAGTGTTCCACACAGGGCCGGACTCCATCATTCGTCAATCAATACTTATAATTTTTAATTCTGTGAATCTTAGTGCAAATATTTAAAACGACGCTTCTTTCGAATGGTGGGGGCCAGAGGGAAACATCTAAGTCAGTGAGTCTGTGGACCTCATTGATCCCGCCGGGGAATGACTGTAGCGGGCAAACACGAAACTAATAGTACTCAAAACATAGGGGTGCTATCTTTATTCCCAATTACCCTAATCATTTATTGAACCGCCACTTACTACATTTAATAAGACTTTCAAATACAGGTAGTTATATTTTGTATTCACAGTTTAGTTTAGTTCAGTAAAATCAAACGTTTTTATATTTTAACGAAATATTCGTTAAAAAAATGTATTTGGTAGTCAGACTACTCGTAAATATATACAAATCCTAAATAATGGTCTGGACTCACCAGAACTTACCAATTTAATAAATTTTGATATTCCGTCAAGATCAACCCGACAATCTGATTTATTTTATTTACCCTCGTGTAGAACAAATATTCCTAAAAATTCCCCAATTCCTCGTATATGTGCACAATATAATACAAAATTTTACAGCATTGACATTTTTAGTAATAACCTAAGAAATATCGAAATGAAGTAATGCGTACGATCGATTATTAAAAATGAGAGTACGGAATAAATCGGGAGCATCTCCTATCCTCTTCCTATATTCCTCTTCCTCTACCCTTCCTATAACCCTAAATTATTTTTAAGATATTGAAACTTTATTTCCTATGAACTTTAGCATAAGAAACTTTTGTGGCTTGACTTCAGTTCACTTGTATATTTATTATTGTATATTATGTAAAAGCTGTTTGTTTCTTACAAATAAATAAATATATAAACGAGTAGTCTGACTCTGTGCAGGTTCATACTATTTAACAGCAAGTTCTGGGAAATATTATTAATTATTACGTATCGCTCGCTCCGAATTCGTTTTATATCCCCTTACTCTTGGCGTGGGAGACTTTTATTATTTGTTTGTTCAGCACCGTATTTCACAACCCGCTGAATTGGTAAGCAAATATGTTTTTAGTGCTTTTATATTCAAGTACGGCTTCCGTCGTAAAAACAAATACTTAGTGTTAGTGGGATTATCCATTCAAAGGGAGGTTAATCCTTATAATCAGGATCGCAGAAATAATACGTTGGAATTCGAGGAGGGAAGCACGAAGTTCACGTGGGATTAATTATAAGAATTAGCTGAATTAGCTAATGAGAACAGTTCCAGCTCGGTGCCAACACTTTGAGGTTGTAAGTTGTAAGTTGTAACGTAACCAATTTTCCTTCTACGTTTTAACGTAATTGAATAACTTCGCAGTTTATTTATCTATGTTCGTAAAGACAGCTGGAAGAACATTTCGGTAAGGTTCATCAAAGATACTAATGTCGGTTGTCTGTGCGTTAGTCCTCCGTGAAATCTGGTTCAATGAACTCAATTTTGCTTTGAATGTAAATTTCATTTTCAAAATTGGAACTGATTGTGTTAAGAGTTCAGACGAGCGAAAAAGTTGGTAGAGTTACCAGTGGCGGTCCATTGAGTTATAGTGGTAAGACTATTGATGTTGTGTAGCTGAAAACTCTTTTTTTTCTTCTAAATTAACTTTAACCTTTATGTATGATTTTTTGGATATTTTTCAGTTTTGGGATGCTCCAATGTCTCAATCTGAAAGAATTTTATCTTGAAAAGAAAATTCAGCTACAACTATTTAACTAGTTACAACAATTTTTCATTCTAACCACTCTAGCCACCATATATAGGGTTAGTATATATAGTAGTATAGTTAGTATAGGTTGGTAGCAGGGATTAGTATCAAACCGAAGCGAACCTGAAACCGAATTGAGTTTTTTCATAAACTGGGAATAGTATATTATTCTTATTATTCTGTAATATATTATCACTAAATAAATAATTTTAAAACAAAACCTACTAAACCCAGTGCAAAAGTCCGAAAACAGGTATTTTTAACTGTCTGTTCATTTTCTAAAGCACGGCCTCTATTATTAATAAAGATGGCGTAGAGCACCGCCATTCAAAAATAATCACGGACCGCCATTGGTGGGTCCACTTTTAAATATAATATTTTGAACAGAAAATTATTTTAATTGCGATTTTCAAAATTTATTTATTTATTTATTTATTGCATCTCACTATACATAAAACACTTTTTTTTTCACATAAAAATCAACCTCACTAGGACTAAGCCTGTATCGAGGTTAACAATTTACATTTTAGTGAAGCAAACATAAGAGTATCACAAACATGAAGTAATTTTACATAAATACACAAAATATTTCAAAATTAAAGAAAAAATGAGTTTAGATGTGTTACCAGATGGGTAATTTGACAGTATATTTTAACAATATTTGAACCATAACTAATCATTATTCAAAATAAGAAGCAAAGTAGATAATAAAGACAGATAGGGTGACATTCGGTTTTTAGTAAATGGGACTTATATAAAATCTTATTATTTAAGAAAGGACAAGGATGAAAAAATATTAAGACAATCGTCTGTCAATACATAAACCTTAAGTAACTTTTTAAATTTAACTAAGGAATTGGTAGACTTAATATGATTTGGAAGAATATTAAACATAAGTGGTGCCTGATATAAATAATTTCTTTGACCAAAAGAAGTTTTAGTATGTACCGCCACAAAGTTCAATGTAGAGCTAATTCTAGTTGTACGCATTTGTTCTTTCAGCAAATTTAATATTGATAAAAAATCGACAAAGTATTTGTGTGATATATAGCTGTTTTATGCACATAACATTACATTCCTTATAAAGTAGGTTGGATGGATAACAGAATTTTTTTTTGTACATCACTTTAAGGATCAATTTTTGAGTAATATTTAGTGGTTCAACATTGGACTTTAGACATGATCCCCAGCATACTATGTTATAAGAAAGTCGAGATTGGACTAAGGCAAAATAGACAGTTTTTAATTTCTCTTTGTCCAATATGTGTCGAAGTTCTTTAAAAATAAATGTAAGTCTCCTGATATTCTTTGTTAACATATCGATATGATCATTCCATCTTAAAAATTTATCAATCTTTACACCTAGATACATGATACAATCTACACTTTCCAAGGGGTGGCAATTACAATTTAGCAGACAATTATGTATAATTAGATTATGAGTGTCAGAAGGCTGACTTTTTGATGATATACTAAATGTCACATATTTAGTTTTTTATTGTATTCAAAGTTAAGATGTTATTATTCAGCCAACTCTTTACTGCTCTTAATCCTATGTCACATTTGTTAAAAGCATCTCTCCAGGTTTTACCCTCAAATATTAAAGCAGTATCGTCTGCGAAACTAACAATGTTACCTGGAATATATAAATTACACAAATCATTAATGTAGATTAAAAACAATATTGGTCCAAGCACACTACCTTGCGGAACCCCAAAAGAGATTGGTTTGCTATTGCTTAAATGATTATTTATCTCTACTTGTTGCGTTCTATCACTTAGATAGGATGTGAACCAGCCTAGTGCTGTACTATGAATGCCAAGAGAAGATAATTTTTTGAGGAGTAATCCATGGGACACCGTATCAAATGCCTTTGATAGATCTAAGAACACAGCCAAAGCTTTGTTTCCATAGTCTAACGCACTAGTGACTTTGGACAATACCCTCAACACTGCATCACTTGTTCCTATATTCTCTCTGAAACCAAACTGATTGCTAGAGAGTATATTATATGTTTCTAAGAATGATACCAATCTCGACTTAGCCAATCTCTCTATTACTTTTGAAAGAGGATTGAGTAAGGATATAGGTCTGTAATTATTGACATCTAGACGATCTCCACCTTTAAAAAGGGGAATTACTTTAGCTTTCTTACAATGAGAAGGGAACATCCCGCTCTCGAAGCTAATATTTACAAGGTGAGATATGGGACCAGCTAATTCGGATACATGCATTTTATACACCATAACACTTAAAGAATCAATACCGCACGAGAAAGACATTTTTAAATCATTTATCACATTTGTGACTTCAGAAATGCTAGTTGGTTTAAAATAAAAATTGTCCCCTGTAACGTGAAGTTCAGATTTAAAATCATTCACAAGACACATCTCACTAGTTTTATTAGCACTACACAAATTATTAGCGAAGCTTGGACCAATGTCACTGAAGAAATTATTTACATGATTAGTAACTATATTTGGACTCTCTTCCATTGAAGTAATAATATTATTAATTTTCAATTTTTTTATGGTAGTTTGTTCCTTTTGTAGGTTGATAGCCTCCTTTATAATCTTCCACTGTTGTTTAATGTTACCATTGGCTTCATCCAATTTTCTTCTGTAGTATGCTTGTTTTGTTGTTCGTATTATCTTTGTACACCAATTCCGATATCTTTTATAGTATTCCAACAGTTCTTTGTTATAGATTTCTCTTCTACATTTATTGTGCAATTTATCAATTTTACTGACGTACAACTTTGCACATGAGTTTTCAAACATTTAATGAAATTATCTGTTGCCAGATTGACGTCGTTCGTTGATAGTACTGTATCCCAGGATTCCTCCTTTAATTTGGTCTTCAAAAGGTTTTTGTCAACAATAAGTTTTGGTTTTCCATTACTATTTGAAATATTTTTAAGAGTTAAGCTCATAAACTTCATCGAAATTGCAAAATGGTCCGTTATGCCAGTAGTAAAAGCTGCTCCCTGTGGTTTTAATTTTGATTTCGCCATAATATGATCAATGCAGCTTGATTTGTTAGGAGTTACTCTTGTTGGTGAATTTATTATGGGCTTGATACCATGAAATTGGATCTGACTTTCCGAGAATTCAGATCCCGTGATTTTTCAAGGGTCTGCGATATTCTATTAATAATAATCAACATTCACCCACTGTCGTGTGGCTACTGCCGAAGGTCTGTATAAATTATGTCATTTCATCTTTAAATTATGTAATTTCATCATTGTCATCTTTTCTTGAAATGGTTTTTGTCGTGTTTAATGTCCAGATATGAATAGCCAGGTACTTCCTAACCTTGCTCTTCCCGTACTCTTCCCTCCCCCACTCATCCTCATCCTCACAACATACCCCGATCGTGAATGCCATAGTCTCACTGGTAATCTTATGCGGTATTCACAAAGAAAAACTAAAAATAAATAGTTAAAAAACTTATCCAAGATGACCGGAAAAATAGTAAAACACCAACTATGCATTTTAAAACTTCATGCTGAGTAATTTAGCATTGTAATACTAATTCATATAAAATGTTTTCACTGAATTGACGGCCAGCGCTCGCCGGATGTTGATCCCAAGACCATGACACTACGACTGTTCGACTGTTGCTTCCTACTTCCTAGTCAGCTAGCGACCACCACAGCGCAACATCACATTGCGCGAGCGATAATAATAATATTTGGATGATTTTTATAGAGCCGTTTTTGTGAAAAATCACTTCAAGGGCGCTGTACATATAATATAATTTCCACAATAATCTTATTACTAACTGACTAGAAAAACTATTATCAACTTATGGCTGGCAGATTGGTTCCACCGGTTCAATCATTAACACAAAACTATATACAATGTACAATGCATTTGACCAATTAACGCGATGCTGCGCTAGAATTTACATATATTAATATTTATTTACACAATAAAGGACACATTAATTTGTTTTTGTCCACTTTAATTTTATTTAAACTCTACCGGTTTCGGAAGAACCCCTCCTTCATCAGGAGAATATGAAAAACTAATGTTAGTTAATTAGTTTTTAATATTCTGATGAATGAGGGGTTCTTCCGAAGCCGGTAGAGTTTAAATAAAATTAAAGTGGTCAAAAACAAATTTATGTGTCTTCTATTGTAAATTATGACGAGCCACAAAGTTCAAGCTTTTTACAAATACGTATTTATTTAAAGAAAGGATGAAAGTAGATTGAATGCTGTTGAAATGAGATCCCTGAGGCGTATGTGTGGTAAAACCATGTATGATCGTGTGAGGAATGTGGAGATCTACAAAGAGTGCAAGGCTGATGTAAGCGTAATGAGTAAGATCAAGAAAGGGACGCTTAGATGGTTTGGGCATGTAGAGCGAATGAGCGAAGAAAGGAGTGTAAGGAGAATATACGATGCAAATGTGAATGGTAGCAGAAGTCGGGGACGCCCGAGGAAGACATGGCACGACCAAGTGAATCAGATACTTGAGTCGGGCCATGTCAAGAGTCAGAACAATAGAAGAGTATGTATGAGACGATGTATGAATGTGAATGAGGCAAGGAGTGTGTGCCAAGACCGAGTTGTTTGGCGGTCCGTACTCTCTGCCTACCCCTGCGGGGAAACGGCGTGATGGTTAGTAAGTAAGTAAGTAAGTTGTACAGGCGGATAGTATGCAGGTACATACTTAGCTGGGAGGTCACTTGGGATGAACAGTATGAACACTGTTAATTGTTTAGATACAGTTTACACGCATATGACATAATTCGAAGTATTGGAACCCATATAATTGGAAATTCTAGTATTTATTTTAATAATATATATCTTTTATGTTCTTTATTGAACGTATTTAGAAAAGGAAAAGCAATTTTTATGTTGGGCGGCACAACAGTACAAGGATTTGGTTAGAATTTATCTTCCTTAATGTGATTCAACCCTCTGTATGAGACAAATTGAGGAGTAATGCTTCGAATAATTTAAATGCAATACTACTAGTGTTTTTCAAAAACACAAGCCAGCCAAAATAATTCGAGGGCTGATTTATTAATTTTCGCAATGTAAATGAAAAATGTTGTTACTTTTCGATTTGAATGGATTTTCTTTGGTGAAAAAAATACTGTTCCACCTCATTGTTATTGCGCATAGAATAATAACACTTCGTTTCATATTTATTAGAGAAAAAAAAACAACTTTTATCTTCGGGGAGAGGCAAAATATTGCGTTTAATGCTGGAAATAGTGATGTGGCGTCTTTTACAAGTAACGTAGGTTTCAAATCCATTAGATGTGGCGTCTTTTACAAGTCACTTAGATTTCGCAGCCATTAGATGTGACTTCTTTTACAAGTAGTATAGGTTTCGAAGCCATTAGATGTGGCGTCTTTTACAAGTCACGTAGGGTTCGAAGCCATTAGATGTGGCGTCTTTTACAAGTCAATTAGGTTTCGAAGCCGTTTTTGTGGCATCTTTTACATGTCTTATAGGTTTCGTAGCCGTTATTGTGGCATCTTTTACAAGTCATATAGGTTTCAAAGCCATTAGATGTAGCGTATTTTCTCTACTACATCCCCAATCAACTTTCCCCTGTTGGGTAATCTTGTGTTTGTCGATCTTTATGATGTGACCAGGACATCGGAGTTTTCGATGAAGAACTTAGTTCTATAAATTAGTTGCTAGGGCATTTTAATGACATTGAGTTCTTCAAAATATAACTTCCATATCTATTTGGAAGTAAATCTGGTAATTATTATTTTTTGGTAAACTAATGTTTTTAAGACAAGATTTTTTATGCATAGCACAAAGGGTAACAATTATTTTACAAGCAATAATTGTTCGCCTGAAACACTCATCCACATTGAAAAATCTCCTGATAAAAGATACATGACGCCAACGGGACTCGAACCCGTGTCCCTTCGATTTCCGGTCGACAGCTCTGACCACTGAGCTATGGCGGCTTATCTCTTACCCGCGAAATTATTCAATATATACTAGTGTTTCATTCAACAATTACTGCTTGTTTTTTTTTTTTTTTATATATTTTTATTCAGTTTTTTTTATTTGTACATTATTTTCTCTTACTTAGATCCTACAAAACTGATCAATCAGTTTAATTGTAAGAAATCTCTCACTTTTTCTATGTATTAGCTTATAATAATATAATATTTAATTTGAACTTGATACTTATCTTGATCCACAATATTAATAGTTTTTATGTTGACGGAGGTAGAACAATCTAATTGTCCTTTTTATTTTTGAATAACATGTCTCATTTTTAATATCTTCTGGTAATGAGTTAAATAATTCCGGAATTTTATGTCTTTTTGTTCTATCTCCGTATACATTTTGCGATATTTTAATAATGAACATTTGTGCTTCTCTATGCCTAGTAGGGTAGTTATGGTTTACAGGTTTTTTGAATTCTGTGTTCCAGAATTCATCTAGCGTTAGTTGGTAATCTATCCTACTATGTATAGAGAGCACATTACACAAAGAAAATATTTTTTTATAATCGCCTTCACATAATTGTATTTTTTTTTTGCCTGATATCAATTTTAGGAAACGGATTTGTATTTGTTCTATTTTATTTAAGTACGTTTTATACGTTAATCCGTAACTATTAACTCCGTATCCTATAATTGATTCCGCTAATGCATTATATATACAGTATAATATATTTTTATTAACAAAGTTTTTTAGGTGATAAAATTTCCCTAATATGGATCTTAATCTATTACATACAATTTCAATGTGATTTGACCAGTTAAAATTGACATCTATTGTAAGACCAAGGTATGTATATTGGTAAACTTGTTACCTGTTACATTTTTCACCTGAAAACAACCAACTTTATTTTATATGAGAAAGGCATTGTAAGTGCTAACTCTCTCACTAGATGGCGTCGAGACAAATTGTCTACATTTTTAGGCGAAATACTTGAACTTGTCAAATATTAATTATTATTTTTTGATAAACTAATGTCAGGACTTTTATCAGGAGATTTTTCAATGTGGATGAGTGTTTCAGGCGAACAATTATTGCTTGTAAAATAATTGTTAAATCTGGTAAATTAGGTAGATGGGGCAACAACTCGAACAAGTCCAAATCATGGATTTTGGATGTCGTGTAAATTGGCCTGTTATTATCTTGGAACAAACTTTGTTTCTTGGCAAAGTGGGATAATTTCATTTTGATATTAGCGCTCAAACTTAGCGAAAAGCACAATTCTTGTCGTTAACGGTTTTAGCCGCCCTTAAATCTTCAAAAGGTAGTAGGTACTAATGAAAATGTTTACCCTTATTCTTTAAGAATATTATTCTAATGAGAATGTACTTTTTATGCCTCATGAAAAAAGTATTTTATTTAAGCTACGCACTTGAATAAAATTGTAATTATGTAAATGAGGGTAATTAAATTATACATTTTGACAGCTATTACTCGAATGAAAATCCTCCTGCCGGCCCAACTAGCGATCGGCCAGTCCACTGAAGAGATAAACCGATAGAAGATCGTTGTGGGCGCGTCTGCGTGTCCAAAGTAAGCTCGGTTTTTCCTCACTTCACGCGAAATTGTTCAAACGTTATTTTTCGAATAACGAAATTATTTCTTGAGCTGACTTTATTTTTATTTACGTTTTTGGAGCCTAGGGGTCAGCGGCGGTTCGTGGTGTTTTTCCACAGCAATAAACACTTTTAATATGAATTTTTTTTATTGAAAACCGTTTTTAATTTTAAAAAAAGTCATTTTATAATGAAATTCTGCCATAAATTAACTGTTTCGAAATTCGAAATATTAGAACATTATGAACAAACACATTCGCATAATGAAACAGAAAAAAATGTGAGTAGAAAAAATTAATTGCTCCATCGTTGCGCACAGTGATTACAGGTACAAAAAAATTGGTTACAAAATACTCATAAGTATTTTATACCGACCTGAGGATTATAGTATCTGTGGACAGAAAGTAATAAATACTCAGTCCCAGTATAAAATACCTGTGAGTATTTTGGAGATTTGTCACAAGTACAAAATACCGCATGAAAATACCCGGTACTTTTACTGGGTACGATAAATATGCCTCTCCTCTACTGCGCACCAGATAACACGGAATACGGAATTTTGTCTCTGACACACGTTCCCGCAACGTACGAAACCGTATTTATGTCGAATGAAATAATATACCAGAGGTTTTTTCGCTTTATATATGTGCGTTCCGAGATCCGCACACGTGAAGCCGCGCGCCGTGTTTCTATTGGTGGATTTCTTTACTAGTTGGCGCGCTGTTTACTTGTACGCCGTAGTTTTTCTTAGGGATTTCACTGCACAACTCCTAGGGGTTATCAGTTCAGTGGCCCGGCCATTCTACCCGAGGGGGGAGGGATCTCCCATTATTTAAACCGGCTGCTTCGAACAATACTGCTTTCCGATTCACTTGCTCTGCTGTTTTCTTTTACGCTCTTTCTGGGAAATAGGATATGGGTTCATTCGAGGATGAGGCCAATGCCCCTCGCCAATAAATAATTGAATTTAAGATGTTAATAAAATAGCTTTGTTGCATTAAATAATTTAGAAAATTTAATATCTATTTTTTTTAATAACGCTCTTTTTATATTAGGATAGCAGTGCTGCTCTCTCAATTTATGGCGATCTATAGCTTAGATCTTTCATTGACGCTAGCGCAATATTTTCACGAGGATTTGATCACTATTTCATTTCGATCTGAAATGTTCACCTCACCGGTAAACCACAGCGTGATAAATGCAGCCATTAGGGATAGGTCGATTCAGGCGGTTGCTGACGGTTTCACCTCTTCCTCGCACTCCATAAATGCTGGCGTCCCACAGGGATCGGTTCTGTCTCCGACTTTGTTTTTGTTGCACATCAATGACCTTTTGACATGTGCACCGATTCATTGTTACGCGGATGACAGTACAGTTCATGATTGCTTTTTGTTTGACAAGCCCCCAAAGGGCACACAAACTCCAACGGCTCGGAGGGCTTTGAAGCAGAGAATGGACGGTTATCTCGAGAGTATTTCCTCCTGGGGTAAAAATAATCTCGTCGAATTTAATGTTTCAAAGACCCAATCCTGTCTGATTACGTCTAAAAGGGATCCAAATGATAATCTAGTCTCCTTCAACGGAAGCAATCTTCCGAACAGGCCTTCCATTGATATGCTTGGTATAACTATAAGTGACCAGCTCAGGTACAGGGGCTCCATCGAAGCCAGAGTAAAGTTGGCCTCTCAGAAGCTGGGCGTACTGTACAGGGCTCGCAGATACTTTGATAATACACAACTGCTGACCCTGTACAAATCGCAAGTGCGCCCTACTGTCGAATTTGGCAGCCATCTCTGGTCCGGAGCCCCTAAATACCTGAAAAAAACCCTAGACTCTGTGCAAAAACGGGCGGTCCGTTTGATAGATTCCCCAATCTTAACAAACGGACTGCAATCTTTAGAGCACAGGCGTCAGGTAGGTATGCTGTCCTTGTTCTATCGGTATTACAATGGAAGATGCTCTGAGGAACTAGCGTCATTGATCCCTTCGGCACCGGTGCGTAGTCGGGATACACGCCAAACGCGTGCCCAACATTTGTACACAGTTGACACTTGTCACATGATAACGGGTCACTTCTACGATTCGTTGTTAAGTTCAACAGCTCGGCTGTGGAACGAACTGCCGGCCTCTGTGTTTCCTCCCTCCTACAACATGGGACTCTTCAAGACCCATGTTCACTCCTTCCTCTCCACAAAAAGACCCTCCACACAGCATCCTCAAAGATGACATAGGCCCTGAGGGAAATTATTTTCTTCAGGGCCTCCTGTGTGGAGTTAATATAAAAAAAATAAAAAAAAATTGACGAAAATGAAAGGTTCTGGATATACCGTAGCTTCGAGGCAGCGTATCGATTAATGTAACAATTGATTAAAAAAATCTTTCTAGCAAAACAACTACACAGTCACAAGTCACGCAACAAGTTACGACAACACTTTTGCCACAAAATGAACGATCTCCACTGGTTTCGCGTACGTTTTTAGAAGCTGAACAACAAGTTTACATTAAGTTGTCTCCCAAAGATTATTAAGGATTTCTCGAGTGCAGCTCGAAGACGTGTCCGATAAAGTCGTCTGGTTAATTTATCTAATTAATTGATATGTCTTTAATCTATTGTGTGTTGTTCTCAGGTCTCCTGGAGGTGCATGATGGGCACATCGAACTGGCGGGAGACTTGGCCGAGGAGTGGCAGACGGTGGCCACGCACTACGCTGGCATCGCGGCGCTTGTGATCATCGTACTGCTGTTCGGCATCTTGCTGCCCATCGTTGGGTGAGTACCAGTCAATTATATATCCTGATCTGTGGATTGTTCATGAACGGGTCGAAGATATGGGAAGGTCTGAATTTGTTTTGATGGAACAGGAATTACTGCAGGATTCAACTCCGATGATCATATTGAAGGGCCAAGTGTCTTGGTGTGTAAAACCCAAAGAGCCACATACTAATGTCACCGTCAAGTCTGATGGAACAAGTGGATAGATAAGACTGAACAGGTTATCCATTATAGAATAAGATCCTTGGCTCTGAGTCCAGAGGTTGCAGATTCCATACCATTGTTAGTTTTTTTTTTTTTTTTTTTATATTTACTCCACACAGGAGGCCCTGAAGAAAATAATTTCCCTCAGGGCCTATGTCATCTTTGGGGATGCTGTGTGGAGGGTCTTTTTGTGGAGAGGAAGGAGTGAACATGGGTCTTGAAGAGTCCCATGTTGTAGGAGGGAGGAAACACAGAGGCCGGCAGTTCGTTCCACAGCCGAGCTGTTGAACTTAAGAACGAATCGTAGAAGCGACCCGTTCTCATGTGACAAGTGTCAACTGTGTACAAATGTTGGGCGCGCGTTTGGCGTGTATCCCGACTACGCACCGGTGCCGAAGGGATCAATGACGCTAGTTCCTCAGAGCATCTTCCATTGTAATACCGATAGAACAAGGACAGCATACCTACCTGACGCCTGTGCTCTAAAGATTGCAGTCCGTTTGTTAAGATTGGGGAATCTATCAAACGGACCGCCCGTTTCTGCACAGAGTCAAGGGTTTTTTTCAGGTATTTTGGGGCTCCAGACCAGAGATGGCTGCCAAATTCGACAGTAGGGCGCACTTGCGATTTGTACAGGGTGAGCAGTTGTGTACTATTAAAGTATCTGCGGGCCCTGTACAGTACGCCCAGCTTCTGAGAGGCCAACTTTACTCTGGCTTCGATGGAGCCCCCGTACCTGAGCTGGTCACTTATAGTTACACCAAGCATATCAATGGAAGGCCTGTTCGGAAGATTGCTTCCGTTGAAGGAGACTAGATTATCATTTGGATCCCTTTTAGACGTAATCAGACAGGAGCAGTGTTTACAGCACTAACAGCAGTTAGTGCTGTAAACAACTGGCCCTTAGTTTTATAAATAATATGACCTCCTGAAAGACCACTATTCAGACTCGAAACTTGCTTTACCTTTAGAATAGACAACCTTATGAAAAAGGCTCTGTTGCTAGTTTTATAAATAATATGACCTCGTGAAAGACCACTATTCAGACTTGAAACTTGCTTTACCTTTAGAATAGACAACCTTATGAAAAAGGCTCTGTTGCTCTTTTCTTTCTTCTTCCTTTCTCCTTCTTTCAGCCTCGTAACATTCCTTCCATTGCTACTGGCTCCTGACTGTTGGAACTTGGGACTCTCATAATTATCACATAATGTTAAGCCCTCTTCATGGCTTATAATGTTTATGATAACCATGTTTATTCTTTGTTAGGTTCTGTTTCTGCTGCTGCCGCTGCGCCGGGAACTGTGGCGCACGCTCACAGCCCTTCGACAAGAAGCACGACAAGTGCCGCAAGCTCATGCTCGCCACCCTGCTCATCTGCATCTCCACCCTCTTCATGTGAGTCTATCTTATTATCGTTCTGCGTAGGCTTTTTAATACCATTGTTTATCAATCAGACAAACATCGATATCATTATTATGGTCTGCATAGCTCATTGGGCCATTATGGTACGTCTACATTTGCGAACCGAAATGCGAACCTAGCCACGAATTACAGGTAAGAAACAAATCAACTGCAAGCGGTGTTTCGCGCCAATTGCGGTTGCTTCGTTCCTTAAAATACGAAATCTTGTACTGTCAATGGATGATTAATCTGATGTACAATTTAAATAAATAAAAAACAGGGAAAAAAAAACCTATACCTAATATTGAGTTTCTGTATTGTCCAGGTTCGGGTTGGTGTGCACGTTCGTGACCAACTCGCGCATGCAGGAGGGTGTACACGCGTTGCCTGTCTCCACGCGCCAAGGCCTGCGAGATGCCCGCACTTACCTCACCACCACACACCGACACATACATACGCTGCTCACTGACAACTACAACGAACTACAGGACAGCCTGCTCAACATGCTCAAGAGTGAGTCCGTCCTATTCCTTCTTTTATTCTATCCCAGTTTGCATTTACCATAATAATAATGGTTTTGCCATCGATATATAATAACAATAGATTGGCCCTCTTATACCTAATTCCAATCTACAAATTACACCACTTTATATAATATAAAACAGAGCACAAAGTTATCGCTCAATCCCGTGTTGTAATTTGTTATTTTTATCGTCCAATACCAGGCCTGGAAGGCATCATGTCACAAGATATATTAAAGAGATGAAATTAACAACCCAACTTAATGTAAACTCGTTGTTCAAGCTTCTAAAAATCTATGCGACACCAGCCTAGATCGTTCACTTTGTGGCAAAAGTGTTTTCATAATTTGTGTGACTTGTGACCGTGAAGTTGTTTTGCTAGAAACAAATGTGAGATTTTTATCAATTGTTACTGAGACGAACTTGCTGGAAGACGAATTCGCTCCGTGCAGACCAACAAAAGGTAAAAAGCCTTTTGGTTCTTCTCCATTTAGCATGCGCTCTGTCTCTCTTACACTTGCCTAACATATATCACCATCCCATTTGATAGAAATGAAAATTTTATAATGATGATGAAACACAGTTGTGTATTTGAAATTTAAGTGAAGAATGGTTCAGACTTTTGGATCAGGACACACTCATGTGAGCTCACATGCTCACAACGCATTTCTCCTTTTATTTTTTATTCCATGATAACGGCACTATCACCAATGCATTCCTTATCATTTCACTTACCACATTAACTTTATTTTTTTGTTTAATTGTCTGTTGGAATCTTACTCCAAAGAAGGACCACAAAAACTCAACCTTTTTATTGTTTATCTAACAGCCGGTGGTGTGAAGGTATCTGATCAGCTAGCGGAGTTCTCTAAAGCAGTGTCTGTTACCACCCTCAACACCATGGTTGTGGAGCTGGGTACCGTCAGGAAGAACCTCATTGACATCAGGAAGGTCACCAACGGGCTCAGGGATAACGCCTCCCAGCTCAACGATGGTAAGATTGGAATTTTAGACCCTTTAAGACCTAATGTCAATTCAAATGAACATTAAAGCTTTAATTGCTGAAGTAAACCTTTATATTAGGTTTTAAGTATTTTTACTTACAAGTCTCAACAAATGTGGAATTTCTCATGGAATTTCATGTATGTTTCTTATTTTTCATGACGTAAAAACAAATACCATTTAAGAAAGTAGATTTAAATTATCTTTCAAACGCTTGTATTTTAAATAAACATTGATATTTCTAAATAATAAAATTTCTATATCAAAAGACTTACCGAAACATTTTGACTCCAAACTTCCATAATTTTGATTAGTCCATTATTTAGAAAACACATTTCTTTTGTTTAGGGAATTAGTAAGAAAACTGTCACTTCATACAAAAAAAATATAAATAATGGAAAATTCCTGCCAATTTGTAATCATTCACTTTGACAATTTTTAGGATTTCATCCATGGAACCATCTACCTATACATATTTGAGACAAAATGAGATAAATATTTATTTCTCTTTCTAACGGCGAACAAATCACATATCTCCGCATTATAAAATAATCTGTGAATGCCCGGGGTCAGATCTGATGGAATATGATGTTTATGGCTAGTAATTTCCTTCCGAGGCTTTTAGGGTTAATTTGCATTACTAATAAACTGGTATTAAAAAAATAATATTTCCTATGTTCCTTGTCCAGGTCTCCGTAAAGTAAAGAGGGAGCTCCTTCACACCCTGAAGACTTGTGAACAGCGCACTTGCCAGGATATCCTCAACAAATACAAGATCGGAGAATTGGACACTTCAGGAATTGACTTCAGCCAGGTAACCAAATACTAAATCATTGAATGTTTAGAAATTTCACTATCATTTTCGTCTATATACTCATATTCAATCTTACACACTTAACCATTTTAACCTATTTAATGTGTATAAATATCAAATATTATATTGCGATCTAATATTTCGCCTGTTTTTCATCCATTTCAAGTTTGATAAAATCTCATCATGTTTCTCTCAAATCTCTCAATCTTTCACCAATGTAAATTGATATCAACATTTTATTATAATCTATTAATAATTATTCGTCTATTTTTCATCCATTTCAGCATGTTTTTAATACCTACATACCACTATACACTAATTTCCTAACCACATGTGTGTTTGTTTCATGCTGCATTTTTAGATGCTTGACAAATATTTTCCAAGGGTTTGTATTCCATCTCTATTCTTGTTCTTCTATCCATTCATTTTCATTGTTCATATTTTTTCTCTATTCTTATCAACTCATCTTCACTGTTTTGTTTTTATTATTATTGAATATTGGAAGAATTTTTGGCAGCATCAAGTTTATAATGTGTCCGGATTGGTAAGAATCTACTGTACTAGTATTAAATAAGCTATGAAAGTCGATTTGGGCGTTACAGTGACAACAAAGTCATCACGATGATGTAGCCAGGATTGGAATATCCTCCACGTCTATTATTCCCAGACTCATGTATGGAAATATAATACTTTTATAATAGAGGTCCAAGAATCAAGCCCTGTGGCTCTCCGCAGGTGATACTGCTGGGCCTTAATGTTAATTTATTGTTAAGTACATGCCTTAAATTTATTGTTAACCTTCCAACTGCAGAAGTATCAGATCTGTTGCCATCATCAAGTCCATTGTTATAGTTCACGACTTAAAATGAATATTAACCTTCCAGTTGCCAGATGTGTCAGATCTGTTGGCCCGTGTGTCCAACCTGATCGATGGCAATATCCAGGAGGAGGTGAAGGCAGGCCAAGAGGTCTTCAACAACATCAAATCTAGCATCGAGACTTCTGTCAACAAGCAGATTCCCGTGCTGGAGTCGGCCATTGAGAATGCTGGTATGTGAATATTATTTATTGCCCAAATTAACCTACCTTTTTATTTTTCCCTTTGAATACTGCTCACCAACACATTTTTATAATATTCATAAAGTGTATTATACTTTTTCTATCGGTATGTTTATGGAAGTTGCTTCGATCCTCATTGACACCCTACAGCTTCAGCACTGGTACACGACCGAGAGACACACCAATCTTTTGTGCTGGGTAGACATTTGCCAAGTGATAACTGGGCATTAATAATTTTTCTTCATTTCTGTGTGTTTTTCTAATATTTAATGTAACTTAATTCTTTAAAATTTGCAGGAAAGGACATCTCGCAGTTCTCCGATCGCCTGGACAAGGTAGTGGAGGGTGCAGAGGATGCCCTGAAGGGGGCCGAACCTAACGTAGATATGGCAGAGCAATACATCAGCCAATACAGCATCTATGTGTGGTACGTCGGCCTGGTGGTCTGCTGTATACTGCTGCTGGTAAGTTGCATTCGTATATACATACATGGCACATGACGCTAGAACCCTTTGAGGGTCCTGTTCACCTATAGGATAGGTCTCCACCCCTGTTGGTCTTTAGCTGTTTTCTCCAGTTCATGTCTAAGGTTGGAGTTTTCGCCTTAGTGGTATCCAGGCACCTATATTTAAGTCTCCACATTCCTTCATCCTGCAGGTTTATTATGAAGAAACCTGTATTGGTAATTTGTCTGTTCATTACATCCATGAAATGACATCTACCTTCCAATTAACCTGTTGATCTGATATTTGTTGCTGTGCAACTTTTGGTTTACTTCTCTCTTATTTCTAAAGGGTTGATTGTGACCGTGTTTATTAAACCCACAGTCATTCTTTGTACACTTTATCACCTTCTGTTGATTTCATTGGGTTGGTTGGTTTGTTGACACACTTTTGTTGTTGTTTTTTTGTCTAGATCTTGACCTGCGTGGTGATGGGTCTGCTGTGCGGCATCTGTGGCAAGAGACCCGATGGGTATGGAGACGATTGCTGCAACAAGGGAGCCGGCAGCCAGTTCCTCATGTTGTAAGTATTACGTACACCTTACATGTATTTCAGAATGATATTACGCAAACTACAGAAGATGGCGGTTTAGCGACAAAGTACATAAATTGTCGTAAATAAATTGACTGTAAATTGTAATCGATTGTTGAAGTTTATTAAAGGGGAACTAAAGAGGATAGAATGGATAAAGCCTTACCATCAATTGCTGCTTGTTTCTTGTGACGATCACGTTGCAGCATCAAACAGGTTTTAGGTGTACACAACACGCAATTTATTTAGAATTCCACAATCAACGACACTCAATTTGGGGATTCAAATTCACGCGATTGGAGTTAGGAGAACCACAGAGATGTTACAAGATCGACAATGCCAATATTAGGAATATTTTGAAAATAACTTGACATCTCACTGGTCGAGTATGTAGTTTATTTTGAAGTCTTCTTCATCTTTCTTGACAGAAGCCTTTGCTAAGATAAGAGAAGAACCAAGGAGATAACATTATTCTAGACAGGACCTCGGGATATGGAATAAGCTGTATCAAAAATAAACACCTCCAATTTACGACGCCTCACTCATACATCCTCTTTAAAAATAAATTTTCTGTTTTTCTTATTTTGCACTTTCTCACAGAGTGAACACCCAAAATTTGGGTTTGACTTACGAATGCTCGAGCAATTAGGGCGTAAGAATGGCTGTCTATTATATCATTTCAATGTCAATCATCACAAATGCGTGTAAGCTAGGTTAATGTTTTAATAATAACATATATATGTTTCTGTTTCCAGTGGAGTAGCCCTCATGTTCCTGCTGGGTATTGCGGTGGTGGGAGTCACGTTGGTGTACTTCCTTGTGGGTGTTGTGACCCAAAGGGCGCTGTGCGATTCTCTCAGGTTAGTCCAAAATATTGATTTTACCTACAAGTGACAATTTATACTCTAAATCAACTACATTCGGCGTCACAAACATCCCACCTATTGTAAAATCTTATGAGACAATAAATTGATTGTCTCTTTCGGATGTGCAGCGTTGTCGCCCTGATCCACGCCTCCTGATGAAGCCACCAGCCTCTTGAAACCGTTGAATGCAAAAAGGCTTAAGTTTATTTGCCGTACAACATCACACTGTCCCTGATTGCAGTAGTGCCACTTGAGCGACTTCATCAGGAGTGGTGTCCATTTTGAGGGGATGTTTTTTAGCGCTAATTATTGATGTGGTCTCTTCAATGTTCAGAAAGTGACTTGAACTGCTCCTTTTATAGCCCAGGAAGATGACAGAAGTTGTGGCAGCTATAAAGAGTTTATGCGCAACATTTTTTTAACGCCCCGTACTTGGAAAATTTGTATTGTTTATGAAATGAAACTATTGTCTGATGAGTTTGTTAAATGCACTTGCAATTTAAATCAATATTGTTTGGGTTAGATGTATTGGCTCGGGGCTAGGGAAACTTACGCTTGAAACTTATTTTTGAAGATTGTGACGCCGATTGTATTTAACTACACATAAAGCAGAAATATCTTTTCTGAAACAGTTGATACTCTTGAATTGCGAGTTCTTGCACTATTTAATTTGTTGGTCAACATACTGCATATTATTTGTATGTACTCTGATTGATTTATTTATTATGTACTTTATTTCCAGGAATCCCCATGATGACCAGCTGTTTTTACTGATTGACAAAGTGGTGAATTTAGAGCAGATAGTGTTTAAGGAAAAGGTGGATGACTTCAACATGAGCTACGTTATCACTGCTTGCCACCAGAATAGGACAATATACGAGGTAAACCTTTCAATACTAATTCTTCTCCTAATGGTGACCTCTCCTTGACTATCATCAGGGCAACCTTCTAAAGTCTAAACACATGTCAAAAACACATGTGGATGTTTACAATTTTTATTAAATAATAGCTGACTTGTACCTGGCATTGCTGGGGGTTTTCCTCAGGAGATAGACATATACCGATGCAGACTTTTCTGTAGGCCTTTTTAAGATATACATTTCCCTAGTACATCATTTTGATGTATCTCATAAGGTTTAGACATCGTTAGCAATGTAAGCGCCTGCAAAATATTTTTTTTACGACTTCAATTGCAAAACATCGACTTTTCTTTATTTTCTATAAAAATAATGTCCATGTATTTTATATATTAACCTTTCAGAAGAAATTTTTCTAAATGATAGTGAAAACTTTATCGAAATCGTTGCACAGTTTAGAAGAACTTAGCGCAAAGACAGACGCGGATAGCGATTTTGTTTTATACTATTTAGAGATTCTACGAGTGATTAAGATTTTCAACTAATCCAGAAGTTGCGAGTTCGTATCCCAGCGTGTACAAATAACTTTAATGCTTTTAATTTGTGTTATTTAACAATTAATTCTTATAAAATAATATAATAGTATATTTACGGCACATTCAAAAGTGGACGATATTTTCAGTATCACCATTTTTTATTTTATTTTTTTTTTATTTTTTTATTATATTAACTCCACACAGGAGGCCCTGAAGAAAATAATTTCCCTCAGGGCCTATGTCATCTTTGGGGATGCTGTGTGGAGGGTCTTTTTGTGGAGAGGAAGGAGTGAACATGGGTCTTGAAGAGTCCCATGTTGTAGGAGGGAGGAAACACAGAGGCCGGCAGTTCGTTCCACAGCCGAGCTGTTGAACTTAAGAACGAATCGTAGAAGCGACCCGTTCTCATGTGACAAATGTCAACCGTGTACAAATGTTGGGCGCGCATTTGGCGTGTATCCCGACTATGCACCGGTGCCGAAGGGATCAATGACGCTAGTTCCTCAGAGCATCTTCCATTGTAATACTGATAGAACAAGGACAGCATACCTACCTGACGCCTGTGCTCTAAAGATTGCAGTCCGCTTGTTAAGATTGGGGAATCTATCAAACGGACCGCCCGTTTTTGCACAGAGTCAAGGGTTTTTTTCAGGTATTTAGGGGCTCCGGACCAGAGATGGCTACCAAATTCGAGAGTAGGGCGCACTTGCGATTTGTACAGGGTCAGCAGTTGTGTACTATTAAAGTATCTGCGGGCCCCAAAGATATTAGAAGAACGAGATATGCTATGTTGGCCGCCGGACCGTAGCCGGAGTACTACCTAATTAGGGTACTTTGAACGGTATCGGGACGTGTACGCACAGAAATCTGTTCTATGTATTAGTGCGGATACCTTAGCGATGCCTTAGGGTAAGCGAAGGTGTGCAGTAGTATTGGTGAACAAAACCGGCGACACTCGGCAAAACAATTCCACTCAGTACGAACTGCGCATAGCACATCTCGTTCTTCTAATATCTTTGGCGGGCCCTGTACAGTACGCCCAGCTTCTGAGAGGCCAACTTTACTCTGGCTTCAATGGAGCCCCCGTACCTGAGCTGGTCACTTATAGTTACACCAAGCATATCAATGGAAGGCCTGTTCGGAAGATTGCTTCCGTTGAAGGAGACTAGATTGTCATTTGGATCCCTTTTAGACGTAATCAGACAGGATTGGGTCTTTGAAACATTAAATTCGACGAGATTATTTTTACCCCAGGAGGAAATACTCTCGAGATAACCGTCCATTCTCTGCTTCAAAGCCCTCCGAGCCGTTGGAGTTTGTGTGCCCTTTGGGGGCTTGTCAAACAAAAAGCTATCATGAACTGTACTGTCATCCGCGTAACAATGAATTGGTGCACATGTCAAAAGGTCATTGATGTGCAACAAAAACAAAGTCGGAGACAGAACCGATCCCTGTGGGACGCCAGCATTTATGGAGTGTAAGGAAGAGGTGAAACCGTCAGCAACCGCCTGAATCGACCTATCCCTTAAAAAGTCAGCAATCCACGTACACAGGAATGCTGGAAGTCCGTAAGAAGGCAATTTGTTGACAAGTCCTCGGTGCCAGACCCGGTCAAATGGTGAAAGACTACCATTCAGAATCGTAACGCTGCTCACTAAACATGGCTTTAGACCTGAATAGCCAGGTACTTCACCACGTTCATCTCCCCCATCTCCTTCCCTCCCTCCCTACCTATAACATACCTCAATTTATGAGCTGGATGCAATAACAACTTAAACCCACAAAAGCTGTTTTTGCTCCCATTGCCTTTTTGGTATCTCCAGTCACTTCTTTATCTGCCATAAAACATAGTAGCAATTCTTTAGCTGCGATTACATTCATGTACTTATCTGGTGCAGGTTCTTCGACTGGACAAGGTGGTGGACCTGAACAAGTTGCGTGAGAAGTCGGAGAAAGAGCTGGAGGAGAAGATTCAGGTGGTGTACAAGAGCATCTCCTTTGAGCACCGGGACTTTGAGATCCTCAAGGACTCGGCCAAGCAGAAACTGGTGGAGCTGTCCGAGAGTGGCCTGTCTGATTTCCCCTTCTACATGTTCACGCAAGTGGTAAGGATTGTTTGATTATTCTATTCAAATAGAAGGAAAAGGGACGAAGACATGGTACGATCAAGTGAATCAAACAGAAGTCGGGCCATGTCAAGAGTCAGAATAACACTTTTTTAGAGTTTTTTTATGATACAATATTTAAATGTTGATGTAGCAAAAAGTGTGTGGGCAGACAGAGATGGGCTGCCTCTGCATACCCCTACGAAGAAATATTGTGATGGTTAGTTATTTAGATACTATTCAAATATGATTCTAAATCTTAGTTTTTAGCTTCATGCAAGTTAACACGAAATCACTCACCAAAAAAGTGCTCTATGTATAATATTATAAATGTTATGTTCTGGAAATAAATAATACTTTCTTCACAACAAAACACCGTGTCTTTTATTAAGACTATTGAAATCAGGAACGATTGTGTAGGACGGCCTGGAGGCTAACTTCTAAGACCTAACAGAACCTCGGTTCTGAACATGGAGGAGCAAACCTGTATACTACAGACATTTGTCGGATAACTCTATAATCTCTAAGATCTACCTACACTAGAGCCATCTATATCTTGCAACTCCAACTATCAGACTGTTATTTGCTATTTGCAATTATTTACACAATGTACCTGCTTGAAAAGGCCTAGGCACAGAGGAAAGAAGGGAGCAGAGGTGGTCATACAAAAATTTACTAGGAGACTTTTGTCGCTAACTTCGAGACGGAAGCCTCGGTTGCAGGGGGGAATTTCAAATTGACACACCCATTCATCGCGGTACACTTGTGTTAGTCAAATTAGCAATAAATGGAGATAATACATTTTTTTTTATTACTTTGAATAATTTTTTAAATTTTTTTATTAATACCCCAAACTAGGCAAATGCCCGTATTATGGTGGTAACATAAATAAGAAAATATAAAAAAACATATAAAATAAAATATAAAAACAATTATACAATGTTGTACATATATCTTTATACAAATGGTAAATAATAGTTGGTTGTGAAGTGTAACAAAGGAAATAATCTATTTATTAATAATATTTTACAAGCCAGGCGACGTACACTAGATAATAAAAATGTGTTTTTTATGTTGATTTTATTTATTTAAGTAATTATGATGAGGGGCATCTATCGAATTAAAAGAAACAATGAAATCAACATGGCATATCGACCCTTTGGAATAACAATGTTCCATCTTACAAGCCAATGCTATGCGATCGTGAGCTCTAAAGTAACCTTATTCAAAGCCCATTATTGCATTACATTGTTGCGTCATTTTCTCCAAAGGAGTTTAGAGAAAATTCCCCCAATCCAATGTAATCAGCTTTACGATATATTTTTTTGACCAATTTTTAATATATTAAAAAAACACAAAAATTCAATAAAAAAACATTACCTGATATTTCCTCAGTTATTTCTGAATTGCCTGTTTAAATTTCAAAGTGTACAGTGTGAGAATGCATATAATCAAGTTATGCAACAATAATTGATTGTCAATTTGCAGCTGGTGACGAACATAACCTCTATCGACCTGATGTCCCTGGCCAAACAGCTACGCGAGACAGCCGACAAGATCTCCAACCGACAAGATCTCCGCCAGGACTTTGCCTCCGTCACGGCCAACCTGAAGAACCAGGCCCTGCACCTGGAGACCTACCAGCTCAAGCTGGTCAACCCCATGATTAGGGAGGCTGAGCAACTTAACGTAAGTGCAACTATAAATAATTATAATATTTGGATAGTACTGACCGCCACAACACGGGCGTGTGCATTCGCATTTAGCAGCCACCTCTGGTCTGGAGCCCCAAAATACTTGAAAGAAACCCTTGACCTGTGCAGAAACCAGGGGTCCGTTTGATGGAATCCCCTATATTAACAAACAGATTGCAATTTTTAGAACTCAGACGTCAGGTGGGAATGCTGTCCTTGTTCTACTGGTATTTCAATGGAAGATGCTCCAAGTAACTAGCGTCATTGATACCTTTGGCACCAGTGCATAGTCGGGAAAGATGCTGAACGCTCACTCATATGCACACATTTGAACATGAGAACAAGTCAATTCTAATGAATTGCCGGCTTCTGTGTTTCCTCCCTCCTACTCAACTCATGTTCACTCATTACTCGTTCCTCAAAAAGACCCTCCACTCATCATCATCCCCAAAGATGACATGAGGGAAATTATTTCCCTCTTGTGGAAAATCCTGAACAATGTAATAAACTTTTATAGCACAGAAACTTTTGTAAATGTTACGATATGTTATTCAGGATACTGCAATCGAGCTGCGTGATGGTCTGAAGTTTAACCACTCCTCGTTTGCGGAGGCTGTCACTTCCCTCATCACAGAGACAGAGGAAGCAGAGATATATCTGTCCAGCCAAGGACCAGAAGCTATCAAAAATGTGAGTTCAATTATTTAATAAAATCAACTGAAATAATGTATAACATGTTTTCAGTAGCACCCATTGTTGCAGTTATATAGTAGTCCCAGAAAGAAGTTATTACGTACACCATCGACGATCGTCCTCTTCCTTCTCACAAGTCTCCTATGAAAGCGAGAAAGTAACAGGAGAAGAACATACTAGAACGATGATGTCACTTACGGCATCTCTCTGGGATTACTTTAGCGCATGACTCTATTTAGCCCATTCCTCTTGGAATGCTTTGGCTTGTACGTTTTGCCTGAAAACTTCAGCCGTGGTCGGCAACATGACTTGTTCAAGATAACACACATCAGAACAGATGTTCTAGCACAGCAAAATATGACAAGAGAAATAATGCTATTAAATAAAATTTCTTAGACCTGTCTACCTCTCTTCGTACCTATCTTCCCAAATATTGTAAATGTTAAAATAAGAAATCTTGTACTGTAAATGGATGACTAATCTGCCGTGCAATAATTTTAGTAAAAAAATGATTCTTTTATTTATATTATATGAATTCCGTATGTCCCCAGTTGACGCGAGCATTTGCTTCGAGCATCGCCGGGCAGGTGAGCGGCTACCTCAACCGTGTAGTGGACCACGCTGAGAACCGCGTGGGCAAGTGCGGACCCGTTTCCAATGTGTATAATGCCACTCTCAATGCATCCTGCAATAAGATTCTTCTGCCATTTGTAAGTACAGAAATTAACGATTCAGATTATTGCAACACTTCAAATATTATTATTGACGGTTTCATAACAAACTGTATTTTTGTCCAGAATGGATTCTGGTTTGCGGCAGGATGGTGTATCCTGCTCTTCATCCCGCTGATCATTGTGTCCGTGAAGCTGGCCACCCTGTACCAGAAGTCCGATCCCTACCCCGGGCCCCTGGTCGAGGCGTAAGTACTCTTGGCTCACCCTGTTTTGTGTTATTTAACATTTATTATTATACGATTATCTATCATTATCAAGGAATTCTACAAACTTTATTTACTTTCTCTGATTGAACGGCATAGAATGTTATTTTAGATGGGTTTTATTGGGGTTGGATCTCTTTTGAAACTGCATTGGAATTTAGTTTGAACCACAGAATATAGGATGTGTTCTATTTACTATCATCTTTCTATGCAAAGCATTATGGAGAAGCAATACCTATTGGTTTGTATTCTGGAACGTACGGTTGAGGTGGTTTTGATAACCAAAATAAATACATGATCTCGCCTTTTTAATTTTATGACATTTGTACGATCCCTGTTAAACACCAATTCCTGAACCGTTTCAGCATTTCATCAACTCGTGATCAGCTAACAAGTATAACTGTCAGTTGATTACAATTCGATCAAAAGCAGAAATCGCTTGAGAATCGGCATTAAAACCAGTTGACTGGTTTTGCTCGGTGCTTGAGCACATGTGCGCGCTTTAACCACCTATGCAAGAATTTTTTCTGATGCGATTTTAACCTTTATTCTTTTGAAAACTGTATAGAGGACAAAATCGGAATCGCTTGCGCTAATGTTACTGTAGATTCTACTTTTTATTTCATGAATGTATTGACAATACATTTATGAAATGAATATATGACGGCTTACGAAATAAATTGTCTATGAATGTCAGAATTTCAAAGGGTAAAGGCTATTATTTCTTTGAAAACACCCTTTAATGTGTGTTTTTCCTGTAGGGTATTCAGGTTTATGTAGAAATAATAAAATAAATTTATTTCTTTGTATAAATATATATTTTTGACAGTAGCTGTCTCATAAATGAGAATTTAAAAAATAAATAAAGTTTGCTATTTACGGGAAAGGTTTTACGAAATAAACATGAAATATATACAAATAATAAGAAACATTATCTTGTAAACAGAAAACAATAGCGAAAAACATAAATCATAGTTTTTAATGATATTTTTGCAGAACTCATCAAGGTAATTTTAGCGCAGTTCTGCAAATTTTCGCCTGACAGTTGGGGGTATTTTGATGACTGTCTACTCCAATGTTCAAAAGGTTAACAGGAACCATTCAAATGTCATAAATTCAAAATTGCGCTAATCGACGATTGGATTGTCAACAAATGTGACTAGAGTATAAAACTCCTCAACCATAGAGAAGTTATTAAAGTACGTCATAAAGTTTCTATGTTCTGTGGTTCACATAGATTTTTCCAGTTTGGAGGTTATTATAATTAAATTATTTATATTTGTTGTTCATTGTTTGACACACTTTGTCGTTATATTATTTTCCCATTACATACACGGTAGTGTTGTCATAACATATCACATCATGAGTTTGGTGATCCCCTCCAGTTTCATGCTGTTCTAGTATATTGGACTGCTGTTAGGAAACCGTTTTCAAGACTCCTTTGCCATATTTTGTTTACATTATTTTTTTTAAATTCCTCCTGATTTATATTTAATTATGTATAGCCATGGAAAGGAATTTGCTTTAGTAACTATCCTTGGTCTTGAATGATTTATTTTCAATGTTTTTAATATACTACTCCAAAGTTACTATTCTCTTCCATCGACATTATTATTTAAATTTTTCTTAACCCCATTTTACAAATAATTGTTTTATCAAAATCTTCCCTTAAATAACTTTACGTCTGAGCAGGTTTTCATTTTTTATGATTATGTTTGTTATTTTTATGTTTCCCGATTTTCCTTGTTCCGTCCTCCAAAACTCCTTTTGAACGAAGCACTGATTTATGTATTTAATACTTGAATACATACGTAATATACTAATATTATTTTTATACGTTTCTATGCAATTTACTACAACGCTTTATATTTATAAAGTATATATTTTTTAAAATCTGGTATCATATTGCATTATGCACATACTTATCAGAATAATCTAACGTTATTATATATTATCTTAGTAAAAATATTTATTATAATTTAAGTGAAGATTTTAGGTAAATCAGTGCTTTCTCCTCCAACCGTTTAAAAGTGTTTGTAAATATTAAAACATGTGTTTGTTTGACCTGTAATTTGTGATAATAATTTATTGTTTATCAATTTCCATTCACAGTTCAAAATCTGCCTTTTATAATAATTTGAGCATCTCCTTATTAACGACTCATTAATTAGATAAAATCATTCAGTGGACAATTAAAAGATTTTCATCCTCATCTAAATAATTTATTGTAATGTCCTTGATGTTAGTATATGAGCTCACCTATAGATGGCACTGAAATGGTATATTAGGTTAGCCATAGATGGCGTTAGCTGTAGAGAATAATAGGAAAATAAATAAGGTGGCAACCTCAAGGTCGGGGTCCAGATTATTCCAACCGCCTGCTAGTTAAGAGGTATCAGAGCCCATTGTAAATCTATCACAATAAAATCCAAAGTATTTGGTTGAAATCAGTGTTTTACTGACTAAGAGAGTTTGTGAAAAACCCCCGGAGATACGACATTTATCTTAAATCAGTTACAAAATCAAAAAAAAGTGTTTTATTTTTACGCAGCTTTCGTTAACGATTTTCTATGATCTCTACAACATTTATTATATATTCTACGACATTCAATGTGAGTAGGTACCTGCATTCAGATGCTTTCACTAGGACAATGTAAAAATGTTGTGATGTTTTTTGAGCATTTGTGATAATAATCGGTCATTTCAATAACGTTCAATTCTTATAATATGCGCTTAGAAATGTGATATTTCTATCACTGAATACAATGTCAAAGGTTTATTATGTTACGAGTTATCGAATAGGATTATGTACGTAGTTTTACTGATAGATGGGACATTTCTATATGTCCATAGATATAATGAATACAAGCTCAGTACAATACAATAGATGGAATAAATGCAGGTTCAGTACAATACAATAGATGCAATTTATACTGGATCAGTACAATAAAATAGATCCAATGAATACAGGTTCAGTACAATAGATTCAATGAATACAGGTTCAGTACAATACAATAGTATTACAGTATTTTATAATTTTAAAGAGGACTACTGTGGGATAAGAGGTGACTTTGGGCAAGTTTTCCAATATATTTCGACAATCAATTTTAACGATAATCGGTGCGCACAAATACATTCATACATGCGCCCTTCAAAGTGATTTGCCTTACTTACTTACAGGAATTTTGTATTTGTTGAAGATAATAACATCAATAAATAGTAAAATGATTTGCATAGGTATATCTTTTGCCAGAATTTGATATGGTCTAGAGCTTTACAAAAGCAAGTAGTGCTTCCTAACCCCACAAACGCATATTTATTTTTAACCACTCTGAATGCAATAATAATATAATATAACAATAACAATTAAAAAAAAAATCATTAATATTCATCACACTTCATTCATATTTTTTCATTTCACCATTTTATTCTATTTATTTGTTGTCACTTAAAACATTATTTTAATTTTTTTATTAAATCGTTTCTATTAAATTATTATAATATTTCGTGTATGTTTTAAATTTGCCGTCCTAAAATAGATGTATGTAAATGTTTGTCAATTTACAACGTAAATTTTCATCGATTCGGTACTAAAATCAGATGTATTTTTTCAGGGAAATGCATTCCTTGCTCAGTCGGACAAATCGGTGGCTTGATTGTAGTTAATGAACTCAACTACTAATATACTAAATAATACTTATTCAATTGTTTCAATTACATAAAACAAATATTTATTACAACTGGACCTAGTTATGCGTCAATGGGATAAGCAATAATGCATTATTGTATTGATCAGATTTGAAAGCCAGATACTTCTCAACCTCTCTCCCATTTCCTTCCCCTACCTACTCCATTCAGTCTCACAATGCACTCAAACGTCACTTAGGTTTTCATAATTCCACTGCCTTTGGGCAATTGGGGTTTTTATGCGATGTTCACATAAAAAACGATACGCCAATCCTAAAAAATGCAAGTTCGAATATTAAAATAGTTACAGATTATATCGATAGACATTGATATACTTTACAATATGAATGACACACAACTATTATATGTAGTCATCCAAATGTGACGTAAAGCCCTAACATGAAATCCAGACATCATTTTGACGAGCTGGATGACAAAGGGCACACATTGAAATAACCAGACCCTGCGTAGAAAAGTAAAGTCCGCTAAAGTAAGGAAACGGCTGACAGTGCAGTCCATTGTGGGACTTTTCTTCTCAGGATCGTTAGATCGGAAATGTTAAACAAACGGAATGAAACAAATCAGAACTTTCGTTCACCCGATTTGGGATTTGTTACGTTATTTACGCAGCTCACAATTTGCGTGTCATTGTAAAGAGGACAAGTAATTTGCAAGCAAATTTTATTTTCGACTAAATGATGATGTTGCAATGCGAGCTGCCTGTATACTACTCAGATTCATTTATTGACAAATTACAGAAAGGGGAAGGACACATTCCTCGACGCTTCACGCAATTTGGTTTGTTCCCCTTTCCCTGATGGACTAGTCTATCATTTTCAATGTCTATGGTATTTAAATTTTTCTCTGAAAATACAACCAACAATATATTTGAATATAACTAGATACCAACTAATTATATTGAAATTGCGCCCCAATTCGAAAGTAACCATATATTACGGAACTTCCAAATGTTCTTTTACCCTCCCCACTCCCCGTCTGGAATGTTTGCGTCAACACAACAATTTTTAGTTCGCAATACCAGTTCCATCATGATTTACGGAGCTTTGAAATATTTATTCGACTGTCGAAAAATAAGATGCGTTTTTCAACAAGAATTTTGGAAAAAAAAATTGAAATCTAAGAAAAGTCGAAAATAAAAAAAAATTAAATCTTTTACAAATAAATAAATAAAAATTAGTGTCACTGGTTTGTATTCAATCAGGAATTGGTGCTTAGGCCATTGACGCATAAACTACGTCCAAATATAACTACTCAATTATTAATATTGTTAAAAAAAGTGTTGCCAAAGAATATTGTACATTGATAATTAGACAATAAATAATTTTATATTTGACAGATGTGAGAGTTTTTCTTCACCCGCTTAGAATTTATTTTGTAGTCGAGTTTGTTTGAAATCCAGCCATTGAGTTTGTTCCCTAGTTTGTTTTTTAATTGATTATTCGTATGTTAAATGTTGCGTAATTTAGTGTAGCCTATTTACAGCCATTTAGACGTAAACCTCATCAATAATAATTATTATTTTTAATCCCTTTTTATATTTGTAACAATAATTAATATTTACTAACAATAATTTTGCCTATGTCATCCTCTCTATCTAAGTTTACCATAATAATGTAATTAAAGTCCCAACTATAGTTCCTTGAAAATTGTTGCTTTATCAATCTGTTAAGTGACTCTTTCTTAGGTTGGGTTGTTTCAAACTCTATTACATTCTATGATCGACAATCAGCGCCATTTTTAATTTTTGAAACGTCGATTCACAAATCACGCAATGGTCATGTTAATATGCTTGTAAGTGGAACATAATTTGATCCAAAGCTGAAACCGGATGAGAATCGATAACAGGTACTGTTCAAATATTAAAAATTCTTATCGTCGACTTGACGTTCATCAAAAGTGATGAGGTTAGGAACAAACCAAGCTAAAATTTTTCGGTAAATCCCATCAAAAAAAGTAAGTAAGTGTAAAAACTCATCAAACACACTACTAATTTCGGTTGTCTGTGATGTGAGTTAGTTATTCCTACGTGAAATCTAGTTCAATGAACTCAAATTTGCTTTGAATTTAAGTGTCATTTTCAAAATTATAACTGATTGTTTGAAGAATTCAGACAAGCGATCAAGTACCTATTATGTAATATTTTTAACAGAAAATTATTTTAATTTCCATTTTCAAAATTGGAACGGTTTTGTTGAGAATTTAGTAATAAAATTTTGGATAGTAAATTTTGTTCTCAATTGTTCCAAAAATACTTTTGAAAATTTTGTGACTAAATGGATAACATTACTGGTGCTAATACAAAACGATGTTTCTGTTTTTCTGCTCCTAGCTGTTTAGAAGCATAGAATAATAAACAGAACTTGTATAGATTTCATCGTTTGATATTTTTGCTAAACATCCTAAAGAAATTGAAGCATAATTTCAACTTTTACCCATTATTTTAACTTCCATAAAACGTACATAATATTTTTAGATGATTTGAAGTGAATTCTATTGATAACTTTTGTAGTTTATTTTATATTGATGGAAATCAATTACATACATATTTAAAATTTATTGCATCCAATACCATAAGGTTTTTAATGTATTTTTATTAGCATTATGTACTTACTTATTGTAAATTGCATTATTCTGAAATGTGTTTCTTATCAGATTTGTAATGTTTTATTGTTTTATCGCTTTGACAATGTTTTGTGTCGCCTCTTTGACGTTTTAATATTTTTTGCCAAGAAAATTATTTTAGAAACTATTTAAATTCATGTAAAAGTTGTTGCATTTATATTTGTTTTTGTATCTTTGACTGGAGCAGAACACGTCTTTGACGAAATACAAGACAAAATCACGGCAAACCTTACGTACAACATCTTTTAATCCATATATTTTTGTTTTTAAACTAAGCTCATCGTCCAACGGGTTGGTAAGCAATCGACATAAACCAAATGCTGAAGACCCTGCGCAGAAAAGTTCCACACTGAACTGTGCTGCAGATCATTACCTTACTGTGAACTTAATTTTCTGAGCAGTGACTTATAGCACTCGGTTTATGACGATTGCTTACCGACCCATGGGACGACGGGCTTACTCGAAATCCATCTTAGCTTAGCATATTATTTAAAAGTTAATATTTACTACAAAGATGTCAGGGAACATGATTGTACACTATAAAAGTAGAACTAAAAAGAAAAATTAGATTTAAGATGTTCTCGGCCAGCAGTATTGTGTTGGTTTCCTTTTTATAATGGCTTCTAAAAATCAATGTTTCACACGGCCTTACAGTGTTCATTCTCAGGAAGATCTATGAGGTACAGGTATTTCAAAGCGTAAAGGATATTACAGAAAGGAGACATCAAGATTGTGTTTGGAATCTACACATACCTTGAGAAGGATTCACGAAGAACTTCTTTAAGATTTTAGCGCAAAAGTATGTTTTATTTGTTTTGTGAATTATTTTACAAGGAAGAAATAAGTTAATCAAAGGAAACTGTCACAGTTAATCTCAGCCATAAAATTGTATTTTTTTTTCATACCCATTCATTCATTTCTAATGAAAACAACATTTTTTAGTAGTTCAAACCGATTCGTAGTAAAGATTAATCGAAAATAGTGATTTCACATTAAACTTTGCCTTAATTACTGAGGTGATGATTGAAATTAATAACACAACTAATATTTATGTGGAGCTTCTTGGTATCTGTATAAGCCACATTAACGAGGTTTGGATGTGACTACAATATCACTAAAATACAAATAAACATACGGATGTCTATATACTTAATGCGTATCCGCCTTGAGGATGAACACTTCAGGGCACAAGAAACGTTTGCTCAAGAAGGAGTAGAACACCACAAAAGTCAACCAACCTAAGTTCGAACCTAAACCAGAAAGAATGAAACAAACCAAATGTTTATCGGTCAAAAATGATTCACCGGACTTTTTATTTAGCCTGGTGGGCGAATAACATAAATGTATTAATATATAGAAAAGTGCCGTACTTTGTGGTACGTGTTATGTGTCCTGTATTTGGTTCAGAAGGCGTGTTCCGCTGGCTACCGTCCCACCGCAAACATCGTACATGTCTAATGTTGGGCGGATGTGTTTGTTTTACAGCGAGTATTTGTATGACGCATACGCCGACCGCGATAACATTCCATTGGCCAAGTAAGTACCCCGACGTTCATTGTTCTCTTCAAGCCTGTCTCACGCCACCTAACCTAACCTAACAGTACTACCTAACCTCAAATTATCTTAACTTCCGCATGGAATGTCATATTTTCACGATTGCTGCATGGCTCTGTAATTCTCTAGTAAATATGTATTATATAAATATTTCGTTAGTGTATTTCTACCCTCTCCTCATTTTAGTATGTTTCTTTCTTACCCTCCCAATTTTAGGTTTTTTATTCTTTGTTATGATTTGTTATTTCTTTTTTGTATTTTTCTGTTTATTATTATTTCTTATCTCTGGGACATTCTGATGGATTCTTCTGAATGCAGAACCTTGTGTGATGTGTGCTGCTTTAAAAACTTATTAATACAATTATTAATTTAAAGCAATGCAGACTTTTGCACCAAACATAAAGATAGCTACACATCCATCAAACTTTGCAAATTATGGTTTTGAATATTCAGTACCTCTAATAACTATGTGAGATTTCTCACCTATAATTTCTATATATTTTTCCACATTATGAAAATGACACACGAAAATGATGTATTGTTGATTTTTTCAAAAGTAATGGAGTAAATGTGTTCTTAAATAGCAGTCCGATGTACTAATGTATCTTATACACAATATAAAAATTGATAATTGAACTAACTTTTAATACATAATTGAACATTTTGTCCCACTTAATGTAGAAAAGGAGGGGAACTGCAAAGGAACTCGTCCAATATCGAAGATAAAATAAGAGATTTCGAAGCAAAGCGCGGGAACACACTGGCCGTTGATGTGACCAAGTTCAAACAACCCTCCGAGGGCACCAAGTCTCCCCGAACTAGTTTTGGCCGCCCAATCAAGTTCTCATTCAAATCCTCCTACTCCAGTGAGTTTGAAAGCAAAGTCGACGACAGAACTCTGCCCATTGGCACCAAATACTCAACTAAAGATGAATGCTACATGGCTATAGTACCGGAAAAAGGTTCCGGGGATAAAGCTCCCGATTCAAAGAAAGGTTCTTTGGAAAAACAGAAGAAAGGATCCTTGGAAAAACAGAAGAAAGGATCGTTAGAAAAGCAAAAGAAGGGATCTTTAGAAAAACAGAAGAAAGCAAATGAGAAAGAGAAGAAATTAGATAAAAAAGGCGAAAAGAAGACAGTTGACAAGAATGCAGACGAGAATGCAGCCAATGAAAAGATTGAGAATAAGTCTGATGAGAAAGCCGAACCTAACGTTGTAGCCCGGGAGACGGCAGTCTGCATCGTCGACTCGGTCTTAGATTCTGCTAAAAACATAGTCGAAACTAAACTGGTCGACAAAGCATTCAAAGAAAAGCTAACCGACGTGATGAGAAATACTGAGAAGAACTCACCCTTTGCCAAAAGATCTGACAGTGACGCCTCCAAGAAAAAACAGAGAGGAGTTGTGATCAATGAAGTACCAACCAATATGGAAAGCGCTGAACCGAAAGAGGATGATCCTGTTTCAAAAGTAGAAATAGAATTGAAAAGCCTTCCCACTGTCAACGTAGTAAAGCAAACTGTCATAGGTCCCAGTGAAGGAGGTTCATCCAGGAGTACTCCGGTCAAAACACAGCCTGATAAAGTTAAGCTAGATAATAAAGATGAAGCCAGAGATTCTGGACACGAGAGTGACTGTCCAAAGACCAAAACTAGCGACTAATGATATTAAAAGGTTGCGATGAATGTAAAATAATATTTCTTAAATATACTCGTACGCCACGGCAATTGTACTTATTACTTTTAACTTATCCCAAAGTATTTTCTATTAGATTTTCTACTGTCATAATGAACGTAATTAAATATAATTATAATAATACGAATAATGTGCAATATCAAGTGCTTAATACATAATAATAATCGTGCAATGATATTCTGATCTCAAGGAAGATGCTGTATTTTAATTTTAATATACATACCTAATATAATGCTGAACAAATAATAATATTTTAATTGTACATATATCATGAAACGTACATATCTTGACGAGTTGATGTTTGGGGGAGGTCTCAAATAGGCCGGATAATTCAATAATATAATGTGTTATATAATATATGTGTGTTGTCAACATTGAGCTGTGCGTTAGGTATTGAGGCTGGATCTATTTGCTTGTGGGAATATCAGCGTGACGTCTATTGGGTATTTACTCCATTACTTTTGACGGCTTGTCGATGTTGGCTTTATTTGTCCGCATGCTTGTGAGCTTTTAAACGTTGTGTGTTTTTCTTTTTTTGCAATGTTGCAGTTTTACGTTATTAATTACCAATTAGTTTACGGAAAATTTTTCTTTTATACCGCAGATGTATGATTTAAATTACGTTGTATTATGGTTCATACGAGTGTTTTATTATTTTTCTCATAAGTTTATCAAAGATTCTTATTAACTTCTAAATCCCAAATTCAATTTACGTCAGCTTATTTTTTTTACTGTAAAAAATTCTCACAGAATTCTGATGTAATTAACATGTGATAAATGACCTTTTATTAACATACTTATCGATATCTTTAACAAATTAATAATCTTCTTCTTTAAATAATATTATTTGCCTTTCTTATAAAGTTTTTATTTTTTCTACTGACTCAAAATTATTGGTTTTTCTTTATTTAAAAATATTAATAATTGTTTGTCTTTTGTGGTTTTCTTTAATTGTGTGGCTTTGTTGTTTTGTGTTCCTATTTATTTAACTTTTTACAGAACTACAACTTATTTTAACACACATTCTAATCACTTATTTTTTATTTAATCCATTTTTAATAACATACCTGAAAGTTTTAGATAAAACAATACTTACAGTTTAAACACAAAAAATTAGATGCACAGAGTTAGTGCACTATGAAAAACACCGTTTTGTCAAATCCAAAATATTTTATCCCAACAAGAATTTTATTCTCAAGGAGAACTTGTATCTTTTACATCAATATTTTAAGAAAAAATAAAGGGATTGAAGTTTGTCAAGGGTATAAAAAATACTTGGCAATTCTTTTATTAATAATACCTAGTCATATCAATTGTTTCAAACACATATAAAATGTTATAATAAGCTTTTGCTGCCTCGGTACTGAATTATATGTTACCAAATTTGAATCACCCGTGTCGGGAAACCATGCACACTTTTATCTTCTATATTATTTTTTATTTGGTATTTCACAATTTGACAGGAAAATTTCCACAGCTGATAAAACACCAAATTAAATATCCTTGTTCTAATCTTGTTTGTGACTTTGCAGCTCCCAGCACGTGGAGAAGGTGTCAGGGGGGCGGCGCCGCCAAGGGGGCCAGGGAGGGCCCGGGGGAGACCGGGGGGAGCGGGGAGCGGGACGCAGTGGGGTGCGCCCGCGCTCGGGCGCACAGGGTGAGGGAGTCATCGTGCCCGACTCGGCGCACCCAGCAAGGTACACCGATATGGCACCCAAGTAAGATTACTGACTGTGCTATGTTTTTTTTGGCTAGCCGAACGTTATGTTTTTTTATTTGTTAATGTATTATTATTATTTGTCATGACAGTCAGGTTCCTGCCAGTCTGAAGACTGGCCAGTTAAACTAACTCCCGTGTTTAGTGGCGGTTTATGGTCATTCTAAAAGGGGGTTCAATCAAACTTTAATAAAGAAAAATAAATTAATTTTAATCTCTATTAATTTAAAAATCTGTTCAATTTTTATTAAATTTGCAAATGCTAACATCATATATTTTTCAGAAGGGATTAAAATAATCCCCCAAAACACATTTTTACCAAACAACAATATCGAAATAATATTTTGTGCTATCATTATTTATCGTGTTTTGTTTTCATCCGAGTTCACAATAATATAACGTTATCCGAAAGTGACATCTGGCATGTTTTATAAAAGCTCAGTGCGCCGAACCAAGAGACAATTATTTTCGCTCTAGAGATAGATAAGTATGTACCTTTCACTCTACCAGACAGAATATTGATTGTTTGAAATATTCCGTAGGAATTATCTGTCCATAGGTGCATTCTGGATTCCGCTCCTATGGATAGATTTTCATATAGGTGGATTTTTTTCATGTATGTCTATTCGTCTTTGCAACTGTTTGGGGGGTTTACTGCACATAATGCTTCTTTAGAAAACCACCACTGCCCAGGTTTCAGCGTAATCCGTTGACAGTAATCAAGTCTCTTTGATGAAGTTTACCAGGGTTGCCATTAGCTGTTCCGTGTCTCTGGTTATTTTCACCGTTTTTGTTTATTCTCGAAATCAAAGAAAAAAGAAATTACTTTGGTGAAAATTTTGATGTCGACGAATAAATTTTCTATAACAATTTAAAATGTGCAATTTTTGATTTGTCTCCAAAACGACACATACATTTTTATTTGTGAAATCGGCGGCATTGACATCACGCCGTGCAACGTTGGTGACAGCCGTCTTACCAGACATTGGCGGTTTCTATGTCCTAATGACGTTTTAGTCAGTTGGACCTGTTTCGGAATGTGCTTTTTAAATCATTTTTGAAATCAATAATTATGAATGAAAATATTAAAATTACATATTCTTAGTACCATAATCGTAATCAAAATTTAAGGTAGGCGACACATTACGCTGTACACATCATGGCTTGGCCTATTTCAGCGAATCACTCGTCATACACTACCAATGGGAATGTATGGCAACCGATATGCTGAAATAGTCCAAGCCACGCAAATATAGCGCACTTTTAGCATGGTCTGTCACAGGCTTGAAATAATTTTATCAGCCGTATGCAACTCAACATTTCATTGATTAGTCCATTCCATGTGATTCAGAAACCTACCCTAAACTGGTCTAATCCTTTTTTAAAAAAAAATTTACAAATAGATTTCATTGACAAGAGTTTTGAAAATGTACGAGGGGGTACCACAAACATTTGTGCTTCTCAAATTTGAGTTTTCCCCATAGCATTCACGACGAGCACACAAAATATCTGTTACCAAAAAATTCATACCAGCCGAAAGGACGACTTCTCCAGCGCAGTGCTTGGCATACTGACTGGGGAAAGGTAGATGTATATGGTCCTACCAGCAGAACCTTCATACCCTAGAAAAACTGAGCTCCCCGCAACATCAGTTCGGTTTCATTGGGTACCCCCTCGTACATACATTCAATAAATCTGTCGCTTGCTTCCAAATGAATCTCAAATTAAATGTTTCACTATGTACGTAGTTTGATTGTCTTGGTATCAATAAATATGCGCTTCCTTACACGGATGCAAAGGTCCCGGGATTGAAACCCGCACCATTCAGTAGCTTATTCTCTCAATGGCAAGAGCATAATTTGAGGCGCTTAGAAGTGTGGCTCAACCGACAAAAATTTTAATCAGCGAAAATATTTTTGTCATATCTATGAAGCCACAGTGGCCCAATTTTAGTTTTCACTGATTTCAAAAGATGGCGCTATATAATATTGTTCTTCCATTACTTTATTAGTTATCTTTAACGATCTGATGTTTTCGCTGATTATGAATTTTTGTTGATTGGGCCACTCTTCCGCTGAGCGCCTCAATTATACTTTCTTATATTATTGTTTATTGTGTTTATTGTTTTTGTGGCCTGTGGTGGTGGCGTATCGGTGAGAGTAATGTGTAATGTGTTGCCCGCGTGTCCCTATTGGCAGGCACTGGGAGGACTATCCGGCCGGTGGCCCCCCGCGCTACCACGGGCCCGCTGAGTACGAGCGCCCTCCGCCCTACTATTACCCGGGACCACAGTCAGTATTGCCCTGTCTCAACATAACCTAACCCAACACAATCCTACCTATTCTTCACCGAACATGACCTAACTTAATTCAACTGAACCTAACCTCACACAACCTGATATATCTTACCTTATTTGTCATTTATGTACTATGTTATGAATGTATGTACATAATATTATAAATAATTGAAAAGAGAAGAGGAAGTAAACTACAGTTGAATATTCGAAAAAACTCTTATTTTCTACAAATTTAATGGACTTTAAGGTTTATTTCCGTTTGCCAGAACAGAAATTGTGATGTGATGTGAAAATAAAGATTTTTTGCTCAGTGAGGGTTTTCTCAACTGCCTTTATACAGTCCATATTTTCAAACCAATATTTCGATCTATTTGATTGCGTTTATTATTTGATTTATCTAAATAAATATTCTCCATAATAATTTGCATTAAATAGGTTCGAACCCTGGGGAATATCTGACATTGCTAAACACTCAATTGGTATAAATGTCATTAATTAAAAAATGTTATTTTCTTGATAGTTATTGCAATACGTGTAAAGCACAGTTTTTTGCTATTTCACTCCAAGTGCGCTTTAGCTGTATAATATTATACAGTCTTGAATAAGACAGTGAAACTTCTTCAGTAGGTCTTCACGGACAATCACAATATAGTTTTAAAATGTATTCATTATAATAATAATATTGGACAATTTTTATAGTACCGCTTTTGTGAGTTATCACCTCAGGGGCATTAAATCTGTTATCGTTTTCTTTAATTTTACAGCAATGAGAGACCTTAAATCGGCTGCTGACTTTGGAATTAGCTGAAGAAATTCCGCGATAAGCCCTAGAAGAAAGACGCCACAACGACAAAGCGAAATGAGACGACCGTCTCAACCATCTGTAGCTCATTTTGACCCCCCCATCATTGACGGGCTATATTTTGCTCATTTTTATAAGGATAATGGATATTTTTATGTATTTTCATAGATTCTCCAAATAATGACGTATGCGTTGGGCCCTGCCCCGGTTTATAAAATATAACGAACTATTCAATTGTGATTTATTTAGCATTAGTTTGTTTCATGATCGACTTCATTGTTTCATTTTACGTATTAATTATCAGTTTTGAAACTAATGCCAAATTACTTTATTTTCCGAGGGATCCTAGTTATGGTTTGATTTTTATGTAATTCTGTGCAAGTCACAACATTATATTTTTAAATGACTATTTTTTAGGCATAATAAGGCCACCATTGCTGGTGACTGATATTTTACATTGAACCGTTCAATTATGATTGAATTTTCCAAATCTTTTTACATTAATTGACTTTTTATTATACTTTTATAATTCTGAAGTGATGGAAAATTTTCCTCTCGGAATCGCCATTATATTAATTATAGCCATGATTTAAGTAATATTCTGTCAGATTTTTTTATTAATAGATATTACAAAGTAATAAAAAACAAATTTAATATTACTTTTGTCAGAATGGATAAACCCAATTATTTTTTTAAGATTGAAATACCTAGAATTATTGTTATTTGTAAGGTCAAATAAAAGGTAGGATAAATGTTTTTAATCATGTGAAAATTACAACTTTCTTACGCGTATAAGTTGATTTTTATTTTCAGCGCTTTCTATGTGTGTGTACTTTTGACATACTAGTAACTCTAGTTTCTCGTAATGAATATCCCTAGATTAAGCATGCATTTATTCAAAGGATCTTAGACGTAAGGATCATCTCTCCTAATAATGTCTGACCATTTGTAAGATCTAACTAACACTGAAAAGATCTCAAAACAATTTCTTGTAATAATTAATGTTTAATTTGACAGCAATGTATTTTTTGGTACTTTTTTTTATTCCGTATCTGCATTTATTAATCACAGATTGATAAATGCAAATTCGTCGAACTTCATGAATAAATAGTTAATAAGTGTAAAATTAATCAAACTTATAATAATTTGAATGAATTATTCAACTGCTCATATTCGTAACCAAAACTGTTGCTACAATAAATTTTACAAATAGATTTGTTGTGTTTGATTGAGTGGAGCCACAAGATTATTTCTACGAAAAAGTGTAGTCTCTAAAGGTTTATAAGTTAGTATCGGTGAACCTAAATAGAATAACTTTTAACCGTTAAATGGTGAAGTTGTTACTTACAGAGACTTAGATTAATCCAAAGTACTTTGTATTTTCTATTTTATGTGTAAAGTAGTTACTTAGAAAGTACTCGGCAACTTCAACTCATCAAAGGGTATTTTAGAATACTAAAAACATTTCTTTTAATCTGCCAACGAACAGAATGGAGCCGCAGACGTGTGCGCGAAATATACACGCACTCGGTTACACAATTTCGGAGTTAAAATCTTTTTATTAATTTAGCAAAATTGTTTTCAAAAGTACAATGACATTACATATATCAAATTTAATATTGTGTGTAAGTGAATCTTTATCTTCGTGTTATCGTAATTAAGCGGCTGGATGTGAAGTCTACTATTGGAATCGTCCAGTTTAATTTAATTAATTAATTTAGAGGGTGCACTACACCACTGTCTTTGGTCAGACCAAAGTATTGGATTACTCAATCTTGGAAATATGCTCAATCTTAAGTAATGATGATGAATGACTGGCTATTGAGATGAACTCGGCGCAGGGAATGCCGTGCACCCGTCTGACTCGTCTTGTAAATATTTCCAGATTTATCTTCGAATATAGTAAAATATTATCATACGGATAGTTAGGATTATTAAAATATTTACAAAAATATATGCATTAGTCACCTTTATTGTGGAACAATATGTTATTAGTTTTAGCGTTTATTATTATTGTGAATTCTATTTGTAAGGTTATGTGTCTGTGCCAATTATCTCTATTGTCAACACAAATGTGTAAATGTTTGGCTCATCCTTTCTGAAAGGAAATATACAATCAAATTAAGTTTTTCATCTAATTGTTAAATGTAACAACGCAATCAGATGCGTATCTCTGCACAGATTGTAAGGTTGAGTCACTGCTTCCCCAGCATCTTACTTTAGGTCAGATTGTAAGGTTGGGTCACTTCTTCCTCAGCATCTTACTTTAGGTCAGATTGTAAGATTGAGTCACTTCTCCCTCAGCATCTTATTTTAGGTCAGGTTGTAAGGTTGAGTCACTTCTTCTTCAGCATCTTACATTAGGTCAGGTTGTAAGGTTGAGTCACTTCTTCTCCAGCATCTTACTTTAGGTCAGGTTGAATCGCCGACCAGGGAACTTGTGTAGCTTCAAATTGAGTAGGAATTAAAGTAAATTAAAAAGAATTTGCACTTTTTTGTATGGTACGAGAGTGAAGACTTGAAGTTTTGTATTTGGCAATAATTTGGGAATGGCTGGGAAGGGTTTTTGTATGATAAACTAATAATGGTGCACTGTGTATTGAATATTTCTAATGTTTCAAATACTCTCTTGTATTTTAAATGTCTTAAGTATAGCATTGTAAAAAAATGGTTGGAAGACGGATGCGGTTGCTGCTTTTTGCGTTTCTGTGATGTCAACGATTTGCGATTTGTTGAAGGTTGGAAAAACTTATAAAATTTTGTCTGGATTCTTAAAACAGACCCCGTGGGTAAAGTGCATTTTTCATGTTTAGAAAATTTATGTAAATTACTTTTTGTTATTTTTTTAAACAACCTGCAGCAGACAGATTATTGACATGATCGAAGACAATTATTTTCCTTTTTAGAATAAACAGTAACCTTTCTTAAAATGTAATAAAAAAATTGTATGTTATTAAAAGAATGTCGCAAAATTCTCACAAAACATTTAAAAATTTTGCTTTGACAAAATCTCATATCTCATTTTGTGATGAAATTATGTATTCTCTAGTTAATTTTATTTGAGCCAATATTGAAAACTTGTGTTATTTTGTTTCTTCTTATTTGCGAGATTTATTTTTGCTTAATTAAAAAAAAACCGACTGTAACTAAATAAATATTTATAAGAATTAAAAAAAAAAAACTCTTTCTTTTAACCCTTCCTCGTCTGCTTTATTTTCTATCTATTTGTGTTTTATTATGTTTACTGAAATTAGGCAAAGCATACATGACACCTAAAAAAAATAATTAATTTATCAATAAGAGATGACTACAAAACATATGCTTGTATATAATTTATAAATATGGTGTCTCTATTGTCCAGTCATTGATTATTAAGTAGGTACATACATTACAATGTTTAATTATTACACAATTGGGGAAAATTCTCCAATAATGAAAGATAGGTTAAAATTGTCAAGAATTTTTATTATAAAAGCATATTATGCCCACATTCTTACAATTCACACTGTGGACAATACATTTTAATTTATGGTAAATTCTCAGGCATTCAAATATTTTTAATAAATACCTAACTTTAGTAAAAGCAACTCAAATGTATTTCATATTAAAAAGACATAAAATGGTAATAACATAGGTATTATGTTAAAAGTTGATGAATGGGTAATTAAATTAGATTTCTACAGAATATAATATCTACAACATAAAAATATCAAATTATTATTTTCCACAAATACAAAATAGTAAACAGATGAAAATGATTCAAAATATTTGCACAATCAAAATAATGTTATGGAAGGTTTACAATAAATTATTTTAAAAGAAATATATATATATATACTTTTATATTATCAAACATAATCTAATAAATCATTGTATAAAATAATGGAATAAATAATATTATAATTTATTTTATTTGCAAACTAAATAAAAAATCATTATTTTTCAAATCAAAAACACATTACGTATATTTTTAAGTACCTCTATACTACCTATAGTAATAAAAATAAAATTGAAATGTCTAGGAATGAATTACCTTTACGCACAGCCATTGTTAATAGACTTACAAACTTTTATTTAATATTATTTCTGTCGATCGTTTAAATTTTACTAAAAAAAAAACTTAAATCCTACATTATAATAATATAGTTATTGTCGAGTGTCAAGTCCACGAATAATGGCTTTTAATTTTAATTACATATGTAATTATCATTTTGACGAGAATTCAAATTATTATTTAAAAAAAAAAAACACGCTAGCCACAAATAAATTTATTAGTTTGAAAATTTTGTAAAATACTGGATTTGCTTTCATTTCAACACAGGACTTTTATCACATTTCAGAAACATTCAGTCAATTTTTTTCTTTCTTTCCAACTCTTTCGTTATAGTAGACGACATAATCAATTCTGTTACATTTATAAGCGCTAAACCTGTGGACGTTTCATCGGCCAACATTAAAAGAGTTAGAAAGCCTAATCCTAATGTAACACCTACACACCTAGTTTTATATACACAATGTTAAAATTATTCAAAGTTTTAATGCAAAAGAATGTGGCAATGTTAATCTGAAACTAGATTGGTGATTCAACAATAACATTTTGAATGCTCCCAAGCATGCATTTTTGGTATGTGTAACGGCCGATTATCAATCGGTGAATCGTATTTGTGTAGTTCAACTTTAACCCTTTGAATGCCAAGATTTCAGTGATGCCAAAAGTCAGGTGCCACTGTTCAGAATAATAATATACATACGAGTTTACTCGTATCGGCAATCTCTGCTGGTAGTCTATTCTGGATGCAGTACTTACAACTTAAAATAAAGACAATTATTGTCAACAAGGTAGTAAAAATATAGATATGTCTTGGGGTAATTACTACAACTAAGTAACTCCAATTCAGCGTTTTTGAGTTACACACCATGTAGGTAAGTATGCCACAGACAAATAAAGCTTGGTTATCTCGAATTCGAAAACGCTTTTTTAGGAGTTTTACCTATTTATAGTAATTACCCATTGATATGAAATGGAAGTATAACAGCATAGTTCTCAATCCATACTAAAACTCAAATTACTGCACATTTTCAATGCGCCAAGTCTCAATTCTAACTTCTTCCAACCCTCTTGCCGACGGATCCGTACATCTTTCATTCATTTTCTGCACTCTGCAATATTTGTCTTATCCGACAAAGTAATCTCGTGCAGCCGTAGTATTTGCCTTTTCTCTGGCGGCCAAGCCTAATCAGCAAGCTACCATGGGGTTGGAAGCTGTAGTCTGCTGCAGCATGAGGTCTAGGCCGGCTGGACAGCGACACGACTTGAACTCCTTGGGCTGGACTCCTTGGAAGATCCCCACGATGGATGGCTTCAGGTTGTAAAAGATCAGCGGCTGACCACGAGCCAGGAAGTCGTCGATCAAAGACTTGATGCCCTGGAGAAAGAAGAGAGGATTAGTTGAAGTAAAGAATGGATTAATCACTTTACTAAAAAATATGCAAATGCAGAGAATAACTTCATTTCAGAGAAGAGAAATGACTAGATCTTAGGAATACCGTCACAACAAAGAAAAGTTTCTCAGTCACATTATATAGTATTCTGCAGTAAACTGTGACGAGAACAAATGTAAGCGATAAAGAAAGTTAAGGTGGGGAAGTGATAAAGAGTTAGGTATTACATTATCTAATGTTGAATGTGACACGAAGAAGAGAAAGGCTAGGCATACAATGTCAAATGGAAAGAGAAGATCAGACAGGTTGGGCATTCAATTTCAAATGGAAAGAGAAGATCAGACAGTTTGGGCATTCAATTTCAAATGGAAAGAGAAGAACAGACAGGTTGGGCATTCAATTTCAAATGGAAAGGGAAGAACAGACGGATTGGGCATTCAATTTCAAATGGAAAGAGAAGAACAGACAGGTTGGGCATTCAATTTCAAATGGAAAGAGAAGAACAGACGGATTGGGCATTCAATTTCAAATGGAAAGAGAAGAACAGACAGGTTGGGCATTCAATTTCAAATGTCAAAGAATATATTCAATGGATTCTGATCTCGTATGATGAGGTTGCCTCCAGAAACAGTGTTGCTAGACTCACCCTAGCCGCCGTGAAGTCCGCCCCCTGGATGTGGGTGGCGTCCAGAACCACCGGCATCCGGGAGAGCGCCTGTTTGATGCCCGCTTTGCTCACCACCCCTCGCACATACTCCACCGAGGGGAAAACCAGGCTGCGGTCCGGCGTTATCACCAAGTATTCAATGCCACTCGGGACACTCTGGAAAACATAAACAAGTCAAGACGTTAGGTTGGAACACTCAAGGCAATAAGTTAGACCACAATAGTACAATACAAATGTACCACTCCAGGAGCAGGACAGGAGCACTCCTGTCCCGGTGGGACCGGTACACCACAGGGGCACTGTTTTTTTAGAACTTGAAATGCATTTTCTGTGGATAGAAAGGATGTTGGAATTTAATCGACCAGTATACATGGCAACCTAATAAGCCAATATTGGAATTTAGGATGGGCAGAAATAAAGAAAGTGATTGAGCGTAAATTTCCCGCTTCGTTTTGCTTGCCGATGCTTCTTGCTTCCAGCTTCTGTTAACTAATCTACTGCATGTTCAACATCATTTTCAGATCTTGTTGTACATGCTTACCTACACCTAGTAACCACCTAGCATCTTATTTTTAAGGCGGCGTACTGGTACCAAGAGTGGTACGAACATTCCAACGCTTATGCTGGGAACTGGGAGTCATATCCGGGGGAGCCATAGCAGAGGAGTTGTACCGGGGCAGCCGTATCGGGCGAGCACAGGATACTCATATGCTCTGAGCTCACGGCGTTCAATTGAGCCGTCGTTCAATTGGGTCGACTCTTTTCACGGTGCAAAAATATTGAGCTGCTACCGTAGCTCCCGCTCTTAATAAAATGAGTCATGACCTATCGCTAATTGATAGAACTGTGTAGGTTTGTAGGTTAGGTGTGTCAAAAATAAACTTACAACTGCTTTGTTGACATGTACGCTCGGTCTGGCAGATGCGTACAGCAAGAAGAGGAGATTGATGGAAATTCCTATGACTATTCCTAGCTCCAGGCGAATCAAGAGGCAGGAGATAAATGTCACCACCGCCGGAATGAGGTCAATTTCTTTAAAGAAAATTAAACAACTGTATTAGAATAATGTTATCAAAAAGAGTATTTAATGAACAGAATGTTTAAAGTTCTTATTTGGCATGTAGGTACTTACTTTTAGTTCTCCATATTGGTTTGAAGACATGAAGTTCGACCATGAATATAACAGCCGCAATGATAACAGCAGCAAGAGATGCCTTCGGAATGTAGTAGAAGTATGGAGTAAAAAACTGCAATGAAAACAGAAAAAAACAATGAAATTAAACTATATAATGGAAAAAAAAACAATAAACATAATTGGGTACTTTCACAAATTACGAATGCTCTTAAAAATATGTGGAAGATTTAAAGTTCATTTTTATAATTGATTTATTTTTAATGCTTTCATTCATAAGACAAATGATCTAAAACAGCACATTCTGAAACAGTTCCAACTGGCTACAACGTCATTATGACATAGAAACCACCAATGTCTGATAAGATGGCTGTCACTAACATCAACGCTGCCAAATTCTCTAATAAAAATTGAACATGTGGTTTTGGCGACAAATCAAAATTGGCACATTTTAAATCGTAATATAAAATTTATTCATCTACATGAAAATAAAATAAAAATATGTTATTATTATTGTAATTTTTTTCTTAAATTTTTTCCAGAATAAAAAAAAACTGTGAAAATACCCTATTCAAAACAATGACCAGTAATATAGGCAAAACAATCAACAGAGATGAATCACTAGCGGCTTCGTAATAGAGGTTTAGACATCGAAAGTCATGAAGAAAGATGAAAGCGACCCAGAGACAGGTTGAGGAAGAGGTGGAATATCACCATGGATGGATTGACATCTTTTCTTTTGAGACTGTCACTCAGTATTGAGATTTCATAGCTGGAGTCATTGATGTATATACACTAGATCGATAATTACCGCGTCAAAGCATTGCCACTGCAATTAAGGCCACAGCCAACTTTGCCGCTAATGTCAGTTCAGTGCTCAGTGAGACGCCGACCGAGTTAAACCGAGCGACACGCCGTCAAAACTATTTCCAAAATGGGTAAATGCGTCGTTAAATAATGCAATTCAAGGTCACAAAAACATAATAAATCATGCGGAATTACTTTCCACTCGTAAGTTTAATGTTTACATATTCACATTAAGTTAAAAAACGCTAAAATTGGAATAAAATATCGAATACTATAAATATAGGTTCAGTGTTGCCACTAAAAATTCGTTTTGGTTTTCCCACATTAATGGGAGAATACATAATTTATGGAATAAGTTACTATGGAGGTAACCTCTGATTTAAAATATTTTTGAAATAATATTAAATTATATTTTAATCTTCGTACAAAAGAATTCTTTAATCTTATTTTAGTTTATTAATGAATAATCCAGTAATTATATTTTTTTACGTATTTTATATTAATAATTTTGCAGTGTACCTAAAGATCCAGAACGCCGTGAGAAGTGGGTGGAAATTATTCGATTACTTAGAAAAAACACAGACTGGCTGTCTACTAAATCTACAGTCATTTGTTCGAAACACTTCCGGGATCAAGACAAGCTAAGACCAAAAAGAGATGTTTGAGTATTGTATGCTAGGTATAATACAAAATATTGGAACAAAAAATGTCTTTATTATTTAATTAATTATGCTTACTTTTAGTCATATAATAAAAAAAACACATATTAAAATAATTTTAATTAGTTTATCTTATTACAAACTAACGTTAAAAAAACACTATTTTATTGCTTATGTCGGGTAAAATTTCAAATGGTAGGCAACACTGACGCGCCAGCGCAGGTTTGTGTTTCTGTCGTTGTCTAATCTTAGCGGCAGCATTGTACTCGTGACTTGTGTAAGTGAGACAAATATATGTTTACTTTAAAATGTTTATTGGTTTCAAAGCTACGTCGTCGCGGTTTTAGAGTGGTTATGCTTTTTTTGACGCGCGGTAATGAAGCTTGCTTCTCTATTTATATAACTCAATGGCTGGAGTAGTGTCAATTTTGTAATGTTGGAGTTGATATAAATTTAGTGGGAATCTTTTTACCTGTAGAGAAACCAACACCAATATGCCCGTGTAGACGCCGCCGAACGTGGTCTTGACCCCCGAGGCGTGGTTGACGGCTCCGCGGGACAAGGCCCCCGACACCGGCATGGAGCTCACAAATGATGATGCGATGTTGCACAGTCCGATGGCTACCATCTCTTGTGTGGCGTCCACTGGCTTACCGTCGGCTAGAATCAACAGATTCAGTCATTAAAGGATACATATTAACTGTTTATCAATATCTTGGTCACACCATGAGGGGCGATCACCGAACTTATAACCCAGGAGATGTAGCAGAGGAACACACCTCAACTCATGACATTGAAACCAAAATGACCAGTGTGAGTGCAGGGTGAAGTTTACCCCGATGATATAAATAATACGATGTCAAACCACATTCACAATCAGTAATAAACACTTATATAGCCTTTTTGTCAATGTTTTAAAAAAGAACATGTAACATTTCCATATTATATGGTTATATAGTAATAATATAGTTATGTAAAACAAGGTTACATGATAACTCAACACAATGACAATTGAGACATCTTCAAAAAGTGATATAAAGTAATTAAAAGCGATAAAAAAAAACTAACCTGTAAACCTGACCTTCGTAACCTATTTAACCTAGTTTTTGTTTCATAACTTTTCATGAATATATCACGTTTTAAAGGTGAGTTGAATTGTCATTGTGTTGAGTAATCCGGTCACTGTAAAATAATGACAGACGACAGATATCAAACAATGTCCGCCATCTCATTTTGTAAAGGAAACATCACACAGAAGTTGGCAATAACTAACTTGGGGTGTTGATACTTACAGAAGACTTTAGCCAGTGCAATGTTCTCCAGTATGGACAACAGAGGGACCACCAGTATGGCAGAACTTAAGCTGGACCCCATTTCTATAAAGTTGTAGGTGTGATTTCCAACCGTTGACTCAAAGGGAGGCATGGTGATGTTGGGCAGGCCTGGTTTCACATAACCTTGAAAAAAATAGAAGGATGAGGCTCCACATCACAATGTTCTGTAAAATAGGGTGACTTTGTCAATTTTCAACTTTAAAAACTAAATATTTTTTTATGGACGTAAAAACATAAAACACCCAAAAATATTTAAAAAAATAACATTGTTATCAAAGTCACCATTCGGAGTGGGGCAACTTTCAAAAACCATTTTTTGTAAGCTTATTGTAAAGATAAGTTATCCCAAAAAAAATTGTCAAAAAAATCCGGTTTCGATAGACACTGATATACTTTAGAATATAAATGACAAGAAACTACTGTAATCGTTGAGGAATTTATAAAATATATTGACATTTTTTTCTGTCTGAAATTACCTAAAAAACAGCTTCACAAGTCAACCAACTGTATTTGAATTTACATAACACGCTGCCCGAATAAAGTTATTAAAAAGAAGCAAGTATTTTCTGATGGAAAAATAAGTCAATAAATTTTTTCAATTCCTTAACTGTTACGATTACATTAGTTAGTAGTACGAGAGGTATCGAGAATTAGGCAGATACCCGCGATGATCGAAGTCACCCCTCGATTCAAAAGTCACCACAAATTATTTAAAAAAAATTATTCACATGAAAGACAATAACGATTGCTATAATATAAAAATAGGGTCGAAAGGTCTCCAAGAAACTTAAAACACATCTTCAAATCGATTTAGATCACATTGCTATGGATTATATGTACAGCGGCAGTGCAGAATATGCTTTAGGGCAGGTCTATTTTTTCTATGTCAGTGGATGAAACCAACCTGTGAGTATGAAAGGACTCTGTTGGTGCATCTCGAAGGAGTAGGCCAGCGCAGCGCACACTACCACTACCAGGATGTTCCTCCCGGTGGACAGGAACCACAGGAACTTGGAGACTCCTCGCTGCACCAGGGAGGACTTCTCCCCTTCTGTGGGCCCCACTGGAAGGATATCCTTAATTTTCTGGAAACAATAACTAAGTGTTAATAATAAGAATAAGTATATTTAACCTCTCAGGCTAATTTGTTAGATTTTGGGAACAAACAGCTATTACCCCCACAGTCAATTTGTTCGTTTTTGGGAACAGCGCATATGGTCTCATAGAATTCGTGGTACCTCCCTTACTGTTGCAGTGAAAAATATGATCTAAATGGTGTTAGAAACAGAAAACACCATGCTTTGTATTCATATCAAGAAGATAACCACAGAGGAATTAGAATGTACACCAGTATGAAACCAAAAGTTCCGGCAGCAATTTAAGAAAAATGTATGAAACTTTGTGATTTTTTATTAATGATTTTATATGAAACAAATAGACTGTAATGTTTATAATACACCTGTCTAATAAAATGTGAGTTTCTTTTTTCGTCATCCTTAATTTTAGTTCAGTGTTTAGATGAAAAAACGTAAAGTGACGTAAGAGCCATTTAAAAAACTTATTTTATATTTGCATTAAAAATATTTATTTTTTTCAAAAACAGTGTTTAGTTTTCGGATACATTCAGAAATATTAAATTTTTTTGTTTTTATTGCAAAGCGGAAATACACACAAATTCTCCAACCTTCAGTGTCTTAAAGAAATATAACGGTCAGTATGCCAGAGGCCTGACGTGTTAATGAGCACTACAGAATGAGTATTACAGAGTAGTTGATACTCTCATATTGCCTTGGTGAAAGATTCAGAATTCAGCTTGACATGGTTTTAACCATCATTAGTAATCAAATTTGAATAGCCTTCCCAACCTTCCTCTGCTCATCTCCTTCCTATCCCATGATATCATTGTCTCACTAGGCATTTAAGACACTTATGTAAAATTCACAAAAATCAATCAGTAAAAATCATTTATTTTTTTACTATAACTGATTTTATTGATTTGACTGAGGATTGAACCTTTCTTCCCAAGGACTGGAGTCAAACGCACTAACAACTAAGACAAACCTCGATTGGGTAGAACCGATATTTATTTCTTAATACTGCTGTAATATCATCCAATTTCAGAGAAATGCGCATCTCCGTGTGTGTGTGCGTGATTTCCACCAAAAGTTGATAGAATACATTTTCATCGACAACGAGTCTATCTGCCGAGTTTCAGTTCGATCGGAAGTCGGGAAGTGGGTGAAATAACACTAAGAATGTATCCGCTGTAAATTGCTGTAAACTGTTAATATTCACTTCCAAGATTTGCATCCATTCATTCGCGAAAACTAAATCAAAATAATTAAATAGTTGGTATTGCTTTATTTAAATATTATTTTTGAATAATTTGATATTTATGTAAGTTTTTATGGCTAAAGCCTAATATTTTGGCATCGACTCATTTTATTAATTCTGTGCTCCATTAAATACAAGGAAATATTTTAACGGCACGTTTCTAACTGCAAAATTGCATGTGCAACAGAGATATCTATATTATTATCTCAATAACGCTTGCTATGTAATTTGGCGGAGTTATTTATTATTTGTTTGAAGTAATGCAGACACAAACGTGGTTTTAATAATTCATATTATGCAGATGATTTTTCAATAAAAAAATACTCAGATGAATTGAATCCACTGGTGTAATGAGTAAGAAATAATTATTGTGTTTTGTAACCTTATACGTACAGTCTATGAAATACGTAATTATATTGGTAAGTTTTTAGATTCTCACGGCCAAAAGCATTTTTGTTATTTGTTTTTGGGGTGCTATGCCGTGTTGCGCTAACTCCTTCTTTAGCCGACGTTTCGGACAGCGTTGCAGTGTCCATCATCAGGGCAGATCCGGTAGATCCGAAGATGTGTACGTAATTATATTGTTTAATGGTTCCTGATCGTATTTAGGTAATGATGGTTGTCTTTCTTTTATATGTATACATATTTTTTTCTCAAAAACCCCTTAGCTTTCAGTGAGAAATTTTTCCAATGTCCTTAAAAGTTATTAAAAGTGAAAAAGGGCCTATAAATCTAACGCACGTAATCTATTTACCTTTGTTTTTTTTCACTACTTTTCGGGATTTTATATCACTTTTTTAAGAGTGTGTTGAATTGCCACTATCCTGAGTTGTCCGCTGATTTTACTCACATATTGTACATTTGCTGCTTGGATTACTATTATTTTTTTATTTTTTCTATTATAAAATTTTTGATACATATACAATTCAGGTACATACATAGTAATATAGATTTTTTTTTTTTTTTTTTTTTTTTATATTATCTCCACACAGGAGGCCCTGAAGAAAATAATATCCCTCAGGGCCTATGTCATCTTTGGGGATGCTGTGTGGAGGGTCTTTTTGTGGAGAGGAATGAGTGAACATGGGTCTTGAAGAAAAGAGTAACAAAAAAATGAAAGAGTAACAAAAAAATCCCACAAACGCGAAGCCTGAGCGTGGGTATTATAGTGTAAGGATAAAACAGTGGTGTTAAAAATATATATTTTTTAAACTTGTTAAAAGTATTTATAGAGATCAATGTGATTGGTTTTTTTTACAGAAACACACACACACACACACACACAGACAGACAGACACACACAGACAGACAGACAGACAGACAGACAGACAGACAGACAGACAGACAGACAGACAGACAGACAGACAGACAGACAGACAGACAGACACACACACACACATACATACACACACCCTCATACACACACACAGACACACACACACACACACATACATAAAACACAGATGCATGTATATTTATTTGATTTACAGAAATTAATCTTTAATTTACAGAAAGACATGTGGTATTTTAGTTATTTAGAAACAGATAGCTTAAATTATAGAAAAAAGTTACTCGCTTCGAAATTATTTCTTATCCAGCTTTTAACATTTTTCTTATATAAGTTCAGGTTTTGACACATGTTGATGGAATTGGGTAAAGAATTGAACAATTTTGGGGCAATATAGCGATTTGTGTTTTTGGTGAAATTGATAGGACGTGTAAATATAAATTTGAGACATTGAATACAATAGATCCGTCTTAGTTCCATAATTTCAGTTTCTTGAAATAACTGGTTGGTGGGATATGTCTTGGTCCTTTGGTACATTATTTTAATGATGGATTTCTGAGCGATTTCTAAGGGTTTTACGTGGTTATTGTAAGTTCCTCCCCAGGCAATTATTCCATAGGAAATAGATGAAATAAAAATAAAAATGTGTATTGGTTGTGTTAGCTCATTATTAGTACTATTTCCACACTAAATATCCCCTCCACACTCTTGCACTCGGGCCTCCCTAAGTAGTCTCGCCGATACGCAGTCTGGGTTGTGTTTAACCGTGCAATGATTCAATTCAATTTATTATTTTTAAAACATTTCAAAATTGTCCAATAGTGTTTTTAAATAAATTTATAAAGCAGAATTACCTAAATATAGCAGAAGAAAATGTACTAATATGTGGCTGAAGTATATAAAAAAGTTAGTATTAACTATACTAGCAGCTACAAAGCTTGCCATTTAAAAGCAGTTATGTCGATATGACCACTGGTATGACCATTGGCATTGGTTAGTCCTGCAGGCCGGCAAATATAACAGTCTGTGCTGTCGGTGATAGAGATAACCATCGGGAATATAGAAACAAATGCTCTCCAAGCTAGCTGACTTTTTGGACAGTTCAATAATCAGCCTAAAAAAATGTGTACATCCTTTTTGATTCGTAGAGGGTTCATTCTGAGCATATCCAAGAGTAAGTTACTAGGATAGAGCCTCAGGTAGTAAGTAGCCATACTCCTAGGTAGAGAAATCTCATAAATTTCTTCTTAACTCGCTCCAAAATGAGGGAATACTTTTCTTATAAGGTATACATGACCAATTATGAACCTAAATATTATATTTTGCAAAATATGTATGTATTAATGTAACCCAAAGCCCTGCATTGTTAGTGAAGTGCTACAAGCCATCTCAAAATGAGTATGAAATGTCAGCTTACTATCAAACATAATTCCAAGTTCATTCTTGGTTAGGACTTAGCTAGCAAAGGACTTAGGACTTTCAAGAATCGGCAAAAATGGAAAAATTTAAGAGAAGTTTATGTCAAAAAATTGAACGCTAGAAGGCTCATTAAGAAGGAGAATAAAAAACTGTCACTTACTCTTAAGACTAAAAGCACTATGATGCAAGTAATCCCCAGCGCAGTATCCCATAGTCTCGTCTCCCCGATGTGCTGGAACAGGCCCTGCCACACCTGCACGAACTTGCCGCCAGGAAAACTGAGGCCGAGGACGTCCTTGACTTGGGTTGTTGCAATGATGATGGCCGCGGCCGAAGTGAAACCAACTGACACTGGGCCGCTAATGAAGTCTATCAGGAAACCTGAAACAAATAAATAATGCTGATGTTAACAGAGCTGTTGAAATTAGCCGAGTTGAAAAGTAATTATTTGAAATTCTCTCGATAGAATAAAATCACAAAGTATGCTCTGAAAATTATAAAAAATCACATCTGGTTGTGTTAAATTTTATAGATATTAAAAATATTTTAGTGTTTCTTTAAATTCTACTTAACTCAGATGTCAATAAATTTTTGCTCTTTTGAATTTTTAGCTTACGCCTATTAATTATAATCGTTTTCAATATTGGCGCGCTCCCTTTCAGAAGTTAAGTTTTTGGACGTTCTTAATGGAGTCTTAACGAGTCTTTGACCCCACCACTTTGAAACTTTGACCCCACCCCCACACCATACGAAAGAAGAAAAATAAAAGAAGAAGAAACCATTCTCAAATAATAATATTTAAACTTCCTAATTCACGAGAGCCACAGAATTCAATGGTATTTGAATCAAATTAATAATGGTAGTATTTGCCTAACTTTAAAAAACCAAAAACATTGTAATGATCCTTACCCAGCTGCAGAATTCCCATGAGTAGCTCCACACATCCTGACAAGAAGCAGAGCAGGACTGCAAACTCTGGTCCTAGACCGTGCAGGTTCTCTCTGGTCAGGATGGCGGCAATAGCTGTAGGACCGATGGGCGAGTCTTTGCAGGAGCCGAAGATGGTGTACACGAAGCAGGCCATGAAAGACGAGTAGAGGCCGTACTGAGGGGGGAGGCCGGCCACGTTGGCGTAAGCAATGGCTTGAGGTATTACGGTTAGGCCTACTGTCACACCTGGAATAAAGCAAAATGACAACAATATAAAGATATATACCAGATATAGACCACGAAGAGACTTCTCACCAAGGAAGGAAAAGAGTTGGGAGGCCTGCTATACATCTGCTATCTTTGTGAAATGTCTTGATTATTATTGGTTGTATTGTGGCTACGTTCGCCCTATACTATTGTCCCCTAAACACCAACGAACGCCAATACTGAGGCCAGGCAAGGGACGGCGAGGCGAGGCGATTGTGTCACTAGGTACCTATACACTCGCAGTAGTGTAAAGCACGTATAAAAATATAACCGTACCTGCTATAAGATCAGCGATGCCATCGGGCACTCTGTAGAGAGGGAGCCAGCTCAGCAAGGGGAGTCTCCGTCTCAGCATCTTGGTGGTGCAGCCTCTCCGCATCCTTCTGCAGAGTGCCGAAACCAGGCCGGGGGGCGGCGGGCGGCCGCCCATGTCACCGGACCCGAGGGGAATATCTGCAACAAGTAAACAAATATTAGCGTTTAGTTTGAATTTTACCATTAATTTGTTTAACCATTTTTAAAAATTATTTTTTTTTAAATTGCTCAGTTTTATTTATTTATTTTTATGTAAAAACCGTACAATAATCAGTGAGACTATGGCATCCCCAATTTGGGTATATTGTGAGGCTGAATATTGTGGGGAGGGGAATAAGATGGGGAAGTGGAAAGTGGGAAAGTACCTGGCTATTCAAATCTGATCACAAAATATGACTAAAGCCATTTAAATGGTGATCTTTCACCAGGGCAATACTGAAAGTATTTACTACTCTGGAACGTGCCGCAAATATTCTGTTAAAAAGCAATTAGGCTTAAAAGATGACTACTATTGCCCTCTATGGTGTAAATCTTGAGTTATTAGGTTTAGAACTTGACTTAACCCTGCTGTCGTATCTATTTTTCACGGGTTATATGATAAAGCAGTTTTTCTATTGTTTATATGATATGGTAGGGTGCTACTTCAGGGCTCGACTGTAAACACAGGTTCTGTCAGTTCTTATTATTGTATTGGTTTGATCTCTTTTTTTGTAAATGCAATGAGTTCCCTTAAAACTCCCTTCTTCTAGTTCGTTCGTGCGCGGGACAAAGCAGTTATTTCAGAACTATCGGGGGAGGCGAGCCGAGCCGGCCTTTATCTGAGTTAATAAAAGAGTGCAAATCATCATGTAAATTGTTTCTATTGTAAATAAACGCAGACGAATATTTTGAAACAGGATGTGCTTTTCTTTACTAAAGTGACCTGAAATCTTAACATAATTCTAAATAATTTATTAAAAATTGTGAAATAAAACAAATTAGTTTCACTTGATGTACCTACTATGAACTCACATCGTTACTATGAAAAAACTACATTAATTTGACTCCGTATCTCATTCCAGTGCGGAGATAACGCGTTGAGTCTTCCTTGGGCGCCCCCGACTTTTTCTACCATTCACTACTGTATACCATATTGTTACCATTTTCGTAGAAAGCAATCACTTTGTGGTTTAACATTTTAATGAAATAAAAACAATATTTTTTGTTTAAAACCACGAATTTTTATTAATTTTAAGACCGACCGGTTTCGCTACACTCGAGCATCGTCAGGGTACAAAATTAAACTAATCAATAATACAAAATGTGTCATTATATATACATACAGAGGGAAATAGAAAGTAAAACCAAAATGAAACAACAATATATTAAAAGAAAACAATTAGTGTATATAAATATTATAATAATAGAGAATAGGCATTAATAATTGTAAGGTGATTAAGGGATACTGGGAATTTTACAATTGCCAATCATCTTATTAAAAAAGATCATACATTCAATAAAAGCACCGGTGCTAAGATACTCCATAGAAAAGACCATAGTAACAAATTGAATAACCTAGAAGCACTAGAAATAAAGAAAGCCATTAAAACCAAAAGTTTAATTCTGAATAATCAATTAGATTTGTCAAAAAGCCCAATACTGGGAATATTCCCTGTAAACTGTAAATAACAGAGATAGTGCCTGAAGTCTTCCTCGGGGGTCCTAAACTTCTTCTACCATTAAAAACACTCCCGACACTAGCAACAACAAACTTTGAATATGATATATTTGATAATCATATATATCATACACTTCCACACTCCCGACACTAGCAACAACAAACTTTGAATATGATATATTTGATAATGATATATATCATACACTCCCACACTCCCGACACTAGCAACAACAAACTTTGAATATGATATATGTATTTGATAATGATATATCTATCATACACTCCCAAACTCCCGACACTAGCAACAACAAACTTTGAATATTAATGATATATATCATATACTTACAGGGCGTAATATTAATAAATTATTTTTTTCGAATTGGTAGGTATACACATTTGACGTTAATGGGATGGACTATATAGGATGTTAAGGGACGTTCTTGACTTACCTTAACCAGTGATTCCTGACATTATTTGGAATAAAACATGTAAAAGATTTTTTTTACTCCAAATAATGTTAGGAATCACTGATTAAAGTAAGTCAAGTGCGTCCTTAACACCTGTATAGATAGATGTCAAATTTGTATACCCATCTATAATTTCACGAAGCACTCTTTTCAGGGTGAAATGCCTAAAACCATCTATATTTTTTTTAATGAATATTACGATTGTCAGTAAGTGTCACCATACAACTTCTTGTGCTAATAGATACGATATTATTTACAAATACGTAATAAATTCACTGATAAGATTTCCTTTGAATGTTTGAACATTTTTTCGCGGAGAGTAAAAACGTTTATAAAATTCAACAAAATGGTTAGCACGGAAAAAGAGTTGCCGAAAGGTATTCGTTGGAAGCTATTGAGGTGCGAAATAAACAAATGTATTTCTGGAAGCCCTTCCTGAAAAATACGTGAAATTCCTGTACTCTGTAAATATTTATTGTTTTTGATGTAGAGAATGGAATCACATTGTTATCGTAGTCTTAATTTAATCTGCAGGTCGTGGGTTAAGTAAAATTTATGTACGTAATTCGTGTTTTTTCACAATTAATTGATTAAAAAACTAATATATTTTCGCACGTTCCAGAGTGGAAGATACTATCAGTATCGCCCTGGTGTAAGACTACAATTCATACCCCAAATGGGGATGATTTAGTCTCACTGGCTCCAGACGGCGGGGAGCAGTTGAGACTCTTGTGTAGTTTCACATAAAAAAACACCCTGTATTTCTAGAATGCTCTATCTACCGATATAATTATGCAATCATTATTTCAGTAATGGGTATATCTCGAAATCGAAATAGTATATAACAAAGTCGCTATCTGCGTCTGTCCGTTTGTGCGTTTAGTTATTCTAAACTACGTAACGGATTTTGATAGGATTTCCACTGTCATTTAGAGAAAAGTCGATGTTATGAAATCAAGTTGTAAAAAAATATTGTCGGACGCTGTTGAGTTCGTACAAACAGGTCTCCAAGTCGTCTTGGAAGGAGTTTATAATTAAATGGTTCTTTAAGATTAATCAGGGATTTATTAATATTATTTATTATTAATGGTGACTCGATAGTCGACCTAACTAGAAGCTTGCTAATTTGAATCTGAAACAGTAAGTTTCTCTGAGAGCCTACCCACTGGCCCTGGCGACAACTGGCCAGTGGCTCCATCTTGTGGACTTCCACGCAAGCTCTATGCACTGCCATCTGTGCGTGCATCTATGAAGCTCTTACTTCCCAACAGACGCTTACATCGCTAACACTGGCGAAACCTTAGGAGATACATCATAATAATGTACTACGGAATTCAAAAAGGACTCACCACCTCAAAACTTTACCCAAAACTATTTATAAGTCCCCAAGCAACGCCGGGTACACGTCGAAATAGATCGAAAGAGATTTGAAAATATTACCCGAATGATCATGATCTCGTCTTTTTCCAAAGAATAAAGTTTTTTGTTCCTACCTGGACACGACAAAACTGAGAGAGAAAATCGATAAGTAGGTGCGGGTAATGCTAATTTGTTAGAATCGATGTTCGAGTCGTGATTTTTTAAATGTATAAATCTATTTTTATGATAAATTTATTTTTTTAAATATTGAATAAAAAGAGGATTGAACCATCCTCCCCAGGGACTGGAGTCGATCGCGCTAAAAACTGAACCAAATCCCAATGAGTATGACCGACAACGATAGAAATGCGTATAGTTAGCGTGTGTATGCGTGATTGCCACCAAAAGCTGATAGAAAGCGTTGTCATCGACAACGAGCTAATCTGCCGAGTTTCAGCTCAATTAGATGCCGGGAAGTGGGTTAATTTCCACTAATGATATAACGCTTTAAACAAATGTCTCGATTATTGAAGAGATAAACCGATATAGGCGTGTTATGAGCATGGCTGTGTACCCGAAGTAAGGTTAATTTTCCCTCACTTCGGGGTGAAATTGATCAAACATTTTCAAAAATATAAATTCTTGAACAGGTTATCTGGTAACTTACTATCAAGAAAGACAATATCACCCGGGAAAATCCGTTACGTCGTTGTGGGTATTTTGTTACGAACAAATAATATAATACTCTCGAAATGTCATCGATCACTTCATTGCGAAGTTTATTTATTTATTGAATGTAATAAGAATTGTACAACAGATACATTTTTAGTATTATGTCACCAGCCATGCTTTGTGATTAGGGGTGTCCCTGTGTTATGGCGGGTGAAGTTTACAGGTTGAAATTTTTCATAATGTGCATATAATAATTGTTATTAAATTATACAATTCAAATTTAGTTATAAATATTTTACATGATAATTTAACTAAGAAAATTGGATAAGGATTGTAAGAGATATGTGAAGGGAGATTAGGTGGATATAGTGTACAATATATGGGTGTCATGATTGAAATTGTTACTTGTGTTTTGAAAGCATGGAGTTGGGTTTCGGTTTTTAAGTTGTCAGGGAAAAGGTTGAAGAGTTTAGGAATTAGGTAGATGAATTGTCTTTGTGCTGACGTAGTTTGAAGTTTAGGTACATTGTAGTGTCGGTCGGTTATAATTCTTCTCGTGGGTGATTGTAGTGTGTTATAATCGTTGTATTTGTACAAGAAATGTGTTGGCTTCAATTTTAGACGGAGTTGACGTATATTTCAGACATTATAATCGATGAAGAGTCGAATGCATTCGCTGTTTTTAAACAATTACTGGAATATCGGCAGTTAATTTATTGCAATAGTGCAATCATGGTGAGATTTCGACGAGGTCGCTTTTTTGTTCACTAACTATAAAGTCAGTGGCGCGGTGATTAAGAATAGATTTATTGGGTTCAATAAGAGTCATTGTATCTAGTTAACATTAATGGTGACCTTCGTGGCTTAGCGGTAAGCACCTCGACTCTGAAAACAGCGGTTGCAGGTTCAAAACCAGGCGAGGACAAATAATTAAAATGCAAGTTTATTTGGGTTTTTTCGCACTGAATTCCTAACCGAAAATTTGTTCTGTCTGTGCACTGAAGAGATAAAGTGAGTATTGCTAATTTATTAAGAATCTCTAATTATTGGAAATTCGGTTAAAAACGGGATTGTAGGCCGCGATTGCGTGTTCGAACACGTGTTTCGACATCGTGATAATGTATTCGAAATTTTCTAAAAGATTATTATCAAATCTGTTAATTCACCCTTTTTAACCGGATTACCAATAATTTGAAGAGATTTTTAATAAATTAGCAATACTCATATTTCTCCGTGTACTCTGTAGTACAATTTTTTTTGTGTGTTTTCACATTATTTTATTGAATAATAATCTTACACTGTGGTTGATATTGAATAAACATTTTCAAAAATTGAAATTCTTTCATGAGCAGACAATAATAATAATTGGATAATTTGTATAGCGCAGTTTTAGTGACAAATCACCTTAAGGGCGCTGTACAAATATTTATTGTTAGGGATTTATCTTAAAATGTACGAACAGATACATAAATTATCAATAATAATTCCTTGTATATTATAGTTCATTTTCTTGAGGAATATTTTTGGCTGTTCTCTTTATGTATGATTGCAAGATTTTGCCTGAACTAAATGTAAACATATCCATTTTTCTTTTAATGTGCGACATCTATTGACTTTTCCATAAGTCTAGTCTAGACTAGTCGTCATTATTTAGTAATTTAAATTGTCGCAGACTGAAAAGTTTCAGGCTTTTAGTAAGAGTATAGCAGTAGATGGACGTGTTTTAAATGTTACTCTCAAATTTGAATAGTTACGTACCTACTCCAAAAATATTTCCTTTCCATTCCCCAGTTTATTCAGTCCAAAGATATTAGAAAAACGATATGTGCTATGAGCAGTTCATACTGTGTGGAATTGTTTTGCCCAGTGTCGCCGGTTTTGTTCACCAATACTACTGCACACCTTCGCTTACGCTAAGGTACCGCACTAATACATAGAACAGATTTCTGTGCGTACACGTCCCGATACCGTTCAAAGTACCCTAATTAGGTAGTACTCCGCCGACGGTCCGGCGGCCAACATAGCATATCTCGGTCTTCTAATATCTTTGATTCAGTCTCACAGCTTTCTTAGAACTGGGGATTCTATAATCCTACTGACTCCAGATATTCTTCTGTGGTGTTACATAAACAATATGGTATTGTTTAACTCTAGACTCTAGACCAGTGGTCTTCAAACTCATTAGCATCAAGTGTATGAGCTATTATGGATATTTAAATTATTTGGCAAGCTATCGCCGGGGGAGGCGTTGTACCAGGAAATCAGAATGACTTGAATTGAATCCAATATCCGGATTTATTCTTATTTGCCTTTTCACTTTCACCAATACTAACCCCTTTCCTTAAATTATAGCGTTATATACACACTATTACACCACAGAAATTGAATAACATTAAAATGAATAACACTGTGCCTGTTACGCTATGAAATCCTGTTTTGAAATATTACCTACAAGATTTAATCTTTAACAAACAGTTAACATATTAATGTACTTCCACGGGCCAATAGACAGAAGACAGAACACAGATTACCTACACTAAATATTACGTACAAGATATAATATATAACACACAGTTAACACCTCAATGTACTTCCACTGGCCAATAGACAAGACAGAACACAGATTACCTACACTAAATATTACGTACAAGATATAATATATAACACACAGTTAACACCTCAATGTACTTCGACTGGCCAATAGACAGAAGACAGAACACAGATTACCTACACTAAATATTACGTACAAGATATAATATATAACACACAGTTAACACCTCAATGTACTTCCACTGGCCAATAGACAGAAGACAGAACACAGATTACCTACACTAAATATTACGTACAAGATATAATATATAACACACAGTTAACACCTCAATGTACTTCGACTGGCCAATAGACAGAAGACAGAACACAGATTACCTACACTAAATATTACGTACAAGATATAATATATAACACACAGTTAACACCTCAATGTACTTCGACTGGCCAATAGACAGAAGACAGAACACAGATTACCTACACTAAATATTACGTACAAGATATAATATATAACACACAGTTAACACCTCAATGTACTTCGACTGGCCAATAGACAGAAGACAGAACACAGATTACCTACACTAAATATTACGTACAAGATATAATATATATAACACACAGTTAACACCTCAATGTACTTCCACTGGCCAATAGACAGAACACAGATTATAATTACCTATACTAAATATAAATTGGAGACCAAGTCTCTGACCATCAGCCAAGACAGATCAAATATCAACGATTTTTTTAAACCTCCGTGTAAGTATTGTAAATAAGGGTATTTTTTTCATTTATTTTTCCCAATTTTTACATTAATTTCATACAATATTATATAAATCAATACGAATAATGAGAACCCACTAAGGCGCGGTCTGTGCGTTGGTAATATTTATAAGTTATTATATTATTGTACCTAGAAATAAACAGACTACGTGCATATAAAATAAAAACAAGATTACATTTTGTTTAAGCGGTTTGTATAAAAAATGTTTACAATAGTGTATGGTGAAGTTATAAGTGTTTAGAATATATTGTGAATATTTTATGAGAAAAATAAATTGATACACATTAAATAAAAAAAAGTTTTAACTGCTGTATCGAAAAACCATAATTTTAACTCTTTTAAATATTGAGGAAGTTTAGTAATCACTTGAATATTTTTCGGTAAAATATTGAAAGTACAAGGTCCAATGAAACTGCAGTGTGTTTGCATTTGTTTTGTGTTCGTTTGGGGAGTATACAATACATTATTATTTCTAATGTTGATTCTGTTTTCATTTACTTCGAATTTATTTTTGCTTTTGAAGATGTATTTCATAGTTTGCAAAATAAATAGTTTGCAAAATAAAATGTTCTTTTCCGATTATACATAACTTTGATGACATAATTTGAAATTCACTTAGTTTTCTGGAATGAATGTATGCATATCTTGCTAAAACTCGGCAGAATGAAATATTTCTAAAAAAAAAGTGAAATATTCTAGAGTAATTTCACGTGAATCACGCGTGCATGTTTAAATGAGTATTTTAAGAGTAGAATTCTATGTTAAGGTTATTCGAAGGAACAAGAGAAGTCTTTGTCATAAAATAAATATGGAATTGGTTAGTATTTTAGTATATGCAACACCAATCCGGCGCAGGTTTAAAATTGGATTAAAACAGATTAACCCGCTATGAATGACTCTAGCCGGGAAAAATGACGGTCCAATTTAAATACGGATTAAAATCACAATACATCTTTAGAATTAATTCGCTGCATTCAAATTGCACGCAAGGTGAATCAATTCATTTGATTGAAACAGGTTTGATTCGTTCTGTGCTCGATTCACGATTTAAAAGTCGCTTGAACTTTGTCGAATTCTCAAATTGTCTGCATTACCTCATGATCCTAATATATTAATTTATGTATTGTTTTTGCAATTATCTACTTTGCATCAGGGCCGCTTTATTAAGTGGGTTGAAAGTTAAGCGCCCAAGGCTTGTAGTATTTCAGAATCTATATATTATACAGGGTGTTAAGGGACGTATTTGACTTACTTATATGGAGTCACTGGTTAATACAAATTAACACTTATTCCGGGTTTGATGAAATTTTACATACTTCATTTTCAAAACCAGTGGAGGGTGATAAGATTTCTAAAAACCACCCCATCCCCTTTTCCCACTTCTTAAAGCAAAATTTTGGCACTTCTTGATGAAATATCTGTCTGCATCTGATTTCGAAAAACCCTAAGTAAAGCCTGGGCAACGGCGGGACTTCAGCTAGTATATCAAAATAAATAAAAATGTGAAAATCAGCAAAAAATTAGCGGGGTTCAGTGCGTTTTTTAATTTGCAAAGTGGAGATTTATAAATATATTGTGATACATTGGTTCTAGGTACATACGTAAACATGTTCAAAATAGCATTAAATTTAATTCAATTCAGAAAGACACACTGGGTGAAATAATGATTTTAGCGTTGAATGCACAAATAAAAAACTTTTTTGAATTGCATTACAGTTTCTCTGAGAGACAATCCAAAATTGAGTGACTCAGTCTACTGGTAAAATTGCTTGTATTATGTTTTTCTAATTTACTGTGCCTAAGTAGGTTCACAACTTTAACTTCCAGCTGGGTTCATCCTTCGAATAAAGTTGATTTATTGAACCAGTTGTATGGTTTGTGGTTTTAACTTTTTTATTCTTCATTTTAAACACCTGATAAACTGTCAAAGCAGTTAATCTAAGATTGCACCCAACCGAGGTCGTATAAAGGAGGAGGGGGAGGGTGTGATGTAATTAAGTTGTGGCAAGAAAAGGTCCCAAAAACTTTCTAATACATTTTCCAACCCCCTTCTTCCTTGCTCACCCCCAGAGTCGAACCCCTCCCCCCCTCCCCTTCGGGTGAACCTCCCCCATGTGTATGCTATAGCGACACTACCACCTAACCGTATGATAAATCAACATGTACCTATATTTTTGGTAGTTTTAATTATTCTTTTAAAATACTGTAAAAACCTTTATAGAAAAGATTCGCTTCTGTAGACAATATGTACTAATAGTAACTTACGAAGATGTTTTAAATGATACGTTCATGGTAAAACTGGACACTCGCTTAGAACAATCACGGATAATCACACGTGCGAAACGCTCGTCGGTTTACCATTAATTATACTGCGTGCGGTAATCCTACTGTGATTATAATATTATGCCGATGTCTCCAACTACCACAGAAAACATCGCAAGATATTTTCACGGACTTCCTGAGCACAAGTTTTAGCATTTAATTAACCCTAGAATCGCCATCTGACCCAGCGTGCGTTTTATCATTTAATTAACCATTATAGTCATCATGTGACCCAGCGTGCGTTATTTTTCTCTTTAGTAATATTTCTTGTACATTCTTATACCGTATCTCTGCATAAGTAAATAAAATAATTCCTATCTGTATTATTAAACATTGCAACAAGAAAGTGGCAAATTTCCTTATAAACCGGCCGAGTTAAGTGGCTGCTGACTGGGCAGGTTATCTGGACCCGATTTCTCAATGTGCTGTCACAAGTCACAACCCCGTTCTAGCTCTAGAACATTATTCTTGGAATCTAGATAAAGTGAAATGTGTAATCTAGTTTCTAGCACTTAGAACCTTTTATTAAAACACCAATAACCAAGAGCTTACTGTGAAGTATATTGGTTTCTTGGAAGCCAATATATTAAAATTATATTTAAAAATACTAATTTCGGTTGTGATTCTTTCCGTAACTCGGGTTCAATGAACCCTAGAACTTGGATTTGCTTTTAATTAAGAATCATTTTTCAAAATTGGAACAGATTATGGGAACAATTCAGAAAAGCGATAAAGTAGGTACCTAAATTGTTTTATTTTAATTAATCAATTATTAATTCTAAATTTGAAATGTGTAATTGTTTTGTTTATATTTTTGACAGATATATCGTAATTTTTAAAGTTTACTGACGCTATTCATTCGAAAGGTAAATACGGGGGTATAACTCCCATCGAAAATTGGAACGTGAGTATTGTGACTTCTTATTGTTGCCTAACTATAACCACCAATGAAAAACTTTGAAAGTCTACGGAATAAACTTTTAGAGTTTTTCATTGGCTTATACTATAATAAGTAGGTTCCGAATGAGAATTTTAATGTCTATATATTGTGCATATCTATGGTTTATTAGGACCAATTTGTTTCATACAAAAAGCCCGAAGATATCGATCTAGTGAGTGGTTTATTTATGGGTAAAATATCTGATCGTCTCGTTAAAAAAATTGACAACGGTTATTTTTCAGACAAATATATTTTCTTTGTTTTTAATACGCTAAAAACATAAACAGCACTTGGTTTCAACTCAATTACTATAAGACATAACTATTTATGTAGTAGGGAAAGGTAAAAGATACATTAAAATTCCATTTTTTCTCAATCAAAGTTATGTTTGAAGGTAAGGAAATACGCACAAATTATTAAAATAACCCCAACTAAACCCTGAAAACATGTTTTGTGCCACTTAAATAGACGTCTTCATTAGATATTTAAGTTGAAATCAAGAGTTGTTTTTTTAAAGAGCCTTTGCACGCAGCTGAATTCGACAAGTTTGCATTGCATTGGAAAAATATTGATCTACCAATATATCGATCACTAGTACTAAACCATGTGCACGATGCATTTGACCAAAGATATTAGAAGAACGAGATATGCTATGTTCGCCGCTGGACCGTAGGCGGAGTACTACCTAATTAGGGTACTTTGAATACTATCGGGATGTGTACGCACAGAAATCTGTTCTATGTATTAGTGCGGATACCTTAGCGTAAGCGAAGGTGTGCAGTAGTATTGGTGAACAAAACCGGCGACACTGGACAAAACAATTCCACACAGTATGAACTGCTCATAGCACATCTCGTTCTTCTAATATCTTTGCATTTGACCAATAAACGTGATGCTGCATTAACCATTTACTTATATGGCAAATTAATTTGCTTATGTTATATCTAATAATAATAGTAATAAATAAGATGTTCATTTGAATTAACATTAGGTCTCAACTATTGACAGGTTTTTATGATGCCTATAGACAGGATAAAAAAAAGCGCAAGCCGAAACACAAATAATGGAAAACTCGTGGTTCGATTTGCGCTTTTTTAATAATAATAATAATAACATGGCATTTATATAGCGCAGTTTAGTGTCATTTCACTTCAAGTGCGCTTAACTACCCGTATAACAAACTTAAAAATGGTAATTCAGTATTAGTGGTTCTTAAAATTATTCCTAAGTTTGCCTTACCCTATACAGATCTAATATTATAACACTAAATACACTGTTTATACAAGGTGATGACAAAACTTAGAATAACAATAACAGCAGGACAGGACAAAACAAGAATATTAAAACTAAAACATACCTAATATAAAACAGGAGGCAGTTTGTGCTCATTTTAAAAAGGTACAATAAGGAGACAACCGAAAACAAACAATTTCCGGAAGTTTTAGAATATGGCTTATTATAAAATATTGAAAAAAAGTTAAGATTTATGAATGGTAAGATTTTTTTAATAATTTTGTTTTTAAAGCCCGTTTAAATTCAGCCAGATTCTACAGATTTTTGCCTTGTTTATACGCACCCTTAGAGAACCCTTCCTTTATCAGGAAAACAGTGTTTCACTGACGAAAAATGCAGAAGTATTATATGCGTTAGATAACTTGTAATTGGAAAACACTGCAAAATGCGGGAAATACAGGGCTGTACAATACGTGAACCTAAAAAGCCCTGGACAGAACAGTAGTGTGATTTTGTTTGAATGACATTGAAGCCAAATCTAGGGTGTCGGGGAAAACGCTTGGAAATGAAAATGATTTGTGCAAATTGGTATAAAATAAAGTTTTTTATATGGTTAATGCAATTATAACAGCTTACGATTTTTTTGGGTGAGATGGGACATGTCATTAACCCCTCAGGCTAATTTGTTCGGGGTGAGATGGTACTTGTCATTAACCCCTCAGGCTAATTTGTTCGGGGTGAGATGGGACGTGTCATTAACCCCTCAGGCTAATTTGTTCGCTTTTGGGAACAGCTCAAATAGGTCACTTAATAATAATAACGAGTTTTATTCCAGAATGTGGGGAGGTTTGTGCAATCCCATCAAACGTTTACAATAATAATACAGAAATATTACAATAATATTAAAGTACTAATATAATAAAATTAAATAGTTTTTTACCTTACCGTCATGGTGAGAAATATGATTTAAACGGTGTTTTAGAAAGAGAAAACACCATGCTTTATATTCAAATCTAGAAGTTAACCACAGAAGAATTAAAATGTGCACCTCTATGAAACCAACGTTTCCGATCGCAATTTGAGAATGTTTATTTTTATTTATTCACGTCGTGAAAACTTTTACATGCATACGATGTTTAGGGTAAACTGATCAGGAGTACAATAATGTATGTATTTTACATAATTATGAAACTACATTACATTTATATGAAATGACAAAAATGCGAGATGAAAATAACGAATAGACAAAAATTGTCTAATGAAATGTGTGGGTGCATTTTTTTTCGTTGTATGTAATTTAATTTAGTAAAAACGTAAAGTGAGTCATTTTCGAAACGTTTTCTTTAAAAATTTATGTGTTCGTTTCTAATAATAAAATTCAATAGCGTATGTGAAAATATTTCAATAACAATTTTTAGATTTTGGATACGTTGAGAAACATTCTATTTATTTGATTTTATTATTGTAAAGTGGAAATATTCGGACTTGTGACAGAAAATGTTGAGACTTGAGGGGTTAACTTAAAAGGCGTTTTTCGTACATGATATCCTTCACCCGCTGCTTAAAATTATTCTTGAATAGCTCTGTCCAGCCTTTTGGTACAATATAACGTCCCCTATAACGACTATGAAAATATATGTATTTAGTTATAACAACGTGCCTACTATTGTTTGTAGATAGCTAGGAACAGTGTCAGTGCTAAATAGCGCATGCCAGACAACACGGAGACTAAATAAGTATGTATCTAATCTAACGATACATAATATTGTTATTGTTTAGGTTCCAGAACTCGTGACTAGTCGATTAGATGAATCGGTGAAGAAGCAATTAGTTCGGTACTAACTATAGTTAATGAGCTGCAGATAATACTACTGTGTTCGCATCAGAGGAGATGCCAGCCATCATCCTGTCTTTCATTAGAACTTTAACTGGAGTAAATTTACAACATTCTATACAATGTATTATATGCACTAGATACATTTTAGTTAAAATTCAAAACAGTTTTGAAGACAAATTGAATCCTGTAAAGTAAAAAATCAACCCGTAAAAAATTAAAGACGTTTCGAAGAATTTGAACAATTCATCAAATTTCAAAGGTCATTCGGGTTCTGTGAAAGTCCTATTCAAGTTCTGTTATTAATAATAATAATAAATGTTTATTCCGGTATGTGGTGAGGTTAGTGCAGTCCCACACATTCCATATAGAGATACAAAAAATATGATCAAAAACAAAAAATAGAACAGGAAAACAAAGAAAAAAATAAAAAAAACAGCTAATTTATTTAATATAATTTATCATTATAGACTAGTTGCTTGACAGAAATGAAATAAAAACAGAACTTGAAAAAATCTCTCGCAGAACTTGAAAATGAACGTTGAAATTTGATTAATTGTTCGAATTCTCCGAAATAACCCGTCCTAAGTTTTTTTTCTACAATACATCTACATATTTAAAAAAAAATATGGTTTGACTAAGGATTGAACCTTTCTCCCTAGGGACTGACTAAAATAAGTGAACCGCGCTATCAGACTCTAATAACAGGGGTTTGCTCGACGCTCAGATTTTAATTATTTCTGATGAACCTATTACTAAAATCTCAAATGTTTCTAGAGGGATCCCTAAGGATGTAAGTTATTTATATTTGATTAATAAAACCACAGGACATTACCATTGAAATATTTTATGTAAAACGGTTAGGAAATTTTATAAAAGGTTTTTCAACTATAAAATGAGCGATAAGCGCCAGAATTTAATTTTTCTAGACGATGAAATAATAACTTTGAAAATAATATAAATGTTTTTAAAATTTCATAATTTCTAGCTACTGGCTGTGTTTAATAATTGTAAAAATGTTGCATTAAACTGATGAAAACGAAAGTTTCAATAAAAAAATATACATTTTCACTACGTCTTCGTCTTTTTACGCCTCAAGTGGACTTTATAAAAGTATTTTTTTAATGTTTTAGTTAATTATTTTCAAAACAGAGGTAAATTATCGGCAGTTTAACACTGTAGATCATTAATACATTGATTCCATTTACTAGGATTAACTTGTTGAAACTTATAAACCTCATTGTAATATTGAATCATTGAACAAGATAATATCAACAACTCTCAATGTAATCTCTGGTTTCGAGTCCCAGTTGCGACCGTTACTCTGATACACTTTAAGACAGGGTGTTTTCAATAGATATTTAGGTCCGTCTGGTGTACTCGTAATCATTCGGGTACAGCCGACATGTTGTCTCTGTAATGTGGCGTAACTTATAAACCGCCACATATAAAGTTTCTTAAAACTACATAAATAACGATAACTTAGATCTACACACTCTACCGGCATGAATATTAATTTATTTTATATGTCTTCATTTCATTAATATTTGTTTAGTGATTAAATAATTTAATTGTTACCGATCGTCTTGAAATTCGTTTCAACTATGACGACGAAGTATCTGTTTCAATGTAAAATCAACTGGCTTCCAAAACTTTGCATAATTAATTTATAAATTACTTTTGCAAAGTTGAGTTCCTAACACAAAAAAAAAAAAAATTATAAAAACTTCTGTCCAACTTGTCTCATATCACGATAATTAAAATTAAGTGTTGAATATAAACATGTTGTCTTATAGATAATACCTACGATAAATAAACATGCACACAAACAATTATATGCATTAAACAATCTATATTAATTATGTTTATATTTTAATCTTAATGTTTAATATTTTTAATTTTTATCTTTTTAAATATACATATACTTTTTCTTTATTTTTCAGTTTACTATTAATTTTAATATATTTGTTTTTAGTTTTATTTCATGTGTGATTCATACTTGCATACTTATGTTTCTATAAAATAGTATTTTTTAGTTCTTTTAAGTTATTTTTATTATTATTTCATGTATGATTCATACTTGCATACTTATGTTTCTATAACATAGTATTTTTTAGTTCTTTTTATTATTATTTTATGTATGATTTATACTTGCATACTTATGTTTCTATAAAATAGTATTTTTTAGTTCTTTTATGTTATTTTTATTTTTATTTCATGTATACCTACCACAACGCCTAGTATGGTAGTTAAAAAAATGTCAAAAAATGTAACAAGTAAACATTTATTAAATAATAAATTTAAAAAATGTATAAATTATTATTAATTACCTATTCTTGGTGCATTGTATACCGTATGTATTTATATCTGAAATAACTAATGTGTCCAACAGTTAACAATTTCCGGAATCTACGAAGAATTATTCCCTTGTTCATTTCCGGTAATTATCAATTCCGAGATCATTTAATCAGCAATTAAAAGATGGCTTTTAAACGAACGGGAAGTGAGATGTCAATCGCGTTACGTATTCAATCGTTTTTATTTCAAGATGAGTTACATGCCCGAGTACCTTCGTGTATACGTAATTAACAGTTATTATACTTGTTACCACTACTATTGTCATGTGATTAGTAATTACCTGAGTAAAACCTATGCGAAGATTATACACAGGAGACGATACGCACACGATCATAATATTGGGTCTAAATATTCGAAGCTAATGTTTTTCTCAGGCATCTCCGACTTCTTCCATCATTCAAACCACTCTCTAAACACTCCTGGCACTAATAAGTACAAATTTAGAAATTTTCAGCGATATCGGTCGACTACTTTTCGAGTTTTGCGAGCATATACACACGCGGGCAGAATTTTTATGTAATTCCAGTAAAAACATTCTGTGGCCTACTCACATACCTACAAATAGGTGTGTCATACGTTATGCTACGTATACACATGCGAGCCAAACTGCCGAACTGAACCTCAACTCATGGGAAAGAAACGAAGCAACCGCAAATGGCGCGAAACGCCGCTTTCAGTTGCTTCGTTCCATTCCCGTAATTCGTGTCTCGGTTCGGGTTTCGGTTCGCAAATGTATACGTACCATTATACTTACATCTAATGGGTCATAGAAACACGCAAAATAATAATCAGATAGATACCAGTGCAGGAAAACGCTAGTTATGTGATGAGAAAAACGATAATGGCCAATAACGATAAAAAACGTTTATTTAAAAAAAAAAAAAACATACGTCAATATTGTATAACGTGTACTGTAAAGGATGGTTAAATGTTTAAAAATTACCCTGTAATAGTGAACGGATTTTCCACCTTTTCGGGAAATATTACGGTTAAAAATTACTTAGGAATATCTATTCAATAATTTAATAATTAATCGCTTTGATTGTCCACAAATTCAACATTAAAATTATTTTCAGGACAAATTTATTTATTTATTTTATTAAGGCTCTCCGTAAAACGACTATGCACCAATATATTACGGGACAGATCACAAATTTGAGGTACTTGTAAGTATCAAAGGTCATGGGGGCAATTTTAGTATTCTGTGACATGCGTCAAAAGCTAATTATTTCTGAACTGCCTGTGAGTGACGTTGAAAATGTCGATGGTCAATGCAGAATCGTTAAGAGGAAGCTACAAGCCAAAAATGTGTATATTCTTGTTACACCTTATATCGTAGGTAATAGGCATTAAAATCGCTTGACAAAAGCAGTCTAGAAACGTTCGATTTCAAGCAAAAAACTAGTTTTTATTTATTTTGTAAATAATTTTATAAGAAAGCAAAAAAGTTAATCAAGTGAAACTGTCACAGATAATCGTGGCTATAATACTGTATTTTTTAAAAGTTGTTTCCTTTACGCGTTCATAGAAAAAATATTTTTTTTAGTAGTTTGAATTTATATTTTTTATTGAGTAATTTATAATTTTATTTGTATTCAACTCAAGCGAAGCGATAGGAAAACCATCAATTTATCTAAAGCATATTTTTTGGTATTCATGATGTACACCAATTCGATATAAAGATTAATCAAAGTAGTGATTTGGCTTTAAGCTTTGCCTTAAGAAGTTGAGTCGCTCTGTAGTATAAAAAAGCAAGGGATCTCCCACGAGTTTACTTGTTAGACATATATTAGTTAACCTCTTTCAATATAGTTCCCGAGATGATGATTCAAAAAATTGTTTTCCTAAAAAAATTTTCGGCGTGCTTTAATTCTAAGGTGTTGAAATCGAGCATTCCTGTTAAGAACAAGGATGGAAATAGGAATGGACGTATATTCTCTCATATGTAGATAACGCATAAACCCCTTTTGTACTTTTTCTATTTCTAGGATATGGCTTTGTTCAGAAGGGGCCCAAATAATGGAGCTATATTCCTGGATACTGCGAACAAGGGTTTCATATGTTCTCCGTAATGCTATTCCGTTAATAAAATGTTTTATTCTTAACACCTACATATATATAATATATAACCTACCTAAAAATCTATAATTGATATTCGAGTGAGGAATTTATCTTGAGTAACTCCCATCCTTATTCTATATTCCTCTTCCTCTCTCCTTGCCTAATACAAAACTCTATTCCCAAGCAATATTATCATAAGACACTTTTTGCCCTATCCATAATTAATCTTATGAGTATAGATATTTGCATTATATATTGACTTAATTTAACCAGCGATTCCTGACATTCTTTAGAGTAAAAATACGTAAATTAAATTTTGGTCTCCGGTGGTGATCTCATTTGGATAAATTTCACATAGATCTTATAAGGATAAATTATACAAATCTCATCTGTGTAAGTATTTAATTAGCATTTCAACCAGTGTTAATCAATTAGTATTTTAAATAATAAGTCATCCGTAATACAAACTAAACCACAAAATAATGAACTGCATTGAGTTGTATGGTTGCACATTTGCATGTGATCACATTTCGTCATCATCTGTCATTCCGATTCACTGAACAGGTAATCTCTAGAAGTGTATTTTATACCGACTAAGCCTAATTTACAAATTAACGGTTATCGCTGGGAGAAAAGTGGGTACCTAATGCTAATTTACTAAGATCCTCTTCAAATTATTCGTAATCCGGTTAAAAACGGGATTGCAGACCCTTAACGAATGAATTGATAGGTTTCCCGATAAACCTTTAGGACGGGTTGTGTTTCACAGAATTTGAACAATTCATAAAATTTCAAAGTTGATTTTATATGTTCTGTGAAGGTTCTGTATGGTTCTATTCAAGTTCTGTTATTATATCATTATTGGCCAGTTGTTTCACAAAACTGAAATAATAACAGAACTTGAATAGAATCTTAATATTTTCGGTTTTTTTTTAAAATATAATATTAAGACAAACGAAGCTGCATGGACACGTGTTCCGATATTATTATTATTTTTTTACATTAGCTCCACACAGGAGGTCCTGAAGAAAATAATTGCCATGTCATCTTTGGGGATGCTGTGAGGAGGGTCTTTTTAGGAAAAGAAGGATGGGAAGTTCTGAGGGGTGGGTAGGAATCTGGGGGTCAATGTATTTAGGATTGACGAAGGTATGGATCCATCTCTCCCACTGTGGCGATGTTCCGAGAGAGTCCTGTTAGAGAGGTCAAAATTTATTCCTCAACCAGTCGCTCGCCACACAGTTGGTGAACAGACGCATCCGCCGCCAAGACCCGGATAAACCTCACGCCATGAACCCGGGCACTCCTGCTAAGTTACCAAACGTAGCGAACCACTTGTGGAGACCTATGGCAGACCTATCCAATAAATAGTTCCGGGGCGGCGGTACGCACACCCACCCAAATTTAAAAATTACAAATTTACTAAAAGTTTATCGGGATGCGGTGTATATAATACTTTCAGAGGCCAGTGAAAAATATCTTAGTATTAAATTAGTAAATCTAGTTAGTTAGTAAATAACGCTTTCTTGAACCTTGAAAAATCATGAAATCTGATCGACAAGAAAAAAACAATAGAAATACACATTTCAAATATAGAATTAAAATAATTATTTTCTGGTAAAATTTGGTTATCGGAATTCTTTGCAGAATCGGTTCGAATTCAAAAAAATATCCGTACTTTTTGAAACAGAGTTACAATCGGATAGGCCCACAACCAAAGACGTTACAATACAACTAGACTTGTTATTGTCTCACAAAATTAAGATTAAATGTGGAAAGTAAGAAACACTCTTATGTTTCCAATAAAATCATAATTCAAAAGCACATATGTGTATGAACGAAATAAAAGATAGGACCGGGTGGCGTTTTCATATTCAATAGTTGCGTCAAATAATTATCTCCAAGCCGACTAAACTACAGGCCTGGACGCCTGACGGTTTTCGAGGAATAAAGAGATCATGTCAGTGCCGTGCCATGATAGTCAACGATAGTTTGTAAATGGCGGCGATTGTTATTGATACTCGTTGTTATTACTGATTTTTATGTAGTTTTACCGCAAGCATAAAGTGATTAGACTATTTTAAAGAGTGAAGTGTAATTCGTAATTTAGTGGTGGCGCGCCCAGACCTGTACTCTAGTCGGCCTTGCATTTTCTCTAACGAAACTTTCTCATCACACACGAAAGAATTTTTAGCACAATTGAAAGCACCACAATTGACGTACTTTTTGTTTGCACCTTTGAGATTCCTATAGCGCGTCTGTATATATTGTAACAACCCAAAACCGAATTATTATGATTGTGTGAGTGTGATTTCCTGTAAAGTATTTGTTATGTTTATTTCGAAGTAAGGAATAATTGAGCTTACTCAAAAACACTTATTTCTGCGTGTCTCTTCAGTGTTTAACATCAGCTGTGGCTTTAGGAGCCTGGTACCTAGAATAAGTAGAGACTAATACGTTCTCAAGAGTAAAATAGTATTTTATTGTCTGTAATAATCAGTAACTGTCGTGTTTATTTACGTAGTTTTCTTAGATTTTCTCTGTCCTTGAAAATTGATTTATCTTTTATAATATTATTATTATTCTGACAGCTTTACGATAAAACTCTAAGGCCCAGTTGTTTCGCAGAAATTCACGCTTGACAAAGCCATCAACCACTCGGCGACATTTTGATTTTTATATAGATGAAAGGTTCCCGTTAAATACCGATTCAAAGTACATTCAGCTTTTGAACGATTTGTGATCAGCAAAAGAGGATATGTTCTTAAGACGAAGCACTACGTAGCAATGCAAAATTCTGTGGTTTTGGCTTGAAAATTTGATCGCTGAGAAATATTTTAGATGCTTCTTAAATACTGCGAGTAGAACACATCTTAGCATTTGAAAGTATTTTTATAAGCCCACAAAAAATAAAGTATCAGGCCTATAAAACTGCTTATGGTTTTATTGTATGTGGGAAATTTAGTTCTTTAGAAAATTATCGGAAAATATTTAAATATTTATGCCAGAAATTTGCAACATAAAATCAAATGCACTTTTTGGCGATGTTTTTTCTTGCATAAATCAAAACAGATGGCTGGTGTTGAGCGGGAATGTAAACCTTATCGCCATCTAAATAATGAGTTTTATTGTTAGCGGCCCGATTCTAAATGTTACACGACGTAGTGCATCGCCTCAAGCTTTTCAGCTAATTACAATTTGATATTAAGTTAAAACGCACCTAGAATTGGCGTTTAACGGGGAACTTTAACATATTATAGACAAAAATATTGCAATGAGCTGTGATTAATTAGTTATTATAAAAAACATGTATAAAGTAAATAAAATTACAATTAAATAGGTAATTATTTTATTAATGGCAAATTGAATTGGCGTTTATTAAACACTAACTATACCCTACGTAGCTGTGGCTCAGTCTCTCTGTGCAGATAGATAAACAATAGCGCGTGTTGCTTTTACGTCCAACAGATGGCGCCATTAAAAAAACAACATGTTTGTCTTTTTTAAAACAGCATGTTTTTACATTTAAAAACACATGTGCATTCGAATGCAACGTTGTTTCAAATTTTAAAAGCAATCGATGAAGAACTTTTATTTGATTTTGAACAAACGTTTACATTTACATTTTTATTTATATAGATATATCAAAACTTTTATAAATTATTAACACAACAGAAGTAAGGAGCAACTAATGTGTCTAAATAAAAAAAATTCAAATAATTATATATTATTTGAAACATGTCGATTATTTTGATTAAATGGTGTTTCGTGTGTACAAAGTTATTTATTTTCATTAAATTAAAATGACGTCGCAAAGTGAATTTGGGATTATTAAAGAAAATAATTAGTACAATTACAATAAATAAACGAGTAAATCATTTTAAAGAGACCCTTGCTTGTAAGTTGTGTACTGGATGGTGAACTGGATTATAATCTTTTCTTGTGGGTGGTGTACTGGAATATAACCCTTCCTTGTGGGTGGTGTACTGGAATATAACCCTTCCTTGTGGGTGGTGTACTGGAATATAACCCTTCCTTGTGGGTGGTGTACTGGAATATAACCCTTCCTTGTGGGTGGTGTACTGGAATATAACCCTTCCTTGTGGTTGGTGTACTGGATGGATTGTATAATAAGTATGTTTTTTTTTTTAGGAAGCTGAAGAAAGAAACGAAAAAAACATTAAGAATAATGTTGTCTAATTGAATCGCGAGTCTAAATTACCAAATTGATAAACGTCGCGGCGCACCCAGTATCTTTGGGCATTTGCGGGGTAAGAGGGAACTGCGGGCTGGTATTCCAAACTAGTTAAATTTTATTGCCTGTGACTGTGAAAGCTACAGCTAGGCCAATGACTATATGAAATTAGAGCTGGGTCAACCGATTATTTTACATATCGCTCACGACCCACTAGCGTTGTGAGAGGGTTTTACGGCCGCCGGCAGCCATATGTACTAGGTCATACACGACCCGAAACCCGAAACCCGACACCCGATTAACCGTTACCCGGCTACTTTCACTTTCATTTGACGTAGGTAGGTAACATATCCCTAGATTGGATTTGACATTTTTTATTAAACCTATTACCGTTCAACCTTCCCGTCATCGGGAACCGGTTTCAAAAGTCTCCGGAAGAAGAAGCGGTTCTATAGAATGTTCTATCTCCGGTAACTGGAAACGAGAACCATAGTGATATGGTTCTCGTTCAAAGTCAATTTTATATTTCAGGAATCTACCATCTCTATTTGTTTGTCGCGAATAGAAACTGATTCGAGACGTGATGTCCGGTTCACAAAATTCATACTCATGCATCACGTGTTATATTTTCTATGGTCGCTCGCCACGCCACACCGGCGGCCGGCACCCGACAATGGGTCGCGACAACCGGGTGTTGACGAAAAAATAACCCGCTTGCTCATTGGAAGCTTGTGAGCGGATCATTCACGATCGACTCAGTAAATAAAAAAACAAACATGCATCCATATACAAGTTATTGCAGATTACATTCCTAAAGAGTGCGGAGGCGTGAAATTAAAAATTAAAATCATAATATTTTATTTTTATTGAAAAGCAATAAATATGCATATTATTTGTATGAATTTTATTTCCCAGTTTGTGCGGTTTCAAAATAACATGTGAGCGTTTTTAAGAGTATAATGTTACTAGCGCAGAGCCGTGATCAACCACGGGAAAATTATAAACAATGTTTAAAAAATAAAGGATTTTTTTTAATCTTCAGGTGGCGCGATTAACCTAACATTTACATTTTTTTTACTAACTTACTCTTCATAAAGCGCTACTCAAGTACCGTTTATTATTATTATGTAAGGTGGTACGTGTTAGACTATTGTTTCTCGCTCTTGCAACCAGTGGCGGCTCGTGACTTGTGGGTTACTAGAGTGCTAATATTACAACAAATGGCTTAATTGATGTTGTTGTAGCTGAAAACGATTTTATTTTTTTTTTCGAAAAATTGATTTTTCGTATGAAGATTTTCAGGAATTCCGTGCGGCGCTCGGATACACTGAAATTTCCTGAAAATCTTCATACAAAAAATCGATTTTCGAATAAAAATAAAAAATCGTTTTCAGCTATAACAACATCAGAAATGCCGTTTGTTATAAAATTAGCACTCTAGTACACCCAAAAGTCACGAGCCGCCACTGCTTGCAACTCTTTCTAGTGATTAACCCTTCTTAAAGATGCTGCCAGAAAGTCGAAAAATTTGAGGGTATTTCCGCTTCTCAATAAAATCCAAATAAATGGAATATTTCTGAACGTTTTTTTTCTAAAAATTATTGAAAACGAAAAAATACATATTTAATTGGAAAAATCTACAATAAACATTTGAGTCACCTCACTTTTTTTGTCGTTTCGTATAAAAATAATTCATAACTTTTCAATTTTTTTTTTGTCAAATTGCTGAGACCTTTGGTTTTAGAGATGAACATTTAAATTAGTCTGTGGTTATCTTCTATATAAATAAAAATGTTCATTTGTTCAAAATCTTAAATCTCCAAAAGTTCTTAACCGATTGCTTTGAAATTTTGACACAATGTTTGAAACCGGTGTGTGACAGGTAAAAACATGTTTTTTTTAAACATCCCCATCTTTTGGACGTAAAAGCAACAAGCCCTATTGTTCTACCTGCACAGACAGACTGAGCCACAGTAATGTAACGTGGCGGGTACATCTAGTATTTTCATAAAAAAGCTAGGTTTTGTCTACGGAGACAACGATTTTTCAACGAGCCGTTCCAAAGCCGAACAAATTAGCCGGAGGAGCTAGAAGTCGTTACCGATACCGATGTACTCTTTTTTTTTCTTTGTGTGTTCAGTTCCTGAACTAATTTGACCGGACGTTCAATTGACAGTAGTTTTTCCACGAGACTTAACTAATTTTATTGCATTTCTTAGAATAATATTATTGCTTACCTTTAGCAACCATTACTACTTATTATGCGCATGCGATTTACAGCAAACTAAGCAAGTAAATAATACAATTGTTTCCCATTACGGTTCGTTATTACGGGTTGACAATCTTCATAAAAAACTTTACGGCACGTTATTGTAAATCATTGAGGAGAATATTTCATGCACCTATTACACGTTGGCCCAACTTGTACAGGACCACTTGGCGTATGCACGCGATGGCCGCCAACGTTGGCCTTCCAACCCGATTGTTGTCGGTTTTCGTACACACATCAAAGGATCTTGGAGCCAACCCGCCAACAGCGTTCACGTCCCGTCTTCAGGTCGTAGTACGCGTTCAGCGGAGATAGTAGAGTTGATTATTGAGTGAGTGATTATTTACGTTTACGAGTTACGATGATTTATAAATAAACATGCCATACAAATAAATTGCCGCGGCTGCGATAGTTTCCACAATAGTGTACTTTCATTTATTTTTTTATTCACGTAAAAAATTACGATAATTTATGGGTAATTTATAAGGTATTTTTATGTTGACGAATAAATTTACTGTGAAACGATTTAAGATGTGCCTTTTTCGATTTGCCACCAAAACGACATGACCTGATGATAAAACGACATATTGGGATTTCAGTGGCGTTGATGTCACGCCGGCCGGGAGACGTGGGTGACGGTTTTACGTCATAATTACGTTATAGCCAATTGGAACCGTTTCAGAATGTGAGGTTTTAGATCGTTTTTTAAATCAACATTTATTTTTAGTACGATAATCGTAACCAGACAAATAAACACTACCAAATATTTCAAACCGTATTCATAGTTTGTGAAAATAACACGTTTGCCAAGACCATTGGGCCAGCGTGTACTAGGAGCATCAGATATGATTAAATCACCGCCAAGATTAACCAGTGGCTTAGCGACTGGACGGCAAACTGAGCAACCGCGTGGTACCGGACCTTGAGTAGGCCCTCACAGGACGTTAATAATTATAAATAATAATAATATTGGGATGATTTGTATACCGCCGTTTAACTATATATGGAGTTTATACACAGTACCATACTTACCTGGTAGGTCATGTAAGATTAACACTTAATTAACATTAACTAATTGTTAATAAACGTTAAACGCTATCATATTACGATAAATTTCTTAGGCGAAGTTTGGTGGGGTAGTTCCATCGTGTAACTTAAAAATTATAATTAAATTTAAAAAAAAAACTTTGTTTATAACCACGAAATTTGCTTAATATGACCGATTGGTTTCGCTTAACACAAGCATTGTGGGGGTACAAATGAAAGTTATAAAAAATAAACATTGTGTACTGAGATAGCATGAAATTTAAATACAAATAGTAACGGAGAGAAAGAGACCAATAATATGTACATAATATTATATCGGAAGAGACAAAGCGTCAAATGAGGAGGTGATTAAGGGATAATGAGGAATTTTAATAATTTATGGGAAATATACCTACTATTGGGATATTGGACACATTTAATTGATTATTAAGAATATGATTTTTGGATTTCATAATAATAATATTTAATGATTTGTATAGCGCCGTTTTTGTGCAAAATCACCCCAAGGGCGCTGTACAAATATATATTACATTTCTACAATGACTTATGTTATTACGGCTTTCATTATTTCGAGTGTTTCCATGACCATTTTTGTGAAGAATATTACCGCCGGTGCTTTATAAAATATATTTTTTTTGTACACAGTGTACTATTTTTAATTTTATGTGAAACACGCCTTCTAAGATCTTCAATTTATGAAGTAACCCCAACGCAACCTACAGACAATAAACATAAATACTTTTTGTTTAATTTATTTTATATTTTGTGGGAACCAAGATAAGGAAATCATGATCAACACACATACAACAACCTACAGGCCGCCTCGGAACAGGAATACCTAGTGAGGAGGACTGAGAAAAAACTACATCACTTTACATTTTTATTTTACTTAATATTGTATCTTTTTTACTTTACTTTATATTGTCGTTAAATGATAAAAAAAGACCTAATGTTCGTTCAAATGAAACATCGAATTTAAAAAACATCAAAATCTTTCAAATTACTCAAATTGTTAATAAGCATCAAATATGTTCTACCACTGTCAGTTTCAATTCAGGTCTAAAAGGGTTAAATATCTAAGATGTTCTTAAATTCCATTATTGACATTGCATGTTGTTTTACCTATACAAAAAAGCTGAACAATTACTACAATCTAATTTGTAAATCCCCGAGTGACTGACTAGGTTTGTCGTCTGTTGCCTTTGAATTGATTAAAAATTTGCTATTTCATTATTTTCTTTCTAGAAGTATTACGAAATAATTTACGTATTTATGTGTGGGATAGCCCTCCCTATTTCCGGTAATAAACAATTACAATTTAAATAACGATCTCTTTCTTGCCTGGGTGGATCTATAATTTATTGCCTGGGCAAACGATACCTGTAATTTTCTCCCGTGGCGCAGTAATCATTTACAAAAGATTAATGGACATGTGTTTACATAATACATAACATTAATGGTATCCATATTTCATTACACCTTTTTAGATTTGTTGTTTGGGGGTGGGTGCCAGTTAACCGGTTTGCCCGGGACGCCGGGATTTTGTCACTACAGCACTGAGAAAAAACCATGGAAAGATTTCGTTTGAATTCTTCCATCATCTAGAATTTCTACTAACATCTACTTAACATTCAAGTGATTATATAATTTGCTGTAATTTACTAAGCTGATAGTGATGTGTAACTTATTAATATGACAGAGAAAGGTTATGTTAATGCTGTCAATAATACTCATTCCGTGTGGAAATGTATTCGGTTCATTTAATCTAATTATGATGACAAGCCACAAGAAGGACAACCTAATAACAGTTGGTCGTCTCACAGCAAAGATATTAGAATATGAGTTCTGTAATTCTAATATCTTTGACTCACAGTATTCCGTGTTCGTATTAGTGTAAGCGATTAAACCCCAAAAAAAATTCATTTTCAAGATAATATCTACTCATTTGTTATGCCGAAAGGTTAAATATATGAAATTCCGTCGATAGAAAAAAATCGCAAAGTAAACTCCGAAAATTATTGAAAACAAGTTTTGCTCTGTTATTTAATATGTTATAGGCATGAAAAATTTAACAGTGTGTCTTTAAATGCAACTAAAGCATTTGTCTAGAGTTTTTTGCTTTATTTTAAACGAGTCGTGTTTTATTAAATATTTTCACCATTTTAGCATAATTATGATCGTTTTTAATATTAGCGCGTTCCCTCTAACATTCGTATTTGCATATCTCTTTTTCAAAACATCTTTGAACGCTTATTACGGGTCCGTAAACGTATCTTGTTATCTCAGTCACACCTGTAATGTAATGTAGTATTCGATGTAAATACGAAAACGCTACCCGCTTTTGTTTATTTCGTTCATATGCACATAATGTTTGTATGTCTATCTTTGTCATACACGAACAACGTTTGAATTAAGAATTTACTTGAAACATAAGAGTTTTTCTTACTTGCCACATTTTATCTTGATTTTTTCCGTCCGTTAAATTCGTCCGTAGGTCCGTCCAATATGCCAGGCCGGATGCTGAATATTTTTATTCACGTTTTCCTAACTTACGTCGTTAAGCTTCCCACTTTATTTTATTTGCTAGGGCAAATACAACCGTAGATCCGTCCAATGCGTCGATAAGATTCCGGCTTCATTTTTGGGTACTTTGTCGCCTTAATTCCATTTCAAGCAACGTTTTGATTCTGAATGCTGGTTTTTCACCTGGGAGATACTAAGAGTATTTTATTTTCTCAGATTATAACCCGCTAGCTGTACCCCACCAAGCGTTGCTGTGGCGCAGTCTGTCTGTGCAGATATAGAAACAATAGCACATGTAGCTTTTACGTCCAACAGATGGCCCTGTCAAAAAAGCATGTTTCTCTAACAACGTATGGCGCTATTTAAAAAAAAACATATTTCTCCAACAATGTATGGCACTATTTAAAAAAACATGTTTCTCCAACAACGTATGGCGCTATTTAAAAAAAACGTGTTTCTCCAACAACGTATGGCGCTATTTAAAAAAAAACATGTTTCTCCAACAACGTATGGCGCTATTTAAAAAAAACATGTTTCTCCGACAACGTATGGCGCTATTTAAAAAAAGCATGTTTCTCCAACAATGTATGGCACTATTTAAAAAAAACATGTTTCTCCGACAACGTATGGCGCTATTTAAAAAAAACATGTTTCTCCAACAACGTATGGCGCTATTTAAAAAAACATGTTTCTCCAACAACGTATGGCGCTATTAAAAAAAAACATGTTTCTCCGACAACGTATGGCGCTATTTAAAAAAAGCATGTTTCTCCAACAATGTATGGCACTATTTAAAAAAAACATGTTTCTCCGACAACGTATGGCGCTATTTAAAAAAAACATGTTTCTCCAACAACGTATGGCGCTATTTAAAAAAACATGTTTCTCCGACAACGTATGGCGCTATTTAAAAAAACATGTTTCTCCGACAATGTATGGCGCTATTTAAAAAAAAACATGTTTCTCCGACAACGTATGGCGCTATTTAAAAAAAACATGTTTCTCCAACAACGTATGGCGCTATTTAAAAAAACATGTTTCTCCGACAACGTATGGCGCTATTTAAAAAAACATGTTTCTCCGACAATGTATGGCGCTATTTAAAAAAAAACATGTTTCTCCAACAACGTATGGCGCTATTTAAAAAAGCATGTTTTTACCTGTCACAGGTGACATCTATATGACAGATATATAAAAAACACACGCAAATTCGAATGCAACGTCGTGTCAAAATTTGAAAGCAATCGGTGAAGAACTATTAAGGAGATTTGAGATTTTCAACAAACGAACATTTACATTTTGATTTATATGATTTAAGATTTTCACGGCCAAAAGTATTTTTGTTATTTGTTTTTGGGGTGTTATGCCGTGTTGCGCAAACTCCTTCTTTAGCCGCTAAAGAAGGAGTTAGCGCAACACGGCATAACACCCCAAAAACAAATAACAAAATTTTTGATTTATGTTGATAATAATATATTTTGAAAATTTTTGAAAAAATTATTTGTACAATGCTTTTATTTGTGATAATACCAAATTTTAAGTAAGAAGATCATTGTAATGACTAATGTGTGATAATATATTATAATTATATTAAAATATCAATAAATTGTGCCATATTAAATATTGTTATTTTAACAATGTTTAATGAATTTCGTCAGTTTTAAACGCGCAACAATGTAATTCTCACAATTTAAAGTTTTTAATCACATCAAATATATGTATGTTTTCTTTTAGATTGTTTTAAAGTATGTTATGTCTACAATCTCCCAAGTAATGAACGGTGTCCGGAAACTCATAGTATAAACGGAAAACTGGTAAATCTACATCACGCAGAGAAGACAACCCCAAAATATATATTGACCCCTTAGCGACCTATTTTTTGATATTCGACTCAATTTGTGTAATTCATAGTGAGTGTTAATACACTTGGTATAAATTGATGATTTGTAAAGCACCGTTTACGTGCAAAATCACCTCAAGCGCTCACCTCACATTGTACGGGATTCTTAAATAATCGATTGATTCGTTCAAGATTACAAGAAATTTACTATCGTAGATAATTACAGTACAATTCCTAGTGGATATACGTCGTTCTGTGAGTCTATGCATTATTCGGCCGTAGCATAGACTCGCAGAACAGACACTCATTCGTAACTTTAATTTTTAAGAAATGGAGCATTAATTATTGAAAAAATAGCTTTAATTTTGCGTTTTCATAGCGTTTATAGCTAAATAGGATAACGTCAAGGAATGGGAGTCGGCAAGAGGGGAAAAACAATTAAATTAGCAAAATCACTTGAAATATGTTTATTGTATTATTGATTGAAACTCAACATGGCACATGTTTCTACAGTAGAGTGTGTCATGTTCGTTCTACGATCTGCCAATACAAGATTATAGCGACTAAAAAATCTTTTTTACTATCGCTAAAAACACCATTTATCGCTTTAATTCGCGAAAATATAGTTAATGCTATGAATGGGTGTCTCTACCTATGACTATGTAAATAATAGTACCTATGACTATGTAATGTAAAGTAAAATCAGTGTTGTAAATACAACCATCAGATGGTAATAGTAATTAGGCCAAATGAGCCGCAGTACTAGTTAGTTAGACACATGAAAAGGTATTGTTATAAGCCCTAGCTAGTTAGAGGATTACGAAAGATCCATAAAAACAAAAATCACAAAACTATCTTAACTAGATATTATTAATAACTGCACCAAATAACAACATTACAATTTGATATTTATCTCAAATCAAAAAAAACCATACTACGAAATCGTCACCAAATGTGATTTAGTCACCTTTTTCCCGCCTGTAGGTACTACGAGTTTCCAGACACCGTTTAATTATTTTGCTCAAATAAACACATTTCACCGAAAGATTAGCCGTTTCAAGAAATCAACCTTAGTTGTCAACAAAGTCAAAAAGGTCGAGCTCGTTTGCAATAATCCAATTAAATTTATTTTTATTGTTCAATGAAATCAATTTTTGCGTATCAGGTAAAATGCTAATCACAAAATGCAACATTGCTAAATGTTATTCGAAACTCGTAGAAGTGGCACACGAACTACGAACTTGGTAATTATAATTATCTCATTTTCAAAAACTTCGAGTTTAAACTTCCCTGGAGACCTTGCGTCCAAAAATATATGCTTCCATTTTTCTCTTATTTCATTAATTAAAACCGAATTTTTTTCTGAAATCAAAAGATTTTGTGAGTAGGTACTTAAATACCTATCTGCTAATGATGAACGATATATTTTATGCGACACTTTGAAATACACAAACAATTTGTCCAAAGAAACGTCATTATCTCAATGACAATTCTTTTTTAAAACTTTTTCAGGCAGGTAGGTAGGTACCGTATAATGTCTCTTAGGACGGGTTGTTTCGGAGAATTTGAACAATTCATCAAATTTCAACGTTCATTTTCGGGTTCTGTGAAAGTCCTATTCATGTTCTGTTATCATATCATTGTAGGCTAGTTGCTTGACAAAACTGAAATAAAAACAGAACTTGAAAAAATCTTTCACAGAATTTGATGAATTGTTCAAATTCTCCGAAACAACCCGTCCTAAGTACTTTATTTATTTATTAATATTTTTTGTTATGGGTACATATTTATTACACATCAAATATTATAAAACAACACAAGCGGCAATGAAAAAAATCAGTAAAAATATTGTAGTGAAAAAAAAATCAGAAAAAGAAAAAATATACCATGTTTTATGTAAATATGTATAGCAAAAAACTCAAAGTCAAAGTTAGGTTAGGTTGTACACTCAAAGTAAGGCACGCTCGGATAATAGAGCAGATTTTTGAAACCGGAAAAAGAATGTACAAACAAACTCACTAACAGATTAAATGACAAACCAATTAATTGTTAATTGTTAAGCCAATTTTTTTTATGATAATGCTTGCAATAGTTTAGTGACCAGTTCTTATGTTTTAAGTATTTCACAACCAACCCAGATTTCACCCATTTCACAATATTCCCTATTGTATAATTTTTTTAATAACATGTCACAGTTAAGCCAGTTTATGTTTATGTTTGTGAGATATTTCAAAAATGGTCCCAGTTTTAGCAAATAGCAATTTTATTGTATTCAGGAAAAAACGCATTTTATTACTATGGACAAAGAGCCATCTTTCATTTATTTATACAGTGCATTCACCATTTCATCGCGAGTATAAATTGCATATGTTCTTTCTACCGAGCCCATTTTGAAAGAATTAAAAAAAAAATAATGCAAAAATTATAACCTAAAAGTACACTTTTGAAATTCTACCTAATTCAAAAAAATTTATAGTTTCAACTCCGTTCATTCAAGATTTATGATTAATTATTAATTTTTGATCAAATCTTGCTATTTAAAAAAATTATAAATAATGGCCTGGACTTGTCAGAGCTTACCAATATAATACAAATACCTATACCGTCGGTATAAATTCGTAACTCCCCATAAATGTGGACAATATAACTCAAAAATTCACTATGTAGACATTCTTAGCAAAAATCTTCAGCAATATCGAACAGAATTAACGCGTACGATTTTAAATTAATACGTGAGTATGGAATATATCGGGAGCATCTCCTATCCTTATCCTATTTTCCTCTTCATTTCCCACTTACCTAAACTTAGTTTAAGGATACAATAAAACTCCATCTACATATACGATATTATTATCTTTTTATTCTATGTATAAACTGTTTGTTTTTTACAAATAAATAAGTGTAATTTTATATAAACTTTCAATATAAGGGAAAATTGCATACCAGAACAAAAGGAAGGGAAAGGAGAAGAGAAATAAAGGATATAATGTATCTGGCTATTTAGATTTGGTCCCTAAATACGACCAAAGTCCTTTGAAGCAACGTATCGCTTCTGAATTATTAAATTTATATTTGCCCTCGCAAGGATTTGAAACCTCGACCTTTGAGCTCAGAGCAAATGATTTTACTGTAAAGGTCGTGGAAATTCACTAAATAGAGAATTACCTAACAAAAAAACACCACTTATTGTTGTTAGCAACAAAAACCTGAAATTCAGAACTCATTAGTAAATTGAAAAGTGAGGAAGCTGACATGTTTTGTGTGGAATCAGGTTTTTGGAAAACCTTGACAAAGTCCAAACAACACTTATTTTTCTGTCACAATCTGTACTGTGATATAATAATAATTTATATATGATGTAAATATGTGATAATCATCATGTATGCACAGTCAAATTAATTACAGTACAATTCATTCATTATTACATTATTTTGTTTAGCGTATCGGTATTGCTTGTTTAGTAGCATTATTTATGATATATGAACTCTGTGAGCAGCATATTTAAACAATTAGATTATGTATAATATATACGAGTATATAGATATTGAAATAATTAGGGACCATGTAAACTCAGCTGATAGCATCGGAAAGGAAAGATTAAGGGACGGATATCTTTATTAACTTTACAATATGGGATTGATAGGCGTAACTACCGAAGATTTTATACAGATTTCTCGAGCACGGTCGCACTATTGATTTCCAGACCGATGTTGATAACGCAATACATCAGAATTCGATATACGCTGGCAACGCTGGCGCATCTCTTTATGAATTGTCATTCATAAACGTCAGATGGCAAAGTTAAAAATCCTAATAAATTGACAATGTCGAATTGAAATATGTAAGTATTAACTTTAATATATATTGGCAGTCCGCATTCTCGTGTACTTTTGACAGTAAAAATGGAGTTAATTAGTTCAATCATCTGAAACGGAATTAATTGATTGTGTATACGATTTCTATCAGTTCAAAGAGCTTAGTTAGTTCACCCCAGGTCGCGCTAAAAATAGCGGCTTTTGTCAACCGACTCTCGGAATAGCATTCTGACCGTGCTGGAAAATATCGCTAACTGACCACAGATGACAGATTTCGTCAATATCGTATTGACATAGGGCGTTATCGATCATTTGCGCCAGACTAAATCTGTTTATATTATAAATTAAAACTAATAAATCATACCCATAATATTATTAGTATTATTAATTACATAACTTAATTCTCATTACTTATGTAAGAAAACACTCATATGACGTATTTGAATATAGAACATTAACTTTTAATTCAGTAAATTTAAATGATTCAGGATATTCACACTATATATTCAAATTAATATGGATACTACCTATGCCCCTAAATGACTTCATAGTAAAATTTAACCTAAACCACAATTTAATACGAGTACATAAGTTGAAGTTAATAATATCCGGCAATTTATCCAGATGTAAATAAGGTAATTGTAAATAAAAAATAATTATGTTATTTACGTACATGTTTATATATAGTTCGCCATTGGCTTCACCGCAGTTTGACAGTGCCTTCGGAAGGCGAAACAACTGCACGCGTAATTTAAAAATAATATTTTTGAGTTATACAATATAAACATTAAAATAATAAATTATTGATAACCCAGTCCAGTCAATTTTGATCGTTAAATGATAAATGATTTCCCAGTGAGTCATCTAAATTCCATAACAAATTTCCAATACACAAAAACCATTAAATTTGCTATCACAGGAAGCATAGAAACCCTATATTCGATATTATCCAATCCACTTACAATAGTAATTTACAATGGTAAGTAGATATATAAGTAAAATTCGTACTAACGTATTTACTTATTTATTATTATTACGTACTTAGTGTACTTAATATTATCTACTTAATTTATTTCTTATTATCTACATAATTTGGTTATATTTATTTACTTTCAAATATTTACTGATTTTTACTCCCTGTTAGAACTTATGTATTTTTATTTCTATTATCATTCATTTATTGTTAATAATTATTCGTATTATCCCTTCATTGTCAGTTTGGTCACCCTATGATTGTTGCTGATAAGCCAACACAGGTACTTTGTAATACTTATTTATTCAGTATAATGTTATTGTTGCCAACTTTAAACGTAGGTACTGCCCAACTGTAATTTTAGTTTGAAGTACTGTAGTGTTTATTTTTGAAATAATTTAGTAGGTTTATATTTTCAATATTATAATGTTTATCTGTTTTTTTATTATTTACGATAATTGGAAAGCTGTAGATCATCTCAACAAGAATTCCCTAGTTAGATTATTTTGAGTAAATAAACAAATTGGAAAACATGTAATTAGGATAAATTAAATATCTCTGGCGTCTAATTTGAAATGCTTGCTGGCTAACTAATAAATTGGATCCAATGTTATTTACGGTTGTTAAATTGTTTAGTGTGTAATAAATATACATGTCAACATCAAAGATCCAAAACCCTCGTTGATACGCAAGAACGCGCTATCGAATTTGAATTATTATTTATCTTCTATTCTAAAAATATTCCATTACTTATATTTCATACAACATATTACCGGCAAGCTAGTTATTTATGAACACGTTGAAAAACAGGTTTCTGGAATATTTATTTTTAACAAAGGGATTCCAAAAACCCTGAAAAACCTGCTGGCTAACGACATAAGTTCCTAAAACAACTAGAACTATGAATCAATTGGGTTTGTTTGGCCTCTGTTTAAGTGGTTACAATTTACGATAGATGGATACGAATCCGAAGATCGCGGGTTAAAATTCACGTAAATTCAAGTAAATTGTCTTTAAAAAATGTATCTTATTTCACAATAAACTAAGACAGGCCAAGATGCCAAACAAAATGTCTGTAACCAAGTGAGTCTTCCGACGACCCCATGACTAATTCTGTCTTATATAGATATCCCATTATTCAGTCAATTATTAATGGTAACTTATGTATTTGCGCAAGAATACGTAAAATACTAAAATGACATGTCAAGTATTTAAGCTAATATAAGGAGGATAGTAATTTTGGGTACTACCTACTCCCCCACTTGGCTGCGGGAAGGTTAAAAATGATATATAGTACTATTTGCAGATCGTTACATAGTGGTAGATACTTTCAGTATCACCCTGGTGAAAAATCACCTTTCAGAATAGAAAAGATGCTTGAAATGGATTTATTTATTTATTTAAACGCCATAAAATGGCTTTTACAATAGAGTGATACAATAGAGTGATTACAGAACAAGTAATGTGTACACAAAAATATTGTTGCAAGTGATACAGTTGTTGCTAGAAGTGCAGTTAAACAATACATAATTAAAAGAAATATCTACTAGTGTAGAAATAGTTGAATGAATACTAGGTTTGTATAAAAACGGTCATAAATCGAGGTATGATGTGTTTATGATAATGAATAGTAATTAAAATAAAGTAAATTCTATTAAAGCCTAGAATGTTATAGTAACAGAGAATATTTTATTTATATATATGTAACAGAATATTAATATGTATAAAAAAGTGACTTTTTCACATGTATAATCTAGCAAAATATTATAATAGAGTCATTAGTAGTGAGTTTATTGTTGCCTTCAAAATTAAATCTACTTGGAATAGCTGGGTAAGTATCGCAATTTGGCTTTAGTAAAACAGGGCTGTCAACGATTTTACGATACTTTTGGATAAGAAATAATATATTGTTTTGTTTCCCGACTATGATGCTAATTCCTAACCAGTAGAACAAGTATGGCATTTCTACATGACGCCTGTAAACTAAAATGTAGTCTTCCAAAGGGCCACCCATTTCTGCACAGCATAGAGTCAGGATTTTCAAATTATTTTGTGGCACCAGATCATAGGTGACTACTTTAGTCGTGTTTGATGACCAGGTCTGAATAGCCAGGTACTTCACCACCTTCCTTTTTATCCTTTCCCTCCGCACTACCATAAGCCTCACAACCTCAATAATTTGGGATGTAATAGTCTCAGGGTGTCCAGACGATTGGGAGCAGTTGGGACTCTTGTGCGGTACTCACACAAAAGATTACCTACGACATATATATCCCTATTCCCACGACCATGGTATTATAAAATCGACTCATACATAGCTGAATTAGATATACATATTCGGCTGTATTGTGTTTTGTTCTTCACGTTTCGTTTTCGCAATATAGTTTTATTTACATAAAGATAAAGTAAACTGTTTGTACTCCTCTTATGCGCCTAGTACACGTTGGCCCACTTGGCGTATGCACGCGTTAGCCGCCAACGTTGGACATTGTCGTTTTTCGTGCCCTCATCAAAGGGTCTTGGCGCCAACAGCGTTCGCACGTAGGCCTCGTCTTTAGTAGTACGTGTTCAGCGGAGAGAGTAGTGTTGATTATTGGTTATTTACGTTTAAGAGTTACGATGATTAATAATCAAACGTGCTGTACAAATAAATTGCCGCGGCTGCTATAGTTTCCAAATCACTAGATATCAATATATAATGTATTAATATTAGTATTTTCATTACTTTTTTACTATCGAAAAATATTACGACATGAAGGTATTTTTATGCTGACAAATAATTTTTTTATAACAATTTAAAATGTGCTATTTTCGATTTTACGCCTAAACGACTAGATCGTTGTTATTATTTTATTATGTATGAATTCGGCGGCCTTGACGTCACACCGGGCTGTGACAGCCGATGACAGCCGTCTCACTTGCCATTAGAAACCCGCCGTTTCTATGTGATAATGACATTGTAGCCAGTTGGGACCGTTTCGGAATGTGAGGTTTTAGATCGTCTTTGAAATCAATAATTATGAATGAAAATATTGTATTCATATTACACATTTTTACCAGTTTCAGTTTGGCCGTGCGCCGCACGGATTTCCTGAAAACTTCATAAAAAAATAAAATTCGTTGTCAGCTACGGCAACATCAATAATGCCATTTTTGTAATATTGGCACTCTAGTACACCAAAAAGTCACGAGCCGCCATTGATTTTTAGTATGTACGATAATCGTAATCAGAAAAATAAACTTTAAAAATTTAAATTTATGTGAAAATACCCATTGGCCAAGAGAATTGGTGCCAACGTTGGCATTAGTGAAATAATACTTCGTTTCAACTAATACAACATTCAGACTGAAGCGGAATCTTTCGGCAAACGTCACATCACACTAATAAGAATCAAAAGTCGCTGAAAGAATTAAACTTTAATGCATCTAATCTTGACGTAATTCCATGTCTTGCAGTAATCATTTAAAATATAATTCAGTGAAGATGAAAGAAGACTTACTTGTTCCATAGCCATTGTTGAGGCATCCGTCCATGCAAATAGACTTCTGGTACACGTTTGGTATGGATCCACTGACGCAGCTCTGGGTGTGTGTGACGAAGCAATTGCCCCCGACCTTCCCGCAGACACTGTCCTTGGAAGCCTTGAAGCAGCAAGTATTCACCAGGCCGATATTATCTGCACCGTTAGCGGGATGAGTCCATCCTCCCAGCGCCACTTTCTCACAGGAACATTTATCAAAACTCTCCAAAATTCCAGATTCCAAATTATTTTTATTCACAATTCCACATTCCAGTTGATTTCCTTCCAGTTTCTTTACGATTCCATTGATATCAGGGGTTTCAGAACTGTCAAAGTTCTTCTGGGCGAACTTATCGTTCGTATTTTCCAGGTAATTCGGGTTCACAACAACTTGTTGATCTTCTGGTGTAGCGGTATCATTGAGCTTATATTTCGCCATGATAATTCAATGAATTCTTGAATAGATCACGAAAAAAGTCTTCCGATAAAAGAATAAAAACAGTCACAGCAGTAATTAACACTGAAAACACGATATTCCTGAAATATTTCAATGTTTTGAAAGTCACTTTTAACTGGTTTTAATCACGTTAAATGTTTTTTATATATAACTACATATATTTAAATGACAGTAAAATTTCAATAAAGCAAACATTAAATATCACGCACACGATTTTAACAGAATGTATTATTAATATTGTCTTCGTGAATTTATGCGATCGAATAACGAAAATACTCGTAGGTTCTTTACGACGCGCGAAATATACGTGCATCCAACACGAACTCTCGGCACCTTCTGAAATTCAATTCTGACTGAAGCAGAAGCATTGAAGTAGGTACGGCAACAGCTATAACCGAACGCGTAACGGATAACGAGTAACGAACAACGACTAACGACAGTTATTAGTCCCTCAAAAGTAACGAAAGATCGTTGCAATAAAGAAGTTCAATGCGAACTGGCGATTAGTGATTACCAGTCATTACTGAAGGGGCTCCATGATTACTTGAATTCCGCCGCGCCGGTGACGTGTGGCTCTGTGAATCTTTATTCCCAAGGTTGTTCTGTCCGCCTAATAATTCACTAATGATCGTTTTAAGGAATGCGTTCTAATTAAATAGCAATATATATTAAGATTGCATCACCTTGCTCTGCAATTAATCACATTTTGTAAAGTTTCCATTTGGAAAAAACAGAAATAAAAATAATATCTGCAGTAAATATCCAATTCATTCAAATAAGGTAATTTTGATAGGTTTCCGCAAAATAAAATTGATTCAGGCGATATTGGTAATTTAATATAAACAAATATGTTTAGTTCCAACATTTTCTGTATTTTTTTAAAGTGCATTCGTATTTTTTTAACTTTTTGAAATTTTCTGAAAATTGATGAATTAAAATTGACTCAAAAATGTCTGGAAATTCTAGTATTCGCCCCAATTTTTAGCCAACAATATCGATTTCATTGTGAGCTATGTAGATTTGAAATTTTTCTTTGACAATAAAAAATAAGTTAAAATGACAATTCAACACACCTTTAATAAGTGATATAAAGTCATGAAAAGCGATGAAACTTTTAAAACGTGTGCTGAATTGTCACCGTGTGGAGTTATCATGGAACCTTACCAGCCAGTGAAGGTTACTACGTCATAATGACGTTATAGCCAGTTGGAACCATTTCAGAATGTGCAGTTTTTCAAGCCAATGAACGAAAATATTAAGATTTCACGTTTTTATTACAATGATCAGAATCAGAATAATAAACATTAATCTTCTAAACATTTTTAATGCTATTCAATTTGTGAAAATATCCCATTTTCGGCATAAATTCATTATTAATGTAATTATCATCATAATTGCCTTCCAAGCAGCTAATCGGGGTTAGATTCTCGGTCGTGGCAAATTATTTATTTTTTAAAGTTAATATTTCAATGATAGCCATTAGCTATGATAACGTTTGTTTGTTTGATAACGTTTTTACAAACGTATTGCTACCAATATTTTTGCGGTATATTGACATTTTAATTACTTATGTGCTATTATTTTTTGTAACGCATTTTGCTGTTATTATCATACATCGTGACAGCGTGGATAAAATACAGTGCATGTGACAGAGTCACACGCAGTGTTGCCAACTCGAATTTTAAAGTAGAGCTAGGCGAAACCCAAAAAAGAGCCAAAAAGGAGCTAAAATTTTGAAAGTGACAAAAAGCATGGGGGGGGGGGGTTGTTATAGAATTTCAGAGAAGAAAAATTCGGGGGCGGACTGCAGAATATTTGACAAAAAAAAAACTTACCTTTTGTCCTTGTTGTTGGCAGCGACTAGTCCTCTAAAAAATCTAAGCAGTCATCCGGTTCCAGTTCCTGTACCATCGCACTGCTAGGACCGGCTTCATCAGGATTTTTTTCATATACAGCCATTGTTCCAATTTTTTTTGAACTTCTGGGGGAAGTTCATAATCCTCGCAACATTTGTTGTGTCGCCTGAGCCCCGAACGAACTGAGTGCACCTGCTTCTGAATTCTCTCTCGTTTTCTTCAGAGAACCTTCCTGTTTCTTTTATTCCTCTCACTTTATTTTCTACCAAGTAACCTAAGTAGGGGTGAGGATCCAAATAGTCGTGAAAGTTTTCCGTTTCAAAGATATTGATCTTACGTGTAGGGATCAATATTCTTTTTCCCAGGGATTCTATGCCAAACATTAGATCCGTCAACAATTTGCACGGATCAATATTATTAGACTGGAATATTTTTACCAGTACCTGCATTTCTTCCAATATCGAATGCACATACAAGAGATAAGCTTCGTTGGCGGTATTTTGGCAGAGATTATGTAGAGTCTCAGCCGTAAAACATTTTTCACTATTTCTAGTTAAGCTAAAATGTAATTTTAACTCAACCCATTGTTCTAAAACCTTCTTTACGGCCCTTTCAACAGACAGCCATCTGGTTGCACATGCTTGAGTCAATTTCGGCCTGAAGTGTCGCGGGACTCGGTCGCTCCGAAGTGTGCGTGTAAACGGCGCTATTTTTAGTAACTGTTTACTTGTGCAGGAGTTCGGGGAATCTCTTTTTTTGGGAAGTCCTCGTTATTTTGGAATATTATTGCAAATATAATTTTTTTTTTAATATTATTTCACGTGAATAAGAGCTGAAAAATCTGAAAAACGAGCTAAGAAGCTAAATGACTTTTTTTGGAGCTGACGACGTCGATTTAGAGCCAGATCTAGCTCTAAAGGAGCTGAATTGGCAACACTGGTCACACGGATAATTTCAGTCCCTTTGCATTTACGTTGCAGAACCGTTCTATTGCAAATTGCTTCCGTGTTATACGGCCCCACAAAGGTCCGTTCGAACTCGCCAGCGGGACATAGGGTAAATTCCCGTATTCTTGGAATACTTCAGGAATAGGTGACTCTTCTCTACCAGGAATATTTTTTAGGAAATTCTTAAGTAAACAGCCCATTAACTACAAGCGCCTTCATCTGATCAATGTAATTCTTTTAAATTGGCTTAAATTGATTTTTTTATTGGATTATTATACTGAACGCCTGCGCGGCCTTTTTCATACAAACCTTTAATTTGGATTTTAGGCCAAAATACCTAACCAAACTACATAATTATTTTGCAAGTGTAGCAAGTATCTAATACGGATATGTGCTACTTTATTCGTTTGTGTTTTAAATTATACAGTAGAGAGGATTAAAGAATTTTATTTTTCATGTTTTCAGAGGAAACTTTGAAATTATTTGTGATTTAATGGTAATTATTAAAAAAAAAAATCTCTGTGCAAATATGATGAAATAAAAAATATTATATAAAAAAGTATTTTCATATGCGTAAATTCAAATTACATACGACCGATTTACGTTAAAATAAAAAAAATCGTCGTAAATAAACTAAAAATTCCACCCAAAGAAATAAGTATTTTAAGATGTTTTATTGTATTTTTTATTTTATTGAAACACTAGGTAGGATATAATTAAAAATTAGCGGTAAGGACCATTTTTATTTTTCTAGACGATGAATTAGTAACTTCCGGAGGGATTCCTCTAGAATTTATTTTTTTTATTTTAGTAATACGTTCTTCAGAAATAATTAAAATAAACCCCACGGAAAGATCGATTTACTAGGCCTGCTAGGGTAAAGTCCACCGTAGGTCCGTCAGTGTAAGTAAGGGGGTATATGTATATATAAGCACACACAATGTATTTTTTGATAATTGTAGTGATTTATTTTTGGGGTATTATGCCGTGTTGCGCTACCTTCTTCTTTAGTCAACGTTTCGGACAGTTTAAAAAGGGATAGCGCAACATGGGACAACGTTCCATTAATAAATCACTATAATACTTTTGGTCGTGAAAATCTCAAATCATATCTATATTTGACATGTTTAATTTGTACCCTGATAATGCTTGTGTTAATCGAAATCGATCGGTCAAATTAAGCAAATTTCGTGTTTATAAGTATTTCAGAAAACGTTAGTGTTCTAACTTGACGCACAAATCATCAACATTACGATATAAACTGTTTAATGTTAGAGTTAGTTATTTTTTTAATTTGTACGAAAGTGTATAATTTATTATAATTTAATGACTAGGGAAACACACTTCCGTATGGTGTATGAAAAGCACTACAGATCAAGGCTTTAAAATATACGAAACGGATGTAAATTATCCATTTATTTATGTTTTTATAATAATAATAAAATTGCTTATTTTTTCCGTATAAACGTTTACACCTAAGTGTTTCTATAGATCACCAATTTGAGCCACTGTGCGATGCGTATTACATTAGTAAATGTCGAAGCATGGCTTATATTAGTGATATTGTGAGCAATTTTATATTAGTGATATGGAGTATAAGCTATATTTTTATAGTAAAGAATATTGACAGAACTGAATTGATAATGAGCAATGGGGGATGGCAATGATAAAAAATTCGGTTCAACGCTCTAAACTGGAGACCGGAAAAATACCTCCGGGAAGACTGTAACATTTTTGTTTATTGGAAATTCCTCCTGTGAAGCGATTGGAATATTCGTATGGAATTATTGAATTTCCCCGATTGATGATTTGAACGATCAGTTCAAGACAGTATTTACATTAATTAATAGAATTTATCAAAATATTATATTGAAATATATGAAACTGCTTACTGTGATTAAAAGTCAATGAATCCACGATTTCACCGTCTATCGCATAATTTTAGGTTATATAAATTTGGCACATTATGGCGAGCGATCGCTCAAAGCGTTTCTGCAAACTTGGCATAATTTCCATATACCTACAAGAACTAGTCGATCCAAAATTATTTAAGTGCAACAACAATATCAGGACTGAGTCATTTAGATACTCCCTTATACCTAGGTTGCATGCAGTTGACAATGTTTTCTCAGAAGTAGTAGATGTATTCAACTGCACGGAATATAGTTATAAGAAGGCTATAATTACATACCTCAATCACAATAATCAATGTTAGGCATGATAATATTCTTCTGCGTGGGTTCTATAACATATTTTACTACATCTAAACAATTTACTATAGATATCTTATAGTGTTAGCTATCATATGTATTATTTTATTACATTTTTTAAATTTGTTATCCAAAAGTATAATTAAATTGCTGACAGCCCTGAATTATTAAATCCAATTTGCGATACCTGCCCAGCTATTCCAAGTAGAATTGATTTTGAAGGTAACAATAAACTCACAACTAATTACTCTATTATAATATTTTGCTAGATTATACATGTCAACAAATCACTTATTCTGTTCAAATAAAAAAATATTCCCTGTTATTATAACATTCTATACCTGTCGAGGTATGAGGTGCTTATGATAATAGAACTCATACCTCGACATATGTCAGGTCTTATATAAACCTAGTATTCATTCAACTATGATTACACTAGCAGATATTTCTTTTAATTATGTAATGTCTCACTGCACTTCTATTAACAACTGTATCACTTACAATAATATTTTTGTGTACAGATTACTTGTGCTGTAATTTATTACTAATATTCTCCTGTGTACCACTGTATTCTTATAATCCGATGTATCATTCTATTGTAAAGGTCATTTTATGGCGTTTAAATAACTAAATAAATAAATATGCAAAAAATTACTCAAGTGGTTAGCCTCTCTAAATAGGTGATACATAAGTCTTTCTGGCTAGTTCAATAAATCCATTACCAGATATCAAGTAAATTATAAAAAAATAAGTATTTCTATTTTGATTAATCTTTATAAGGAATTGGTGTACATTATGAATACAAAATAATATGCTTTAGATAAATTGAAGGTTTTCCTATCGCTTCGCTTGAGTAGAATACAAATAAATATATAAATTACTCAATAAAAAATATAAATGCAACTACTAAAAAATTTTTTTTTTCAATAGTAATGTATGAACGCATAAAGGAAACAACTTTAAAAAAATACAGAATTATAGCTAAGATTATCTGTGACAGTTTCACTTGATTATTTTTTTTTGTTTTCTTATAAAATTATTTACAAAATAAATAAAAACCAGTTTGAAATCGAACGTTTCTAGACTCCGTTTGTCAAGCGATTTTAATGCCTATTACCTACGATATAAGGTATATCAAGAATATACACATTTTTGGCTTGTAGCTTCCTCTTAATTTGCTCGCTGTTATGTTAGATGATTTCAGAAGACCAATTATATTGATCTCATCACCGAAACACTGACCTTCCCCAGTAGAAAATGTCCCACTTTTGAAAAATGGCTGAATCCATTATTTAATTTGCGATAGAGTCATAAAATTCGTTTACAATTTCCGCAGTACAGTATTCACAAGTGACAATAGATACATTGTGCTCTGTGGAGCACGACAATTCTATCAAATAGTGTTGTTATAAAGGCACTGTCGGTCGTTCACATATCATTGGCTTTAGAATAATTATTACGAGTCCTTCGCTAGGAGGAAGAAATCCACTGCATTTTGGTTCTAAAGAGTATTCCTGCTACATTAAAAGGATACCATGTGATTGTGGCATTCCCAGTTTGTGGAATTTTGTGACATTTAAGGGAGGGGAGGAAGATGAGAAGGATTAATGATAGCTTATGATACGTTTTTCTGATGTAGTAAGTAGACATAGCCCTAGTCATTTATTTCAGGGAACGTAACGTCTCAATTCTGAATATTAGTCTCTCACACTAAGCTCGTCGTCCCACATAATATAAACAAACCGAATGCTGCAAGACCCTGCGCAGAAAATTAATTTCGCTATAGTCAGGTAAAGGTCTGCAGCGCAGTTCAGTGTTGAACATTTCGGCGCAGGGTCTTACAACATTTGATTTATGTCGATTGCTTACCGACCCTTGGGACGACGGGCTAACTAGGATGAAACATATTCTTAATTTTTTAAAATTATTTTTATGATATTAGGGTGATAGTTATAACCCGGTTTCGAATTTTTAAACATAGTTTTTGCTTATTTGAAAAAGACGAAACTAACAATAGGACTTTTTGTCTTTAGTTTTTTTACAGTCAATAGAAATTTCCGCCCTCAATAACTCATGATGTAAATTACATTTGTGCTGAAATAAATTTCAGACAGTAAAGCTTGCGCACATTCAGAGCTCACCGTTCGAGAATATGTATTGCTTCATTTCTATTTTATTTTTACACAATAATAAGTAATGTTCAATGATTAAATTACCATTTTAGTGAAACTCGATAATAATATCGCTCGCGGCATAGCGGTGACAGGCTTGCCTCTCCGCATCAAGGTCACCATTTCAATACCCGTAGAAGTGTGACTAAATAGTCTAGATACTCTCCGTAACGCCCTAGTGAAAGTCTACAATCCAGAATCGAAACATTGCTTAAAATGGCTTTAGCCGTGTTAATGGCAGTTTCTGAATGGCCAGGCATTTCCCAACGTTCCTCTTCTCTTTCCTTTCCTTCCCCACTCCCTTGCGCCTCTCAAATACACAATTAACTCCTCATGCTAATTTGTTTGGATCGGGGAACAATCACCTATGGAAATTAAATTAAATTAATTCGGAACAGCTCATATGGTCTCATAGAAATCGTTTTGTCTCGCTTACCGTCATAGTTAGACACATGTTAAAAAGCGAAAACACTAAGCTTTATATTCAAATATAGAAGTTAACCACAGAATAATTAGTAGTCTATTTGTTCGCTTTTCCGAACAGCTATGGTCTCATAGAAATCGTTGTGTCTCCCTTACCGTCATAGTTAGACATATGTTAGAAAGAGAAAGCACCAAGCTTTATATTCAAATATCGAACCACAGAATAATTAAACGTACACCTCTATGAAACCAAATCTTATGACCGCTATTTGAGAAAAAAATATGAATCTCTGAATTTTTTATTAATAATTTTTATATTAACCGACAACAAAGTGAGGTAGCAGTAATGTTTTTAATACATTTATTTAATAAAATATGTGTTTTATTTTGTTGTCAGTAATTTTAGTTCAGTAGTTAGACGAAAAAACGTAAGGTGTGTCATTTTTAAAAGTTTTAAAGTTTGATTTCAAAATTTTAGTTTTTTTGTTTATTTCTTATCAATTTCAAAAACAGTTATTCGTATTTTTTTTAGAAGCGAAAATACACACAAATTCTCAGAATTTCTGACATCAGGACTGAATAGTTAATTGGGGACGCAATAGTGCTACTAACTGGCTCTGTATAAATGCGACTCTTATACTGTATTTAATTTTTTTTAAATGTGTAAGACACGTTATAAGAAATGACTAAAAACTCCAGAAAAAACTTCACAATTTTAGTTAATCAATTTTTACCACATCGATTCAGAAGTGATGGAAAATATAACGGAAGCGACAAATTCTTTACAGGAAAAGTTAGTTTAACGAACACCGTCCCGCCAATTACGTAAAGCTGAGCCTTAGTTAAATAATGAAGGTGTGTATTGTCATTGACCATGAATTTTATAATCCTCCACTTCGGGGTTTTCTTTTACCTTTATATTATACGTACTTTGGTTGACTTTCACGTGAAAACATTCACAATCATTCTCTATCATCTGCTATTATTTTCAGGCTTCCACGACTTCATTTTCCATATATTACTTCTTTCATATGCATATTTAATTCTCATGACACACTTTTACCGTCCATATAATCAAAACCTTCTACGTGTCCAAATCAAAAACATATCCATTGCTGGTAAGTGAAAGATTATTAGAGTGTAACAGCTAGCAACACGTACCCGAAGAAATTTAACCAGTGACTCCTGACTCCTAAGCATATTTGGAGTAGAAAATGTAGATGTATTTTGCTACCAGATGACATTTTTTTTGTCGATTAAAAATATATATATATATTCATTTTTTTTCATCACAGGTCGCAACTGAGTAGTTGGGTTCAGCAGGTCACGTGATATACATTCCGTCTCGTTCCAGCAGCAAGATAACAGAGGAGAGAGAGCGCTTATCACGTGATCTAGTCGCGACGGGTAACAGTGGCGACGTGTGATATGGGGTAATTGAAAAAAATATTATCGGACAGCAAAATGACATATTTTTGTTTTTCCGGGTACGTGCTGTTACACCCCGTATATGTACATACTCGTATAAAGACGTCAGGGTATCTAGCACGGTCGAGAGATAAAGTTTTTATCAATAATGTCGGTAACTTGTCATCGATGCCGGGCACGACTGCAGATACAAACGAACAAACAACAGTTCACAATAACTAAGTGTTCTTAATTTATTCGACGTGGTCTGTTGCTTTTACGTTAACGATCTGCAGTCGTGCTTGGGAACGATGACAAGCTATCGACAATATCGTTAAATTCTTTATCGATCGATCATGTTAGATATTCAGCAATTAATGTTTTTCGGAAATTTGTTTTTGAACACAGAATTTCAGATTTTGACTGGATCACTGCATATAGAATAAAGAATAATACAAGAAATGCCTTGAGGACGTTTATCGTTGACGGCGTTGAGGCGAATGTAAGTGAGACGGAGCGTTGGGCTATTTGGGCTAAATGATACATTTATTTCCATTCAAATTTGTATGGAAGACACTTCTATTGTTATTCTTTATTCTATACATGTATCTTGTTCGTCGTATGGGTAGGTTATTTATCAAAATATTCGTTAAAGCGAGTCTGATACAGTGCATGTTATATTTTATAAGTAATAAAAGGTAGATTACAGGTAATCTTTGTCAGACTAGACTAGTAACTAGACAGGCTGGATTCAAAGCCAAGGTAAGGGGAGCTATTACACTTATAACACAGAACACAGCTGTTGTTTCCTGATAATATAATGCCCAAGGCTCTATGGTTTCTACAGATATACATGATCTGGTCTCACCTTTATATAAACGTTACTTTTCTACTCGACATAGACCTCGATCGCATTGTAATTTCAAATTTAAGAACTGTATTATTGGCTCAACTTCTTTGTTGCAAACATCGATATAATAACAACATACCTAACGAGTAATTTCATAATCTCTAAGCAGTCTAAAATGTCGCTATCCGCCTCTGTCTGTTTATGCGCTTAGTTCTTCTAAACTATGCAACGGATTTTGTTAGCGTTTTCACTATCATTTAGAAATTTTTTCCAGGAAGGTTTACATGTATAATACATGCATATTATAATTATAGAAAGTAGAGAAAAGTCGATGTTTATTCTAGAAATCATAACTTTACTCCAAATCATTCACAACCCCGAGCAACGCCGGGTATACGTCGGATAATATTTTTATAATTTCGCTTCCAAATGCTAGATGTAAATGCAACTTCCCCACAATTTAGAAAACAGCACAAAGTTATCGCTCAAATCCCATTTTGTTAATTTTATCGGCCAATAGCAAGCCTAAAAGACATCGCGTCACAAGATATAGAAATGAACTTTACAATCAATTAGGGAGGCGAGAATGGGTACCGTCGCCCCGCGAACTATTTATTGGATAACCAACTCCTCTGCTATAGGTCACTCCAAGTGGTTCGCTACGTTTGGTGACTTAGCAGTGGTGCCGGGGTTCATCGGGTGAGGTGTGTCCAGGTCTTGGCGGCGGATCCACCTCCCCACCAGCTGCCTTGCGGGCCGGCTTGGGGAGACCCTTTGACTTCTCCAGCTGGTCTCAACCCTTTGTCCTGCACCGCAGCGGGAGGGATACACGTATACGTCCGTCACTCCTGGACACACTGACCCCTAGATTTCTACCCACCCCTCATACCCTTTTCCTTCCCAGAAATTCCTCTCCCTCATTTTCTTAAAAAGACCCCCCACACAGCATCCACAAAGATGGCACAGTTCCTGAGGGATATTATTTTGTGTGGAGTAAGTATAAAAAAGGTTTAAATTTGTAAGCTCGAACAAACTTAGTAATATCTTTTATGGCCTCTATCAAAATCTTATTTAAGCTTTGACTTGACATTATCTTATCTTATCCTAATGTAAAAAAATATATCTTTGCCCTGTTTGTAAGTATTATCCTGTCTTTGTCAGTATTCAGTATTTTTCCCATTTTTATAGTGCAACATAAAAAAAATTATAAATTATCCTCACTCGTTGTGGTCGATTTTAACACTCTCGGTTTAAATTGATGGAATTTTTAGAGGAACGAGTTCGTCCCTCTAAAATTTCCGATCAGATAGCACTCTTTTTAGGGTGAATTGCCTAATACAAAAAAAAAAAAAAATTCCGTTCCCAAAAAAGTGGTGCTATGATTATTAATGGCACTATCGGAATGGAAAGTTCCACGGCTTGCAGCTCAGTGGCTGTCAGTTTAAATCCTAGCGGGGTTAAATAAAAACGCATTTATTTTGGCTGTCAGTTAATATACTGGCGGGGTAATAAAAACGCATTTATTTTGGGTCAGTTAATATCCTGGCGGAGCAAGTAAAAGCGCATTTAGTTTGTTATAATTTTTGTCATTTTTAACCACAGAATAAATAAGAAAACTAGAAGTGCCTGCCATACAAATTTGAATGGAAACATATATTCTATTTAGCCCAGCGCTCCGTCTCACTTACGCTACCCGACAGCGGATATTTCCATCCCGTTTGAATTTTGTAAACACAGTTTTATATTGGATATTTAAGCCTCGATAAATCAAATACTTGGATCACGAAGCATGCCCACAAGGCACTGTTTGTATTATTCTTTATTTTATGGGTATTAACTAAACAAAATAGAAACATAAAAAACAATAATAAAATTACAATAAACTTAATAGTAAAAAAACAAACACATTATTTGAACGCAAACAAACTGTAGACATACTTCTAACTTGAACAGACTATTTGATAATTAGAAAAACTTAATATTACGCCTGGGATTGAGATTATAAAGGCGGCCATACACACTACGGTCCACCGGAGAGGTCTACCTGTGCAGGTATGCCTGCGCAGGCGACCGGAGCAAAATCGAAAATCAATTCTTTCGGACAACACCGTACGGTGTACCTGCGTGTGTGTGCATGTACTCCGGTCGCCTGCGCAGGTCGCGTCAAATCTTAAAGTAACTGATAATATATTATTTCTCATAACTGATCTTTTTTGATCATTGGTGTAACCATTGCAAGTAATTTTAGGTATGTGTTCTCGAGCATTCTGAGATAGTTTTTAAAATCTTCAGTTTCAAAGTTTAATTCATTCAATACGTTTTCCTTATCAATAACCAATGCTTACACCACTTTGTTCGCTTCTTTCTCACTGTTTTATCTTTTTTCATCAAAATTAACGCAAGGCCTATCAACGTCAACCCGTCATCGTCTGCAATCGATGCCATCGCAAAGAGAATGAACTGAAGACCGCTCCGGTACACTGGAACGTCCCCATACACGCTACCGACGTACGGTTGACCTGCGCAGGCAGACCTTCAAAGGCGACCTCTCCGGTAGACCGTAGCGTGTATGGCTTGCTAAGGCGATGCACTAAGTCGTGTAATATTTTAAATTAAGCCGCTATCAATAACAACCCTTCGTAGATGGCGATAAGGTTTAAATTCCCGCTTAACACCATCCGCCTGTTTTGATTTATGCAAGAAAAAAACATGGCTAAAAAGTGCCTTTTATTTTATTTTGTGGATGTTCAGGCATAAATATTTAATTTTTTTCGATCATTTTATAAATAACTTTATTTGCTACATTATACAATAAAATCTTAACCGAAAATGGGTTCGTAAGTAGAAGATTTTGAACTTTAAAGCAGTTTTCATAGGCCTTATACATTTTTTTTTCTGGGCTTATTAAAATACTTATCTAAAAAATACTCGATTATTTCAAAGGCCAAGATGTATTCTACTCGCAGTATTTAATTAAAGCATCTGAAACATTTCTAGGTGACCAAATTTACAAACCAAAAACACATGATTTTGCATTACTACGTATGGCATTGCCTTAAGTGTAAAAGTAAAAAAAACATTTCAGTTTTTTTAAATTTTTTCAACCTCTGGAAAACAATCTTCAATTGATATCAAGTAAAAATAAAAATATACATCAATTCAAAAAGTATATAAAACAACTGAAATAATTCTTTTTTCTATTGGTATTAGAAGTGCAAATCAATTTTTACCGTTAGGATTTTATTGTCATATTAACTATCTAATAAAATAATTTTTCAAATTTTTTTTGTTGTATTTTATTCACCCAATAAAAGTATAAATTTGAAATTGCTCCATACTTAGCACAATAGAAATATAAGAAGTCCATAAAATGGTGATTTGTTGACATGTCAGTATGAATTTTATTTGTTTTATGTCTTCAAGGAGGAAATGTATAAGTGGTTGAATTTTTAGTATAATGTAAAAACTGATAAAATTCAACCGTTGATTTCCCAGGGATTAAGTAATTAATAAATAATTTAACAAAACAACACATATACTTCGGTACAAGTTCTGCTAGCAAAATATCCACGAAACATAAGCATATAAAATAATTCATTCACACGCTTACCTCACACTCCACATTCAAATAGTACAAAACTGCGCTATACAAACGACTGTTATATTATTATTATTATATCAACTCCCTAACGCTAAGAGGCAGTCATAGAAGTAGTATAAATAGGCGTACTGCTGAGAGCTCGCTTGTATCCTCTCCTTCTTTCTCATAAACCACGCATATAAAAGAAATAGAGATTACGACGGCAGGACCATACCATATGTATATTATAACATACAGGCAAAACTGCAACGGTTCACTTTGTTCTAATGCATCTAGCTTCAAAAGTAAACTGCACTCACACAACTTCCATCGCAGAATATACCGCAATAAACTGCATTGAATCTCTGAATGAAGCTGCGCGGTGTGGAAAGTTTTGACGAAATTCAGGGGTTCAAAACATTTTAACTCTTGACATGCCAAGATGCTAAACAAAACGTCTGTAACCATGTGGGTCTTCCGACGACCCTATGCATTTTTCTGTTTTATGGGCTTTTAAACTATAGAAATCCCAATTATTCAGTCAATATTTAATGGAAACTTATGTATTTGCACAGGAATACGTAAAATACCAAAATGATATGTCAAGTATTTAAGCTAATATAAGGAGGATAGTAATTTTGGGTACTACCTACTCCGCCACTTGGCTGCGGGATAGTTGAAGCTAAAATAATTAATTCATTATTCTCACTATGTTATCTTCATGTATTTTGGCGTTTTGCAGAAGAGCTGCTTCCTTTCAATAACTTCTTAAAAATTCATTTTTGATTGAGATTTATATGCGCTTCATGTTTTTGTAAAACAACGTTTTAAATATGTATGACTTGGAAAACAGGATTCTTGCTGTAGAGTCTCCATCTTCTATCTTCGTCGAACGTCACAGAGGTGCTGCCAAGGTATGGTATCTATGTGATGATATTGTGTCAGCCCTTTATTAGCAGCAGACACATACCTGGACGGATGACGAACCTCGTGCTGGCACTGTTGGTGGACTCTCTCGCTGTGGCAGCTGGTCCAGTTTTTTCACCACCTAGGGTTCTTCTATCTTCGTGTCACCTGTTCCCGTTCTTCATTTTACTTAACTTGACTTCACTTTATTTTTGTAAAATATATATTTTTTGTAATACCTGCATCAACTGTAAAGCGCCCCTGAGGTGATGTCTCAAGCGGCGCTATACAAATCGTCCAATAAATTAATAAATTGATTAACATTGTTGCCATGTGGTTGGGCGACGTTGCCAGGGCGGAATTTGTTGAAGCGGGTCTTGACAAGGCCCGGACTAAAGGAGGGAGGAAAAACGAATGCCGGTAGCTCGTTCCATAACTAGTCGTTTATTAGACTCAGCGTGTCTACATAAACTAAAATTTTATATTTAAACTACTTCCCAAAAAAATATTGCTATTTGTAGGTTGTTGGTGCATGCGCGGAGTATAATATTCTTTCGTAATCTTGCGAAATTATTAAAATTATTCACGTTCAATGAACTTCTAATTTTCAAAATCGGAATTGATTATGGGAACCAAACAATAATGTAGGTATCTACCAAATCATGTAATTTTTAATAATAATAATAATAATAATAATTGGATAATTTGTAGAGCGCCGTTTTTGTGAAAAATCACCTCAAGGGCGGGTATTAATTCTCGATTAAAAATGTGTACTTGTTTTGTTTAAGTTTTAGGCAGATTTTGTTATTTTTCACAAGTTCACTAACGTTACTAACGCTGTTTAAATAAAAGTTGAATTTCTGACATCTCTCTAATTTGTTAACCAAAAAATATAAAAATTTGTTTTTCGGATCTTCAGGAAAATCTATATAAATAAAAATGTAAATGTTGGTTTGTTCAAAATCTTAAATCTCCGAAAGTTATTCACCGATTGCCTTGACATTTTGAAAAAACGTTGCATTCGAACACGCCATACATACCTATATTACATAGATGTCACCTGTGACAGGTAAAAACATGTTTTTTTTTAAACAGAGCCATCCAATGGACAAACATACTTGAAAAAAAAACAGCGCTATCTGTTGGACGTAAAAGCAATACGCGATATTTTTTCTCTATCTTCACAGACAGACTTAACCACAGCAACCGGGTTATATTATATAAATACTTTCAGCTTCACAAATCCTGCAATTTTAAAAACCCTTGATTTTTCACGGGTCAGCTATTTCGAAATATTTATGTAACAGTGCTGCGCTTAGATTTGAAATACGTGATGTTCATATTATTTTCCAGAGTCCGTAAAACTAATTCTAAACGATACCTCACGTAGTTCCCGAAATTAACCCGTCGATTTCGTGACGGCCTAATCGAAAACAGTTGGGCTATTGTTGTCAGTTATTATAAAAGCTTGTTGCTCTAATCAGACAGACCTCTGGGTTCTGGGTAACAATGGTCTGACACTTTTTTGGATTTTAAATTACAAAATACGAATTTTTAAAACAAAGTTGAAGAAGCTTTTGTTCGAAGTTTCGAGAATTCTAAGTCAGAATAACAATCCAATGGAATGGCCAGCTGTAATTTCCGTTTACATATAAGTCTTTCAGTTTTAAAGATTCGACATTTGAACGGTTAACGTCAATCGGTTACCGTTAACCGCTAATCATCAGCCTCAATTGTGATGAGCGATCAATTATACTATGTTAGTAACTGAGCCAAGTGTAAGTAGTAGGCAGATAGCTTGACAATTACGGCACCTCAGCTTTTCGCCAACCGGAAAGTCCTTCCTGCTAGCTGCAGCTGGTGGACGACTCTGATATCTCAAATCTCATCACTCATTAGTTAAGAGACCTAAAATTGAGATACTCAAACTGTTATAAATCTTAAGTGTTTTATGATTTTCAACCCCTGGCTACTACAAAAACCAACCCTTTTAAAGTTTGTTTTTTTATACGGTAAGATTGCCCTTGACCGTGTTTACCGAAATGCATAATACTCCACTGGGAGGTACTCGGAAGCTACAAGCTGAACTACGTAATAATCTGAAGTAATTTACAACCCTTGTGACAAGTTCCACCCTATTCACTTTGGTTTATTGTTTGGTTCTGGTTATTTATGAATAGAACCGAATAACAAAGCCGGTCTTTATTATTATTTCAAGTTTAGACTTGACGCAGTTACTAGAAAATATCTCTCAAAACAATTTATTGTGTACTGTAAATGGATGAAGATATTATGTACATTCATGTTTTTTTTCTTTTCTATTTACTCCATAGAAAAGAGACGTTAGCGATTTACACAAAGGCATTTTGATTTAGATACCAGTGGCGTTGAAAATCAATGCACGTTGGAATCTTTACACTTTGAATCTTCCACCACAGCGATGTGCCAGTTTCCGAAACCCGAGGGTTTAAGTATCTTGGCAACTACCGCCATACATGTGTGCGGAGGTTCGTACACAGGCAAATGTTGCCAACATTTCGTAAACTCGTCGGCGACCCCAGTCTCCACTCCCCGTGACTAGTCTGACGTTTATTTAACAATGCATGTGCTGTACATTTAGATCGCTGAGAATAAAGCAGTCAACAAACTATGACAGGATATAAAAATTATAGCTACAGCAACAGTTTAGCGCTGTGAGTGAGGTTTTGAAAGCATTTTAATTTCGAGAATTCAACAATGATTAGTGGCGACAGGCGATCTCAGTGGCGATGTGTATGGACTGTGCGCTACACGTTGTTTGCAACGTGAGTACACAACTTGGGTATGGGATACTTGCGTATCCCTCCCTGTGGAAGAATAGCCTTGAGTACATTAACAATAATCATAATTTATTTATTAATTTAAACACCCTGATGGGCTTTTGGATTATACATAATTAACTGCATAATGCAGTGACAACAGAAGGTTTTTATTTTTAAAACATCAACATAAAAATAACATTTTTTTTAAATTCACAACATATCTACAAGAAAACAACAGATATACTAATCGCTCATTAAATATGCTACATAAAAATGTCATTCAGGTATCTCTTGAACACATGCAAACTTATATTAAATAATATGTCGATATTTGAGGTGAATTTGTTTACGAGTGTGTGAAAGCGAGAAATAGGTGCATGTATGTGATAGTTGGTACTAAAGTTATTGTTGCAGAATAATACATTTTGCCTAGTCGCTCGAGTAGGTACTCTGAAATCTATGAATTGCAGGAGTTCACAACAGTCTAGTTTGGAGTTAATAATCTTAAATAAAAAAGTTTGGTAATTTATTTTTCTTCTCTTTTCTAGGGAATGTATTTTAAGTGTATTTAATAAGAGTGTAAGGTTTATGTGTCGAATAGGTATGTGTAATTTGAAGTTAATAAATGATAATAGCCTTAAAGTAATACGATGACAGTTACGCAGAGTTGATCCAGTTTGCAGGAATCTGATTTAGCCAATCTCCGGTAGTTCAGGGCACCGAACGGAGAAGATAATAAGTTATATATTATTATACTATTGTAAAAGCTAAGTGATTTTGAATTGAATAAATAATTATATACGTATAAACCTACATATTCCTGATTTTTTCTGATTAGCTATCATTTTGAAATGTTGTTAAATTACTCAACGAATTACGCGTGCGTTTTTCAAGTTACGTGTTTTGCTTGTTAAATTTAATTTGATTTACAAAAACATATTAAATAAAATTACACGCATTTAATGTCGTCTTATTCAAAACGTAAGCATATTATGAATTGATTCGTTTTATAGTTATCTTGTTCGTGGACAAAACTAATAGTTTGCAATTTGTGTTAGTGTTGCTCTTTTTTAAACTTTAATTGCGTTTGTACACTTTTGAATTTTAGAATAGGTACTAAAAATATAATTAATAAATTAATTAAATAGTTCTGGCTAACAAAAACTGAAATATAATGGTCGTCCATAAAACTCAAAAGAACTTAAATATTATAATTTTTCAGAATTCGAAAATTACCTATAAAAAACGCTGATTTTCATTTTGACATGATGATGATAATGACTTTATAATATGTATGTTTACGTATTTAATATAATTTGTTTTTTTTTCAGTTTGAAACAAATCCGTATTTTTAAAACCTCACGAGCCTAAACATATTAAACTGTTGTCTAGGCTCGTAAGAGATTAGACATATATTACGAGGTTTTCTAGCTTAGAATTTAATTTCAAAGAGATTTGCTATTTTTAAGTAAACTTTTAAATGGAAAGAGAAAGCTTTGAAAGGTATACAGGTATAGGTATGAACGTAATAGAAAAGAAGATTATAAGAATGAGACATTTCGTGACATATATAGCACGATGTGCCGTAATGTCTATTACTGTTACGTTTCGAATACGGCAATCGTGACCCGAGAGGTTAACTAAATTACCAAATCAATCCAGATTAGTTTCATTTTCAATTATTTTCTGCAGAGAAAGCGATTTAGTATTTAACCACGACATTCAAATCATACTTGTGATGTAAATATTATTATAATATTCCCCGAAGAGTGCACGGGTGGGTCCGAAACCGGTTGGCAAATAATAATTGAACGGTAATAATAATTATAGAGATTTGTTTTTGGGGTATTACGCCGTGTTGTGCATCCTCATTCTTTAAAAAAATTTACAAAATTACACATCTGCACTATGAAACGTTGACTAAAGAAGTAGGTAGAGCAACATGGTATAATACCCCAAAAACAAATTACTATAATACTTTTGGCCGTGAAAATCTCAAATTATAGGGAAATAATAATAGTTGCGGTGTTAATAAATTACAATAAAGTAATTTTTTACTTTAAATATGGAGATCAGTTAAAGCAAAATGTAACTTTTTCAAAAGCAATTAATTGATTAGAGGTAAAGAATTAGTATATTAAAGTATAAGTGGATAAACAGGTCTTTAAAACACGCGCGATTTTTCGAGCACGACGGCGTAGCCGAGTGCTCGAAATAAAGCAAGTGTTTTAAAGACCAGTTATCCACGAATACTTTACGCTATTTTTTTTTATTGGTACACTTTGAAAACATAAATATTGATATTATTATTAAAATTTTGGAAATAAGAACTATTAATGAATTCGTGATGTGACATCACAATATCTTGTTGTCATGGAAATGAAAAACAAAAACATTAATTTGCAATCTGTCACATAAGATTAATAGTTGACATCACAGTTTTTACTAGTTATTGTGTGTTGTAAAATGAGTTCTAACATTCATAATTTAAATACCAAAGCAGAATCGCGGTTAATAGGTACCTGAAAAATCCAAAGACGTTTATAAAAAAGAATATGAATATGACATTTAGACTTCACATTTTGTTGATTTGTTGATGTTGCCATGGTAACTTTAAAAAACGCGCGTTCCATAAAGTGCGATTTAAACACGCTAGAGCGTACTTTAAATGAGTAAAAAAGGGCACCAATAGAAAAAAATATATTATATCTAGGCATAATAATGAAATAGTTTATTTTAATACATTTTTGCGCAAATCGGTAACGCTACTGACTTACTTACTCTATGAAAACAAGATTTACAGGTACACTGGCAGAAATCTATAGAAACAATCTCCATCAAAAAGAATTTGCATAAATAGTCTTAGCATTGAGGCATTTTCAGGTTTACGAGGCTTGAAAATGCAAGAGGGGCTCAAAATACTACTTCTTTGTATGAAAGTGCAGCAGCCTGCAATGGCCTGCAGCGGCCTGCAGCTGGGTGCATCCATGCACATTTGCTGGCCTTGGAATACGAATCATGACCACACCTGTCGGGGAACAAAAAGTCATGCCGGGAGTTTTATGCAATTCAGATGCAACCCCTTGCGTAATATTACAAACACGTTTATTCTCATTCAGCTGCTTTATTTACTAACTAGCTGGCGTGTACCCGGCGTTGCTCGACTTTTCTCTACTTTCGAAAAATATAACATCCATGTACTATATATATATAAACCTTCCGGAAGAAATTCTCTAAATGATAGTGAAAACCAGAGGCGGTTCCTTGGTACGTGCATTTGTGCATTGCACTGCTTGTCTTCAATCTCCACATAACAAATTACAACGACATCTGTGCACCAGTGATCGATGTAAGAAATTCGTAATTCAAGTCAGGTCATTATTTGAGCTATCTTCTAGTAAAAAAATCCCACGCAAGAGCAAGCGTTCGTGCATACCCCGATATGCACAGAACCAACTTTTACCATACTACTAAAACAGCATCGGGCGGTATAGAGACAGCCCGAAGTAGCCGAAACGGTGACATGAGCGAGACAGATTACACTCTTAACGTCAAATTACGTGTTAGAGCAGTGCAGATACATAACCCATCCGTGCATTATCGAAGTGCTTTGACGGCGAGTGAATTTTGCATCACTTTGATCATGCGTAATCCAATGCGTTTGGAATGGATTCGCTTAGAAATACTAATGTTCAATGTTAACACAACAACATTCACACATTGGAACTCGTTCGCGGTGAAATCAAACGGTTTCGCTATATTTTCAACGATGAATTGAGTGTCCTTTATTTTCAAGATAATTTTGTATTATTTAATCAGTTATTTTACAAATATAACTTAGAAGATAGAATGAATTGCAGTAGGTGTTCCCATTCATTAATTTGCTCCACCTAAATTACAGACTAGGAACATTTTAAAAGTGAAATGCACTGCTGGTAATTACAGTCACGGGCCGCGTCTGGTGAAAACCCTTTCAAACTCCGTTGCATAGTTTAGAAGAACTAAGCGCACAAACAGACAGACGCGGATAGTGACTTTGTATTATACTATTTAGAGGTAACAATGTATTAAGTTTATCAGGAAACAGCCTATAATTCTGTTTTTAGTGAATTATGATCTGGGATATTCCCGAACGTTCCAGACTATTCCCGAACGTTCCAAAATATTCCAGAATATTGTGGAATGCTCTCAAATAATCTCGAATGTTGGGGACTGTTCTAGAAATTTCTAGAGGGCGACACTTCCATCCCTTATATCTTCAAAAGCACGCCCTTCAAGTATTATTTATTATTCATTAACGCCCTATCGGGCTTTTACAGAGGAATAATAATACATGGATAATAGCATAAATATATACAAAAAATCAAATGTTAATACTAAGATTAACATCAAATCCGAATAATAACACCTGATTTTGTAAATAAAGCAATGTTGCAAATATAAAGTAAGTATGTACATTGTACATTCGTACAAGCTATGCATATGCCTATGCACACAATTATTCATATTTGTTGCAAACCAGGAAGACTGAAAACAGGAAAATAATTTACTCGTAAGGTATATAAAAAATAAACATATGTATAAAATACTGATATGCACGAGTATGATGTTTATAAAAAAGAAGAAAAAATAATGTCTATTGTATCTATAGAAAAAAAAAACTAATAAGTAATGACAAAATACCAACGCTGTAATTAATTTCGAATTTAAATAATAGTATTTGAAATGTTAAAATAAATCAAGAATGATCCCTTGATCGCATCGGGACACATTTCTGAATTTCAGCGGCACGCACATTGTTCACATACTTTTATAATATACATTGATTGATTTGTTAGTTGAATGTCGGTATAAATTAGAAGGAAATTTTTTTCCATTTGTTTAAGGTTTAATGAATTCGCTTTTTAGAAGAGTAAAATTTCTTATCATTACATGTTGTGCTAGAAATAAAACATGACGGTGGACACTCTGCTGACATCTGCCCTGATTTTGGACACAGTCCGAAAAGTTGACTAAAGGTGGAGGAAACGCAACTTCTGACCGTGAAAAACTCAAATCATAATATAATGTGATGTAATTTTAATTTCCACAATTATTTACCTCACCAATAAAATTCGGCAAACACCATAGGCTATTATTTAATCGTAATTATTCAGGGAATAGCTCTCTCAAGGTGACCTCTAATGAGTTTACACTATTGCAAGGTATTGTAGGATGGTTCAGTAAATGTTATAATAACCCTACGAGTTCGTACGTTTCTTTTGTTAACCACATAACGGAAATTTCTAACAAGGGCTTACAGATGTTGAAATTTTTAACTAGGTTAATGTTAGGAAGTAAGAGCTTCATAGATGCACGCACAGATGGCAGTGCATAGAGCTTGCGTGGAAGTCCGCAAGATGGAGCCAGTGGCCAGTTGTCGCCAGGGCCAGTGCGAAGGCTCTCAGAGAAGAAGAAAAATTTAGAAATTTCAATAACATGAAGCGTATTAGAAGTCAACACGAGTAAAATTCTTCCGTCTGGAACCCACAGTACAATTATCCATGTACTAGCTTTTGAAAGAATACTAAATAACTTCTTAAGTTTTTTACTTTTAAAAATAAGTATTCCAGGATTTTTTTAAAACTTCAACACTCTTTGAAATTAAATGAATATGAATATATCGGACAGAAGGATTTTCACTGACTTGGTATTTCTATATAAAATTCTAAATAATGCATTTGATAGTCCAGAATGGCTTGCATTGACAAGCTTTTAGATTCCACTACGTAATACTAGGATAAGTCGGGATGTATTTCATTGCAGAAATTCTAGGACTAACTACTATATACTATATTCCTCATTGATCATAATACTTACGGAGGAAATAATAATACTGAGTCAGTGGACATCTTTAATTTACCACTTAACATATACAAAAAATTGTTACTGAGGCAGTTTAGTTATGCACATTAAATATGTACCTATACTGCATAATGTTTACTATTCAAATGTAAAAGCCCATAAAAAGAACGTTAATAATAATAATAATAATAATATTTTATTCCAGGATGTGGGGAGGTTAGTGCAATCCCACACGTCCCATATAAATATACATATAGATTTACATTGTATAATACATATAATAAATTTACTAATAAGGACAACTATGCAGGGTGTGGTCTTGAGTGCGCTTGGGCCCAGCGCTCACTCAGGAGTGGCGCTTGGTGCTGGTAGGCTGCGGTCACCAACTTGTTGGCGGAGGCCATTAGCCGCATCCTGGCTCCAGTGACCCGGTGTCTCATCAGGCCGGCAAATCCATGCAGTCCTAGTTCCGTGAACATCGTCGATGCGCTGCTGTATCGTCGGTATCCAAATATTATTCTACAGGCGTCATTGTATTGAATTCGGAGTCGTTCCATCGAGCGAGTTCGGTAGTGAAAGTTTAGTAAAAAAAAAAAAATTATTATTTAAATTTATTATTTATTATTTAAATTTATTATTTATTATTTAAATTTAGTTTGTAAATTAATAAATAAATATATCGTTTTAAAGTTTAAGAATAAATTGCAGTTCTTCTTGTTAAAGTTACCATTTATTTGCCTTATTTTACAGCTCTATACAATACCATTCACAATCATGAATTTTAGTGCAATTTACTGTTAGTATGAGTATACTCAATACACATCACAAACATGTCAGTATGTGTTAGTATGAGTATACTCAATACACACCAGTCTATGATACACACGTATTTATTACATGTATTCGGTGAGAAATCACAAGTTTTATTTATTGATTTACATAGTTTCGCAGAAATCATAAAAGTTAACGATTGTGATCTTTCTTCATCACTGAAGAAGATTCTTAGAATGAATGCTATTTTTAAGACTTGAATGCATAAACACAGGATGGCACTACAGTAAATATAATAAATTCTAAGTCACATAATATCCGTTTGTAAACTATTAAACAATGGCTAATTGCGAAATCCATTATAGGTAACATAATACGTCATTAAACGATTCTTAAAAATTGTCACGGAATATTAAATATATACCTCTCGAAGCCATTACTTTATTAAAAAAATCATAAATTTTCTATGTTATTTAAGAAGTGAGAGAGGGTTTCTGGTAAATATTAGCAAGGCCAAAGCTGAGGTCATGATAGGATCGGATAATATTTCGACATTTATATCAGGTACTTCTGTATTTACCTATCATTGTTATCATTTTCCTTCAGAAATCAATCATCTGGTGAATTCTTATTTTTTTTTCTGGAATACCCCAAGGAATTCTTTTGATACCGCTTTTGTTTTTGCTTTTTATTAAAGTAAAAATTATATTTAGATGATTAGGATAGTGCTGTTTTGGTGAAAAACCACCTCAATGGCGTTGTACAAATATTTTTTTATCACTAACTATAGACTATTATAACAACAGAACTTAAACTTAGGTATGCGACACATTATACTAAATGCATCATGGCTTGGCCTATTTCAGCATATCGCTCGATATACACTAGCAATGGGAATGTATGGCGAGCGGAATTTTGAATTAGGCCAAGCCATGAAAAACATATTAACACATTACGTTTACTAGCCCATCACTCAATAACATTGAAAAAAACAACTATATCTCGCCATCGTACATTATAATTATTTATGTCATATTCATTTAATAAAAATAATAATTGTAAAAATTGTATAGCGCCGTTTTTATACAGCACCATACTTACCTACCTGGTAGGTCACATTAGGATAACATTTTAATTTTAACAAGGTGAAATCAATATTCTTAGTACGGCCAGTGCTAGTAAACGCACGTTTAGGGCACAATTGAACTAAATAATTCAATTCAAAGGACTAGTGGTCATTGTTTGACTTTTTATTCTCATCCTTATGGGTCCATTAGTTTTGTATTGAAAGTGTTATTCAATTTTATAATAGATCATGTCAATTAACGCATTACGCGTGTTCAGTAGCGATGGTTTGTTCTAGGAACTACTTGTATGCCTCAAACACCTGGCCAAAAAGACATGTCCATGTTCTCCATTACAATCCGATACGTCCCTAAAAAGCCTTTTAAACATGACCCGAATATTAAGTCCCGTTAAAATCGGGCCCTAATCTGCATGTTGCCAGTCAAAAGATGTGAGGTTTTCAAGCCGGACGTGTATGTACATTAATTTAGGGCCATTGTGATTAGTGTGTGTGTGTGAAATTGTGTTCATAAAAACGATTGAACTTTAAAAATAAAATTTAAAAAACTGACTAAGTTTTATCAGCAATATAAGTGCATCAACCATGAATTCATCAGATGGGGGTAAGTCCTCTGGAGTCTAGAATATCGGTTTTGGGTACCTACTTGGTTTTAGAGGGTCCTGTCTTAATTCGAACTTGCATTTTGACTTTTGTATGTATGTTCCGTTTCAGTTTTCTTCGAAAATCTGCTACATACACTTTATTATTCAATCAAGCTTTGAATAGCTGTCTAACTTTGACTTAAGATTCTTTTTTCAAATGTGAAATCGTCCTGTTTATTTGGACTTTCTTATTCGATTTTTTTTCAATATTATGGTACCTACTTCTGCTTAAAAAAAGTTTAAAAAAATAATTATCATTAAGTTAGTAACGTTTCCTTGAACGAACTATGTAATTCCATTTTTAAATGAAAAGATGTTACATAAAATATACGGTTAGTTAAGTGTATTTAGGTACTTATTTACAAATCCTATGATTTGAGAGGAGACTTTGGCTTTAATTTATTAAAGAGAAAATTATTAGAAAGATTATTTTTTGGTCGTGAGGTCTACTGTTCACAAAATGACCAGTAATGTCGTTTGCACGTAAAAAATATCTACTATAAAAAATGCTATTGAGCATGAGAGTATAAAAGAATATTAATCGTTAATGAATTGTTATGCTTCCGTATTTTTATTATTATCGTGAATGACTAATCATGGTTACATCGCAACGCCAGGCACGAAATATCTCTATTATTACTGTTACGATTAATCTTACTTAATAGGATTATTCGTTATTATAGTTCTCAAGAATTAACTTTCCCTAATATTTTAAGCAATACTGCTTAGCTTCCTTTGAGATCAATCTATCAATAATATGGGTTCTCCAATTAGAGAATTACTAGAGTCCATGAATTCGGCGAGCCTATAATGGTTCACAGGCCACAAAATGTTATCCTCTCATTACGAACTAATTTACTTAGCGCAATTTACTAATCATGATTAGGGTAATTTAACTTGTCAGTATAATTTGTTCGGTTTTGGGAACAAACAGCTATTACCTATAGAGTCTCTTTGTTCGCTTTTCGGAACAGCTCATATGGTCTCATAGAAATCGTTGTGTCTGCCTTACCGTCATAGTTAGAAATAGGGATGTAACGATACATGATTTTGCTGATACGATACTGATACCGATTCTTAACAAAAATAATCGGCGATACCGATAGTGATGCCAATATTGATTGCCCTCAGGGGTGTGAAAGAAAAATAATCAGTAAAAATGCAGAAATTAAATTGGAAAAAAAGCATTTATTTGTTTGGAATGAAATAAATCACATAGTTATAAAAAAGAAAGATACATAAAGTTAGTAATTAAAATTTACTTTTGGTAGATTTTTGTTAAGAAAACAAAGTTTATTCAAATTGTCAGCAGATAATCTGTTACGCAAATTATTTTGTATCAGGCCTGCAGTATTACAAGTATTTTTAATTTTGGGAATTTATCTTCATGGCGCCAATAGTTCTTTGGATCCTGTGTTGGAATATTTGGGCTTCTTAAATAAGATTCCACCTCTTCTTGCTCAGGCTGAATAGACATGTTTAAAAAGACTCATCTTCTTCTGCTTCTTTAATCAAACTGTCACGAGCAGACCAGATACCTGAGAAAATCTCATTTTGATCTCTTCGTGGCTCTACAGGATTAGGACTCTTGATATCAGCTGTTATATATCGGCGATGCCGATATATCGGTATCGGTATCGTTACATCCCTAGTTAGAAATATTATCCAAACGGTGTTAGGTAGGTGACACATTACGCTAAACGCATCGTGTCTTGGGCTATTTCACTACCAATGGGAATGTATAGCGAGCAATATGCTGAAATAGGTCAATCCACAAAAATATAGCGCGCTTATGGCGTGGTCTGTCACGGGGATTAGAAAGAACAAAAACAAGCTTTATATTCAAATATAGAATTAACCACAGAATAATTAAAATTTATACCTCTACGAATGCAAAGGTTCCGACAGCAATTTGAGGATTTTTTTTTTAAATTTCATGATTTTTTGTATTAACTATTTTTATATGAAACGACAAAAAGTGAGGTAGCAGTAATATTATAATACATTTTTCTAATAAAATTTGCGTTTTTTCACTAACAGTAATTTTAGCTCAGTATTAGACGAAAAACGGAAGGTGAACCGTTTTTAAAATTTTATTATGTTTGATTTCATAATTTTAGTATTTAAAAAATTATATGTTCATTATTATAGATTTTTGAAAGTAGGAAGCAGTGTTAAGAATCACTGGTTTAAGTAAATCAATTACGTCCCTTACCACCCTGTATATTAATTTCAAGGAATTATTTTTGATATAACACAAATGAAAAAAATAAAATTTACTTGCGCATGCCGGGATTCAAAACTGCGACTCCCGGATTCGTATTCAAGACCCTAACCGATCGACCGCGTCAAGCCTTCAACTTAACAAATGTTTTCTTAAAAATGTTTTTAATTTGTGCAAATCCTGTATACAGCCTTTCAATTTTTGATGTTGACAAATTGCGGACATCAAATAATAAATTATTTCGTTGGTAACTTCTGGGAGCTTTCAAGGTTGATTAGAACAGACTGAATAATATTGGATTATTTCTGTTTAATTGATATTTTAATTATTTAAAATAAAAAGTAGATAATTCGCAGTTGGCTCTGCTTAGTCTAGGTTAGATTCTCTTTCCGGGACTTGTGCTGAAAAATGACTGTTTAGCCTTGAGGCTGCGCTAGTCAAAAAAACTGTGCTTATTGCAAGGTGATGCAGCATTGTTCTAGCATTGTTATAATAGTGAATGTATTGGGAAATAAATAACCACTGAAAGAATTGCATATTTTGTGTATTTACTATTTTTATTCTCCCATGGGACCTTTTCATTTGGTCCATTGAAATGTGTACAATTTTGTACATAAGGGTTATAAACAATGGTTTGTAAAAAATAATTTCTTACGTTGCAGTGGTTTACAATTAGATAAAATAAAATAATTTACAAACTGAAATAATCAGAAATAATATCTTGACATTTTTTTTTAATTAATTTATTTATAACAAAATCAAATAACATTTCAAATTATAACAATATGCAAAATCATTTTTTTTTCCTAATTATTCTACGAATCCATAAGGTGAGCTCCAGGAGCTCGTGTTTAAGGGAGGAGTATACAGGTACATACAAAAATAAAATAATTCTTAAAAGGCGTTGTGTAAACAATATTCAAAGACTTAAATAACTACAAAAATAATTCAATATTCAAATTAACTACAGATGTAATTCTATATACACAATTTTAGAGAATTAGCTTTAGAAAAATAGTAACAAAAGAATTTTTTAAATGCTAGGCAGTGTAGATTAAGGACGGGTTGTTTCAGAGAATTTGAACAATTCTTCAAATTTCGAAGTTAATTTTAAAGTTCTGTTATTATTTCAGTTCTGTCGAGCAACTAGCCTATAATGATATAATAACACAACATTAATAGGACTTTCACAGAACGCGAAAATGAGAGTTATATATTAAAATTGATGAATTATTCAAATTCTTTGAAACACCCAATCATCAAGGAAGGGTTGTTTCACAAAATTTGAATAATTCATCAAATTTCAAAGTTGATTTTCAAGTTCTGTGAAGGTTTGTGAGGCAATAAGTGTGTTCCAAGACTGAGTTGCTTGGCGGTCCGTCCTCTCTGTCTACCCCTGCGGTGAAACGGCGTGATGGTTAGTTAGTTAAAATATTTCTGAGCTACCAAATTTGTCAAACCAAAGACACATATTTTTGCATGGTTTCGTCTTGATAATAATTGTTGACCGATTACGTTGTCCATTGTGTTTATAGAAGGAAGTAAAACGGATTGAACCATTATTTTTTCCCGTGATTTACGTAAATGAAGGTTCACACACGTAAAGTATGTAATCTGTATGATTTGAACTTGTAAAATTAAACTTCGAGATCGGCTAAGGGTCAGGTATTTTAACCAGTGGCGGCTCGTGACTTCAGTATGATATAGTCCCAGCTAAGTTTGAAAAATTCGACATTATTGATGTTGTTGTATCTAAAAACTTTTTTTGAAAGTTCGATTTTTTGTATGAAGGTTTTCAGGAAATTTCAGTTTGGCTGTGCACCGCACGGATTTCCTGAAAATCTTCGTACAAAAACTTTAAAAAATAAATTTTAAAAATCGTTTTCAGTTGTTTTTAAAAATATTTTGTAATATTAGCACTCTAGTACACCCAAAAGTCACGACCCGCCACTGATTTGATCCCTCGGAACATTATTTGTCGTAGTCACAAATCTGTAAACAACGCCATGTTTTTTCACATAAAATAATTACGTTCCAAATTTGAAATAGTGAAATGTTGAAACGTATTGCTTGAAGGATAGTGAAATTTTTCGTAAATCTTCGATCTACAGAAATATCTAGAGAAATCGCGAAGATTTGCCCATACTACAAATTGGTCAAACAGGTCTTAGTAAAAAACTTAACAATTTTAGAATGTTTTATCAATTTGCCTTGATAATATACGAATTTTGGTTATAATTCAAAAATATTCGGATTTTCAAGAACCCGTGATCCGAATTTACGACAATATATTTGTAATTTACTAAAAGTTTATGAGGAATCCGGTTAATTCATTCGTTAGGTTTGCAATTTAATTGCAATCCTGAAATTTTAACGGGAATTACCAATAATTTGAATTAGCAGGAGAAATCTTCCGATTTGAAATATTGATAATTTAATAAGAATCTTTTCAAATTATTCGTAATCCGGTTAAAAACCGGATCTCAGGCCCTTGACTAATGAATTGATAGGTTTCCTGATAAACTTTCAGTAAAATACGAATGGTGATATCAGAACAGAAATTCATAAAAACTAGCAGTTGAAAACCCGCTCCGCGGGTTTTTGCTACTAGGCCCTACGGGCGGCACTTGGTTGGGCTTCACCCAGTTTAAGTGATACTAACAACAGTTACATTTAATAGGTAGATATTAGGTCAATCACAGAGAAAGGGTGAGTATATATTGTTAAAACACGGAACAGGAAGGAGTTAATGAATAATAACATGCTAAATTTAGGCATAATAAGAATGACAGTTGTTTAAATAAATCAAATTTTACGTATTTGTGATGGATTATTTCAAATGAAACACTATTATTGACTACATGTCTACAACTGATATTAACTGTTATCGTATCTAATATAATTTGCTAATAGGAGACTTGCAGTGATTAAATATGTGTTACAACCGTCAATGTCTATAAGTTGAATCAATATCGTGTAGTTTGTGACAACAATTAAAGATAGTTGTAACAAAGTTGTCTGAAATAATAGATTATTACATATTGATTAATTGTACCCGTGTTTATGAATAAAAGGAGGATAATTGTACGATGAGATTACCAGTCGGTTTAATTAAAATGTGTTAATTTTACTCCAACTGGTGGTAATTCTTTACCTACAACTGTTACTTTATCTAATAAAGTTTAAAGTTAGATTATTATACACCTTCATCAGGAGAGTAAAAATCTATTTATAAAGGTGGATTATTACAATATAGTGCCCCTGAGGTGATATATATATTAATATGATTAAAGGTAATACGTTTTTTTAAGTGTTTAAATTGGTCATTAAAAATGTCTATTTCGTTATTAGAGCCATGTATAATGTTATAATTTCTTAATGTTCGCGGTACAGGGGAAAAATATCCTGTATTTGTGTGGTAGGCTTTAATATAGAAAATGTCTTTCATCCTCCTTGTTGATTTTCTTGATGGTATTTTGATGTTAATTTGGGATAAAATGTTTGGTGTATCAACTGATGCATGTATAATTTTGTGTAGAAGCATTACGTAAACAGAAAGTTTACGTCTGACCGTCAGTGAGTGTAGTTTATAGTGCAAACCTTACGGTTGGTTAAAATTGAGGGGCCGAGTGGTCGAATTTTGCCTGCAGACCCCCTATTCGGGATTTACCCGAAGCACACGATTTGAATTCGACCAATCGAGAAACTAGATCGTCCAGACGCTAGCGTAATAATACTATAAGATTCAGGCAAACGCAGGTGCTTGAACACGTGTTTTGATATATTACGAATTTACTAAATGTTTATCAGGAAACGGCCCGCAATTCCGTTTTTAACCGGATTATCAATAAGTTGAAGAGATTTTTAATAGATTAGCAATACTCATTTTTCACGGTGCATCAATCAGTTTTATTTTTCGTGGAAACTACATTGGTTAATGAGAACTGGAACATATTTATTATCATTATGTTTTACAAAAATATTATGTATACATAGGTGCATAATAGATTATCTGAAATACAATGTACAGAGGTCATATGATGTTTACTCGTCAAACTGTCACTGAAACAATGATAGGAAGTGTTGTTTCGTCCATCAGGAGCTTTTGATTCGCCGGTAATGACTCGAGGCAACATTGGGTATTTACATTAGTTATTGTGAAAAATGTCATTTGTGCACGCTATTGTGTGTAATCATAATTATTATTTTATGTCGCCAATAAAAAAATAATTATACTCTATTCAGTTGTGTATTTTTTAATTACAATCAAGTGTTTTGATGATTCAACCGGGAATACCCATATGTTTTAGCTTTCAATTAAATTATAGCAAGAATATTTGGATATAAATCTTTTATTATTTTGACGTTGAATTGAGACTGTTGCATCCGAAACTGCATACGAATTGTGCAGCTGAATTAACTAACCATCACGCCGTTTTCTCGCAGGGGTAGGCAGAGAGGATGGACCGCCAACCAACCCGTACTTGGCGCACACTGCTTGCCTCATTCGCATTCATACATTGCCTGATACGTACTATTCTGCTATTCCGACTCTTGACCACTTCTTTCACCATTCACATTCGAGTCATTTATTCTCCCTACACTCCTTTCTTCGTTCATTAGCTCTTCATGCCGAATCCATCTATGCGTCCCTTTCTTAAGCTTACTCATTACGCTTACATTAGCCTTGCATCCATTGCGAATCTCCAAATTTCTTCCAAGATAATAAATGGTTTTATCACACACAAGGATCTCATTTCTACAGCATTCAATCTGCTTTCGTCCTTCCTCTGGCAGTTCTATGCCTTAATGCCATATATCAGGGTAGGTACCAGCACTCCATTATGGACAGCTAGTTTAGTCCTTCGTTAATGGAGTTTCCTGCATGTACCCTTATTTTAATATATCTATCAGCAATTCCATCGTTCGTAAACAAATATCCTAAATACACAAACTCATCCACCTGTACCAAGTATTCATCATTTACAAATATAGTGCACATTGTTGTCGTACTCGCTCCAGGGCCGGTCTTAGGCCAAAGCGGCGCTTGGTGCGAGTAATATGTATACGCCCCTTGTCAATACCAGTAGGCAGGCTGCAGGCGGCAGGCGGTAGGCAGTTGGTAGTAGGTAGTACGTAGTGAGCAGTAGGCGACGGGCAGAAGGCAGTAGGTAGTAGGCAGTAGGATTTTACATGTATACATTGTTGTACTTAAGTTGTTCACAATAATCAGTGTATATATAGTAAATAACATTATATTGATTTTATTTTATGAACGATATAAGCAAGTACAATACAAGTTATCATAGTTGTAAAAGATGCTCAATAATTGTATATAATAACAAGATTTCAAAATAAGTACTCTTACCTCCTACCTAACAGGTACTATGGAAGTAGTTACAAAGCAATGTGTAGTAACTTAGTTGATATTTATAAAAATAAACAAGAACATGTTTGTATTACTTTATTATCAGATTTGGTGCTTTACCGAACATGGCTAAATTAATACAGCCATTAAAAGTGCACATGGAGAAGTATGAAAGATATAAAGTTGAAAAGATATATCGAAAGTTGTACAATGCAGTTTGAGAAGTGTATTTTTTGTATAGAAGTGTATTTGTAATTGTGTAATGTAATTTTTTTTCCATAGAATAATATTTTTTTACATACAAGCAATTCAACTTCGTTACCAGAAAACTACCTAGAACATTGGAATTTCTAAAAAACTTGTTTATTTTTTTACTTGTAGTATCATATAGAATCACCTCACGAAGTTTGTGCACTTTAACCCCGTACACCTTGTATAATAACCTAGTTTGTTAACATAATTATAAAAATAAACATGAACAGTTTGTTGTAAAGTAAAGAACGTTTGTAGTTAAAAAACCTTTATTACGCCCGATTTGGTGTATTTTGATGATCTTTCACGTCTGACTTGAAGTCAAATAAAAAATAATTGTTCATTCGTTCTATAAATGACAAAATTTTTATATGGAAAACCGAATAAGTTTTGATTTATGTATTTTGTAGGTTGGTATCCTTTCTCTTTAACAATTTTATGCACTTCGTAAATGGACTCCTTTCTATAAAAACTGGATTGCCTTTGACTGATTAGGTGCGAATTCCTCTTGGAAAAAAGTGGTAAAATACAGGTCAGGATCAACTGCTATGGCAAAAACACGTAAATTGCAACAGGTTATTCAATGCCGAAGTTTGGATGAAAATATTAAGAATTAAATCCACCTACAGACTTTTATTTCGAGTGCAGTGACCTATTCGTTATACTTAGGGTGCTGACAATAAAAAGGTATCTCGCCGTACATACTATGTTTTAAAATGTGGCAAAAATATTTTATACCATTTCACTAACATATTTAAAATGTCACTAAGAGGATGAAAATTTCCCACAAAGTTTAAAGAAGTAATTATAATCCCTATTCATATAAAGGGTGAAATTGTAAATTACCGTCGGCAATCTCAATACGCACTGCATTAAGTAAGCCCTTTGAGCGTATTGTCTACTATTAAATTTATACAACAATTGTTCGCAACATACAAAACTAACAACATGGATTTCTACAAAAAAGATTGTTAAATTTTACGAGTAAATTTTATTTTGCAATATGGACAATATACAATACACACCATGTTGTAATCTACACTGATTTCTCTACGGCCTTCGATAAGGTAAACAATTTCATCCTAATTCAAACATTAAATCAATTAGACATCCTTGGTGACTTACTCCGACTTATTACATACTTTGGGTGTAGACTTAAATGTGTATCAGTTGAGGGAACAAAGTCCAGTTTCTTTTCCGTTCTCAACGGCGTACCTCAAGGTTCTTATTTAGGGCTATTATTATTTAGTGTATATATGTATGATATTCAAGAATGTTTTTAATTTAATCTGCATATGCTAATTTTATTACCTAGCATATGCAGATGATAATAGTAATAATATATACTATATATATAGTTTTCAAATGAATTGAAGACTGCATTAAACTTCAAGAGGACCTCAATCGTATTTTTATCTACTGTGATTTGAACAAACTTGTTATTAATATCTTGCCGATATTGCTTGATCAATCCGACATTGTAAAGTTATCGATTTCACTGTGCTAGATCCCCGTCCTCTAGTTTGCATGCAGCAAAACTCAAAACATGTAAACTTTGCATTTTATTCGGCGTCATAGCGATGTAAGCAAATATCTATTATATTGCTAATTCGTATTCTATAGAGTGCATAATATATCATACTGTAGACTCCAGTTGGTAAAAAAGCGTAAGTTGTAAGAAGTGATCTAAAAAAACTACGACTCAACCTCAACCTATCGACTTCACATTGTTTTTCTGGTAACTAAGCGTTAAGGTGTTTGAGATATTCTAGGATCATGAAATAATTAAGACAGGCACATCACTGGAAACATATATTTTTGCCATAGGAATCGAATTATAAAAATACATTGTCAAAATATAAAGTCCTTGATTTTACACAATGAATACTTGAAAGAAGCTTCCATTGACCAAGAAGTATATCTGGCTTCACAATGTCAGTTAAAATTGGATTGAGGCATTCAAAATATGGAAATATTATTTTAGTCTTCAGAACTCGCACAAGGTAAAGTTTTACTTCATATTATAAAGAAAACACAAAACTTAATACAAGGCTTGCATACGAGTAATTAAATCTAGAATGTATTAAAATATTAATTAGCTTCGAAACACAGTGGCGTATTGAAAAGTTGTCCCGCCCCCCTAAAGAAGGACTGTTGACAGGATCCAATCATAAACAGGCTATCTTACGTGGTCTGTCTTCTTCTTCTGTTTTCTTTCTTTATATCCTGTGGGTGTCTTTGTTTTTATTTATACAAATCTTCAGGTTTATTCCCAGATTGATGAAATTTTACACATTTGAGTTCAACAGCTCGACTGCGGAAAGAGTTGCTGACCTCTGTTTCCTCCCTTTTACAATGTGGTTCTCTACAAGACTACCACGTTCACTCATTCCTCTCCTCAAAAAGGAGCATCTCCACACAGCATCCCCAAAGATATGTGCTGTTAATGTAAAAAAGGTACTTCTTGATGATATTTTGCATACCTCATGTTCAAAATAACAGGAAAAATTACTGTCTATATCTGATTTCGAAAAACTCTGCGTAAAGCCCGATGAACGCCGGGAAATGCATCTAGTAGTCTATATTTTTGAAGTACAAGTATTGATAGTGTGAGGCAGTAAAATCTCAAAAAACGGGTTGTTTTCCAAAATATTTAGCTATTATACTCTCATATTATAACATAGATGGCGTTATTTGCATTAGCCTACTAAAGAATTTAAAAAAAAAATGGCTAAAACATTCCCGGAGGAAGTAGCAATGCGCAGTAATTGCATTAAATATGTCATTTGAAATTCAAATTTTCCTGGGGTATTTTTTGTGGGTACCGACTATAATTTGCAAGGAATTATTTCAGTCATTAAATCTTTAATTAATTAGTGTGACTAACTGGCCGCTGGCTACAAGGTAATTCAAGTACGTTTTTACGTCACGTAAAATTAGCGATAACTAAGCGAGAAAATAGATAAAAAAAACCAAGGATTGCCAGGGCACAGGGGCTCGGCATTTTCGGTAACATTTCACTAGAATTCCTTGCGATTATTAAGTTACAAAAAAAATACTTTTTTATAACAATTCTTGGTATCAGTGATATCAGTAAAACAGTCAAAAACATAATTGGATCACGCTATGCAGAAACCATCCAGCCCACAAATTAGCTGAGAAAATAGCATGTGATTTTTTGCTTTGTTGAAAAATATTACATCACTGATGGTTTGAATGTTTGCATGATTAAAAAAATATTACATCACTGATGGATTGAATGTTTACATGATTAAAAAAATATTACATCACTGATGGTTTGAATGTTAGCAGAGTGAAAAAACATTAGAGCACCCAAAATGTATTATGTAAAAATGCTTTCAGAAATTGCTATGACTAACGCCATCTGTGTAATTTAATTATAAGTATACGGTGAATCGGTGAACGTCTCAGTACCGCTTGTGGGAATACCACTAACTATGAAGCACGAAGCTTCGGGGCAATGTCGCTAGATGATAATAATATTTTCTATTGTACAATAATAAAATTTATTATTATTTCTCCTCGTTCTTTTTGAGAAAGTTTTGTTTTTGGAAAGAGACACATTTTATCAATATCAAAAATTGATATTTTCTAGCACAAACAGACCATTCAGTGGAAATTTAGCAATATGGCTAAGAATGGTAGTCTTCAATGATTGTACACTACAAATTAATCAAAGAATTTTATTTCTGTAAAGGATGTGTGAAAACCAATTTATTTTATTTCTCAAATATAATATATATGAGAGAAACCAATATATGTTAGGATACAAATAATTAGAATAAGACATATGTTTGGGTGCAAATAATTAGAATAAGACATATGTTTGGGTGCAAATAATTAGAATAACAAATATTGTCAGGATACAAATAATTAGAATAACAAATATTTTAGGATACAAATAATCAGAATAACAAATATGTTAGGATACAAATAATTAGAATAGCAAATATGTTAGGATACAAATAATTAGAATAACATATATGTTAGGATACAAATAATTAGAATAAGCAATATGTTTGTTCTTAACAGTATGCTTGGCCCGTGAACGAATTATAAGAGGCCCGCGTGAACCATTTTCAAAATACTCGCCAATTTGAAAATTACTTGGATCGAAAAATATTTTCGTATCATTGCATCATCCACCAGGAGGCGTTGTGTGCAGAGGACATAAAGTTTAATGAAATAATGGTAGTACGGTAGTACGCTGGATAAATTACATCCGTTCAGAAGCTCTTCACAGACGTCAATTCAGAGTTTTATTTGAAGAAGAAATCAGCGAATTTGGAGAGTTACAACTGTATTGAGCTATGCGATAGCTTTCAAGGGGCAACATGTTAAAACATTTCTTCATCTTGAGACAGCAGGTGTTGTAATTTTTTGAAGAAAAAGGGGCGTTACCTTTGGAAAGTGATTTACTCAAGAATAAGTACTGGCTGAGTGATCTTGCATTTCTTGTTGACATCACCAATTATCTCAATATTTTAAATCTCAAATTCTGTGGCGTAGCTAGGTAACCAAGGGCCCTGGGGCAAATTAAAAAAATGGGGCCCCACTGCTATGTAAACTGATTAGGTTTTATCAAATAAAAATATGAAATATACAAACACTTTAAAAATGCTAAGCTACTTAAGCTCTTTTTTGTGCACTGCAGACTGCAGGGCAGGTAATAAAAATATTAAACAGTAACAACATAAATTACAATTAATACTTTGTGTAGGCTTGGCTAATAAAACGAAATAGAGAAGATTCAAGGGTTTATTATATAAAGGTCGGGCCTACCAACTGACTAAATAACAATTATATTTACAATTTTTTCCTAGCTTTAGTTTTCGCAAAAGTATTAACACTCTAAAAGTATTGACTCCGTTTAAATCCAGGCTTGATGCGGTTTTGTTTTCAATTGCTATTAGCGATAAATGTCGGAGTCGAGTTTGGCCCATCTTATTTCTTAAATAATTTTTAATTATTTTTAATTTGCTAAATGACCTTTCAGCTGCTGCAGAAGTGACAGGAATTGTAAAGAATAATAACATTGCTGTAAATACTTCCGTTAGGTCGCATTCTAGCACTCCATATTTGCTCATTATTTCCTTACATAATTGGTGAACAGACCATGCTTGAGTTAGTTGAGGTAAAACTAGATGGTAAATATTAATAAATTGAAGTGAAAAACTAGGGCCTATTATATCTGAATATTTTCTTTGGAATTCGTCACACTTTTGTAATAAAGTTGCTTCATCAACATGTAATAAAAATGTTGTAAAAATGTAAAAATCGAATATATGACAGACTGCACTCATACCAATAAAACGTGTATCTAATTGAGATATTACTGTGTCTAGTACATTATTGAAAATCTCAGCAATATTGAAATGATCAGCAGCTAATTCATCAAAATGTTTTTTTAACTTTTCTTTGCCTTTTTTCTTGAAAATGGGTATATCAATACCATATCTTTTTGCAGTTTCACTGGCTTTGCACTTGAATAATTCGAAATCATTTCTATAAATTTGCAACTTTGCTTTGGTCTCTGCTAAAACTTTACTCGCCTCGCCCAAATTGATGTCGCATTTGTGTAAAGTTTTGGATGCATAATTTATTTTTATTTTTTATTAGTGTCTATTTAATAAGGTTTAATGAGAGTTACATTATATAAAAATCTATAATATTTCATTCATATAGTTTCTTCTTAGTCCTCCTCACTAGGTAGTCCTGTGCTGAGGCGGACTGGTAGATTTCTTTGATTTTCTGTTATTTAGTTTCTCTGATGTTTTTAATACATTTTCTAGTATGTCTGCATTAATTTCTTTCACCCATGTTTTGATTTTTTCCTTAAGCTTATTTATCTTTTCTATCTTTTTCAAACTTGGAGGAAGGATGTTGTAAAGTTTGGTTGCCAGATATATGTGGTTTCTTTGGCCTAAACTTGTCTTGAATTTTGGAACATCTCGTATATCCCTTTTTGAGGCTCTTGTATCATGTATCAGAGTTTCATTAGGAGTTTTTCTGTTTTTAAAATGATGTATTAAAATATTCTAGGCATATATTTGTTTTAAATTTAGAATGTCCAAACACTTAAAAATATCTTTTGAGGGGGTTCTGATGGGTAATTTTAGTATGGTTTTTATAATGCTCTTCTGAGCAATATCTAAGTGGTTAATATTATTTGCTGTAGCAGATCCCCATACTAGAATTCCGTACTCAAGACGGGAATGAACTAAAGGATAAAATACTTTTTTGATGTCTTTCCTAGGTAGTATGTTTCTTAGGTTTTTCAAGAAATATACAAGTCTCGTAATAATAGTCTTTGATGTCGTTCAATACACTGTGCATGAATTCGCAAAGCAACACGAACTCGAAATTTAGCATTTTTGTTTTAATACTCTCTGCTTCACTACGCTCATCTTTATTAGGACTCTTTAGAACTATTTCTGATAATGCTTTGATGATATCAAAATAACGAAGTTTTATTGCAGATATCGTATTGACCCTACTGGACCATCTGGTCGGATTTAGTTTTTTTAGAGTGGTGTCCGATTCGCCAGTGAATTTTGACAGTAGATCCCAACGTTTGATGCTGTTTCTGAAAAAGTTATACAAATCTTGCAACGTTGCGAAAATAATCTGTATTTCCACACAACTGCTAACGGCATCATTTATCACCAAATTTAAATAATGAGTGGCACAATGTACGTACTCTGCGTTAGGCTGGATATCCTTAATATGTTTTTGTACACCATTATACACACCACTCATCACACTGGCTCCATCATAGCCTTGCCCCACACATTTTTTTAAATCAATATTTTTGTCGATAAATAATGTTGTCACTTGGTTGACTAAATCTACTGTGCCATGTTTGATGGCTGCATAAAAGCCTAGAAACACTTCTTTTACTTCTATATCAATTGGCTGTCCATTTTCCGATCTGGTTATTACTGCATACCTCACAACAATGCTTAGCTGATCTACCTTCGATATGTCCTGTGTCGTATCCATTATGATGGCAAAAAACGGTGACGCTCTAATTTGTTCTAGTAGATGGGTTTCGAGTTTGGTCCCCAAGCTCTCAATCATTTCATTTTGAATTGTTGCACTCAGATATCTTGTAGATCCTAAAAACATAAAAAAACACAATTTCAAAAAAGTCAAGTCAAGTTAAACAGTTCATAATTATAAACAAAATAAAACGATAAAAAAACATAGAAATAATTATTATTACCTTTGGGCATATCCAAAACTTGCCGCAAAATGTGATCATATCGCTCGACAAGCTCTACAAAGGACAGAAAATTTCCCTTGTATCCTTCCTGACTTAAGTCTTCTTGATGTCCTCTCAAAGCCAAAGAACTCTTTGCTAGGGTAAGTATGATATCGCATAACATTTGAAGAACCATTTTCCAAAATGATGCTTTTTTGCGAATTTCATTTTCAAGTTCCTTGTCGATAGTATTAGTATCGTTTTTTTTTTCCAAAATTCATACACAGCCCATGCTTCCGAATGGCCACTCGAACAACGGTGTTGTTTAATTCTTTCTGATAAATGCTTCCAATCTCGAATTCCCGTACATCAAACATTATTCCTTTGTGAAGCAAATAACCAGCAGGGTTGACAATAGGCAGCGTCTAGTATTTTGGAATAACACAACCAAAAACGATTAACTGGCCCATATTTAGAACACGAAAAGTAGTACGATTTTGAAAAACACCTATTGTTCTGGTTGATGTCTGTTGGAAAAGGTCCCGAAGGCTGTAAAGGCCCCATATCAAGAATTTGACGTTTTTCGTTATCACTTAATATTTTGTTCGTGAAGTTTCCCAAGTCATAAGAAGATTTGTCGTACAAATTTTCGAAAAATGTAGAGGTCTGTGGTTCCTCAAAACCCTCCGCTCTTATGTGTGTCATGCAAACATCATCCACGTTCACATGATCGGCGGCGGAGGCATCTCCAACTGCAATAATTGTCGAATCTTCTTCAGTAGGCTTCTCAACCAACACTGCAGTTACCACATTATTTGAGTCACTATCAATAGAAATATTTTGGCCAGATGTACTTGCAGAAGGCTGACTAAAAAACTTGGCAATTTTGGGCAATTTTTGTTTACTATCTTCTCTTTCTTGGCGTTTTTGCGTTTAAATGCACCACTGGGTTTCTTCTTTTTATCCATATTTTAATACGCTACAAGTGTTGTTGGGGAATGACGCACATATCACTATCCGTCGAATTGACAACACTGCCAACCTACAGAAAGAATTTAGGGGAATTCCCTAGGCATAACTTTTGAATTTCTCTCAACTGAGTTGTCATGATTAAAGTGGGGTTGCAAGTTGCAACCTGTCATATTTATTTTGAAAATGGGAGAAATTTCCAAAAGTTCAGTTCGATCGAGATTTCTGGTAAGGATTCGAGGGCCCCCTTAGCTTGAGGGCCCCGGGGCACTGCCCCGCGTAGCCCCTAGGTAGCTACGCCGCTGCTCAAATTACAAGGGAAAGATTGTTCACTTCCGACTATGTTTAGCCAACGAAAATATTGACCTTTTTCCCATATTAAAAGATTTCAAAGAGAAGCTCAATATTGCCACCATAAACTGTAGATACTAAGTACGAAGCTAAAATTAGATGCTTATTACAGTCGTTTGAAGAGAGCAAGAACTTTGAAAGTACAAAACAAAATTTACATTTTTTTTAATCCTTTCACAATCAGTTTGACTGAAATAATTAGTTATCCTGCCAATATCCAGTTAAACCTCACTGAACTTCATAATCATTCTGCACTGAAAAACCTCTTTGAAGAAAAAATATTTTCAAAGTCACAAACTTCTTCAAAAGAATTTGGACATTTCTGGAAATCGGTGCCAAAGGAAGACTGTCGTTTCAATTTTTAAGTAGTTTTGGATCAACGTAGGTTTGTGGAAAGTTTTTTTCTAATCTTCATTTTGTAAAAAATAAATACCACACATCTCTAACTGAGCAACATATTGTCTAATTTGTTGCTACTGTCAATATCTGAACTGACTCCTAACATAGGAGAATTATTAAAACAAAAACTATGTCAAAAATCATATTGATTGTACAAGTTACTTGGATTTAGATTTTTGTTACATAAAATGTTGTTTCGTTATTTGGCAGTAGATGCTATTTATTTTATTATTTCAATAAACGACAATAAATTTCGATATGTTTATTTGTTTCTTGCATAAAACAAGACAAAAAGCATAGGTAACAAAAATAGGAACCGTCAGTAGTTGCAGTGGCCCGCCAGCCCCGCCAGTGACTTTTAAAAAGGTTGGGCAGCCTTGCTTTAATCCATCTGTCCTGTGGTGTGTTCTGACAGAAGGTCCAAGAATTTCCGCTTTGCAATAAATGGAATATTTAAGAACGTATCCGAAAAATAATGGCGATGAAATACACTTTCAAATTTTGTTAATTATTTAATAAATATATCATTTATTAAATAATTAAATTTTGAAGGCAAACATGAAATAAAATTAAAAATGGTTCATCTTACGTTTTTTTGTAGCTAAAATTAATGATAACGAAAAAAAACCACATTTTATTAGACTATTATTGCATTACAAATGTTAGCGCCAGCTCACTTTTTTGTAGTTACCATTTAAAAAATAATTGATAGAAAATTCAGAAAGTGTCATAATTTTTTTTGAGGTGTACATATGAAATATTCTCTGGTTAAGTTCTAGATTTGAATATAAAATATAAATGGTGTTTTCTCTCGTAACCTAAAATAATGGATTGCTGTATGGGAACCCATATTAAACATTTACATATTAGCAAACCATAGACAAAATGAAGAAATAATTAACTAAAAATTCTGCCTCAATACAGGTTCGCCTAGTGAGGCAGGTTATGCACAACCTAAAATCTGATATTATTAATACTCCAGCGTCTGGACGGTGTAGGCCCTCTGATTGGTCAAATTTAAATTGTCTGTTTCGGTTAAATTCCGCTAACTTGAAAATTAACACGATTTGAAAATTAAAACACGATGCTCATATAATTTTTGGATAATATCGAAGAAAATATGTTTTAGAAAGTTCACAATTCATTGGATTAATTACATTACAGTAAAAATTATCCACAATTACGTATTGAAATTTGACGTTTATCATTATTCACGCGAAAGACACATTGTTCAGTGCTGCCAGCGTATATCGATTTCCAATCAATGCAAAAAGCCTTTATAGCCAGTTAGTGTCAAGCAATGTACAATGTCAGTGTAATTTTTTAAAGTTATATATATATATATATATATATATACAAATATATAATTATAAATATAATATATTATAATAAATCCACCATTAAAAAATAATGGCTGCTAAAATAACCAGTTCCACTCGATACTTAAATACGTAATTAATTATTTTTTGATATTACAACACCGACCCCATGCGCCACCATGCGCTGTCAATGTTTGATATGTGTCATATGTGATAATTATAGAATTATTGACGTGATAACCAAGAAATTTGTTTACAAACTACCTGTGAATCGCTAAAAAGAAATATTTTGTTTTCAGATTATTATTTCAATTTAATTACTATGGCTAAAAGGAATGTGGACAATATTTTACCAGAATTGGTCGAATTTCGGAATGTTCGAATGAGAGGGAAATTTACCAAGCGAAGCGATAGTAGTGTATTCTTGAAGTGTGCTCAATAATCCTAATTATGTGCTTCTAGAACAGAATTATTTCGGCGTCATATCAAAAGAGTGTCATATAAAAAGGTAAACTGTTACATTCTTGCTGTCATACTGGAAAAATAATACCACAAATTTTAGCTTATTATCCAGCACCGAATTATTGACAGGAGATTGTAGTCAATCTAAAAACTTTAGGAATTTTATTTGTCAATACAAGAGTGCTAATAGATTTGCCTAATTTGGAGCGCAAATAGCTAATATCCCAGGTAATGGTCCATATTGTTTAAAAATTTCTGGTTAGGTTTATCATCTCACTTCCAGAAGTATACAAGTTGCAGGTGAAATACCTTCCTATGCTCAGCTTTATCTATACGATCCTGATGAGGCTGTTAGAGTGCGTATGAGTCATCCATCTAATGCCGATTGCTATAAAAATATAATGCAAATAATTGATAGTGAAATACGCCAAATAAGCCCTCATCAGTATAAGAAACTAAAAGAATCTGTCGAGGAAGAAGAAATACGCATTGCGGCTGAGGGTGGGCAGGTGAGAGATATACGTCTATTATTTACACGTTCATCAGAGGTAAAATGCTCAAACCAGTTCTCACGATATCGCCATAGTATACGTAGCAGACAGACGGGAGTTTGCCATCGGGTATAGATATCGCTGTTTAACCTAAAAATGTTAAGGACTTCAAAGGATGGCAACTTTATCAAAGCATTTAGATCCTATGGTTTTCCCACTACTATTTCCATCAGGTGAATGTGGTTGGACCCCCGGCTTTAAGCATCATGCTGATTTCTGTACTGCTCAATGTCATACTGTAACTGCTATGTAGTTTTATGCAAGTAAATTAGCAGTGCGAAGAAACATATTTAATCCAGTCCATTATGCGGGTAAACTTTTTCAACAGTATTTAATTCATGCTTACATTATTTATCTATTATCATTATTTATGAATCTGGTCGCCTAGATTACATTAGGAAAAACCAACGACACCTCAGAGTGGAATGCTATCAAGGTTTGCAAAACCATGTAAGAAATTTAGCCACTGATAGAGGAGTATGTGCAGGTAATACAGTCATTCTTCCATCTTCATTTACTGGTGGACCACGCCATATGAATAAACTTTATCAAGTTTCAATGGCTATGGTACGTAAATTTGGTCGTCCTGTCGTCGTCATAACTTTTACATGCAATCCCAAATGGCCAGAAATACCAACCGAATTGGAACATTATCAATCGGCCGCGGACAGGCCTGATATAGTAGCCAAGGTTTTCCATCTAAAAGTCAAGGAATTTATTCATGATATGACTGAGAAACATGTTTTTGGAAGGTAATTTGTTGGGTGTATACAATTGAACAGCAAAAAAGAGGACTACCTCATCTACATGGTGTGTTTACACTTTGCAGCGAAGATAAGTTGTATACAGCTTCTGATATTGATAATGCCGTATCTGCAAAACTACCCCATCCGAAGAATTCGGCTTTGTACCGTATTATTTAAAAAAATAACATTCATGGACCATGTGGCGTACTTAATCCAAGGTCAGTCTGCATGGTAGACGGTAAGTGCTCTAAAAAATTCCCCAAATCATTTAAAGACGCTACTGATAATAATTCCGCAGGCTACCCAGATTACAGGAGACGTGATAATTTTTCTGAAAATCACGTTATTCGGGATATACGTATCGACAATCGATTTGTTGTTCCATATAATGCATTCCTTAGCAAAAAATATGATGCTCATATTAATGTTAAAATTTGTTCCTCTTTGGATAGTATTTATTTATCTATACATGATCAATCTCACTCAATTTTACTTCTGGCTTTACATTTACCCGACAGCCAATCTGTTTGTTTTGTCTCTACAAAATAAACCTGCTCCTCCCTCCCCTCTGGGCGGGAGGAACAGGCTCTCAGGGAAGCATCTACAAGGAACACCTCTTTAACAGCGTGGTTCCAATTGAATCTTCAAGATATTGAGGGACGCTCTATTCTCTATCAAGATGTACCAAATAACTATGTCTTTACAGCTGGTAAAAAGTGGACGAGGCGACAGCGGGGATCATTGGATGAATACCTTCAATTTCTCCTAGAAATATAGAACTGTATCATTTACGGCTGATTCTTATAAAGGTGGCTGGAGCTACATCCTTTGAATCTTTGCGAACTGTTGATGGCAATTTACTATGTAGCTACTTTTCATGATGCGGCGCGTGAACTGAAGCTCATTGATGACATACGAGAATGGTCGCAGTATGACGGAGGCTTCATTGTAATACAATGTATCCCTTCTATCTTCGGCTGAAGATTTTTTTCATCATGGTGTTGCTGAAGAAACAGCTATTAATCTTTGTCTTTTAAACATACAGGATATTCTCATGAAGGAGAATTCATCTTGCAGAATGCAGGGCTTACCTGAACCTGATGAAAGTTGCAGTTTTGGACAAGTATCTGATTTTAATGTAATTTCTGAAAACACTTTAGGTGAATTGATGGCTGCCAAACTCAATGACGTACAACTTCAAGCATATAATTCTATTTTGAATAAGTTTTTTTCACATGAAAATGATGACAATAAATTTTTCTTCATTGATGGCCCAGGCGAAACAGGGAAAACATACCTTTACTAAACTTTAATTCACACTCTAAGACGAAAAGGTAAAAGAGTTTTATCAGTCGCTTGGACAGGCATTGCAGCACTCTTGCTTCCAGGTGGGGTAACGTGTCATACTGCTTTTAATTTACCCCTCAATTTACAGGACAATACAACATGTAAGGTCACATCAAAGAATCGGAAAATTATAACGGAAGCAGATATTATAATATGGGATGAAGCACCGATGGCAGGTGTAGCTTTAGAAGTAATTGAGCGTACTATACGTGATATCATGGGAAGTGATTCTGTCTTTGGTAACAAAGTTATTGTTTTGGGCGGAGACTTTCGTCAGATCCTTCCAGTGTGTCGACGTGCTTCACGAGGACAATTAATTGCCGCTTGCATAAAAGCAGCACACTTTGGTACCATTTCAAAACTTTTCAATTAAAAACAAATGTCAGAGCTTTAGAAAGTGAAAATATATTTTCTAAATGGCTTTTGGACTTGGAAGATGGCAAACTTCCTTTTGTAGAAGGAACATTAGAGTCATCTGTGCTTATTCCCAATGTAAATATTTGTCAAGATTCACTATATATACGGTGAGACACATACAACTGCTGATGCCTTAGGGTTGAGTCAACGTACCATATTGTGCCCTAAAAATAGTCATGTTTATGCAATCAATGAAGATGTACTTCAACGGAAAGCGCCCCTGAGGTGATATCTCACAAAAGCGGTGCTATAAAAATTTCAGCTGTAACTTAATTCAAGCCAAAATCATTACAGGGAACAGAAAAGGTACAGTACATTTCATTCCTAGAATTTAAAACACTTTTTCGGATGTTACAATATAATTCAATATGTGCAGAAAACAGTTTCCAGTCAAATTAAATTAAATAAATCTCAAGGACAAACTTTTGAACGGGGTGGACTGTTACTTCCTGAACCAGTATTTTCTTATGGACAGTTTGAGCGCAGTCATCGTTATTTATACAAATTCTGACTGATTGGTATACGGATAATATTGTTTATAAAGAGATTTTTTCCTAATGAAAGTGTATAATATTATGTTGCAGATTGTAAAAAATAAAAGTATAATAAATTGTACTTGCTTAAAAAGTTTTGTTTTTTGTGTCCCTTGAAATGAAAATGACTCAATTTATCCCACCTGTAAGGTTTTCGCGAATTAAGAGAGTTTTGGTGTATTTACTTTGACAATCGTTAGGTAAGAGCGTAATATTATTTCACCCAAATATGTAGATTTTTAGGACTTATCCCAATAAAATAATTCTTAATATATTTAAAAAAAATGTAATTACTTTGACAGTCTTTTGGTAAGAGTATATTATTTTACCAAAGTTATATGTAATATTGTAATATGTTGAAATTTTTTTATTTTCGAATTACATATAAATATTTTGCAATTTAATTTCGATTTAAAAATTAAATCATTTCGGTGGTATGGAAGAGGAAACATTTTTCTCATTGACGAGATTTATGTTGGGGTGAGGGGTGTTTAGTGGTGCAGAATGTCTTTCTATTATATATCTACCCAATGATCTAATATCTACCTATTAAATGTAACTGTTAGTATCACATAAACTGGGCGAAGCCCAACTAAGTGCCGCCCGCAGGGCCTAGCAGCAAAAACCCGCGGAGCGGGTTTTTAACTGCTAGTATAATATATTATGCCATTTCTATATAACACTCTTACATTCATATATATTTTTTCTTAAATTAGAAACTGCCGTATTATTGTAACATTATTCTTTCAACAATTTCATTGTTTCTAACTGACATATAATTATACAACTTACTAATGATATATTATATATATTCTGTAATTTTTTGATGAAATAAATAAATTTAAAAAAAATTTCTTACCGTGACAGTGAGTGAGACACAACTACTTCTATGAAACTGTTGAAGCTGTTCCCAAAAGCGAAAAAAATAACCGAAGGGGTTAATCTTTCACAGTAGATATAAGAAATATCAATACAACATTTAATTTTAGAAGTTAACCTTATTGAGGTATTTTTAATATTCCGTTCTTTATGCTAATAACATTTTCAACTTGTGGATTAGGTTGAAGGTTGTAAGTCAATTAATTTACTGTATTAAATAAATAAATGTTTAAAGACTGTTTCTTATTGCTATTTAAACAATTATCATACCACATCCGCCCGGTATGGAATAGGCGCGTGCTCAATTTTTCACAACCCGCAAATATTATAAAATTTAAGGAAATAAAGTTGGATGAATTATTTGGGTACTGTTAATTAATTATTGTTTCATCACTTTTAATAACTTTAGAACACTTTTTATGGATGTGTTGAATTGTCATTTTGATGAGTTATCCGGTCACCATTTAAGACATCATTCAGTAAATATAAGCAACTAGTCTAATTATTAAAGATGCAACGAATAGTATTTTGTCCGAATACCGAATATTCGGCAAACCCTTACAACGGGTGGTCTGCAAACGCAAATAATATCCAAACCTAACGAATTTTGTTAAAAAAATTATCTTTCTATTGTATGGCAAACCCTCACAACTGGTGGTCTGCAAACGCCAAACAATATCCAAACCTAATGAATTTTGTTAAAAAATTATCTTTCGATCGTACGGCAAACCCTCACAACTGGTGGTCTGCAAACGCCAAACAATATCCAAACCTAATGAAGCTTGTTAAAAAATTATCTTTTGACCGGAAGGCAAACCCTTACAACTGGTGGTCTGCAAACGCAAAACAATATCCAAACCTAATGAAGTTTGTTAAAAAATTATCTATCGATCGTACGGCAAACCCTCACAACTGGTAGTCTGCAAACGCCAAAAATATGAAAACCCAATGAAGTTTGTTAAAAATATATCTTTCGATCGTACGGCAAACCCTTACAACTGGTGGTCTGCAAACGCAAAACAATATCCAAACCTAATGAAGTTTTTTAAAAAAATATCTTTCAATCGTAAGGTACACCCTTACAACTGGTGGTCTGCAAACGCCAAACAATCTCCAAACCTAATGAAGTTTGTTAAAAAATTATCTTTCGTCATCTTGCAGTAATATCTTCCACCTTCTTCCACCTTCCATCTTTCACCTTAAAAATGCACCTTTCAGGAACATTAGAATTCACAACCCCAAAACTTTACTCCGAACCATTCATGACCCCGAGCAACGCCGGGCTAGTAATAAATTAATAAAATAAGGTTCATTGTGTCTTTAATAATTCGGTTCGACTGCCGTCGGGTTAGACCACGTGGGCGATATTGATCCAATTCATCCGAGAAAGATTCTAGGTGACTTATCCCCGTTTCATACCGTAACTGAAAATCCAAAGTTGAAGTTAAGATACAGCCAAGGGCCACTATTTTCTACGTTCTGTAAATAAGTATTTCAGTTGACTGCGAGGCGGTTAGTTATCCAAACACCTACTTTATTGGGAATAAAAAATGTTCTTGAAGAATCGTACCTAATGGCAGTTTGACCAATTCAACCATACTATTTCAAGAGGGGCTTATAATATAGCTTAATCCAGTGCCACCTAAATAATCTAATGAAAGTATGGGATACACACAACAACGCGTAAACTGTTTTTAATAACCCCGACGAAGAAACGCCCACACACCCGAACCCCTTGTGCCGCAAGATTATTTAATTCACCCGTACGGAGTATATAACTTCAACTATTTTTGGGATTCAACATTTTTTACGGTACAATGATATCAGATCTGTCCACAATTGTTTTTGTGTCTACAACACATAATACTCATCTAATTAGAAAAAAAATCAAGCATTCATTTCAATAATTCATATATCTGTGGCCAATAATCTATTGTAATTCATGGTTTCACAAAAAATGCGAAAAAAGTCATAACTCGAAAACTACAAAAAATCGCGGAACATGCAGGGGGGATGATTTGGGTAGCCCTACCCTACTAGGGTTCTCTACCTCTGGACCTTCCGCTTGACACTATTTTTTAGGACACCCAGTATAATATGTATTTATCATAATAACATTGAATTATGTAATTAGAGAGCGAATATATGTTTCTTTATATATTTAGTATAATCATACCAAAGGTTTAAATGTTACAACATCATGTTCGTCGAGAGCTATGGAGCTTTGAATTATTTGTATAGCTGCCAAAACACGATAGGACGTAATAATGTTTGATATATATTTTTAATTTTGAAGTAAAATAGTATTGAAATCAACTGAGTTACTACGTGAGTTATATAGTGAAGTATGAGTACTGTTTTTTTAAATTTAATTAAAATCTTATATAATAATATAATTATTAAGTTCTGCAAGTATTTTTTGGTTTTTGTTATTGTTACTGATGTTTCGCCTTTCAAAGCCATTTTAAAACTGTGATTATAACCACGTTTAGACGACTTATTTATATGATTATATTTTACCCCCTCCCAATTAACAATGATTTATCACCGGTTAAACCGATTTACTAATAAAATAATTGTGACAATAGATTTCATATTAAATTGAGTTCTACGAATTAAACACAAAAACAATAAATAAGTATGAGTAGATTTATAAATGAATATAATATATTTAACAAATGCGATTTGTCAAGATGATATTGACGTTAGTAGAAATATTTGCGAGCACGGTCAGAATATGATTCCGACAGTCGGTAGACAAAAGCCGCTGTTTTTAGCGCGGCTACCAAGTTGTCGGATAAGTTGTCAATATGGACAACTTTTCGGAAAATGTCGTTCGTTATGCAAAATAACTGACATATCAATGAATGGAGGTGAACTAACTAAGCACCTAGAATTTTGATAGACATAGACTTTAATTAATTAATTAATCTAAGACGCGACCAATGGATTCCGTTCAAACATGGAGAAATTAAAGTTGATAGTCATAAGTCATAACTGAAGACCTCATAGACTACTTAAATCATTTTTTAGTGTATTTAGTATTTTACGTAGCCGTCTTAATTTTAGGAATGTCAATTCATAGATAGATTAATACAGGGTTTTCCAATAAGAGGTGTTATTTTGAATATCCCGCTATTTAAGTAGATGTTACTTTTGAAGCTGTCATTTTTTGACATTTGACAAGAAGAAACTACGCCATTAATAAAAATGGAACGATAAACGCTTCAAAAAGGCATTGAAATTATTAAAATTCACTAGAGTGAATCAAATGCAAATCATCTTGAGTGATGAGGCCCATTCCCACCCCGGTGGCTTCGTCAACAAGCAAAATTGTCGCATTTGGGGCTCGGAAAACCTAAGAAATATTGTTGAAAACCTCTTTATCTTCAACGTGTGACTGTTTGGTGCGGTTTATGGTCCGGCGGAGTCATTGGACCTTACTGTTTCGAAAATGAGGCTGGAGCAACAGTTACGGTGAATGGATTGCGCTATCAAGAGATAATTAATGATTTTTTATGGCCGGAATTGGATGGTATTGATCTGGACAACGTTTACTTTCAACAAAAAGGCGCTACGTGCCACACAAGCAACGAAACCATTGATCTTTTACGATTGAATATCAAAATAACAACTCTTATTAGAAAACCCTGTATTATAATTCCGTTGTTGCCAGCGTATATCGATTTGCATTATCAATATCGGTGTGGGTATCAACAGCTCGGACAGTGCTCGGGAAATAGGTATCAAAACATCGGTTTCGATTCGATACTGTAAAGTTATAGATTTCAGTGCCTTGGTAGTACAATAATAAAAGTCATTACAACTTTTATAAATTACATTATTACATTACATAAAAAATATTGGATTGCAATGAATGCAAACATTAATTAGCCTTATTGGCATATTTAAAAAGATATATACATTTCATTTAATTGGTACAAAAACATTATTTGTATTTTTTTACATTATTTGATAATGTTGTCATCTTGGTGCTTTATACGTAGTATAAGTGTTGTCGTAATAACATAATTTCCGGCAAAGTTGACGATAACCAAACACTAAGCAGTACTAATGAGGGAAAATCTCAACACTCAGCAAGTAAGGAATCAATTGCATGGAAGTGATGTGGTTGGGCCTGACAAACTCCGTTCTCACACAGATTATCACTATTTACCATTTGTCCCCAGACCGCGAATGCCACGTTGATATTGCAAAGCTGTTCCAGAATAAATGCTGGTTGGAAGAAATTGAAACTTTGCGAAAATCCTATATTGGCCACGTTTATACTACTTTATGATGCAGTTGGGAAGCGATTAACATCACCTTCATTCTAGTCTCCGCCCTCATGTCATCGAGCTACCGACCATATCGCCACGACTACACTCCACTACCGTTCATCTTCACTATCTACGGTGTTAATTTGTCATCGATTATCTCCACTGCCATGGTGTCAAGCAATCCGCCTGGAGGATGTGCAACCGATTATCTCCACAACTATAGTATCGAGCATTGTTCTCTCTCTAGGAGTTCATCATCCAGTCTCCGCCCGCAGCGCGTCGAGCACGGATTCAAATCCCGCCGTTTTTGAACCACATGCAACGCATCGTGCTGCCCACCGACACAATAACACTGACTGAAATAAAGACACTGATACTACCAAATCTTTTATTTTTCTCTATCTACATAGATTACAAGTAGATCAATGCCATAATTGTCATGTACTGTAGTCATTGATAGGAATCACCCAATCGCTGTCATTCCCTATTGATAGAACTACTCGTGATAAGACTGATTAGGGATTCTCTTAGTCCCTTTTTTTTTTTTTTTTTTTTTTTTTTTTTTTTTTTTTTTTTTTTTTTTTTTTTTTTTTTTTTTTTATGTGACACCTCACAAGAGTGTCCCTGCCCGTGCAGTGCACAGACAGGGGAACTATGTCACCACCCGATTGGGCGGCGTTGTGAGGCGGAACAAGGCAGGGGCTGTATGAAGGGACTTGTTAATGCGGGCCTTGAAGAGGCTCGGATTATAGGAGGGAGGAAAAACAGACGCCGGTAGCCCGTTCCACATACGAGCCGACTTACACAAAAACGAGTCGTAAAAACGGCCCGTTCTCATGAAGCCAACGTCAACCGTGAACGGGTGTTCAGCTCGTGTCCGTCGAGTATCGCGCACGTGCACCGGTGCATCAGGAATCAATGCTGCTAGCTCCTTGGAGCAGGCTCCATTGAAATACCTGTAGAACAGACACAGCATGCCTACATTGCGTCTATGCATCAGAGAAGGCAATCGGTCTGTTAACAACGGATTGTCAATCAGACGGATCGCTCTCCTTTGCACAGACTCAAGCAGGTTTATCAAGTATTTTGGGGCACCAGCCCAAAGGTGGCTCCCAAATTCAATAGTTGGGCGGACTTGAGACATGTACAGGGTCAGCAGCTGGTCACTGTTGAAGAATCTCCTAGCCCTGTACAAGACGCCCAACTTTTTGGAGGCCTGATTTACTCGGGCTTCTATGGATCCCCGATACTTGAGCTGGTCTGATATAGTAACTCCAAGCATTTCAATGGAGTCTTTATTGGGGAGAGTGCTCCCATCAAATTGCACCAGACAGTCATTGATCTCCCTCTTTGCCGAAATCAGACACGCTTGGGTTTTTGAGACGTTGAAACTGACCAAGTTGGCCTTACCCCAGGCACGAACCATCTCTAGGTGGTGGTCGATTTTTCGCTTCAAAACTTCCCGAGCTGTTCGGACATCATAGGTGGAAGGGGGCCTGTCAAAAAGATAACCCTCGTGAACGGTGCTGTCATCAGCGTAGCAGTGAATTGGTGCACATTCAACGAGATCGTTGATGTGCAATAAAAACAGCGTCGGAGACAGCACAGATCCTTGTGGCACCCCCGCATTGATTTGGTGCGGTGAGGAAGAAGAGCCGTCAACCACGGTTTGAATTGTTCTTCCCCTCAGAAAGTCCGCAATCCAACTATGCAGGGTTGGGTGGATCCCATACGATGGTAATTTCCCGATAAGCGCCCGGTGCCAGACTCTGTCAAAGGCTTTGGAGATATCTAACCCAACGGTTTGGGTTTCACCAAAACGTTCCATGTACCGCCCCCAAATATGCGTTACATATCCGAGTAGATCGCCACACGATCGGTTTCGACGAAATCCATATTGCCGATCGCTTAGGATATTGTTATTCTCGAGATATGTGAGCAATTTGTTGTTAACCACCCTTTCTAATACCTTCGAGAGTATGGAAGTGATGGCTATGGGGCGGTAGTTAGAAGGGTCGGAACGGTCCCCCTTTTTTGGGATTGGGTGGACGATTGCCTTTTTCCAAAGATCTGGCACCTTTCCACCTTTGAGAGAGAGCCTAAATAATTTCGCGAGCACTGGAGTCATTTCTGCAGAACACCTCTTGAGGACCAAGGCAGGTATTCCGTCCGGCCCACTGGCTTTGTCGACTTTCAGCTCGTTCAAGACTCGGAGAACCTCTCTGTTCCGGATCTTCGGTTCCTCCATTTGAAAACCGCAGTGCGGAATGGAAGGGGGAGTCTCTCCGTTATCTTGAAGAGTTGAGTTTTCCGCGAAAATTTTGCCTAATAATTCAGCTTTCTCGCGGGCCGAGTTAGCCAGCCGACCATCAGGCTTGGTCAGAGGTGGGAAAGTGGTTCTGCAGAAATTTCTTCCGATCGAGCTAGCGAGTGACCAGAAAGCACGGCTACCAGTGGGGCAGTCAGCCAGCTTTTTCGCAATTCTCTGGTCGTGATCGCTCTTAGCTCTATTTAGAACTCTCTTACAATCCCTTGCCCGTTTTCGGTATTCCGAAAGGTTATTCATGGAGCTAATCTTCCGGAGTGCATTAAAAGCCGTATTTTTGAGTCTGACAGCTTCAGCACAGCGATGGTCAAACCACGGTTTTGTGCCCGCTCCAGAGGATTTGACGGAGAAGGGAATGTAGCAATCCATTGCTGATGTGATTACTTCTTCTACCTCGCGTGCACAAATTGATGGGTCCTCGGAGCTAAAGCATACAGTACTCCAAGGAAAGGCGCCGAAGAAAGACCGCATGCCGTCCCATTTTGCTGCCCTGTAGTGCCATACCTTCCTCTTTACATGTTTGTCGGGTTGACGGTTCATGGAGGATGGGACAGAGGTGGTAATCAGGCAGTGGTCAGAGGATCCTAAGGGCGCTGTCACCTCCACTCTGTACCCGAGTGGCTCACTAGTGAGAAACAAATCGAGTAGGTTGGCTCGATGTGATGGGATGTCTGGTATTCTGGTCGGAGATTCTACGAGTTGGCTTAGTCCATGGATAAGGGCAAAGGATTCCGCTGATCTACCGGCAGAGTTTGTTGGGCCCGAGAACTTCAGCCATTGTTCATTATGAACATTGAAGTCCCCCAGGATTACAAACTCGGCCGATGGGTAACGGGGCAAGAGAATATCTACAGTGTCACTCAAGTATTTAAACAACTCAACAGTGTCTGATTCGGCAAGGTTTGGTGAGCGATATAGGCACGCATAAATTCTCATCATACCGGTGAGATCCACACGTACCCATAACACTTCGTGTTTTGCGCTCTCGATATTTGCGAGACGAGCGCAGCTGATGTCAGCACGGCTGTAAAGGCAGACACCTCCTTTGGGCCTGAAAAGGCTTTCCAGATGATATCCTGGGCAGTTCAGATAGGAGGTATCTGGGGGCTCGGCAATCTGTGTTTCCGTAAGGAAGAGGAGATGGGGATTTTGTGAGAGAAGGTGGTGGTGGATGGGAGTTAGGTTGGTGTGCAGACCGCGAATGTTAGCGAAATTCACCTTCATCCTCGGTCCACACTGAGGACTCCTACTGTTCGCTGTCGCTGAGTTTATATTAATTTGTTGTGAGTTCATAGTTTTTAAGTTTGTTTTATTTGTTTGTGGGATTTAGGATGGGTTGGGAAGGATTAGGTTAAAAAGGTTGGGTGGGGAGTTGGAGAGTGGAGCAACTGGATACACCAAATGTAAGGTATGTTCTTCTGACTGCGGTTCTAGGCAATGGGCAGGAGAGTCCGGCTGTGGAGGTCGCCCAGTGCGCCCCAAACGCTAGATGCTGGGTCCTCACCGGTCACGAACCGGCACAACATCAGCGGCAGGGTTTTTTCGCTGGCTGATGGGGCAGCCCACCCTTGGTCGTGAGCCCAAGGGTCGGGCCCCTGTACTATCCAACGGCCCGGACAGCGATAACCGGTTTACTGGATCTCCCTCAACCGGCCTCTCCCAGCCCGGCCCGCCCCGCAGTGAGTAGGCCGACCCATTCATCAGTGTGATCCAGAACGCACAACCCTCCATGAGCCCGGGCACCCCTGCTAAGTCACCAAACGTGGCGAACCACTTCAGGTGACCTGTGGCAGAGGTGTTGGTAACCCAGAGTATGGTTCCCGGGGCGGCGGTACCCATTGACCACCTTCCAAATTAAAAAGCATTCCAAATTAAAGCCTTATACGCAAATATCCAATACTCATGTCGTGTACAAACAACTTGTCGCATACAGTTCTTACACGTCGCTACTGAAATCACGAGACCCGTGTCGCCGACACTCAATATATTTAATATAAATACATATATATTTTTTTAATATTTCTTATAAATTATTATTAAATTGGTATATTTTTTTAAATATTTATCATTCATTACCAACTTTAGATTTAAAGTGAAAGAGAAATTACATAATTCAATATTTGCAAAAAATTAATTTACAAATATTAAAAAATTAACATGTTCAGAGAGTTGAATCTCTCCGCGCTTGCAAAATATGGTGTCCGTGGGTAAATTGCACAAACTTCGGGAGGTGATTCTGCATGATGGTAAAAGTAAAAAAGATAAGTTACTTTTTTCATCATTCCATTGTTTTTTTTTCCACCATTTACAAAATCCTTTCCAAACAAAATTATGTACAACAAGCACATTCACAGACATAACACAAGAAGGTGCAATGAAATTAGGCTACCAAAAAAGGACAAAGCCAATACACAAAATAGTTCTATACAAAGGAATGCAATATTACAATGCGCTGCCGGAGAACTTTAATGTCTCCACCAGTTGATAAATTCAAGCTAGTTTGTAGAAGCCATATTAATCAAAGGAAAATATATGTAAAAATTTAAATAAAATTAATAAAAAATATTTTATTTTATTTATTTAATTGTAATTTTAAAAAAATCTGTATTTATCTTGTGAGTGCTTATGCTTGTTTCCTCGTGTAATTATTGTTAATAGTATATTTATAAAGAGGATATTAAATGATATTAGTGTCGGAGGTGGTCCATTGTGCTTCCTACATCTCCACACATTGTACAGCCTCCAGCAGCCTTAACTGCTGTGACGCACGCGCTGACATTTGGCAGTCAAATAACATCAATTTATAGTTCGTTTTCAAATAACTTCCAGCACGTTTTGTATCTAAATTTAGCACACACACTATTAAATTCGCATTTCTTACGTCAATGGGGAGATTTCTATGTTAATCTGACAGATCATGTTTTACAGATAGTCAAATTATAGTAGAAAAAAATCATTAAACCTGTAACTTTTAGTCCTGTAGCTTTGGGTTCTCAATTTTTTTTACTGATGTTTGACTAGCAAGCTAGGCACACGCCCGTATTATGGTAGTCGATATTTGTTGTATATTATGTAAATGTAGGTAAGAATTGGTATAAAAATATGTACAAATTAAGGGAAAAGAGACATATTGAGTATCAATAGGTATAGAACTAAAAGCAAATATCCTATAATTGTAATAATACCTCCAACTTCTGACAATTCCCATACATTCTGATGGAAATATACTATATTATAGCGCCTCTTAGCGGCATGAGTTGTGCGCCTTGGTTTTCTCTCACACATTTTAATGGATTTTGTGTTCAATATATTCTTTATTTTGCATTAATAAATTATAGAAATCGAAAAAAATGGACCACCATATGACCTTACTGCTTTTTATGCTCATATATAAAAAAATATTTTATGGTTCAGAAAGGCTATAAAATTGTTAAAAATTATTGAACAGGTATTATATATTAATATTATATATCAATAAATGTCATATATTAATAATAAATTCAAAACTATAACATTGACGATGATTTATAACACCAAAATGCTACATGGGACTAAACTAACACAGCTTTGCTGAAATTACCTTAATTTTTTTGTATAATCTACTTTTACATAATCAATAATCGACCTGTCAGTAGCTGAGTTGGCTTCGCGTTTGGATCCAAGCAATATTTTACCCTTACTGTGTTGGTTTTCAAATATTGTCAGGTTATATTCGTAACCCGGGAATGTTTGTCTTTAAAATAAATATATAAAAATAACATTTAATTTGCTAGGATTTAACTAACTCATACCAACTAACTTGTCAAAGGTTTTTGGTATCCTGAAAAATGAGTGTTTTTGATGTTTATAATTATTACATCCCTTAAACTGCATAAAGAACCTATTTTTTGGAACATTTTAACATATTTTTAAAATCAATATTGATGAAATTACATACACATTTTACAGACTAAAAGTGTTTAATGTTGAAAAACTGAACATTATTTATTTTTCTTTGGTGCAATCTTCATTCATATACGGAATAATAGGATGGGGCGGTGCGCTTCATGCACCTATAAAACCTTTACAAATAATATCATCAAAGTTATGTATAATCGGAAAAGAACATTTTCAACACATGAGTTATACAAAGAATCTAAACTATTCTGTCTCCGTAAACTATTTATTTTGCAAACTATGAAATTCGTCTTTAAAAATAAAAATAAATTCGAAATAAATGAAAACAGAATCAACATTAGAATTAATAATATACTAATTAATAATATAATATACTCCCCAAACGAACACAAAACAAATGCAAACACACTGCAGTTTCATTGGACCTAGTACTTTCAATATTTTACCGAAAAATATTCAAGTGATTACTAAACTTCCTCAATAGTTAAAGAGTTAAAATTATGGCTTTTCGATACAGCAGTTGAAACTTTTTTTATTTAATTTGTATCAATTTATGTTTCTCATAAAATAATCACCATATTTTACACTAAACACTTATAACTTCACTATACACTATTGTAAACACTTTTTATACAAACCGCTTAAACAAAATGTAATCTTGTTTTTGTTTTATATGCCCGTAGTTTGTTTATTTCTAGGTACAATAATATTAAAACTTATATATATATATTACCTACGCATAGGCTGCGCCTTAGTGGGTTCCCATTATTCGTATTGATTTATATAATATTGTATGTAATTAATGTAAAAATTTGGAAAAAATAAAGGAAAATATATAAATATATTTTCAAAAATAGGTTCTTTATGCAGTTTAAGGGATGTAATAATTATGTATTTATATATTTATTGGAAAGCGCGAAACACCCCCATTAAATACTAAATAAGTTTATTATGCCGCCATTGAAATAAATGTCCAAGTCAATATGCTTTAGCAGCGATCCTAGCGGCCAGAGTTGACATTGCCACTATTCATTGGAGTATGACGTATTATTCATACTATAGGGTTTTTGATTAAAGTAAGTATTCATCTAAATAAGTTAGAATTAAGGAATAGTTTTAAAATTGGGTGTAAAATACTAAACAAGTATTAAAGAAGATTTTGTTTTAATATCTTAAAATATACACAATAAGAAATAATAGTCTTCAATTGGTTTTGGTAATAGTTTTCAACGTTTGTACTCAATTGACATTTGTCAAATGAAATACCTTGATACCTATACTATTTAATTACCAAATAAAATTTTGGAACTAGATATATGCAGTAAGTATTAACGACAGTTAATTAATTTTCATAAACGGTCAGAATTTCGACAGAAATATACGCTCAATTTGACTAGAAATGTGATATTATGAATCGTGTTTCACTTAGGACATTCTATACAGGGTGTCCGGAAACTCGTAGTATAAGCGGGAAACTGGTGAATCTACATCACATTTGGAGTCGATTTTGTAGTATATTTTTTTTGATTTGAGCTTTCGTTATCGAGTAAATCGAGTTAGAAGTTCATTTTTTTTTTTTTTTTTTTTTTTTTTAATCAAATTCTTATAAATTATTACTGAAGATCAAAGTACCCAACTAATTAAAACTATTTGAAAGTAAAACAAATGAAGAAACTCGGATTTGAAGCATTATTTTGAAATCACCCTTCATTTAATCCGGTGTAATCATAAAATATTTCTGCTCTGCAGGGTTAAAACATCTGTTGTTCAACCCTAAACACCAGAAAAAACTTTAACCCAAAAATAGCCGAAAAATATTTTTTTTTGGTTTTTTTTTTTTTTTGTGAAAAAGCTCAAATCAAAAAACTTTTTGATTTTTTGGGTTCCCCATGTGGTGTAGATTCTCCAGTTTCCCGCTTGTACTACGAGTTTCCGGACACCGTGTATATACAAAAGTTATAAGTGAATCTTATTACATTACGACTATAATGACGCAGGTTCAATAAACCTACGCAGGTTTGTATAATAATAATAATATTTGGATGATTCGTATAGCGCCGTTTTTGTGCAAATCACCCCAAGGGCGCTGTACAAATATATAATACATTTCTACAATGATCTATGTTATTACTAACTATATATGGAGATAATATACAGTACAATACTTACCTGGTAGGTCACTTGAGATTAACACTTAATTAACATTAACTAATTGTTTATTAGCGAAATTTAGATACATGATTTAGGAAGTAATCGGAAAATTGGATGTAACTGGACATTCTCTCAAGAATGGTATATTTAATTTACGGGTATGACAGCTTAAAAAGGTAAGTTTTTAGTTTTGACCTGAATTCTGTTGGACTTGTTATGGATCTTAGTTCCGGAGGGAGTTTATTCCAAACCGTCGGCCCAGATACTCCGAAAGCGCGATTACCAAACTTAGTATTTGGCTTGCGCTTAGGTTCCATCAGTCTGCCTACAGCTGCTGATGTTGCTGATCTATGAGTTGACTGCCTCAGACCAGTGTTTTCCGGGACGCATAGTTCAGAGATGTAGGGTGGGGCCATTGCATTGATTTAAACACCATCAAACACAATTTGTAGTGAATTCTTTCAGGGCACTTGAGCCAGTGAAGGATTCAAATGTGTTCTGAAATGTGCGAATATTTTGAAACCCCGGTTATCAGCCGTGCTGCTGCATTGATTGAAGTTTGTCAATTTGATATTCTGGAATAAATGCCATTGCAGTAATCGAGACGTGAAACTACGTTATATTATACAGAGTGTAACAGCACGTACCCGAAGGATTTTATCTAGCGACATAACCATTTAGGAGTAAAAAATGTAGATTTCTTGTTGCTGTCTGACGATATTTTTGTTCAATTAAAAACAAAAAAAAAAAAATAATTAGTTGGGTATAGCCTCCAGCAGCGCGGTAACGATAAGAGATATGCCCGTATTTAATTTTAAAACTATATTTTCAAATACTGTAGCAAAATGACATCTGGTTAAAGTCTTACTGATATTTAATATACTGTGAAATTTTAAAAATCTGGTAAAATTATCGTTTTGCTGTTGAAAACGGGACTGCAGGCCTATAACGAATGAATTGATAAGAGATCCTAAAAAAGTATCAGTTAAAAGCGAATGTTTCATGAGGACGGCAGAACATATATGTTCATACAAATATTGATACTAACGATATATATATATATACATACATTATATTAGGAAATATATATATTACGAAAAGACGTTTTTTTTTTTTTACAGTAATACCGCACAAGAGTCCCAACTGCTCCCGTCTGGAGCCAGTGAGACTATGGCATCCCCAATTGGGGGATGTTGTGAGGCTGAAGGTAAGTGGGGAAGGGAAAGAGGAAGGTGGGGAAATACCTGGCTATTCAGATCTAGTCACTAAACACGGCTAAAGCCATTTGGAGCAACGTTTCAATTCTGAATGGTGGTCTTACACCAGGGCGATACTGGTAGTATCGTGTTCAAGTGTTCTCGATATATTTTGAACGACTAATATTTTAACAGGAAATTGTCGTGCTATCATTTTTTAACCGGATTATTATTCTACGTGTAGGTACGTGTAAAACAAAAATAATTTTCTAAATAAAGTTCGCTAAACGTGGTGAAATAGACAACACAGATTATTTCTAAATTTTGTGAAACAGACAACACATATTATTTCTAAATTAAGTTCGCTAAATGTGGTGGAACAGACAACACATATTATTTCCAAATTAAGCTCACTAAACGTGGTGAAGTAGACAACACATATTTTTTCTAAATTAAGTTCGCTAAACGTGGTGAAATAGACAACACAGATTATTTCAAAATTAAGTTCGCCAAACGTGGTGAAATAGACAACACAGATTATTTCAAAATTAAGTTCGCCAAACGTGGTGAAATAGACAACACAGATTATTTATAAATTTTGTGAAACAGACAACACAAATTATTTCTAAATTAAGTTCGCTAAATGTTGTGGAACAGACAACACATATTATTTCTAAATTAAGTTCGTTAAATGTTGTGAAATAGAAACACATATTATTTCTAAATTAAGTTCGCTAAACGTTGTGAAACAGACAAAATATATTATTTCTTCCATAGTATGTAACATGTTTACTAAACGTTGTGAAACAGGCAACACATATTATTTCTTCAATAGTATGATATGTTTACTAAACGTTGTGAAACAGACAACACATATTATTTCTTCAATAGTATTAATGAATTTTTCCATTTACATTTAGCTCCATACCCGCGGGCTCTGCGGGAAATTATTTCCCTCGTGGAATATGTCATCTTTGGTGATGCTGCGTGGTGGGTCTTTTTGAGGAAATAAAGAAGAAGTTCTGGGAAGGAAAAACGTATGAGGTGCGGGTAGGAATCTGGGGGTAGGTGTGTCCAGGAGTGACGGAAGTATGAATTTTTCCGATTGCGGTGCAGGGTTTATAGAGTCCTGTTGGAGAAGTCAAAGGGTCCCCTCAACCAGTATCTTCCGATCTGGCCCATCACGCAGTAGGTGGGCAGACGCATCAAGAGTTAGAAAAACCTCACCCCATAAACCGGGCACTGCTTTACCAAACTTAGCGAATCACTTTTGGTGACATTGGCAGTTGGTTTTATAATAAATGGTTCCCCGGGCGGCGGTACCCAGGGACGGCTTTGAGTAAAATTTTAGCACCCCTCGTCAAAACCAGTAGGCCCCTAGGTAGGTGATCATCGTAATCAATAATATTCGTATGATTTGCATTTTTGTGAAGTGCCCTTTTTATGATTTTTTTAATGTGTTATGTGCCTTGGAGAGTCGACACCCGGAGCAGATTCAAATTGCACCCGAATAGAACCGGCCCTGGCGGTGCCCCCTCCCGCCTCCCAAATTCCGTGTTAAGATTGGACATACCTAAGTATTTTGTTTTTTAAAACCATTGCATTTTTCGTACTTAGGCAGTCATGCTGGCTTAGATGTATGCATTTCTAGTTTTTGTTGTAACTTATAAATAACCCCAACAAAGGCGGGCTTTATACCCCAAAAACATTAACAAATGACAAATTACTAATTGGTAAATATTTACCTACGACTACCGTTTTTAACACGCATTTAAAAATAAACAATCATTTGATTCATCCTAATGACAATAAACAACAACTTTTTGCATTTACGATTTTGAAAAATATTAATATTTAATATTATTTACGTAAATAATAATTTACGAGAAAATTTTCCGTACGACACACCATTTTGACAGAACATCGCGCATAATTCGCGTTTGTTTGTGTAGTGACAGTGTAGAAAACATGAGAAAACAGTGTAGAATACAAACAAGACATAATCGGCATAATAGACAATTTTTCGAGATCGCTAGACACGCACCCGTTAATTGTTAGGCGATCAACTTTACCGCGGCTTTCTAACCTGAAAGATTACGGTCAAGAATTGCCTAAACGTAATAAAAACGTATAGTAACCAAAAGGAGATGCCTTCCTACAATAGTAAAAAGCTTTGGCTGGTCCATGCAATATGGGCAGGTAGATTATTTTCTTATCAGGTGGCACATCAATCATTTGATTATATGTTGAAATGAAGAATTTTTTTTTCAGTCTCGCTGATGCCAAAATTTCCAAAAAGTAAGAAAAAAATACAGTGTGTGGCAAGCCTACGCACGACGTAAGTGAAACTTTTAGTGTTCTTCTCTCTCTCTTTTCATTTCATTCTCTCTTTTTTTCTGTCTATTGAAATATTTATAAGTAGCATGTGAAAAAAAATTAAAAGTTATAAAAATATGGGATTCAATATAGGAGTCGAACGCTCTGCCTCTAGACCGCGAGGAGAGGTATCTCGCGCGACGAGAACCGCGTATACAACGTGTAAACGCAAATTTTCGTTTTCAAACACGGCAAATGAATAATATCACATAACGTCTCGTTAACGCTTTATATAGGGTCGAATCGAAGATATATCGGTAGTGTGAAGTCATATCTGTCGTTTTTCAAAATATTTCCGTATATTTGTCCGTTTTGGAAAAGATCTATCGTGTTTTAAAAAACTTGTCAAGCACGTCTGCGAGGGTAATTAGTCGCGTTATCGGCCTTGATTAGTAATTTTAATGATTCAAAATAAAAATAATTAATCAAATTACCGAGCGACTCTACCGGCTCGATTTGTAAGCTATATTTCGACCAAAATATCATATAGTAAAAATATCTAAAAGTCGCAGCACGAGAGCATTTTATCACTTTTCCTCGTATTAAAAAATCACAAAAAGAAAAAAAAATAGTTAAAGCGGGGATCGAACCTCGGTTCTTAACGACGACAGTCGGGCGCTCTGCCTCTAGACCGCGAAGCTGAGTTTGGAGAGTGACCTAAACTATGTATATAATATTAGCTAGGCTCCTATAGCGAAATGATCACGGTTTTTCGTGACGGTCATGAGTCGGTTTTACTCCGGTCCTCGAAATTGCATGACGCGCGTAAAGAAGTTTCACTTCAAAAATAGAATACCGAACATTCTAATTTTGAATGGTTTTAACTTAATAGAGTAAACGCCATTTGCTGTGCATTCGGGTAAGCACCAACCAGATTAGTGCACAATAGAGGTGGGCGTTTCGGTTTCTTTTTCAAAAAACCGAAAGCGTTCCGGTTTCTAAAAAAAAACAGTAACTAGAAACCGTTTAAACATAACGTTATACACTACAAAAAAAATTTCTGCATAAATGGTTTTAACCGTATCCAATCCATATCCAACTTAATCCATCGCCTGGATTATGCACCGCAGTGGGAGGGATAGATTCACTCCTGGAAACACTGACCCCGAGATTCCTACCAACCCCTCATACCTTTTTCCTTCCTAGAACTTCCTCTACTTCCTTTCCCTAAAAATACCCCCTCACACAGCATGCCCAAAGACGACTTGAGGTTTTTTTTCCTCCAGGCCTGGAGAAAATGTTGATGGCGTACCCCCATTGGCCTCAGGGACTTGTGCAGTATTGATATTTATATAAAAAAAGATTTATTAATCGACAGTTTGCAGGGTTTAGTATGAAATGAGTATGCGGCACGAAGAATACTTACCGAAATAAATATTGCAATTTATTTAGTAATAAACTTTCACTAAACACGAATGTTTTATCACGATGTCGGGTCACGTCTTTTTCAAAAATTCTAATATTTTGTCATTGCATATTATCACGACAAATGCAGGTGCGTGAGTTATAAAATTTTAAATATTTGGTTTTTAACCGGTTTCTAATAAATCATCAATACTTATTTTTCTCCTTGAGGATTAGTTTTACCACCTACCCAGCTTCGTAAGAGATTTCAATCAAGGCAGCTTTTTAATTGAAAAATTCTGAATAAACATCATTCTCTATTTCAACGCTAAATAGCGAGCTGAAAATACGTTGCGTTTACCAAAAAATTTCAGGTTGAAAATAAGTAGAAAATTTGAGAGCTTTTATAGGGACATACACGTTATATAATTTAGGTTTTAATTAATTTATTTTTATCTATGTCTACAACTCTAGCCGTTTTATGAAATCTTTTGCGCAGAGAACCTATCAAACAAAGCCAGAATCCAAAATCCGCCCGTTGGAATCTCTGGTTGTCGCTCTACTCATTTTGAAGGGAGTTGATATACGCCAGGGATAGTCTACCAATTTATTTAAAAAAATCTCCACCTGTCAAATAAATAAACTGTTTTTTTATTGTAGCGATTCTGCTCTAATAGTCACTACCATTCAGTATTTTTACGATAGTTTTATTACCACTTTTGAGCAATTCACAATTCATCTTCTGCAGTATCTACTGCATTCCTTCGAGTGGGTTTTAACCATTTTATTTTTTTATTTATTCTTAAATAAATTTGTATTACAAAGGTATAGTATATTGTCCTCCACGCTAGGAGTTCACCTGTGTTGTGGAGGACTTTTTCAATTGTAAAGTTATATAATACTAACATAATACAGTGGAGTTAGTTACACAGAGTAACAATAAAAATAAAAATATAAAATCGATTTTTCCATAGTTATAACAAAAAAAATGTGAAATATAAAAAATTAAATATTTAAAGGATTGTAGCCGTTCCATATGTGTTTGTGTATTCTGTAAGATTAGATGTTTTATATTGTGTTGGGAGTGAATTGTACAGTTTTATAGTCTGGAATCTGTAGTGTTTTTGTCCAAAGGATGTGTTGGTTTTTGGTATTAGTAGTTGGTGTGCATGTCTTCTAGTATTGCGAGACGTTTGTGAAGTTTTAAATGTGTTTAGGTTCTTGTAAAGGAAAGTAAGTATTTGTTTTGAATATAATTTTTTAATCTTCAACACTGGGAATTTTTTGAATATGGTTGAAGTGGGTGTTAGTATTGGTACTTTAAGTATTACTTTTATTAAGGTTTTCTGAGCTTTATACAGTGTGTCTATGCATTTTTTACTAGCATAGCCCCAGGCAATAATGCCGTATTCCATTATAGATTGTGCTATTGCGAGGTATATATTCTTTATATCAAATATGTTTAGTTTTCTCATGTTTTTGAAAAAGTAAATCAACTTTTTTAGCTTTCTTTAACCGACTCTATATGTCTGTCCCATTTTAAATAACGGTCGAAGTATATACCAAGATATTTGATATTTTCGGTTTGTGTGATTGGAGGACAATTGCGTGGGGTGCTCGCTGAGTGACAGGAATGTATTTTAAGGTAGATGTTTTTGGAGGGTTGGCCTCTCGAGTTTATGCTAAAGGTTATGAATTTAGTCTTATCTATATTTAAAGTCAATAAGTTAGAGTCAAGCCATTTTTTGTAATATTTAGGCCAACTGCAGCTTTTGTGATTAGTGTGTTCCAGTCAGTGGCCTTAAAAAGTAACACAGTGTCATCAGCAAAGCTTTTAATTTCCCCGTCTATTTGGAGGTGACATAGATCGTTAATATAAATAAGGAATAGGATTGGGCCAAGAACGCTGCCTTGTGGTACTCCGTAGGATACTTGTTCCTTGTCACTACATGTTTTTTCTATTGAGGTATATTGGGTGCGATTTTCCATGTAGCTTTCAATTAATTTGAGTTCTGTTCCCGTGATTCCGATATATTTTAATTTATTGAACAGGTTTTGGTGGTGAATTGTGTCAAACGCTTTTGCCAGATCTAGGAATATTCCAAGGCATTTTTTACCCTGATCTATATTTGTATTGAGGAAGTCTGTTACTGAGGCTATGGCATGTGAGGTGCTCATATTTTCCCTGAATTTAAATTGATTTGGTGATAGTATATTGTTTTTGTTAAGAAAAATTAGAAGGTGGTTTTTGATATGTTTCTCGAAAATTTTTGAAAGCGTGTTCAGAATTGTAATTGGTCTGTAATTATTAATTTCTTCCTTGTTTCCATTTATGTGGATTGGAATTACTTTGCCCGTTTTCAAAATAGTTGGGAACATCCCTTTTTTAATAGACCGATTTATAGTAAATAAGTATAGTAAGTGATTCCCTTGAAATGATAACCCATAAGGATAACCTATACTACGATACTTATCCATAAGATAACTTATCCATAGGATAACCGATATTGATAAATAAACAAACACATACTCGCAATTGGTAGAAAACTCTGCTAACTTGTCCGAAATATAGCCACTATTCAATAGTATTATTATTTATTTTAATTATTATCTAGCTAATGTATTTAATTACTTACTATTTATTATTATTAATATTATTTACATATTATGACCTATCGGTTATTATTTAGTTATTTTATTTTTTCTTATAATTTATTATTCATACTATCCATCTTGTAATTGTTAGTATGGCTACCCTATGCTTGTGTCTGATATGCCAGCATAGGTAACCTTGTACTTTAGTAAACTTGCCAACTTACTATAAACGTACTGCCCAATGCTTCTTTTGTTGACATTTTGTTTTATTTTTCGTACATTTGTTACTAAAATTTAATTTATTTTTGTCTACCGGTTTCGACACAACCGTGTCATTAACTTTTCTTTTGCCGGTTTAAATTTAATGTTATTATTATATTAAGTTCACATATATGTATTTTTTAAATGATGTAATTGTAAAGCTGCACATCTTGATACAAGAATGCCCTAGTGAGATGTGCAGAGCATGTTTTTACGTTAAAAACTATTTTTTTTTATAAATAAATAAATTTAAAAAAAAAAAATAGGTTTGAGTTCCGAATAGTAAACTCGGACTTGTAAATAATTGGTAAACATTCATTATTCTATGGATAAGCTGTCAAGAGAATGGTTAAATACCCCTGAATCTAGATAAATAAAAATTTATTGTTCGTTTGTTCAATATCTCAAATCTCCGAAAGTTCTTCACGATTGCATTGAAATTTTGACATAACGTTGCATTCGAATACGCGTGTGTTTTTGTGTACCTATATTATATAGATGTCATCGGTGACAGGTTAAACATGTTTTTTTTAAAAACAGCGCCATCTGTTGGACGTAAAAGCAACATGCTGTATTGTTTCTCTATCTGTACAGACAGACTGAGCCAAAGCAACTCGTGGCGGGATGTAACTTCTATTTAAAGATACTTAATTATGTAAAAATTCAAAGACACATATTTATTATATTTTCAGTACATGATATAACGAATTTGTGCCACCGTTCTTACAATAGTTGGTGGTGTAAGTAATGGTAAACATATAGTTACCTTCCAAGCAGATTTGACCAGGGTTCGATTCTCGGCCGTGGCAAATTATTTAATTTTATTATTTTTAACCGTTAATTTTTATTAACGATGATCAACGAATTTTATTATTCTGGGAACCTGAGGAAACTAATTTAATTTAAACTAAAAGAAAAATAAACTAATTAATTAATTAAATTTAACTAAAAAAAAAAAAAAATTAATAAATTAAGTAATTCAAATATACCTAAAAAAATAATTATGTCAGTGTTATTAAAATATATATAATTTTTTGTTTGGCTAAAATTAATTAATTAATTTAGTTGAATTAATAAATTTAGTTGATTTGATTAATTAAGTAAGTTTAAATAATTAATTTAGGTAGTTGATTTGATTAATTAATTTAGTTTAATTAATTAATTTAGTTTAATTAATTAATTTAGTATAATTAATTAATTTAGTTTAATTAACTAATTTAGTTTAATTAATTCATTTAGTTCAATTAATTAATTTAATTTAAATAAACTAAATAAAATGTCAGCGTATCACTGGTTTGCCGCCCCTGTTTTAGTAATAAAGCAGACGTATCGGCATTTCCGGCGCAAGATGGCGGAGCATTCCTCCGGTGTCCACCGCACACACTGTGTGCAGTGTACACAGTGTAACGCACACTAGTGCAGCGGGGAGGTGAGTCAGTGAGACAGCCCGAGCGCCCGAGTCAAGGTAGCCGTCAGCCAGGCCGCGTGAGTCAGTCCTCAGTCCCTCGGATCAGAGGAAGCCAACCGTGTCATTAGACCAGTCTGGACGCTATATACAGGACGCCTCAATAATTAGATGCATCTCATAAAACCCGTAGGTGAATTGAATACTAATATATGTTAATAACAAGTTTGTAAATTTTTACATATAATGTCATTTAATTTCAGAAAAAAAATGTTTGCGCGCGTGTATGTACATGTAATGTATGTACATTAGAACCCGTGACCTCTGGATCACTAGTCGAAAAATAGCTAACTGTCTTTATATAGTCGAACAATTCAATCTTTGCATAAGCGCCAAATTCCATTAGAGTTTTTATAACACTAAATTTACTACATCGAATTGTTTATCGCAGCGATAAGAATAAAATATAAAACGGCACAGACGTTTCGGGTCTATAATTCTTGCTCACTCACACTTAATAATCGCAAAACAACGCATTACCTAGTAACCTAAAACTTCCAGTAACACAAACATATTGACAAAAACTAAAAAGATATTTCCTTATCAGCTCTATTAACTAGTGCTATAATCTTTCTTCGGAACACTCTAACTTCTGTATACATTTTATGAAGTATTTTTCAATGAAACCTTCATTGACCCCCCTTTTAAATTAGTATTCGTATTGTATATTGTTGCCTTTCCCGAAATTAGTTTTATTGTTGGGAATAATCTATGTACATTAGAGTGAATGCTTCTTTGTGCCCTGTTGATACGGAGTCGAATTAAAGTCAATAATTTAGTTTTTTCCAAATAACAATGTGGTAGTAATTGGTAGAAAAAGTCAAGGAAGATATTGATTAAATAATTATTTGTAGGAAAATGAGACGTACGTGATGAACGAAGATAGATGTATAAGAAGAATGTATGATGTGGAAGGGAATGGTAGAAGAAGTCGGGGACCCCCGAGGAAGGCATTGAACAAATACGTATATACGGTAAACTACTTATGTTTAGTCAAAATTTACTCTAAACCAGAGGTTCCAAAACTTTTTTGTGTCGTAGACCCCTTGCCATGTTTTTCTGTTTATGGTAGACCCCCTACTTACCTGATATTGATTTTTTGTAAATTTCTAACTGTAGTGAAGTTTAGTGTTAAAAACTTAAAGTAAAAACATATGTTCAGTTTTATATATGTATCAATTGAATTTAAATTAAAACTACTCAAAATAAAATTTTGTATCTGTTATATAAAATAAACGTAACATAAAATAAACTAAGCAATAAGTAAATGTTTTTAGTGGGAAGGATGAACCTGATGCTTTAATAATAAATTATCAACATTTGGCGTCAATTTTGTAAGGTTTAATCTTAAGTCTCCTCGGCTAATGATATCTGTTTCTTTTTTTCGTTAGGAGATTGGTAACAGCGCTGAACCCCCTTTCCACTAGGTATGACGATGGAAAGGAAATTAAAAATTTCCTCGCTATATTCCATAATACGGGATAAGTAACGGGTATGTTTTTTTGCAGCCAGAAGTGCTGATATCCGTGCTTAAACTGAACCTTAAGTTCTTCGTTTGTACTTATTTCAGTCAGTTCCTCTTGTTTTATGACATTCGTTTCTTCTATGTCACCATATGGGTTAATTATCCACGGTGGTATTTTTTATTTTTTTTATTATTTTTTTTATTTATTCTTAAATAAATTAGTTTTACAAAGGTAAAGTACATTGTCCTCCACGCTAGGAGTTCACCTGTGTTGTGGAGGACTTTTTCAATTGTAAAGTTATATACATAATAGTAAACAATACAGTGGCGATTAGTTACACAGAGAAACGATAGAAATTAAAATATAATATCGATTTTTACATAGTTTTAACAAAAACAAATGCGAAACATAAAAAAATAAATTTTAAATGGATCGTAGCCAGTTCCATATGTGTTTTTTTTGTATTCTGTAAGATTAGATGTTTTATATTGTATTGGAAGTGAATTGTAAAGTTTTATAGCCTGGAATCTGTAGTGTTTTTGTCCAAAGGATGTGTTGGTTTTTGGTATTAGTAGTTGGTGTGCATGTCTTGATCTGGTATTGAGAGAAGTTTGTGAAGTTTTAAATGTGTTTAGGTTCTTGTAAAGGAAAGTTAGTATTTGTTTAGAATATAATTTTTGAATCTTCAACACTGGGAATTTTTTAAATATGGTTGAAGTGGGTGTTAGTATTGGTACTTTAAGTATTACTTTTATTAAGGTTTTCTGAGCTTTATACAGTGTGTCTATGTATTTTTTACTGGCATAGCCCCAGGCAATAATGCCGTATTCAATTATAGATTGTGCTATTGCGAGGTATATATTCTTAATATCAAATATGTTTAGTATATTTCTCACGTTTTTGAAAAAGTAAATCAACTTGTTTATCTTTACTTTAACCGACTCAATATGTCTGTCCCATTTTAAATAACGGTCGAAGTATATACCAAGATATTTGATATTTTCGGTTTGTGTGATTGGAGGACAATTGCATGGGGTGCTCGCTGAGTGACAGGAATGTATTTTAAGGTAGATGTTTTTGGAGGGTTGGCCTCTCGAGTTTATGCTAAAGGTGATGAATTTAGTATTTTAGTCTTATCTATATTTAAAGTTAAATTTAGAGTCAAGCCATTTTTTTGTAATATTTAGGCCAACTTCAGCTTTTGTGATTAGTGTGTTCCAGTCAGTGGCCTTAAAAAGTAACACAGTGTCATCAGCAAAGCTTATAATTTCCCCGTCTATTTGGAGCTGACATAGATCGTTAATATAAATAAGGAATAGGATTGGGCCAAGTACGCTGCCTTGTGGTACTCCGTAGGTTATTTGTTCCTTGTCACTACATGTGTTTTCTATTGAGGTATATTGGGTGCGATTTTCCATGTAGCTTTCAATTAATTTGAGTTCTGTTCCCGTGATTCCGAAATATTTAAGTTTATTGAACAGGTTTTGGTGGTGAATTGTGTATTACCATAGTCAAAACATCCCCAAACCTAGTTTCAAAATCTGAATAGAGGGCATTTAAATGTTGAACGTAGGTTGAAACGTCGTCTTCCTGGCAGTTTGTCTGTGACAAATTGGGAACTGGGAAAATTCGCCCCGTCCAATATTTTGCTTCATTAGTTTAACTCTGTCAAGAAACGCTGATAAGATGGACTTTGTTTTAATCAAATTTAGACTGTCGCCTTGTAACTGCAAATTAACCATATTAAATTTTGTAAACAAATCTGTTAAATAGGCGTGTCTGTTTTCCACTTCATTAAATTGTCTTTTAAAATTTTATCTTTAGTATCCAGAAATTCTAAAATAGTCTCAAAAAGTGCAAAAAATCTTGTCAAACATAAGCCTTTCGACAGCCAGCGTACTTCAGTGTGAAGGAGTAATTGATGAAAGTATTCGTCATTTTCTTCACACAACTGCGCAAATAACCGCGTATTCAACGTGTTGCTTCGGATTCGGTTTACTGCATCAATGACTAATTGAAGAGATTCATGTAATCTAACACTCAAATTTTTAGCAACTAAATGTTGTCGATGGATGACACAATGTATTGCTAACACCCCTGGCACATTTTGTTTTAAATTGCTTATAAATCCACGATAACGTCCAACCATGGCAGGTGCTCCATCTGTAGCTACTGACATTATATTTGATAAAGGGATTGCTTTTTCAATGAAGTAATCCTTCAAAACATGAAATATTGATTCACCTTTAGTGTCGGTTGTCAAAGTTCTTGCGAAGAACAGTTCTTCGTAGATTTCTTGATTCATAATAAAACGAACATATGCCAATAATAATGCTTCATTACCAGGTAAAGTTGACTCGTCCAGTTGTATAGAGAAATGGGTCGTTTGCAAATAATTACACAAGAACCTTTCAATATCAGAACTCATTTCATCAATACGTCTTTCAAAATTATTGTTGCTTAAGGGAATTCTTTTAATGATATCAGATGCAGGTTTGTGTAAAACAGTTTTTAAAACCTCTTCAACGGCTGGCAAAATTAACTTCTCTCCGATAGTATGCGGTTTTCCGGATTTTGCTATAAGTAGCGAGATATTGTAAGACGCCCGCAAACCATCATCGTTTCTTTGTGACGTCGAAGCGAACATTCTGTCCAGCGTAGATCTTTTCTGAAGTTTATCTTTGAGTGTTTGGAAGTATTTCAAATCTTTATCTGTTTTATCAGGGTGACATCTTCTCAAATGATCCTGCAGCTTAGATGGTTTCATAGCGTCATTGCCCAAAACTTTGTTGCATAAAGGGCACATAGGCAATTGTTTGTCGGACAATGATGGAATAAAGCCAAGCTTCAAATAATCAACACTGTACTGTCTACATTTCTTTTTAGATTCGAACATGGCATCAATCATCTGTGGGCAAAATTAATCTATTTAAATAAGACATAAAGTCCAGCAGCTGTATATTAAAAAATCAAAGTCAAATTTAAATTGTATGGTCTTAGATTTTATGGCAGGCATAGGCATACAGCCATTATAAATTAATGTGAGAAGGGGAATGTTATGAATGTTACCTAAGGTTTTGGTATGATGGAACTTTAAGGAAATTTGAAAGTAACATGACAAAAAAATTTAAAATAAAATATTATACAACGAATAATAATAACAAATTTTTATGCGATTTATCTCTACGTACATTCAACTGTCATGTGTAAAAGATCAGTGGTTCCACTTTAGCAATAATACAAAATTTTAATTTTAATATAGAGAAGTATGTACACTGCAATATCCATAATCCGAACCTCCGTAATCCGAACGTTCCAGTAATCCGAACTGGCCCACAGTGTAACGACCAATGGACAAAAGTACAATTTTTTTACTTTTTTGTGAAGTTATTTGGTAAGATATATGTATTTATAAAAGAATAATAAATACCTAGCAAGGTCATAAATAAGTAAATATTGACACACATACATATTTATTTATGTGACCGGCCAAAATATGTAGTTTAATTCCAAAATATATATTTTTTTAAATGTTTCCTATATGTAAACATTTAAATTCTATGAAAAAAAAACAAAGAAATGAGAGTGTGTATTGGAAATTCTTCAAAAAACACGCAGCTCTACAGTTTTGGATTTCTTATTTTCTTAATTTGTCTTTCAAAGTGGTAACATATTGTGTGTTAATAATAAAATACATACGTAATATGTATGTATAGTTGTCTTTTTTTAGATTTTTCCGAAAACATTCCATAATCCGAACTTTTCGGTAATTAGTTCGGATTACGGAGATTGCACTGTAATTATAATACCGATTGCTAAAACTTTGAAAAAGAAACTATTGAGGAGTACTCGTATAATTTTGCATTATTTGAATATTAAACTACTAATAACTGAAGTCATGATCGGCCTAATTTATCTATCTTTGCTAAGTACGAGTACAAAACTAAAATTTAATAAAAAATAATGTACTTACTTTTCTCCGGCACTCTCAAAAAAAAAACAATGATTCACTATAATTTGTGTGATAAACTACAAGTTTATATTTTTTTAAATATTTTCTTAGCACTTTCCTTTTCAAGATTCAGGAAACGAATAAACGTATTTATCTCACATTCGTATTTATAGAGTGACGAATTGAACAAGTCAGTTTGACGGCCGGCGTGGTCTAGTGGTATACGCTTTTGACTACAGATCCGAAGGTCGCGGGTTCGAACCCGGCGTGCGCAAATAAATTTTATTTGATTAATTTGTGTTATTTCACAATTAATTAATTTAAATAATATATAGTACCTATATTTGCGGCACGTTCCAGAGTGGAAGATACTCTCAGTATCGCCCTGGTGTAAGACCACCATTCAGAATTGAAACGTTGCTTGAAATGGCTTTAGCCGTGTTTGGTGACCAGATCTGAATAGCCAGGTACTTCCCCACCTTCCTCTTCCCCATCTCCCTCCCCTCCCCAATACCCTCAGCCTCACAACATACCCCAATTGGGGATGCCATAGTCTCACTGGCTCCAGACGGGAGCAGTTGGGACTCTTGTGCGGTATTACTGTAAAAAAAAAAAAAAAAAAAAAAAAAAAAAAAAAAAAAAAAAAAAAAAAAAAAAAAAAAAAAAAAAAAAAAAAAAAAAAAAAAAAAAAAAAAAAAAAAAGTGCAATTTCGCGAAGCTCTGAGACAAAAATTGACAAGAATTTTTACTGCGCGTATGCTTGTAACAAGATGATACTGGTATATCATTATGTGCAGGTTTTTACAAGTTCAAAATGTATTGCAACCACAAAGCGAATGCCTACATCCTACAACTTACACAATTTTTTTTTTCGCTGACGTAGACCCCTTGCAGGTTGTCATAGACCCCTGGGGTCGATATAGACCACTTTGGGAATCACTGCTCTAAACCATATATCCCTCCGAGCAATGCCGGGTACACGTCAGCTAGTGTATTATAAAAATTACTGTTATTTTTTTGTAATATATTATCTTTTAGATAAATCAATAAATATTCTGAGTGGTCTTCAATTCATTTGGAAGTTTTCATAAACGGCATATTTTCCAATACATGCGATTGTAAAAATTAAAATTAATATTATATTCTTTATTGAGGGTTGTGGGTAGATTAGCGTTAATTATTTTAAAATTTAAAAAATGCACACTCTGTATCTTGTGTACTTGAAATCGCTCGATACAATGTCAGCCGTATAGTTAATAAAAATATGTTCTTTGTGCCAACGACCCTAAGGGTGAAATTCGAGTGAAATTATTAAACATAAGTGGTCCAATTTAAATAATAATTTGCAGAACAACAGGTGAATAATAATAATACATCACAGCAAGCAAGGCCGACGTCACGTACTTACTTATCATCATCTCTTTGTGACTGCTACCAGCACCGACGTAAAGGACGGAGAATCATTCGTCGTACGACAAGTACCTAAAAAGCCCCGGATAGAGCACTAGTGTGATTTTGTATGAATGGTATTGAAGCCAAATCTAGTGTGAGGGGAAATTGCCTGGCGGCCATCGTGTATGACAAAATTTTTAAATGATTTGTAGTGGTACGCCACTACTCGATTCGGACGGTGTCAAGTACTACTTAGTACACAGTGCCAAGCGCTAAGGTACCTAGTTAGTCATAGAACATTTAGAAAATTTCGGCCGTTACTCAGCGTTACGGGTGGTAATGTTTGTAGACATAACAACTAGAATGTTCAGGAACGTTCTTAGGTGGAACTTGAATCGTATTGGCACCTTATATAAGCGAAAGCGGGAAGGTACTCAGCTAGTCTACTACGCGCTACGTTTTAACGCGCTAATCAAAATAACTTACTCCTTTCGCGCTGCGATTACTTAAATAATCCTTGCTGTAATAAATCTATTATAAAATATTAAACGGTTTACTTTCAAGACCGAACACATCTTCAACCTTCGCAAAAGTGGTGAGGGGAAATTGGCGGCCATCTTGTAAGACAAAATTTTGAAATGATTCGTATGAAAAGTGGTAAAAATATAAATTTTTAATTTAATTTTTAATACTGATTATGCAATTAAATGGTTTATTATTTTGGGGTGCTTTGTGAGACAGAAAATGATTTAAATTGTTCACGAACAGCTCCGTCCCTTTTAGGTTTATGTTGTCATACGATGGTCCACTCGCTACCTAACCGTGGTACAAACAACTAGAAGCATTTATAACATGTCAATGGATTATTTAGTAGTTGGTATATTGCAGAGTAGGTTGAAGAGTTTATCTATACGTGGTGTTCCGAAACTCGTAGCAAAAGCGGGAAACTGGTGAATCTACGACACATAAAGAAACCAACAAAAAAATCGGTCTTAGAATTTAGATTTTTATTTAATTTTTCTTTTTTTGCAAACAAAAGAGATGAAAACTTTTAGAGCCTGATAAAGGCCTCGACGCATTTTAAACAGCTTACACTTAGACATTAAACAGCTGATAATCCCATAAAGACCGATCTTTTTCAAATTGAACTTAACAAATTTCAACGACGGCCTCCGTGTTTGAGGGATAAGGCTCTCGAATAGCAATCCGTGGGTTGTCGGTTCAAATCCCGGCGTGCGAAAGTAAAATTATTTTATTAAGCTGTGTTATTTCACAATATAGTAAATCAAAATAATATATAGAATTAGCGGGATGTTCCAGGATGGAAGATACTCTCATTATCCCCCTGGTGTAAGACCACCATTTAGAATTGAAAAGTTGCTTGAAATGGCTTTAGCCGTGTTTAGTAACCATATCTGAACAGCCAGGTTACTCTTTAATTTTCCTCTTCCCCATCACCTTCCCCCTTCCTACCATAAGCCTGACAACATACCCCAATTGGGAACGCCATAGTCTAAGTAGTTTCAGATGGTTTTTTGCAGTTGGTATTCTTGTGCGATATTCAAAATTAAAATCCAAACCATTTTTTTTTCTCAAATTTGACTCCAAATGTGACGTATGTAGATTCACCAGTTTCCCGCTTGCACTACTAATTTCCCGACTCTGTATTTTAACCAAAATTTTTTTTTTGTAACCACAGTCATTAAACATGAGTCATTGTAAATACACTTTGTTTTTTCGGGTACAATCGTGCCTTCAACACCAACAAAAAATAAAACATTTGAAAACTAATTTCAATACAATTAAGCACAAATTTTATTGCGTTATTTAAATTTTCACAAAGAAATAGTACACAACTATTGTTATATTACTTAAAACATGTCACTTGTTTTTATTAATAACATGCTGTAACAATCTTCTTCACTTTTGTTAGTTTTCAGCCTTGCATTATTTTCGGATCCCCATATTTATAAAAAAAAACGGTCAAAAATAATTTTACAACACTTACCTACGCCTCAGGGATCTCGTTTCGCGATTCTCGGTTTCTTCAGCCTTGCATTATTTTCGAATCTCGGCCTATAAATCTAACCTATTTAACTTATTTTTTCATCACTTTTCAAGAATGTGTTGAATTGTCACTGTTCTGAGTTTCCAGGTTATCAAAAAATCTTTACTTTACTGTATAATTTTTATTTATTGTAATATTAAAAAAAATATCAGTTACTTTCAGGTATAAAATTCTTTTACAAAAACTTTTTATTTCATATATATAATGCTATGAGAGAAGAAATTTTATTTTGCCGTTACCGTCAACAAAATACAAAATCGTCAATCACCACACCAAACAGTAATAATGTTTAAACATTTTGAAACGAAATAAACACACAATATTACGCAAAAAAAAAATAAACTGTAATGTAATTATGACAGATGAAAAATGTCGAATAATGTCCGCCATCTTAAAATATATGAAAATGGGTATCAAAATAGAACACGTCCTTTTTTCTTCCAGAATCCAATTTTTTACAATAACCCCACACAGGAGGGCCTGAGGAAAATGAATGAGGGTTGGGCATATCGCTTCTATTAGAGGCCCTACTGCTTACTAATTAATATCTCGTCGAAACATGTTCCACTATTAAAACGCGATTCGGTAGTTTGGGAGAGTTGGAGGTCAAAATGCGAAACTAATTTTTTCGCTTCATGTCTCATTTAAATGTAATACCTCAGTGGGGTTGGGTAGTAATCTTGGAAATATGATCAGTTGGAGAGGCCAAAGGGTCTCCCCAAACCGGCCTGCAGGCGCATCCTGAATTCACCTCTCAAATGTAGCGATCCTACTGGTGTGACCTGCGGCAGATGTGTTGGTTAAGGTGTTAAGTTGTTGGTTGCCGGGGCGGCGGTACCTAAACTCGCCTCTCAAATTGTATATGAAAAAAATACAACAATAACATTGCTTGCAACTGCTGTCAAACATTGCTCTTCCAATATATTTTTTAATAAAATAATATATTGCGATCATTTTAATAAGTTATAATTTTAAAAAATTTATTACATTATATAATAATGACAACGCGATCAAACTCTAAGCCTGCCAGCAATCCGGAACTTTTGCAATTACTGGACAACAAGTTTGAAGACTTCAAAATTCATTTCCTAGAGAAAACCTTTAAGGAATTTCAAAACACTATAGTCGAAGTCATAAAAAATGAATTCAAGGAGGAAATTAACGAGCTTAAAAAGAAAGTGTTCCATTTGGAAAAACAAATTGAAAGCAACGACCAATTTAATCGTTCAAATAACGTCATTATAAGTGGGATCCCCGAAACCAAAAACGAAAACGTGTACGACATTCTCTCCAAAATTAGTGCTACCGCTGGTTGCAATATCACCCGACAAGAAGTGGATTTCGCCAGCAGAATTGCTCCCAGAAAAAATCATGATGCAAATAATGGTAAACCAAGGAACATTGTCGTCAAATTAACACGCAGGTACCTCAAGGATGAACTTATAGCTGCAATAAGGAAGAGGAAAGGGATGCTCGCTTCTGAATTACAGCTCCCTGGTGCCGGTAAAATATACATCAACGACCATCTAACCCCAAAAAACCAACACCTGCTGAAACAATGTCGCGACATAAAAATGGCCGGTAAAATTCGCTATTGTTGGGTAAGAAACTGCAAAATATTTACTCGTATAAGCGATTCAACCCCCATAATCCTAATTGCTGACCAAGAGGATGTCAACAGGCTATCAACATTGAAGTCAACACAAGATGCACATTCTACCAGATCAACCGGCCCTTTAGGAAATATATAAATCTAACATTATTTAATTACTGTACAAAGTCACTAAAAAACACGATTCACACGATCTGTCACTACTCTCATGAATTATTACAACCTGCTAAGTACAAAAAACTATTACACATCATTGCAAATAATTGTGCTATTACGACACAAATGTTATGTTTACAATCAATTAACCTAATCATAAATGAACTTCTTAACCTAGTTCTGTCAATATCTGATACCATAGACAAAATCACTTACCACAAACAAACAAAATATTCTCATGTTCAAAATTGCCCCCTTTCAAAGCATAATTACTTAATAACACATAAATTATTTTCACATCAATTTTACAAAAAGACAAATTTAATAATGCTTAATTATATACTTTCAAAATGCATTCTAGCAAAACGGCAATAACATTTTACTATCAAAATGTACGTGGTTTAAAAAGCAAATTAAATGATGTGCACTGCGAAGTGCTCAGTTGCAATTATGATTTAATTTGTCTTACAGAAACATGGTTAGACTCCTCAATCTATGACCATGAAATAGTAGATGATCGATATGATATTTACAGACGAGATAGGGACACATCGAGTTCTTTTAAAAAATCAGGTGGTGGAGTTCTAATAGCCATAAAAAAAGAAATGACATCTATCACAGTCCCAACACACAACTCAAAATTTACAGAAGATTTATGGATTAAATTTAAATTGTATGAAACATCTAGGCAAACCATCAACTTATGTTTGGCGTATTTGCCTCCAGATATACCAATCGAAAATCTCAGAGATTTTTTCGAAAAGTGTCAAACAACATATAATAATTTATCATCAGAGGATGTAACAATAATAATGGGCGATTTTAATGTACCATCTATTCAATGCCCACTAAATGTCAATGAAATTCACACCAGACCAGTCATATATAATAGCCAAAAATCAATATCCCTACTAGAAATTCAAAATTTGACTGGACTTAATCAGTTCAATCACGTCTCTAATAATATAGATAGAATTTTAGATTTAGTGTTTTCCAACAATCACCTTGAAATTCAAATTGCTTCACATGTGCTATCTAAAGTTGACTCCTATCATCCTCCCATTGAATTCGAGTTTCTAATGTCTAAATACAGACTCCTACCCACCAACCCAGATCACATCAAATATAACTTCAAAAAAACGGACTACACTAAATGCAATGAAATGCTATCACTAAATAACTGGAACGATCTTAATACTCTGAATTGTAATGACTCCCTACTACATTTTTATAACCTATTATGGCTATCAATTGAAAAACATACTCCGCGCTTAAGAAACAGCAACAAAAGGTTTCCAATTTGGTTCAGCAGTGCTTTGATCCACCAACTCAGAGAAAAAGAAAAGTTTAGAAAAAAGTGGAAAAAATACAAAAATCAATGTGACTATGACAGTTTTTCCATCTTGAGGGCTAGAGTAAAATTATCCATACGTTCCTGCCTTAAAGCCTATGTAGATTCAATAGAAAATTCTCTCCCTAACAGTATCAAAAATCTGTCAACCCTCATTAAATCGAAAAGAGTTTCTAATTCTCTCCCAAAAATCATGCATCTCCACGACAAATCAGCAACAAATGGCAAAGAAACATGCGAACTCTTTTCTACTTACTTCTCTTCTGTATTTAGCTCACCATCTAATTCTAAAAGTGACTCTAAACATTCTTTCCCACTCCATAATTATCCACTATCTCATATCAAAATAACCCTAGACGAGGTCAAGGTGAAGTTGAACACTCTCGATATCAATAAAGGTTCCGGTCCAGATGGTATTCCTCCACTATTCATTCGAAATTGTGCAGATCAACTTGCAGCACCTTTACACAAATTATTCGTCAAAAGTCTGAACGAAGGGGTATTTCCAGATCTGTGGAAAGTTGCCCACGTCATTCCGATCCATAAGTCTGGCAGTAAAAACGATGTAAAGAACTACCGTCCTATCAGCCTTTTATCTTGTTTTGGCAAAATATTTGAGTCCATTGTATATAAAGAAATATTTAATCATGTAACACACATACTTAGCCCTTTTCAACATGGCTTTGTAGCTAAACGATCCACAAACACTAATTTAATCGAGTATATGGAATTTCTGTGTAAATCAATGAATAAAAAAACACAAGTAGATGCCGTATACACCGATTTCAGTAAGGCTTTCGACAAAGTTAGTCACCCTATCTTAATGAATAAACTGGATAAAATCGGCATACACGGAAATCTGCTTCGTTGGTTAGAATCATATTTATCAAATAGAAGTCAATTAGTTACTGTTAACGGTTTTAACTCTTCCCCAATATTAGTCACGTCGGGCGTTCCACAAGGATCACACCTTGGACCCTTGCTTTTCTTAATCTTCATCAACGACCTCACATGTAAACTCCACTGTAATTTTTCTCTATACGCTGACGACCTCAAGATATATAAAGCAATTAAATCTATGGAAGATTGTGAACTCTTACAACAAGACCTTAACACATTATCTGCCTGGTGTATTGACAATGAAATGGAATTGAATATAGCTAAGTGCAAAGTTATAAATTTCACCAAGAACACCAACAAAACTCTATACTCATATAGCATATGTGGTCACAATCTGGAAACAGTCGAATCGATCAAAGATTTAGGAATTATATTCGACAACAAACTAACGTTCAACCTACACATAGAATACATTGTAAATAAATCAAATAAAGTACTAGGTTTTATTGTAAGATCAACTAAACTGTTCAAGAACTCTAATAGCCTAATAATTCTATTCAATTCGTTAATCCGCAGTGTTCTTGAGTACGGGTCAACAGTCTGGAATCCACATTACATTACACAAGTATCCAGACTTGAATCTGTCCAAAGAAAATTTACACGGATTTTGTCTTATCGATCAGGTGTCTACCATCTTCTAAATGGGTATGAACAAAGACTTACATATTTCAAATTAGAGAGTTTAGTTAAAAGACGAAATATAAATGACCTCTTAATGCTTTACAAAATTGTGAATAATCGTGTTAATAGTAACTTAGTCAATCAAATCAATTTTTACGCCAGGCCTAAATATACTAGAAATATGAACATATTTTGGACCGAAATTTTTGCCAATAACACTGGATATTTTAATCCTATGTCTAGAATGTCTCGATCATACAATGATCTTGCTAAAATACACACTGTCATAGATATTTTTGCAAATAATATAACGTGTTTCAAGAAATATCTCCACGATTTCTGTACTTCGAATAAATAAATAAATAAATAAATAAATAAAAGATGACCCAGGTGAACCAGGTGAAACCTGACTGAAAAAAATCATGTAAAATGGCCATTACGAATCCTTGCACTTTTTAAGTCACCTTCAACCATCCACATGTACTTTAATGGAATATCAAACTAAATCCTTCATCTTGCCAGTCATAGTACGCGACTTCTTTGCGGAAATGCACAGATCTTTTAAGTACCGAGATATTGTTTACAAGAAGGTTCGCTAACCCTAACACGGCCTGCGCACAAATCATTCTCCTTCGCCGTACGCAGGTCTTGTCCACTGTCCACTAACTTGGTCGTGATTCATAAGTCTGACGTCGACCAACCTGACTTGACTTGTGTACTTAGACGCCTGTAGAATGATTCACTCAAATTTTTACAAACCACTAACCGTATTGACCGATTGTTATATTATATTACTCATTGATCAAAAAAAGCAAAGTTGGGATGATTAAGACATAATAATAATCATGATAAAATAATTGTCATATTATTAAAAGCTGATAATTATAAGCCAAAAACATTCAAACAATGGCGATTTTTAAACGAAAATTTGAAACAGTAAAATCAGAAAAACGATACAGATATATAAAGACTTGAACCTTGTTTAGGTCCTAGATGTGACCATATATTTATATATTCTGTTTAAAATTTTCGTTTGAAAATCGCTAAAATGATATTAAATATTTCAGGTATTAATCATTAAGTTATTTAAAAAACTAATAATTTGGTCCCAATGGCCGAGTGGTTAGAGGCATTGTCCCGGAAAATCCTGGGTTCGATTCTCAGTTCAGAGAGTTACCTTTTTATATTTCTGTGTCTTGTTCTGTGTTATGTTTTGTTTAGATTTATTAGTATTATCTTCTTCTTCAATGATATAAAAAATACATTATTTAGTAGTTTACTCTTATATTTTTTGATAAGTAATTAACAATTGATGGTAAAAAAATCTTCAATTTATCCAAAACATAATTTTTGGTATTCATAATGTGAACCGATTCGTAGGAAACGGTAGGAAAATCTTCAATTTATCCAAAACATAATTTTTTGTGTTCATAATGTGAACCGATTCGTAGGAAACGGTAGGAAAATCTTCAATTTATCCAAAACATAATTTTTGGTGTTCATAATGTGAACCGATTCGTAGGAAACGGTAGGAAAATCTTCAATTTATCCAAAACATAATTTTTTGTGTTCATAATGTGAACCGATTCGTAGGAAACGGTAGGAAAATCTTCAATTTATCCAAAACATAATTTTTGGTGTTCATAATGTGAACCGATTCGTAGGAAACGGTAGGAAAATCTTCAATTTATCCAAAACATAATTTTTGGTGTTCATAATGTGAACCGATTCGTAGGAAACGGTAGGAAAATCTTCAATTTATCCAAAACATAATTTTTGGTGTTCATAATGTGAACCGATTCGTAGGAAACGGTAGAAAAATCTTCAATTTATCCAAAACATAATTTTTGGTGTTCATAATGTGAACCGATTCGTAGGAAACGGTAGGAAAATCTTCAATTTATCCAAAACATAATTTTTGTTGTTCACAATATGAACCGATTCGTAGTAAAGATCAATCGGTTTTAATATTGAGTCCTCACACAATCTTAAGAATATTGCACATTGTATTTTTTACTATTATATTATCTTTTATTTTTGATATTACATTTTTTAAAAGAATAGAGTTAATATTTACTATCCTTTACCATTGATATTACATTTGTTGGAAGAATAGAGTTGATATTTACTATAAATATGTTTTACTATTCTATTATCCTTCACTATTGATATTACATTTGTTAGAAGAATAGCGTTGATATTTATTACGATTTACTATTAATATTACATTTTTAAAAGAATAGAGTTAATATTTATTATCTTTTACCATCGATATTACATTTGTTGGAAGAATAGAGTTGATATTTATTATAAATATGTGTGTTTTACCATTCTATTATCCTTTACTATTGATATTACATTTTTAGAAGAATAGAGTTGATTTTTAATACCCTTTACTATTTATATTATATTTTTTAGAAGAATAGAGTTGATATTTATTATCCTTTACTGTTTATATTACATTTGTTAGAATAATAGAGTTGATATTTATTGTAAATATTTATATTTTGATAGTTCAGTTTTACGACTGGTGATTTTTCTATGAAGTGTCATTAAAAAACTTAAAAATAATACTCACAAAGATACATCGCTAGTGTACATCACACTAGCTTACATGGTGCACAAATTATTTCCACCTACAACATTGATTATAATTTACATATCGATTGACCTGAAAATAGTTGATTAATCATAAAAATAACGGTTAACATTCGTAGCCTAAAGGGAAAAACACGAATTCGGGATCAATTCTGGCTAGAGTGAAAAACACCTGATCGCAATGTAGCCATCTTCCGGTTCGGGTGATTTAAGACAGTTTTAGACGAAGTAGAAAAACTTCTATGCAATACAGGCAATAAATACTTGGAGAAATCGTTCGATACACCTTTTTGATGTGATACTGGAAAATGTATTCCATTATTTTGTGTTGGGTCATATCCAAATCGGTTCCAACATAAATCAACACAATGACAATTCAACACACTTTTATTTTTAAATATAACACACGGAAAAAAAAATTCTAGGCCTGCTAGGGAAAATTCGACTGTAGGTTCGTCCAATACGCTTCGTAGCGCGCCGAATATTTTTGTACACGCCTTCTTTACTTACGTCGTTTGTCCTCAAAAATCTTCAATCCGACGGACATAAAAATATTCAATGGATAAATTATTTTTATATTATTATTTTTTTTATTTATGTTGTGTTATTTATTCTCTTATGTACCATACTACCATATCTGTCGTTTTTTTTGTTGTATTCTTATTTATAAATATACTAGTGGGCCCGGGCAGACGTTGTCCTGCCACAGACCGTCTTCTATGTAGGGATGTTAAAATTTGTGGTTGTATGTATTTTTGAATAAGAAATGTGAAAAAAAATCGTTGAAGAAATTTAGATCTCGACAACGGCACCACCTATCGGGATCTAAACTATCCTATATTTCAAGCTGGAACCAACCATACACATTCACAAAACTTCATTGAAATCGGTTGTGCGGTTTTGGAGATTAGCGTGTACGAAGACAGTGACAAGTGATTCTTTTATATTATATAATGTTTTTACTTGAATCCATGTGTGTACTACGTTTGAATATTCTATATAGGGGTTCCATGATAACTCAACACAGTGACAATTCAACACACCTTTAAAAAGTGATATAGAGTCATTAGAAAAGATGAAAAAAATAAAATTTGGACCTAACCTAACCAAACCTAACCTAACCAAACCTAACCGAACCAACTTAACCCAGTTAATAAAGTTTTTGTTTCATCACTTTCTATGACTTTATATAACTAAAGAGATGTGATGAATTATCATTTTGATGCTTTATCCGGTCACCCTCTATACTCTATAGCAGGGCTGTCCAAACCACGGCCCGCGGGCCGCATGCGGCCCGCGGTTTAGATTATTGCGGCCCATTGAACCTTTTTTTAACCGACTTCAAAAAAAAGTCCGGTTCGGTTACACCGACTACAAAGAGGTCTGTAGGTGTACCCACTGCATATAATAATACTTTATTAACACGCTTTTATATTAACTTCACTTGTATGTTTGTTTGCTTGCTTGCTTGCTTGTTTGCTTGCTTGTATGTAACTCTCCTGCTGCCTTCCTCGGCCCTAGTGGTAGCCGTTTCTCAGGCTCCCTCTCCGGAATAAAAGTTACCTGTTAGAACCATAGTCGGTAATAAAGAAACTACCATTAAATAAATATAGTTTAAAGAAACTAAAAAAACACGCTTTTGTAGCATACGAAACTAAAAAGTGAAAAATAAATATGGTTTAAAAAAACTAAAAAACACGCTTTTAAATAATATCGAACTAAAAACTTCAAAATAATTTTTAAAATAAGCTTAAAGCAATAATGAATGAAAAATTATAGTATTATTGTGAAAAAGCGTCGGGCGCACGATATACGAAAAATATGGCACAAAGCGCCCACGCTTTTTAACAATAATACTATAATTTTTCATTCATTATTGCTTTAAGCTTATTTTAAAAATTATTTTGAAGTTTTTAGTTCGATATTATTTAAAAGCGTGTTTTTTAGTTTTTTTAAACTATATTTATTTTAATTAATAATTGCTTTAACTTAGTTACTTTATTTATTTCTTGTCACATTTTGTATGAAAGCAATTATTATTCAGATTTTAGTTCATTATCTTCTTTGTTCGAAGTTTTAAATACATTAATGAGCAAACTATTTTTCTCGCGACGAAATTCAAACGTTTTGGGTATGTTCGATCACGTCGCTCACATCACTATTGACTCGAGAATTCGGGGAATTCCCCGAACTCAAAATAGGTACCTACCGCGCATCGTTCATTGGGCATTTGTTTGTCACTTGTCATTCAACGCAATGAAAGTTTTGATTGCGCAAGGTTACTCTCAGGTTATTAAAGACTTTTACATTATTTTAAAGTTTGGTATTACGTTGTTCGCTTTGTGTTTGAGTATATTGAACTTTTCATCATGTCTACAAAGAAGAGGAAGTTAAGTGAAGAAAATCGTACATTCAATGCGAAATGGGAGTTAGACTACTTTATCTCCAACAATAACAATAAAATTCAGTGTTTGATTTGTATGCAAGTTTTATCTGTACGTAAAGAATATAATGTTAAGCGACACTATACTTCTTTACATGAAGAAAAGTATAAAAAACATGTCGGTGAAGCAAGAAAAGTTATGGTGGCTGAGTACAAAAAAAAACTAATACAGCAAACAAGTATGTTTTCAAAAGTAAGTACTGAGAATGAACAAAGCTTGGCTGCCTCATATGAAGTTTCATTACAATTAGCCAGAGCAAAAAAAACATTTAGTGATGGAGTTTTAATAAAAAAATGCGCAGTTGAAATGGCTAAACGCTTTATGCAGCCGAAATTAGCGGAAAAGTTTGAATCTGTTGCATTATCTCATCAAACGGTGGCGCGACGAATAGAGGACATGGGTAATTATATTACAAAAAAATATGTGATTACTTTGTAGATTGCGAATACTATTCAATATGTTTGGATGAAAGTACCGACCAGACCGATGTCAGTCAATTAATAATCTTTATACGTTGCATTTCCAAAGATTTTACAATCACGGAAGAAATGCTGGATTTAATACCATTTCATGGAACAACTAAAGGCAGTGATATATTTGAAGCGGTTAACAAAACTATAGTAGAATATGGAGGATTTCGTAAGTGTTCTTGTATTGTGACCGATGGGGCAAAAGCTATGACCGGGACAGTGACAGGATTCGCGGGACTTTTAACACAAAATGGCATTGATTGCCCGTTGTTGCATTGTATTATACATCAGGAAGCCTTGTGTGGAAAATCTTTGCGTCAAATGAATGCTATGAAAGTTGTTATAAGGATAACCAATTTGATTAGAGGTGGAAACAGGGTATTGACACATAGAAAATTTAGAGACTTTTTAAGTGAAATCGATGCAAACTATGGAGATTTACTATTGCATTCGGAAATCAGATGGCTAAGTGCTGGCCAGTGCTTGCAACGCTTTTTCGCCTTAAGAAAAGAAATACCTTTATTTCTAAAAAATGAGATATCATCTGACACTTCTGAACTACAAGATAAAATGCGAGATCCTCAGTTTCTGGCTGATCTTGCGTTTTTAACTGATATGACGCAACACTTGAATGAATTAAATTTAAAATTGCAAGGTAAAAACCTCAATATAGCCAACATGTACGGAAATGTGAATGGATTCAGAAGTAAACTGAAATTGTTCAAAACGTCTCTACAACAAAATGATTTTTCTTTTTTTTCAAGTTGTAAAGAACATTATTTAGAGATGAAAAATTTTGAAGAATGTAATTTTTTGGACCACCTCAAATACATGGACGAAATAATCGTCGAATTTGAGCGGCGTTTTGCAGATTTAGAAAAAATTGAGAGTGATATAGCTCTCTTTACTCATCCATTAACGATCGCAGTTGCGAGTGTGAAGATTGATTATCAATTGGAACTGTGTGATCTGCAATCAGACCCCTTTTACAAGGGCAGAACAGAAACAGGAATTGATTTTTTTAAGCTCCTCGCTGAACGTTTCCCGAAACTGACGAATTTCGGGCAAAAAATGGGCTCGATGATGGGCAGTACCTACCTTTGTGAAAGTGCATATTCAACAATGAAGTTTATTAAATCGAAATACAGGTCTTCATTGACAGATACTTCACTTAAACATGCACTGCGCCTAGCTACCACTAGTATTGAGGTTGATGTTGACAGAATTGTAAAAGACAAATTAATGAAAAAGTAGATTATAAAATAACGATATTACGTATTATTACCAGTATTTTATTTTTATAAATATTTTGCGGCCCACCAATGTATTTAGTCTTTTTTATTGGCCCTGGGTCCCATCTAGTTTGGACACCCCTGCTCTATAGGATGTGTGGGATTCCGCTAACCTTCCAACATTAAGGAATACTCTCTATGGGACGTGTGGGACTGGGCTAATCTCCTAACATTCTTGAATACTCTCTATGGGACGTGTGGGACTGGGCTAATCTCCTCACATTCTGGAATACTCTCTATGGGACGTGTGGGACTGGGCTAATCTCCTCACATTCTGGAATACTCTCTATGGGACGTGTGGGACTGGGCTAATCTCCTAACATTCTGGAATACTCTCTATGGGATGTGTGGGATTGGGCTAACCTTCCAAAATTCCGGAATGAAGACCATTACTAATATTTCGCTAATGTAGTTACATAAAACTTTTTCACGAAGTTTTTAGTGTTAACAACTTGAGTAAATTAAGATACCTATTTACATACATTCTCTAACTTTTTATATCCATCTAGAGTTTCTGTTAATTGTATATTTTCTGATGTCACTGTTTATAATTTATTGTATACTGTTGATATTAAAATAAATAAATTAAAAAACTAATGTCAGATAGTACGTTTCATAAAAATCGGCAAACCATCTTCTTTGTCAGCGCTCAGGCATTTTAATGAGAAGGTGTGGTTTCAACGCGTTGCATTCAAGGGGTATTTCACCATCCTCTTGATAGCGTATCCATTGGATAACATATGTTAATATAAGTAGAAAACTAGGCTAACTTTTTTTTATAATGTGGATACAGCGCAAGAGTCCCAACTGCTCCCAACCGTCTGGAGCCATTGAGACTATGGCATCCCCAATTGCGGTATTGGGAAGGAGATGGGGAAGAGGAAGGTGGGGGAGTTCCTTGCTATTCAGATCTGGTCACCAAACTAGCGTAGCTATCTTTGTGCTGTCAGAATAACGAGTTATTTCTTATGGTTCACGAAATGATAAAAAATATTATAATTGTGAGAACTTTAGTAAGAGACAATATAAATGTCACACTAATCAAATAATATACAAATCAGTTGAAATACTTGATCAAAAATAAGAAATACCAAAGACTTCACAAACATTGCCATATCTAACAACTATACTTTGCATATGCATGAAGACTATGTGCTTTCCATTTATGCATCACCTATTATAGTATAATCTTCTATATGAATAAAAAAGGAAAATATTAGTTTGTTCAAAATCTTTTTTTTTTTTTTTCATTATTTCTGGCTTTCACCCTTCAAGGGTGTTCTTGGCCATCATTTAAAATTATTGAGAAATGAAAGGTGAATTTAAATATTAATTTTATTTAAATAGGCAAATTTCAAAATTATAATGAAAATCGGAGTCGAGTTCAGACTTAGAAGAGATGAGATGTTGAATGGAGGGGAGGCAATTTTAGATAAGGCTTGATAGAAGAGAGGATATTTGTTTAGAGAGGGACAACCAAAAAATATGTGATCTAAAGTTCCCACTTCTAGACCACAGAATGTACAATCTGGGGAGTCAAGGATGTGAATTTTAAAAAGATGGGAAGGAACAGAACAATGTCCGATCCTCATTCGAATGAGTGAAGAAATTTCTTTTTTGGAAAAATGAGGGAATTGCTGAAACCACGGTTTTGATGGGATAGTCCTTTGTATTGAGGCATAGCAGGCTCCCTTGGATTGACTAGCAATGTGCCAATCATAGACATATGAATATTAGTAGACCTGCCCTAAGTGATTAAAAGCGTATTATCCCCACTCCCCATACCGGTTCCATTGAGCCGGCTGGGCTCGCGTTCGGCCTCAAATGAAATTTGAAAACGTGACGTCATCATTCTTGTGCGAACTATGGTCGAGGCATCATCGGTTCATTTTACTAAATAACACGGCAAAATTTTGACTTGTACTATGAAAACTGGTAAAAATAGATGTGAAAAAAGAGAATAAACCCAATTGTCGTATTACATTCCATATATAAGCATTATTTTACTTTATTTTAAGCATATTCACATCGTATAATATGAATCAGTTGTTACTATCACATAGAGAAACGTCTGGACGCGAAACACAAAGCTGGTTGGTTGCTGGGAAGTAAATTATGAACATTTATAAAAGTGTCTTAACTAAATACTCTGAAACTAACTACGACTCTGAAAATAAAAGCTGCTTACTTTGCCGAATTTGGACTTTGCAAATTTGTTCATAACGTGGCGAATAATTTGCGCTCCCATGTAAAAATGTCTATTCATTCAAAGCAGATTTTACTTTTAAGAAGTAAATGGTGATATTATAATGCGAGATGCCTATTTACTGTCAGATTGATTTATTGACGAATCACAGTCAGCTTCACTCGTTCCCTCGTTCCCTCGTTCTTCAACAGTTGATTTTACCCCTCGCCCATATCTTCTCGTCTATTAATTCCTATGTCTGTGGTGCCAATACTCCGACCAAACATTGCGGGATCTATCTTTGATGATGGAAAAAATGTCAGATAGGGGAATGTGGTTTACGAGGGTAACAACAGGGTTGGACGCTCCTTGTTTTGCCAAGGCATCCGCAATATCAATATCAATATCCGCAAAATCTTAAATCTCCGAAATATCTTCACCGATGCTTTGAAATTTTGGCACAACGTTGCATTAAAAAACGCGTGTGTTTTTATATACATATGTAGATGTCACCTGCGATAGGTAAAACTTGCTTTTTTAGACACAGCAAAGCGTGGCGGGGTACAGCTAGTGTGTAAAATAAATAAAACATAAAAAATATAAACAAAATTGAATCGATTATTTCGCTATATTAAGGTAACGGTCCGCAGTGCAGTTCAGTGTGGGACTTTTCTTCACCGTGAAAAATTACTAATATCGAAAATTGCCATTTGTCACACGACAACGGGTCGTTTACACAAGAAGAAAAATGAGTATTTAGAATTTATTAAGAATCCCTTAAAATTATTCGTAATCTGGTTAAAAACGGGATTACAGGCCTTTAAAACGAATCAATTGATAGGTTTCCTAATAAATTTAAATAAACGACGCCGTAACTCGTGTTTATAAAAATTCTAATATTTCAGAATTTCGTCATTGTATATTATCAAGGCTGGTGCATGAACACGTGTTACGATAAATTAGGAATTGACTAAAAGTTTATCAGGAAACTGCCTGCAATCCCGCTTCTAACCGGATAACCAATAATTTGAACAGATTTTTGATAAATTCGCAATACTCATTTTTCTCCGTATGCGCATGGTCTTACAGCATTTGGTTTATGGCGATTTCTTACCGACCCGTGGGACGATGGGCTTAGTATTATTTCACCCGTCATGCATTCCCAAGAAGAAATTTTTATCCAAGGATTAAAGGAAATATATGTCGCCAGTTAACACAACTTTCTCTTTTGATTCCCAAGCCATAGACACATCAATGTTATTGATAATACGTTGAAGAAAATAAATCTAGTATTTAAAATGATCAACTTCACCAGAAGTGAGGAAAAACACACGGACACGCCAGCAACACAATTCTATATGATTATCTGTTCATTGCTTTCAAATGTTTCTGTGATTTTTGTTCCCACGCAACTTCGATAATTAAAACAATTCTCAAACAAAATTAGCAAATTTGAGACGAAACCATTTTGTTGGTCGATGGACGAAAATTTTTCTAAATATTCAAACCTTGAAAAGAAGGCCATCTTGTTGCCGTTTTCGATACTAAGCATATAATCTTTGTAGATTAGTGCATTTGGAATTGTATATGGCCGTTGGCGTTGTGTTGATAGCGCATCTCAGCTGAATAAGCGCGGCTAATTTATTTTTTATTTATAGTTATTTATAAAAAATAATACTTAAAAACAACTTTAGTCAGGAAATGGCAAACGATTTTCATAAATAATAATTACAATTCAGATGCCACGCAAAAGTAGTAAGCCATGAAAATAAAAATATATATTTATGTTTAAACGCTTATCGAAATTTCTGTTCACAAATCAAGTCCATCTTTTTTATTGTTTATTGATAGATTGAAAATAAGATTTCCTAAAAACATTAGCAAATATTAAACGATTTTAAGAAATAATAATTAACAGTAAGATACCCCACAAAAACGGGAAGCCACTAAAGCAGTGCTTCCTAAAGTATTTAATCATAAAAACAGTAAACTTCTAAAACAGTGCTGCAACAAAATCGAAGATGACGACAAAAACAAAGATTTGATATGTGAGCTTGTCGGCTTTTGCAGATTTAGCGACATTTGTGAAACGTGTGCACTATTTTATAAAATGTGAATAAGGTACAAGAATCCCAAGTGCTCGAAAACGTCTGGAGCCAGTGAGACTATGGCATCCCCAATTGGGGTATGTTGTGAGGTTGAAAGTAATTGGAAAGAGAATGGTGTAGGGCTATTCAGATCTGGTCACCAAACACGGCTAAAGCCATTTCAAGCAATGTTTCAATTCTGAATGGTGGTCCTTAACAACAGATTACAGATACTGAGATTATCTTCCACCCTGGAACATGCCGCAAGTATACTATATCTTATTTAAAATTAATAAATCGTGAAATATATACTTTTGTACGGGCATTAAAAAGTAATGGTGTTTGAAAGAGATAGTACGAAAACAGTGTACTATATATTTGTGAATGAGCAATACTTGGATGAGTTTGTGGATGAGTTTGTGTTTTTTGGAAGTATGTTTACTAGAGATGGGTAGGCTGACAGAGATATTGAAAGAAGAGTAAATGCAGATAATTCCAAGTAAAAAGAGGACTGAACGCAGTTGGCGTTAACAAAAAATTGTCTAAAGAAGCGAAGTTAGCAGTCCACGACGGAGTGCTGGTACCTTGATGTATGGAAGTGAGGCATGGAACTGGCAAAGAAAGGATGAAAGTAGATTGAATGCTGTTGAAATGAGATCCCTGAAGCGTATGTGTGGTAAAACCATGTTTGATCGTGTGATAAATGTGGAGATCCGCAAAGAGTGCAAGGCTGATGTAAGCGCAATGAGTAAGATCAAGAAAGGGACGCTTAGATGGTTTGGGCACGTAGGGCGAATGAGCGAAGATAGGAGTGTAAGGAGGATATATGATGCAAATGCGAATGGTAGCAGAAGTCGGGGACGCCCGAGGAAGACATGGCACGACCAAGTGAATCAGATACTCGAGGCGAGCCATGTCAAGAATCAGAATAATAGAAGAGTATGTATGAGACGATGCATGAATGTGAATGAGGCAAGAAGTGTGTGCCAAGACCGAGTTGTTTGGCGGTCCGTCCTCTCTGCCTACCCCTGCGGAGAAACGGCGTGTTGGTTAGTTGGTTAGTTAGATAGATAATAAACAGTACCATATCTTGTAGGTCACTTGAGATTAACATTGTTTATTGTTTTTATTGAAATTAAGATACGGTTCGCACACGCAGGACGTAATTGGAAAATTGGACTTTCCGTTATTTATTTCAATAATATTGGCTTAATTTAAACGGGCAGAAAAATCATTAAAAGAACAAAATTATTTAAAAAATCTCAGCATTCATAAATCTTAACTTCTTTTCAATATTTTATAATAAGCCATATTCTAAAACTTCCGGTAATTGTTGGGTTTCGGTTGCCTCCTTATTGTACCTTTGTAAAATGTCTGCTCAGAAGATTCTCATTTCTGAGCACAAACTGCCTCCTGTTTTATATTATGTTTTACTTTTAATATTCTTGTTATTTTTCTGTCCTGTTGTCATTGTTATTCTAAGTTTTGTCATCATTTTGTATAAACAGCATATTTAGTGTTATAATATTAGATCTGTATTGGGTAGGGCACACTGTGGGAATAATTTTTAAGAACGTGACCACTAATACTGAATTACCGTTTTTAAGTTTGTTATAGTAAAGCGCACTTGAAGTGAAATGACACTAAACTGCGCTATATAAATGCCATGTTATAATTATTATTATATATTTATGTTCTTTAATTAGCGTATTGTTGTTGTTATTGGTATTAGGATGGCTCCCGCTGGAGTGCTGGAGCCACGTTACCGGCTCAATATTTTGGTACGGCTCAAAGAGTCGACTCGATTGAACGACGGCTCAGAGCGTGAGCGAATACTGTGCTCGCCCGAACGACTCCCCGATATGGCTCCCCAGAGATACGGCTCCCAGCTCCCAGCATGTGTACTATGAGAAAGATAAGATTCTAGGTAGTTACTAGGTATAGGTACATATGTCCAAGTCCAGACGTGGGACTTTCAGACGCCCGCGCCGTTCATGTATCTCAGTACTTAATAACAATTTATACTTGGATGATTTGAATGACTCTATTTTTCTAAAATATCTCCTGATAAAAAAGGGGAACCGTTCAATTGACCTGTGGTACAGTTTACCAGGAGTTGTACGGCTCTTCAAAAAGAGCTAGGTCAATTGTGCAGCTCGCTCACAAACAACCCATCGCTAGTTGTTAATGAAAACATATGACGCAACGGTTTTCCACAAAATTTGATAAAACATTATACTACCTATATCTTGTATGTAACGTTCAATCCAGGTGAAAATGCTATTGAACTATGTTATTTAATAAAAAAGTTTTATTAATACTATCTACTAAGTGCGTTACTAATAGGTAACTATGTATAATTTTAGGTGACAGTATGTAAGAGTTTTTCAGACTTCCCTCTACCAAAGTCAATCAATCAATATTTATTAATGGACCGACGTGTGACGTTTTGCTAGTTTTAATATTTAATTCTGCAGGGATTTATATATAGGAGGGGGTCGTTTTTAAGTTCGCGGAATGGGAGGTGAGGAGTGGAAATAAATATCCAAATTTATTTTTCCTTTTCAATATATTTACCAGTTACCCAAATACATTTTTCGGATCTTTCATTTAACCTATGTATACCCTCAAAAAAAAAGTTTGTATTTGTCTAAAAAATACGCCGAAACTACATCCTTCACTTCTTCATAACTTGAAAAAATTGTCCCACGAAGTTCTTTTTTCAAGTTTAGAAAAAGGTAATAATCACTGGGAGCCAGGTCAGGACTGTAGGGTGGATGTGGCAAAATTTAGAAGCCCATCTTCTGCAGGGCAGCCATCGCAACACGGCTCTTGTGAACAGGCGCGTTGTCCTGCAGCAGGAGGAAATCTTTGGTCAATTTTACCCTTCTTTTCTCCTTCCCTTAATTACTCTAGAATTGAAGCGTAGTAAAATCCGGTTATAGAAACACCTTTATCTTTGTAATCGATCAACAGGATACCTTCTGAGTCCCAAAAGACTGTCGCCATGATTTTTCCTTAAACTTCATGGGTGGTGGTGTGTCTTTCTTGTGCCACTGCATAGAGTCCTGTTTAGACTCAGGTTCATAATGATGAACCCAAGTTTCATTACCAGTAACAATTTGAGCCAACACTCCGTCTTTGTATTCCCTAGAGAGGTCCAAAAATGCACGAGAACACTTCACGCGCTCTTGTTTTTGAGGCGGCGGCGCGTGTAAATTGTGTATAAATATGTATATTTTTAATATGCGCGAACTAACTATGATGCTAATGACTCAGATTTAGAAAACGGCATTTTTTTTTTATTATTCCACGCGTAACCGGTTTTATGATTTTTGTCCTCTCCCCCATACACTTCAATGCACTGTGCGGCCTGAGCAATCTCGGCACCCATCTTGCGCTGACTTTAGTCATGCCAAGATGGTTGTGAAGAATTTTGAAAATGGTTGTATCTGATACTTCAAACATTTCTGCGAGCTGTTTCTTCTTTAGTCGGGCATCTTCTATTATTAATATTTCGACTTTTTGAATAATTTCTGGAGTGGTCACCACGATAGGCCTTCCTGGCCGTGGGTCGTCTTAAAGCGACTCCCTGCCTTGTTTAAAGAGGGTATGCCACTTGTAAACTATAGTTTTACTTGGACAAGATTCCTCGTAAGTGGATGACATCTTTTCCAGTATGATCTGAACTGATTTTCCTAGCTTGGTAAGAAATTTATAACAGCGCGGAACTCGATTTTCTCCTTATTCACAATTCTTCCATTGATTGACTTGTTTGGTCGACGATAGCTCAAAGACTAATGACCTAATTACGATAGAAGCCGGTATTTATACTAATAATGAGTTGCTCAATTAGTACTTAATTCAGCGACACCCCCACTAATCACCTACCCACCCATTCTGCGAACTTAATTACGCCCCTATATATGTTCGGACTCACATATGTATACGTCTTTGATACTTTGTCGTGTTGCTCCTCGGTGTGACTTCTGTAAATATATTTAGATTTTTGTGTACTTGAATTATTAACTTTTTATGTAACTCGGGACAGGCACGGAAACCCCATGATATCGGGTCGGAAATAAGCGACAGAATTATTCCTACTATCTGATTGGAAAGTGTTGGCGCCATCTTGATCGACGAGCGCTTTGCTGCAAGATCAGTTTCACATTGCGTCGGGACGGGTGTGTAGAGAAGACGCCAATTTTACCCCCACTACCACTCTCCGTAAATCGCCTCCTATTGCAGGGAGGTGTGTAAGGACTTTAAGAGAGTGTACGCAATGTTGATTGACTGTCCCGATCTAGTAGTCAAAAATAACTGAAGTGGCGACAATGGTTCCTATTCAAATTTATATGGAAAATATTTCTATTTGAAAGCGTAAGTGTGTTATCTATTCAGTTTTTAACTATTTAAATTTATAATCTTACTACTAGCTTTTTTTAGCTAATTATAATTTTTAAATTTAGAAATACGTCAAACAAAATATTTATCTCTTTAAAATTGGCATGTACCTATTTCTAAACGTTATGGTTCATACATGATTAGAGATTTTCACGGGCAAAAGTATAAGAGTTATTTATTTTAACGTTGGCTAAAGAAAGAGATAGCGCAACACGGCATAATATCTCAAAAATAAATCGTCTTGGTTCAAGTTGAAATTAAACCACTAGCCGAAAATAGGTACGTTGACATACAAATTCTAGAGAATGAGATACTGCACGAGTAAAGAAAAGCAGGGAGGATTTTTTTGGATTAAAACATAGGTTAAATAATATAAAAAACAAATTTATTAAACTTTAAAATTATGTACATAAATAAATCATTTGGGATGAATCTAATATAAAAATTCACATCACGATCTTTAAAAAACCTTACAAATACTTTCTTATGTCATTTGATTTTATTATATTTAAAGTAAGATATACATTCATAAATATTAAAGCGAGAAAGATTGAGATTCGCCCGGTACAGTAAGGTTACTGACCCTAACCCGAAAGTTATGAGTTATTATAATTTTAAAAATATATTGACAACACAATGAGATTATCGTTGAATTAACTTATTTGTTTTATTTACAAACTATTTAACATTTGCAAAATTGTAAATCGAGTTATTGATCAAGCACAGAGCATCCCCAAAGATGACATAGGCCTTGAGGAAAATTGTTTTCTCCGCAGCCGCCTCTGGAGAAAAAAATGTTATGCCCATTCTATACATCTGAATTTTCTGCCATGAATGAATTAAAGTAATTAATTAGTTATCATTGAAGACGGTAAAAGCGACTCTAATCTAAGAGGAGAGCCTCGGCAAGGCTGAGGTCTTGGGTTCAATTCCTAGATGAGATCGGATCTTTTCGGAGTCGTTAATATTGTCTTCAATAATTAAATATTACTAGTTTTACTTATTCAGTTAGTCTGAAAATAAAAATAAATATAAAAAACACCTATAAATTGACTAAGATTTCAGATAAACAGAATACAGCTGGTATTTACAAAAAAAATCAAATAAATTACTGTTACACCTAAAGCAAATGAAACTCCAGTGGTGAAGATGATTTTTTAAGGTAATTTAGGATTAAGAGGATCTATCATGGTAGAAAATTAAGTCATATATATGTAATATAAATATAATATAAAATTAAGTCATATATATTAATCATATATATGCATTAGATACTTTAGCATTCTGAAGTCGTCTCAGCAGATTAAGCCATTTTGTATAAATTTTGTTTAAAAAATAGACAGTTTCAATGGCATTATATACATCGATACGAGTTTCTCACTTAAATAATCCCAGGACATTCTTTGTGACTATCCTTAAATAATTTATAAAAAATATTCGTCTAGTGGAGATTCCCATATCTTGTAGGTTTCTGCTTAGTTATTATTCAACCAAGAAAAAAATCACACATATTTTAAAACCGGTTGACATGTTGTGGATGAAAATATAATATTTACGTCGTAAATGTATAGATTCGATAAAAATATCATAGGTACCATTCTTCACGGAGTAAAATGCGAATTGCTAATTTATTGAGAATCTTTTCAAATTATTGATAATCCGGTTAAAGCGGGATTGCAAGTCTTAGCGAATGAATTAACAGATGCACGTGCATTTGCCTCGATTATATATCATAACAAAATGCGAAAATATTCGGATTTTCATTACCACGTGTTCCAATATCGTGATAATATATCGTAGGAATTTTCTAAAATTTCAGGCCTGCAATCTAGTTTTTTTTACTGGATTACCAATACTTTGAGTGATTTAATAAATTAGCAATACTCATTTTTCTCCGAGTTCAATATCTGTAAATTGTTTCATCATTATAACCAATGTACTTATTGTTTAAATAGTTTAAAATAAATAAATAAATTTCGATTTATGATGAAAGATAATAAAAATTTAAAGAATTTATTAATGAACAAAATATAAAAATAAGTATTTTAATGTTGTAGGTACTTTTAATTATTTTAAAGTATTGTTTTGTTTTTACGTAATATCGTATTGTTTACATTGTGTACGTGTATAATACTTGTAATATATTATATAATACGCAATAATATTTCATTAAAAATATATATATTTGTCACACAAATTGGATGCATTCAATAATAATTTAAGCTTTCAAAAACGTTTATATTGTTTTATTCATAGTTAAGACAGATAAAATAACAATCAAATTCTATAATATTTAAAAAAATCATCATAAAGCTCATCAAAAAGTTTAACTATGTCAAATTATTATAAACAAAAATTAGTTTCCTGAAATATCAATACAAATTGAAAATATCTCCCGAGTAAAAATAAATGCCGCCGTCGACTAATCGACTAATTATTGTTTATAATAATTTGTTAACCTTTGTGCTATGCATAAAACCTAGTCTTATAAACATTAGTTTATCATTGAAAAATAATATGTCAAAATATATTTATAAAACATTACAAGGTTCGAAGTATGTCAAAGTATAGTGGTATGAAATATAAAACAATTTTTATTTTCAGTGCAATCTTTAAAGCAATCACTGCTAGCCACATACAATATATACGTGATATGTATTATAGCTTTAACCAGTCTTTCTCAAAGTGGACGATTGTGTTCTTAATAGTTTGTTTAATTTTCTTATAACAAAACTGGGTATTTTCCACTTTGTAAGTTACTTTTTAAATTACGTAAAACACTAATAATGGAATTATATCTTTTCTATCACCGTCATTGGTTCCTCAAAGTTTGTATGGAAAACTGTATCGTACTATCCACCTTCAATTTGTGCCGTGTTTATGGCAATCAAGTTCGAACAACGCGATTTTTACAACTCTGCATGAATTGACATGATTAAATTACTTATTCTAATTTACTCAATACGAATTCGGTTACTCTCATGAGGTAAGCAAGTGGTGACAAATTTATATTTTTCCTGTCGGTGCGTATTACATTTTCATTGGCATTTTAATGCGTATCGTATATATATATATATATATATATGGATCACACCCTATCTATCCTATACATATAATAATGCATGTTTAAAAATACATTTTTAATATTGTTTTAAAGAAACACAACGTGGTAATGTAAAAAGGTAAGGATTTTTTTAAAATCTCAAAGTGGCCGGTTTTCGAAATATGTTTGAGAACCTGTGGCTTAAACTAAACCAAGAAATAAGGAAAAAGCACATAAATAATATAATGTTATAACAATCATGTACACAGATATTACTTATCTTATTATATCACAAATACATCATTTTTCCTTGAGTGATTCATATTGATGGCACTTGTTTTAAAGGTTAATTCATACTAGGTAATTTCGCAATTAAAACTATTGCTGATAACATGCTTTAGGATACGTATACATTTGCGAACCGAAACGCGAACCGTAACTTGAATTAAGGGAGAGGAACGAATCAACTGCATGCGGCGTTTCGCGCCATTTGCGGTTGCTTCGTTTCTTTCCCACAAGTTGAAGTTCAGTTCGGCAGTTCGGCTCGCGTGTGTATACGTAGCATAAGAGGAACGGCTGCGCGGCCTCCTTCATACAAAACTTAAATTTGGATTTGAGGCCAAAATACTTCTCCAAACTGAAAAATATTTTTTTAATCAAAAGGTATAGCAAATATCGAGTACAAACATAAGCTATTTAATTTATTTGTATTTTAACTTTTAAAATATATAGGCCATTAAATAAATAAATTTATCATGATTTTAGAGGCAAATTTTTCAATTTATTTTGAGTTAATAGAAATTATTAAAAAAAAATAATCTTACCTAAACTATTATGTAAATATAAAATAAAAAATAAAACATCGTAAAAAAACTATTTATTCGGTCAATTTTTTTAAATTTATATTCGACATACGTATTTAGATAGATAGGTGGTCAAGTTAAATTTAAAACCATCAAATTTTTTATTTTTGTTTCATTATATTTGTAAGGAAGTTAAGTCAAAATATATTTTTTAATAATTTGCCTCAAAAATCATGAAAAATCGCTTCTTTAATGGCCTGTATGTTATAATTTTTAATGGCCTTTATGTTATAATCTTTAATGGCCTATATGTTATAACGTTTACAAAAATAAATAAAGTAGCACATATCGGTACTAGAAATTTGTTATACCTTTTGAATTATTATTTTTTTTCATTTTGGTCAAGTATTAAAGCCAAAATAAATCTTAAATTAAGTACATATTATTTTATAACTTATACAATTAAATATGTTATTCAGAGCAAGGAACTTGGCCATATTATCGTTAAATAAAACACAACAGCATACTATTTATATTATACAAAAGTAAAATGATAACTTCGTGATTATAAAGTGACCGTAAAATATGCAAAAAACACTTTGATGTCTATTTATACCTAGTTTATATAAACAACTAAATATTCTTCAGAGCCTGTTTAAATTAACATAATAATATTAGATGTTTATGGTGTCAAAGGTTCATTTTGAGTCATTATTTTTATTATAAGCAATAAATTCCTGTTTTTATTTTGTACATCGAAAGTAAAGTAAATGAAAATTCCTAGGTACGATCAAATAGAATTGTTTTGAAATTACCTACGCTAGAATTTACTGAATGATTTTTTTTATTAATTAAAATACAAAATTTTTTAAACTTTGTCGAATTAAATTTGTATTGAAATTTAAGATATTTTTATATTTCTGTGACGTATTTTTCTAACAGATTACTAAGATGCATTATATACAAAATATATATTTATTAAAAAAATAATGTAAAAAAGATTTTACTAAATCATGTTGGTAACAGTGTGGCGTCTTCAATTCCAATTTCCCATACCAACTTTAGAAGTGAAATTAAGATAAAAAATTAATATAGACTTGAATTTTTTTAAATACCCTACTCGTAAATTTAAAATAAAAAATACGTTGATTTTAACATTGTGTTCATTGTTCCTGAAGAATTAATCATTAAAATAATTATTTTCTATTTGTTTCACGTGGCTGATGACATGTAGATATTGTTCCGAAACCGGTCGGCTGTAAGCAACATATCTACTCTATGATGGAGATTTCCAAAAAAATAATTAACAGGTGAAATAATAACTCTTAAACATATACATATATCTCCCAATTCGTATTTTTTTAAAACATTTTCTTAAGTCTTTTTTTTTTTAAATCAGAGATCCAATTTTTTAAAAATCAGATAGAAAACAAGAATTTAAGAAGTACTTATAAACTATTCATATACAACTATTTTGAGACATTTACAATATACCCTGCTATTATAAACATTTAAAAAGAAGACTAGATTTGTAAATCTAAACTTAAATCAATTAATCTAGATCTATTTTGTTAAATTTTTTTAACATAGTTGTTCATAGAGAAAAATGCTTAAAAATATAATATTGCTTTTAAAAATTAAACAAAAAAATTTAAAGGCACTTTTAAAGCTTTTATCAAATTATTAATATATTCTATACATTTTTTATTTGTTTGTTTAAACAGAGGAATTATTAGTAAAGAATCAAATTCACTTTCAATGGCACAATAATTGTATTGTCTAGCAACAGTCATTTATTTATGAGGGTTTATGTTGATTTCATTTCATGAATATATTATTTATTATTGTGAATTCATAGTGCATTGTAGTGTGTACACGTTATACGTAGGAAATAAAAAAATATTTATATTTTATTCAGAACACGAATTGCTTGGTGTTCCCTTTTTCGAATATACATTTTATTGCTTTCTATGAAAATATGTCACAAAAGAATTATATACAATGTCGGTTCCCACTTTATTCACTATGACAATAATTTATTACAAAGTTTTAATAATCAATACAATCAAATTGTATTATTCATGGATCAATAAATAAATAAAACAAAAACTTATACCGATTATGTTATGCAAAACACATACGGTACGCACCCACTCGAGCGATTTTTGGAATATTATGGCAAGTTTACAAAAATGTTTTGAGCGGTCGCTAGTCATAGTTAACGTGTTTCATTTGAACCGCAGTAAATAGTTAACGTGTTTCCATATTTATATTTTGAGGAGTGGTATTAAATAAATAATATGGTAAATGTATATACAACCGATCGCTCGAGTGGATTATTATATATTTACATCATTTGTTGATGAATAGTTGACGTGATGTGTACGGCAAATTAATCCAGTGTTTCTGACAAATATGGCGATTTCATCCGACGAATGTCGTTTCCACTAGAGCGATAGGGATTTCTGGATGTTCGGTTTTCAATTCGGCCTTTCGATTAAATTAATATCATAGCTGTAAATATTATTTGTGAAATATATAAAGTGTTTACTTTATATATTTCCACCTAGATCCACCTAGATTTAACCGTTTATCACATATTTTTAGGCTTTATAAATCAATTATATAAGAATGTTTTAATTTATAATTCACTTTAATTGATATAATCTATCTTTCCAAATTTGGGTAGCTATCGCTCTAGTGGACAAGCTATTGTTAGATTCAAACTTGACCTATCAAATCTATGAAATTTGACTCATAAGTTACTCATACTCATGTACAGCTTGTCACAGCTGACTTTGCAGGCGGCCAAATAATGAACCAACACAAACGGACTATTTTTGAAATCCAAAGATATTGTGTACCTATAATACCTGCTGTGGCAACGCTTCTGCCTGCAGAAGTCGTGCTATAATTGGAGAATGCATCTTCAGGTAATCCGATGACCAAGAAATTTTTGATCCAGTTGTTTAAGCCTTTGCTGGATTCAACAGGTCAACTGAACCTGTCCACAACCTGTATGAATTTTTCCACAATGTTCCACAACACAAACGATGAATACCAAAATAAAGACAATAAGTGTTTCATAGTATTAAATTAGAAAGTAGTCCACAATATTTTGCCTCTTCGGGGGATCTATTGAAGCATGGTTTTTTTATCCAATATTTTGGTCATAGTCTTTTGTTTATTTGATCCGATGTTTAGCGTTTTCCTGTGATCCAATGGCAGCCATCAATGCCAGAGATTGGTTGAATAGGTCAAGTGGACCTTTCGAAATTTGGGTTACTAGTTTTGAAATTGGGCGTGTTGAGTGCGGTTCCGAATTGGTAGACGAGCCTGGGGACTGAGGACACCAGAACCTTTTGCTTGTAGTGGTATCGCATCGCCCTGCTGAACTTCTCAAAGTTCATTTTCTTGTTTCTCTTCAATACGCCCCAGAGTCTGGCCACCTCTGTCGCATTAACAAACCTGGGAACAAGAAAACGAAAAGTTATTAAATTCTATTACAATAATGGTTGTGCGAAACACGGAGGTTCTTTGTTGAGTGGTCATAAAGTGCAATATTAACCCATTATAATATTTTTAATTTCGAATGTGGGTTTGTCTATGATTGACTCGGATATGTTTTTATTTTTCAAGTGTCATTTTAAATATTGGAACTGATTGGACAGAACTCATCATATAATTTTCTTTATTTTTGAATATGAAACCGCTCAACAGTTCCTACTGCTACTCCCAACCTACTCCCAACCTACTCCCAACCGTCTGGATCCAGTAAGACAATGGCATCCTCAATTGAGGTATGTTGTGAGGCTGAAGGTAGTTGGAAGAGGAAGGAGATGGAAGGTGGGAAAGTACCTGGCTATTCAGATCTAGTCACCAAACACGGCCAAAGCCATTTCAAGCAACGTTTCAATTCTGAATGGCGGGCTTACACCAGGGCAATACTGAGAGTATATTCTACTCTGGAACGTGCCGCAAATACCATATATTATTTTCAATTAATAATTTATGAAATAATACAGAATCCGCGACCCCCAGCTTACTAGTCGAGTGCGTCACCCCTCGACCACGGAGGCCGTCAAATTTTTATGAGAAAAATATAATAATTTTAATTTTGAAAATTAAAATAAAATAATTACCAACGTTTGGTAATTAAACATAACTTGATTGACTGCCGTAATATAATACCATATTATGAATACGAACCAAATTCATTTTTAGAAAACGAATTTTATAAAATATATTATGATAAAACTATACTAACAGACCGAACGATTAGTCATAATAGACCCGATATAGTTTTACATGACAAAATTAAAAAAAATAACTTATATCATTGATGTCGCTATTCCAAATTCATGTAATATTAAAAAATTTGTTAATGAAAAAATAAGAAAATACACAGATTTAGGAAATGAGATAAAAAGAATTTGGCATTCACAGACTATAAAAATATTCCTTTTTGTTATTTCGGCTACTGGCATTATACCTAGCTCTCTCATTCAAAATTTAGGCGTATTAGATCTATCAAAGAATTTATATATAAAAATGCAAAAATCAGTCATTTTAAATACATGTAGGATAACGAAAGATTTTTTAAATATTTATGCTGAGGGATCAGTAGGATTTATAGGCGCTGTTAGGAGTTCTACCGAGCCGAACCCTCTGATATGAAAATATCTGGAGTAGGTGAATTATTTTCCCATTTGATATCTGGTGAGTTGACGTGTTTTTTTTTAATTTTTATTGAATATACAAACACATTACAATAATTTACAAATGTAGATATTTCGAGGCTGATTGCGAAAAAATTAGAATTTTTTAACGAAAACTGCCCAACTCAATTGAGAAATTATTTCTCGTGTTTGAGTTGGAGAGTTTTGGGAGTCATTATGGTTTATAGGTAGAGATGGGAAAATTTAGCATTAATTTTCAGATTTTTTAGCATTAACAATTGGAAATTTAGCGTTTTATAGCATTTTGAGGCATAATTTAGCGTTTTGTAGCAAAATAGAAAAAAAATGTGTTTCCTGAATGTTTTTAGCGCATATTTTAAGTATTTTTGGTAAAATATATGTTTAACCTTCATTTGCAAGTATTTCCATGTGAAAGATTATAAATAATTAATTTTAATATTAAATTAATAAGGAAGGAAACTCTAAGTACGGGTCGAACACAAACACAACAAATGCAGATTGCGATTAACATCAATAGGCGTAATTTATTTCGCACAATTTGTGTAATGTCAAAAAGCAATTTTAGCCTTCAGTACAAAAATATTAAATATTTACACATAAAATAGTAACAAAATTATAAAAAATCGTAATGTAAATATCATTTTTTTGAAATTCTCACATATTATTTTAATACCCGGTATTTTCGGGAAATTCGCGCCTATTTCGCTAAATAGAAAAATTTAGCTGAAATACGGCCAAAATCACGTTTTTCGCGTTAATTCGCGAAATAGAAATCACTGGAAACACTTTCAAATGCCTTGAAACGCAAAGAAAACTTATAAATGCCCTATTTTCGAAACATAAATATTTTTTCGCGTTTTTAGTTAAAACGAAATTTTGCCATCTCTATTTATAGGTTGTAAAATTTCACTAGTTGATGTAGCTAAAAATTAACAAATAGTTATTAAACTAGATGATAAATTTGATAACACAATATAATGAAAATAAGAAATTTAATTACAAACTAAAAAAATTAACTTAAATATTATAATAGTTATTTTTGTATTGTTCTTGTATTGTTTTGTATTTATTTTGCTTATGTAATTGACTTGCATAATGTTGATTGACTAGATGATCATTTGTGGAAAAGTGTGTGGAAGGGTTTAGTTTTTCTATGGGGAAGATTTAACCCGGACATAAAGTCGGAAATCAAAAAAAAAAAAAAAAATGGCCATGGATGAAACCACAGTATACTTCTTGATTACCTCAAGGACGATGATGTGTTTTTACTTATGATGGCATAATAACAATTTCACAATGCATTCGAACACCTTAGCACATGTTCTCCTAGTAAGGTGTTAACAAAACTTATGTAAACTGTATATAAAAAAGTTAAGAACTAAAAATAAAATTAAGATTTCGTAATATTTGAAAGATCTAATTTTTTTTTTCATTTTCATAAAAGTTTTATTATTAACTAACTAACTAGTTTTATTAACCTTATATCCCGTGATTTTTCATGGGCCTGCGCTAGTTTCTAAAATATGATCACGCTCGCAAGTGCCGATAAAACCTTCAAAGTTGGAGAAGCTTACGCCATATACAGGGTTTTCCAATAAGAGGTGTTATTTTGAATAGCCCTCTATTTCGGTAGATGTTACTTTTGAAGCTGTTATTTTTTGACATTTGACAAGTAGAAACTACGCCATTAATAAAAATGGAACAATACACGCTTCAACAACGCATTGAAATTATTAAAATTCACTTGAGTGAATCAAATGCAAATCATCTTGAGTGATGAGGCCCATTTCCACTTCGGTGGCTTCGTCAACAAGCAAAATTGTCGCATCTGGGGCTCGGAAAACCCAAGAGTTATCGTTGAAAAGCCCCTTTATCCTCAACGTGTGACTGTTTGTTGCGGTTTATGGTCCAAGGAAGTCATTGGACCTTACTTTTTCGAAAATGAGGCTGGAACAACAGTTACGGTGAATGGATTGTGCTATCTAGAGATGATTAATCATTTTTTATGGCCGAAATTGAATGGTACTGATCTGGACAACGTTTACTTTCAACAAAACGGCGCTACGTGTCACACAAGCAACGAAACCATTGATCTTTTACGATTAAATATCAAAATAACACCTCTTATTGGAAAACCCTGTATTTCACTAATAATTATGCCAAGATCATAATGCTTGGAGGGTAGTCCCCCCCAAACAGTGCCGCCCAAATAAGGGGCCGGCAGAACAGCCTCAAGCGGCGGATTATTTTGTGTTTTGTTTCGACTTAACTAAATTTTCATTCAATTTGGCGTACGGATTCGCTATATTCGATCTAAAGATAAGCGAACAGAATGTACCTGCCAGACGAGTATGTTTTTCTGTATGTGTTTGAAAAAAAATAGATAGAACCTAGGAACTCGTAATAAATTGTACAACACCCTTGAGGTGATTTTTCACAAAAAACTTGTTTTACAAATTATCCAATAATCACTACTATTTAATGTAGAGTGATTGTTAAGATGAGATGTTATGTACTATTGTGTAAATTATTATTGTTATATATTATTTAGCTTATATTTAGTTAGAAAGTGAAATATCTAAATTTCTTTATCTATAAAAAAACATGTTTTCTACAAAAAGCTTTAAATTCAGTAGCTTTTTCACGTAACTAAAATTACTGCATAGTTTTTCGAAAAATTTAAAAATGGTTCGTTATTTATACAAAGATTCATAATAATCTAAGAAAAATCCCATTAAATTTTTTGCAAACAAAGCCATTCAAATAACAACAAATAACAATTAAATAAGTAAAAAAAAAAATCCAGTGTAATCAAAGCTTTACTTTTGCGAGTAATACATGTGTTCGGATAAAAAAATGGCTACCCTCACATTTCAAATAAACATAACAGCTGACCGTGTGAGAAGAACTATTAAAGGTTTGTTTGTATGTGTATACTATAAAAAAATGGCTACCCTCACATTTCAAATAAACATAACAGCTGACCGTGTGAGAAGAACTATTAAAGGTTTGTTTGTATGTGTATACTATAAAAAAATGGCTACCCTCACATTTCAAATAAACATAACAGCTGACCGTGTGAGAAGAACTATTAAAGGTTTGTTTGTATGTGTATACTATAAAAAAATGGCTACCCTCACATTTCAAATAAACATAACAGCTGACCGTGTGAGAAGAACTATTAAAGGTTTGTTTGTATGTGTATACTATAAAAAAATGGCTACCCTCACATTTCAAATAAACATAACAGCTGACCGTGTGAGAAGAACTATTAAAGGTTTGTTTGTATGTGTATACTATAAAAAAATGGCTACCCTCACATTTCAAATAAACATAACAGCTGACCGTGTGAGAAGAACTATTAAAGGTTTGTTTGTATGTGTATACTATAAAAAAATGGCTACCCTCACATTTCAAATAAACATAACAGCTGACCGTGTGAGAAGAACTATTAAAGGTTTGTTTGTATGTGTATACTATAAAAAAATGGCTACCCTCACATTTCAAATAAACATAACAGCTGACCGTGTGAGAAGAACTATTAAAGGTTTGTTTGTATGTGTATACTATAAAAAAATGGCTACCCTCACATTTCAAATAAACATAACAGCTGACCGTGTGAGAAGAACTATTAAAGGTTTGTTTGTATGTGTATACTATAAAAAAATGGCTACCCTCACATTTCAAATAAACATAACAGCTGACCGTGTGAGAAGAACTATTAAAGGTTTGTTTGTATGTGTATACTATAAAAAAATGGCTACCCTCACATTTCAAATAAACATAACAGCTGACCGTGTGAGAAGAACTATTAAAGGTTTGTTTGTATGTGTATACTATAAAAAAATGGCTACCCTCACATTTCAAATAAACATAACAGCTGACCGTGTGAGAAGAACTATTAAAGGTTTGTTTGTATGTGTATACTATAAAAAAATGGCTACCCTCACATTTCAAATAAACATAACAGCTGACCGTGTGAGAAGAACTATTAAAGGTTTGTTTGTATGTGTATACTATAAAAAAATGGCTACCCTCACATTTCAAATAAACATAACAGCTGACCGTGTGAGAAGAACTATTAAAGGTTTGTTTGTATGTGTATACTATAAAAAAATGGCTACCCTCACATTTCAAATAAACATAACAGCTGACCGTGTGAGAAGAACTATTAAAGGTTTGTTTGTATGTGTATACTATAAAAAAATGGCTACCCTCACATTTCAAATAAACATAACAGCTGACCGTGTGAGAAGAACTATTAAAGGTTTGTTTGTATGTGTATACTATAAAAAAATGGCTACCCTCACATTTCAAATAAACATAACAGCTGACCGTGTGAGAAGAACTATTAAAGGTTTGTTTGTATGTGTATACTATAAAAAAATGGCTACCCTCACATTTCAAATAAACATAACAGCTGACCGTGTGAGAAGAACTATTAAAGGTTTGTTTGTATGTGTATACTATAAAAAAATGGCTACCCTCACATTTCAAATAAACATAACAGCTGACCGTGTGAGAAGAACTATTAAAGGTTTGTTTGTATGTGTATACTATAAAAAAATGGCTACCCTCACATTTCAAATAAACATAACAGCTGACCGTGTGAGAAGAACTATTAAAGGTTTGTTTGTATGTGTATACTATAAAAAAATGGCTACCCTCACATTTCAAATAAACATAACAGCTGACCGTGTGAGAAGAACTATTAAAGGTTTGTTTGTATGTGTATACTATAAAAAAATGGCTACCCTCACATTTCAAATAAACATAACAGCTGACCGTGTGAGAAGAACTATTAAAGGTTTGTTTGTATGTGTATACTATAAAAAAATGGCTACCCTCACATTTCAAATAAACATAACAGCTGACCGTGTGAGAAGAACTATTAAAGGTTTGTTTGTATGTGTATACTATAAAAAAATGGCTACCCTCACATTTCAAATAAACATAACAGCTGACCGTGTGAGAAGAACTATTAAAGGTTTGTTTGTATGTGTATACTATAAAAAAATGGCTACCCTCACATTTCAAATAAACATAACAGCTGACCGTGTGAGAAGAACTATTAAAGGTTTGTTTGTATGTGTATACTATAAAAAAATGGCTACCCTCACATTTCAAATAAACATAACAGCTGACCGTGTGAGAAGAACTATTAAAGGTTTGTTTGTATGTGTATACTATAAAAAAATGGCTACCCTCACATTTCAAATAAACATAACAGCTGACCGTGTGAGAAGAACTATTAAAGGTTTGTTTGTATGTGTATACTATAAAAAAATGGCTACCCTCACATTTCAAATAAACATAACAGCTGACCGTGTGAGAAGAACTATTAAAGGTTTGTTTGTATGTGTATACTATAAAAAAATGGCTACCCTCACATTTCAAATAAACATAACAGCTGACCGTGTGAGAAGAACTATTAAAGGTTTGTTTGTATGTGTATACTATAAAAAAATGGCTACCCTCACATTTCAAATAAACATAACAGCTGACCGTGTGAGAAGAACTATTAAAGGTTTGTTTGTATGTGTATACTATAAAAAAATGGCTACCCTCACATTTCAAATAAACATAACAGCTGACCGTGTGAGAAGAACTATTAAAGGTTTGTTTGTATGTGTATACTATAAAAAAATGGCTACCCTCACATTTCAAATAAACATAACAGCTGACCGTGTGAGAAGAACTATTAAAGGTTTGTTTGTATGTGTATACTATAAAAAAATGGCTACCCTCACATTTCAAATAAACATAACAGCTGACCGTGTGAGAAGAACTATTAAAGGTTTGTTTGTATGTGTATACTATAAAAAAATGGCTACCCTCACATTTCAAATAAACATAACAGCTGACCGTGTGAGAAGAACTATTAAAGGTTTGTTTGTATGTGTATACTATAAAAAAATGGCTACCCTCACATTTCAAATAAACATAACAGCTGACCGTGTGAGAAGAACTATTAAAGGTTTGTTTGTATGTGTATACTATAAAAAAATGGCTACCCTCACATTTCAAATAAACATAACAGCTGACCGTGTGAGAAGAACTATTAAAGGTTTGTTTGTATGTGTATACTATAAAAAAATGGCTACCCTCACATTTCAAATAAACATAACAGCTGACCGTGTGAGAAGAACTATTAAAGGTTTGTTTGTATGTGTATACTATAAAAAAATGGCTACCCTCACATTTCAAATAAACATAACAGCTGACCGTGTGAGAAGAACTATTAAAGGTTTGTTTGTATGTGTATACTATAAAAAAATGGCTACCCTCACATTTCAAATAAACATAACAGCTGACCGTGTGAGAAGAACTATTAAAGGTTTGTTTGTATGTGTATACTATAAAAAAATGGCTACCCTCACATTTCAAATAAACATAACAGCTGACCGTGTGAGAAGAACTATTAAAGGTTTGTTTGTATGTGTATACTATAAAAAAATGGCTACCCTCACATTTCAAATAAACATAACAGCTGACCGTGTGAGAAGAACTATTAAAGGTTTGTTTGTATGTGTATACTATAAAAAAATGGCTACCCTCACATTTCAAATAAACATAACAGCTGACCGTGTGAGAAGAACTATTAAAGGTTTGTTTGTATGTGTATACTATAAAAAAATGGCTACCCTCACATTTCAAATAAACATAACAGCTGACCGTGTGAGAAGAACTATTAAAGGTTTGTTTGTATGTGTATACTATAAAAAAATGGCTACCCTCACATTTCAAATAAACATAACAGCTGACCGTGTGAGAAGAACTATTAAAGGTTTGTTTGTATGTGTATACTATAAAAAAATGGCTACCCTCACATTTCAAATAAACATAACAGCTGACCGTGTGAGAAGAACTATTAAAGGTTTGTTTGTATGTGTATACTATAAAAAAATGGCTACCCTCACATTTCAAATAAACATAACAGCTGACCGTGTGAGAAGAACTATTAAAGGTTTGTTTGTATGTGTATACTATAAAAAAATGGCTACCCTCACATTTCAAATAAACATAACAGCTGACCGTGTGAGAAGAACTATTAAAGGTTTGTTTGTATGTGTATACTATAAAAAAATGGCTACCCTCACATTTCAAATAAACATAACAGCTGACCGTGTGAGAAGAACTATTAAAGGTTTGTTTGTATGTGTATACTATAAAAAAATGGCTACCCTCACATTTCAAATAAACATAACAGCTGACCGTGTGAGAAGAACTATTAAAGGTTTGTTTGTATGTGTATACTATAAAAAAATGGCTATCCTCACATTTCAAATAAACATAACAGCTGACCGTGTGAGAAGAACTATTAAAGGTTTGTTTGTATGTGTATACTATAAAAAAATGGCTACCCTCACATTTCAAATAAACATAACAGCTGACCGTGTGAGAAGAACTATTAAAGGTTTGTTTGTATGTGTATACTATAAAAAAATGGCTACCCTCACATTTCAAATAAACATAACAGCTGACCGTGTGAGAAGAACTATTAAAGGTTTGTTTGTATGTGTATACTATAAAAAAATGGCTACCCTCACATTTCAAATAAACATAACAGCTGACCGTGTGAGAAGAACTATTAAAGGTTTGTTTGTATGTGTATACTATAAAAAAATGGCTACCCTCACATTTCAAATAAACATAACAGCTGACCGTGTGAGAAGAACTATTAAAGGTTTGTTTGTATGTGTATACTATAAAAAAATGGCTACCCTCACATTTCAAATAAACATAACAGCTGACCGTGTGAGAAGAACTATTAAAGGTTTGTTTGTATGTGTATACTATAAAAAAATGGCTACCCTCACATTTCAAATAAACATAACAGCTGACCGTGTGAGAAGAACTATTAAAGGTTTGTTTGTATGTGTATACTATAAAAAAGAAATTTATAATTTTATTTGGGCAATAATGAAAAAACATGTATACACTTTTTAGCCAGGTTTTTCATAAATAATTAATCACCCCCCCAAAGTTTCTCGGTATGAGCGTGGAACACGGTATGTATTATAAGTAATTGATTACATTAATTAATGTCCACCTTGTGCGAAATAGTGTTTGAGGAAGATCGGCGACCCTGTTAACTGTCTGCAGGGAGAAAATGAGTAATGCCTCTTCAAATTATAGTTAATCCTGTTAAAAACGGGACTGCAAGCAGCTTCTTGATAAAGTTTTAATAAAATCCTAATAATATTGGAACACGTGTTCATCCACCTGCGTTTGTCTTAGTAATATATCATGACGAAATGCAAAAATGTTAGGATTTTTAAATAAAATTGTATCTATCAATTCATTTGTCAATGGAATACGAATAATTTTTGAAGATTTTCAATAAATTTTCAACGTTTTTATTAGTTTTTCTCCGTGTGGGCCTTTCATGCGGATGGTTATGTTTGTGTAGTTGAGTCCGAAAAGGTAGACAATTATTTTTGAAGCTGGTAGTGTGGTCCTTGATCCCAGGTGATTGAACCAGGCCCAGGTGAAATAACGCAGGTAGACGAGGGCAATGGATGGACCTTTCTGAATTATAAGTTCTGCTGCAAAGGGTTGCGTGTGTGGGTGTGTGATAATTCTTAAGGTTTCTGGCTGCAAAGAAACCAAAGAGAGACAACACTTTGTTATTTTGGACAGGTTCCGTTGAGATCAACCAAATTCTTTTATGTACATTTTTTATTAGCAATATATGGTGGGATAGCGTTATCGCCTTTCAAATGTGCGACTTCGATTAAAACATTTATCTGATACTTTACAAGAGCCCCCCCAACTGTACAGTTTAAAGGCAGAAAAGCTGGGTTGCCACTCGGTTGGGCGGCATAGTGAGGTGGGTTAAGGTAGGGGCTGTAGAAAGGGATTTATTAATGTGGGTCTTGCAGAGGCCCGGATTATATAAAGGAGAAAAAACAGTTACTACTACAGACTACATTAAAATACCCAAGAGACGACGCAACTAGGTCGAAAATTGGAAATAGATGTATTAGAGTAATAAAATGTGTTGATTTTTTTTACCCATAAACAAAAGGTTTTTTCATTTTTTGGATAATGGCATCACAGCTGCCCAACGCGTTACCAATATTTACCACATTACACTACACGCATAATGATTTCATTACTACCATTTAAAGAAACAATAAAAATATCGTATGTAGACGAGAGCATGTGTGGTTTTTTTCCTACCGACAAATAGGCTGGGAAACCCCGTTGAAATTGTCACCACTCCGCGCAAGTTGCATCAGGAATTCCCTTTCAATTCTGCTGAAACTCGATCGATTAATGGACAAATAATGGTGTGAAATATCAATGAGTAATCATGAACACACCAGCAAACCGCAAAATGCCTAATAATTCGTCAATTTTCAGAAGCGCATTAAAATACATCATATTTTTTGCCGACCTGTTGTTGGATATACGCTGTTTTCAGTTCGACCCAAAATCATACATTGATTGCTACTAGGCAAATATTGAGAAAAAAGCAATAGCTAATTAATAATAGTAATATTGATTTGCATAGCGCCGTTATTGTGAAAAATCATTACAAGGGCGCTGTACAAATATATATTAGCTAGCTTGCTAGTCGAGAGCGTTACCCAGGGCGTATATACAGTAGGGTTTATCGATTTTTAACTTTTTTTTTGTTTTCAAATTCCAAGTTGAGAAAAAGTTGCTACTAGGTACCACAACTTACCACAAAAAGTTTTGTATTTAAAAAAAAAATGTTTAGGTCTCCCGCACAAGGCCTAAAGTTTTAATTTTTTCCAAAAATATCCAATTTTTTAAAAATAAAATCGTAACTTTTGTGTTTATTCCAAGTTAAAAAACAGTAATATTAGGGCATAAAAATAAGTAAGAAACGATTTTTTTTTATAAAAAATGGATTTTAGGTCTCCCGCACAAGCCCTACAGTTTGTTAATTTTGATGAAATTTTGTAATTTTGTGTACATATATGAACCATGTTTTTTTTTAAGTTTAAACCACCGGAATTAATTTTAATTTTCTTACAGAAGGCATAAAATGAGTTCAGAACACAAAAGTTACGATTTTATTTTTTTAAATTTAATTTTTTTTTTAATATTTTTTGAAAAAAAATAAAACTTTAAGCCTTGTGCGGGAGACCTAAACATTTTTTTAAAAATCCAAAACTTTTTGTGGTAAGTTGTGGTACCAAGTAGCAATTTTTTCTCAACTTGGAATTTGAAAACAAAAAAAAAGTTAAAAATCGATACACCCTAATATACAGGTTGTCCGAGGGTTATTCTACATGATTTTAGAAGTAGAAATGAAAAATCATTTTTTGCGTAATTCCAACATTTTAAGGATTTTTTTAGGTTAAAAACTTGAATTCTTTGTATGGGAAAATAAATATTCTTCTATGGAAAAAAAAATGTATTGGAAAAAAAGTTGGAATTTGAAAAAAAAGTTATTTATCTCTTTTACTTCTACCACCATGTAGAATAACCTCCCGAAGTTAATGCACTTTACCCCCGGACACCCTGTATATTTCTATAATGCTCATTATTGACTATAGACTAAACAAACTTGGCATAATTTTTATGTAACAGATTGCATCCACTGGTTTGTCGATCACCCACACAAAACTGGGTTTTAATTGATTTTTTATTATTTTAGTGACTATATAAAAAATTGTACATACAACATATTATGGTGATTTTATGTAAGGTAATAGTATTTCTTAGTCCTGCTCACTAGGGTTTCCTGTTCTGAGGCGGACTAAATTTGAGTTATTCTCTTTAATTTGTCTTCTATGTCGTTTTTAATGTTTTTTTCCGGATATGTATTCTTGATTGATACTTCCAATCTATTGTTGTCAACTAAAAACTGCGCGTCCAAAATGGCCGAAACTTTGGCGAATAACTGTCAAAAGATGCACAACTACATTCACTAGTTTTTACTGACGAGTACCGCCATCTTTGCGTTGAGGTCGGAAACTTTTCAGACCACCCTCGTATATCTTGGGGATGAATGTTGTGGAGTTTTGTTACAAAATAAGTGTATTTTTGTTATTTGTTTTTGGGGTGTTATGCCGTGTTGCGCTAACTCCTTCTTTAGCCAACGTTTCGGACAACATTGCAGTGTCCATCATCAGGGCAGATGTGTTATTTGAAGTTTTGTAAAAAAGTGAGCTTATGTATGAGGTTGTGATACCGTGTTGCCAGCTCCAACCCTCTGAGCTAACATTAACGTATCATTTTTTTTATTTAAAGTGGTTTTCTTCGTTTAGCTCTGGTGTATCCGTCAATTACCGGATACCAAGAACTATTGAGCTTAGCTCCATCGTCTCTATTAATGTTTACGGGATTTTTATCAATTTCAATGGCTTCCGTAATCAGCCGTGCTCTATAAGTTTTGGGTCTCCCCAGGATTTCAGGAACAAATCCAAAGTAATGCCCGGTGTCAATCAAATGCTCGGCAATTGATATACTGTATATAGGAAACCAACCCATACGAATCGGTACTTACACGCTGATTCGCACCACCACCCAGCGCAGAAAAGAGGACTTATCCATACATTGGTGACCCGAGCGACCAGAATATGTGAAGAAGGAGTTAGCGCAACACGGCATAACACCCCAAAAACAAATAACAAAAATACTTTTGGCCGTGAAAATCTTAAATCATAAAATAAGTGTAGTTTCTTTGTTCGAATGTGGTTTTATAACTTTGAATTTTTTTATGTCATTTACAATGAATTAGACCTAGTGTGCTGCGTTAAAATGTTATTATATTTTATTTATATAATGACAGGCAGATATTATACAGCATATTTGCAGTGTACGATAATAATAAATAATAATGTTAGTTGATTCCAGCTTGCAATGCTATCTCTCTGCAATAATATCATAGCAATCTTTAAGCTGATAGAAGATGGGTAGAGGAAGAGGAGCATAATAGTTGCGAAATACCTGGATATTCTATATTCCTAAAAAAATTAAACGTATTCAAATTGTGAAATATATCATGCGGAAATATTATTTGGGTTCAGAGACGCAGATCTTGCTTTAATAAAATTAAAATTAGCAATAAAAAAAATTATGAAATGCTATTACACATGTGAGATATTATAATCAAAATCACCGTAATACTTCGAGTAAATAATAACAATTCAAATAAAACATGTTTTAATCCGACACTAAATCGATATTTTGATATCAAAACACAACTAAATAAAACATATCAATTTGAATGAATTTAGGAAAATGTTATTTTTTATGCAGTCAATACAAGCATTTATAATGGAATCATTGTATGGTTTACAGACTCCATGTTACCTAAAACCCGTTTTTGGTATTTACGACCTTTGATAGTAATATTTAACTTTGGCAAAACTAAAAAAAATCACTTTCTTGGTATGGATATGAGTCATAAAATGTGTGTTGTTACCTTTTCAATATGATCATTTTCATAGCATAGGTACCATGTTTTTGTTGCTATATTGTTTTGTTTTACGTAATGTAATGTTTGGATGGGTATCTGTTATTGACTTCAGTAGAAATAACACAAATTTATGCCAATTGATTTTACATAATACAAGCGTTGTTTAAAATATGACATAATTTTGATGGTTTTGTATTGAAATCTGATTTTTTTTAAAATTTGATCAATATAATATTATGTTGCCAATCGATATGTTAAAAATAGGTATTAATTTTTGAATATTCGTTGGCAATGTAAGTAGAAAAAAATTATACAGTTTTTGTTTAAAAAAAGCTATTTGACTGCTATGTTCCATTGGGAGTAAATTTAATTTAATGAAGACCTTAAAAAGTGATTAACTGAAAATCACGTATAATATATAGGTACATAATTAGCATTTTTATCTAGAAACTAATATTGAAGACATTTTACTAAAATAAAATAAAACCCATCGTGCACGATATTGAAACATTGTTGCTTTGGATGGAAAATTGAAAAGATTAATAAATAACTACTTTTGTATATAGCCTTTTATTTACCAGGGCTGGATTACCCTGAAAGTAGAAAAAAACTTGTGATATTGCTTAACTCTTGACAGGCCAAGATGCCAAACAAAACGTCTGTAACCAAGTGGGTCTTCCGACGACCCCATGCATTTTTCTGTCTTATGGGCTTTTAAACTATAGAAATCCCAATTATTAATAGTAACGTATGTATTTGCCCAGAAATACGTAAAATAATTAAATGATATATCAAGTATTTAAGGTATTGTAAGAAGGATAGTAATTTTGGGTCCTACCTACTCCCCCACTTGGCTGCGTGATAGTTAAATCACGTATTCCATCAAAGTCATGCTTATTTGAGCAATTTGTCATTGCCATATTCAAGTGTAGATAATAATAATAATTATAATAACATAGTATTTATATAGCGCAGTTTTGTGTTGTTTCACTTCAAGTGCGCTTAACTATAATAAACTTAAAAATAAAATTTCCTATTGTGTTCCTTTAAAAAAAAATTAATAACATAAAATGAAGTAAAGAATAAACGGTTTACACAAAAGCAGAGAATAAAATTTAACAATAACAGTGCTATTTTAGTAGAGGACAACAATAAAAGACAATAACAGTGCACGAAAAATAAGAACTTTAAAATTAAAATATTATATAAAACAGGAAAGCATTAAAATATTATATAATAGGTGGACATTAAACATAAAAGTACAATAAGGAGGAAACCGAAAACAAACAATTTCCGGAAACTTCAAAACCTGGCTTATTAGATAGCTTGTAGATACCTTCCGTTCTCTTAATAATATAAAAAAAGGTTTGAAAAATTTTTCCACTACAATTGACGGTTTCAGCCCGTTAAGGGCATCTTCAGACTGGTACAAACATTTTTTATAACCTATGGGTTATATAATACATTAAATTTGGAGGAGGGGGTGGTAACAGGGGGTGACATATAATAAGTTTATTAAAATTATTATTTTATTTCATTGGTTCTCAGTTTGTGTTACGTGTTGTTTACCGTGTAATTATTGAATAGTGTGTGAAAAAATGTTATAAAAATACAACTCTTCAAAATAAAGTTATTCGTTACAATTTATTTATGTTCAATTTTTGGCTTGGTTGCGCCATTTTCTGGGCCGGCTAGTGGACAATTTCAAATAAATATTTTTGGCTTGACTGAGGATTAGACCGTCTTCTCCCGAGACTGGCTAGTTCTTAACTGCTGTGAAATTTTAAAATGTCTATTGAAACTAAAATAAAAAATGGTTTGACTGAGGATTGGACCTTCCTCCCAGGGACTGACTAAAATAACACATAAGCCAATTCCCAATTGAATATAACCGAGATTTATTTCGTATATTAATTGCTGTAATTTTTTAAATATAATGTCGTGCAAAGACCCCGTGTGTATGCGTGATTGCCACAAAATGCGTTGATAGAATGCAATGTCAACGACAACGATTGTCGAAAAGTGGGTTAATTTCCACTTCCAAGATTCCATTTCCTTCATTTATTAATTTATTCATTCAAACAAGAAAACTAAAACGAAATTCAAATAGATGCATTTAAAAAAGGAATAAAATAGTACCTAGTCAGATTATATAATTTAAGTCAATCTGTCTTTGTGGGAAATTGTTCAAGATAAATATTGCTATGGGAAAATAACACAGTCAAACCAGCATGTTTTGCACTTTATTATTTCTGTGAACGAGTAGCTGACTTTTAATTATAAGCAATGATATACATCAAGGAGCCCACACAAAGTAGCTACAGAAGGAATTTAGTTAGAATACAAAGTTAGCTACAGAAGGAATTTAGTTAGAATACAAAGTTAGCTACAGAAGGAATTTTTCTACAAAATTCTTAACATAAGTGTTTGGTTAATTTTATATATTAAGTCGTTTCATTATCCAAGACAGATGAACTTCTACCCACGCAGCCACCGATCTCTGTGTATCAGCTGCATATTGGGTATGCTGCATATAAATGTACAATTATAGATTTGATAATCAAATATTCAAAGCTCAAATAATAGATTTAGGTAATAACGTTACTGCGTCTTCAAAATAATGTTTATACGTCGAAAACAGTGAACTTTGCTCGACCAAAAATATCCGAGGCTGTTTATTTATTCCGAGTCAATTTATAAAAATATTCTTCGACCTTATGTAGTGAGAACGTTTGTCTTAAGTGTAAAAATGACGCGGTTATTGTTGACAAGCTTGTAGTACCTTTGGTAAGTAAACAACGTCAATGGAATAATGAAAAATTGAGTTCGCGAAATCTTTTTGCAGCGTAAACAACGTCCTAAAGAAACGCTAATATTTAAAGGCTACGAAAAACCAGATAATATTTCAAATCCTTCTACTATCATCATTATTACTGGATAATGTTACTTGTGCATCGATTGAGTAGATAAGTAGATTGAACCCGACGCTTTGGACAGCCGCAAAGTCGTATTTATTAATACAATTAAGCCCCCGCATACTCCATACGCCCTGGTGTAAGACTATCATTCGAAATAAATAATAGACTAGCATTCAAAACTTCTCTGTTACCTTTAGAAATCATCCAAAGAATATTAGTAAAAATAATTTTGAAAAAACCGTATGATTACCCCACAATTAGATTATTTCAAGAATTTAAAGTCCCTTCACTTAATATTATTTATAAAAAAATAACTCTTTTTCAAATACATAAAGATTGTTTCAACAATGACAACTTAATAACTTTTTCGAACAGCAATAGACAAAGTATTCTTGGCTATATAACTATCCCGCGCTGTAACACCACCACAGTCCAACAATTTTATAAATATTTTGGTGTCAAATGGTTTAATCAATTGCCTCTTAACTTAAGATTGAAAACGAATTATAAAAAAATCAAAAGCTCAATAAAAACACTATATCAATAGCATATTAAAATCGTTTATACTTAAAAATACAATATAATCTCTCAATTATTATTATATTGAAATCCTTTTCTCTTATTTCTTATTCTTATCTCTTTCCTTCTTCTACATCCTTTTCTCTTTTCTATTTGATAAAATTTTGTTACATATAATTTTTTTATTTTGTTACATTAAAATATAAAAATTCTTTTCATTATTTTTACACTCTCTGAAAAAATATGTTGAATTATTATTTACACGCGTTTCTCCGCCCTTTTAACACGAGCATTTGCTCTAAAAAAAGGTGTATCACGATGTACTGTAATAAATAAAAAAAAGAAATGAAAAGGTGCTTGCAATGGCTTTGGATAGATCTGAATAGCCCGGTACTTCTCTACCTTCTTCTCCCCCATCTCCTTCCCACTACCTTCAGCTTCACAACATAGTCCAATAGGGGATGTCATAGTCTCACTGGCTCCAGATTGTTGGGACTCTTGTGTGTTTTTCACATAAAAAGTTTTAAAAAATCTCAATTTTTTTATACCACTTGCGGGATACGACAACCATTTTACTAAATTATTGTTTTTACACTGTTGCGGGATACGACAACCATTTCACCAAATTAATGTTTTTACACTGTTGCGGGATACGACAACCATTTTACGAAATTAATATTTTTATACTGTTGCGGGATACGACAACCATTTTACCAAATTAATGATGTAAAAAAATTTTGAGATTTTTAAAAACTTTTTATGTGGTTTCACATAAAAAGTTTAAAAAAATCTCAAAATGTTTTTACACTGTTGCGGGATACGACAACCATTTTACCAAATCAATGCTAAGTGAGAAAGTGAGTAGGTACACCAAGTACAACTCGAATAAATCAAGAAAAACCAAGTTCATCTGTGTAACTATTGTGTACGTATACGAATCACTGTCATTGTAAGCCACAACCACAAACAATTTATGTTTTTGAATTTTTGAAATCTTTTTGAATTTGTGAAGAGGTTTTTTTTGTCATAAACAAATAAGTTAAATTATTTTAAACTCAATAAGGGGTATTTAGGAAACAACTGTAAGAAACCTACCTACAAATTAAGAAATAAATCAACCAAAATGTCTAAAACTCGCAAGGTTTGCAGTGCAAAGAAAGATACTTCTTCACCTTTAGCAACCACGTCTGGCCCCATTGATTCACCGTCGGCGCATCAGTCAATGATTAACATTGACACTGACTCATTAATCAATTTTTTAAAGTCGAAACTTGAAATCATGCGCACTGAAAACAAGAAAGCAATTGACGCTGTTCAGTTAAAATTAGATGCGCTGTCTAACGAGTGGAAGGACCAATACTCAAAAATTCTGGGGTGTGTGAGCGTTCTCCAAGAAGAAAACTCAAACCTCCGGCAAGAAGTCCAGTCACTCCGAGATGCACAAGATGAGATGGAGCAGCGCAGCAGAATATGCAATGTAGACATCCATGGGATTCCCGAAGCAAAGGGCGAAAATTTGATGACATTAATAGAGAAAATAGGATCCAACATTAACGTCCCGCTTCCAAGTAGCTGTGTGGTTTCTGCGCATCGCGTCGCTCGCGGCCACTCCTCGCCCTCCAACCGTCCACGCAATATAGTCGTCCAACTCTCCACAAAGCGACTCCGTGATTATGTCATCGCTGCAGCAAGGAAAAATTAGGATTTGGTGCTCCCACCACCAATTTTTATATAAACGAGCACCTTACATTGAAAAATAAAATCCTATTTGCCAAAACACGAGCCGCCGGAAAAGCTAACGGCTTTGAATACATATGGGTGCGGAACGGCAGTATTCTGGCGAAGAGGAACGATCTCTCTCGGGTTTTCACCATTCGCCGTGAGGGAGACCTTCAAAAGATAATCACACATGATCAGCAAAACATGTGACTACAAACATGTTACTTCTGTCTTCGGTATCCGCTTTCTCACAGTGTTCTGTATCCTGTAATTTGTTTCTTTCAAAGCTACTTTATATTTTTGTTTACAGCGCAATATCCCTATAACTTTAAACCAATACCATATTTCTCACATATTCATTCACATTCTAAAATGTCAACATATTTCACATTCCTTGATCTAATAAGAAGTCTATGTTTTTTATGTATTTTCGAAGCCTCATATGCCCTGCATAATGTATCACTCGTGCGATTGTGGAATATGTCAAACGGCACTCCTACTCTGGTGAAATGATCTGATCATCATCTATATCCGTTTATTACCAGAACTCTTGTGGTATTAGGACCAAAACCCAGGAGCTATTAATTAATGTATTATCGAATAACTACGACGTTATAGTTCTAGTTGAAACATGGCTTGTAGCAAGTATAAATACGGCTGAATTCATAGATTTGCGTTACACGGTGTTCCGACGTGATAGGGACCGTACACTCACTGGTAAAATGGACGGAGGCGGTGTGTTGGTAGCAGTGCGCAAGGAGCTTGCATCTTCCCGGCTCGATGACTGGGAAAATTGTCAAATCGAACAAATCTTCATTTCTATTCCGGTAAGGTCTTTCAATCTCATCATATGTGCACATAGACTAAATACAACTAGACAAGCCGTGTAATCATTGAAAAATAACCTCAACACAATTTTGGTTTGGTTCACGTGCACATTTATGAAAAGGCGTACGCATTGTGTCGCAATGCGAAATGGGCACTGTGCATTGCGTTTTACCTTTTGTTGGTCTAGAGTTAAGCTATTTTGCTTGTCAGCTATGCTGGGCAAGTTCATTTTTTCAATCACAAAAATAACCCAGTTCCAAATATTTTAGATTGTACCTATCGCGGATTTTATTTTAGAAAATGTAATCAGCTATCTGAATAAAAAAAATATAAGTACCTTATCGATAGATTGAAGGCAACGCATTAACAAATATCAGAAATTAATAGAATTTCACTAACGACAAGTAAATTTTCTGACGTCATCTTTCAAACTAGTCACAATCATGACGTCATGCAGTGTGTTATACGCTTTTAACGAATACATATAAACAATAGTACATGGCACGAGCTTGCCACATGATTATTATTGATGTGTTGGTTAAAATCACCCGTTTTTACTTAATGCGCGCAAAAAACTTTAGAAGTATTGGTTATTTTTTAGTCTTGTTTCTATTCAGGGTTGTATTAAGTGCACAATTATTTGCGTGTTAAATTATATGAAAAAATCGCGTCGTTGAGTAATTTATTTTGTGTTTACTATTTTAATTACATTTTTCTTTTCATTGAAAAAATATATATTACAAAGTATTTATATATATATATATATATTACACTTACCTTTTTTTATTATAACTATTGCTGTAGAGGTGATGAAGGTGGTGGAAGATATGTTACATGAAAAGGAACGTTCACGTATGCTTAAAATGTTAGGTATAGGAATAAATATTTTTATTTTTCGGAATAACTTTATTGAGTAAAATCTCAAATTGTAATATTTAAATATTGAAGACAATATTAGTGATTTCTAAACGAAAATCTGAAATAGATAAATCAGAAAAGGAAACGGTCACATCTGGGACTCGAACCCAGGACCCTTGTCTTTCCGGGACAGTGCTCTACCAACTGAGCTAATGGGACCCTATTCCACTTTTAACTGTGTGGCGTCGAATTATCCAGATTAAATAATTAATAATAAACTGCTACTTGCTACTTAGGTACCTACTTGCTACTTGCTCGTTAAATCGTAAACAAAGTAATCTACGTACTCTATCTACTCGCGACAATACTATCACGCTATCAGTCTTACACATTACGAGAACTCGCCAGAAGGAACGAGTCTGCCGCCTAGGCATAATTGCCAAGCCGTCGAAAGTTCGCGAATGATCCAGATCGAGCGAGTGTCTCCGATTTAGTTGCCATCCACCTACCTACTGCCGCCGTCGGCCGAGAAGTATAAATAAGCCCGACGCAGCGAGTCAGTCAGTCAGTCATCAGTTACCGTTCAGCCGTCAGCCTACAAGGAAGGATCAACGAGTGATCACTCGCGCTCTTCTTACTAGCGCGGTGGACAACACGTACCCGGCTTCGCCCCTATCATTATGGACTCCATCGGGACATCATCTTAGCGCCTCGGCCGTGTCCATGGCCAGCGCTACATCGGATTACAAGCGCCCTGGTTCCAGTGTCTCTGACCAGCGCTTCTTCCACGCCATCATGACCACCACGAGGACACGCTGCATCCTCACTGGTCACGCCGTTCCCGTTCAACTGCCCACAAGGTCTGCCGCACCTTCGGCCTTCTCGTCAGCACTGGAGTGCCTGAAGACCTACGTTCTTCGCCAGTGCCTGACCTACATCGAGTCCCGGTCATCAGCGCCCGGCGTCGACTCACTGACCCGCGCTTGACCAGCACATCATCAGCCAGCAACCGGAGTCTACAACATCTGTCCTTCATCATCTCCTTGTCACGGCTACTGACTCACCAATAAACACATGTGACCTTCAACACCTTCTTTCATTTCGTGCCTCACCATTGATCCCCAAAACTGTATCATACTTCGAATAAGAACTACTAACATTGTCTTCATTTTTTCACCGCACATTTTTATTGGCAACTATCTATATGTATGATCGCAAGATTCAACCCGAACTAAATGCAATCCAGACAGCGTCTTTTTAGATAAACCTATCTTATTTTTTATTTTTATTGTGCGACATCTGTTGACTTTTCTGCAAGTCTAGAATGAATATTTATTTTTCGGAATAACTTTATTGAGTAAAACCACAAATTGTAATATTTAAATATTGAAGAGAATATTAGAGACATATTGAAGACAATTGGTAGAGCACTGTCCCGGAAAGACAAGGGTCCTGGGTTCGAGTCCCAGATGTGACCGTTTCCTTTTCTGATTTTTCTGTTTCGGATTTTCGTTTAGAAATCACTAATATTGTCTTCAATATTTAAATAAATATTTTCTATATACATTCCGATAATTATTCTTAAAATGTCTTATTTTTGCTTAGGTTCCCCCACAAACCGAGAAAAAAATGAGAAATGGATATAAGCAATCCGGATTCAATTTTGTGAAAATAACTAGGTAATATTTATTATCTATAACATTCGAAAAACTTCCCCAATTCCTCGCATATGTGCACAATCTAATACAAAATTTTACAGCATTGACATTTTTGGTAATAACCTAAAGAAATATCGATATGAAGTAATGCGTACGATCGATTATTAATATGAGAGTATGGAATGTATCGGGAGCATCTCCTATCCTCTTCCTATTTTCCTCTTCCTCTCCCCTTCCTTTAACACCAAATTAATTTCAAGATATTAAAACTTCATTTCTAATGAACTTTAACATTAGAAACTTCTGTGGCTTGACTTCAGTTAACAAAAGCTGTTTGTTTCTTACAAAATAAGTAAATAAATATTTACAAAAACGGAAAAAAGAGTGTTTGCTAATTTAAAAAAAAAAAGCGGAATGCAGGTCTTTAACGAACGAATGAACAGGTTTCTGGTTGAACTTTTAGTAAATTTCGAATACATTCATTATCACGATGTCGGAACAGAGTTTTTCTAATTTATTTTAAAAAGGGATTGTAGGCCCTTAACGAATGAATAAACAGGTTTCCTGTTAAATTGTTAGTAAATTTCGAATACATTAATTATCACGATATCGGAACACGTTGAACGTACCATCATCAGGAAGCCATTTGTGCTCAAATCATTTTCATACCAAACGTTTAGACTGCAATTTCCTTCAGGTCCTTTATAATCTTTGAGCATTCTGTGTGGAGGAGAGAATGTAATATACCTACAAATTAGGTATCGTTGCTTAATCTGAGAAAGGTTATTTTAACTACTGGTTGTTATTGTCTAGCTTTGATTAAGCACCATCTATATATTTCACAAAAATGGTACCACAAAAATAAACCGAATAGGCATTTCTCTGAAATCGTATGACATTACAGCAGTTAAAATAAAATAACATAAATTTCGGTCCGATCGGCATGCATTTGGCAAGTTTGTTGGCGCGGTTCACTCCAATCCTTGGGATGGAAGGTACAATCATATTTTTTTCCGTAGATATGTAAAGTTGTGCCTATATTTAAAAAAGGAGACAAACACAGTGTAAAAATGTAAAAGCTTATTTAATGGGCATAAATAAATTTATATTATTACCACGTAACCCTTACCCTCCCTTGTCCCACCCCACCACACCCTCTCTGAAGCTCTGTCCTCGTCTAATATGATTTCTCTCGCTTTATTTTGATATTATATTTTATACATTATTAATAAGTACCTAGACTAGTTTTTTATAATGCTGTCTTATAAACCTAACGAAGCCGTTAATAAAAAATAACTTTTCATTTGATTAAAGTGTCAAGCCACAAAGTAAACGCTTTCTTTGATAATTATATACTATTTTATATAAATAATTTTGTAAATTCATAAAACTTCTACTCAATAGTAAATATGTGTACGTTTCCCGTTTTGGTTCAATATGTAGTGTACAGAATACAAAACTTATAATGTGAAAATAAAATTCATTTTGTGTTATTTATTAGTCCTTTACCTGATTCAGACCTGGTTAAGAAAAAAAATGTTTTTGGTGACGGTTTTGTATTCAAATTACAACAACAACTCGGTAACAAAATGAACGCTGTTCCTTGGTTTCGCTTACGAGTTTGAACGTTTGTTCAAGGAGTTTAAACAGAGTTGGGTTGTTAAGTTCATCTCCATATTTGTGACGTAAGCTATGTGGTGTCATTTTTAAAATGGATTTAACTAGACAAGGCTAATCTAGTATAAATACATCAATGTATGTGCAGTATACATACCTCCTGCCTTACAACCTACGGTCTATGATACGTTCTCCAAAAACCTGGAATCTGTATATTCATCACAACCAAATAATACTTTTTGTGTACTAGGAGATATGAATCTACCAACTCTGACTTGGTCATTTTCCGAAGACAGCAGTCAAGGTCTTGCGTCCTCATACACGGCTGCATCGAAAACTTTGCTTCAAGCAATGTCATTGATGGACTTATTCCAATATTACTGTATACCTAACCATAATGAAAAATACTTAGACCTCGTATTCTACAGTCGCGAAACAAATGTTACACGTAGCAACAACCCTCTCCTCTCAGAGGATAGACACCACCCAGCCCTTGAAAACAAAATGACAAATTCCCCATATGGTTTACTCCAGAACTTATCAGGTTATTAAGGAAAAAAGATAAAGTCTGGCTCAAATGGAAGACATATAAAGGTATTTCTGATTATCGTGAATTTTCCTTCTTACGTGATACATACAAAAAATTGACTTATGAAACCCGAAGGTTATTTTTTGACAACATCGAAAGTTCATTGCAAAATAATATCAAAAGCTTTTGGTCATACATTATCCTCATTAAAATCGTCTGATGGATACCCTGCTGCAATGTCCTTCGAAGGGCGCAAATCTAACGATGCCCAGGAAATTTGTGATATGTTCCCTGAATTCTTTAAGTCAACATTTGAACCTTCCTCTATCAATGACCCAATTATTAACATTGACCAACTTGAGAAAGTTCAGGACTCTGGACTTGCGCACATTCACACAGTTAAACTAACGGAAAAAGAAGTGCAATCGAGTTTAAAATCGATAGACATAAACAAGGGTGCGGGTCACGATGGAATACCGGCGTTTTTCCTTAGATCTGCTGCGTCGTCACTGTGTGTGCCGCTTACCATAATATTTAATAAATGCCTGAGTGATGGGGTTTTCCCTGATAGGTGGAAGTTGGCCTATATTATACCGGTCCACAAGGGTGACTCGCGTCAAAGAGTGGAAAACTATAGGCCAATATCCATTCTCTCGGCGATCCCTAAACTATTGAAAAGACTTGTCCATGACAATATATATCCCCAGCTTGCTGCCAAAATTACTGAACAACAACACGGGTTTGTAAAAGGAAAATCTACCATGAGTAATTTACTTATTTACTCAAATTTCTTATTTACTAGCATGGATCGAGGCCACCAGGTAGATGCAATATATTGCGATTTCAAAAAAACTTTCGACAAGGTTGACCACCTTATTCTTATTAAAAAAATTATGTAGGTACAACGGAATTAGAGGAAATTTATTACGTTGGTTTATCTCATATTTAACAAAAAGACAACAAGCCGTATCATTACGAGGACACACTTCTACATGGGAACCAGTTACTTCTGGCGTGCCACAGGGGTCAATCCTGGGTCCGCTGTTGTTTATTCTTTTTATTAACACTGTTACCAAATGTTTCGTGCATTGTTTATATCTTTTGTACGCTGATGACATAAAGATATTTGCCATTGTTCGGAATTTAAACGATTGTCTGCTCATACAAAGCGACTTAGTAAGGTTCGAAACGTTTTTCAATGAAAACAAAATTTACCTAAGTTACAATAAATGTAAACAAATAAGTTTTACTAAAAATCACAACGCTATCAAACACAATTATTGTATTGGTAATTATTTACTCGAGCGCGTTTACTGTATAAGAGATCTAGGAGTACTTTTTGATTCCAAACTCCACTTCGATGCGCACATTGATAATGTTGTGAATAAAGCTTACAGCATGCTAGGATTTGTCATCAGAAACAGCCGTGAATTTCGAAAACCTGAAACATATCTTCTTCTTTACCACACTCTGGTCCGTTCTCAACTTGAATACTGCACCTCCATATGGAATCCACTTTACGATATCTATAAGGAAAATATTGAAAGTATTCAAAAGAAATTTCTGCGATGCCTCAATTACAGAATGAGCGCACCCAAACGCGGGTACATAAATATGCTATCGATTTATAACGTCTCCACTCTATCTAACCGGCGAACATACCTTGATCTCATGACTCTGTATAAAATCTGTAACAACGTTATTGACTGTCCCGACTTACTGAAATTGATAAACTTCAACGTACCATCCAGAGTAACAAGGCTTAACGACTTATTCCACATTAGCAGGACGCGTACAAATGCTGGTGTCAGGGATCCAATCAGAAGAATGTGCGAATCACTTAATCAGAATCAAAACCTCAAGGACTCTGACTAATTTTTTGATACACGTACTACTTTTAGTAGAAAAATAAAGACTGTTTTCCTACAAAGTTCAAAGTAAACAACTTAGACATACTTCGTTTAAATATATATATACATATATATATATTTTAATTTCTGTTTAACATCGTTTATCTATTTATAGATATTTTTTTTTGTTTTACCCTCTAAATTTTTTCAAAAATAATTTGTAAATTCTTAAAAGGATATTGCGCATTTCTTTCATATTTCTATTTGTAAAATAATATTCTTATGTATATATTTTTCCCCTATTTATAAGTGAAAATATGTGTAAATGTTTTTAAATGCTGTTTAAGTCAATTCGTGAGAAATAGTTTGGATGCAGGTGAATTCTCTAGTTAAATTCTGGTACTGTTTTTACTAATCTTTAATATAAATAGTGGGTACCGGTCTAAAAAAACAAACATTATAGTTACTTATTCGTCGGAATTAATTAAAATGTGGGCCTCGGGCAATCCCCGTTATTAGTCTTGTGTCGCATTCATTATAATATTTTTTCACTTCTAATAATATCGCCCTCCGTGGTTATTAGAGTCAAACCCAAATAATAAACATATTATAAACACCTTCCAGGTACGAGAGGAATATACCTCGTATGCTAATTGATAAATCAGGTTGGGAAACCCGATGGACTTCCTAGTACCACCAGCCAACGAGTTATCTGGGAAAATACTCGATTTTCTGCGAAGAATCGATTAAACTGCACATAAAAATGCTAATATCACAGTAACCTGTGTAATCAATTAAATAAAGAATCAATTTGGGTACAAACTTAACCATTTATTAATTAATGGGTTGGTATTACTGACAACTAATAAACCTAATGCCAGTTCACGAGTGGGTCAAGATAATCAATACATTATTCATAGGTAATCTCTTTATACTTATAAAATGGGTTGTGGCTTTGTCTCGTACACGTTCCTTTACGATTCTTTCGATTGCGATAAAAATTATAAAAATTGTTCTTATTAGTATGGGGAGTGTTTAGAGAGTGGTATGAATGTTAGAAGAAGTCAGGGACGCCTGAGGAAGACTTAAGGCATTATCTCTTAACTGGGTTGAGATGCGTGGTCGAATTAAAGTCAATGTAATGTAATTTGTTCAAAGTAACAATATGGTATACAGTAATGAATATTATAAATATTCGGAAAGACATGGCACGATCAAATGAAACAAATACTTACTACAAAACAATAATAATTATTATTTCCACCTTAAAAATGCACCAAGTTTTCAGATGCACTAGAATTCACAATCTCAAAACTTTACTCCATAACCCCGAGCAACGCCGGGTAAAAGTCAGCTAGTGAATAGGGTAGACCGAGGCTATTCGGATCAGGTGAGTTATTCGGATCAAGTTAAGCAATATGGATATATCTTGGCTATTGTAACCAAATGACAGTGAAAGTATTTGGACATAGCGTCCCTATCTATCGGATGCCATAATAGTAAAATTACCGATATTACAGATTGCGTGGGTTGATTGCTAAAAATCGATATGTGTGAAGATCCTACAAGTTACGTCTAAAATAAATGCATGATGTAATATTGTTCTCTGCGTTCTTAGTGTTTTTTCTGAAAAGGTAAGCTATTTAGTCATGTTCATATGTTATATATTTATCAATCAAATGCACAGTAAATAGAATTTAAGCGCAATAAATTGCATTTTGTATTTTTTTTTTTTTTTTTTTTTTTTTTTTTTTTTTTTTTTTTTATATATTCAATAATATTATTATTGGGTTTATAAAAACAGTTTATTTTTAAACAAGTTCTGCTGTGTAATTATTATTACGCGTGACAGCTGTTTCGCCTTCTGAAGGCATTATCAAACTGTTTGATAATGCCTTCAGAAGGCGAAACAGCTGTCACGCGTAATAATAATTACACAGCAGAACTTGTTTAAAAATAAACTGTTTTTATAAACCCAATAATAATATTATTGAATATATAAAAAATAAAAAAATAAAATGGAGTTCTACAAATTAAACTTAATAACAATAAATAATGCATTTTGTATGTTTTTGTATCTTACTTTGAGTAAATATCATATTAATAAATGTGAGGCTAAACGGACCGACGGTGGGGGGACTATTTGGATCATATTTTAATGCTTTTAAAATTCGATGCTTTAATTGTTTTATATTTTTATTTGAAAAAGATGGTGCGCAACTATGTGAAAAAGACGACTAATGGTCGAAAATTGCAATGGATGAAGCCGTTAGGAAAGTAAAATCCGGTGAAATGGGATTACGCAGTGCTGCTGTGAGCTACGGAATCCCATACACGAAATTACTAAGACATAAGACTTCAAACACCGGGATCATCTCTAATCCAGGAGCAAGACCTGCAATAGATATTGAATCTGAAAAACAGTTTGCGGAAAGGTTGGTTTATTTATCTAAACGTGGATTCGGCATTACTCCAAAAATGGTCAGGAAATACGCTTTTGATTATTGTTATCGTCTTGGTAATCAAGCTCAACGAAGATTTAATTCAGAAGTCGGAATTGCAGGTCAAGATTGGTTTGATGTAAAAACATTTTGAGATTTAAAAAAAATGTGATTTCACATAAAAAGTTCTCAAAATGTTTTTACACTGTTTTGGGATACGACAACCATTTTACCAAATCAATGCTAAGTGAGAAGGTGAGTAGGTACACCAAGTACAACTAGAATAAATCAAGAAAAACCAAGTACATCTGTCTAACTATTGTGTCCTGTGTAACAAAATTCTTTAAATTTCTGTATGGTATCTGAGCTATCGTAGGTGTTTATTTTATTGATTTGATCATAGAATAAATAAACAATAAAGTGTATATTCTATAAAACGATTTATTCTAAATTATCACTATTTGTAATTATGTATTATATACCCATATTACATATTCTTCTGCGAATTCGAACCATACAAAGTATTGAATTATTTTAATTCACCCAGGCAAGATCAAATTTCTGCATAAACTGGTTTTTAAAGTTCACAAAGTACGTCACATATTTTAATGATAGGCTTTAATGTGGAAAAAGACATTACAGTTAATTTAAATCCCAAAACATCCGAATAATGTGAAATTTACAAGGTGTTTTAAAATTGATTATACAGATATGCAAAATATATTGCAGCGAAAATGTTCATCAAAGTGTTAGAATTTTAAAACTGTGAACTTTATTCTGTGTACTTTGTTGATTCTCCGAAATGATCTTACCGGGTATTACCCGTAGAGGCAATCTGTTCGCTTTTCGGAACACTTCATATGTCCTCACAGAAATATCGTTGTCACCCTTACCGACATAATTAGAAATATGAACTAAACGGTGTAAGAAAGAGAAAACACTAAACTTTATATGAAAATATAAAAGTTAACCACTGAATAATTCAAATGTACACCTCTATGAAACCAAAGGTTCGAGCTGCAATTTGAAGAAAAAATGTGAACTTTGGGAATTTTTCATTAATTATTTATATGAAACGACAAATAATTAAATGTAATTTCAGTTCAGTATGTGGACGAAAAAATGCAAGGTGAGCCATTTTTAAAACTATTTGTGTTTGATTTAAAAATTTTAGTATACAAAATTATATAAATTTGTTTTAGACCACTTTACAATTTTATTGTAAATTATGGCGAGACACAAAGTAAATGCTTATTACAGATATGTTAAAATTATATGTTTATTTCTAATAATAAAATTTGAAAGTGTAATTCATAACCTATAAAAAACAGTTTTTAGTTTCGAATACATTCAGAAATATTCCAATTATTTGGATATTATCAAGATACGGAAATACACACTCCTTCTCCGATTATCTGAGAGTCCTGAAGGGTTGAATTGAAAATGCGGGTTTTATTTACGTAAACGAATAGGTTATTTTTACTATTTTATTAAATAACATTTTTTTAAGCACTTCTGTTATCTACCAACTTATCTCTGTCAACCCCGGGGATGCTGTATAGAAAATCTATTAGTGGGTATCCAACTAAAAACTCTCGAACGCTGAGATTTGACATCGTGAAAGTTACGTAGCTTTTCTCTGAAAGTTATAGGCTAAAACAACATTTTTTAGCCAAACGTAATTTTAATCATGAGCTACGGAAATTTAAAATAATAATAATAAAAAAGACAAGCTGATTTATTATGAATGTCAAAAATGGGGTTCTTTACTCGTAAATCACACCAAGTAAATTTATAAAGCACAATTTTATGGTACTTCTCCCCTAACCTAATCTGACTTAACCTAACCTAACATAACAGATATTTTAGCACACTGACGTATAAAAATATCATAAATATTAATTTGATATTATATTCTCTATTCAGTAGTGGTTTACGCAATTGTATTCGAGTCGGGAATGTGGGTTCGATTCCCTCGCAACGAAAATATATTTGCATTTGTATTAACATTTCATATAATTTATGAAGTCTGACTGAATGTTGGTAAGTTTGATGTCTCAATACAGCAGTCGAGATAAATACCTAAAATGTAACCAATTTTCCTTACGGTTATTTAATTTAATACAAAATTAAGGACGCCACGTGTTGGCATTAAAGGTTTATAAATAAGAAAACAATAAAATTACAAATACATTTAAAATATTGTTTGTTAAACTAATACATTTATGTTAATACTTGGGTTTATCTAGGAAGGTATGTAAAGGTACCCATACATTAACATAATCGCGGGTTTGAATGAAATTTAATTAATTGAAATAATATTATATAGTAGGTACCTATTTTTGCGGCACGTTCCAGATTAATAGATACTCTCAGTATCACCCAGGTGAAATACCATCATTCAGTATTAGAAAATTGCTTGAAATGGCTTTAGCCATGTTTGGTGACTAGATCTGAACACCCGAATACTACCCCCACCTAGATTTTCCCCTTCTTATTCCCCTCCCCAATACATTCAGCCTCACAATATACCCCGATTGCGAATGATTCACTGGCAGAGAGCTGTTAAGACTTTTGCACGGCATTAACATAAGAAAGACTCTCCCAAAAGTACCAATATGCTCTGTGGACAATCATCTAACATCAAGTACATAAACATAAAGTCGGAATCCTAACGATGTAAGTGAAGAAGGCGCGTACACAAATATGCGACGCGCGGTCCCGGCGTATTGGACGGACCTACGGTCGAATTTTCACTGGCAAATAAATACTCGTGTAAAATAACGTGTACCAAGATATTCTGCGCGTGGCTCGGCATATTGGACCATTGATCTTTCCACGGTATTTATTTTAATTAATTCTGATAAATGAATTACTAAAATCTCAAATGTTTTTAATCGAATCTCTAGGTAATATCCTAATTCATCATCTAGAAAAATAAAATCCGGTGCTTAACGCTAACTTTATAGTTGAAAAACGTTTCATAAAATTTTCAAACCGTCTTACTTAAAATATTTCAATGGTAAGGTACTGTTTTTATTAAGCTTAAATATAAATAGTGGGTACCGGTCTAAAAAAACAAATATTATAGTTACTTATTCGTCGGAATTAATTAAAATGTAGGCCTCGGGCAATCCCCGTTATTAGTCTTGTGTCGCATTCATTATAATATTTTTTTCACTTCTAATAATATCGCCCTCCGTGGTTATTAGAGTCAAACCCAAACAATAAACATATTAAAAAACACCTTCCAGGTACGAGAGGAATATACCTCTTATGCTAATTGATAAATCAGGTTGGGAAATCCGCTTGACTTCCTAGTACCACCAGCCAACGAGTTATCAGGGAAAATACTCGATTTTCTGCGAAGAATCGATTAAACTGCACATAAAAATGCTAATATCACAGTAACCTGTGTAATCAATTATATAAACAATCAATGTGGGTACCAACTTAACCATTTATCAATTAATGGGTTGGTATTACTGACAACTAATAAACCTAATGCCAGTTCACGAGTGGGTCAAGATAATCAATACATTATTCATAGGTAATCTCTTTATACTTATAAAATGGGTTGTGGCTTTGTTTGTCTCGTACACGTTCTTTTACGATTCTTTCGATTGCGATAAAAATTATAAAAATTGTTCTTATTAGTATGGGGAGTGTTTAGAGAGTGGAATGAATGTTAGAAGAAGTCAGGGACGCCTGAGGAAGTCTTAAGGCATTATCTCTTAACTGGGTTGAGATGCGTGGTCGAATTAATGTCAATGTAATGTAATTTGTTCAAAGTAACAATATGGTATACAGTAATGAATATTATAAATATTCGGAAAGACATGGCACGATCAAATGAAACAAATACTTACTACAAAACAATAATAATTATTATTTCCACCTTAAAAATGCACCAAGTTTTCAGATGCACTAGAATTCATAATCTCAAAACTTTACTCCATAACCCCGAGCAACGCCGGGTAAACGTCAGCTAGTGAATAATATGTAATATTGACCTGACTTTAAATGGTGACCTATTCGTTAAGAATTTGTCGAAAGCTACTGATGACAAAATGGTCTGGATTACGGTTTAACCCGACAAATAATATTCCTGGGCATAGATGAATTATCTAAGTATCTACATAATATTTTTTTCTAATTTAATATCGAGTTAATTTGTTCACATTTAATATCGAGTTAATTTGTTCACATTTGATACAAATCTCTTCATTTCTCTCGACTTAAGTTTAATTTAGTGATGATGGTTTTCTCATTTTAACTCTATCCCTTGTCTCATGTTTGTATTACAAGTGTTATGTATTAGATCATGTTTGAAAGATATTAAATAATTACTGCATTGTCGAGGTAAACTTGAAGGGTAAACAGGTGTCGATCGTGTCGATAGACAAGAAACGTCCTATCCGGAAGAACCTCTAGACAAGAGCAGTTAGTACTGCAGTAAGTACTGAAGTATATTTATTATAAACACCATAGAATAAAGAAGCACATAAGAAATTCGTCGTGGGCGTGTTTGCTCATTCTAAAGTCTGACCATTCTTTTCCTATATTTAAAAAACAGAACTAAGTTACAGCATCACTATGAAATTCAAATTGATGCGAGCGCGTGCCAAATGGGCTAGAACCAATCAGAACCAATATGAACTAAGTCAGTAGCGACATTGGTTTCAATTCAAATCTACAAGGAAGGCATTTCTAGTGTATATTGTCTATACAGTGATACAACATTTAGAGCAGGTGCAGATATATAAAAAGCTAGGGTTGGCTTGCGTTCGATTGTCCGGTTTTTTCACCCGAACGTCTTTAAAACCACTGAGAGCCTGTGATAATTTTGTTGTATAGAGTAAATTTAAAAATATGGAACATAGTTATTATAATTTTGAATATAGTTACTAGTTAGGATGTATCGACCACCATAACACCATAAACTTAAGAAAAAAAAATAGATTATGTAGTTTTAAGGCGTCTCCATAGGTGTTAGTGGTAGTACCACATTATAGAGAGAACTGCCGGACGTTTGGGTCTAATACCCGAATGCTTACGATGATACCCGATGTTAGCCGATCTACAGGCGAGCATCTTCAGTGGGCGTTTTCCCCGCTTCAGAATAACTTCATCAACATTCAAGAGCATCCTACGGAGCGGTCGTGAATAAAGTTAGATATTCATTGTAAATACGTCACGATAGTAAACAATGAACCGAAGTGTTATTAAAATCTGCCAATCATCCAAGAGAATTGCTAACCAAGAGGAAATTAACAAGCCACTAGTTTTACACACATATTCGCAGCCCTTATCGCAGCTTTTATCCGAGTATATTTTAATATTTTGCTCCGAAGAAGCTCAGGTCCTGTGAAAAGATCTCCCATGCTTATCAAGTTTTGAAACTACTGGTCAATTGCAGGTAAATATTTGTTAAACTATACTTCTCGTAGTTGCATTACCTACGACAGTAGAAGACAGGCTTTACCGCGCTTGGTAAACACGCATCTGTCAAGCCTGTATGTATTTAAAATACTAATAAAAGAATTTTAAATTCAGCACAAATACTAAACAACCGTTTACCTCTCTTTTTTTATACATAAAAGGTTGTTTATCAGTTGTGTAAAATTTTAAACACGTTAGTAGTCAGGGGGTTATAGTATAAACATCACATGCAATCAAGGCCAATGATATAAATATTTATCTTTGCAGTTTCCTAGCAGTTTACACAGTGAACATTGCGACAGGTCAGGTTTATTGTACAAATACTCAGCAATTATATTTATATTGAAAAGTATTTATCATAACCACAGCCACACAACACGCAATTTAATTATTAAATTTTTTTATAAACTTCATAACAACCATAAACAAGTTTTTGCGCTGAATGGACATCTGTATGGACTAAGTGTGATCTTGGTACAAATGTTGTGGTTATTTTTTGTCTGCGAAAATGTTGTTAAATCGGTTTGTTTATTACGAAGTGCTTTAAAATCGCAGCCAAAACAATATATTAAGCTGCTTAAGTCTACAGTTTTGGATTATTTTGATTTAGAAATGTGTTGTAAAAAATTCAGTTACATGCTCTGACTTTTGGTTTTGTATTGTGTATTTCTATATTATGTCTATGGCCGATTATCGGTGAAACTGTTCTAGTTAAATAATATAACTCCAATATATTGGTCATATCAGGAGTTTTTTTTTTTTTTTTTTTATAGTTAATACCTCACAAGAGTCCCAACTGCTCCCGTCTGGAGCCAGTGAGACTATGGCATCCCCAATTGGGGGATGTTGTGAGGCTGAAGGTAAGTGGGGAAGGGAAAGAGGAAGGTGGGGAAGTACCTGGCTATTCAGATCTAGTCACTAAACACGGCTAAAGCCATTTGGAGCAACGTTTCAATTCTGAATGGTGGTCTTACACCAGGGCGATACTGGTAGTATCTTCCACTCTGGAACGTGCCGCAAATATACTATATATTATTTTAATTAATTAATTGTGAAATAACACAAATTAATCAAATAAAATTTATTTGCGCACGCCGGGTTCGAACCCGCGGCCTTCGGAATGGCAGTCCAATGCGTTACCACTGGACTATGCCGGCCGTCAAGTGCCGGCATAGTCCAGTGCCAAAAATATAAAATTACGCAGTTTAAAAGAAAATATTATTAATTTTGACATTTTAGGAAGAGGTGTAAGATAAAAATAGATATATTTATATATACTACTAATAACTCACTAGGAGATCCTATGCTGAGGCGAAGTATGTTTTAGATAAAGGGTTTTCAGCAATTTCCATCATTCAATTCAAGTTTTGGTTAGGACATTTTCAGTAACTTCTATGACGATGTTTTTTTTGTTATTTTTCTGATTGTCCTTAAGCCAAGATTTGCTGGACTTGATGTAGTTATTAATTAATTTAATTTGTTTGATTCTAGGTGAGAGTTTGCTACGTAACTTTACAGCTAAAAACTCGGAGCTTCTTCGTCCAAAGGTTAAATTTATTTTTGTCCATTGGCTTTGCTCTGGTTTTGTGATTTAAGGTGTTTGCCGTTTTATCTTTTTTGAGATGATGAACCAGAATATTTTTAGCATAGGTTTTTTATATATTGTGTACAAATTGTATATATATATATTTTGATGTTGTCGAGCCCCATCCTACAATCTCATATTCCAAATGGGGGTGGCAAAGCATAATATATTATCTTTATTGGTATTTAAGAAGAATGGAAAAGTCTCTTGTTCATTGACGTCCAAGTTGAACTAAATCCCTATAAATTGCATTGATGAGGTAACAATCGGTCGAAACGAACATAAAAGCACAAAAAATCATTACAGTATCAAGAAGATTAGGCACTAATAATAATTTATAAAAAAAAGTTTTTTTCACTAGCTTTGTAAGCATCAGAGTGGAAGATACTCTCAATATCACCCTGGTGTAAGACCACCATTCAGAATTGAAAAGTTGCTTGAAAGTGGCTTTGGCCGTGTTTGGTGACCAGATCTGAATAGCCAGGTACTTACCTTCCCCATATCCTTCCTCTTCCCCATCTCCTTCCCCTCCATACTACATTCAGCCCCATTGGATGGCATAGTCTCACTGGCTCCTGACGGTTTGAAGCAGTTGAGACTCTTGTGCGTTCAAACATAAAATAAAAATAAAGTGATACATTGGCGTGTATTGTGATGGAAGTAGATCTGCAATGATTATTTGAAGCTGTGATCTAGGTACATTATTTAGACACACACCTCTCACGTATGATAGAATTTGTAAATAGCATTAGACATGTGTTAATTGTTGCCATTTGCAATTTTGGTAAACAAATTAATTATAATTGTACAAAAAATGCCGCCATAACGTATGAATAAATTTTCTTTGATGTCATTAGAAAATAAGTTTTCTGATCGTGAGAGGAAGCCGACTGCATATTTCAATAATTGAAGCATCAGTTAATGTTGGACCAAGAGGTTAAGAAGTAGTTATATACCTATTGCGCATAATTTAATATTGCGAGACGAGAAATAATATCTTGCTTGTTGCAAGTTGTAATGTCAAAAGTGTTGGCACTGGAGAAACATGAAGGTTTCTGTGTTAGCTGTGAAGGTGAAATGTCTTTTGAGTGGCTTATTCTTACTCCCAGTATGGTGCACAATTGCTAATTTATAAAAAATCTGTTCATATTATTCGTATTCCTGTTAAAAACGGGACTGAAGTCGTTTAACGAAAGAATCCACAGATTTCCTAAAAAAATATCAGTAAAACACGAATGTGTTATGAGGATGTTGGAATGCGTGTTCATAAAAATCATAATATTTTCGTAATTCGTCGTGATATATTAACATTAACAGGATAAGCGCAGTTGTTTGAACACGTAATATTAGTACATTCTGAATGTACTAATATTTTACTAGAAAATTTTAATAAATCATTCACACTCATTTTTCTTCGAGTGGGTCCTTAAGAAACACTACAAGCATTCGATATGTGGATCCTGAGAAAAAGTTGAATTAAATGGGATTTTTCAATAACCAAAATATGGCGAAAGTTGAAAAACTGTCGGATAAGGGTAAAAATCTCTGGAATAAGATCGGTCAGGAGCTGAAGGAGGAATATGCCGAAAGTTGAATAACCGTCTACCCTCTTCGGATAAGGGTAAAGAACTCTGGAAGAAGAACGGTCAGGAGCTGAAGGAGGAATATGTCGAAAGTTGAATAACCGTCTACCCTCTTCGGATAAGGGTAAAGAACTCTGGAAGAAGAACGGTCAGGAGCTGAAGGAGGAATATGGCGAAAGTTGAATAACCGTCTACCCTCTTCGGATAAGGGTAAAGAACTCTGGAAGAAGAACGGTCAGGAGCTGAAGGAGGAATATGCCGAAAGTTGAATAACCGTCTACCCTCTTCGGATAAGGGTAAAGAACTCTGGAAGAAGAACGGTCAGGAGCTGAAGGAGGAATATGCCGAAAGTTGAATAACCGTCTACCCTCTTCGGATAAGGGTAAAGAACTCTGGAAGAAGAACGGTCAGGAGCTGAAGGAGGAATATGCCGAAAGTTGAATAACCGTCTACCCTCTTCGGATAAGGGTAAAGAACTCTGGAAGAAGAACTATAAATATTTATATTAAGTTATAAATATTCTTGGTATACCTTATATTGTAGGTAACAGGCATTAAAATCGCTTGACAAAAGGAGTCTAGAAAAGTTCGATTTCAAGAACAAAACTGGTTTTTATTTATTTTGTAAATAATTTCATAAGAAAGCAAAAAAATTAATCAAGTGAAACTGTCACAGATAATCTCAGCTATAATACTGTATTTTTAAAAGTTGTTTCCTTTACGCGTTCATACATTTCTATTAAAAAAATATTTTTTTAGCAGTTTACATTTATATTTTTTATTGAGTAATTTGATTTTTTATTTGTATTCTACTCAAGCGAAACGATAGGAAAACCTTCAATTTATCTAAAGTATATTTTTGGTATTCATAATGTACACCAATTCGTTATAAAGATTAATCAAAATAGTGGTTTAGCATTAAGCTTCGCCTTAACACGAAGTACAAAGTCAGGATGTCAAGATAAGGAAGGACGACTGGATTTATCAAGACATTTTAAATAATACCTACTCAATATTCAGGAGTAGAGCCCCCAATGGAAAAACGAACGAAACCTTCGATCATTGGAGTCATAATAGAATACCCAAAATATTACTGATAAAATCTTGCACAATTTCTGAAACTTAGATAATTCTCCATCATACTAATTTCGGTTTTGGGTTTGTTTGTGATGTAACTCTGGTTCAATGAACTCAGATTGAAACTGATTTTGTCAATAATTCAGGCAAGCGATAAAGCTTCTAAAATATAATATTTTAACAGAAAACTATTTTCATTGTCATCCTCAAAATTGGAACTGATGTGTCAAGAATTTAGACAACCTAACTTAATCTAACGATGGTGAAATATTTTGTTGTCGAGAATTTTTTTTTTGTAAGTTTCTGCGCTTTTTAACTAACATGCATTTAGCAATGATAAAATTGTTATTATAGTTATCAGACATCACATAAGACGTGTAATATTTAATAACTGTGTATATATTCTATGGGCCGACTAGGAAAAATGTAATATTATTCTGCAATACATACACAACCAACTATCAGACACAGTCATTAACCAATAGGATGCATGATCCGGGCAACAAGTTTGGGGATACTATTGAAATATTTACTGACCCCATTTATAGAATTAAGCGTAACCTATACCAGCACTTTGTTGAATCCTACAAATTATAGTAGTGTTGGTAATGTAGTTTTAGTGATTTGTCTTACATGTAGTGTTGTTTTAGTTTCTATATTATTTTATGTTACTGTTAGTTTACTGTTATATCACGCTTTAAATTTTTTTTATGCATTTTTCGATAGCTCACTAGGTATATACTGTTCTTAAAATCCATGTAAAAGCCCGGCTAGGCGTAAAACCAAATAAAATAAAAATAATATCCCGTGATATTTCACGAGTTTTGTTTGGTAAATATTATTGAACTTTTTTGAATTCCTCTTCAGTAGCGCAAAACGTAAACACCAATTATGATAATGTTCCAAAGGATAAAAAACGATCGGAGTTATTTCTATTTATAAATACATCTTGAAACAATTTGTCTTGAATGGAGTCGTATTTTGATATTGCACCAAACACTCACAGCTAAAACCCAACAAACCAGTTTTTTATCCCGCTTCGTGCGTCTTGGAAACTTCCTATGAGTCAAAAAATGTTTGTGTTTTTTTGTCGCTGTCATTTGAATCTCAAACCTTTTGGCACGCCCATCATACATGTTAATATACAAAACTTATAGTATCTGTTTCGAGTTAAAAATAGGAAAATACAGATTCTGATCAACATACGACGGGGAACTCCAGCGAAATTCCGAGAAAACTTGTCCAGACTTGACAGGACTGGTTTCGCCTGCAGAAAATGTAAATACCTGACACTAATGGCAATTACGTCCATCAGTGGCGTTGGGAGGAAATGGCGAGCCCCTGGGTTTTTACAGTTAGCCTCCAACGAGGTAATCATAATAAAATATATGACCGAACAAAAACTGGGAGGGCGAAAACCAGACGAGAACGAGAGTAAAAATGACACCAGAGTAGATTTTATCAAGATGTTTTCCGTGTATTGTAACTGACCGCAATTTGTACAGTACCTGAGGAGGTAAATGATCCTGTGTAACAGATTGGACATTGGACATTGAATATTCGCTCAATGAACGCGATGAAAAATCTATTACTAGTAGTTCCTGGAACTGTAGACCTCGCGTCCAAAAGAGTATGTATCTATTTTGTAAAGAGTATGTATCTATTATCTATTTTTGAGTATGTATTTCAGTGATCGATCTCCCGATCTGGCAAGCCACGCAACTAGTGGACCGATGAACCCTGGCACCCCTGTTAAATCACTAATGTAGCAAACCACTTGGGTGACCTATGGCACAGTGTTGGTTATACAATAAATGGTTCCCGGGGCGGCCGTACCCAAACCCGCCTCTCAAATTGTGGTAATTCTTAGGTATTTAATAAATCGAAGCCATTTTTTTTCTATATTTCAAATTATTATAAATTTAAAGGTATTATATAATTTGTCTAAAGAAACGTTACTATCTCAATGACACGCGTCTTTTTTCAAAGTTCTTCAAGCAAGTAGATACCATAATATTGAAAAAAATAAATGATAATTTTTACTAATCCATCAATAAGGCCACCGTCTTGAAGCAAAAACAGTACGTAAAACAAATTTACAGACAGACGAAATGCAAAATGGTCGAGTTAAAACAGGGCTTGACGCTACGTTCAATCAATAATTATAATAATATATTTTTGGCTTTTCATGTCGTATTGCACTTTCTCCTCCATACATCTACAGTTTCCATCTTCAGGGCAGATGTCATCAACGCTGTTCGAAACGTTTGGCAGGGCCGGCCCTATGCGGGCGCAATGGAGTAGTCCGCTCCGGGCGTCGAATTGTTAAGGCGCTGATAATACCACACACCTAACAGTGTTAACACATCGCCCTTGAGATTATGTTTCATAAAAACGGCGCTACACAAATATAAAAACCATCCGAATCTTATTGATTACAGTAATCACCTACCGAGACGACTACTAGTTTTGACAAGGAGCGCCAAAATTTTACAATTTTACAATTGTTTGGTTCAAGACTGGCCATTTCTATATAATAAATTATTCTAGCAATCCACGAGACCGTAGCCTTGAAGCTAAGTCCTTACTTTGGTTCCGAAGGCTACCTTATTTGGAGGCTTGTCATGAAGGTATATTTTGCTACTCCACTGAATTTAACGAAGTTGTTTACAAGTACGTGTGTGCATAATGTTATGGGGTTTTCAATTTGCAGTCACAGCAATTGCATAATGTATCGGATTTCCATGCAATTATAATTATGATTATATTTAGTATTATGATAATGATTGCATTATGGACAATCGATAAAGCCATATGTCAATTCGATATTGACGAAATCCGTCATCTAGCTAGCTACCTATATTTGTGAGCACGGTCAACGATTGATTACTTCAATTGACGATAGACAAATTTTAGCGCAGCCTCCATAGTTCCATATAAGCTTCGGTTAACTGTCAACACAAACATCTTCTTAATAACTTTCGATCGCAAAATTACTTTTTTTAAAACGAACGGAATTGAACTAACGAAGGTCTTAGAATTGAAAAAATTCGTATACGTGGCGAGTTGAATCCGTTCGGGCCAATGACGCTACTGGTTCGGGCTTGCAGAAACGAAATTTGTTCACTTATCAAGTTGTGAATAAAGACTTAACTATAAATAATTAACTCCCCTTTAGTGTCAAAAAGTAAATACGGACTACTAATGCATACTTAGTTTAGTATTTCAATTCAACATTGCCAATTTATTAATAATTTTACGTAACAATATAACTGTCAATTGATAGATAACACCTCCAGTGTTGCCAGCGCATGTAGACTTCTTATTTATTGCGTTAGGTCTGGCTATCAATAGTGCAAACGTGCACGGTAAATCTACGTGCATGTAAAGTTTCACTATGCTAGACCCCCGATCGATACACCCAATCTAAACGAATATTCAACTGACTTTTTCTACAGTCTTGGTCTAAAACATAATAGAGATATTTGAGAAATCAGGTCTTCGCTTGATTTACGCACTGAAATAAAAGCAGTGACTAAGTGGACACCACGGTTCGGTCTGCATTGGGGAATCCCAGTAACACTTATATAGATGCGATAACACACGAGCATAAGCAAACCAGTAACTGGCGAGACCTGAATCACAGAATAGACGTCGATAGCTAAAGGTAGGTAGGTATTTACGTACTGTTATTATTTAGTGTTGCGCATCGATGTTGATACGGGGTTTACCACAGACATGGTAGCAGTGACAAACCACATTCATTAACTAAACATATAATAATAGAACAGAATAGAACCTTCACAGAACTCAATTCAACTTTGAAATTTGACGAATTTTTCCAATTTCAAAGCTGATTTTCAAGTTCTGTAAAGATTCTATTCAAGTTATATTAGTCAGTCTAGTCAGTTGTTTCACAAAACTGAAATAATAACAGAACTTGAATAGAACCTTCAAAAAACTTGAAAGTCAGCTTTGAAATTTGACCGATTGTTCAAATTTTGTTAAGCAACCCGTCCTTAGGCAACATTACAATTCAACATTTCATAAAAGATAATCCACTTGAATATTTTTTTTTAATAAATGGGACGTGTTTTCACGATTTTGCCAAAACCTTATCATGTTGTGTATTTTTGTCAAGTTTTGCCTGTTTACATAATATTATTATTGGTTTAAGTGACTAAATTGCATCAAAATTTTTTATCTAGCTCGGTGACTTCAATTATATAATTTGTATTGCTTTATTTTTAATCTCCCGGTCGAGGCAGACAAACGCAGGGTTTTGTGTCTGATTGTTGATAATAATTAAGTTAACCTTTTCCTTGTATTGCCTTTAATATAAATTTTCACTGTGCCCATCCGTTTGTTTAAATTTTTAAATGCAGTGAACACGTTGCAACTAGTATGTAATAATATATTCATTAAGAATTTCTTTTCGAATTTTGTGATAAATAAATAGTTTTAAAAAATCGATCATTGAAGACAATATGAGCGATTCTCTAACGAAAATTTAGAAAAGAAAAATCATAAAAGAAACGGTCACATCAAGGAATTAAACCCAGGGACTTCTCCTTGAAGGATCTGAGAGCAGAGCCCCGGCAAGGCTAAGGCCCTAAGGTCATTCCTAAATGCGACCGTATCCTTTCCTGATTTTTGTGTTTCAAATTTGCGTTTGAAAATCGCTAAAATTGTCTTCAATGATTCAATATATGTATTACAAATTTGACGTTTTTAATAATTAAGTTGCAAAAAAAAATCAAATTAATTAAAAAAAATTGTTCATTTTATTGTATAATTTTATATTAATTAATTCGTTTAAATTATTACAATATAATTTTTGCATTTAAAGAAGATGCTTTTAAGAAATAAACAAGATGGCGTGTACCCGGCTTTGCCCGACTTTTCTCTAATTTTGATAAATATAACAAGCGTGTGTTATATATTTATATAAAACTTCCGGAAGAAATTCTATAGATGAAAGAGAGGGGGATAAAATAAAATAGTGTATGGTTTGAATACAATATTTTTAATAATTTCATTTTTTATATATGGCATCCTTTATATATATTTTTAGTAGATACTATAATGAATGGCAATAATTTGCAGTAGGTAAATAAATGGAAATAATGTATGAAAAATATTGGTTTGGCTAAAATATGCACTAGCCGTGTAATTTTTATTTGCTAACAAATTACCTTTGCAAATATTTATTCAAAATAAATATAGGTTCGTCGTACCGCATCGTTTCAGGTAAGAAGGCATCGGTAGTTTTTTCTTCAGATCAACAAAATTATTACACTTTTTACTGTAATTATACGATAATTTTTATTTAAAATAGTATTGGCAACACGTGTAGCGACATAGGCAAGGTCATAACTAGTTTTACTACCCGGCTTCTCACGGGATTAGTATTAATATGGCCCTGAAGAAGTAAACAGATGAACAATGTCATTGGCCTGACTGGAGCCTGGAAGTCGATGGTCTAATGTATATTGGCGACTTGTTTTAGCGAGAGTAAGGTAAAATTGTGAATACTTCGGGAACACGGACACATCCATAACAATACACTTCTTTCGATTTAAACTTCAGTGGGCATTTAAAAAAAAATAATTCCAGACAGAGGCTTTGAAAAAATAATTTGTAGGCCCATAGACATAGGTCTAGAGTGTCTTTTTGAGGAGAGGAAAGAGTGAATATGGATCTTGAAGAGATTCATGGAGGGAGGAAACACAGAGGCCGGAAAATCGTTCCACAGCCGAGCTGTTGATCTCACAAACGAGTTGTGTAACAAATGTTCTCATGTAACAAATGTCAACCGTGTACACTGGTTTAGGTCATTAATTTTTAATGCGTGATAGCTGTTTCGCCTTCACAAATCACGTGCGAACTGAAACAACGGGTCATCATGATGTTTAACAGGCCATAATTACTAAAATAAATAATATTTACTGTATGTTTGAGGCTAGCTGTAGTCAAGGCAAGTCAACTTAACACAATTTGCAATATTCAAAAGGATACGGCTTCGTGTCCGTTTTCTAGGAATGAAGTACACAAGGCTTGCGGTTTTACATCGAAGCTGAATTTTAAGTTCAAAGGACTTGAAACTCTTTGTGTACATGTACCTTTTATGGAAATCAAGCATTTTGTTTGCATAAGTTTTAGATCAGATTTAATTATGGATTTCCTTTGTGAATAATGTGACTTACATTTTGTAATGATACTAATGATTCAAGTCAACAGAAAACGTAGAGTATCTACTATTTTTGATATTACCTATTTGAATTTCATTTTGTTTTCTTGAATGCATGTATGAATTACATGGAATCTTGAAAGCGGAAATTAAGTCACTTCCCGACATCCTATTGTTGTCGTTGAAAATGCATTCTATCTATTTGTGGCAATCACGCATTAACATTTCTCTAAAATTGGATAATATTTCAGCACTTAAGATACATAGTACATATTTATTAGTATATTTATTATAAACTGATAGGCTTTTACACGATTTTACATAGTTTACGGCATGATATAGAGTTTTAAAAAAAATATACAAATAATTTTTGTTGTTTGTTTTTGGGGTATTATGCCGTGTTGCGCTAACTCCTTCTTTAGCCGACGTTTCGGACAGCGTTGCAGTGTCCATCATCAGGGCAGATCCGGTAGATCCGAAGATGTGTAAATTTTTGGTTGGTCGTCGAAACGTCGGCTAAAGAAGGAGTTAGCGCAACACGGCATAACACCCCAAAAACAAACAACAAAAATGCTTTTGGCCGTGAGAATCTAAAAACTTACCTATACAAATAATTGTTTAAAATTAAAATAACATGGTTGGTTTAAAAGTGAGTTTGAGTGTACATGTTATATAAGTGTACCTGATATATAAGTGTACATGTTTTATAAGTGTACGTGTTATATAAGTGTTTATGTTATATAAGTGTATATGTTATGTACATGTTATATAAATGTACATATTATATATGTGTACAGGTTATATAAGAAAACAGAGAAAAGATAATGAAAAAAACAGAAACCAGTTTTTAAATTGCAGATAGCATAAAAATAATAAGGTTCATAATTCATAATACATAATTTACAATAAATCTAAGAAGAATGTAAAAATATATGGATAGCTCCTATGCGATGATATAATGCTACGCAAAAATATCATTTAAGGTATCTCTTGAAAACTGGTAAACTTATATTACATTTGAAGTGAAATTTATAACAGAGCCCCGGCAAGGCCAAGGTTGAGGGTTTATTTCCTGGATGCGACCGTAGCTTTTCTGTTTCTAACCTTTTCGTTTGAGAATCGCTAATATTGTCTTGACTGGAGTGAACTTGTTTCCAAGTGAATGAATGCGAGATTTTTTTTAACATTATTCCCACACAGGAAAATAATTTCCATCAAGGTCTATGTCATCTTTTTTAAGGAAAGGATGAAGAGGAAGTTCTGGGAAGGTACAAGGTATGAGGGTTGGGTAGGAATCTAGGGATCAGTATGTCCAGGAGTGACGAACATCTGGGCACCCCTGCTAAATCACCAAAAGCAGCGAACCACTAGCAGAGGTGTTGGTAATTCAGCGGTACCAAACCCGTCTCCCAAAATGAAAAATAGGTTCATTTATGCGGTCGTTAGTCGCGGAATTATTGTTGTAGAATAATAATATAATATTTTGCCTGGTTGCTCGATTTGGTACTTTGGTGTTGATTAGGTGCAGGAGTTCACAACAGTCTAGTCCGGTACTAGTCAGTTACTACGACTACCTGTGTAATAATGCATTGTGGCTGCATTGTTTTTTGTGGATTTGGTATTGACTGCCTGGCGTCAATGACTTTTAATGTTTATAACCTCGTTAGTAGATAAGGAGACGAATATCAAATGTGTTTTAGATAGGAAGATTAATTATTGCTAGAGTGAGATTGTATATTCGTGTTTATGAGAATCTTATTAATGCTCTCGAATGACGGCCTTTTCCTGCCAGTAAGGGTGATATTAGTACATTACCAATCATAACCATTATAAAGGTATTCGAGGATTTTACACAGGAAAATGGGTAATTTGTTCCATACCTGATATGAGTTTGATAAACATAGCGAAATACACTACGATAAACTATACAAGGTATTTAAATATTTACGCGGGTTGTTAAGAGGTTCTGACTAACTTGAGGGATAAATTATCAATACTATAAAGACACGGGAGTAATTTGCACAAATCCGCAAATGGAACATGTTTGTAGCCGGCTGTGGGAACTAGAATAACTTTGGGACAGTTTTCTTTGTTTATTTATGTATTAACTGAGTGAAGCTTCTTTTTAAGGAAAGGAAGGAAAGGAAGTTATCCAGTAAATGGTTCCCGCCTCCCAAATCGTTATCGTTTTATGGACAAGACTTTATAAAGAAATGAGTTTTGTTGCTAGTTAAATAGTAACATGTGTTGCCTGAAACGAAATATCAATAAAACAATGATAAAGATCTGAGCTTACTTGAACCTTCCGGAATCGTAGTCATCCCACTTGATGATCGAAGGGCAATGCTCTTTGTTGAGAAGAAGGTCTCTCAGGAACTCCGGAACTGACACATTCTTCAATTTCTTATTCTGTTTCTTTCCGCTTCCTTTCGGCCTTCCTGGCGCGCGCTTCACCACGGTGTACGAGTCAGATCTCTCCGCAGAGAGGTCTATCGTAGGGGAGAATGACCCCACACAAGCAGGCTTATAGTCTCTCAGGCTATTGGAGTCCGAATCGCTGGTGCTTGATCGCCTGTAGTCCGTCTCGTAGTTGGGTACATCCAAGTTAGTTAATTTCTTTTCATCGTCCGAGCTGCACCCATAGTGATAATCTTCCAGCTTGTTGAACGTTTTGTCCGTTGCTGCGCAATTGGATTTGATCTTCTGAAGCTCTTCGTATATCTCCGTCCCAATAGAAGACGAGTCGGAATGGTTTTCTCCCATGTTGAGCTTTTTTATGAAGTCATTACAGTTCATACTTATAAGATCCTCGCCTGTGATGTTCGTGAATTCGTGGAAGGGAATTGAGCAAAGCGGCCAGTTTTGGGCTTGCGCTATCTGCATGATGAAATCTTTGGTGTCTTCCGGTGACCAGAGGAATATGTTCTTATGGTTCCACTCGGGTTCCGGCGCGGGTTTCATCAGTTCATGTAAGGGCATATTCTGTTGCAAGTAGTAGTATTCGCGGGGGTCCACGGCATGCTGGTAGTGCGGAGGTTCGATGGGGCAGGGTTCCTCGGCGGCTATCATTTCTTCGCCGTAATAATAACAGGGCTCTGGTAGGTGCAGGAGTGAGGTGTTGAGCAGTACATCGCTGATGATGTCTATCGAGCCATTGTTGTAGTCGTTGCCGCCGTCCATATCGTCGTAAAATTGTAGACTTGGCATAAATACTCCGTTAGTTAAACTGATATGCATAAATGCGACACTTGGAAATGTAAATATTGTCAATATTAGTAAGTCCAACTTTTCACTTGGACGATTTTCACAGTTTTCCGCTTTGTTTTGTTTGCACTGAGTGACGTTTGATAGCCGGCGTAGTTCGTAGTAACCACTTCGGTGTATATTATGGATGAATATTAGCTACACTCGAGTCTTGTTATGAGACTGTTCGCGACAAGGAGCAAAAAGCGACTGGCCGGTTGAGCGCCGCGCGCTCTTGTTATCACCTCGGGCTGTCGGGCCGCATCCAGCCACCGCGCCGCGTTCTCGCTACTACCAGAGTGTGGTAGTATATCGACTACAGGACTACAACAGTCATGCATTGCACTTACACAGTGACGGGTTAGCACCGTACCGGGTAGGTACATGCTTGTGGGATTCTCCACTTTGCGTCGTTACTTGCTATAAAATTAGGCCGGCTCGGCACGTATGGCTATGGACCAACGTTGAACGGAGTTTGACAAAATCTTGATTTTTCCTAATTTTAATTATTTTTTTCTTTTATTTAATATATTTTTTTGAAAATTTTATTATTTGTATTTTTTTGATGATTTTTAAAATTTTGTTTTATTTTCACAATTTCATTAATTTATTTAATAATAAAAAAATATATTTTTTTAATATATTACTTCATTAGGAAACCCGCTAAACTGACAGCGGTTTGTCAGCAGTTTAATTTAACAAAAATAATTATACCATTTAATTTAATACAAAAAATAAGTAGAAGAATAATTATAAGAACTTACAATAACATATAAAGAAAGATAGATGACATAAGCAATATAATCATAGGCATATAATACACAAGTACACTGAAAGAAATGAAACACAAATATAAAATATACCATTGGCCCATAGGCACGTTGAATGATTACCTATGACTGAATGAAACCTATTCTAATTCTAAAAACAAATGTGAAAACTGTACAACAGTTTCTTATAAATATTATAGAGTCATAAAATCAGTGTATACTAATATATAGGTAGTAGGGACAATAAAAATATAAATATTATAATGATTACAGTCATAAAATCAATGGATACTAACACATTCTTTGCGGGAAACGAGAAAACTCGTCATACGCCTTTTTACAGTAACACGCGGTTTTGTTGCGCAAAGCGGTAAAGAGCGGGAAACTTATAAACAAGGGGTTCTAAATGGGTGCGGGGTCATGTGTTTTCTATTGTCGGCGGTACCCGATCTATCGACCTGTCAATACAATGAGTTTGAAACAAAACAAAAAATTAAAAAAATAAAATCTAGTGAAACGCCGTACATGTGCAAGTTTTGCAATGTGCCCCTTCATAAAGGAAAGTGTTTCGAACGCTATCACACATTGAAGCACTATCAGGTTATAGTTTTTTTTAAATGTATTGAAAATTTCTAAATAATCTTGTAATTTTGTATGAATAAATTTCGATATGTTATTTCGATTGTGAAATACTGTTTTTTTCTATGATTCCCAAGAAAGTAGAAAGTTTTTGTTCATAAAAAAGGAATTACACATAAGTAAATAAATAAGTAAATAAATAAAGACATCTTTTTAAAGTAAAATACTGAAAGTTTCATCGAAAAATATCAAATAGATCATAAGATATGAATATTTTGCGGAAAGTCTAATTTTGGCGCTAAAATTTTAAAAAACACCCGCGCTTCGCCCCCAATTTTGCGGTAAAATGCCCGACCATATATTGCTAATATATAGGTAGTAGAGACAATATCAATATAAAAAATCTAAAAATATTTTGCAAGCACGTTTTTAAGCATTTCTATTATTGAACCATCCAAGAAAGCACGCATGATTTTACAAAAACACTGGATATTAGAAGATGAAGAAATATATGGAACATGTAAAATAACTTCCGGAGAAATTCCTAAATTCAATGACAAATTATTAATATTTAAAGTTTATACAACAGATAAACAACCCTCTTTAGATGGATAAGCAATGTATATATCTTTCCATGAACTATTTTATGTCAGTTTCTATATTAGTAAGATTTTCACATATACGGTTGTTAATCAAGTGTATAAAACATTCACAAAAGTAAGGCAGTAAATAATAATATTCGTATTTAATTTTGTTACAGAGAGAATACATAGGGTGGCCAGTGAGATTATATATGTCGCTGATATTTTAGAAATTAGGTTATGACTTTTTAGATATTGTAAATAACAGGTAATCATAATTTACGCATATGCTTAAGTAATCACAATAATATCTTCTTAAATATTTTATTTTTTACTACACGTTTATAAATTTCAATGGTTCTTTAAAGTCAGTTTGACAACAACTTAATGTATTTCTGCCTTAATTTTTAAAATATTTTATTTATTTATGTTCTACTGTGGTTTCCAATTTAATTAATAATCTTCATGTAAAAGCCCAAAAGGGCGTCAATCCATAATAATCTATTCCAAGTTCGACTGTGACAAATTTAACAATTGATAAAAAATATTCCATTTTCCAGAAGATGACGTTCACGCGTTTTTAACCTGACGAAATAAATGATTATTTTGAGAATGTTTAATTATGTAAGTAGAGCCTGATACAAATGATTTTTTGACCAATATGAGGTTTAGATTGAATTGCCACAAAGTCCAGACCAGAGTCAATTCCAGTGGTACAAATTTGATATATTTACATTTATGAAATTACATTCCTTAAGTGATTGAGACAAATATTGCTCTTTACATTAAAATAAAGAGCAATATTTGTGTTATTTTATTAAAAAGTTGTTCATAACATTTTGGACTTCCCTGATCTTCTTTGGTTGATTGAATGTACCATGTACCAAGAATTGTTCATCAGATTCCTTAATCATTGTAGACTAATATAGGGACTAACGTAGAATTGAATTCTGCCATGAACTGATTGCACAGTTCAGGAAGTAAACAAACGTTGCATAGAAAAACCGTGAACAATAACGAATTCTTGAACATTTTAGATAACCATGTTCCGATGTATAACGTATAGGTACAATAAAACATTTACAAAAAAAAAACAAAAAACCCAAAAATTGAAGCCAAATAACTTATTGCTTTTATGTCTGCATTGAAATGGACCCACAATAAAATTATCCAAGAATTTGCTTACCATAATAGTATGCCCACATAAAGGGCAAAATACAAAACAAAATAACAGTCTCAAATCAGAGATTTGTGTGCGAAGTGTGGAGGTCGATGCCTGGAGGATTTTACCTGTAAATATGACTATATGAGCAAGACTTTATCATTATTAGTGTAATATTTTGGCAGTAAATCACGATGACCTAAAATACAAATATTATTTCTAGTGCAGTGATTTCGATCATTTGAACTAAATGAATAAAATGGTCAATGAGCAACTTACATTGATGATTTTTTCGGTTTGAGAAAGATTCTACGTCTTCTGTATTTTATTTAATAGCTCTTCTAAAACTGCAGCAATTTAAAAAAAATTGAAACCTCACCTTCAAAATTAAAACACGTTTTTCATAAACTAGACTAATGATTTTTAATGGTATTAGAACTGTCTAACATGTATAAAAACAGAGCTATTATGGGTTATTTTTTCTGTTAAAATTAATTTTGAACAGTAAAAGATATCAGACTAAAACCGCGTAATAATTTCGAAAAATGATTTAGGTAGGCGACACATACACGCTATACGCATCATACGCTGAAATAGGCCAAGCCACGATATTATAGTGCGCTTATATCGTGGTCTGTCACAGGCTTTAATCAAACTTTAATAATACATTTTAATACATCATTTTCATTTCAGTGACGTTACGTTATCGAAACAAAACACATTTTTTCTATATCTTTCTATTATAAAAAAAAGTATATCGTAAATAACTCTACTACCATGTAGTAATTTATTTAAGGTAGATAAAAAACTATACTATGATGTAGTAATATAATTTATATAAGGTATATAAAATAACTATATTATGATGTAGTAATATAATTTATTTAAGGTAGATAAAATAACTATACTATGATGTATTAATGTAATTTATTTAAGGTAGATTCAGATTCACAAGATTCGCTTAGTAAAATAAGCCTAATTTGAATATTGATGATAGGTTTATTCGAAGGTCAATTCTGTACTCAACACATGGCGGATACTTTTAAAAATGTACTAGCTGTGTACCCGGCGTTGCTCGGTGACATAAATGGTTTGGGATAATGTTTTAAAAATAATAAATGTTTTATTATCTTCTATTTTTTTGTAACAAATAGATTTCTTTTTTCTTTTTCTTTTTTAAAAGAAAGACAAACATTCCCGGGTTACGAATAACCTGACAATATTTGAAAATCTCCTACTGCCACCACAGTAAGCTGAAAATGTTGCTTGTGTTGTGATGGAGGACTTAGCCAGCCGAGGAATTGAACACACTACGCCCGAGTGAGACCCAAGCGCGATGTCAACTCGGCCACCGACCGGTCAAAATATATAGTGATATCCTCACTGGGATCTCCCGTGCTGAGGATTTCTTTTACACATTATAAAAATTTAGTAGTATGGATAATATAATGTAATTATAAATACAAGGTATGTGGGGGTAAAGTGGGAAACTAACTTTGGGAGGTGATCCTGCATACATGATGGGAGAGGTAAAATGTTTTTTTTTTTTTTTAATTCCATATACATTTATTTTATATATATTGACACTGTCTGACGTGTACCCGAAGTTGTTCGGGGACTTGTCAGCTGAGTATTTATTTCATTTGATTGTGCCATGTATTCCTCGGATGTTCTCGACTTCGTCAATCATTTACTTTCAAGTAATACATTGATTCCACAAATAATCATTTGATTCCTCTCCATTCTGCTATTCAATTCATGTAATATTATGTATTATAATAATAAACATTCTTACTCTTAAAAAACTACATTCCATTGACTATAATTCGACTCCATATCTGATTCTAGAAGTCTTCTTTGGGTGTCTTGTTCTGAGGTTGCAAATTCTGAAAACTGAGGGCATTTTTAATGTTGAAATAACATTATTGTATTGTAATAAGTATGTGTTTCACATGAACATACCATGTCTTCTTCGGGCATCCTCGACTTCTCCTGCCATTCATTTCTAGGTCATACATTCTCCTTACACCCCTCTCTTTGTTCATCACAAACGCCACATTTTACCACATATAAGTATTTGATTAATTTGATCGTGCCATGTTTTCCTTGGGCGTTTCCGATTTCTTCAACCATTACTTCCATGTCATATATTCTCCTTACACTTCTTTCTTCAACCATTACTTCAATGACATATATTCTCCTTACACCTCTTTCTTCAACCATTACTTACGTCTCATTTTACCACAAATAGTTATTTGATTCTTGTCTTCCTAAGGTATCCCCCAACTCTTTCTACTGTTCACACTGTATACCATATTGTCATAGTTAAAAAAACTACATTCTATCGACTTTAAATCGACTACGTATCTCATTCCAGTGCAGAGATAATGCGATAAGTTTTCCTTGGGAGTTCCGGACTTTTTCTACCATTCGCTACAGTAAGTACACCATGTTGCAAATATTAAAAAACTACATCATTTCGAATTTAATTCTACTCCGTTATCTCATTAAAGTGCAGAGACAATGTGTTAAGTCTTCCACCCGAGTCCCGAAATCTTCTACCGTTCATACTACTCTCTAAATACTCAAGAGTATTTAGAGAGTATGTAGAATGAAATCTTCTACCGTTCATACTACTCTCTAAATACTCAGTAGTATTTAGAGAGTATGTAGTATGAAATCTTCTACCGTTCATACTACTCTCTAAATACTCAGGAGTATTTAGAGAGTATGTAGTATGAAATCTTCTATCGTTCATACTACTCTCTAAATACTCTTGAGGAGTATTTAGAGAGTATGTAGTATGAAATCTTCTACCGTTCATACTACATACTCTCTAAATACTCCTGGCAATAATAAAACAAAACTTTGAAATTTTCAGTGAAATCGTTTCAGTAGTTTTTGAATTTATAGAGGACAAACAAACTAACATTCATTTTTATTATTGCCAGGAAGATAGTTATTTTTGGCCATTTAGAATTGATGACAAATCCCATTATGCGAATATGCGGAATTTATGCTGTGACGTACGATGGAGACACGTCCCGACCAAGTAAACCAGTTATTCGGAATTGACCGTTTAAGGCCTCATAATCTTACACATGTTTCTGTAAGATCGCCTTCGACACGCGCGCAAAAAAAAAATCGTTTTTTGTTGACCTACCGATAACTCAATACACGACAATGTATCATGTTGGTGCCAATCTGTCGAATACTAACTTTATACAGTTCTGTACTTCGAATAAGAACTAACAACATTATCTTCATTTTCTCATAGCACATTTTTATTGGCTGCTATCTTTATGTATGATCGCAAGATTGAACTCGAATTAAATGCAATCTAGACAGTGTCTTGGATAAATATATCCGATTTTAATTTTAAAGTCATACTTAATCTATGTTAAAATCTATTGACTTTTTTGCAAATCATATCCACCAAATTGTAAACAAAGGCATGAAAACACTAGGCTTCGTATTAAGAACAACTAAAAACTTTAACTCTATACAAGCCATTAAACTGTTATACATATTATACATTGATCGAATTTAAAATGAAAGGGACACCTACTTGTGATTATGATTTTTTTATTTTATTTTATCTGTGTATTTTATGTAAATTTATTCCTGAATTTATATTTTATTTTATTTTAAAGAAATTTGTATTTATCACAGACATAGGAATTAATAGACGAGAAGATAATGGCGAGGGGTAAAATCAACTGTTGAAGAACGAAGGGAGTGAAGCTGACTGTGATTCGTCAATAAATCAATCTGACAGTAAATAGGCATCTCGCATTATAATATCACCATTTACTTCTTAAAAGTAAAATCTGCTTTGAATGAATAGACATTTTTACATGGGAGCGCAAATTACTCGCCACGTTATGAACAAATTTGCGAAGTCCAAATTCGGCAAAGTAAGGCAGCTTCTATTTTCAGAGTCGTAGTTAGTTTCAGAGTATTTAGTTAAGACACTTTTATAAATGTTCATAATTTACTTCCCAGCAACCAACCAGCTTTGTGTTTCGCGTCCAGACGTTTCTCGATGTGATAGTATAATATGTTTCTAAAACTGATCTATATTATACGATGTGAATATGCTTAAAATAAAGTAAAATAATGCTTATATATGGAATGTAATACGACAATTGGGTTTATTCTCTTTTTCACATCTATTTTTACAAGTTTTCATATCAAAAGTCAACATTTTGCCGTGTTATTTCGTAAAATGAACCGATGATGCCTCGACCATAGTTCGCACAAGAATGATGACGTCACGTTTTCAAATTTCACTTGAGGTCATACGCGAGCACAGCCGGTTCCAATGGAACCGGTATGGGGAGTGGGGATAATACGCTTTTAATCACTTAGGGCAGGTCTACTAATATTCATATGTCTATGGTATTTATCGATTTACAACACATTATATTAAAGGCACTGCTGAAAACCAGCTACATTCCCGGAGAAATCCGGAATGTACAGCTGAGCAGTTGCCCTTTTGGCAATATAATCATCTAAATGTATGTGTACAAACTATATGCAAACATGTAAAAAATTATTGTCAAATAAACGTTTTTATTATTATTATTATTATATCTCTAGTTAGAAGGATAATTGAATACAAGTCAGTAGTTTGATCTCCCTCTTACAATATTCACATTAAACATTGAGCGAATACAAAAAAATGTCTACTTTTTATAAATTTTAAATTAAATATCCCACTAGACGACTCACAATATCATTTCTTATTAAATACTCTAAAAATACACACATTGGAAGACAGGCGTAAAATAAACGACTTAACTTTTATTCAAAATTCTAAACTATAAATTCGACTGTTGCAAACTTCTGCAACTCATAAACTTACGAATACCTACAATAACAACACGACAAAATACACTATTCCACTGCAACACACATGAGCGCAATTACATTGCGAATTCCTAATACAACGGTTTCACACTATAGGAAACCAATACTTAGGTGATGTCGATATATTTGATATTGCGAATTTTGTGGATCACGTAAAAGACTTATTTCAACACTATTCCTAAGTAGAAGTTATATTTTTGTAAACTAGTCAAATCGCTGTATTTTTTAATTTATGTTCTTGTTATTTTTAATTTTGTTTCTTGCATATATTATTTTTTAATGTAATTTTATTTTTATTATTTCTTTCTCATGTTTCAAAACTGTCATTAAAATTGTACCACCTACATGTAAAAGCCTTCTGGGCGTTAAATAAATAAATAAATAAGTCTAGTATGAATATTTATTTTTGGAGTATATTAAAACCTCAAATTTTAATATGTTATATATTATTGAAGACAATATTAGCGATTTTTAAACGAAAATTTGACTCATCTTTTTCTACTTTGTTTCAAATTTTCGCTTAAGAATCGTTAATGTCTTCAATGTGTCAACATGTTACAATTTGAGGTTTTACTAATTAAGTTAAGTTAAGTTTTAGGAATAAATAAGCGGTGACAACCGCTTGATAACAATTAACTTAAACCCTTGCACATAGAAAACAAGGGCCTTAGATTAAATTTACTCGAACAATTAGAAATCATTAAAAGAACCAATGACCCTAATATAACATTAATTAATAAAGTAAGGAAAATTATTTATTTTTAATTTAAACAATATAACACATTTAAATAAATTAATAACTGATACATCATTATTAAACAATTAAGATAACATTAAGTGGGGAAAACAGACTTCAAAATACCCCCACAGAATATGAAATCTATTGTCACAATTATTTTTTATCAGTAAATTGGTTTAACCGGTAAAAAATCATTTTAAATTGGGAGGGGGTAAAATAGAATCATATTAATAAGTCGTCTAAACTTGGCTAAACCACAGTTTGAAAATGGCCTTGAAAGCCGAAACAGCTGTAACAATAACAAAAAACCAAAAAATACTTGCAGAACTTAATAATTATATTATTAAATTTGATTTTAATTATTTAAAAAAAATAATAATTAAATGGAGTTCTACAAATTAAACATAAAAAAAATAAATGTATTAATCTTAAGTTTAATCTTATTAATCGAGGTGTGTGCTCATCATTTTAGAAATACATATAATATATATAATAATCACGTGTCACTGTGTTCATACACGCTAATCTCGAAACTGCCGAACCGATTTCAATGAACAAGTTTTCAAGAACACATTCACAAATTTTGTGAATGTATATGGTAAGTTCCAGCTTGAAATATAGGATAGTTTTGGACCCGATAGGTGGCGCTGTTGTCAACATCTAAAAAAAAAATATTTTTTCAACGATTTTTTTTATATAGGTACAATCATAAATTTAAAAAATAAATAAAACCACTTTTTTATTACTAGAGTTGCCATGGAACCGAAACATGGGCGAATAACTAAAAAGTACTATCAATAAAATCTGTGATCACAGATCAAAATATGGTTATTATTACTAAAATTACGCACTTAAAATTACACTATTCGGTCAGACACTTTTACAAATGTGTTATAATTTACCCACCTTACTCAATTTTAGCGTCACTACGCCAGGCAATTCGTTTAAGAACGAACATTCAGATCCGGAAAAGTCCCACAATATTAGGTTTGCACAGCAAACCTTTGCTTTACTTTGGCGAAATTTTTTGTGCATGGTCTAGTTATTTCAATGTGCGCTATTCGGTGGTCATTATACATTTTCTTTATTATGGGGTAAATAGAATCATATAAATAAGTCGTCTCAACGTGGCCTAGCCACAGTTTGAAAATGGGCTTTAACACCGAAACAGCTGTTATAATAATCAAACAAACATTGCTGCATAACTTCACAATAACATTACTATATTGATTTAAATTAAATACTTAATTGGTTATAATTATATTTTATCAAGATAAATAAATAATACATATAAATAATAGTCATATTGGTTGAAAATGGTGATAGGCGTAAATGTGTTAGACATTACAACATACGTATTATAATTGTCAAGCAATTTTACGCTTGGTGACCGTCACAAATATTGGCAAAACTTAGATGAGCCCTGGGCACTCTGGGCAGGCCATATTGGCATAAGGACCTATTTCAATGTCACCATACAAAACATATCATGTAGTTAACTTGCCAATTTCTCGCCTACACAGTTTAGCAAACGAATTCCACAACAATGAACATTTTTAATTGAAAGAATATGATTTTTAAAGCATACTCAAACAAATTTTATTAAATTCAGTCAATAATATTTACTTTTATTTTAAGTGATTTTAAACGATTTTTTGGTTCTTTCAAGCCCCCCCCCCCCACCCCCACAAAACAAAGTTCTACTGATTTATAACATGTTTAAGATTTTCAGTTACTAAAAAAAGAAATGTTTTTTTAAAGATAATATCTGCAGATGTAGAGCTGAAACGGTAATTATCTCGATAGAAAAAAATGCAAAATATGCTCCGAAAATGATTGAAAACACTTTTTTTCTGTTATTTAACATGTTACACATATCTCCCTTTCAAATCTTCTTCTTCCTTTTGAACACTTACTACTTGTTTGTTGTTGCCGTAAATAAAATTATTTTAATGGCGTAAAGTATTATAGTGGCCCAAAAAATAATCATGAAAAATGATTACGTTTTTTTTTTGTTTCCGCTGTGACATGATCACCAATGTAATTAAAAAGTGCCTAGAATCCCAATACTATTAAAATTTGTGAAGATCGTGTTGAAATGTTATGTGCACCGTAATGTAGCATCTAAGGCTGGCGACCCACGGGTCAGTAAGGAATCGACAAAAAAACAAGTGTTGTAAGGATGCGGTATATCGAAAGCCCATCGATCGATATATTTGTATTGGGGCTTGCAAACGATGTTGTGAATTTTTTTTTAAATGTTCCAACTGCTCCCAACCATCTAGATCCATTGATACTATGGCAACTCAAATTGGGGTGTTTTGTGAAGCTGAAAGTTGTGGGAGGGGGAAAATACGGGGAAGAGGAAGGTGTTTTCAAGCAACGTTTCAATTCTGAATATACTGGCGATACTGAAAGTATCTTCCGCTCTGGAACGTACCGCAAATGTACATTTTTTTATGTAGTAATTTGTGAAATAACACAAATTAATCTAATAAAATTTACCTGGGCACGTCGGGATTTGAACCCGCGATCTTCACATTACTAATCAAGAGTAATGTGGACTAACGAGGAGTAACCTCGACCACGAAGGCCGTGGTGTGACGTACATCTGAAGGCTCGATATTTATCGCGTCACCGCCGATATCACATTACCAACTTCTAATTATGTAATTATGTATGTTTAAAAATATTTTTTAAATATTCTTAGGAAAATATTAATTAGACACACTCTTCCTCACTTGATGACTGACTTTATTACGCGCCATTAGATTGTTATTGTAATTTAACATATTAATTTAAATTAACATTTTGACAGATAGTAAAATTACGATATTCACAGTAAAGGCGGTAAAAGCGAAAACAGAAATATCGGGCTACAAGCTACAAAATTATAATTTTATATCTGACATGTGCAGAGACCATGCAGCATTCATCGCGCAACATTTCCCGCATCTTTACAGCACTCGGTTTATATCGATTCTTTACCGCCCCGTGGGACGACGGCCTAATATGTAAATGTGGGTGCATTGTACCGCCAGACTTTATAAAAACATTTATAAATGATTCATTGGCTCCTTCCAAGAAATCCTCGGTGCAAACCTTGAAACTCTCGGGACTTGTAGCTTCATCGCTTAGTTCCATTGCCCTTTGCAAAATACTTACCTAAACAAAATTTCATGTGCTTCATAACAGTAATTAATTAATATTTTTTTTCCATAACACTAAAAAGAGATGGTGAAATAAAAAAAAAACAGTTTTTTCATATTTTTATATATTAATACTGCAAAAGAGTCCTAAATGGTCCCAACCGTCTGGATCCAGTGAGACTATGGCACCCCCAATTGGGGTATGTCGTTATGCTGAAGGTTGTACGGCGGAGAAGGAGTTAGGGAATACGATGGAGGGGGAGTACCTGTCAATGCAGATCAGCGAGTTAAAGGAATGGAAATATGCTATGCATAGAAATTTTTTCAAAATTTTATTTTAAAAAGTTATAAAACGTAGGTTCTACCATTGACATAAATACAAAGACGCGCCATGTTCATAACGGAACGCCTTAGAAAGAGATAGCCGTTCAAAGAATATGAGTACGGATGAAACGGCTATATTATTATGAACGCCTATCGTTTTCTTGCCTGTCTTAAAGCGGCCCAATGTCGAGGTAAGCATGACGGCACGGGCGAGCAACGAGCCTTTTTGTATCGACGTCTTGCTCGGAATGCTCGCCGCGCACATGCTCGCCCGTCAGATCGACGAACGAAGAACGATAGAAATGAGCGAGCAGAGTAGTATAATATATGACGTACTGTCCCTAGGTTGTCTTAGGCTGTCTGAAAAGCATTGTGAATAATTGTATTTATTGAAATAATAAGTGATTTTTGAGTACATGCAAATGGAAAGAAACATCAGGGGACCTACTCTGTATCTTTCGGGTTAACAAACCAGTAAGTTCGTAGTTTAACCTTTTCTTGCCGGTGCTGTCAACTGAGTGAATATCGTCTCTAATTAATAAAATATCTCTGTAAATATAATGAACACGGAGTTCAAATTTTAGGTATTCCTCCGCAATACATTTATGTATTGCATTAAGTAATTACAATATATAAATATTTACCGAGTGTTTAATATATAAATAATTATAAATAATTAAATATATAAATAATTAAAATATATAAATATTCACCGGAGGATAAAGAATTTTTTAACACCGTAAGGGAAGGGTTAATACGGGTTTTGGCGTGGCTAAACCGGCGGCAGGAAAGTTTCGAAAGATACGGAGTAGGCCCCCAGATTAGGTTTTTGCTCAGCTTGTCTGACCGACGGGCTTATAGTAAACGCAGAAAATCACTAGTATATTGACTAGACCCTGTTCAATGCAACCACGCTTGTTGTTTCAGTAACCTATCTTCCTTTTTCATCTAAGGGTTTTACAGATATTCTTACGTACATGTGTACAAGTAAATTTCAAAAAATTAGAACACACAGGTAATTGGGGACCTGAATATTAATAAATATCCACAAGAGTCCCAACTGCCATATAACTAACACACTAACATTATTGGATTAATGAAAAATCTCTACATCACATTGAGCACGTTTTTTCAACCACCCCCTCGTCTCTACCAGTGTGCCGGACTAAAAATCTCTACATCACATTGAGCACGTTTTTTCAACCACCCCCTCGTCTCTACCAGTGTGCCGGACTAAAAATCTCTACATCACATTGAGCACGTTTTTTCAACCACCCCCTCGTCTCTACCAGTGTGCCGGACTAAAAATCTCTACATCACATTGAGCACATTTTTTCAACCACCCCCTCGTCTCTACCAGTGTGCCGGACTAAAAATCTCTACATCACATTGATCACGTTTTTTCAACCACCCCCTCGTCTCTACCAGTGTGCCGGACTAAAAATCTCTACATCACATTGATCACGTTTTTTCAACCACCCCCTCGTCTCTACCAGTGTGCCGGACTAAAAATCTCTACATCACATTGAGCACATTTTTTCAACCACCCCCTCGTCTCTACCAGTGTGCCGGACTAAAAATCTCTACATCACATTGAGCACGTTTTTTCAACCACCCCCTCGTCTCTACCAGTGTGCCGGACTAAAAATCTCTACATCACATTGAGCACATTTTTTCAACCACCCCCTCGTCTCTACCAGTGTGCCGGACTAAAAATCTCTACATCACATTGATCACGTTTTTTCAACCACCCCCTCGTCTCTACCAGTGTGCCGGACTAAAAATCTCTACATCACATTGAGCACGTTTTTTCAACCACCCCCTCGTCTCTACCAGTGTGCCGGACTAAAAATCTCTACATCACATTGAGCACGTTTTTTCAACCACCCCCTCGTCTCTACCAGTGTGCCGGACTAAAAATCTCTACATCACATTGAGCACGTTTTTTCAACCACCCCCTCGTCTCTACCAGTGTGCCGGACTAAAAATCTGGTCACTTAATCTATAACAGACACGAGTGAAGCCGGGAATAGCGACATTGCAAGATTACTTGACACGTGCTCATCAAGGCTAAGCAACATTCTCAGAGGTCACCGTTGTGATATGTGGATGCCTTTAATTAATTATACACTTACAACAACAACAAGTCAATCAATAATTGAAACTTTGTTGCTTGGTATGGCTTTAACTTTGTTTCGTATTCAGTTCTTTTTATTTATTTAAAAAAATATATAGTATTTAATAAATGTTTACATGTTACATTTTTTAACTACCATAGTAGGCTAATGCCCATGTTGTGGTAGTTATACATGAAATAATAATAAAAATAACATAAAAGAACTAAAAAATAATACTATTTTATAGAAAAATAAGTAAGCAAGTATGAATCATACATGAAATAATAATAAAAATAACTTAAAAGAACTAAAAAATACTATTTTATAGAAACATAAGTATGCAAGTATGAATCACACATGAAATAATAATAAAAATAACTTAAAAGAACTAAAAATACTATTTTATAGAAACATAAGTATGCAAGTATGAATCACACATGAAATAATAATAAAAATAACTTAAAAGAACTAAAAATACTATTTTATAGAAACATAAGTATGCAAGTATGAATCATACATGAAATAAAACTAAAAACAAATATATTAAAATTAATAGTAAATTGAAAAATAAAGAAAAAGTATATGTATATTTAAAAAGATACAAAAAAAAAAATATTAAACATTAAGATTAAAATATAAACATAATTAATATAGATTGTTTAATGCATATAATTGTTTGTGTGCATGTTTATTTATCGTAGGTATTATCTATAAGACAACATGTTTATGTTCAACACTTCATTTTAATTTTCGTGATATGAGACAAGTTGGACAGAAGTTTTTATAATTTTTTTTTTTTTGTGTTAGGAAATCATATAATCTTTAAAGAAAGGTCGTCCCCTTTCAAATATCCATTGATGTACACGGGCAGTAAATATGGATATATAGAATTACTTGACTTTAAGTCGGTACTCAATGCATTGTATATTTTAGGCGCGATGAACCAGAATTGACGTTGAGCGAATGAGGTTTTAGTTTGAGGAACCACGCAACCCAGGTTTGATGAAAAGCGGGTGTGAGCTTGGTGTTGTGGAGCCACCAGTAGGTTATTTTTTCGTATGTAACAAATGCTTACCTTAGCAAATAACTGTCGTATATCTAAGACCCTGATTTTAGCAAAGAGTTCATTAGAGGGATGGGTAGGTTGGCATAATATGATTCTCAAAATTAGTTTTTGAACTGTAATAATAGGATTAATAATGGATTCAGCACAACCACCCCATACCACTATACCATATGTTATTATTTTTATTATTTATTGGATAATTTGTATAGCGCCGCTTTTGTGAGATATCACCTCAGGGGCGCTTTACAGTTGATGCAGGTATTACAGAAAATATAAATATTACAAAAATAGAGTGAAGTTAAGTTAAGTAAAATGAAGTATAGGAACAGGTGACACGAAAATAGAAGATGGAGACTCTGCAGCAAGAATCCTAGGTGGCGAAGAAACTGGGCCAGCTGCTGCAGCGAAAGAGTCCTCCGCGTCCACCAACAGTGCCAGCACGAGGTACGTCATCCGTCCAGGTATGGGTCTGCTGCTAATAAATCGCTGACACAATATCCTCACATAGATACCAGACCTTGGCAGCACCGCTGTGACGTTCTACGAAGATAGAAGATGGAGACTCTGCAGCAAGAATCCTTGGTGGTGAAGGAACTGGTCCAGCTGCTGCAGCAAGAGAGTCTACCGCGTCCAACAACAGCGTCCAGGTATGCATCTGCTGCTAATAAAGCGCTGACACCTCACATAGATAAGAGACCCTGGCGGCACCGCTGTGACGTTCGGCAAGTCCATCATTTATCTCAATGTAATCCTGTTCCTGGTAATTGTTGAAGTAGTGCATTCTGCCCGCAATAAAAGCGACGATTGCAATAATAAATTACCCTGGGCGTAGTAAAACTGATATGGGCTTCCCACCGTAGTTGGTTGTCTATGATTATTCCCAAAACAAACTTCTTAAAATCTAGTGTCTCCTAACCTCTCTCGGTCCCTTCTCTTTTTAAATACATCTATTTGAATTTTACTTTTATTTTCGGCAATGAATGAATGCAAATCATGGAAGCAAATAAATCAATTTCCCGACATCCGATCGAGCAGATATACTTATTGTCGATGACAATGCATTCTATAAACTTTTAGTGGCAATCACATTACAGTAGTTAATATACGAAATAAATGTCAGTCCTACCCGATCGGCATTTGGCGAGGTTGTTAGCGCGGTTGACTTCAGTCCCTGGGAAGGAAGGTATAATCCTCAGTCAAACTAATATTTTTAAAGTTTTAAAATAGATGTTTTATGGTAAAAAAACTTTGAATTTTACGGGTTGATTTTTTTCACTTTCCATTTCCTATAGCTGCAATAATACCTTATTAAATGATGAGGGAGCCAAGAGTCTCAACTTCCCGAAGCTAGAGTGACTATGGCATCGTCAATTTTTTGGACTCCGTGATCGAGGGGTAAGGCTCTCGACTATGAATCCGGAAATCCACATTGACACGCAACCTTTCATGCCTCCTAATCTCTCAGCGTGACTTCCTGCCGAGACTTTTCGAGAGGCTACACGGAGAGAAATGAGTACTTATCTAATGCTAATTTATTAACGATTTCTTCAAATTATTGATAATCCGGTTAAAAACGAGATTGCAGACCGTTTACGGATAAACTTTTAATAAATTTCAAATACATTACCGCGATGTTCGAACATAATCATCGTGATAAATTATTCTAAATTTACTAAAAGCTTACCTGGAAACCTTTAGATTCATTCGTTAAAAGCCTGCTTCCCGTTTTTAATGGGATTACAAATAATTTGAAGAGATTCTTAATAAATTAGCAATACTCATTTTTCTCCGTGTACTCTCTTCACTCTTGTATAGCGTATGTGGTGCTTGGAATATTGTAGGATATATAGTTGATCCACTAGATAGCTTTCGGGTCTCGCGTCCTTAGCCAGTAGTCAGTAGAAAGGCAAGGCGAGGTGAGGCCAGGAGATCTCAGACTCACTTATTAATGACACGCAAATAAACATGTTTTGATGACTCATCTCACGCTTTATACTAATAATAGTATTACGATGTTCATAGAATAAAGTACTTCAACAGCTAATGTAGAGTTCCCCGAATTTGTCTATTGTGAGAACGCGGATAAACAAAAATAAAAATAAAAAAACTATTTTACTGTTGTTTACGAAACTCACCGACATATTCCTCTAAAAACATAATGTTATTATAAAAAAAACCCTTCTCTATCAGAGTCGTGTAGGTAAGTACCTAGGTATTGACTATTTACATGTTAGTTGTATTATTAAAATAACACAATTATAAATTAAAGCAATTTTTTTTTGCATTAAATCCGCACAGGGGCAGTGGTATCTTTGGGGATGCTGTGTGGAGGGTCCTTTAAAGGAGAGGAAGTCCTAGGATGGAATAAGGTATGAATCTAGGCATCAGTGTGTCCAGGATCGACGTATAAATATATCCCTACCGCTGCGGCGCAAGGCGATGGGTCGAGAGACCAGTTGGAGAGGTCAAAGGGCTATCACAAACCCGCCTCTCCCGATCTGGCACGCCACGCAGGTGATGGGCAGGCGCATCTTAAACACACCTCACCTGATGAAACCGGGCAACCCTGCTAAATCACCAAACGTAGCGAACCCCTTGAATTATGACAGAGGTGTTATCCAATAAATAGTTCCCGGGCGGCGGTGCCCAAACCCACCTCTCAAATTGAATTGCACCACGTCGTGTAAAATTGAGACGAAATGAGACGTTAAACAGAGGGGAGGCAATTTTAGATAAGGCTTGATAGAAGAGAGGATATCTGTTTAGAGAAAGACAACCAAAAATATGTGATCTAAAGTTCCTACTTATAGACCACAGAATGTACAGGAGATTATACTTCTTTGAACAAATATTTTCGATGAGTGTTTTGCCATTTCGAAGTTGTATTTAGTATTATCTAGTAGTGGTTTTAGTAAAAAATAACAATAGTGATACCAACATAAATAATTTGTTTAACTGATGATATTTAAATATCACAAATTGATAGAGTTCAAAGAGAATTACTATCACATTTGACCACAGGAACGCGCCTTCTACCTACTGAGACTGCCCACTGCCCGCTGCCCACTTTGCCAACTGAGACTAAAACAAAGTTATCGGGCGCAGGGCCGCCACTGTGTTAATTACTAAATTTTAATATAGTATTGTATACAAAGTTGCTTCAAGTCTTTAACTCCTTGGGTCTATTATATCTATCGGATAGTAATTATCCGAAAACCAAAAACTGTTTTTGAAAGCTAGTAAAATACGCCATCAAAATTTATTATTAGAAATAAACTAAATAATTTTATAAACATAAAAAATGCTTACCTTATATTTTTCGTCTAAACACTGAACTAAAATTACTGAAATCGAAAAACATACTAATTTTATCAGACATGTGTATTATGAATATTATCATCACTTCATTTTTTATTAGACATAATATATGTATTATGGACATTATTTTCACCTAATTTTTTATTAGTCATATGTATTATGAATATTATTATCACTTCATTTTTTATAAGACGCATGTATTATGAACATTATCATAATTTCATTTTTTTTGTTTAATATAAAAATAATGAATAAAAAATTCATAAAATTTTCTCATATTTTGGCTGGGGCCTACGATTTCATAGAGGTGTAAATTTTAATTTTTCTTTGGTTAATTTATATATATATATATGAACATAAAGCGTGGTGTTTTTTCTTTCTAACACCGTTTAGGTAATATTTATATTCATGGTAGTAAGAGAGACGCTACGATTTCTATGTTCCCAAAAGCGAACAAATTAGACAGCGGTTTCAGGCCTATAAAAAATGTTTACGAAACCCTTTTATCACATGGTTATTGTATACTGGGGCAAAATAGGTTCTTTAGATAATGATTTGAAAACATTTCCAAATTTGCGGCTAAAGTTTTCAAAATAAAATAAAACAGGAATTTTGACAACATTCAAATCAAAACAGGCTGCACCCTAAGTCAAACCTTAACTTTTGCAATGTACTTATGTTAAGAAAACTGTTAGAATACAAATACTGTTCTTGAAAGCAGATGAAAGACTAAGGACGGGTTGTTTCGGAGAATTTTAACAATTCATCAAATGTCAACGTTCATTTTCGGGTTCTGTGAAAAACCTAATCAAGTTCTGTTATTATATCATTATAGGCTAGTTGCTTGACAGAATTTTAAAAAGTCTTTCACAGAAATTGAAAATTAGCTTCGAAATTTGAAAAATTGTTCAAATTCTCCGAAACAACCCGTCCTAAGCAATTAAAAAATGTTTGAATTTTGTACGCAAACAAAGATAAAGTTTTTGATGTCGCTTACCAATGGTCTTTATGAAATTAAAATTTCATTACTACATTACGCGATGGAAAACATAGTATTATATTTACTTATATATTTAGGAACTATAAAAATATTATTCAATACTTTTGTTCGAAAACGATTACGTATCGAATCATTTTTGGATATCTATATTTCTACATCAGATTCGTGGTGTTTCAACCGTAAGGGATTATACTGATCTCATTCATGGTATTTCAACCGTTTGTGGGTATTGCGGATCTCATTCATGGTGTATCGATCGTATGCGAGTATTACGAATCTCATTCATGGTGTATCAACCGTATGCGAGTATGAAGGATCTCATTCATGGTGTTTCAACCGTTTGCGGGATTGCGGATCTCATTCATGATGTATCGAACGTATGCGAGTACTACGAATCTCATTCATGGTGTATCAACCGTATGCGGGTATTACGGATCTCATTCATGATTTATCAACCGTATTTATTTATTTATTTTTCATTAAGGTCTCATCGGGCTTTTACAGAGGAAATTGACAACTTATGTATGTAAGTGTAACATAATACAAGGATAATAGCATAACTAAGAGTTAGGAAGTTAATTCATATATTCTTACGGATACGAAACTTTTTATCAACGAAAAACCTATACTCAATATACTACGCATTAGTACAGTCTATTCTTCAGTATGCCATTATCAGTTGGGGAGCAGCTTACAAAACTAATCTGACTCCCATAGAAATTGTTCAAAAACTAATAATAAAAATTATACTAAAAAAACCTCCAGACTTCCCAACTGACAGCATATTCGAAGAATTCAAAGTTCCGACATTTAAAAACTTATTTATAAAAAATTCAATTATACAAATTATAAAAGAAAAAGATAAATACGCATTCATAACTGAAAATCGTACTAGACTTAAACATGTATTTGTGTGCCCCAAATTAAACACTTCTTTTGCACAACACCATTATACTCACCAAGGAAAATTCTTTTTCAATAACCTACCAATAGAAATCAGAAGCATTAGGAACAAAATACAATTGCTGAACTCCATCAAAAAGTATTTTAGAGAATGTCACACTAAAAATCTTACTTGTTTTTCTTCTTACTGAATACATATATGTTTACATATTTTAGTTAACGGGTCTGATTGCCATGTGTCTATATTACCTACACATACATATATATTGAAATACATGATTATAGTAATTATAATTATATAAAATGTATTAACTGTATTAACTGCATTGTATTAACTGTACACGTGACTTTATTTGTACATAATATGTGAAATGTTAACTCTTCTTCCATCCACAAGCTAAGGCTTTTAATGGAAGACCAGTAAAATTATAAATAACTAACTAATAAAGAGGCAAAAAAAAAAAAAAATAAAAAAAAAAAAAAAAAATTAAATGCTAAAACTAAGATTAACATCAAATCCAAATAATAACACCTAATATGCGAGTATTACGGATCTCATTCATGTGTATCAACCGTATGCGGGAATTTTATTATTTTTGTTCTAATTTCCCAGAGCTAGTAAAGTTATGGCATCCCCAAATGGGGAATGTTGTGAAACAGAAAAAAAAAACTATTGAACTAAAAGAGAAGGGGAAGAAAAGGTTGTGAAAAACCTGTATACACTGATCTGCTTAATTAAAGTAGTTAATCTTATTTCTATTCTGAATGGATGTATTTCAGAAAATGTGAAGTGGCGTTTGTTGTGGAAAGGCAAATACAGGAGGCCTCCCCTTGGTCCGGTCGCCCTCGTGCACAAAGCGTATTGCACATCATTTGATGCAGCGGTCCTGGTGGTACCCGGCGGTTTGAGTTTTAACTTCACCTACGCTCCTTGTTCATTTAATCAAATAAAATATTCACAAAATAACTGATGGAATTTACCTCAACATCCTGCTATCGTGACCTCATAAATGATTCGATTGAAAGATCGAGAGAGACATAATGTCACCAAAACATGTCCCAAAGACGTGCAGAATCAGACATAGTTTGATCACCACAGCGGGCGATAACGCTGTAATGTTGCAGATATGAGAAAAAACGCCCTAGCTCATCACATTAAACAATTGAAGTAACTTTTACTATTATTATATACGAGTTGGACTATTATTCATCGCTCTTTCAACTCTTTCTACTGAAACAGTCACAAATTATTTTAGCCGCGAAGCGCGTGAAACACAAAATCCCTCCCGCGCGTTGATTTCGTGATTTCACACTTATTTACTAAATAATTCCCAACACAAGTAAATATTTCTCGTGACCTGGGTTCGGTGAACTAAAACAGTTTAAATATAACATCTTACCGACTTTTTGTGATATTATTAAGTACTCAAGTATATATTTGTACAGCGCCCTTGAGGTGATTTTGAACAAAAACGGCGCAATAAAAATCATTAAAATATTATAATTATTATTATATAATTTGATGTGAGAAACGATTAATTATTCTTGAATAACACGACAAAAGTGTTTCGATTGGAGAAGTTTGTGAAATCTTAGCAAATATTATAGAAAAAGTGTGGTAAAAGCTTATATTCCTGTCGTAAGTCACCAGCAAATAATACAACCATCTCATCTCGTGTACTAAATATAAAACTGTGGTAAAAGCTTATATTCCTGTCGTAAGCCATCACCAAATAATACAACCATCTCGTTTCGTATAATAAACATAAAAGTGTGTTAAAAGCTTATATTCCTGTCGTAAGTCATCAGCAAATAATACAACCATCTCATCTCGTGTACTAAATATAAAACTGTGGTAAAAGCTTATATTCCTGTCGTAAGCCATCACCAAATAATACAACCATCTCGTCTCGTATAATAAACATAAAAGTGTGTTAAAAGCTTATATTCCTGTCGTAAGTCATCAGCAAATAATACAACCATCTCATCTCGTGTACTAAATATAAAACTGTGGTAAAAGCTTATATTCCTGTCGTAAGCCATCACCAAATAATACAACCATCTCGTCTCGTATAATAAACATAAAAGTGTGTTAAAAGCTTATATTCCTGTCGTAAGTCATCAGCAAATAATACAACCATCTCATCTCGTGTACTAAATATAAAACTGTGGTAAAAGCTTATATTCCTGTCGTAAGCCATCACCAAATAATACAACCATCTCGTCTCGTATAATAAACATAAAAGTGTGGTAAAAGCTTATATTCCTGTCGTAAGTCATCAGCAAATAATACAACCATCTCATCTCGTGTACTAAATATAAAACTGTGGTAAAAGCTTATATTCCTGTCGTAAGCCATCACCAAATAATACAACCATCTCGTCTCGTATAATAAACATAAAAGTGTGTTAAAAGCTTATATTCCTGTCGTAAGTCATCAGCAAATAATACAACCATCTCATCTCGTGTACTAAATATAAAACTGTGGTAAAAGCTTATATTCCTGTCGTAAGCCATCACCAAATAATACAACCATCTCGTCTCGTATAATAAACATAAAAGTGTGTTAAAAGCTTATATTCCTGTCGTAAGTCATCAGCAAATAATACAACCATCTCATCTCGTGTACTAAATATAAAACTGTGGTAAAAGCTTATATTCCTGTCGTAAGCCATCACCAAATAATACAACCATCTCGTCTCGTATAATAAACATAAAAGTGTGTTAAAAGCTTATATTCCTGTCGTAAGTCATCAGCAAATAATACAACCATCTCATCTCGTGTACTAAATATAAAACTGTGGTAAAAGCTTATATTCCTGTCGTAAGCCATCACCAAATAATACAACCATCTCGTCTCGTATAATAAACATAAAAGTGTGGTAAAAGCTTATATTCCTGTCGTAAGTCATCAGCAAATAATACAACCATCTCATCTCGTGTACTAAATATAAAACTGTGGTAAAAGCTTATATTCCTGTCGTAAGCCATCACCAAATAATACAACCATCTCGTCTCGTATAATAAACATAAAAGTGTGGTAAAAGCTTATATTCCTGTCGTAAGTCATCAGCAAATAATACAACCATCTCATCTCGTGTACTAAATATAAAACTGTGGTAAAAGCTTATATTCCTGTCGTAAGCCATCACCAAATAATACAACCATCTCGTCTCGTATAATAAACATAAAAGTGTGGTAAAAGCTTATATTCCTGTCGTAAGTCATCAGCAAATAATACAACCATCTCATCTCGTGTACTAAATATAAAACTGTGGTAAAAGCTTATATTCCTGTCGTAAGCCATCACCAAATAATACAACCATCTCGTCTCGTATAATAAACATAAAAGTGTGGTAAAAGCTTATATTCCTGTCGTAAGTCATCAGCAAATAATACAACCATCTCATCTCGTGTACTAAATATAAAACTGTGGTAAAAGCTTATATTCATGTCGTAAGCCATCACCAAATAATACAACCATCTCGTCTCGTATAATAAACATAAAAGTGTGGTAAAAGCTTATATTCCTGTCGTAAGTCATCAGCAAATAATACAACCATCTCATCTCGTGTACTAAATATAAAACTGTGGTAAAAGCTTATATTCCTGTCGTAAGCCATCACCAAATAATACAACCATCTCGTCTCGTATAATAAACATAAAAGTGTGTTAAAAGCTTATATTCCTGTCGTAAGTCATCAGCAAATAATACAACCATCTCATCTCGTGTACTAAATATAAAACTGTGGTAAAAGCTTATATTCCTGTCGTAAGCCATCACCAAATAATACAACCATCTCGTCTCGTATAATAAACATAAAAGTGTGGTAAAAGCTTATATTCCTGTCGTAAGTCATCAGCAAATAATACAACCATCTCATCTCGTGTACTAAATATAAAACTGTGGTAAAAGCTTATATTCCTGTCGTAAGCCATCACCAAATAATACAACCATCTCGTCTCGTATAATAAACATAAAAGTGTGTTAAAAGCTTATATTCCTGTCGTAAGTCATCAGCAAATAATACAACCATCTCATCTCGTGTACTAAATATAAAACTGTGGTAAAAGCTTATATTCCTGTCGTAAGCCATCACCAAATAATACAACCATCTCGTCTCGTATAATAAACATAAAAGTGTGGTAAAAGCTTATATTCCTGTCGTAAGTCATCAGCAAATAATACAACCATCTCATCTCGTGTACTAAATATAAAACTGTGGTAAAAGCTTATATTCCTGTCGTAAGCCATCACCAAATAATACAACCATCTCGTCTCGTATAATAAACATAAAAGTGTGGTAAAAGCTTATATTCCTGTCGTAAGTCATCAGCAAATAATACAACCATCTCATCTCGTGTACTAAATATAAAACTGTGGTAAAAGCTTATATTCCTGTCGTAAGCCATCACCAAATAATACAACCATCTCGTCTCGTATAATAAACATAAAAGTGTGTTAAAAGCTTATATTCCTGTCGTAAGTCATCAGCAAATAATACAACCATCTCATCTCGTGTACTAAATATAAAACTGTGGTAAAAGCTTATATTCCTGTCGTAAGCCATCACCAAATAATACAACCATCTCGTCTCGTATAATAAACATAAAAGTGTGGTAAAAGCTTATATTCCTGTCGTAAGTCATCAGCAAATAATACAACCATCTCATCTCGTGTACTAAATATAAAACTGTGGTAAAAGCTTATATTCCTGTCGTAAGCCATCACCAAATAATACAACCATCTCGTCTCGTATAATAAACATAAAAGTGTGGTAAAAGCTTATATTCCTGTCGTAAGCCATCAGCAAATAATACAACCATCTCATCTCGTACAATAAACATAAAAACATTAAAAAAATAGAAACATTAGCAAAAAAATATATGAAGAAACCGTAAGGAAACTTTTTGACAATACTCTATGCAAATGTATATTTGCCGAACTGTCAAAATATACAAAAGAACCAATTACAAACCGAGGATTCCCAAAATAACAGTCTATTCGTGGAAAGACAACTCGGCGAAAACTCCACTTTTTGCTTATTTTTCGAATATTTTTTACTCTTTTATTTATTGTCAAATTGTTTTATTATTTGAAAATGCTTTGCGACGGGAAAAGAAGCTTTTTAACATAGTATTTCTACGTACTTTGCTAATATTTTACAAACTTCTCTTAGGACGGGTTGTTTCGGAGAATTTGAACAATTCTTCAAATTTCAAAGTTAATTTTCAAGTTCTGTGAAAGATTTTTTCAAGTTCTGATATTATTTCAGTTCTGTCAAGTAACTACCCTATAATGATATAATAACAGAACTTCAATAGGACTTTCACAGAACCCGAAAATGAACGTTGAAATTTGATGAATTGTTCAGATTCTTCGAAACAACCCGTCCTTAGCGAATCACCTTTTCACAACACAATAGGTCCTGTATTTAAACTGTTTTGGTTCACCAAACACAGGAAACGAAAAATCTTTACTTGTGATGGGTATATTTTAGTAAATAAGTGTGGCATTAAAACAATGGTGTGCGGGAGTGAGTTTGAGTTTTAGCCACTGAGGGTGCGTATAAACAGGGCAAAATTTCCACGAGCAGAATAACGAATTATGGGAAAGGAACAAACGAACTACGAGCGGCGTTTGCGGACAATTTGCGACTGTTTGTTTTAACAGAAGTCATTAGAAAAAGTTTCAAGAGCGAGGAACAATAGTAAAACACATGTCACCATAAAAAATATTAACAAAAGTTACTTAAATTGTGTATTTATGAAGATAGTAAAATAATAGTTTTTTGTAAATTTTAGGTTAACAGCGCTATTACATCGCAGGTCAATATACCCCGCCATAACATACATAATTTTTTTATGAACATAGAAACATATTATCTGGTAACTACATATATACATCATTTTGCAATAAAACAAGTAAGTTATTACAAAAATAGTGTCAGCCGTCGTACGGCCGGCGATTGTTATTTTACCTCTGGCATTCGAAGGGTTAAGAAGCACCCTGATGTAAATACATCAGTGTTAAAAACTATATTTTTAGGGTGACTTGTTAACCTTGTTACTTGTTAAGTGACAAGGTTAACAAGTCTATTTCCGGCAGCGATTGAAAATACCAACTATACGCATTTCGGGACCGCTGAGCGCGTACGAGCATTGGTAGTAGTATAGACTTGTACGGTTTTTCCAAGAGACTGATTATTTAGATTGCTTTTTTGTTATCTTACCGTGAATTCAGCTTCGCCCCCGAGTCATCTTGAACCAGTTTGAAATATTGAAAACAAGTTATTTTTATTTATTTATAAATATAATGTGCTTTTTCACAGGTAGGTAACAGTTGCAACACAGTGTTTTTATTCTATTTTGTTTATGCGATCACCTCACAAATGGAGTCCAAATGGAGCAAGAGGGATTGAGTCATTCTCATTTGGAGACTTTTGTGAATGAAGTGGAGATGTGAAAGAGAGTTCAAAATAAATCTCGGAGATTTCTATACATGGGGAAGTGTTGCTACTACCCGTGGCTCTCTACTACATGGTGATAAATGAGTGTTGGTAATTTACTAAAAATCTATCTGATTATTAAATTATTGGTAATCCGGTTAAAAATGGGATTGCGGGTCGTTTTCTGATGAACTTTTAGTAAATTCCTTATAACACATATTCGTGCAAATGCATTAGCCTTGATAATATAAAATATTAAGATTTGAATGAACACTTGTTCCAACATATAACAATACATTGGTAATTTACTAAAAGTTGATCAGGAGACCTATTAATCCATTCGTTAAAGGCCTGCAATCGCGTTTTTAACCGTAATACGAATAATTTGAAGAGATTTTTTTATTAAATTAGTAATACTCATTTTTCTTCACATACTCCCTTTCTCTTATACCTGTTCTGAATGAACCATCAACGGGTCAGAAAGTATCCTTTCTTCTGACTGATTCGTGGATAGAAAACCTATCATTTCTATGTTGCCACAGACATAGACTGTTTTATCTCCCGGCCTGCAGGACTAAGCATAAATAAACCACTAGATTGATAACTTCGGGCTTTTTGTATGAAACAAATTGATCCAAAAAAACCATAGATATGCCAATATATAGACAGTGAAATTCTCATTCGGAACCTACTTATTATACTATACACCAATGAAAAACTCTGAAAGTTTATTCCATAGATTTTCAGAGCTTTTCATTGGTGGTTATAGTTAGGCAATTATATTAGTTAATATAATTAGATTAATTAGACTAACTTGCCAATGTCATGTCATGTCAATGCCGTGGGAAGGGCAATCATGTCATTGCAACAGAATCAATTTGGATATTGATATGTTTAGCATTAACGATGCAGCTTTTAAAGGGCAAGATTTGTTGCTGCTTTTATAGTACCTACGTACCTAGTAAGTACAAACTATCCAAACAGCTACTAATAGCTGCAGCAGATACTGTCTACCGAATTTTATGTATTTTTTGATTTTCACTTCTTTAAAAAAATATATTTATAAAACTCTGCATGCTTTTAATGGTATATTTAAGCATTTCATGTAAAAACGCCTTAAAATTGACATTTTGTATCTAATGTTTTTAATAATAAATAAACTTATTGTATTGAAAAAAAAACCATTATAGAGAGGGGGTTTTAAGAGATGAAGATTTTGAAGCCGTTGGCTAATCAGCTCATAAATCGGTATTCGGAATTCGGCATTCGGCGTTCGACATTCGATATTGGTCATTCGTCATTCGGCATGCACGGAAATCAGCATTCTGCGTGCGGCATCCAGAATCCGGCATTCAAATGCGGCATTCGGCATTTGAATTTACAATTGTTTATGTTACTTGGTAACATGTAAAACATTGTGGGCATGTGGTATTCTAGAGTTATCTTATCGTTGGCGGCATTTATTTTTACTCGGGAGATATTTTCAATTTGTATTGATATTTCAGGCGACTAATTATTGCTTTTAATCATTTGTTATCCTTTATGCTATGCATAAAACCTTGTCTTATAAACATTAGTTTATCATTAAAATAAATAAATAATAGAGTTATCTTGTTAATATCGTGACCCCGCGTGAATTCCGGTTATTCCTATATTTTCGACAATCCTACTGTAAAACATTAGATAAAACTAACAAGATAACGCTAATTATGATTCATGGAACTAAAATTATAATATTCGTACATTTTACCAAAGCATTGCGAATGGCCACTGTAATTACCATTTAAATAAAAGATATAAGCAAAAGGACTATAAATAATAACAATAAAAAACACCTTGTGTTTTGCATTGAGCAAATGATTTGACCTTTTGGAAATGGTGACAATTTCGTAGTTTAATCACGTCTGCTTACGTACAACTCTGGCGAGTTCATTGTAAATTGTTTTTGCAAACAAACTTAAAAAGGGTATCAATGTTTGTTTTGCAAAACTTTGAAATATGTATTAGTCTGAGCGCTTTTTACTTATTCTCTGAATGATGTGTCACAGTTTTAATATCTGGTATTGCGGCAACTGCGTCATATTTATCATTTAGCAATCTGGTTTCTCAGAATTATTTCTCGGGAAAAACCCGGAGAGCGACCAATCAGAACTCGTGGGTGGGGCGCCATCTTGTTTCTAATGTCAAAACGGCGCGCGGGAAACGACACCATTCGGCGCATGCGTCGTTTACAATTTCAATACTGCTTCACCGCCCGGTGTATTCGATTCTCGACTGTAGGTCAGCGTATTATTAAGCCATTTTAAAATATAAGTCTATGCTGATAAGATTCATTTTCGTTTGATGGCAAATGAGCTTTGCTACTTTTTATTCAGTGTGTGCTCTACTATTTTGCTCAAGTTCTTGGAACAAGTAAAATAAGGAAAATCGAGTCGAAAACTATTTTCATACAATTTCAATACATTTTTATGATGGAATAATAGTTTTAAAAGGATTGTAATTAAGTACCTATTTATTTCTGATGTTTCGTCACAGAATCAAAATTTTATATTACATTAATAAATAAACGTTAAATTTAAAAAGTAATATTGCCTAGAAATATGGATTTCAACATTAATCTCCGAATAAAAAAAATATTCAAGTCAATTCAATTTAAGTTTTATTTATAGAACTCTATTTTAATTTTAAGTTTTTGTATTATGTATTCAGTAATGTTACTATTAAATTAAAAAAAAAAATAATTATTTTGTGAAGACAGCTGTTTTGTCTTCAGAAGGTATTATAAAACTATGGTGACGAAATTTTTATATTTTGAGTATTGATTATTTATTAAGAATATCTCCGAATTATTGGTAATCCGGTTAAAACGAGATTGCAGGCCCTTAACGACTGACTTTCTTGCCTTATATTTGTAAAGTGTGCCCTTAACGAATGAATTTTTTGCCTTATGTTTGTAAAGTGTGAAATATATTTTTTTTTTAAATTATAAAAACTTAATAGGTTTCCTGATAATCTTTGATTAAAATACGAAAATATTTGTTAGTGCTAAATTTCTCACTAGATGGCGTCGAGACATCGAAACAAAGCCTTTCCTACAAAAATAAAGTTGGTTGTTTACAGGTGAAAAAATATAATAAGCAGTAATTGTTGATTGAGGTACTAGTATCTACATATTTAATTATTTGGCGTGTTGGAAATAAGCGAACATAGCTCAGTGGATACTGAGACATCAGAAGGCACGGGTTCAATTCCCGTTGGCGGCATTTATTTTTACTCGGGAAATATTTTTAATTTGTATTAGTATTTCGGATGACTAATTATTGCTTATAATTATTTATTATCCTTTATGCCATGCATAAAACCTTGTCTTATATACGTTAGTTTATCATTAAAAAATAATAGACAAATAAAGCAGAAACATAGGTACAAAAAATAAAATAGGTTAAAATAACCGTCGCAACAATCAAGCTCCCACATTTTATCAAGACAACAATGTTTTAACTATTGAGGCATATCCATTTTATGTCAAATTTATCGATATAAGAATTACCAACATGATCCTCAATTAATTCACATGTTTTTGGCTACTCTCTTCTTGTATCATTACAAAGTTGTATCCAAATATATGTTTTAAATCACGAACGAAATGAAAAATTTACGTCCCGCCGTTGCTCACTAGGAAATAATTGGTGAAGCGAACTAGGTTTTGGTGTTCAGCGACTTCTGTGGTTGAATTACACGTTTTTTAAGGTTTCTTTAGTAACTTCTAAGACGATGTTTTTTTAAACTTTAGCCAGCAATTTTTCTGATAAGGCGAAGAAATCACTTTTGTTGAAAATAATCTTTTCTACGAATCGGTGTAAACTGTGAATACCAAAAATATGCTTTGAATAAATTAAAGATATTCCTATAGTTTCACTCGAGTAGAATTAAAATTAAAATGTTAATTACTCAAAAATATAATTCTTAACATCTAAAAAATGTGTTTTCTTTTAAATTATAATAAAATGTACTCATGAAACAACTTAAAAATACTGTTTTATGACTTATGGTTGGTTTACACGACACTTTTTTCATCCAGTTTGTCTAATCTATGAAAAAAGTGACGTGTTCTATTCTGGTAGTTGGTATTACCGATTTTCATACATTTTAAGATGGTGGACATTATTTGACGTCTGCCACCTGTCATTGTTTTACGTAACTATAATACGTGAAAATGTTAGATGTATATTCAGTTTTATATTAAAAATATTAGTAAAAAGACTACAATATCTATTTATTATTCTTTTTGAGTGTGTATTACTGTTAGGTATTGTGAATTTCGAGTGTATATTTGATGATTGACATTTTGTTTCTGCCATCTCTCATTGTTTTACGTAGTCACGTAGTTATATTACGTGAAAATGTTGATTAATGTAAATTACTGTTAGGTTTTGTAAATTTCGCGTGTTTTGAGGAAATAATACACGAGAACATTACATACGTACAGTTAACTCATAGAATAAACAATATCTACTAGTTAACTTGTAACATACTTTTTGATTAATGAATAAAAACATGGTTAGTGGTTTATTTATGGAGACTGTGGAGATGTTGCTTTGGCATCTGCGTTGCTGTGTTTTGGTAATTCCACCTCATATATGATACGAATATCGTAACGATCAAGATACGATGGATAGGTAGACCTGCCCTAAGTGATTAAAAGCGTATTATTCCCCACTCCCCATACCGGTTCCATTGGAGCCGGCTGTGCTCGCGTATGGCCTCAAGTGAATTTAGAAAACGTGACGTCATCATTCTTGTACGAACTATGGTCGAGGCATCATCGGTTCATTTTACGAAATAACACGGCAAAATGATGGCTTGTGCTATGAAAACTTGTAAAAATAGATGTGAAAAAGAGAATAAACCCAATTGTCGTATTACATTCCATATATAAGCATTATTTTACTTTATTTTAAGCATATTCACATCGTATAATATGGATCAGTTGTAGAAACATATACTATCACATCGAGATACGTCTGGACGCGAAACACAAAGCTGGTTGGTTGCTGGGAAGTAAATTATGAACATTTATAAAAGTGTCTTAACTAAATACGTAAACGAAATATTCGACTCTGAAAATAGAAGAAATTTATTTTGCCGAATTTGGACTTCGCAAATTTGTTCATAAGTAATTTGCGCTCCCATGTAAAAATGTCTATTCATTCAAAAGCAGATTTTACCTTTAAGAACTAAATGTATCACTACACTTCCTTCATTATGTCATTATATCAACAATCTCACTTTAATGTGTAGTTTTAGACTTAATTACATATATTACCTCATAAATAATTTTCTGAAACTAGCTATATCACTTGTTAACTTAAAACATACTAGATCATCTCGCACTGCTTTCATTTCTATCTTTTTCTTTTTTATTATTATTATTTTTTTTTATTTACTTTTATTGCTTTTATTTAACCTTCCGTTAAATATTGTTATTTCTTCTTTTTCCCTCACATCCTGTGTTATTGTTTTTAGTAGTCGAATTTAATCTCGATATGGATTGTATAATTCGTCAAATAATCAATGTACTCATTATTCAAAAAATTCCACCCTTCCTTCCTCACACTCTCCTTACCCCCCTTTATCCCAATTTGCTACTCGTACTTGCTGCTCACCTTTCTACTACAGTATCGTATGTATATAATTTCGTACACGTCATTCATAAACCTCTACATCTTTTCACCTTATATATCTATCAAAATAACAATACACATAAAAAACTTATATAATTTACAATGATAACTATTTTTTATCAAAACTGTAGAGGATTACGTACTAAGACAGAAATATTTCATAATAATATTTTATTGAATGACGATTGTTACATATTCGGTATTTCTGAAACTTGGCTTAATAATTCTATTTTCGATCCTGAACTAGCACCAATGGAATTTTATAGCATTTTCAGACGGGACAGATCAAATAACATTTCAATGAATAGTATTAATAACCAAGAAGATTTTCGTCGAGGCGGTGGAGTGATGATCATAACACGTAACAATCTTAACGCATACCCTCGCGAAGACTTAGTGTGCAATGCTGAATGCATTTGGGTCACTATTCCTCCCTCTAACTATACATCCAAACGTACTATCCATGTAGCTTGTATATATCTCCCACAGGGTCGTGGATATGAAACCGCTCTCAGTTCATTCCTTTGCTTACTCGCTAATGTAAAAGATCAATATCCTGACGACATTTTACTCGTACTTGGAGACTTTAATATGCCCACCATAATATGGGAAATGCATGATTCAAACTTAACACCTGGAAACTTAAATACACTTAGTTCCTCACTTAGTGACACAATTTATTACTCCGAATTAAAAAAATATAATCACATAAAAATTCCAATAACCGAATCCTAGATTTAATCATCTGTAATGAGGAATGCCATGTATCTCGTGCATGCAATCCTCTTGTCAGTGAAGACTCACACCACCCATCGCTTTAAATTATATAACAAATCGATACACTTCCAATTATCAACGCTCCTCCTAAAGTACTTTGCCTGTTTGAAAAAGCCGACTATGAGTTAATCAACCGACATCTATCGATGATAGACTGGTCATTTACTCAAGAAAATGCAAACGTTGACGAAGTAGTTGATTCCTTTTATAACATCTTAATAAATCTTCAATAATTCATGTGAAACAGCGCTAAATTTAGTAATTGATGATTGGAAGGAAGATATAGATAAAAACTTGCATATTGTTGCGGTGTTTTTAGATTTTCAGAGAGCTTTTGAAACAATAGATAGAAAAAGAGTTATTAAAAAATTAAAAAAATATGGAATAAAAGGGAAAGAACTGGAATGGTTTAAAAACTACTTAAGCAACAGACAACAAACAACAAAGATAAGAAACAATATATCAAATCCGATTGAAAATAAGCTGGGTGTACCGCAAGGATCTGTATTGGGTCCGATATTGTTTATACTCTACATAAATGATATGGTAAAAATATTAAAACATTGCAAAATAAGACTGTTTGCAGACGACGCACTAATTTATATTGCAGAAAATAATTATGAGAAAGCAATCAAAAAGATAAATAGTGACTTAGAAACATTGTCAAAATGGCTCAAACTAAATAAATTAAAACTAAATGTAAATAAGACAAAATACATGCATATAGGCAGAACAAATACGCATGAGGAACCAAAGGTTTCTATAAATGGAGAAATCATAAAAAAAGTGGAAGAAATTAAATATCTAGGTGTTATTATAGACTCAAAATTGAACTTCTCAAAAAATGCAGACTATACAATTAAAAAAATTGCAAAAAAAATTTCATTTCTTGGTAGAATCAGAAACAAAGTAAATAAAGAAACATGCCAGATAATATACAATACAATTATATCACCACACTTTAATTACTGTTCAAGTATTCTTTTTCTCTGCAATAAAGAGAAAATGAAAAAAATGCAAATACTGCAAAATAAAGCAATGCGAATAATACTTAAGCGCAACATATACACACGGATAAGAGACATGTTAAAGGAGCTGAATATTTTGACGGTGAAGCAAACTGTGTATTTGAATGTACTTATTTTTATACATAAAATTAACTTAGGGATGATGTCTAAGGAACTGAAAAGAAAAATAAATTACAATAACGAGATACACGGACACGGGACGAGAAATTCTAAGCAAATTAGATTGCCAACAAGAAAAAAAACAAGCACCCAAAAATCTCTGATGTACCAGGCCGTTCAACTCTATAACAAAATCCCGAAGGAAATTGCTGTGATAGAAAATATTAATAAGTTCAAAAATGAATTAAGAAAATATGTCTATCTCAATTATTAATGTTTCTTTTTTTTGTGACTTTATTGAAATATTTAAAGAAAGATTATGTTTGCCAAACAATGTACATGTTTATATGTTTATAAAACTATTAGCACACACGAAGATGTGAGCTAACTTAAGATTAATAAATAAAAAAAAATCTTAAATAATACCATCAACCAATTTGTCTCCAAACGCCTCGTCAAAAAGAAAAAATTTCCAAACTGGTATTCAACTCCTCTAATCAAAATCATCAAAGAAAAACAAAAACTTCATAAAAAATGGAAATCTTCTAATAATACAATAGATTACATAGAGTTCGCTATCAAACGTACACAACAAAAACATCTACAGAAGCATTGCTATAATAAATATATATGTTTAGTTGAATCTAATATTCAGAATAATAATAAACAACTCTGGAATTACGCTAAAAACAAAAGTAAAACAACTGGCATCCCACAAATCATGCACCTTAAAGATGAATCAGGCACCGGCGCTCATCAAGTATGTCAATTATTCTCTAAACACTTTCAGTCCACCTACGTAAGCGATATGGGTACGAACAATATCAGCACAATCGATAGTTCTACTTATGTAAATAATGATTCTTCGATTGGTTACATAAATATTGACAATCTAATGATCAATAAATACCTGAAAATTTTAGATGTTAGTAAGGGTGCTGGTAGTGACGGTATCTCGCCATATTTCATCAAAAAATGTGCCACAAATCTTTCTTACCCTACTAACATATTTATAATGTCACTAAAAGAAGGTAAATTTCCCACAAAGTTTAAAGAAGCTATTATAATCCCTATTCATAAAACAGGGTCAAAAATTAACATTGAAAATTACCGCCCAATATCAATACTCACGGTATTTAGTAAACTTTTTGAGAGAATTGTCTACGATCAAATTTACACAACAATTGTTCGTAATATACAAAACCAACAACACGGATTTCTTCAAAAAAGATCAGTACTTACAAACTTGGTAAATTTTACGGAATATTTAACATGCAATATGGACAATAGAAACCAAGTAGATGTAATCTACACTGATTACTCTAAGGCCTTCGATAAGGTAAACCATTTCATTCTAATTCAAAAATTAAAACAATTAGGCATCCATGGTGACTTACTCCGGTGGCTCATTTCATATCTTTGGAGTAGACTTCAAAGTGTCTTAGTTGAGGGAACAAAGTCCAGCTTCTTCTCTGTGCCCTCCGGTGTACCTCAAGGTTCTCATTTAGGCCCATTATTATTTAATGTGTATATATACGATATTCACAAATGTTTTTTACATGCTAATTACCTAGCATATGCAGATGATAAAAAAATATACTTAGTTATTAAATCAATCAACGACTGCATTAAACTTCAAGAGGACCTCAATCGTCTCTTTGTCTATTGCGAATTAAACAAACTTGTTATTAACATCGCAAAATGCAATAAATGAACATTTACACGTAATAAAAATAAAATATCCTTTGTATACACACTAAACGGCACACACATCAATGAAGTAAAATATATCAGGGACCTTGGGGTAACACTGGATGTTAAATTAAACTTTATCCAACACACTGATGACATCATTAACAAAGCCAATAAAATGCTGGGATTTATAATTCGCATAGCAAAACCCTTCCACAACATAAACACTCTATATTCCCTTTACACCTCATATATTCGCCCGCACCTCGAACACTGTACACCGATCTGGACTCCTTTATACCAAGCCCATATCGAAAGAATAGAAAGAATTAAAAAAAAATTTTAAACACATAAATTATAAACTAAACTTACACTTCTCAAATTATACCGAATCCATTAAATTTCATAATTTTAACTCCCTCCAAACACGACGTCTAATTTTTGATCAAAACCTATTATTTAAAATCCTAAATAATGGTCTGGACTCACCAGAACTTACCAATTTAATAAATTTTCATATTCCGTCTAGATCAACCCGACAATCTGATTTATTTTATCTAACCTCGTGTAGAACAAACATTCGAAAAAATTCCCCAATTCCTCGTATATGTGCACAATATAATGAAAAATTTTACAGCATTGACATTTTTGGTAATAACCTAAAGAAGTATCGATATGAAGTAATGCGTACGATCGATTATTAATATGAGAGTATGGAATGTATCGGCAGCATCTCCTATCCTCTTCCTATTTTCCTCTTCCTATCCTCTTCCTATTTTCCTCTTCCTCTCCCCTTCCTTTAACACCAAATTAATTTTAAGAAACTAAAACTTCATTTCTAATGCACTTTAACATAAGCAACTTCTGTGGCTTGACTCCAATTAACTTGTAAATTTATATCTATCACTGCGTATTATATAAAAGCTGTTTGTTTCTTACAATATAAATAAATAAATAAATAAATTATAATGCGAGATGCCTATTTACTGTCAGATTGATTTATTGACGAATCAGTCAGCTTTCCTCTCTGCGTCCCGCAACTCTTGTTTTAACCCCTCGTCCTTAACTTCTCGTCTATTAATATTCATATGTCTGTGGTTTATATGTAATCATAAGTATGAAAATAATGATCGTGTAAAGCGAAAATTTTTCGTGTGTGTCCCGATTTGAGGATCCGTATGAAAGAAGTATGGTGTAAAGCAGTCATAAGATTGTGATAATTTCCCTTGATTAACTTTTTATTTTTCTTATAAAAATATTCACGAAATAAATAAAAATCGATCGTTTGTAAACTTCGTTTACCGAGCGATTTTTATACCTATTACCTATTTTCGTGTCAATATAAGATCCACTAAGAAAAGACATATTTTTAGCTTATGTATTCCTCTTAAGAGGAACGACTGCGCGCCCTTTTCATAAAAAACTTAAATTTTGGATTTGAGGGCAAAATACCCAACCAAACAATTATTTTTTTTTATCAAAAGTTATAGCAAATATCGAGGACAAATGTTTGCTATTTTATTTAGTTAATTATGTAATTACCAATAAAATAAATACCATTGTAAATGTTAATACAATGAAATATAAAATAAATAATTACTGGAGTTTTTTGGTTGGAAATTTTAAATTACGTACAGTAAATTTGTTTTCCCACCTGTCCATTTGTCGTTTGATATTTAAATTTTTACCCATGAAAATGCATTTTTAATATATATTTTTAAAATTTTATATTTTCTCATATTTGTATAGTAAATAGAGATTTTTTTATTAATCATCATTAACTTGCAAATATTTGCCTCTCAAATGTTTAAAAATTAAATTCTTTAATGGCCTATATTTTATAATTTAAAAAAATCAATAAACAAAGTTTCAGATATCCGTACTAGACATTTGCAATACCTTTTTGATTGAAATAATTATTACAATTTATTATTCACCTGAAATACCCATTCAAATTTTTTTAAATCTCCCGAGAAAGAATAAATGCCGCCGACGGGAATTGAACTGGGTTCAATGAGGAAATTCAACTGGGTTCAACGGGAATCGAACTGGAAATTGAATTGGGTTCAATTCCCGTTTCACATTCATTTGTTTATTTCCCGGCGGCATTTATTCTTTCTCAGGAGAATTTCAATTTGTATGGGTAGGTATTTAATGTGAAAAATTAAAGCTTATAATAATTCGTTATCCTTTGTGCTATGCATTAAAACCTTGTCTCATAAACATTAGTTTATCATTAGAAAAATAAAATAATTATTATTCAGTATGGTTGTGTATTTTGATCTTAAAATATAAGTTTTGTATGTAAAATTATATGAGAAATTAACCCAAATTTGCTGGACAATGTAGTTATTCATACATGAGTCTATGACCCGAAGAATTACTCCCTGTATCTAACAAAATGATGAGAAATGAATAAAAATAATTTTATATCCACTACTAACAAATTAATAACGCATCACCTTGGAACGGAAATTAATCGATCCTGTTTCCTGTTACAAAGGATTGCTCCCCCGTGAATCAGAAAATGTTTTCTTTTTTGTCATCGAGCCAGTCATGGTCCTAAAACACGTTAATTAAATTTCCATTGACATTTAGATCATAATGTCACTCGGAGTGAATCATTGGGCCACCCAATCAAAAAATTTAGTTATTGCAAGCAATTATTATCATCCTGAAACACCCATACAAATTGAAAAAAAAAATATAAATGCCGCTGACGGGAATTGAACCTACAGTCTTTTGATTGCCAGTCAGGTGCTTTAGCCGTGTTTGGTGACCAGATCTAAATAGCCAGATACTCCACCAGCTTCCTCTTTCTATCTCCTTCCCCTTTCCACTACCTTCAGCCTCACAACAAAGCCCAATTTGGGATGCCATAGTCTTACTGGATCCAGATGGTTGGAAGCAGTACGGACTCTTCAAAAGTTTAAATAATTGTTGACATCTATTGCTCAACACCACAAATATTCAGAGATATCAAAGGTAAACAAAAAAATAATGTTTCTAGGTAGGTACTTTAATTTTAATTAATATTAAGTAGCCATTCAAAAATTCAAATTCCATTCCACAAAACAAAAGAGTTTAGCTGATATTAAGAAAAATGTATTCCATGTAAGAAAAAACATTGCACAACAACAAAGGGATTGTGTATGTGTAGCACGTGAGTTTTATTTATGTGAACAAGCGAGTACCAAAGAAAATCCCCACCTGCGGAAAAAGTACAGGAGTACAAAATATCGCCATACAATTCAAACTAAATTCATCAAGACATAAACAAATGCGCAATACTTTTATTTACAAAGAGATAATTTAATTATTTTATAATTTTAATAGTCCCGAAGAAGTAAGGGCAATATGTGACAGATTTGGTGTTATAAAAAATCCTTTATGTGTGGTAAACGGTTCAGTTTTATTTTTATTATTATTTTTTTTTTTAAGTTAATAAATTATTAGAAGCAATAATTAGTCGCCTGTAATATCAATCAATACCACCGACGGGAATTGAACCCGTATCTTCTGATGTCTGGTCATACGCTCTGGACCACTGAGCCACGCCAATTCAATATTTACCAGTACTTCAATCAACAATTACTGCTTATTATATTTTTTAAGGTATATATTTTCAATTTGTATTGATATTACAGGTGACTAATTATTGCTTATAATAATTTATTATCCTTTGTGCTATGCATAAAAACCTTGTATTATAAACATTAGTTTATAATTAAAAAAAAATAAAAGGTTTATCAGTTGTTTACATTTTTAAAAACATTTATTAGTAAGGCTGTATGTTTATTATTGTAAAAATATTAAAATTTAAAAATGCAATGTTATAAATTAGCTTAAAAAAAGCTAATCATTTGACGAAATAAGGTGAAAGTGGTAAACTTGTTGGCTTTGGACTAGGAGATCATGGGTTCACACCGGCAGAAATGTGATAGTATAGAAATTCTTTCTTGAACAGATAAACAATTTTATTGGCCTGTTTGGGGCCGAAGAGACATTAATTATTAATATTATATTTAATTAATACCATTACTCAAAATATATGAAAACATGCGTAACTGCTTACTGCGGTTTAATTCAAAGCAAAAGAATCCATGCAGATTTCACCGTTTATCCCAATTTTTAGGTTATATAAATATGTTACATTATGACAAGGGATCATTCGAAAAGTTTTTTAAAATTAGGCATAATATGACAAAAATCGCTCCAGTGGATATTTAAAAGATTTTAAACCATTAGGGCCCCGGAGTAAGCGTTCAAAGATGGTTTGAAAGGAAGATAAGTAAATACGAATGTTAGAGGGAGCGCGCTAGTATCCAAAAATGTTAATAATTAAGCTAAAATGGTACAAATATTTAGTAAAACACGACTAGTTTGAAATAGAGCATAAATCTTTCTACAAATGCTTAAGTTGCATTTAAAAATACACTCTGATTTTGTTCAAACCTATAACAAATTAAATAACAGAAAAAAAAGTGTTTATAATAAGTTTCGGAGCTTACTTTGCGATTTTTTTTATCGAGGGAATCTGATAGTATTATTGTCCTAGCGTCTGGACGATGTAGGCCCTCTGATTGGTCAAATTAAAATTGTGTGTTACGGATAAATTCTTCATAGGGGGTCTGCAGGCAAAAAAATACCACTCTGCCCCTCAATTTTAAGCAACCGTAAGGATCATTTCGGTTTGCAGGCGACCGGATCCAAAACAATAAGACATTAAAAATTAAGACACGATTTCATACTGAAATAGAATCGCCACATGTAATACGATATTTCTTCATCGTTTCTGCTCATATAATTTTTGGATAATATCGAAGAATATATGTTTTAGAAAGTTCATAATCCATTGGATTACATTACTATGAAAATTATCCACAATTACGTGATTATGTTTGACGTTTATAAAAAATCACGCGTTCCTTCAATATGGCCGACACGCACGGCTATAGATGGCCGACAGAGCGCCCATCTGGCGGTATAAGAACGAACCATATGACTGGCGCGAATATTTAAATATGCAAAATTACTTGACCATTCAAGCGTTTAATAAGAAGATTTCTTCTGGAAGCTTATCACTTTGCAATGGCATTTTTCATTATTATTTATATATTTTTTTGCTTATTAATTATATCTGATTTTATATTGACATGTTTTCTAATTTCTAAAATTTCAAAATTATTTATTTGCGATGCTTTAATCCTGAGTTAAGTATTTTAAGACCTGAATTTTTATCGAAAGTGTGATCATTATTCAAAAGATGATTTGCAAACTCAGATTCACTATTTCCATTTAAAGCCCTTAGATGTTTTTTAGTTCTTACATCAAAGTTTCTATATTGGTTCTACCTTTGTAAAAGAAATTACAATCATCCCAATTGAGTTTATAAAGTCCTGATTTTTTTGTTTGATTTTCGCTATCTTTATTATTAAGAATATATTTCTTCATTTTGTTATTAGTGTAAAACGCCGGTTGAATAGTACCAGGAATGTTTTAATATATAATTTTATAAGTATCGATATCCACAAACAGAATTCTACGCCATTGTTTATTTCTATCTTTAGAAATAGGGTAAAAATACCGTTTGAAGAGAATATGTTTAATTTTTTTATTTAGTCTTTCAACTATCAATTTATTAGAATAACCGTTATTAAATACTCTTTGTCTTATGAATATATTGTTTTATGGTTATATGCTATTCGTTTTTTTCAGGTCTTAAAATACTTCACACAGGATATAAAGAATCGCAAATAAATAATTTAGAAATTTTAGAAATTAGAAAACATGTTAATATAAAAACAGATATAATTAACAAGAATTTTTTTTATAAACTCTCTTTTAAATATTTTCCCACTTAACTGGTTTTTCATATTGTAATTCCTAATTCTTATAAACCCAGCCTACTCTTACCCCCCCCCCCCCTCCTTCCACTTCTGCTTTCCAATTGAAATCTATATTTAATTTTTGACTTTGGTGTATACTTCGTTCATGAAACATGTATTGGTTGGATATAATAAAGTGATGTTAACAAAGTTTTTTGTTTTTTAATAAAATAAAGTTTAATCGGATCACATTATTTTGTCTATTTCCGTTATATATCAATGCATACGTACACAATAAAATGTAAACATTATATTTATTTATTAATTGGACAATTTGCATAGCGCCGCTTTTGTGAGATATCTTATATATATACCTTAGGGGCGCTATATTGTAATAATCTAACTTTATATATAGATTTTTACTCTCCTGATGAAGGTGTATATATAATCTAACTTTAAATTTTATAAGATACAGTAACAGTTGTAGGTAAAGAATTACCACCAGTTGGAGTAAAATTAACACCTTTCAATTAAACCGACTGCTAATCTCATCGCACAATTACCCTCCTTTTATTCATAAACACGGGTACAATTAATCAATATGTAATAATCTATTATTTCAGTCAACTTTGTTATAACTATCTTTAATTGTTGTGACAAACTATACGATATTGATTCAACTTATAGACATTGACGGTTGTAGTACATATTTAAGCACTGCAAGTCTCCTATGAGCAAATTATATTAGGTACGATAACAGTTAATATCAGTTGTAGACATATAGTCAATAATAGTGTTTCATTTGAAATAATCCATCACAAATACGAAAAATTTCATTTATTTAAACAACTGTCATTCTTATTATGCCTAAATTGAGCATGTTATTATTCATTAACTCCTTCCTGTTCTCTCTCTGTGAATGACCTAATATCTATCTATCAAATGTAACTGTTGTTAGTATCACTTAAACTGGTCGAAGCCCAACCAATTGCCGCCCGCAGGGACTAGCAGCAAAAACCCGCGGGTTTTTTAACTGCTAGTCTGATAGTATTATTACGCTACGGTCTGGACGGTTTCGGCCCTCTGATTGGTCGAATTAAAATCGTATTAAATAAATTCCGCATAGCATTCGAGCAAAAAAAAAATCGGGGGTCTGCAGGCAAAATATGACCACTATGCTCCCCAATTTTGACGACCGTAAGGTTCATTTCAGTTTGCAGGCGATCAGACCCAAAAGACAATCGAAATAGGATCGCCACATGTAATACGAGATTTCTACAAAAACATCGTTTCTGCTCATATATTTTTTGGATAATACGATGAAAACATTATTTAGAAAGTTAATATTCCATTCGATTAATACATTGCAATAAAAAATATCCACAATTACGTGTTATATATTTGACGTTTGTCAAGAATCACGCATTCTAAGGTTCCTTGAAAATGTCAATCCCTCCTTTACCCGCCGCTGGAGTAGTTTCCCTATTGGCCGACAGAGCGCACCTCTGGTGGCACAAGACCGACTACAGTGTTTCATTTGAAATAATCCATAACAAATACGTACAATTTCATTTATTCAAACAACGGTAGTTATTTACCCACAACCGTTTTAATACGCATTTAAAAAAAACATTTGATTCAACTTAATTAAATAAACAACAACTCTTTGCATTTACGATTTTGAAAAGTATTGATATTTAATATTATTTACGTAAATAATAATTTCGCACCATTTTGACAGAACTCCGATATGAAGTTCGCGCATAATTCGCTTTTGTTTGTAGGAAGCTTAGGCACTGCCAACCCAATAAAAAAATATAAAACACAATCGGAAGCTAGTAACGCTTAGTTGATTGTAAAATTAGCCAATAAATGTCTAATCTGACATGTACTGATATGAAAAATAAAACAATAATTTTACCAGGTAATTTATATATACTATATTTTTATAGTATACATTAATTAATTAACGTTTACCCAGTTAGGCAATTATTCTGGATCTGGCCACGCTTAGTACGATTTTTTTTAATAAAGCGTTTTAATTTTAGGTTAGGTTAGGTTGGGTTATTATAGGTTAGTTTAGGTTGGGTTATTATAGGTTAGGTTGGGTTAGGATAGGTTAGAATAGGTTAGGTTAGGTTTGGTTGGGTTAGGTTAGGTTAGGATAGGTTAGGTTAGGTTATGATAGGTTAGGTTAGGTTGGGTTATTGTAGGTTAGGTTAGGTTAGGTTAGGTTAGGATAGGTTAGGTTAGGTCATTATAGGTTAGGTTAGGTTGGGTTATTATAGGTTAGATAGTTGCCTTAATACCTTTATTTTAATAAATAATGGGTTTTTTATCAAATAAATTAACACTTTAATTAAATAAATGTTTTTCATTATTAATGTAATAAAAAATCGTTTTACATATTATTATACATTATCACATTATTACATATTTTAAATTGTATTTAGATTTTTGCGTTTCTAGCTTCCGATTGTGTTTCATTTTTTATTGTTAGGTTGGCAGTGTTTACACTGCGTACAACCAAACGCGAATTATTCTGAACTTCATATCGGTGTTCTGTCAAGATGGTGCGTCGGCTGGAAAATTTTCTCGTAAATTATTATTTACGTAAATAGTATCAAATATTAATATTTTCAACATCGTATATGCAAAAGGTTATTCTTTATTGTCATTATTGAATCAAATGAAAGATGTTATCTTAAAAAATAATATTGTGTAAAAATAATGTTTTTTAGAAACTTAAAAAGTAATAATTCGGAATGCGGGGGTTGAGTATTTGAGGTTTTCTATGGAGGTATACAAAATTCCCATATCCATTTTGGTCGAGTGCGTGGGATAAAACGAAGTTGATAAGGCGCTTCCACGAGGAAAAACTCCTATCAATCTTACAAAGGAAGCAAAGAAACGTTTAATCTGAGGAAAAATATTGGTCAGCGTTATTAAAGATTAAGAACGAATGTCGCCTTTTAAATTTTAATTGGTTTTAGTTCACCAGCTTTTTTAATATTTGGAACGAGCGAAAGTAATACATAAAACGCTGTATTACCGACCAATCTGAACAAATACATATATATTATTTTATATAAACATTAACATAATGTATGACCGAAGTAAGAATCGTGGCGCCCTTATCAGGCACAAGAGTTCCTATTTTCTGTTAAGGTTTACATAACCAAATATGACCTTATAATATTTTTAAAGATCTCTAAATAGTATAAAATAAAGTTGTTCTAAACTACGCAACGGATTTTGATATGGTTTTCAGTATCATTTAAAGTATTTCACCCTAAAGGTTTATACATATAATACATGCATATTATAGTTATAAAAAAGTACAGAAAAGTCAATATTTTTTGATCAAGTCGTAAAAAAATATTTTCATACGCATACATTGCTAACGCTGGCTAAACCTTATGAGATACCTCCGAATAATGTACTACGGAATTGTATATCTTAAAAATGCCTACAGAAAAGTCCGCGATGATATATCTTTTTCGGGATCTGGTGAGGAGGCACGAAATGAAAGATGTTGTGAAGGTCACAGTGATTTATTTGATGAGTCAGTTCGCCGTGATGAGAGTTGACGTAGGACTTATGTTGTATTCTCCGGATGCAGGCTGTGATGGCTGGTCAAGCGCGGGTCAGTGAGTCGACGCCGGGCGCTGGTGACCGGACTCCTTGACTGTCAGGCACTGGCGATCTTGGCAATCAGTACTCCAGTGCTGACGGGAAGGCCGAAGGTGCGGTGGACCTTGTAGGCGGTTGAGCGGGAGCTGCGTAGACCAGTGAGGATGCTGAGTGTCCTCGTGGTGGTCATGGTGCATGGATGAAGCGCTAGTCAGAGGCGCTGGAACCAGGGCGCTGTAATCCGTTGTAGCGCTGGCCAGGGACGACGGCCGGGGCCAAGGCGCTAGGATGATGTCCCGATGGAGTCCATGAGCAGAGCCGGGAAGAATGTGGTCCTAACGCGCGTGTAAGAGGAGCGCGGGTGATCACTCGTTGAGTCTTGTTAACTGACGGCGGATTGATGACTGACTGACTACTGACGAGTTCCTTCACGCTGCCGCTTTTATAAGGTGAAGAAACTTCTCGAACATTTGGTTGCTATGTAGATATTGCCAAAACAAAAATTAAAAAGAATAAAAGAACATCCAAGAAGCTTGTTTGGAAAAAGCCGAAACTTCTAGAATGCCGTTCGAATCAAGTAGTGGCGTACCACTACATATCTCTTAACAACCCCCAACAACGCCGGGTTCGCGTCAGCTAGTATATTATTAGTAAAAAATTAAAAAAGAAAATAAAATAAAAATTATATGTTTTAATGATTATGTACCGAGATACTAATATTCATACATCTTATTACGAGAGCACAGTTTTTTTCATCTTAATTTTGTACATGTTTTTCCTAATGGTATAATAATTAATGGCTTATGTTTCAATGTAATATTGATCTTGTAAAGTTTTATTGCTCATGATGGGAGCTAGTAAACAATAGTTGCGTCAGATCATAGTCATTTTGTGTACGAATTACTAGTCCTTTTTACAACGTTGCGCAAATTTCTGACTTAAAAAACTTAACTACAAATCCCAAATCGGGTAAATAAAAGTTGAGACTTGTTTCTAAAATTTAATATTTTGTTACACTGTTTAGTTACACACTTTTACAAATGCGTTGTAATTTACCCACCTCACTCATTTTTAGCATCACTACGCTAGGCGGTTAGTTTAAAAACGATCCTTCGGAGAAATGTCTCACAATAGAATGAGCAGCAAACCTTTGCCTTTAGCGAACTTTACTTATCTGCGTAGGGTTTTGTTATTGCAATGTGCGCTCTTTGGCGGTCAATGTACGACTAATGTCATAGTTTATTCAAAACATTATCGAACCCTCCTGGTGCCAAAAATATGGTCACGTGGTTTGCCTCCATCTCGTCGCAATGATACCCAGATTTCATGTTAGGGCAAGTCTATAAATTTGGATGTCTGTGTGTCAGATCTAGAAAGTACTGAAAGTAGCCTCCTTCAGGAATCACAGTTAGTTTTTTGTAGTTATTGTTAAATTGTGGTCTGGTTCATTTTATTGTATGGTTACATTACCTCGGTCTGCAAATACCGTATGAAAAAAACAACATTTCTAACAGATTTAAAAGACCTTCTAAAATTTATTTAATATTTGTTTATTCCAGCATTCTCTATTCCTCATTTCTTATTAAACGAGGCTCTCGGGGTATCTAATACGGTTGATCAATAAAACCATATTTCCGTTGTATATGATCAGCAATATTTGCGATTACGGGCATATGATTCCAACCATAGAATAAAAAAATAGCAGAAGTACTTTTCATACAAATTTGAAATATTTGAATCACGAAACATGCACAAAAATGCATTTCTAGTATTATTTTTTATTCTATGAGCCGCCGCTCTTAGCCCGGCCTCCAAGGTGTCCGATAAACTTCGGTTAACTGTCAATAGGCACAGCTGATGGTGAACTAACGAAGCTCTCTGAATTGAAAGAAACCTTATAGGTACGCGGTCAATTGATTTAATTCCAGCTCGGAGAAACGAAAGTTGTTCAAATATCACTAGCTATGGTCAAAGACCTCATATCAGCAAATATTATACGTAATATTTGCCTACCATAAAACTTGTTATACATCATATGTGTCGATCTCATATGTCATATTCAGAATTAACAATATAATCTTCCAACTAACTTTTCCCGTATTTTGGGCCCGTATCTTTTTGAATGATCACAAATTTCTAAAGTAACCTAGAGTGTCTCGGATAAACATATCTGATTTTTATTTACATGGGATATCTATTGTCTTATTTATTATCTTTTTTATACTCTGTGTCTTGTTCTGTTTCATGTTTCTTAAACCTTCAAAGATTAAAAAGAAGTTGTTGTAATAAAAATTGAATTTTCTGTTTTAAATATTATGAAAAGCTCGTGTAAATGGGTACACAGCTAATTTGAATGTTATCAAATTAGTATATTAGGTAGGTACGCGTATCTACCATACATTTTAATTGGGCTGTAATCATTTACGATAAAAAGTACGAGAGGTCGACTACAGGAGATAAGGCATATTAATAAGTTGGAATGAGGAAAACGAGATTTATTTCAAAGGTTTTCCTCTCGTCATATCTCAAGAAATAGGAAGCCATCGACCAAATAGGAAACTGGCAAGTTTGCCTATAAGATGAGATTAGGCAATCTGCTTTAAGTTTTCCTCTAAGGTGTATTTTTAGTTAAGCTATATAAACTGGCCAATTAAAAATATAAATGTTTTAATAACGTTCACACGGTATTTTTGTCGGTCTCATTGGCGTAAAGGATTCGTTTTGCGGCACAGCACAAAAAAATTGGATGACTTCCTTTTTCTAAATGCGATGAACTATTTTTTTTTGCATTTGCTCTATACGGGGGGGCCTGATTTTTTTTTATTTAGCGGTATGTCATCTTTGGGAATGCTATGTGGAGGGTATTTTTGAACAAATAAACAAACAAAATTTCTGCATCATTTATGAAATTATTTTTTTAGACATTAACTCCACACAGTAGGCCTGGAGGAAAATAATTTCCCTCTGGACCGTTATGATCTTTGGGGATGCCCTCAACCGGCCTCTCCCAATCAATGTGTCCAAGAGAGACGCAAGTATGAATGCATCCCTTCCACTGCGGTGCAAGGCTATGAGTCGAGAGAGAGTCCGGCTGGAGAGGTCAAAAGGTCTCCCTCAACCAGTCTCTCCTGGTCCGACCCGCCATGCAGTATGTGAACAAACGCATCCGCCGCCAAGATCTAGGAAAAATCACCCCATTAACTTGGTACTCAGCACTTGGGGTGACCTATGGCGGTGGTGTTGGTTATCCAATAAATGGTTCCCGGGGCGGCGGTACTTATACCCGCTTCCCAAACTGATTTTTTTTTGCAAAAACAGTACAAAAACCAATACATTGCATAAGCGATGAATTTAATTAATTATTTATTTATTTTTATTTATTATTTTATTTACGCCCTAATGGGCTTTTACATGAAAATATACATTTACATTGATTACAATAATTGAACATAAGAAGATAAATGGAGTTAATTGTAAGAAAGCAACACATATAATAAAATTTTGTGCAAATTAGCAAAACACTAATAAGATGGATTCAATATAAAATATACCCAAGCATGAAATAGTAAGTAAAAGAAAGTTCAACATAAAAAGTAAGTAAGTGGGTGTGTTTAAACCCAGTATTAATTGTGTGTTTAACAAATCGATAAACCAATATAAATTAGAGTGTAACTTACTCGTGAGGTAAAGAACATTATAACAGAGATTTAAAAAAAAAAAAATAACAAAATAAGAGTTGCACCTGTAAAAAGCAAAAACTAATAGAATTTAGCAATATCGACATGAATAAGAAATAATAAGATCTGAGATGGAACATAGTGTTATGTATAAAAAGTAGTTAGTAGGTATAAGCATACAATTATAAGTGTATAGTAGAGCAAATAAAAAACAAACAAATATGGATATAATTTACTTGAAAGGTTTCGAATGGGAGAAGATGTAATAAAATTATTAAAGCTATAAAAGTTAATTATTAGCCGATAGAATCGAAATAAGTTGCCTTTTAAAGCTCACAAAATTGTCAAAACCAAATATATCTATAAGTTCACAGTATTTATTCGCAAGGTTGTGAATTCTAGGAATTGGTGAAAAAATAGAATAATTAGTGTTGAGGTTCTTGTTAAATTTAAAAGTATCTTTACTGCGAGTTTGCCTAGCAGGAACATTAATGCAAATAAGTTCCAACAAATTAGGGCTGTCAATTAAAGATTTAATAATTTTGAATAAAAATAGCAAATCAATTAACACTCTTCTATCAGATAATTTAAGAAGTTTAGTTTCAGCAAGCAAGTTATTGTAATTTATAAATTCGATTGGAATTTTCATTTTAAAATTAATGTACCGAAGGAATTTATTTTGTACCTTTTCTAATGATTGAGAATGGACCTTGTAGTACGGTGACCATACGGTGGAATTGTATTCTAATTTGCTTCGTACTAACGAGCAATACAGATGTTTTAATGTTGACATACTTTTAAAATTTGCTCCCATTCTCAAAATAAAACCTAGTATTCTCATCGCATCGCTTGTTATTTCATCGATGTGTTCGTTAAACTGTAGACTCTCGTGGAATATAACACCAAGATCACGAATCTGTGATACACGAAGAAGATTAGCACCATTCATAAAATAGGAAAAATTAAGTGGATTTTTGCCTTTGTAAAAACTGATAATCTGGCATTTACCTAAATTTAGTTGCAAATCATTGACAGAACACCACGCACATAGTTTATTAAGGTTCAACTGCAAAATTGCGCGATCGTCATCGTCTTTGATTATTCTGTATATCTTCAGATCGTCGGCAAATAACAGGACTTTAACATTAGTAAAAATATTAACAATATCATTGATAAACAAACAAAATAATATTGGGCCCAAGTGAGATCCCTGTGGTACTCCGCTCGAGGCAGCAAATGTATAAGAAGTAAACGAATCTATCTTGACTGCTAAGTACCTTCCTAATAGATAACTCTTAAACCATTCCAACATACTCCCTCTTATTCCCAACAATTTTAGTTTACGTAATAATATTTTGTGGTTTACTTTATCAAATGCCTTACTGAAGTCAGTATATATGGAATCAGTTTGATGTGATGCATTAAGGGCATTAACAATATCATTCGTGTACAATATCAAATTGGTAAGAGTAGATCTACCTTTAATGAATCCATGTTGAAGGGGAGAGATGGTTCGATTGATTCGGGATATCAACTTATCTAGTACTAGGCTTTCAAAAAGTTTGGGTAAAGTAGACATTATACATATTGGCCTATAATTTGTTACTTCGCTCTTATTACCTTTTTTGAAAATGGGCGTTAAAAGACTAAACTTCCAAAGGTCCGGGAATACACCTGATGAGAGTGACTTTGTAAATAACTTATGAATAGGATATGACAATGTATGCATACAATTTACTAAAAACCTGGGCGGAACATTATCAGGTCCTGCGGATTTTCGGGAATCAAGACTCTTCAGCTTAGATATAATATCGTCTATGGTTACATTACAGTCAGATATATCAAGAGTTGCAACCAAATCAAAGCACGAAATATTGCTGTCTTCACTTGCATTAATGTAAACGCCGCTAAAAAAATCAGCAAAAAGATTAACAGTTTCCTGAAGATTATGGGATAATTTAGAATCGAATGACACACTACTAGGTATGTAAGTACCATTTTCTTTTTGGGATTTAACATATTTCCAAAAGAAATTTGAGTCGTCCATGATAGAGCCTTCGACATCACTAATGTAATTTTTGTAACATTTTGCGGAGAGCTTATTGCACTCTGCCCTCAATTTTTGAAACGCAGTATAATCGATGGCCAGGCGACTTTGTTTGAATCTCTTATGAGATAATTTTTTAAGGTAAATTAAGTCTATCAGGTCTTTTGAGAACCATTTTGGGTATAGAGTTTCTCTGTAAGTCGTTAAAGGAACAAATTGTTCAATTGCAGAATTAACGATGAAGTAAAATTTTTTAAGGTGTACATTAATATCATCGTCGCTATCAAAGAATGACCAGTCAGTCTGTTTAAGGAAATTTGAAATTTTAACATAGTCAGCTTTTTTGAAATTTCGAGTTTCTACTACCTTTTTTACGATAGGAATTGGTTTAAGATTAGACATGCATATTTCTAGTGGTGGATGGTAAACATCGACAGGTAATAGAATTTCGGTACTTCTCACAACACAGATGTCAGACACATTTGACAGTGCCAAATCCAACGTACGACCTCCTATATTATGAACATTATTACACTGTGTTAGACCTAAGAACAGTGCCATATCTCTAATAACACGAATATTAACATTAGAACAAGAATTGACAGAATTCATATTACACCAATCATAATGTGGCAGATTGTAATCACCAACTAGAAGTAGTTTAGTATTAGGATATTTAGCACAAATTGATTCAACCTCGTCGCAGTGATTGCTGTAGCTTTGGACATCAGAATTCGGAGGTAAGTATGCACATCCCACTATTATTTTACCTCTAGAAGTGTTCACATTGACAAATAGTTGCTCGATGGATGTGTTTTTTGTGGATATTTTTGAAGAACTGAGATTTTTTGAGATAGCAATGGCTACACCACCTCCTCTCGTTTTGGCACTTGTTTTAGAATTCCTATCCATACGGTAGATGTTGAAATTAGGGAAGCCTAATTCGGCAGAATTGATTCCTGAGTCGAGCCATGTTTCGGTTAAAATGAAGATATCACTGCTGATAGTTGCCGCCGAAGTCAGCAACATGGGAAGTTTAGTGCGGATCCCTCTCACATTTTGGTAGTAGCATTTTATTTTTTGTTGTTTCAGTTTTTTGGCGCACATTCAATAATTTTAGGTACAGAGTTCACATATTTGATAGTTATATTGGTTTCACCGTTGTTCTTCCTCGTCTCGAGTTGTTGGCGTAAATCTAGAAGTTGAGTCCTCTGCAATGGTGTTTGGTCGTTACTGGCCTTTATACCGTTTTTCAGTTTTGCGTTCCTGGTCAAAACCTCACGAGCCGAGACAGAGTCATTGAATTCGACCTTAATCGGTCTAATTTTGTTGGACTTTTTTACACCAAGTCTGTACGACTTAACCACACTCGGTATTAATTCATTATTTATATCACTAATCGCTGAAACTACTTTATCGCTGTCCATTTTAATAATTGTTGTTGTTGATTCTGAAATACTTTCGGGAACATTAAATAAAATAATGTTCTTTGACCGGGTTTTTCTTTCCTCGGCCTCTGCGAGCAAATCATTTATTGAAGATGAAGTATTTGTCGGGTTAGTAACAATAGACTGAGTTTCCGTTACACTTTTTAATGTTGACAATTCTCCTTCCAACATTCCCATACGAACAGCCATCAATCCTGTGGTTCCTAACAGATCCGTTGTTATCGGGGTAATTTTACCCATTTGCTCCTTCGTAAATTTGTTGCCGGGGTCATTAATAATTTTTATCAGCGAACAGAGTAGATCCTTGGCCTTGGTCATATAGTTAAGAGAGTTCTCGTTTAAATCCATATTAAAATTTATTTAAAAAGAGTTAAAAATATGTTAACTTTATTCGTAATTAGTTTATACACAAACGCCTGTTTCCCGCAAACTGTTTAGCACTATTCAAAAGTGACGACACTTTCGACCAATGGCGATAGTAATGACGGACTGATAATGCGCCTGCGCGTTTGGTATGTTTACCAGTTGAAAATTGTTATTTTAATATTTTTAAAACACAGCACTGCACAGCACACACGATAATTTAAAAATCTAACTGATTGAATATTTCGAAGATGAAGTGATTTAACTACTTCGACACTTTATGTTGTGTTTACTTGCAATTTTCTGATGTTTTGGAAGTTTTAATGTGGAGCGTATTCACTATCTGTGTAATCAATGACGGTAGGTAACACGTAACACGTATATGATTAAAATATACAAAAAAATAGCATAGGATAAAAGGTTACATATAAGTACATTTAATCAAAAGATAAAGGACTCTTGCTTAAAGTTTTTAAAGGATACGAGAAAAAATATCTCCCTTTCAAATCATCCTGAAATACGAACGTTAGAGGAAGCGCGCTAATATAAATAATATCTCCCTTTCAAATCATCCTGAAATACGAACGTTAGAGGGAGCGCGCTAATATAAAAAAATATCTCCCTTTCAAATCATCCTGAAATACGAACGTTAGAGGAAGCGCGCTAATATAAATAATATCTCCCTTTCAAATCATCCTGAAATACGAACGTTAGAGGGAGCGCGCTAATATAAAAAAATATCTCCCTTTCAAATCATCCTGAAATACGAACGTTAGAGGAAGCGCGCTAATATAAATAATATCTCCCTTTCAAATCATCCTGAAATACGAACGTTAGAGGGAGCGCGCTAATATAAAAAATATCTCCCTTTCAAATCATCCTGAAATACGAACGTTAGAGGGAGCGCGCTAATATAAAAAAATATCTCCCTTTCAAATCATCCTGAAATACGAACGTTAGAGGGAGCGCGCTAATATAAAAAAAAAATAATAATTATGTGAAAATATTTAATAAAACACGACTCGTTTGAAATAGAGCAAAAGTCTCTCGACAAATGCTTTAGTTGCATTTAAATATACACTGTGATTTTTTCATATCTATGACGTATTAAATAACAGAACAAATCGAGTTTTTAATAATTTTCCATTGGGGGTATTTCTTATAACTAACGTTTCTGTTTTAAAAAAGTAAAGATATTATAAATCAATTCAAAAAAAATTTTTTTTAAGGAATTTAAAAACTTTTAAATAGAAATATGTTATAAATCGGTAGAAATTGGGTATGCGGGCTTAATTAACGTAGTTAGTCTTCTCATTGGCATCAGCATTGGTAAGTTAGTTGCTGTACCTGGGAAGTATCAGAAGGCTGTGTTTCTGCTTCGCGGGAAATTTTCCATAGTTGGAACATAGCATCCTATTCCAGCCAAAATGTCTGATATTGATAATAAAGCGTTCAGAAGCATATAAGCTATCAGCAGTAATGCGACACGCCTCTTAGGACTAAGGCTGCAGATACTCAGCATATAAGCCATCAGCAGTAATGCGACATGCCTATTAGGACTAAGGCTTCAGACCTCCAGATACCCAGCATATAAGCCATCAACAGTAATGCGACATGCCTCTTAGGACTAAGGCTCCAGATACTCAGCATATAAGCCATGAGCATTATGTGACATGCCTCTTAGGACTAAGGCTCCAGATACTCAGCATATAAGCCATCAGCAGTAATGCGACATGCCACTCAGGACTGAGACACCAGATCTTCAGATACCCAGCATATAAGCCATCAACAGTAATGCGACATGCCTCTTAGGACTAAGGCTCCAGATACTCAGCATATAAGCCATGAGCAGTAATGTGACATGCCTCTTAGGACTAAGGCTCCAGATACTCAGCATATAAGCCATCAGCAGTAATGCGACATGCCACTCAGGACTGAGACACCAGATCTCCAGATACCCAGCATATAAGCCATCAACAGTAATGCGACATGCCTCTTAGGACTAAGGCTCCAGATACTCAGCATATAAGCCATGAGCAGTAATGTGACATGCCTCTTAGGACTAAGGCTACAGATACTCAGCATATAAGCCATCAGCAGTAATGCGACATGCCACTCAGGACTGAGACACCAGATCTCCAGATACCCGCATATAAGCCATCAGCAGTAATGCGACATGCCTCTTAAGACTAAGGCTCCAGATCTCCAGATACCCAGAATTATGGAGATAAATGCCTTTGGATGTGATTAGTAAAAACTGAACTCTCGACATCCTAAAAATAATTTTGAATTTTCTCGACCATTAGATGGTGTCCTCTGGCCCCCATACCTGAGAGCCGCCCCCGAGAATGCTACGTACTAAGCAAAAGTAAACCAGCCTTATAACTGTAAGGTTGGTAAACTAATTTTATGTACGATAAAACCCAAAATTTTTGTGACCGATTTGCAGATTTTAAGAGTTGAAAATTCCGTTAATTATATGTTTTAAGTTTATATAGGCGTTCAGCTGATAGATTCGTGGTTACATTTTCTTCTTTGCAATTAACGATACATATTTATGAAAAAACTTAATTATAGCTTTTAATCGGCTTTGGTGGCATGTTTATAAAGGGTGCTCTGTTGCTAGTTTTTGGTACACTTGGATGTGTGATTCATTTAATCCTTCTCATAATTTCATAAACCACATTTCTGAGCGAAATATTAAATTACTATAATAATTATGATCTGAAAGGAAAGATATGTTATCGGAATCCATTTACATGACGCATGTAATTACTATCTAGGCAAATAATATTTAAAATAAATTTGTTTTATTGTTGGAATGATGAATCATACCTTCAGCGGAACCTTCAGCGGAATGGGGTATTTAAAAAAACTACAAATATAATTAAAAATTAATGTATAGAAGATTTAAACTTTATTTTTCTGATTATGATTATCGTACTAAGAATATGTAATTTTAATATTTTCATTCAAATATATTGATTTAAAAAAAACAATCTAAAACCGCACATTCCGAAATGGTTCCAACTGGCTACAACGTCATTATTTTTTTATTACATGCCCTAGTGGGCTTATCTTTTTTTGTATCAAAGTAATCACTTAAACATCAATACAATAAAGAAAAATTTAAAGATAATGACAAAAAAGGTTGCAAAAAACACAACAAAATACATATGAACAGTGAAAAACACAACAGAACTGTTGAGAAGTGAGTTAGTTAAGAGCTTCACAGATGCACTCATAAAGGGCAGTGCAAAGAGCTGGCTTGGAAGTCCGTAAGATGGCAGCTAGTGCCCAGTAGTCACCAGGGCCAGTGAAAACGCTCCCAGACAAACTAACCATCCCGAGGCTCTCGGAGTGGTAGGCAGAGAACTCTGTCTTGGCACACTGTCCTGGTTCATGCATTGTCTCATATGAATGGGTAAATACTCTTTTCATTCTGGCTCTCGAGATGACCATGCTCAAGTATATCATTCCCCGAACGCCGCGCCCTTTTTTTGCGCCCCTTTCTCTGTTCATCCGCTCAACATGTCAAAAATCCCTCGTCACACTTGGTAGTACTTGGGTACCCACGCCTACAGTACTAGCGCTTTCATCACTGACTTTTTATAACTTTTTAACACCATGACTTTAAAAAACTTTTTAAAGATGTGATGAATTATCATTTTGATGATTTATCCGGTCACCATTTATACAGGGTGTCCGGAAACTCGTAGTACAAGCGGGAAACTGGTGAATCTACATCACATTTGGAGTCGATTTTGTAGTATTTTTTTTTTTTGATTTGAGCTTTCGTTATCGAGTAAATCGAGTTAGAAGTTCATTTTTATTTTTATTTTTACTATTTTTTTAATCAAATTCTTATAAATTATTACTGAAGATCAAAGTACCCAACTAATTAAAACTATTTGAAAGTAAAACAAATGAAGAAACTCGGATTTGAAGCATTATTTTGAAATCACCCTTCATTTAATCCGGTGTAATCATAAAATATTTCTGCTCTGCAGGGTTAAAACATCTGTTGTTCAACCCTAAACACCAGAAAAAACTTTAACCCTAAAATAGCCGAAAAATATTTTTTTTTGGTTTTTTTTTTTTTTTTTGTGAAAATGCTCAAATCAAAAAACTTTATGTTTATTTGGGTTCCCCATGTGGTGTAGATTCTCCAGTTTCCCGCTTGTACTACGAGTTTCCGGACACCGTGTATAAATACATATACACATACAATAAATGAAAAAATTACACTATTAAAGTACATTTTGAAAATAATAATGCTATCAAACCAACTGCTTGAAATTAAACTATGTCCACAATTACACCCCTAACTATATATGTGGCATATAAATTCTTTATACTATGCAACGACTAAACAAAATACACTTCTTTTGTGTTCAATGGGACACAATGGGAATTAACACAGGCAAGGGCGGATCCAGGATATTTTCTAGGAGTGGCGCAAGGGTCAGACTAGCAAAAATTGTCCTCATATTTGGGATTAACAGACAACAATAGTACAATGGACTTGTAATTTTAATATAAGAGGTTATAATATGAAAATAGTAAAAAATTACGGTGACCGGATAATTCATCAAAATGATAATTCAACAAACCTATAAAAAGTGCTATTAAGTTATGAAAATTGATGAAACATAAACTTGGTTAAATAAGTCACATATGTAACTATTTAATCTAGTTTTTGGTTCATCGATTTTCATAATTTTATAGCACTTTTTACAGATGTGTTGAATTGTCATTTTGAGGAGTTATCATGGAACCCACAAGTTTTAGATAGTGTAGAATAGTGACCGCAGCTTGCTTCTGAGTAGTTTGAGGTACAGGTGCAGCAAAACAGTGCAGTTTCGAAGGGCCGGCACATCCCGTGTGGTAGGGGTAGGAACCTGGGAGCGGCTTCATTGTGTCGTAAAGGTCGTAACGTTTTCAGTCATTACCATAGTTTGGTACGGACAACAACGAGGCTTCGCCATCCGCATGTTTCTTGAAAATAGGCGTTCTTTCGTCGAGTGACGAGGCCCACTTCCATCTCTGTGGATCGGTAAATAGACAAAATTTTCAGTACTGGGTTGAAAATAACCCAAGGCAACTCAAGGATCGGATTCGGGAGGAAATCGCCTAAATAAAATAAACCCCATTTCTTGCCGTTTTTTAATAGCCCTACAAAACTGCACTGTCTGTTTTGCTGTACCCTGTGTTTAAAAACATCATTACAATCAGATTCTTTTGAAGCAGAAGACCTTTAATAAAGAGCTTGCACTTAGTGCAATTCGTACTCCTCCCACCCTCTTCATAAGTCCCCACTTATCAAAACTGGAACGTTTGGTAAATGATTTCGAAAATACATACTATAATTGCTCTAGAGATGACAAAAAAACCTTTTTTGGATCCGTAGTAACTTTTATACTCACTGAAAATATCCCCCAAAATTTTAAATTTACAATTTTTTTATGTCAAACCGGAGGTGAAAAGTCGCATTTGACATTCTAAATATTTTAAACTTGTAATTTTGACCCCGTTTTGTACCATTTTATCACACTTTAGTACATCACAACCAAAATAATGTTACGTACCCACATCCGAAATAATAGTTTAAAAATTAATTAGAAGAAGCTTTAAAAATTAAATGAAGTTACCTATCGCGGTTTCTTTATGTAATGTAGCCACAAATTATCTACATATATGCATATTTTATCTTGTCATAATATTAGTTTATATGTAGGAAATCAGCTTTGCTAACATCCATATACGAGTATTGTCTTAAGGATCAAATCAATGAGATAACAAGATACACTTACTCGCTCACACTTATAATACGAACACGGAATACTGTATGAGACGACCTACTGTTATTAGGTTGTCCTTCATATACTTATGTATTGCTACGTTCGCTATCTCACTTTCTCTAAAGGCTCTGAAAATCTTCGGGAAACAATCGAAATAATTGTATTTTTAATAATAATAAATTAAAAGTTTTTCCGAATGAAACCTTATTTCTTGGCTTTTGCTAGTATCTGCCGAGTACCTAATTCACATATTCTTTCACACGAGGGCATTTTGGCATTTGGCAATTTACTTAGAGATCGCACACGACCTTACGCGACGCGTGACAGTTTAATGCTTAAACTGCGGAAATCGAAAGTACTCCGATTGACGTACTTCTTGCCACTTTGAGATTTCTACAGCGTGTCCATATATATCGTAACATCATTAGGTCTAACCTACTATTTTCAACGTTTTGTTGCTGGAAATTTGTATTATTTTATTTACTTAGAACTAACCTTAACCGTAGGTGTTAACATAAAAAAGTCCTGTAATGGTACGAATACATTTGCGAACCGAAACGCGAACCGAGCCACGAATTACGGGAAAGAAACGAAGCAACTGCAAGCGGCGTTTCGCGCCCTTTGCGGTTGCTTTGTTCCTTTACCATAAGTTGAGGTTCAGTTCGCCACTTCGGCTCGCGTATGTATACGTAGCATAAGAATAAAACATGAATTTTTAAATTGTATTTTATAAAATAAGAAATGGAGGACTGAACGTGGCTGGCGCTAACGCAAAATATTCCAAAGAAGCGAGGCTAGCAGTCCACAAAGGAGTGGTGGTACCTACTCTGATTTATGGCGGTAAGGCATGGAAAAGACGAAAGTCTACTGAAAGCTGTAGAAATGATTCCTGAGACGTATGTGTGAAAAATCACGCATGATCACGTGAGAAATATAGAGATTCGGAAATAATGCAACGCTGATGTAAGCTTAGTGAAAAAAAATATTTTACCAAAACACATCTATTTTAAAACGTCTATAATTTTTTTATTTATTTTTCGTCTGACTGAGGATTGAAACTTCCTCCTCAGCAACTAGAGTTGACAACTCTACCAACCTCGCCAAATACTGATCGGGTAGGACCGACATTTATTTCGTATAATAACTGCTGTGATGTCATCCAATTTCAGAGATATGTGTATATTTCTGCGTGTGTGTACGCGATTGCTTCTAAGTGCCACCAAAGTGTCAGTTAAATTGGTAATGTCATATGCCTCAGGTGAGAGACCGTGATTCAGAATCGAAAAGTTTATGTTTAATCTCGCTAGATGGCATTAAAAAGATTAGATTAATTTAAACGCCTGTTTGTTTACCAGATCTGAATCCCCAGGTTCTTCCCAACCTTCCTCAATTCCATCTCCTTTCCCTACCCATCCCCTTCAGCCTCGCAACATAACGGAATTGGGAATACCAAAGTCCCACTGGCCCCGGCAGTTACGCTTGTGTATCACATTTAACTAATTTAATTTAATATTTCCGATAATCAATTAATTTATCACCTATCAGGAAACAATTATCGTCAAGAAAAAAATTACGTTTCCAATAACTAAATAAATATACTGTACGGGTTGATTGTAGGTAAATTAAATAAATATATTGGATGAGTTGATTGTAGGTAAACTATATAAATATACTGTACGGGTTGATTGTAGGTAAACTAAATAAATATACTGTACGGGTTGATTGTAGGCAAAACTAAATAAATATACTGTACGGGTTGATTGTAGGTAAACTAAATAAATATATTGTATGGGTTGATTGTAGGTAAACTAAATAAATATATTGTATGGGTTGATTGTAGGTAAACTAAATAAATATACTGTACGGGTTTATTGTAGGCAAACTAAATAAATATACTGTACGGGTTGATTATAGGTAAACTAAATAAATATATTGTATGGGTTGATTGTAGGTAAATTAAATAAATATATTGGATGAGTTGATTGTAGGTAAACTATATAAACATACTGTACGGGTTGATTGTAGGTAAACTAAATAAATATATTGTATGGGTTGATTGTAGGTAAACTAAATAAATATACTGTACGGGTTTATTGTAGGCAAACTAAATAAATATACTGTACGGGTTGATTATAGGTAAACTAAATAAATATATTGTATGGGTTGATTGTAGGTAAACTAAATAAATATACTGTACGGGTTTATTGTAGGCAAACTAAATAAATATACTGTACGGGTTGATTGTAGGTAAATTAAATAAATATATTGGATGAGTTGATTGTAGGTAAACTATATAAATATACTGTACGGGTTGATTGTAGGTAAACTAAATAAATATATAGTATGGGTTGATTGTAGGTAAACTAAATAAATATACTGTACGGGTTTATTGTAGGCAAACTAAATAAATATACTGTACGGGTTGATTATAGGTAAACTAAATAAATATATTGTATGGGTTGATTGTAGGTTAACTAAATAAATATAATGTACGGGTTGATTGTAGGTAAACTATATAAATATACTGTACGGGTTGATTGTAGGTAAAATAAATAAATATATAGTATGGGTTGATTGTAGGTAAACTAAATAAATATACTGTACGGGTTTATTGTAGGCAAACTAAATAAATATACTGTACGGGTTGATTATAGGTAAACTAAATAAATATATTGTATGGGTTGATTGTAGGTAAACTAAATAAATATACTGTACGGGTTTATTGTAAGCAAACTAAATAAATATACTGTACGGGTTGATTATAGGTAAACTAAATAAATATATTGTATGGGTTGATTGTAGGTAAATTAAATAAATATATTGGATGAGTTGATTGTAGGTAAACTATATAAATATACTGTACGGGTTGATTGTAGGTAAACTAAATAAATATATTGTATGGGTTGATTGTAGGTAAACTAAATAAATATACTGTACGGGTTGATTGTAGGTAAACTAAATAAATATATTGTATGGGTTGATTGTAGGTAAACTAAATAAATATATTGTATGGGTTGATTGTAGGTAAACTAAATAAATATACTGTACGGGTTTATTGTAGGCAAACTAAATAAATATACTGTACGGGTTGATTATAGGTAAACTAAATAAATATATTGTATGGGTTGATTGTAGGTAAATTAAATAAATATATTGGATGAGTTGATTGTAGGTAAACAATATAAATATACTGTACGGGTTGATTGTAGGTAAACTAAATAAATATATTGTATGGGTTGATTGTAGGCAAACTAAATAAATATACTGTACGGGTTGATTATAGGTAAACTAAATAAATATATTGTATGGGTTGATTGTAGGTAAATTAAATAAATATATTGGATGAGTTGATTGTAGGTAAACTATATAAATATACTGTACGGGTTGATTGTAGGTAATTAATCAATTAATTTATCACCTATCAGGAAACAATTATCGTCAAGAAAAAAATTACGTTTCCAATAACTAAATAAATATACTGTACGGGTTGATTGTAGGTAAATTAAATAAATATATTGGATGAGTTGATTGTAGGTAAACTATATAAATATACTGTACGGGTTGATTGTAGGTAAACTAAATAAATATACTGTACGGGTTGATTGTAGGCAAAACTAAATAAATATACTGTACGGGTTGATTGTAGGTAAACTAAATAAATATATTGTATGGGTTGATTGTAGGTAAACTAAATAAATATATTGTATGGGTTGATTGTAGGTAAACTAAATAAATATACTGTACGGGTTTATTGTAGGCAAACTAAATAAATATACTGTACGGGTTGATTATAGGTAAACTAAATAAATATATTGTATGGGTTGATTGTAGGTAAATTAAATAAATATATTGGATGAGTTGATTGTAGGTAAACTATATAAACATACTGTACGGGTTGATTGTAGGTAAACTAAATAAATATATTGTATGGGTTGATTGTAGGTAAACTAAATAAATATACTGTACGGGTTTATTGTAGGCAAACTAAATAAATATACTGTACGGGTTGATTATAGGTAAACTAAATAAATATATTGTATGGGTTGATTGTAGGTAAACTAAATAAATATACTGTACGGGTTTATTGTAGGCAAACTAAATAAATATACTGTACGGGTTGATTGTAGGTAAATTAAATAAATATATTGGATGAGTTGATTGTAGGTAAACTATATAAATATACTGTACGGGTTGATTGTAGGTAAACTAAATAAATATATAGTATGGGTTGATTGTAGGTAAACTAAATAAATATACTGTACGGGTTTATTGTAGGCAAACTAAATAAATATACTGTACGGGTTGATTATAGGTAAACTAAATAAATATATTGTATGGGTTGATTGTAGGTTAACTAAATAAATATAATGTACGGGTTGATTGTAGGTAAACTATATAAATATACTGTACGGGTTGATTGTAGGTAAAATAAATAAATATATAGTATGGGTTGATTGTAGGTAAACTAAATAAATATACTGTACGGGTTTATTGTAGGCAAACTAAATAAATATACTGTACGGGTTGATTATAGGTAAACTAAATAAATATATTGTATGGGTTGATTGTAGGTAAACTAAATAAATATACTGTACGGGTTTATTGTAAGCAAACTAAATAAATATACTGTACGGGTTGATTATAGGTAAACTAAATAAATATATTGTATGGGTTGATTGTAGGTAAATTAAATAAATATATTGGATGAGTTGATTGTAGGTAAACTATATAAATATACTGTACGGGTTGATTGTAGGTAAACTAAATAAATATATTGTATGGGTTGATTGTAGGTAAACTAAATAAATATACTGTACGGGTTGATTGTAGGTAAACTAAATAAATATATTGTATGGGTTGATTGTAGGTAAACTAAATAAATATACTGTACGGGTTTATTGTAGGCAAACTAAATAAATATACTGTACGGGTTGATTGTAGGTAAATTAAATAAATATATTGGATGAGTTGATTGTAGGTAAACTATATAAATATACTGTACGGGTTGATTGTAGGTAAACTAAATAAATATATAGTATGGGTTGATTGTAGGTAAACTAAATAAATATACTGTACGGGTTTATTGTAGGCAAACTAAATAAATATACTGTACGGGTTGATTATAGGTAAACTAAATAAATATATTGTATGGGTTGATTGTAGGTTAACTAAATAAATATAATGTACGGGTTGATTGTAGGTAAACTATATAAATATACTGTACGGGTTGATTGTAGGTAAAATAAATAAATATATAGTATGGGTTGATTGTAGGTAAACTAAATAAATATACTGTACGGGTTTATTGTAGGCAAACTAAATAAATATACTGTACGGGTTGATTATAGGTAAACTAAATAAATATATTGTATGGTTTGATTGTAGGTAAACTAAATAAATATACTGTACGGGTTTATTGTAAGCAAACTAAATAAATATACTGTACGGGTTGATTATAGGTAAACTAAATAAATATATTGTATGGGTTGATTGTAGGTAAATTAAATAAATATATTGGATGAGTTGATTGTAGGTAAACTATATAAATATACTGTACGGGTTGATTGTAGGTAAACTAAATAAATATATTGTATGGGTTGATTGTAGGTAAACTAAATAAATATACTGTACGGGTTTATTGTAGGCAAACTAAATAAATATACTGTACGGGTTGATTATAGGTAAACTAAATAAATATATTGTATGGGTTGATTGTAGGTAAACTAAATAAATATACTGTACGGGTTTATTGTAGGCAAACTAAATAAATATACTGTACGGGTTGATTGTAGGTAAATTAAATAAATATATTGGATGAGTTGATTGTAGGTAAACTATATAAATATACTGTACGGGTTGATTGTAGGTAAACTAAATAAATATATAGTATGGGTTGATTGTAGGTAAACTAAATAAATATACTGTACGGGTTTATTGTAGGCAAACTAAATAAATATACTGTACGGGTTGATTATAGGTAAACTAAATAAATATATTGTATGGGTTGATTGTAGGTTAACTAAATAAATATACTGTACGGGTTGATTGTAGGTAAACTATATAAATATACTGTACGGGTTGATTGTAGGTAAAATAAATAAATATATAGTATGGGTTGATTGTAGGTAAACTAAATAAATATACTGTACGGGTTGATTGTAGGTAAACTAAATAAATATATAGTATGGGTTGATTGTAGGTAAACTAAATAAATATACTGTACGGGTTTATTGTAGGCAAACTAAATAAATATACTGTACGGGTTGATTATAGGTAAACTAAATAAATATATTGTATGGGTTGATTGTAGGTAAACTAAATAAATATACTGTACGGGTTTATTGTAGGCAAACTAAATAAATATACTGTACGGGTTGATTATAGGCAAACTAAATAAATATACTGTACGGGTTGATTGTAGGTAAACTAAATAAATATATTGTATGGGTTGATTGTAGGTAAACTAAATAAATATATTGTATTGGTTGATTGTAGGCAAACTAAATAAATATACTGTACGGGTTGATTGTAGGCAAACTAAATAAATATACTGTACGGGTTGATTGTAGGTAAACTAAATAAATATATTGTATGGGTTGATTGTAGGTAAACTAAATAAATATATTGTATTGGTTGACTGTAGGCAAACTAAATAAATATACTGTACGGGTTGATTGTAGGCAAACTAAATAAATATACTGTACGGGTTGATTGTGGATAAACTAAACAAATCTATTGTATGGGTTGATTGTAGATAAAATAAATAAATATATTGTATGGGTTGATTGTAGGTAAATTAAATAAATAAAAAATATATGGTAATGGTAATAATGGTCTACCCATAAGCTACACCTTTTGTAATTTTTATTTTACAATAAATAATTTTTGATTTGATTTGATTTGATTTATGATAAGCTAATTTTGATTTACTACAATACGCATCAAGTAAAATTTTGGTTGCCAGTAAAAAGATAATTTTAATTCATAATGCAATATATATCAAGTCAAACTTTGAACATAAGTATTAGAAACACAACTTACTGATAATATCTTATTTTTTATGTGAATACCGTACAAGAGTCTGCTCTGCTCGCAACCGTTTAGAGCCAGTCAGACTATGGCATCTCCAATTGGGGTATTTTGTGAGGAGAGGGGAAGGAGATGGGTAAGAGGAAGGTGGTGGATTACCTGGTTATTCAGATTTGTTCACCAAACACGTCCAATGTCCTTTTAAGCAATGTATTGTGTATACTAATTAAAAGTAATGAATTGTGAAATAACTTAAAATCTTCAAATTAAAATTTCTTGCGCACGCCGAGATTTGAACCTGCGACCTACGGATTGCTAGTCGATAGCCTTACCCCTCGACCACGGAGGCCGTCTAATGTATAAAAATATGTTAAAATGAGAGATTTCTTACAATTCACCTAAATATTACTCAGATCTGTAAGAAGTATGTAAAAAAATGTAATGTTCGGTTTTTTTAACTTAATTTTCTAGATGCTTCTAGTAGATGATTTATAATATATGTGTTTACCTCGATAATGGGTATTCTTGGTGATTTTTTTTGTTAACCCGGTTACATATAAATAACACTACACGTCTGCTAAGCTATTTGTCTGACAAATATTTTTCAGGAGTAACAATTGCAATGTTTTCTCCGCAAGCACGAATAAAATATTACTCGAAAAAAAATTTTAGAGTAAAATTGTTACTATTACAAGTTTAGATAATTTTAAAAATCGTACAGTTTTTTTAACAAAATTCAATAAAAACATTTTTCAAAATAGTTTGTTTATTTTTATTTTTTTCGTAGGCCGTGCCGGCTTCAGTCTGCTACGGCCATCTTCAGACTTAACATTATTTGTTTATTTGAAAAGATATTTTTTTTTGTACAAAACCACCTCACGAGGCTGAGTCTGTTCCGAGGTAGTAGAAATTTAATTTAATTGAAGAAATGATATAAAAATTAATTATAATATGTTATATAAAAGTAGAAAAAATGAAATGAGTGGAAGAAATAAAAGAAGAGAAATGAGTGAAAGTAATAGAAGAGAATGATATAATAAAATGAAATCGTGGTACAAGAACAGAGATTGGCAAATAACGTGTATATTTGTACTATCATTGTACGAAAACAGAGTAAACATAGTAAACAGAGAAAATAGTCAAATAATGTTATTTTTATTTAAATCACTTTGTGTTAGCATAAATAAAGTATGGAGAGACAGAACGTTGGCCAGCCTGGAGCAACATCTACGCCATACAAATACGCTACAGTAAATTAAAACTACATTAAAACATTTTTTGTTTTTGTTTTATTGTTTAAATTAAAAAATTGTTACAGTAATAAACATAATATATGGCTAAAACAAAATAGTGAAATACATTTACAAGGATTCTACGCCAATAAGGAAGTTGAGTAAAAAATATTTTGACTTATAAAAAATATGTTCATGTAGATCAAAAAATATCGATTCTAAATATATAAATATATTTCTATATTATTATTCTTAGAATTAGTTAAACGTTCTTGAAAAAGCATTGAATAGCAATTGACTATGTACGCTCCACGATTGGTCGAAAGAATTCTGACGTCACATGTGTCGTGATTGTACGTACAACAGATCACCTATGGTGCATCTCTTTCTATTACATGAGAGATGGTCGGTTTAGATGAGAGAGGTGTATAGGCCAAAGATTTATTTGGGTTTGTCAAATATATGTACGTATTTGTTGTTATTATTATATGAAATGGATTTCTAAAGATACATATTCGTAGAGTGCTTTATAATAATATGTTGTTTATTGCATAACTTAGAAGTTTTTATTATTATACATGTCACATAGCATGTGATACACTTCAGGCCGCCGGCCGCCCAGAAAAGTCAAACAGTGAACTGGGCTGTAAATCGTTATTTTACTATTGGTCTTTACTTTTCTGCGCGGTGGTCCTGAATTCGCGCGGGGAACGTCAACAAGTAGCGACGGCAATACCGTACAAGTACCGTACTGGGCGAGAAAAGCAAATATTCTAACTTAAAATATTAATTTAACTATGAAATCTTAATCAATTTTCTTTTTTTTTAATAACATCAATTCTAATAGACGGTTAACATTGGTAAAAAAATTACTGGAATTCCTTGTTGAAGAATTACAAATTTTTCGATACAAAATGCTTATGCGACGTGGTTTTCACAGTTCTAATGACGTCACACCACACCCCGCCTCTTACCGCTCGGATTCCGCTCGTTTTGGCGGGCTTAATAAAATTTAAACTTTGAGAATTAATTTAATTATGAAAACAAACTTAAAAAAAAAAAAAAAATACCAGTATTTAAGTTTGAATGCGAACATTGATAAAAAAAAATAAAAAAATGGACTCAACTTCCTTATTAAGAGAGCTAGCTCTTGAACTTGGTGTAGGAGTTTTTTCATAATTTTACTACATTTTAGTGTACAATGATACTATAAAATAGTGTTAAGTAAATATAATGTTAAATACTAGGATGTTTTAACGTTAAAATTTATAACATGGCATTAAATGAAGTGATGTTATGGTTGTTAATTTTTTTAAAATATAATTTGACCTTTTTTTTAAATGATACCAAATCTGTTATTTTTTTATTTCTTCGGGACTTATACTTAATATTTTGCCCCCCCCTAGAAAATTTTCTGCGGGCGCCCATATGGCTGGAAGAAATTGGATGTAACCTATAAGCTATACCCTTTGTACTCTGTATTTTTTTGCAATAAATATCTTTTTGAATTTGAATTTGAATACGTACAGAAAAGTTAGTAACTGACAACTTACTCTAGAATTATTTGGCATGCAATGTCAATAATTTATGCATGGCTGAGTTCTGTCGTCAAACCCGATTATTGCCTCATCGAAAATAATAGAATTGACCCTCAACGTACGACGTTAATTTGGGCGCTTGATTACTTTTTGAAACCTTTTGAATGAATGTGTAAAAACGATATTACGATTTATTAATGGTATTTGAATAGCGAATACTAGATATGCTAACCATTTGTAACAAAGAACAAAGAACTACACTTTGTAATGCATCACTTTCATCGATTTAATAAATGACAGCCAGCCAGGTTTCGCAAATATCAATCTTCACCAGGGTTTACATATTGACTTATCGTATTTACGTACCATATTTATTTACGATATTTTGATATAAATAAAACAAAATAATATAATGCCAGAAAGACACATAACTGGTAACAGAAAGTGTTTCGTCACGCCATTGGTCCTCGGTAGGTTCGTCCTATTCTCGCCAATCACAGAATCTGTATTCACAAATTAATTTTGAATCTGCACAATGCGCCGCCTGCGTCGAGTGCTTATGTACTTCCTGATCCATCAAGGCGTGATACCCCAATGTGATCGCCGTGAAACGTTCAATTTACCTAATGATTGCTTTGTATCAATAACTACCGATATAGTTTGACGTAAGCGCCCTGGAAAAACATAATAATCTCTAGTGTCGATCGCCGAGAGATATTATTATTGTTTTAACTTACGTTGTAATCTCAAATCTCTCTTAAAATCAAAAGTGCGGGCTCCACTTAAATCATCACATTAAGAAAACCAAAGCTGCTGCTGAGTGCGATGTATCGTGTAATACTCTGTTTTAGTGTAGGGCATACAAATCTGTATCACAAGTTTGATTCGGCAGAGTAAAAATTTCCCTTCCTCTGACCCGTGAGGGACGCAAGCAACCGCTTCACCTTACAGAAAGAGATACAAATTATTATATGAGGGGTAGGTAAGGTGAGGAGAAAACAGTTAATATCGATAACAATATTTCTAGGTAGATATTTTATAGGTAGGCACAATTAATATTCAATAATTCATTTAATATTTATAATGTCGCACCCCAGTAGGTATATCTGCTTCTTTCGTAAAACAAAGTAACAGTTATCTTTCAAGCGAAAGAAATTGAGAAACTTATTTAATTTCCGTAAGAATCTTAAAGCCACTAAACATTATTAGTTGTAAACACACATAATTTTTTTTTCTTAATTGTGTGAATCAATATATTTATGTACAAGGTATAAATAAGGACTACAAAAAATTGATACGTTGAGATTTAAAATCTTCTAGTTGTTTTGGTTTCAAATTCGACCCCCCTCACTCATTTTCACGAAGACGTCATCCAATCATTTTAATTAATGATTTTTAATACTGTGTACCGATTTGATTGATTTTAGCAATCTTAGATCGACGGAATAATTATTACGCAGAGGATATAAAATACCTATCACGTTATCAACATATATACATATGTATGCCAAAATATTCCATAAATGTACGTCATTTTAATATGTATTGTATTGGTCACACAATATCTTTAATTATCTTACTTAAATCTAATTAATGTTTTCCATTTGATTGATTTCATTTGGAATAACACTATAAAGTTGCATTGCTATGGACACAATAGATTTGTTGGGTGCTTTGTTCGTAAGCGTAATTTAAGTAATTTATTTTTTAATTTAATTTAATTTAATAAGCATTTTTGCACGCCTCTTCACGTGTCATCTCAAAATTATTTATATTATGTTTCTATTGAAATATTAAATTTATTTGAAATTATTCAGTTCAACTTTAGTGGGACAACCCAGTATCTATATTATTGTAAAGAACGTATTTCTAAATCTATGAAAGAGACATTCGTCAAGAGAGATAGCATGATTATACCGACGTGAACAAGGGTATGTCAGCATTCGTACTATTTTTCACTAGTCACCTTCCTTCAAGTAACTTGTACAATTAGTGCGACATTGCGACGTTATTAAAGTACCCATCTGAATGTTACTCTGAGATTACTCACTAAATATCTACCAAGTAACACATTAAGGTATTACAAACAGGAATAAGAAATACGAAAAACATCAAAAATTTTGGAAATAAAAAGTTACAAAGGCTCCACATTACAACATTGGTGCCGAAGAAGGTGATTTAAAAATATGTTTTTAATTCTCTGTACGTAATTAGCAGCACACAAAATTAGTTATGGATTTAATTTAATTTAGTTTTCTTGTGAATTTAGGCCTCAAATTAAAATTAAGTTTTGTATGAAAAAGTTTTTTGCATAAAAATCCCCACCCCCAAGATTCCCCCTACATACGTTTAATAAATAACAATGCTTACCTAACATATGCACATAAAATATATATTTTTTGAAATAAATGATTTTTATTACATTACGTAGATAAATTTATTAGTGTAAATTAAATCAAAGTCAAATTTGTAAGTGTATTTCATCACCTTTTAAAAACAGTAATTGGTTTAGAAACATCTCATTTATTGGGATTTTATTGAGTGGAAATAAACGCAATTTTTTTAAATACACACGACTTTCCGACAGCTTATGAGGCAACAGTCAATATGAGGCCCGACAGGGTAAAATTTTTTAGGGACTAAAAAAAACGATGAGAATATCCTATTGTTATTAGTTAGTTAGCATGCAATATTATGAACTTTCTACTACAATGTTATTTGATATATAAATGTATGTTTTTATTTCGGGATTTACACAAAGGTCGTGCAATGCAATGTCATCCAAATTGGCAAACCATCATGAAATTGTTTCTACTTGTTGCCAACCTTACGTATAGCCGAAGGTCGCGGTTATTGTTATTTGTGTTATTTCACAATTTATTCATTTAAACTAATATGTAGTATGCTTGCGACACGATTTTTTTTCGTTATATTATTTTTTTTTATTTCGTTATATTATTTTTTTTTATTTCGTTATATTATTTTTTTCGTTATATTACACGATATTTTTTCGTTCCAGAGTGGAAGAAACATTCAGTATCGGCCTTGTGTAAGAATTGAAACGTTGCTTGAAATGGCTTTAGCCGTCTTTGGTGACCAAATCTGAATATCCAGGTACTCCCTTACCTTACTCCTCTCCATATCATTCCTCTTCCCACTTTAGAGAATTTGAAAAATTCTTCAAATTTCAAAGTTAATTCTTAAGATCTGTAAACTTAATTTTTTTTTCAATTTTGTGAAAGAACCCATCCTCAGTTTCACTGGCTTCAGACGGTTGAGAGCAGTAGGGACTCTTGTTCGGTATTCACTATTTAAAAAAAAAACAACGTGACATCAATTCGAAAAAATTACAAGGTTATTTTAGTGCCACAGGGGAAAATCTTTTAATATGTTTACCAGTGGTTACATGAATAGGTCAAGAATTAAAGTTACCGTATCAATCACTGTTACTAATCAGTAGTTGATGTGTCATTTTGTTTACATTGTAAAGCGAGGTATTTATGTGTTCGGTTAAATAATTAAAGTAGGTAGAAATATTAAAACCGGCAAATTTTAAGCAAGGTTAAAGAAGAAGACGTATCGCAACTATTGAGTACGTTATTTATATTTCATAATTGTTCCGTTCTCCACAATGTCGAGACGTAAGCTAAATAAATTTAAAAAATGAATAATTTTTTAAAACAGTGTCCGGAAATTCATTTATTTTTTTACTTACTATAGTTTTCATTTAACTCATTATAAGGTGAACCAAAAAAATAATTGGTTATTCTGACAATAGGTATTAGCTACGCTATTTAAGTCACCTGTAATTTGATAATCGTTTAGGTTATTTATGGTTTGTACAGATTGGCTTCCTTGGCTAATAATTAAGTCATAATTGATATTAAAAAAAAATTCTCACATTTTGTACTTATATTTTTATAATTTTTACTTTATATTTAACCTTTACAGTTAATGCCTTATATTGCACTTTATGTACTATATATTATACTTCATGCGTCATGCTTTATACTTAATAATTTATATTTTACAAGTAATAAATTTTACGGCATAGTCCAGTGGTAACGCATTGGACTGCCATTCCGAAGGTCGCGGGTTCGAACCCGGCGTGCGCAAATAAATTTTATTTGATTAATTTGTATTATTTCACAATTAATTAATTAAAATAATATATAGTATATTTGCGGCACGTTCCAGAGTGGAAGATACTACCAGTATCGCCCTGGTGTAAGACCACCATTCAGAATTGAAACGTTGCTCCAAATGGCTTTAGCCGTGTTTAGTGACTAGATCTGAATAGCCAGGTACTTCCCCACCTTCCTCTTTCCCTTCCCCACTTACCTTCAGCCTCACAACATCCCCCAATTGGGGATGCCATAGTCTCACTGGCTCCAGACGGGAGCAGTTGGGACTCTTGTGAGGTATAAAACTATAAAAAAAAAAAAAAAAAAAAAAAATACTTTATACCTCATAGTTTATACGTAATACTTAATACTTTATATCTATTGATAAATAAATGTAAAAAAACTCGTAGTAGAAGCTGGAACTGGTGAATGTAGGTGCATTGTACAACTCATATATAATATTAAAAAAAAAAATTATATTTGTTAAAAAATTCCACTTTCGAACTCAATTTACTCGAAAATTATAGCTCAAATCAAGTTTTGAAACAAATCGACTGCAAATTTGATGATTCGCCAGTTTTCCGCTTTTACTATGAGTTTCCGGACACCGTGTATAAATATATCCCAGCACCATCAAGAATTGGGAATGTTGTGGGGTTCAGAGGTGTAGAATATAGCGAGTAATAAGAGAAAGGTTTTATGTAGAGAAAAGGTACCTGGCTATTAAAATGTTTACTAAATATAGCTAAAGCCGTCTCAATCAATTATTAACAGGAGGTTAATGGAGGATTCAACGAAGAAACTGTAGAAACTTTTTAATCCACGATTTTTTGTTTATCCACCGAATCTACACTAGTCTAACTAAAAAGTTAAATGTGTCTAGTTGTAACCTTGCAAGTGAAGCGAGCATGATTAAAATGTGCATTTATTTTACGTTCATTCGGCAATCATTTGATACTAATAATGCTTGAATTTATTCAAGAGATAATATTTTGCCAATTAAATGGTTGAAAATTATTATACCCTGGCCTTCGTTAAATTTCATACATATATTGGGAAAAATAATAGTATTATTGATGGAGGTGTGGCTCGTATGACAAAATTATATAGCGATTGAAGTGAATAATTTATTTTTAAATTAATAATATTTACTAATTATTATAAACAATAATTATTAGCCTGAAACACCCATATAAATTGTTTACTAGCTGTAACCCACCACGCGTTGCTGTAGTTCCTTCAAGAACTTTCAAAAGCATTATACGACAGGAAAACCCGTGTTACCACTGCTATCATTATGTTTATAGGTACTGCTTGTTACAATTTTCAGAGATTCCCTTGGTAGATGACCGGCGACCGCTCTTTATTGGTGTATAAATGGAGTCTAATATATATAACATAAATATTACAATAAAATTTTACGCACCAAAATAATATCAACAAGCACCGCCTAGTTAGAAACTAATGTTTACTAGGCCATTTCAATTAAATTCAATTTGTTTATTCCTTTAACAACATTACAAAATTACATTTTAATTAGTTTTTAAGTACATTTTCAAAATGGTATTACATAATAAATAAGTTGTATATCAACTATACCAGCATCAATAGAGCTTGCCTTTTAAAGGCAGCTTCACCGATGCTAAATATGTCGATATCCGAATTGATTCTGTTCAATAGCAAGACTGCTCTCCCCACCGGCATGACCATTGGCAAGTTAGTCCTGCAGGCCGGGAGATAAAACAGTCTATGCTGTTTGTGACGGAGATAACCATCAGGAACATAGAGACTAATACTCTATCCGTAGATGGTGCATACCGAGCATGCCCAAGAGAGAGTCAGTAAGACAGAGCTACGGGTAGTAGCTATACTCCCTCAGGTAGAGGAATCTCAGAAATTATATATACAGCTGTAATACAGGCGTGAATACATTATTCAGCCATATTACAGCTTATCCTCAACGTTCGTTGTACTTGTCATATTATTACATATCACTGTGCACATATTCACTATCCATGTATTCATTATTTGGCATTATGTAACCAATGTTTTTTCTTTATAAAATGTACTATAAAAAATGAAGTGTCTTCCATACAAATTTTAACTGAAACAAATGTTGCCTCACTTACACACGCCTGACATCGTACACCGAGAAATTGAGTAATGCTAATTTATTAAGAATCTCTTCAAATTATTGGTAATCCTGTTTAAAAAGGGATTGCAAGCCGTTTCCTGAAAAACTTTTTAGTAAATTCCTAATATATCGGAACACGTGTTCATGCGCCTGCATTTCTCTTGATAATTTATAATGACGAAATGCTCAAATTTTACAATTTTTATGGTCACGTGATAATATATTCGTATTTTATTAAAAAAAATTTAGGAATCATATTAATTCGTTTGTAAAGGGCTGCAATCGGATAACGAATAATTTGAAGAGATTCTTAGTAAATTAGCAATATCGGTATCGGTAATTTTTTCGATTCTTTTCTTCTATATTCTTTGAATAACAGCGTCTTGTATAGGTCTAGCAGATTCTTAAATAGTAACCAGCTGCTAACCCTGTATAAATCGCTAGTACGCCTAACTATTGAATTTGGGAGCCACCTCTAGGCTGGAGCCTCACTATACTTGATAAACCTACTTGAGTCTGTGCAAAGGAGGGCGATTTGTCCGATTGACAATCCATTGTTAACATACCGATTGCCATCTCTAATGAACAGATGCAATGTGGCAATGAGCCCAAGCACCCGCGTCCCTTAGCCAGTTTTCCGAGAGTACACTCAAAGAAATGTAAATGCGGGGGGAGAGATACTCCCAAAGACCCTAGGGAATAAAGTGAGCCTCAGGACCGGGCTTACGCAAACATTCCCCAGGCCCGCTCTTGATGCCGGGGGAGGCACCCGTGGTTCGTTGGACGGCCGCACCGGATTAATGTCACCTTACTGGATGCAGGAACAAGGTCTATCCGCCCCCCATGGTGGGGAAATGAACAACACAGTACGATAGAGTTCAGTTCGACAATCTAATCACAAATCATTTTGTTAGTAACAAATATAAAGGCAAATAACGAACGTAGAAAATAAGTTGTGATCAACAACAAATTGACCATTCATAATAGTAAAAAAGAAGGAAAAAATGGTTAAAATAGTAGTAAAGAGCTAAAAACACAAAAAGAAACATTATTTTAATTATCAACGCGTACCTAATAAATAGGGCTCAACATCAAAAGTAAAAGGAAGAATATGCATAAATAAACAGTGTAAAGAACGGGCAAAAACGGTGTAAAAAGCCAATATACACAATAAATTAATAAAAAAATAATAAAACAAACAATATAAAATAATAAATGCATTGCGATCATGCCATAAGACAAAGAAAGTAAAACCAAAGCGTATATAAAAAAAGGCGCTAGCAGTATTGATCCCCGGTGCACTGGTGCACGTGCGTGAAACTCGATGTTTACGAGCATTGACAGTTGATGTTGGCTTCATGAGAACGGGCCGCTTCTTCGATTCGTTTTTGTGAAAGACGGCTCGTATGTGGAACAAGTTACCGGCATCTGTTTTCCCTCCTTCATATAATCCGGGCCTCTTCAAGACCCGCATTAATAAATCCCTTTCTACAGCACCTACTTTAACCCGATTTCAACGCTGCCAATCGGGTAGCTCTCTGAAAAATATTCGTCAAAATCAAGCAGGTAAACAATAATGTATTTAATCAAGTGAAATATGATTAGCGATTGTTGGCTATTGCATAATCGTGTTTATTCATGCAAAATGAATGCGGGCCCCGAACTAATTAACAATTCTTACCTACTTAATCGTTGCAGCCATTTGATTTCCCATAACTTCTTGCATAGCTAGAACAAAAATTCATAGTTTCTGCCATTTGTTTCTAGTGCGGTTCAGTCTCCATATAAAATCCACCAAGACACCAGTCTCAAGTTACATCACTAGTGTCATAATTTTTGCAAATAATTGAATACGAATGAGAAATAAGGTGGCGTGGTGTTGTTTTAATCAACATTGTATGTTTTAATCAACATTGTATGTTTTAATCAACATTGTATGTTTTAATCAACATTGTATGTTTTAATCAACATTGTATGTTTTAATCAACATTGTATGTTTTAATCAACATTGTATGTTTTAATCAATTTTCGGTAAAGTTATTATATATTTTATTGAACATACTGTTTAGCTGCGTGTGAATACGTTACACTACGAACCAAATGACGCGTAAATTTTTCGGTGAGTTTATTTTATTTTATTTTTAATATAAATACATAATTTGTACATTGTGTAGTATTTTGTTATCATTTTGGATAAGAGGTTTTTCATGATGTAACTTTTTTTGGGAGTATACAAAACAAAAGAGTTACAATAGGCTATGTGGATTGGGATAGTGGGAGGTATGAAAAGTGGAAAAAAGGAAAAGATGAACTGTTAAACATGAATGAATGTGTTTTTGTTTAGAGTTAGGATGGGTTGTTTCGGAGAATTTGAACAATTCATCAAATTTCAACGTTAATTTTCGGGTTCTGTGAAAGACTTATTCAAGTTCTGTTTTTATATCATTGTAGGCTAGTTGCTTGACAAAACTGAAATAAAAACAGAACTTGAAAAAATCTTTCACAGAACTTGAAAATGAACGTTGAAATTTGATGAATTGATCAGATTCTCCGAAACATCCCGTCCTTAGTGTTGCATTAGGGGATGTTTAATATTTGGTTTTGTCTGATGGGTACTCTTAATTCGATTGTTTGAAGTAGTTCCGGACAGTTTATCATAGAAATAGCTTTTCTTGGTACATAAACACATTCCATGGTATTTTAGGACAATTTAATTTTTTACGTCCTGCGTGGTCGAGGGGATTCTCTCGAATATGGACCCGGAGGTTGCGGGTTTGACGTGCGAAAGTAATTTTTTTAACATAATTTATTTAAGCTGTTTTACAATTGACTCATTCAAAATAATATATCTCTTAGTATATGGAATGTTCTAGAATGGAAGATACTGTCAGTTTCGTTCTGATGAAAATCCACCATTCAGAAATGAAACGTTGCTTGAAATGGCACGGTGAAAACCTACGGTAAAAACGGGACTGCCGGCCTTAGGCCAGGGGCGAATGAATTGACAGAGTTCCTAATAGAGTATCAGTTAAAAGCTAATGTTTTATGAGGACGGCGTATCAAGTGTTCATACGAATACTGATGTTGACGCATTCCGTCGTGATATTTATTAGGAAAAGAACACATGTTCTCGATAAATTCTAAATTACTAATATTTTATCAGGAAATTGTCATGGTATCACTGTTTTAACATTATCATTTTTCTCCGTGTGAATAAGTCTGAATAGCTAGGAACTTCCACCACCTTCCTCTTCCCTATCTCATTCTCCTCTCCGCTACCTTAGCCTCACAACAAACGAACAAGTCCCGACTGGGGATGCCATAGTCTTTCTGGCTCCAGACAGACGGTAGCAGTAGGAATTCTTGTGCGGAATTCACATTTTTTTCATGATCTTATTTGTAGGCATATTTACCTACATGGGTACTTATTTAGTACCTGGGTACCAAATAAAAATTTCCTTTTATTTTTTCATTGTAACGTTGTATAAATAATAATCTAAATAGGTAGTTCCTCAAGTACCATCTACGTTATTTTAAAATCAATGTACGTATTTTTTTATTGTTTTATTTACGAGTGGTATGCACCCGCCATATATATCACAATACAAGTATATTATCTATGGTAGGTACTGTGGGTAGGAACCCACCCAGTTAATTGTTTTTTGCCAAGAGAAATTTGTATTATTCAATGAACTTATGATGTAGCATCATTTGAATGGGAACGGCATTGTAAGCTGAAAATAGCTAAGCTATCAATTTCTAGTTGAACATTACACACGTACATATCTTCACCAATATTGGCAGAAACGTCGGCGAAACAAATTATTTTTTATTCACGTTTTATCTTTACGGCATGGAAATAAGTCGCTACCACACTAGTACAATTCCACTGATAACGATTCCATAATTATTTTAAGGAGAAAATGCACACGTTACGTATACTCGAGGAACTCTAATGGCTACATTATAATGTTTTCTTAGAGAAATATCAAAAATAGGTACTGATTTCTCTTTGTGTGTTTGTCTTGCGTAAATGGTTCGATACGGAAAATTATTTTTGTCAATTTTAAAATTGGAACTGATTTGTCGAAAATTCAGGCTATCCTGAGATTTTTCACGTATAGTTTATCATAGTATCACTAGTTTAAAATCTAACTTCGTGAAAGCATTGTGTAATTTCATTTTTGAAACGAAAACCTTATTTTTATTTCATTGCAATAAAGGGTGTACAATTTGGGAAGCGAGTATGGGTACCTCTGCCCCGGGAACCATTTATTGGATAACCAACACCCCTGCAATTATCCTGTCACCATAAGTGATTCGCTACCTTTTGGTGATTTAGCAGGGGTGCCTGGGTTCATGGGGTCAGGTCTTGGCGGCGGATGCGTTTGCCCACCTACTGCGTGGCGGGTCGGATCAAAACCTCCTGGATCACATCCTCCTGTAACCTAGGAGGTTTTGTTCGGATAGGGAGAGACTAGTTGAGGGAGGCCTTTTGACCTCTCCAGCCGGACTCTCTATCGACCCATCACCTCGCACCGCGGTGGAAGGGATGGATTAATTCGTCATCACTCCTGGACATACTGACCCCCAGATTCCTACTCACCCTGCATTCCTTTTTCGTTCCAAGAACTTTATCTCCTCCCTTTCACTAAAAAGTATACACACAGCATCCCCAAAGATGACGTAGGCCCCGAGGGATTTTTTCCTCAGATCCTCCTGTGTGGAGATAAAGTAAAAAAACAATAAATACCCTTTTTTATGTTATTTGGCCCGCTATGCTAGGGATGGTCTCCAGGAGGGCGATTCTCGTTCTTTTAGCCTTAAGCTAAATGATAGCATTCGTCAACGACTGCTATCGTTTGCGAAAGATAGCTGTCCGTCGCTTGCAACATCTTTTCTTAACTATTAAGCGATTCTCGTTCTTTTGATATCCTTACAAGTTCGATTTTGGAGAGACCTAGTAAAAAATCCTAAAGAAGCGTGGTTAAGAAATTGTTAAGAGATTATTGAAAACACAAATTGGTGAAATATAATTAAGTGACGCAAGGTTTCTAACTAAAACTTAAAAAAACAAATACTTTGTATTATAATGCATTTTAATAACTGCTTATTTTATTTATGAATGACATAAATAAGCCATTTATCGAAGATTTACGTTTTGTAAAAAGGTACCTACCTCGCTGGATAGTAATGACTTTTTTACAGATTCACCACTTCTAAAGTGACGTTTGGTGTCGAACTAACGTCGCTAACTGTCACCCAAGTTGATTTATGTTGTCAACGTTTTCGTGTTCGTTTGCTAATTAACTTGACAAAATTGTTTAAAATGAGGTAAGCAAAAGCTATATGTTGTAAGTAAAAGCATGATATCATTTAGATGCTTTTCACCCCAGACTGAAACGGAATTAACAACGTATTATGTCTGTGTACAATTGCATTTTTAGGTCAAAAAGTGAGACAGCTATTTTATTATTATCTTTCGTGTACATCATTGTGTTTGAAACCTAAGAATAGTGTGTAATAGTTACATGTCATCAATTGTCGTAAAATTCAATTTCAGTGTGCAGCAACAGAGTGGCACGGTCAAGACAATTCGATAAATGCTGCTGGCGGATCCATGACAGCCGAGCCAATCTTTTAAAATGGAGACGACATTTAAAACCTAGGAGATTAATTAAATAATGCTGCTCCACACAAGACTATAATCCAATGGCAAAAAGTAAGTTTATTTATCCACTTTGAATAGTGCCTGTTCGACAATGTGTAGTCAATTGAAGGACTAGATGTGCCCAAAGTCCTTCCCAATGACGATGTACGTAGTTTATTTATGTTTTATGGTGCTATATCATGTTTAACAAGTACACAACTGATATTGTGTGTCGAAATGCATAGCGGTTAAACACAAGATACCTTTGGCAGAGAGGATATGCCGAGTCAAAATACCTGATATGTGTATACACAAATTTATTTGTTAGTTTATATAATATGTTTTACTATATAATCAAATTTCATAAGATACAATTTGATACGTTTATTTATTTCATAGAGATCTCTTCTTGCACGTGGATGTCGCTGATGAGCCTCCTGTACTTGTAGAGATGCTAGCGGTAGAGATGCAGTGGAGTGTTGGGTGAATACCCCGTGACAAGCCCACAGTAGACAGACCTCCCCCTCCCCAAGCCAGCCAAGGAGAAGACCTCGATTCGTAGCAGGTAATTCTTTATACAAATAAAGTAGCTTCACGTCCATTTAATCTACGTTCGCAGGAAAACCACAGGTTAGTTTTACCCTACTGATGACCGATCATTGCGATAGTAATACTGCTCAGTACGAGAGGAACGGCAGTTTTGGACATTTGGTTCACGCCCTCGGTCGACCGGCCGGTGGTGCGATGCTACCATCCACAGGATTAGGCCTGAACGCCTCTAAGGCCGTATCCCGCCTAGGCAAATCGGGCGGTGATACGTGATGTGAGTTCCGCGAGTCGAAAGGCTCTCTAAACAATGTGACATCTATCAGACGGAGGCCCCCGTCCGCGGGGGCCTCCGTCGAAGCCCGACGAGGCGAGGCGAGCACTGCGCAACGTGGTTAAATGTCCCGGCGCGATGGCGCCCCGCCTCTGACCAAGCTTAAGTTCGACGTCGGAACTCGGAATCGTCCGCAGACGACCTTCGTACCTGGCAGGGTGTTGTGCCCGGTAGAGCAGCGTCATGCTGCGATCCGTTGAGACTCAGCCCTACGCCAAGAGATTCGTCCGATCGTCTCCACGGAGCGTCGGCCCCCCCATACTGCTGCTGTTTGCGGCCTAGCGCGAGCGAGCGTGTTATTTAAATTATATTTTATAATGTTCGTAAGATCAATTAAAAATTATTAGAGATATCAATTTAATAGTTATTAAATTTTTCAGACCGAAACGAGAGCAGAGCTGATGAGAAGCTGATGGATTAGCAGAACGGCGCTATGTTGGTGAAGAAAACTGGTTCATCGATTCTGCTTATCCTGCGTGGATTGTGCTACACGACGTATGAATTTATAATTCGGGTCGCTCATGCAGACTCATACACATATTCTTTTTGTTTTTAAATCGAATATTATATATCAATATCTTTGAACTAAATATAATGTTTCCCGTTCTATGATTAAATTTATACGATGAGAATGCCAACATTTTTATAAATCCCAACCAGGAATTATTAGATTCCTGGTCAAATAAAATTTTACACGCAAAAAACTTCAATTATCTCAACCAAACGTATGTTGACAAATTTTCGTCAAACAAATGGTTGAGTATTGGAGAGTTGAGCGCAGAAATAGAAGGATTTATGCTTGCCATTCAGGATAGAGTCATTAATACTAAAAATTATAGAAAGCATATAATCAAAGATACAAATCAAATTGATGATTTGTGTAGAAAATGTTTGGCTTTTCCGGAAACTATAGAACATATTATATCGGGATGTTCTATATTAGCATCGTCCGAGTATACATTTAGGCACAATCAAGTTTTAAAAATAATTCACCAAAATTTGGTAATTAAACATAACTTGATTGACTGCCGTAATATAGTACCATATTATGAATACGAACCAAATTCATTTTTAGAAAACGAATTTTATAAAATATATTATGATAAAACTATACTAACAGACCGAGCGATTAGTCATAATAGACCCGATATAGTTTTACATGACAAAATTTAAAAAATAACTTATATCATTGATGTCGCTATACCAAATTCCTGTAATATTCAAAAATCTGTTAGCGAAAAAATAAGAAAATACACAGATTTAGGAAATTAAATAAAAAGAATTTGGCATTCTCAAACTATAAAAATATTACCATTCGTTATTTCGGCTACTGGCATTATACCTAGCTCTCTAATTAAAAATTTAGGCGTATTAGATCTTTCAAAAAAATTATATATAAAGATGCAAAAGTCTGTCATTTTGAATACATGTAGGATAACAAAAGATTTTTTTAATATTTATGTTGAGGGATCAGTAGGATTTATAGGCCCTGTTAGAAGTTCTACCGAGCCGAACCCTCTGATATGAAAATATCTGGAGACGGTGAATTATTTTCCCATTTGATCTCTTGTGAGTTGACGTGTTGTTCTTGTATTGTTTTGTATTTATTTTGCTTATATAATGCACTTACATAATGTTGATTGACTAGATGATCATTTGTGGAAAAGTGAGTGGAAGGGTTTAGTTTTTCCTATGGGGAAGATTTAACCCGGACAACAAAATCGGAAGCATATATAATTTGTTGTGTACTTGTTTTTGTTGAAAAATTATTTATAATTATGTGTTGTCAATAAAACGTATATTATGTACTACATGTCATGAATTATTTTTCCCTATGAGCTATGAGTTTTCCTATTTCATGCCGGAGTTCCATAACACAAGGAACGCAGCTTCACCACTTTGCATTTACATCCAAGGTAACCAAGTTCGGATCACAAATCTGAAATGTTCATTTTTTATTATAATATGACTTTCTTGTGCATATGAAGATCTCACCATTTGCACGTTTAAGGAGCGATTCCCGTGATGATTGCAGTACATATATTCCTGTACTGCAGTACCAACGATAGCTATACGAGTGCAGTCAATTGCTACTATAGTACCAGGGAAAGGATCACCGGACTGCTCAAATATTTGTTTGGCTTTTTGCCTATCTGCAGCAGTCAAAGGAAATTTAACCCACGTCTGGAGTAGTGTGTCGTTGATAGCCGATGAAACATTTAATATGCATCGGCTAACCGACGACCGACAGACAGCCAAGCCCCACTCAGACAGTCCATGCTTTCTTCTCGGTTGTAAGATAGGGGATAACGAGTTCATTAGATATTCTGAATAAATTCAGGAACTCTGTTTGCCCCATTTCCATGGGATTTTGGGCGTCTCTTAAGATACGGAAAGGGATTCTTATTTCGTTGTGGTAAACTTCAAAACCCACAATTTCCAGCACCAGCCATCCTGCATTTTATCTGAAACTTATTATTATTTATGTAGAAATCCTCAATGGTATGTGTAGTTTATTGTAAATTAAATCACTTATCTGGCTTTCGACATGTTACGTACTTTACAAACATCGCAATTACCTGATTCAATTCATTTAATAGCATTATTGTGCCACAAACAAGTCACTAATCATGTTTACAGTCAATACTTACGATAATATTAAGTTTTCTCTTATTAAAACTACGCAAATATTGCTAATTGTCAAAACGTCACAATTAAATGAAGCAAATTCCCCGCGAACGCTAGCGTTCGGCCGCCGAAAGACAGGTCTAGGGGTACCCTTCGCGTAAGGCTAAAAATTTTGGCGCGCAATCGAAAATCTAAGGATTCCATCTGTCAACGAGAGAACCGGAATCGCTTCATACGAATAAACCGAGAAAAATCGTTAATTTGAATGTAAGGACGATTTTAGTGTCGTTAAGTAGAACGAGAATCGCCCTCCTGGACAATTCGAATTTATTATATAGTTTGTGTGAAAATATTGAACATGATAATTATATTAGATGGGGAATGTGAGACATAATATTATATGTTCTGAGTCTTAGCTGCTCCCAACCGCCTGGAGCCAGTGAGACTATGGCATCCCCAATTGGGGTATGTTAAGAAGCTGAAGATAGTGGGGAGAGGATGGAGATGGGGAAGAGGAAGTTAAGGAAGTATCTGGCTTTCAGATCTGGTCACCAAACACATCCAAAGCCATTTCAAGCAACGTTTCAATTCTGAATGGTGGTCTTACACCAGGGCGATACTGAGAGTACCTTCCACTCTCAGTATCGCCCTGTCGCAAATATATTATATATTATAATAAAAACACATAAATTTGTTTTTGACCACGATAGTTTTATTTTCACTCTACCGGTTTCGGAAGATCCCTTCCTTCGTCAGGAGAATATTTAAAACTAATCTACTACACAAAATATTGACACATAAATACAAAAATGTTAAGTGTTTGAGGGAGATGTCGACAAAGTGGAAGGGGTAATTACGGGAATTCCAGGAAGAACAGAGCGGTTAACTGGAAATATGTCAAGAATAGGACTAAAGACAGATTAATTTGGTTATTTATTATACTGGAGTTATTATTGATGGATTTTCTGATTTCAAGTGCTTCTAAATTATCTAATTTTTTGCCTTTATTACTACGGTGAAGAATTTTAACCCCTGTATCTTTATTAAAAGTATGATCGGTGGAAATGAGATGATTGGCAAACTCCGAAAAATTATTGTTATTTAAACATCTTAAATGTTCGGTGATTCTAATATTTATATTTCTAGTTGTCTTACCTATGTAGAACGATTGACAATCATTGCAACATAGTTGGTAAATGCCTGAGTGGCTAAATTTGTGATCTTTATCTTTAGTATTTTTAAGTAATTTTCCCAAGTTGTTATCAGTATAGAACGCGGGTTTAATGTGGGTAGGCAAATTTTTTGTACTAAGTGAAGAAAAATTGGATATGTATAAGATTTTACGCCATTGAAAGGGATTTATGATTTTATTATTAGTTTCAGGTGTACCAAATAAATTTTATTTTAAATAAATTTTATTTGGTACACCTGAAACTAATAATAAAATCATAAATCCCTTTCAATGGCGTAAAATCTTATACATATCCAATTTTTCTTCACTTAGTACAAAAAATTTGCCTACCCACATTAAACCCGCGTTCTATACTGATAACAACTTGGGAAAATTACTTAAAAATACTAAAGATAAAGATCACAAATTTAGCCACTCAGGCATTTACCAACTATGTTGCAATGATTGTCAATCGTTCTACATAGGTAAGACAACTAGAAATATAAATATTAGAATCACCGAACATTTAAGATGTTTAAATAACAATAATTTTTCGGAGTTTGCCAATCATCTCATTTCCACCGATCATACTTTTAATAAAGATACAGGGGTTAAAATTCTTCACCGTAGTAATAAAGGCAAAAAATTAGATAATTTAGAAGCACTTGAAATCAGAAAATCCATCAATAATAACTCCAGTATAATAAATAACCAAATTAATCTGTCTTATAGTCCTATTCTTGACATATTTCCAGTTAACCGCTCTGTTCTTCCTGGAATTCCCGTAATTACCCCTTCCACTTTGTCGACATCTCCCTCAAACACTTAACATTTTTGTATTTATGTGTCAATATTTTGTGTAGTAGATTAGTTTTAAATATTCTCCTGACGAAGGAAGGGATCTTCCGAAACCGGTAGAGTGAAAATAAAACTATCGTGGTCAAAAACAAATTTATGTGTTTTTATTATAAATTATGATGAGCCACAAAGTGAATGCTTTTTACAATTACATATTATATATTATTTTAAATGAGTGAGTGAATTGTGAAATAACACAAATTAATCGGATTTCAGCCTACGACCTCCGGCTTGCTAGTCGAGAGCCTTACCCTCAGACCGTGGAGGCCGATATAAGAATCCACAGCTTTATTTTTATTTTGGAAGTATGAAGTTAGGTTTCAGATTTTAAATTAGCGTTTTGAAAATGTTTTATAGTGATGATGAAATAGAGGAGCTCTTACCGTTGGCTCTTAATAACATATTGGCTCTTACTGACAAATTGGCTCTTACTAAAAAATTGGCTCTTACTAACAAATTGGATCTTACTGACAAATTGGCTCTTACTAACAAATTGGATCTTACTGACAAATTGGCTCTTATTGACGAAATGGCTCTTACTGACAAATTGGATCTTACTGACAAATTGGCTCTTATTGACGAAATGGCTCTTACTGACAAATTGGATCTTACTGACAAATTAACTCTTACTGACGAAATATCCATTAGTGACAAATTTTTAAACCGGTTAATATTTCTTAACTGTTTATTTAAAAAAATATCAATATATGTAAGATAATCTAACTTTTGAAATACATGTGTAAATATACTTAATTTATAAACAACAGTAATTATTATTATTATCATCAATACAAAGTATATCATGTCAAAGTTCGACTATTGAAATACCCACCAACAATACATTTATTAAGGGGTGTTTATTTAATATTAACGGTGTAAATATACCATAATAATGGCATGTTACAGTATGATCAGAAAATATAAAACGAATATATAAAAGTAAGTAAGTAAGGCGCAGAAAATATAAGTAGATTTAACATAACAGTCTATTCGATTTCGCGCAGTTAGTTTTGTTATCGTAATTACTCCCCCACCTTCCCATATATGTCTAGTCTCACTGGCTCCAGACGGTTAGAAGCAGTTGAGACTCTTATGCAGTATTTCCATTAAAAATAAAATTAAAAATCTTTGCACTTTGGAGGTCGTCACTAATGCAATAATTTCAGTTTTAAACATAGACATCATCCGGCTCGAAGGACCAAATGTAAAAAGTTAGGACTTGTGAACAAATTACACCGATTTATTGCTACGTTTTTTCCAAAGTTTATATTGCTACCGACACTGTGGAGATCACTCCACCAACGGAGAGCGAAATATAATTGTCACTTTGCGTTCCTTTAGCTAGAAAATATCGAAGAGAAGTGAGTTCCCTAATTAAATTTGGACCTTAAATAACCTAGTTTCGCTGCCTTTAAAGAAGGTGTAAACTAGCGCCGTCTATATTCTAAGTCAGTTACTCTATATTAATTATAATTGGTTTGAAACTCTGAGCAAATTCCAACACATGTAAATAAGTGTTTTTTTAAAATAAAATATCATCTATGTATATAAATAAAAATGTAAATGTTCGTTTGTTCACTCCGAAAGTTCTTCAATTATTGTTGTGAAATTTTGAGACAACGTTGCATTCGAATACGCGTGTATATGTGATTTTATATAGAATGGAAGATGCTCTGAGGAACTAGCGTCATTGATCCCTTCGGCACCGGTGCGTAGTCGGGATACACGCCAAACGCGCGCCCAACATTTGTACACGGTTGACATTTGTCACATGAGAACGGGTCGCTTCTATGATTCGTTCTTAAGTTCAACAGCTCGGCTGTGGAACGAACTGCCGGCCTCTGTGTTTCCTCCCTCCTACAACATGGGACTCTTCAAGACCCATGTTCACTCCTTCCTCTCCACAAAAAGACCCTCCACACATCATCCCCAAAGATGAAATAGACCCTGAGGGAAATTATTTTCTTCAGGGCCTCCTGTGTGGAGTTAATATTAAAAAAAAAAAATATGTGACAGGTAAAAACATGCTTTTTTTCAAAAACAGCGTAATCTGTTGGACAAACGTGCTTTTTTGAAGAAACAGCGCCATCGGTTGGACGTAGAAGTAACACGCGCTATTGTTTCTGGAGGGTTATAGCTTGTTTTTTTTTTTTTTTAAGTTTTTTTTTATTTATTCACATTTAAACCCGCTAAACTACTTATGTAGTTTGTCAGCAGCATAAAATTTAACTTTATTGTAAGTGACATGATAAAACTAACCTAAGTCGGTTGCGCTGCGCGGAGTTGACAAAATAAATACTGCTTAAATTTATTAACTGTATTATTTGATTCTTTGTGTAATTTTTAAAGTAGGCAGTAAAAGATTAATGGTTTACGAATCCACTCCTGATAAATCACATATCAGATTAACATTACCTTCATTCAATCAGCACTAAGGACGCCAATGATAATAAATTATCAATCATTATAAAAATGCAATCAGCCATCAGTCCGCCTAATTAATTTCACCTGCAACGTTCACTCACCGGGACCGATTTATTAAAAATTTATTAACAAAAAAATAATATTGGTTACTAAATCAATATAATTAATGATTATACTTTGTGCCTAAATGTATAAGTTTATTAAGTGACGTAAAGAATTAGTAATTGATAGCGGTTAATTACATCTTTTAATTTGTGAAGTGTTAAGTTACTGTATTGTTTACACAAAGAGTTATTTTGAGAAATACATTTTACTAGTGCGTCTATCGTTGTAAGTATCTAATTATATTTAGTTTCATATTACTAATCGATGCCTTATTTACGTAAAACATTAAACGTTAATTTATTAATCTTACGTACGTTTTCATGTATTGTAAAACTGGGTTTGCACGTGTTATTGGTTATGTATAAATTGCCACATTCAATATTTAACAAAACTTTATTTTCTTTTGCCAGTACCAAAACATAGTGTGTTCTGGATATTGCGTTGGGAAAATTTCTATTCCTACAATTTTGAGGGACGGTCCATAACTTCTTCTATTATATCGGTACTTTTATAGAATTAAGGCCCCGTAGTCAAAGATAGTTTGAAAGGGAGATATGTAAATACGAATGTTATATTAAAAAAAAAACGATAATAATTAAGCGAAAATGGTGTAAATATTTAATAAAACACGACTCGCTTGAAATAGAGCAAAAATCTCTCGACAAATGATTTAGTTGCATTTAAAGATACAGTGTGATTTTTTCATGACTATAACATATTAAATAACAGAACAAAATGTGTTTTTAATCATTTTCGGAGCTTACTTTGCGATTTTTTTCCATCGCGAGAATTTCATATAATTAACGTTTCGGCATAACAAATTTGTAGATATTTTCTTCAAAAATAACATTTTTTTGGGAAAGTTGTAATTAATTGAGAAACTTATTATAAATCGGTAGAAATGGAGTATGCGGGGGCTTAACGGTTGCTTAACTAAGCTAATAACCTTTCGAGTACCAAATCATAACGCAAGTAGTTGTTCTTTGTTCATTAATCTAAAACCAACTACGTTATTAATGCCCCAGTCCAAAGGCTAGATAGGCTTGGAAATAAATTCGTTAATATTTTAATTTATTCCATACTAAAATTTAAACCAGAAATTTCTAACATTTTGTTTCACTGACTTTATATCTATATATAAATAAAATATATAGTATAAATAAAAATGTAAATGTTATTTTGTTCAAAATCTTAAATCTCCGAAAGTTCTTTACCGAATGCTTTCAAATTTTGACACAACGTAGCATTCGAATACGCGTATGTTTGTATATACCTAAGTTATGTAGATTGGCATTTTTTGTATCACAATGACGCTGTAGGCAGTTGGTACCGTTTCGTTTTGAAATCAGTGATTATGAATGTAAATATTATAATTATACATTTTTAGCACAGTGAAATTTACAATAAAATTATACAAAACGAAAACATTTAAGAAAAAAAATTATGTTATTTATCTATATTAGTAGATATTGCTAATTTATTATATTTAAAATAATAATACATGTTTCATAAAATATAAGGTTTATAATTACGTAGGTAGGTATTTATTAAAAATCTATTGATTACAGAGGAAATTTAGGTCTTGAATTATTAAAATACTCATATCGCACATATACCATACGACATCCTGTAATTTTCTGTAGGTCTTTTTTAATATATACAATTCCGAGGTACATTATTTTAATTATCTCACAAGATTTAGCCAGCGTTAGCAATGTAAGCGTCCAAAATTTTTTTTACCACTCGATTACAAAAAATCGACATTTCTCTAGTTTCTATAAATATAATATGCATTTATCATAAATATAAACCTTCCAAAAGAATTTCTCTAAATGTTAGTGAAAACGCTATCGAACTCCGTTGCATAGTTTAGAAGAACTAAGCGCACAAACAGACAGACGCGGATCTACTTTTCACGGAACTTCTGGCTAACGTATTAAAATCGTGTTTCATAAATGATTCATCATTATGATGTTATCGTAAAAAAATAAGTATTTTTTTCAACTAATATAATAGATAGTATCAAATTCTTAATTGCTCAAAACATGGATTTTGACATCGATTTCAATTATTTGTATTATCAGTGTCTACATAGCAAAAAGACTTTGTCCAGAAAAATTCCAGATTATTAAAAATATTAGAGTCCGAAATTATCCACATTTTACTGCTCTGCCACGAAGGCTATTTACTTTCGAAAAAATATAATACCCTACCAATTGAATATAAATATGTGATAGACAAATGCATTTTTAGACCATTGTTTAATAAATAAATTTCAAATTTTTATATTCAATGTCAACGTTCATAGTTAGTTCTACGAATCAAACACGAAAACAATTAATAATTCACGGTGTAACGTTACATAGTACCTACCTTAGGCAACTCTAGTTTATTGAGAAAAGCAATAAAAATAATGGCGCCATAAATTATGATAAATGTCGAACGTCAATAAATTAACACTTAATAGGATTTCTCGATACGATACGATTGTACCACCCAGCCAGGAGCACTCCTGTCCCGGTGCGGTCGGTACACCAGGGGTAACGTAGAATTTCTCAGATAAAAATTGATTAGATGAAGATTTCGATTAACTGTCTGAGTACATTTTCAATATAAAATGGATGATAAAATGATTACCTTGGTAGATACAATTCCTTTGTCTGAAAATGAAGTTGACTGTTATTTTGACCGATAATCATTTTCGTGGCCTAATTAATATATTTTACACCCCCCAAACCAATACTAAATTAATGCAGACACATAGCAGTTTCATTGGTCCTCGTACATTTAACCTTCTACCACTACAAACTCAAATGATAAATAAAAAGATAGAATATATTAAAGAGGTAAAATTATGGCTGAATGACGCAGATATTGAAACGCTTTTTCTATAAATTTATTGATCCTTTCTACAACTCACTTGCTGAAACTTTATAAACTATTGTACATAATGTTTTCTCTTTACTTTTTATAATAACTATAAACAAAAAAAAAACTTTTTCTACTTATATATATTATACTTAGGTACTTGAAATATAGTAATCGTTTTATATTACCCACACTCAGGCAGAGCCTTAGTGGGTTTTCATTTCTTGTGTATACTATTTGGTATTATATATTATGTTATTATATACTATCTATTAATATGTATAATATGTGTAAAGAAATGAAAATAAATAAAGTTAAAAAAAAAAAAAGTTTTAATGTATTTTATAAGTTATAAATCAACGACCTCCGTGGCCGAGACGTAAGGCTCACGACTAGCAATCCGAAGGTCGCGGGTTCAAATCCCGGCGCACGCATGTAAATTTTATTGGATGAATTTGCTATTTCACAATTTATTAATTTAAACTAATATATAGTAAAGCGGCACATTCCAGAGTGGGAGATACTCTGTACCACCATTTAGAATTGAAACGTTGCTTGAAATGACTTTGATGATCATATCTGAATAGCCAGGTACTCCCCCAACTTCCACTTCCCCATCTACTTTCCCTCCCCACTACTTTCAGCCTCACAACATACCCACAATTGGGCTTGCCATAGTCTCATTGGCTCCAGACTGTTGGGAGCTGTTGGTACTCTTGTGCAATGCTCACATAAATTAATATATTAATTAGCGAGGTGTGTTCTTTTTTCAATTACTATTAGATATATATTACATAAAGGTAGGTTAGTATTCTTTTGTCAGGACCATTAGTATGAGAAGGGTACAAGTGACATTCCCAGAAGAAAAATCGATAAATATTCGGAATCGCTGGACACGGATAATACGAAATATTTTTAAATAAAACCTTCTGATTTACCTTAATTACCTACTATAAAAGGAATCTGACTGCATTTGGGAAATTTTTAATTTTTAATTACGTAAAATGAAAATTCGCTTTCGTTGTATGGAGTGACAGCCATTTCAAATAATTTCTGTCAATTGGTATTACTGATTCTACATAAGTGACCGACTTCATGCGGATAAGAAAAACGATGGCGTGTAATTTTGTTTACAATATTAGCGACACGAAACCAAGATTTTTTACTCTACCAGCCAGTATAAAAAACACTTTTGAAACGAAAAATGTAAAAAAAATAATAATATAATGCAAACAAACCTTTAATCAGAATTACTTGGAAGTTGCGCTGTTATGATAGATATTAATTAGAATTACAAGAGTTGCTGGTTTTCATCGTCATTATCTTCATCGTAAGGGTTGTATGTCTCGCTTGCCATTTTGAAAAAGGAGTGGATTTGATCCTTATTTTTGGGAAGGGATCTCTTCCAAAGAAATTCACATGGGTATCCTTCGTAATGTGCCTCACTCCTTCCAAATCTTGGCACGTTTTCTCTCACATCCCTCCAACAACGCTCAATATTTTGAGTGTGAGCTCCCGTCTTCTGATCTACAAAAGATAAGCTGTGATTGACGCTTAAATGAACATCGCCTTCGTTTTCGAGGCAGTTGTAGGCTTTCCAACAGTGCGATATAATTATGGTTCCCGGCAATATGTATTCTTTAATTACTTTAAGAAGCGTTTCTTTCGAACGATCTTCCACAGCACAGACAAACATGTTTTTTGATTCTCGTTCAAAACCGCCGAATACCAACTTTCCATCAATTTGTCGTCCTTTATTGTGTTTTTTTTTGCCAATTTTAGCCTCGTCAATCTCCACTTGTAAATTATGCAAACTTCCCGGCAAAACGAAGACCAATTTACGACGGTCTCACTACTCATATCGAGTTTTTCCATGATTAAGGTTGTTCTCGGGAGCCGCAAGATTGCCCAAAATTCCTGGATAGCTAAGTACCCCAATAAACTAAGCATTTGACTTTTTGACGTAGTAACAACCACAAGAGTAAGTCATAGGACTTATAAGTTATGTTATGTATATTTATATATAAATTTAGAATATATATATAAGTGAAACATATATTAATTTAGAATGATGAGGTTATAATTTAAACAACATTATAACAAAAAAGTTAAGTTATGTATATTTATATATAAATATAGAATATAGATAAAATATATATATATATATATATATATATATATATATATAGAAGCATCCAAAAGAGATTTTCATTTTATGTTCGTAATTTTGGCGAACGTTAGCTATCTAGGGTTAAAGCAATAATATGTTTCACCCAATCTCAATTTGTATTCAAGACATTATCTGGACTTTTCATAGTTGTATGTTATAATATCAAACTACAGAGGACCCGAAACCTAATGAAATAATATGTTTGTAATTATCATAAAATCCCATTTTCGGGGATACAGACAAAAGCACCCACATCGTACTTACTACATCTTCCGGTTATTCTCTTTAGTTGATCGACAAACAATACACTGGATTTGTGTCAATTAAATTTGTATCAGGAGTTAATAAGACATTGAGAGGTGTGATTACAATAATATCAGTGACCCCAAAACCATATTATTTACCCTTGGCCCGAAGGTTTAATTTCTATACAGAAGTGCAATGCTCTACGAGTCATGCTCAATTGGCCGAAACTGAGAAGGTTGGCTTTTAGAGTGGAGCAGAATTTAAAGTAACCATCATGGCTTCTCCGTACGGATAGGCGGAGAATATTAAGCAAACTTATGTTAGAGAGGCTCTCAGTGGCGTCCCGTGATTTTGCACGCTCAATCTTTTTTGTGGTATTTTTTCACACCCAAATAAAGTTTGATCGCGCTTGATGTATTGGACTTTGAATTTTTGTTCTAAAAATGTTTTTATTGATGGTTTCCCATATAAATAAAAATCGGAAATATTTATCTGAGACACTATCTACGTTATGCCAAAAAAAGGAAATATTATTTTCTGAATTTGAAATATGAGATCGACTTAAACTTAAATTAAAATAAAATGTGGAAGTTGAAATTTTTAAAACTTTATTTTAAACAATACAAGACATTTATCCAAACAAGCCACAGGTATGATTTTAACTTAAAATTTTTTATGGTGATTTATTTTTGGGGTTTTATGCCATGTTGCGCTATCATGGGTTGGGCTATTTTCTTCTTTGGCCAACTTTTCGAAAAGCGTTACAGAGTCCATCATCGGGAAAGATGCTTAATAATTCAAACCTATCAAAAATATTCGAAAAATGCATCAAATTTAGAGTCATTGAACACTTAGAAAAATATAAAATTCTATCGAAAAACCAATACGGCTTTCGTAAAAATCTAAGCACTGAGGATGCCATATATGAATTGACAAAAAATACATACATCTATCGATAAAAAAAAGAAATGTCTTGCCATATTCCTAGATTTAAGAAAAGCTTTCGACACCGTTAATCATAATTTACTCATTAAAAAAATAACTCGACTGGGCTTCAAAAAAGACACACTAAAATTACTATCAAACTATCTTAAAGACAGAACACAAAAAACAAAAATTGGGAATAATTATAGTTCAGAGACACAGATAAAAAACGGAGTTCCGCAGGGAACTGTTCTTGGCCCGATTTTATTCTTAATTTATATTAATGATTTATGTAATTTTGTAATCCCTGGTAAAATTGTTTCTTATGCCGACGACACGGCAATAATAGTGGATGGTAATAATTGGACAAAATCTTTTTCGAAAGCAACTGTATGTATTTCACTTGTTTCAAAATGGTTAAAATACAACAAACTTGTCTTAAACTACAGCAAAACATTTTACTTACCTTTTTATAAAAACATAAGAAACAAACCAAAAGAAAACCTTAAAATTAGAATCCATAATACAACTTGCAATCAAGAAATGTGCTTCCTGTGCAACGAACTCGCTAATGTCAAAAATATAAAATATTTAGGAGTATAAATAGATGTTAATCTTAATTGGAAATCACATATTAATCAAACCACTTCCAAACTAAGATATCTTACCTACATATTTTATAGACTCAAGGAAATTTTAAACGCTGAAAAATTGAAAATGATCTACTTCTCCCTGGTGCAATCTGGAATCACTTATGGCATAATAGGATGGGGTGGTGCACCTGATACATTTATTAAGCCTCTACAAATAATTCAAAAACACATAATTATAGTCATATATAACAAAAATAAAACATTCTCGACCGACCTATTATACAAGGAATCTAAATTATTTAACATTCGTAAATTATTTATATTACAAATTATGAAATATTTATTTAAAAACAAAAATAATTTCAAAATAAATGAAAACAGAATGAGCAAAAGAACAAATAATATATTTTACACCCCCCAAACCAATACTAAATTAATGCAGACACATAGCAGTTTCATTGGTCCTCGTACATTTAACCTTCTACCACTACAAACTCAAATGATAAATAAAAAGATAGAATATATTAAAGAGGTAAAATTATGGCTGAATGACGCAAATATTGAAACGCTTTTACTATAAATTTATTGATCCTTTCTACAACTCACTTGCTGAAACTTTATAAACTATTGTACATAATGTTTTTCTCTTTACTTTTATAATAACAAAAAAAAAACTTTTTCTACTGTATATTATACTTTAGGTACTTGAAATATAGTAATCGTTTTATTTTACCCACACTCAGGCAGTGCCTTAGTGGGTTTTCATTTCTTGTGTATACTATTTGGTATTATATATTATGTTATTAAATACTATCTATTAATATGTATAAAATATGTAAAGAAATGAAAATAAATAAAGTAAAAAAAAAAAAAAAAAAAATCTTTTGGCCGTGAACACCTCAAATCATATTTTTTTTTAACAATTGCAAATTCACTTTGTGGCGTCAATTTAATTTAAATTTAAATAAATGACTTTGTATACACCTTTATTTAATCAACATGTTTCGAAACCGGTAGTTTCTTTGTCAGGATAAATTTATTTAGACATTGGGATATGAAAATTAATAAGAATAGACAAAAGTAGGTACATATAGCCAAAAAATATTACAATGAACGGTGATTAATTAGTGATTAAAAAAATCGAAATAGGTCGTGTATAAGGGATTAAAATGGATCAAATATCAATCAACGACCTAAATTTACTGCTATTGATTATTTTTTGTTACCGAATAAAGAAGATAATAAAACATGTATCGTCCTTATTATTCAAACTAAACTCATTACCTTATAAATAATATAAAGTCATGTTCTTATTGTTCATTCAACATTTTTACGACATGCCCTTGGTACTAGTGCAAAGAAATAATAAATCGTACAGTTGAATTATCTCTTAAACTGGGTATCCTAATAAAACAGTTGATATTATATCTTCTCTTCAATAAAAATACTATTTGATTTATAATGTATAATTATTAAATAAAAAGAAAGTTTTTCTGGCCATTATCTTAACTTGTAGGTAGGTACTATCATCACACGCAAGGCCACAAACCTTTTTATTATACAGCATTAAACTTCGTAAAAAGAAGAAGAAGAAGAAATACCATGGCAACATTCACAACCGCTGTCAACTGACGTTTTTAAACAGCTGATTCAAAGTTCCGCTCAAATAATGTTTGTTGTTTTTATTCTATAATGTGTCGGCATCTCACCGCTATGTTAAATTACTGTTTTCAATATTCGTGGTGTTTTCTTCTAGATGTTATTATATATTAATGCTTGCGATGTGCCCCACTTTTAAAATAAACGTTTATTAACGATAGATAATAGTCGATGTGTATTTCGCAATACCTCACGCTTTTGTGTATTTCGCTATTCTTCGTAAATGTTTTAAAATCAAAGTGTGATGTTTTGACAGGATTTAGTTAGATATTAATCTTATTAGCTTTTCGAAAATGCCTATTTGTTTATATTTCATTTCCCTGTAATGGGTTTTTAATACTATAAGAATAAGGCGAGCTGCTAATTCCCTTTCGTGTTTCGGCATAGTGTTCTGATGATAGATTCTCGATAATAATTACAGTGGAACATAATATATTGCGTAAAAATTATTCTGATTACATTATCAGAGTAATATAATATTTAAACATCTGTAAATTGACTAATGAGTTATTCCCCGTTAAAGCAAGATATTTCTGTAAAAAAATCTCCATAAATAATCGGTTATTACGTTATAAATATGTTCATAGTTCGTTTAATATTTGGCGAACACTACAAAGTAACGCAAAATCATGTGATTTTGTTTTGAAATTTAAATCGTTTGGTAATATTTTAGATGTTTTAATTAAATACTAGGAGTAGAACATACTTTGGTATTTGAAATAATCCAGCATTTTTATGATGAATCTTTTCATTAGCTTAGAAAAAAAAATCGGGCCTATAAAGACTGCTTTTAAGTTCAAATTCAACTAATTACGAATCGCTTTTCAGTAATGTTTTTTTATGTATAATGTGGCAAATTAAATTCTCTTGAAAATTATTTAAATATGTGTGCCTGAACTTTGCAAAATTAAAACAATACACACTTTTTGGCAATGTTTTTTTCTTGCATGAATCAGGTCCGACGGCTGGTGTTAAGCGGGAATTTAAACCTTATCGCCATCTGCCTAAGGAGTGTTATTGCTAGCAACCCGATTCCAAGTGTTACACGACATGGTGCATCGCTATGTTTGATCTTTTATTGTCACCAATCTTTTCTTTGAATCTTGCACCAGTTGTTAGCTTTTGCGTTTATAATTCTAGACGATAAAGTATAAAAGTATTGCACAGAAATGAGATTATGTCGTTAAATTGCACACTGTGAGAACATAGCTAATTGTTTTGATTAATAAACTATGTCTTTGTGGATAATACATAAAACATGCATGCTAGTAATAAGTAATAATTATCATGCACTTATCTCTGGAGCATTATAATTGAAATGATAATTAAATCAGTTGACTTAGTTTATATTCTGACAGACTGTCTTATAATTTGTGTAACTAACGTCAGACAGATGGTGACAAAGTGGTCATAATCGTGGAGCAAAATTACTTCAGATTATAAGGACATTTTATACATACAAAGAGATTAGTTCACAACATTTGTGACACGATGGAGCAGGGATCCAGTGTTAATCTTCTGCCTGACGAAAGTAAGGAACTAATGATCTATTTAACTACTTAAATGCTTAACTACGCATTATCCACATCCCTGTTCCATGTTGTAGCATTAATTGCACAGTATATCTACTTGTTTATATTGATAAGCTGGTGATAAAGCATGTTAAATATTGAGGATGCATGGTTTATAATGGGTAAATTATTCAATGTGGACCAGAGATAAACAACCGTTTTTACTAGTATGTAAAACAAAAATAATTGTGACGATACATTGAATGTTTCAATGATCATCATCAAATTAATGTTTCTTTTGTTTACTTGTTTATGGACTTTCTCTAATAGACACAGTGCGAAATTCCTTAATTTATGTCACATTTTATTATGAATTTTCTGTTAAAAAATATATAACTGAATGATTTCAAAAGTTTTTATCCAGGCATTGAAATATCATTGTTGCGCCAGCAATATCTGTTAAGTGACAACAGTATTTCATTTGATGACCTCCGTGGTCGAGGGGTAAGGCTTTCGACTAGCAATCCGAAGGTCAGGGGTTCAATCCCGGCATGCGCAAATAAATTTTATTTGATGGATTTCTGTTATTTCACAATTTATTAATTTAAAATAATATATTGCGACATGTGCCAGAGTGGAAGATTCTCTCCGTATAGTCTCGCTGGCTCTAGACACAATTTTTTTTTTTAAAGATAATTTTTTGCCTTACTTCGGTTTTGTCTGTTAACAGTAAAAATCCCCCTCGGTTTGATATGAAATCAACAAATACCAAAAATGAATTTATTTAGCAAGATTTCCAAAAATACTTTTGTAATAATTTTTACACAGCAGTGGTAACCCATGTGCGAGTCTATGCAGTGCAACTTTGCACAAAATAGTCCGCATTCTTATGCATGTGACTGACCGACCCGTGAGGTAACAAAACTCGCCGACCAATCACAGAGCGTTTAAGTCTCTTACCGTTTTAATAGTTTTTAAAAGGACGATTTATTAATTCTACGTCCAATTATATGTAATATATGTATTCAGAATCAGCATTTGTTGATTTAATTATCTTGTTGAGATCTTACAAATTTATTAGCTGTATAAAATTCCTTAGCACTGCCTAAAATAGTTGGCAGTCCATCATAATAGTCTGTAATGTACAAGTAGTTACTAGACACCGTAATCACAAGCACGTGAGTTTACCTTCTAAGCACCGGTTGATTTTATATTATATGTTCATGACCATCACCAGCTTAAAGAGTCATCACACCCATATTAAACCGAATTTAAAGACAATGAAGGCTATAGGAAGTACTTTTCACATTCTGCAGTGAACTAATCTGTTCTGTTCCTCAGTGGCAATTGTACCGACAGTAACACAGCTTTTGTAGGTAGGAATTTCTGCAAATTATTCTGTCTTTATATATATATGTTATGCAGTGAAAAAGTTGGGTCAAATTAACTTTTTATAAAATTATGTGGTGATTAAGTGTTTTGCAGTGTTTGTTAGGACGGATTGTCTCATGGAATTTGAACAATTTGTTAAATTTCGAAGTTCATTTTCAAGTAATTTGAAAGTTCTATTCAAGTTCTTATATCCTCTGAAATTGATAAAATTCATATTATGTATACATGTATGTACATAATAATGTATTCACAAAATTTTAACACTAAGTCTTGATTTCTGCTCATGGTGATATACCGAGTTTAAACAATGTTGTGACAGTTTATCTGAAAAAATCCTTAATTATCCTAAATGAAAATAAATATAGTTACAGGCAAATCATTTTAAAGAGGACACATTTCATTGTATTTGAGCACACCGAAAGTAATGAATGTTTCAAAAAGTTTTTCAAACTTATTTGGATCACTCCGCAACAAATGCTCAAAGATACAGGGTGCTCTTAGCGACGTTTCTTAATTCCGTTTAAATTTAGACTTTACCGATTCGATTTGACAATGTTCTTTTTTATGTACCGAAACATTTTCTGATTTTTCTTTTTCACATTTTTCATTTGAGAGTTGTTAATATTATCTTTATTAAGAAAACTAAATTATTATTAACCCCTCAGGTCTCTGGCATATTGATCATTATATTTATCAAAGACGCTGTCAGAGAGTCCCAGAATTTTTTGTGTATTTCCACGTCGCAATAAAATCCAATTAGATGTGATATTTCTGAACATATGAACGGTATTTATAGGTGATGAAGTACGCTTTAAAATGTTATTAGAAATAAATATGTTATTTTTGAAATATTAAAATTTTGAAAAGTTTTAAAAATGCCTCGCCATACGTTTTTTCGTCAGAACACTGAACTAAAATTAATGAACAAAAAAAACACATGTTTTACTGGACAAATGTATTATAAATATTATTGCTACCTCGTCCTGCCTTTTTTGTTATTTCACATATAAATAATTAATTAAAATATCATAGACGATTTCTATGAGACCAAATGAGCTGTTACGAAAAGTGAACAAATTGACTCTATGGATAATAGCTGTTTGTCCATAAAACCGAACAAATTAACCTGAGGGTTTATTTTTTTTTTTAAGGGCGGAGACGGTTTACACATAGTTTTCGTAAGCACTTAGGCCATAGGCCCATTGTGCTATCTCCCATTTTACCTCAATCCTTTAACAACAACCCAGTCCCTTTAATTAAATTCACCAGGGTTGTTATTGGGTATGTGGCTGTCTTCTGGTTCTACTGTATGTTTCTCCAGGTATCTGAGCCTAGTTCCCACAAGGGTGGGACATTGGCACCATAAGTGAATTGGAGTCTCTTCACATTTCCTGCATCTATTGGTGTTTTCCACTTCCAATATCTGCGTGTGTCTCCTGAGATAGCAGTATCCCGTTAGTAGTCCTACCAGTTCCCTCAGTGAGTTTCTGTCCATATCGAGTAGTTTTTTGGTTCGTCTAGGGCAGTGGTTCTTAACCTTTTTGGAGGTACCGAACCCCACCAGTTACATATGCCCATTCACCGGACCCCTCCTAATTTGAAAAATATAATTAGATTTTTACAAATTCAAAACATGGTATATTTATATAATATGTGTACAAAATAAAAAAAAATATATAAATAACAAAAATCAAAACATTAAATTTTAATGGTTTAATCAAAACATGAAACATATTAATTAATATTTACTTCAAATCAGTGTGACTTCTGCTGTTGCCTTTCAGAAACCAATTCAGAAATTCGCGGCTTTACCTTGGCAAGTGCCACTCTCATGTCATTTTCACAACAAAGTCTATTCCTCTTCTTCGTTTTTATATCCAGCATTTTCGAAAAGGATTGCTCGCAAAGATATGTCGTAACAAACGGTATAAAAATCTCCAGAGCTTTCTTAGCAATAGCAGGATATGTTTCTATTTGTTGACACCAAAACGTTGAGAGCGATGTTGTTCTGAAGAGTTGCTGTTGAACCTGGCTCTGCTGAATTTCAATGATTTCATCAAGGTATTCATCATTGATGTTGACTGCTGTCTCAACACTAAACGTGAACGGCTGTCTCACCCATGCTGGATATGACTCTCTTGTAGGGAAGTATCCATCGAGAGAGTTTGCAAGCTCATCTAAGTGCGTGGCAATTGATTGCTTCAGTTCCGTGGGTATTTCAGGTACATCTTCGTTCTTATTTACACAGTCGTCTAACAGGGGAAAGTTTGCAAAGTTATCGTTCTCTGTTCGTCGTTTCCATAACGGTAACTTTTTTTGAAAAGCCTTCAGGCATTCTTCCGCTTCGATGATGTTGACTCCACCGCCCTGCATCTGTTTATTGAGGTGATTGAGAGCTGCGTAGATATCAGCCATGTACGCTAAAATGAGAATGAACTCAGAATTTTTGAAGCAATCTGCATGACAATGTTGGTGCTCTTGCAAAAACTGGGCTAATTCTACACGCAAGGCAAAAACACGATTCAGCACCTGTCCCCGGGACAACCACCGAACGTTAGAATGGTACAGAAGTACCTCGAATTCTGATCCCATTTCATTACAAAGCTCTTTGAAGATGCGGTGCCTCAGAGCACTATTTCGCACATAGTTCAAGCATTCCACTACAATTTTTAATACTTCTGCCAGTTTGGGAGGCAAAGTTTTTGTTGCCAACGCATGCCTGTGTAGAATACAATGCGTAACAATGACGTGTGGTGCATCGGCTTTCACTAACGCACCAAAACCAGACTTTTTTCCCAACATGGCTGGAGCTCCGTCCGAACAAACTGCAGAAACCATATCCCACGAAAGATTGTTGTCTTTGAAGAAGTCATCCACAAGTTTCTTCACATCGGCTGCCTTAGTTGTTGTTGTTAGAGGCTTACAAAATAAAAATTCTGCCTTTATCTCGTCGTGTTTCACATAGCGCACGAATACTGCAAGCTGGCTTAGATTGGAAACGTCTGTGGTCTCGTCAAGTTGAAGGCTGAATTTTACCGGGCTTGAAATTAGATCTGCAACTACTTGAGCCAAGATGTCTTTTCTCATGTTCTCTATTCTGTCGCTGATGGTGTCATTTGAAAGAGGAATTGGGGATAACTTATCTTCAGCCGCTTTTCCCAGCATGATATTCATCATCTTCAACATAGCTGGTTTTATGAGTGTTTCACCAATGGTGTGTGGTTTGCCCTGCTTTGCGATCAGGTAAGCAACTTCGTATGATGCTGTGAGGATCGGTTTGTTGACGGGTGAAAAGCCGAGTACAGACAGAGTAGCCTTTTCATCAAATCTGGCTATCTTCACCTTGAATTCAGTGAGCGTTGTATTCTTGTATTTTCCATCTCCATGCAGCTTAAGGAAGTGTTCTCTTAGTTTTGCCGGTGCTAAACTAGAATTACTCAACTTGGCATTGCAAATCATGCAGCAAGGATGCTGACTCCCATCACGTTCCGTTATACATGTGAATCCATATTGCACATATTCATCCGACCACTTTCTTTTTTTGCTCGCCATAGTTAGTGCGAAGGGATTAAATATTAAAATATTAAGAAAGTTATCACACGACGTAAGATACACAGAACACACCACTAATCTGTAAGATAATCGGTACTGTCAAAAATGAATTGTCAAGATGGCGGCTATATCGTGACCATAGAATTTTGCCGTTATGGAGCATAGAGTGTAAACATGTTCTTTTTATATTTGAAAGTAGGTAGGTACCGATGATACATGTAAAATGTCTATGGTCCGTATAAAATGTCTATTTTTTTATTAACAAAATTTTTGATACATATACAATTTAGGTACATACATAGTAATATAGAAAAAGAGTAACAAAAAAATTGTTATATTGTCCGTATAAAATGTCTATGGTCATTTTCGGGCTGCCATCTTGAAAAATAATCGCAATGCGTGATCACCTGCAGCCAATGATGGACAAGCAGGGCGTGTCACCACGAATCATATAAGTCGGGGGTGTTGACCTCCACCGAACCCCCGAGACTGACTCACCGAACCCCTGGGGTTCGATCGAACCCAGGTTAAGAACCACTGGTCTAAGGTCTGATCCTTTTATGAGTACTTTGGTTTGTCTCATTCCAGGTGCACTCTCCCATTCTTTGCGGTGCTGGGATTTGACCCACCTATCAATATGTAATTTTGTGTGGCAAGCTGCTACTCCTACGGCCGACTCGGATCCTACAAGTGGTGCTTTCGCCCCTTTTCTTGCTAGTTCGTCAGCCCGCTCGTTGCCCTCAATACCTTTATGTCCTGGTACCCAGATTAGGGTTATTTTATTGATGGTAGCGAGTTCTGTAAGAACAGTCCTGCATTCCATCACCAGTCTGGAGTCGCATCGGTTACTTGCCAGTGCCATTAGGGCTGCCTAGTTATCAGAACATACGCTTATGTTCTTATTCCTAAGGGTTTAAATTAAGTATATTTTTTTAATTGATCCAGCACACTAATACACAAGCAAAGATCTTTTTAAAATGATTTACCTGTACATTCCTGTAAATGTAGGTCAATTAATAATTTTTTTTTAAATCAATGCTTGGTACTTCCTTATAATTATTAATGTTATCAATAAACGGTAAGTTGTTATTCTTTAAGTCACTCCGATAATGACCTAGTTTGAAGAATTTATTGATGTAGAAGATAGGGTTGCCCATTGATTATTATCTATTCTATTTACTCCAAGGACCAATGATGCACTGATTCATAATCTAGCATACTTACCTCAATTCGACAATCTTTGTTTGTAATTATTGCGTTTTCTCCTGTGCGAGCAATGAAAAATTGAGAGTAAGAATAGACCACCTATCATAAAGCGCCTTATCATTCTATTTACCAAAGTTCATATTAAATAATAAATATATTTTAAATATGTGCATCGTTGAATGAATGTTTGAATTTCGATTTTGTTTTCTTGTATGAATTCACTTCCCGATATTCGATCGAGCTGAAACTTGGCAGATAGACTCGTTCTTGATGACAATGCATTCTATTAACTTCACCTAGTGCCAATGAGTTCACCTAGGTTTCTCCGTTTACCCCATATTTTAGTTTCTATAAATTTAGCACACTACGACAAGAGATTGCACAAAACGTTTTTGCAAACTTGCCATGCTATGCCAAAAATCGCTTGAGTGGATATGACGCAAATGTGAATGGCAGAAGAAGTCGTGGAAGCTTGAGGAAGACATGGCACTATTAAGTGAACCAGATACTTAGGTCGGGCCATGTCAAGAGTCAGAATAATAGAAGAGTATGTATGAATATGATTGAGGCAAGGAGTGTGTACCATGACCGAGTTGTTTGGCGGTACATCCTCTCTTCCTACCCCTCCGGAGATACAATGTGATGGTTAGTTGGTCTTTAAGGATATGTTGACACACAAGAGGTTAAATAATTATCTTTGTAGGTACCTACTTAATTTTATCAATGGAAACTTTAAAAAATCAGACAAACGGATTTGATTTTTTTACAAGCTTTTAATAATTATTTATGTTTATGTGGACCCTGCAATGCGTCGCTATTGCTGATGTCTTTCTAGGGTGTCCCCGACTTCTTCTACTATTCAAACCACTCTCTAAATACTCCTGGCACTAATAAGAACAAACCTTAAAATTCTCAGCGATATTGGTTGACCACTTTTCGAGTTTTGCGAGCACAAACATATGTATGCTGAATTTTTATATATTAAGATTATTCGTATACAATTATTTACATAAATCATATTTAGTATCGTGACTTGTATTTTTATCATAAGTGATTTTTTTAATCTTTTTATCTGATGCAATATGCCAGATTATGGATATTTTACAATCTGTACTAATCTACAACGTACGTTACGGAGTGGTCACTAATTGAATAGTTGACAACTATTCATTGATTAAGGCGGTCAGTAGGCAAAGAGCCCTAAAATTTTCAGTTTATCTTTTTCGCAATAATAGATAATTAATTAAATAAATACAGAAAATCGTCTTCAGGGGGGCAACATAAATAGTACAAGTTTGTTTATTTATATGTATGCGGTGTGTTTTTTCATCTGATCTTTTCAATGTCCGGAGCCAGTGAGACTATGACATCCCCAATTGGAGTATGTTATGTGGCTGAAGGTAGTGAGGTAGAGGAAGGTGGGGGAGTGCCTGGATATTCTGATCTGGTCACCAAACACGGCTGAAGCCATTTCACGCAACGAATGGTGGTCTTACACAAGGGCAATACTGAAAATTCCATTCTCGAACATGCCGCAATTATACTATATATAATTTTTAAATTAATGAATTGTGAAATAACACAAATTCATCAAATTAAATTTACTTGCGCACACCGAGATTTGATCCCGCGACCTATGGATTACTAATCGAGAGCCTTACCCCTTGACCACAGAGGCTGTCAAATTTAGATGTGGAAATTATCGCAGCCGGTGCAATTTTTATGCACAGCACCTTTAAAATGATTAATGTAAATAATGACACAATGTAATGAAAAAATTTAATTATTAATCATTGTAATTCATAAACATAAGTAATCACTCACTCAATAATCGACACTACTGTCTCCGCTGAATGTGTATCGTGAACTGAAGACGGGACCAACGTGTGAACGCTGTTAGCTGGTTGGCACAAAGATCCTTTGATGTGTGCATGAGGATAATCGGGTTGACCCCCAAACGCTTACAATGGTCAACAAGTGGTCCTATACACGTTTATTGCTACATATTTTTACCACAATTTGTGGATATTTTTTTCTTGCTTCCTCATAGATTAATATCTGATTACCCATCAATCATTGTTTGTCCTCTCTTACATCACAATATTTTATAATCCCTTTTTGATATGCCGTAAATTCATCACTCATATTCCGATCACTTTTATCTCAATATTTATTATGCATTATTTGTGATACATTCTGTTGCCATCAGGTTAGATTTAGTATCTCGATTTACTATCAGTGTGTTCGATTCTGATAACAATATTTTTATTTCATTGCAGGAGAAGAAAGAAGCGAATCAGCCATGCGTTCTGTGGGCGAGATGTTAAGGAAAAGTGCCAGGAACTTTTGCACTTTAAAAACATTACGAAGACGAATTCCTATTACCGAATGGCTCCCCAAATACAGACTGGATCTCTTGTTGCAGGATCTGATTGCAGGTAAAAAAATATATATGCAATATTATGATTATATTATTATGTATGTCAGTTTCGTGAGAATTGGTCATTTATCTGACTCAATACACTAGCCAAAAGGACCTATTTTAATGTAACCATTCACAAACAAATTATGTAGCAATCTCGCTGATTCCTCGCCAACATTGTTTAGCAAATGAATATGCAACAAACAACAAATATGCATATGCAAAAATGCATAACAAATTCAACGTTTAAAACATACGTAAACATTTTTTTTATGTCAAAATATTATTTTTGATAATTTCAATTTATTATTATTTTTTAATTTATCCAGTTGTTAACCACTGTAATATAAGAAATGATATTTTGCAACCATTCCCTCTTACTTATAAAAACTCAGTGTAAATTTAAGTTACGCGTAAGTTCAGAACAGTGAAAAACTTGACTTATTAGCATCGCGTTTGTTTGGGTAAAGCTGTTTTAAACCAGGTTCAAGGCCGGCTTCACCACACCAACGTTGAACTGGCACGTTTAAAAATTTAATTAATGATACTGATTGTTTATTCCTTATATAAAAAATGTAAACATTTCAATGTACGCAATGTAAAAACATAAAATGAGTAAATAAATAAACTGGTTTTTGTGTAAGAAAACTCATTTGTGGAACAAAGTACTCACATTTTTTCTTCTTTTCTTTATTCAGTATTAGAGTTTGTTACAGATTTTTGTCTTTTACTACCACCAGACTAGATAAATTTCCACTTTACAATTTACTGTTTACATACACAGATTACTGCCATCTGTCTTTTCTCCATTTAATCCGGGTCGCTTCAAGACATTAACAAATCCCTTTCTATAGTTCCTTTCTCAACCTTCTTCACAACTTTTTCTGACAGGATGGTGGTCTAGGTCTAGTGATCTAGGTTCCTTTCCGCCGCATTTGAACCTATTTTTAGACTATTCATTATTTTCGCGTTACCTTTTGGCTTTATTCACGTGTCAGCATTACATAACATGTTCCTTCTATATTACATAATGTACATTCTGTATAGTTTACTAACCAGTGGCGGTTTTCCCTAAAGTGCGCTTGTGCTGTGATTTTCCATTAAAAATATAAGGATATACAACAAACTTGTATTATAATTTTTTACCAAACTTCAAAACAGTGTACCATTCAAATTTCGTGCCAACGAATCTACCCACCCAAATGATACTCCCACTGCCCAAGAGCGAGTCCAAATTAAATCCCAAATCCTATAGGTGCTTGAATATCAGCACCTATGGGACCTTCCGTCATATTTCTTAGGTTCATACAAAATATACTAGAAGCAGACCTACAAACCTTGAGTATCTACTATCTGCTGAAGTGCGCAGAACGAGATTTGTTATCACAAAATTTGTATGGAAAACAATTTTCTCAATAAGGTTAAACGCAACATACATTATAATCTAAGTGTTCATAGGTGGTGTTAATTTAATTATTATAAGTTATGCTGTAAAATATTAAGTCAAATTATTTGTTTGCGCCTGTACACACGCAATATGAATATGAATAGTTAGTTTTGTCCGTATAAAACTCAATCCTTTTAAGAAAGGCATACAAATACAATAATGTATTGGTGATTCAATCCAATTTAACCGTTTGACCTTAATTACTAAAGATGTTACTTTTTATAATAAAAAACACAACAGTTTCTTGCGTAAATTGTGATTTTCGTACTTAAAACAATCTTTTGTAACCTATGACTTTGTATTCTTTACACACAAACGTTTTAATGAATGGCTGAATAGTATATTGTTGCTAGGTTGCTAATCTCTGGTTCAGAGATGTGGTGAAATTCCTTTAGATCTAGAGAAACAAAAAAAATATGGAAAAGACAAATATAGGAAATTTTTTCTCCATTTTTAATCTTTGATTGAACTGCCAATGAGTTAGGCCACAAACCGCCACTATTACTAACACTTATAAATATTTGAATTTTCAGGTATCAGCGTTGGACTGACAGCAATTCCTCAAGGAATAGCTTATGCGGGAGTTGCCGGTTTACCCTTACAGGTATTACATTTATCTATGTTTCTCGAGATATTTCTCCCATGATTACTTTAAATTATATCTTTGAATATCTGAATTCAGCTTTGTTAGAATTGTTAGCTAGTCAGAACAGAATTGATCTAAAAGCATATCTTTTAGATAGTATTGTTTTACAATAATAAAAATAAAGGGAATAGAATAACATCACTAAAAATGTAATGTAGAACAGTTTAATGATAACTGATAACATACCTATTCCATTATATCCATTAGATATTTGTTATCAATTTATTATGGGAGAGTGGATACGTTGTGTTAATATTTAACTAATCATTTGAAAAACATTATTCTCTCACTAACCTTCACTTACCTTATTTTATATATACATACTAGCTCTACCCTGTCACTCGTTGCTGTGGCTCAGTATATCTGTACAGATAGAGATACAATAGCACGTGTTGCTTTTACGTCCAACAGATGGCTCTGTTTATAAAAAGCATGCTTTTACCTATCACAGGCGACATCTTTATAATATTGGTATATAAAAACACACGCATATTCGAATGCAACGTTATATCCAAATTTAAAAATAATCGTTGATGAACTTTCGGAGATTTAAGATTTTTAACAAATGAACATTAACATTTTTATTTATATGGATAGATAATTAGATTACTTACTAGTACTTACTTTATTCCATACACATATTAACCTTTATAGTGCTAGTCAGCACTCTCGTGCTGCAAGAGATCCTCACGACAATTGCGACGCGGCTCTGCATTTGTGTGTTTTTCGGGAGAGCGCATATTACATTTGAGTGCGGCGTATTGCAGTTGGCGCGTGTTTTGATAACTGTATTTATTGTTAAATATTTAAGGTTTTTTTGTCGACAAAAGTCTGACGATTTTTTTTTAAATTCCTGAACCTAGACGCACCCCTTCTTCTGATGCAAAACCAACAGCCTATTTCAATTTGTTTTTCACCTTGTTACTTCTTGAAAATATTGCCGAAGAAACCAATCGTTATGCTGCACAATTTTTTAACACAGCAAATTAGAAACCTAATTCACGGGCAAAAATGTGGACACCAACTGCTGTGAATGTAATTAAAGCATTCATTGCTGTCTTACTGAAAATGGGGACAACAAGACAAGCCACCATTTTTATTATTGGAAAACGGATTCTAATGAGATAAAGCGATCCAGCCTCATATGTGCTCACAGTAAAAAGGGACTACTTGGAAGTTTGGACGTTGCGCGGGAAAACACAATTGTGAAGCAACATAATTTTATATTTTTAATATTTTTTGTAATTGTAAATGTGTAGATTTTTTATTAAAAGCATAAAATATCATTTTTTACTTGCTTAATTGCAAAAAGAAACATTAAAATTTGTTGATATACATCCAAGTTATTGAATTTTTATTTAATACCTTACGTTTTTTTATCTAAAAACTATAGCAATTTACATACATTTACAAAATAAGCATAGCTTTAAAACGGTTAAATTAGTTGCGACTGGAGAAAATAAACACTACCCCCACTACCTTCAGCCTCACAACATACCCCAATTGGAAAAGCCATAGCCTCACTGGCTCCAGACGGTTGAGAGCATTTGGGACTCTTGTGCAGTATTCACATTTAAAAGAAAACAAACAAAAGAAATTACCAAACGATGTCACAATTTTTATATAATTTATTCAGCAAAAAATAATATTTTGGAAATGATGTCGGTTAGCAGATATTTCCGGCGCAAACATGATTAACAAAATTTGTATGTATAAACAAAGGAAGTTTCACAACTGTGTATGATTTTTCGTACTCGTACACGTCTTTTGTGTTTTCCCTTTACCCTTTTGGATGACGGTTGCAAATCCTAAATTATTTTTGACGTCACCAAAACTAAAAATTTACGAAACAAATGTCATACACTGTGAATTCATAGAAAAATATGGTAATATTTATTGACAATTAAATGAAAATATCTTTTTTATGTACACAACCAATTGTCTGGAGTTAGTGTGATTATGGCATTTTCAATTGGGTTATGTTGTGGGACTGAAGGAACTGTGGAGGGAGAGGTGATGTGAAAGAGAAAGTTTGGGAAGTACCTACTTTTGTATTGTTTTTTAACTGATCTGTTGGATTTCAGTACGGCCTGTACTCCGGCTTCATGGGCTGCTTCGTGTACTTGGTGCTGGGCAGCTGCAAGGACTTGACCATTGGCCCCACGGCCATCCTGGCGCTGATGACGCAGAAGTACATCTCAGGGTACGGAGCCGACTTTGCCGTGCTGCTCACCTTCCTCAGCGGCTGCGTCATCCTGCTCTTAGGACTCTTTAATTTAGGTTTGTGATTAAAATCTGCAATTTTTTTTTATTAATTCATTCAACTAAAAATAGGTAAAAACTCTTTCGAGCCGTAATTTTTGAGTATGTTACATTTAAGTAGTTTCATATAGATATTATTATAATCTAAACTCTTAAGCGTTATTGCAATGCAAAAAACCATAGAGAAGATGGTATCAGTTATACACTACATTTTACTGCGCCATTTATATTGCGTGTTTGTAGATTTTTATTTATTTATTTGGTGGTTCCCCTTGATTCGAGATTGATGAGGTCCACAGGGTGACACCTGAGACCCTAGAATAGCTCAATATTCTAGATATTCCCCTCTGAACCCCTCCCCCCATGGAGGAAAGAAGGGAGAAGAGGTGGTCGTATGAACATTTCCTACAAGACTTTTGTCGCTAGCTTGCGGTGACGAAGTATGAAGAGTGAGGGGCCGGTTTTAAAATTGACACGACCATTCATCTTGCGGTACACCGGTGAAACATTAAGCCAACTATTAGATAGATGGATAGATGGCGGAAATAAAAAATTAAATTATATTTCAACTTATGTATAACCTAATTGCGACATGTAACAAAAGAAAGAAACAAGATTTAAGCCAGGCGACATACATCAGATGGTAAAAGATGTTTTAATGTTTCTTTTATTTAATTTACGTAATTATGAGTGCCATACGATAAAAAGAAATATTGAAATCAACACGGTACGTCGACCCTTTTGGAATAACAATGTCCCATCTGACAAACCAATTCCACGCGATTGAGAGCTCTAAAGTAACTTTCTTCAATGCCCAATATCGCATAACATTGTTGTATTATGTACTCCGATATCATGCACTTTATAGTTCATGAAGGAACAGTCTGCTCCCGCTGAGCGGTGAAATCATCATGGTCTAGAAAACCACGTCCAATTGTGCCAAGTTGAATTGTTTTTCTGTGTTGCGCCTGGTTGCCCTAGTGCCCATCCCTTCTTTCCTCCATGCCCCCACCATACAAAAGAAGAATTATTTTCGAGAAATCAACAGTTTATATTTTATCAGTTTGTAAATGTGTAGTAAAGCCAAAATAAAACCAATTATTGATTTGCTCCTTGTGACTGTACCGCTAATAAGACAACATAATAAGAATAATTCAGAAAAACGTTTTATGTTTTCAACGTGCATACTGTAGTCACGGTTCTCATTTATTGTTAACCATAAGAAGATAAGATGTGCATAAAACAAATTCAATTCATAACAGCATTATAAATATAAACTACAGAAAAGTTACATACTCATCAGAGAAATACTCTTTTATGGACTGTTTACATTTGTTAAGCTTGCTCTTTTTCTCTACTCTATTTTTGTCTCCTCAAATCACACTTATTTATTACATAATTAATCAAATCTTTTTCTAACCTTACATTTTTTCTTCCTAAACTGTTTTCTTTCCAATAATAATTCATCTGTCACAACTAACTCCTTTGCTTTTCTTCGCATCACTAAAAAAAGAACACATTCAAATATTTTGATATGTTAATAAATGACATATTTCTAAAAGTATCTACTCTTATTTCTTTGCAATGTAAAATAAAACATGACTTTGGCAGATTTTTCCTCAATCGAAAAATGGACATTTATTTACTTAATAATATTTTTATGTATTTAAAAACGTCTCTAAGCCGTTTAAACTATTTTTTTACACTTTCTTTATTATTTACAGGTTTTTTAATAGAATTTATATCGATGCCAGTAACCACAGGCTTTACAACAGCTGCAGCCATTACTATAGGATTTACACAATTGCACTCCCTTCTTGGTTTTGCAGGTAATGTTATTTTAATTATTTTTATGGCGCTATTTTTGTAGATTTATAAAAATACTCATTACCCCAAGCATACTGAAATAATGTTTCAAATCAGTACCCAATGATTACGATCCTGATTCATCCATCAATTACAAATAATAAAAATATCTAATACATATTGGTTTATGTGTGCAGTATTATAGGATAATGCAAATATCAGTAATTGTTAAATTTTTAAAATCAAATCTTCACTTTTAAATAATACAATAATGTGGAAGTACTTGAATAATTTTACTTTATTACTAGCAGACCTGGCAATGCTTCGCCTTTGCGAATATCTTCCTCAGGAGATTACTGGAGATTCGGTTTATAGTGAGACTACAATGTACTAATTTTATGTCCTTGAGACGTCTTATTATGTTTTGTTAAAATTGGCCCGCAATTAAAATTATTTTGATTTGCCATTAATTATTTCTTAGATCATTAAAAGTGTCCGATTGTTTAAATTCTTTGTTTATGGCTGTTTAAAATGATTGTGCTTATTTGATTTGTAAGACAATGATCAATTAAAATTATTGAATAATGAAACAGTCCTCCACTCGTGCTGTAACAATACTGAATTAAATTAATTGAAATCACATGATTTGAAAAACATCCTGGTTACTTTATTCTTGACATTGAAAATGAGGATAATGATTTTGTTTGCAGGTAAATCTAATACTTTTCTGGAGGTGTGTATCAACTTTGTGGAGAATGTGGACACTGTGAAGCTTTGGGACTCAATTTTAGGAGTCTGTACAATCATATTTCTGCTTCTACTGAAGGTAATTATTATCAAATTTTGAAATCAAACATAAAAAGTTTTTAAAATGGTCACCTTCCGTTATTTCGTCTAAACCCTAAATTAAAATTACTGATAACAAAAAAAAAACACAATTTATTATAAAAATGTATTATACATTACAGCCATCTCATTTTTTTGTTGTTTCATATAAAAATAATTAGTAAAAAATTCACAAAGTTTCATAATTTTCTTTCAAATTGCGGTCGGAACCATTGGTTTCATAGAGGTGTACATTTGAATTATTCTGTGGTTAACTTAGTCAATCAAAAATCCCATGTTACCACGAATATAATAATAATGGTAATAGACCCCAGCCTGACAACTATAATGCCGCATTCAGACTTTTCAGTTTTCGTTGATCAACTTTTATTGAATGACAAAAATAGAATAAGATATCTAACTAAAAGCTTTATCAACTTAGTTGAAAGAAGGTTCACACTTGTCAATATTCAATTGTCGAGTTGATCAACTAAAATTGAAACCTCTGAACGAAGCATTTATGGGGGAAAACAATTCATGTAAGGTATTCCCTAAATAAATAGTACATTTATCCATAAAACCATTAATGCCTGCTGGTTATAACCGAATTATTGGAAACTCAGCTGTGGAACACGACATAGCAATGCAGATGGGAAAATCCATATAATTTTAATAAAATCATTGTATATAACCCCTGAAAATCTGCCTCCCCCAAATGTTGCGTATTTAAACCATAGTTTAAGGAATAATTGTTCTAGTTGAAGATGGCCATAATGGGCCGAAACCAGTAACGGTCAAAAATAAAATAAGTGGAAAATGGTTTAAAATTGTTTAATATATCATTATAATATAAAAGGTACAACATGAGCATCTCCTGTCCCCATCCCATCTTCCTCTGCCTCTTGCCCTTTCCTATTCCTTCTAATATATTTATATGATTTTTTTTTATTTCATTTTCAGGTAATGGTTATAACCAGTTACAATTTTGTATTATATCACATTAACCAACATTAGCATAAGAAACTATTTTGGCTTACCTCATATTTAACCTCTTGTATAACTAATTCCGTATATAATTGCTGTTTCTTACAATAAATAAATAAATAAATAAATAATGGAATTCCACCAAAAATTGTTAGTACATACATATTTTTATGTTTAAGAGGAAGCTACAAGCCAAAAATGTGTATATTATTGGTACACCTTATATTTTAGGTAATAGGCATTAAAATCGCTTGACAAACGGAGTCTATAATCATTCGATTTCAAGCACAAAACTGGTTTTTGTTTATTTTGTAAATAATTTTTTAAGAAAGCAAAAAAGTTAATCAAGTGAAACTGTCACAGATAATCTTAGCTATAGTCCTGTTTTTTTTTAAAGTTGTTTTCTTTACAAGTTCATACATTTCTATTAAAAAAATTTTTTTTTAGTAGTTTACATTTATATTTTTTATTGAGTAATTTATTTTTTAATTTGTATTCTACTCAAGCGAAACGATAGGAAAACCTTCAATTTATCTAAAGCATATTTTTTGGTATTCATAATGTACACTAATTTGTTATAAAGATTAATCAAAATAGTAATTTATCATTAAGCTTCGCCTTAAGTCAATTCACCACTTGAATGCCGGCGTGTCCCTAGCGGATATCTAACATTTCTACCCACCGAGTGCCGGTGCATCCCTAGCGGATACACTAACAATACCAAATTAGTTATTGATTTGTTTTAGGAATTACGGAGATGGGGAAGCCGCACCGCTGGACCTGAAGTGCCATTCTTCAAGAGCGCTCTGCAAAAACTGAACTGGTTAATAACCTTGGCCCGTAATGCCATTGTCATCATCCTAGGATGCCTGATCGCTTGGATCTTTGAGAAATATGACTTAAAACCCTTCACACTCACAGGTAATACCTTATTATTTTTTTCTTTTCCATAATTTAACAAGTTGTTTACTGCTCTGAGATGGTTTAATTGTGGGAATTGTCAATTTTTTTTCGATTTTAGAACAAGTAACATACTGCTTGACGCATTATTGCGTGATTGACACCCTGTGCACTCCCCTCATCACACGCAAACGCGTGATTAGCAGTCATCCTGTTAACATCATCTAATATATAACAGTATTAGTCTCTTGTGAAAGTTGGTAGGTGCTCGTAGATTGGTATTTCGAGGCTAAAAGGTCAAAAAAGAAATATATATTACAGCGCAAAGTATTTGTTTGAAGTCATTATAGTACTCTAGTAATATGCTAATGTAAAACTACAGGTGAGGTGGAAAAAGGCCTGCCCCCCTTTGGGCCGCCCCCATTCTCAACGGAGGTGAACAACATTACCTACAACTTTACCGAGATGGTAGGGCACCTCAACTCCAGTATCATCACCCTGGCACTCATCTCCATCCTGGAGGCTGTGGCCATCGCTAAAGCTTTCTGTGAGTAACCGACAGTAATTTCCACAGGGTCTCCCAGTTGTACCTGTCTTATAACACTAACACTACCTTTTTACACATGCAAAATAATTGGTGTTTAAAATAATAATATTAATTTATTTATTGGACAATTTGTATAGCGCCGCTTTTGTGAGATATCACCCCAGGGGCGAGTGTTTTATTATCTTCCTTTTTTGTAACAAATAAAGATAATGATATCCTAAATGGGAGACCTTTACATATTATTAAAATTTAGTAGTATGGATATGGATAAATAAATATAAATATATTAAATAGTGTTGTTTCTAGAATAATTATAAATATATTACATGGGTTTTTTTTGTTCAGTTGAGAGGTTTCAGTTTCAGTTTGTATTTGGTGTCAGTATATCTATTTCTGATCTCCATATGTTTTGTATCCAGTTTTTTATTTGAGCTTTAAATGTTATATGTAATATTGTTGTGAGTGGAATTTTGCTGTAGAGTTTAGTATGTATCATGATTGGAAGCTTTTTTTCCCAAATGTTGTATTTGTAGTTGCTTGTTGGATATGTTTTTGACCTTGAGAAATCCGTGTCTCTAATATAAGTGCAATATACGAAGAGCGATTTGCAAAGAGCCATGTAGATCTTTATTAAGTCTTTTTTACTGAGGACATTTCTGATGGTTTTGAAGAAATAACTTAGTTTTTAAAAATTTTATTATTTGAATAGTTAATTTGCTCAGTCCATTTTAAATTTTGATCAATTTTAACACCTAGATAAGTTACATGATCAACGTTTTTCATTGAGGGACAATTATTATTTTTTTTTTTTATTCATTATTGAATTTTTTTTATGCATATGTGGATAGTTACATAAAATATTGAAAACTGTATAATAAATGTACGCAATTAAAAAAAAATCCCACGAAGGCGAAGCCTGAGTGTGGGTATTATAAGTATTTTTATCTTATTTCCATGGTTTAAGTGGAGATACAATATCAAATATAAATTTAAGTTATTTTAAAAGAGTTACTGTACAGATGCAATACAAGAAACTAAAGCATGAAATATGTAAGAGTTTTAAAATAACACAAAAAATAAGGTTTAATAAATAAATAAAAATACTAGTTTTCAAAGAAGACATCTTAAAAAGTGAATTAGCAGACAAAGCATTACAAACAATAAAATATATCCGCTGTTTTGTATGTATGTGAAATAAAAAAAATTAACTGTCTATGGATATAAATGTTACAGATAGCTTTGCTAAAACTTATAAGAAAAAAATATCTAGTTCAGTGTTTTTTAGCCAAGATTTGATGTAGTTTTTAAAAGATTGAAGGTTTACACACGTAGTCCTTTTAATAGTTGTACATAAAGAATTATACATTTTTGGAGCAATAAAACTAATATGCCTTTGGGCCAACCTGGTTTTGCAGTGAGGCACAGCATATTCACAAGCGCCATGTCGTTGGCTGGCACGATTTGAATTTTTAATTTTTTCAGTTGTTTGGTCGCTTGTAAATAAATTTAAGACATTGAACACTATAGGTCTGCTTAAGGTCAAAAATTTCAGTTTCTTGGAACAATTGTTTAGAGGGATAGGATTTAGTTTTTTGGTACATTATCTTAATAATTGATTTTTGGGCAATTTCTAGTGGTTTTACATGATTGTTGAAAGTTCCGCCCCAGCCAATTATTCCATAGGAAAGAGATGAATGAACTAGTGAGTCATAAACTAGTTTCATGGTTTTTATATTTACTACATTACTCATTCTTTTAAAAATATTATTATTATTACTTCCTAGTTTTCTTCCGACTATGTAAAAGGGTATGTATCCCCAAAGTTTACTCAATAAATGTTCAATCAAACCAATCTAAAATGGTTATGTTCATTGACATACAAAACAATAGACTAGGCAAAGTAGAACAAACCAAGTTGCGAAGAGTGGGAAGGTGGCTTGACCTTCTTCCTTTTAGGTGATCTATCAATAAATGAATCTGACAGTATATAGGTAACTCGCATTGTTATCAGTATTGTCTTGGATTACTCGCAGTGTTGTCTTGGAAAATAAAATCTGCTTACAAATAAGTAGTCCTTTTTAAAATGGTGTGCAAATTGCTAGCTACGTTTACTTTTTTGCGCAGGGTCTGGATATTTTAATGTGTGCTTTTCAGCGGTCAATATACTACTGATGTCATAGTTTATTCAAAGCATCCTCGAACCCAAAAAGATGATCACATGGTTTGCCCCAAAATGTTACCCAGATTTAACATTTTGGCAAGTCTGCTCTTTTGTAATGTCCTATGGTTATGATGTATAGTAATTATTTTATGCAATATGCTGATTTATAGCATTCACTGGGTGAAGTCCGGCGACTACCGAATGGAGGAATTTCCCAAGACCGCTGACAAAGCGGTCGAGTTCAACAGAGGGCGATGGAGCTTGGACTAGATTCTACGACTCTATATTGGAGTTTGACGGAGGATGAAACTCATCAGCAGTAATAGTGGGATGGGGAATTTTTACTATGTATTTTAATTTTAGCTTGTGTAATTAAGTAGTTAATTATTTAAGTCAGTCGGCGACATCATCATAGTATGAAGTAACGACCATAGTCTGACTCCTGCACCTCACTTACTTAACATAGTTTGCTAAGGATAAAAGTTTTCAATGTTCCAGCCAATGGAAAGATAGTGGACTCGACACAGGAGATGTGCGCTCTGGGGATGTGCAATATCGTGGGAGCCTTTGCCAGGAGCATGCCCACCACCGGCTCCTTCACCAGGACTGTCATCAACAACTCCTCGGGGGTTCAGACGCCAATGGGCGGAATATTCACAGGTACACACCAGATTATTTTAACAGAGCTTAATATAATATAACATACATAAATAACAGAGCTATGGATCACATGAACATGGTTTCCAAAATTGTTATGTTGGATACCTACAAGGGAGCCTTTTCAAAATTTGGCAGTACATAATTGTTGTAGTATTTTGTTATATCTGGAAGATCTGCATAGTGGAATGGTTAAGACTCTAGATAAGGTGTAACGTTGGAAATTGTTATTTTGAAGAACATTTTGTATTTAAGAACTAATTTTATAAGTTATTTTTATACGTGTTGGACTCTGAAGGGATTATTTTTACTAGTTAAAAGCTCAAAATCAAGCTCTATAATTCATCAGTATTCTCATGTCAATTTTAGTAGCCCGCTGCGTGCCTAGATGCAAGCGCCAAACTTTGTACACCGACGGGTTGGGTTATCTTATTCTTACAGACTCAGTTATTATACTGCCGTCTAGTTTGCTAGAGCTGACCGTTTTGCCAGTCCCCAGGGTTCATTATTAGTCGTTATTTTAGGACATTTCGGTTAGTCCTCTGTGTGTTCGAGCGACTGTCGCATGTGTTTCTATTCGTTGAATAATTTCACAGCAAGCATTCTTCTCGCAATCATACACATTACTGGTACACCTTAATGATAGATCGTCCAATGGTACGTCCTGCCGGAAGTAACCACGAATTATGCTGGCAGTACGTGATTTTCATGGAAAGATTTCCTGGTCCTTCCAGCAGTACTGTGACTTTCAGTGTGCCCACCGTGTCAAAACGTTTTGCCGAGGTGCACTCGAGCGCCATCGAATGCCAATTGAAGGTCCATCAAGCTTGGCAACAGTTTTCTTTGCAGTATGAAAGAGAAAGAAATTCTCTGTATTATTGTTCAAATTTAAACCTTTTGCCACATAGTATAACGAAGCTATAAATGAAAAAAGTGGCTTCCTTCCGGAAGTGCTCAAGTTCCTGCCAGCAACCAAAAATGGAAATTTTACAAAAGATCAATAGCTGCATTTGTTTGTTTTAAAGATATACCTGTTTTCATTTTTAGCATATTTTGTATTTATGCACTATAATCCGCCGATTTCACTAATTGGACACTTGCCGGTTTTTGGGGTGCTGGATTAGTAAGAGAGTACTGTACTTATTGGTGTTGTGATGTTTACAGGAGCTCTGGTTCTCCTGGCTCTCAGCTACCTGACTTCCTCCTTCTACTACATCCCCAAGGCGGTACTGGCCGGCCTCATCATCTCCGCTATGATCTTTATGGTGGAGTTTGAGGTCATTCCGCTCTTTTGGAAGACTAGAAGTAAGTATTATTAAACAGTATCTCAGAGGAAGCATCACACGGCAACACGGTATTTTTAAGGAAAGAAAGGAGAGGATTTTCTGGGAATAAAAAGGGTATGACGGGTGGGTGGGAGTCTAATAGGTAATAAGGTAGGAATGCAAATTTGCAGTGGCGGTTCTTCACAAGGGGAACGTGGGGACAGTCCCCACTAGAGATATTCCAGAAATCTATCAAGAAAAAAAATGACAATTCTTTCAGTTCGCAAAAAATAATGAATGCATTCTTTACATGAAAGTAATTAACAGTTGCAGAAATTTCAACTAAAAATTCATTAGGGTAATTTTTAAGCTCGAAATTTGAAAAGTTTCTTCCGACGAACGTGCGACTAGCCTCCTCCGTTCCTTGCAGCATACTAATTACTAATATTACTAATACCAACGCGACCGACGAGCCACTAGCGTCCAGTTATGCGCAGAACGTTCTGCGCAGTTGAGGGGCAATTTATTCCTACTAAAATGATTCTTCTACTCGGACTGAATACTCTCGTATGAGATTTTAGGAATTGCGCATGCGTATTTGAATCTTCTAACGAAATCGCAGTGGACAGACTTGAAAATCCCCTTGTGATCGTTTGTTTTAGTTCTAATTATTGAAGTAGGTCAGTTAGGTCAGTTATGCACGGGTCAGAATATGCGTTAGTCGTGTTATAATCGTTTGTGACGTTTAAGTAAAATAATAGTATTGATATCGATTGATCGGATCATTTCTTATTTCTATAGCGCCGTTCTTGTGGTAAAAGCGCTTTAAACTGAAGTATCTACGATTAACTTGTGTTATTTTTTATTAAACGTAATATTTATGAATATTTGGTGTTTCTAGTTAGGTGCGTGACTTATCTTCTTATCTAATAATAATTTTTGTTAGAAATTATTCGAAAAAATGAATAAAGTCGACTTTTTACTGAAAAATAAATTCAGTACGTTAACATTTGACGAAAAAGTAGAAGTTAAACGCCTAGGTGCTCACCAACCTAGAGACATTGTAATCGAGTTTCATGTTGTTAAAACTCATAAAAAGTTAAATTTTAATCCAGAGTGGTTTTCTAAAAAATCTTGGTTATGTGCTAGTGTTTTGTTAAAGAAACTTTTTTGTTTTCCCTGTATACTTTTTGGTGGTGATACAGTGTGGACTCAATCTGGGTATATTGATTCAAAACATTTATCGGAAAGGTTGACAAAACACGAAAATTCATCGGAGCATATGAAAAACGCAATAACTTTACAACTTTTTGGAAAAACAAACATTATCGAAAAACTGGATAGTGCTTACCGATGAGGTATTATTCGTCATAACGAGGAGGTCGAAAAAAATCGTTACATTTTGTCAAAAATAATTTCTGTTTTAAGACTATGCGGTTCATGTGAAATCGGTATACGCGGCCGAAATGGATCCTCGGACTCGTTGAAACCGGGCATTTTCAGGTCTATTTTTGAGTTAATATGTAAAGATGATTTGACCTTAAAGAAGTATTACGAAAACTCACCGATATTCAAAGGCACGTCAAAAATTATTCAAAATGAACTCCTAGATTGTATGTACAGTGTTTACCGGGACCTTATAAAAGAAGAAGTTTCAGAAACCAAGTTTGTTTCAATCGAAGCGGACGAAACAACGGATGTTTCGTGTAAAGCCCAACTTGTCACAATTTTAAGGTACATTACCAAAACAGGAAAAGTCACGGAAAGATTTGTGAAATATTCCAAATTGTCGGACAAATCTGCAACGGGTGTAGCGAGCGAATTGAGGAGTGTGCTTGAAGAATGCGGTGTAAAAGCTAACCAACTCGTGGCTCAAACATATGACGGTGCCGCTGTTATGAAAGGGCGGCTCAGTGGCGTTCAGGCCCAGCTAAAGATACATTTTCCGTATGCCCATTTTGTACACTGTTACGCACATCAAATTAATTTGATAATGCAGCAGCTATGTGCCACAACCCATAAGGAATTGAAAATATTTTTTGCCAACCTTTCTGGATTTTCTTCCTTCTTCTCGGTTTCTTCGAAGCGTACGTGCGTTCTAGATGAGGTGGTCAAATCTAGAATGCCGAGAACCATCACAACACGATGGAATTTTTCAAGTCGCATAGTGAACACCGTTAACGAAAACTTGGAGGAGCTCAAGGAATGTCTCCTGAAATTTCAAGATGAACTTGGATGGGATTCAGTCACTATAAATGAGGCATGTGGACTCCTAAATCTCTTAGGTGACAGAACTTTTTGTAGTCTTCTTTCTTTTTTTGCCCGAATTATGCCAGAAGTAGATATATTGTTTAAACAATTACAAAAAACAACGGTTGACAATATTACTGCGAACAATGCTATACTCTATTTTAAAACAAGAGTTCAAGAAGTGCGGGAAAAAACTGACAAATTTGCAACTATGCATGATACCTTGCTAAGCAAGAGAAATTTTTCCCTAATAGATTTATCCCGCATCATGAAAGAGGGTTGTGACACGATACTTATTAATATTGAAGATCGATTTTCAAGTTGTGACCACCTTTCTGCAGCCAAATTAATCGACGTCAATTTTTTTAATGCATATTTAAAAAAGTTTCCCATTGAACATCTAAAAATAGCGGTCGAATATTACCCAATTTTAGATGAAAAAAAAATGCGAACTGAGCTTGAAATTCTTTACAGTCACACTGAATTGACCAAAAATATTAAATCAGCTACATCTCTACTGCAATCGTTACAAGAAAATAACGTCACAGACATTTTTACTGAAGTAACGAAACTTCTCCATATAATTATTACCACCCCAATGACGACTTCAGAATCTGAGAGATGTTTCTCAACATTAAAACTTGTTAAAACGTGTTGGCGAAACACCATTGGAGCTGAAAGATTGAATGCACTGGCAATGCTTTCAATAGAGAATGATTTCATCAACGCCATACCAGAATTCAACAACAGTGTTATCGATCGATTCGCAAAAATGAAGAACAGAAGAATTGATTTTTGCTACAAAGTTCTTTCGGATGGCGAAACTTCATGAAGAAACTGCGAAGGTAAAAATAAATACTAGTAGTGCATATACCTAGGTAGTAGAAGAAATATTATGTCATGTAGATAGTCCCCATCGCTGATTTATCTTAGACTTTAGACCTTAGAATTAGGCACAGTAAAAAACCTTTTCGTGTATATATTTATATTGGATCTCGTACTCCCATTTTCTGGCAATGAAATGTCAGTATCTACACATAAAAAATGACGGTCCCCACCACCGAAATTGTGCTTGAGCCGCCACTGCAAATTTGTGAATCCATCCCTCCCACTGCCGTGCAAGACGATGGATCGAGAGAGTCTGACTGGAGAGGACAAAGAATCTCTCGGTCCAGCCCGCCACACAGTTGGTGGACAGAAGCATCTGCTGCCAGACCTCGAGAAACCCCATGAACCAGAGCACCCCATCTAAGTCATCAAACGTAGCGAACCACATGGGTATTATGCAATATTACAAATTATTGTCTATTTCTGTATATGTAATAAAAATGCCACTGAACATTAAAACAATTTTAAAATTGTCATTTTTATGCAAAGAATAAGGAAGGATTTATGGAGAGAGTTTACCGGCTACAGAGGCTCGTCAAAAGATAGTCACTGCACAGTCTGTATTTGGTGTTCAAAATATCAACAATCGATACCGCATCGTTAAGCAGCTGAATTGCTTTATTCAGAGGCGCATTATGATAATTTTTACCCCATCTCTTTTAAACCGAAAGTTTGTTCTGTGTGTACATATATGGAATTAATATTTTGGTATTACTTTTATTTCATTGCAGAAATAGAACTTCTCCCATTCTTCGGTACAGTTATTGCCTGTCTATTAATTGGCCTGGAGATCGGCATTGTGGTTGGAATCTGCCTCAATATTCTCATGATACTTGCAACCACGGCCAGGCCCAAAATTCACACTGAAATGTTGAAGGTACATTGACAATTCGTTTTTCACTGATTAAGTTAGTAGATGCATGCCTGCAATAATATGAACAGTTCACCTGAAACTTATTGTTTGTCATCTATTTCAGATGCAAGAACATATTTTGTAACAGTATGGTTCCAAGGTATTCTCTGAATATTTATATCAATCGACTGCTCCGAATTTAACTAATATAACTCACGAAAACGTTGGCTCAAGAAGGTGGAAACAAGTTTAATTTGGAGCAGAAGATACATAGTAATTTTTATTTATTTAGATTTATTGATTTTTTAGTACAATTTTTTTGGCCACATTTTGTCCAATTTGCAAACAACTGCGAGCCCACGCTGCCCAAAATGTGGCCAATTTGAAGAGATATTTTTTTCATGGCGGTTAATTGTATTGTTAAAAATTCCCATAAATGTTTGTTTTAGACAAATTCTGTCATGTGTTGTGTATCAATGTATTCGTTATTGAATTCTCTCTTATTTAAAGTTATTTCAAAGTTCTAAAATTAAAAATAAGACAGAAGTGAAGTTTAATTTGCACCTGTCAAAAAATGTACTTTTTCACTGCAGTATGTGCATTTTTGTTAAATAAAATGTGTAATAAATAAATAAATAAATTTTGTTAAATAACTTATGTGATTTTAAACTAATTCAGTTAGAGTGATTAGAATGATAAAGAAATATAAACAATTTCTATTATTCTAGGATAATTTTTATTCTGATAAATTACATTTGAAAAATTATATGCCAAGTGATAAAAAGAACAAACTATTTTTGCAGTTTTCGTAAGTACATTCTATTTAAATTTTTTTTTAAATAGTAATTTGTAATGCATATTATACATATATATTTTTTTAAACCCTGGTTTTAGTTCTATTGAACTATAACAGATACGTTCACAAATTTTCCTGAAATAAGTACAATTTCAAAGCGTTTGTGAATTTAATGTTTTTTTTAAATATAAAACCTACATACTTGAGATAAATTAATTGGCTTTAAACGAAAGTTTATCTGTTTTCATACCAATTTTCAGAGGTATGATTTTTTTAATGAGGGCGATCGAATTCAAAACCAAATGCATGAAAATCTCCAACGCTCAATGCATTTTATCGTAAACATCTTGGCGCTCCAGTGTTATTGAAAAATTTGATAAGTAATTGAAGATTTTAAATTTTTGGTTTTGACTGAGTCTTTCGACAAGCTGCTTGTTTATTTTTATATTTTAGATCATTTCTGCTCCTTTTTACTTATTTTTCATATCATTGCTTGGAGTTAAAATATTGTATCTACATAAATCATAATATTGATAAAACTTAATTTTAAATTTTGCAAACCTTTGAAAATGTTGGTGTTGTAGATGTTGTGATAAAATAAGTTTTTCTTTCTATTTTATAGTATATGTATATAAATATAAATACAATAATTTTGCATGGACTTCATTTAGCATAAAAATAAATTATATTGTTAAGGATATACAACATCTGTATTTACTACACATTTTAATAATACTTGTTAAATATATTACATACATAATATGTTTATATCATAAAACCCAAAAAATATAGGCTATCTTTAGTACATTTTAGTTTAACCAAAATTGGAGACACAATATTTTTAATCTAAGCCATCGATATTTCAAGTTTTACATAGATATCTCACCATTGCTATGTTCTATTCAGACTGATTATGTATTTTTTTATGTTTTTCCACCATGTCATTAGAAATGCTGAAATATTTGTAAATTGAGGTTACCTATGTGTTGTAAATTTGGATGTTCTTTGCCTTATCTTTGATTATAAGAATACCTTGCCATCATCATAACAGTTATAGCTGGTAACTTTCATAGAAGCATTCCATTGTTTGACAAAGATGCTGACTATGTTCTGTAAAGTTCAGTTATGTTCCACAGTGTACCACAATGTTCCGTAATATTCTGTAGGTGAACTCCCAAGATGTGCTGGTGGTGTCCCCCAATGACAGCTTGCTGTACTGCTCCGCCGACCACTTCTCCAAGGCAGTGATGAAGAAGGCTTTCTCCAAACAGCACATCAACAATACCTCGCTGATCATCATCATTGACGGCAGCGGAATTAGGAATTTGGACGTTACGGTGGCCAAGGTAGTCTAATTACCTTAAAAATAATAAAGTTATAGCAATCTTATAAAAGAATTTATTGTTAATACATACATACTTTAATCTGTGGTAAAGTATCGCACCCAAAATCTGACAGGCCTCCAATAACTGGCAGGGCATGAATAAAAATGATCTAATAGACTTAATTTTTTAAATGTACCTTGTGGCGCCATCTACCCAAGATTTATAATAATCCAAGCAATAAATCCAATATAGCAACAGATTTTGTAATGGAGTGGTTATGTTTTTGTCAAATCTTTTCCAAATCTGGAAACAATCTGAAGTGGAAAACCTGTCTTGGGCACTTGAAATCCTTACCCAAGATAAACAAATAAATTTACTGAACATACTTCTAGAGATGTCGCTAGAGTATGAATGGGGAATTTTTACAAATTTTTACATTTTGGTTCTATATCAAGCTTGTACACAATAAAGCGAGGACTCAAAACTAGAAATGACTTAAGACGGTTCCCGCGTGAAAGGGTTTATATCAAGGCTGCCCAACCCCAGGCCCGCGGGCCACATTGTGTGCGAACGAATTATAAGTGGCCCGCGTGAAACATTTTCAAAAAACCCGCCAATCCGCCAATTTGAAAAAGTGTCGCGGGCCCGCGGTAAAACAAACAATGCAGCTTGCGCGCGGTCACCAGTGTTGCCAACGACGGCGATTTATCGCTATTTAGGCTACTCAGAACGAGAATCAGCGACGAAAAAATCTAACCTGTTGAACTTACTTTTGAAACAAAAATACACCGGTTTTCGACATAATATTTTTTGCGTCGAAATGGAATCCTGTAGCCACCCCCCCCCCCATGGAATTCGAAAAATTGCTGTGGGGTATCACATATGATGTTCGGAATTTTTTCTCAGCGAAGTTCCGTAACAACCCCCCCCCCCCCATGGATTTCAAATATTTTGTGCGGAGCACTTATTTAGATTTTTTTTTGTGGGGAATTATGTTTTATAGAAATTCTCTAACAACCTCCCCCCCCCATGGAAATAGGAACCGTCAGGTATTCAGTGGCCCGCCAGTGATTCAAAATCGTCAATTTCGCCCAACTGCTAAAAAGGTTGGGCAGGTCAGATTTCGGGTACTTTACCGTAATATGTTTATATTCATTGTGCATTTTCTAATTATTTTCAGAGCTTTAAAATCCTCTTGCAAACGCTGAAGTCCAGGGACCAGAAGGCCTTCTTATGGAGGTTTAACACTTCTGTGCAGGAAATACTGACTGGAGTGTATGAGGACAGTGCCAAAATGTTTGTGTTCCAAGAGGAACTGGAGGAAATAGTCAAATGTGAGTACCTACGGCTTTGTCACTTACACTGTGGCATACATTATGTGCAATTGAAGAGATCAATGTACTATTTCAACTGCACATGATAAGGAAGCAACCACCCACACTATACACTGCATACTGCACTGCTAATCTGATAACACTACCAAATTTTTTAACAAATTTCCCCATCACTAATCTCTAATGATTGTTGATAAATAAATTTTCTATAACCACTCGAACGATCGCGCGTCAAAAAACTTTTTTCTCCGATTGCTCGCGGTTTTTTGGCGACGATTTTGAATATTTTCCTTCAACATTAAAAAAATCAAACCTCCGAATTTTAATACGGAGACATAAAACTGGTTGTAGTGCTATACAGCCAATGAATTCACCTATATTTTAATAATTATTCTATGTTTTTAGAATTGATAGATAAATTATTAAAAAATCTTAAACTTTATAAATGCGCGAAATTTGCGTTTTTGTGATTTGAAATTGCCGCCAGTGGCAGTTTTAAATATCTTTATAGAATATTTTCTACGTTTTTATGTCCTCTATGGCCTGTTTGATAACCACAGATGCAAGAATATAATAGAAAAATAATTTTTTGTATGTTATGATCTCTTCAAAAGTTTGGTCAGAAAATGATTTTGTAAAATTTGAGTGCGTGTTAATAAGCAATTATTAATAAGCATAGTCGCCGTGTTGGCTTTATTTTATTCATTTGATGAATTATACAGAGAGCCTATTTCACGATGTCAAAATCATGGTGCTACTTTTTAAATAATTGTAAATTAGAACTGGAGATTTGTAACCATGTTTTTATATAACGTGCAAAACGAAGAAATAAGGCTTAAAATGAGATATATATCATAGATATAAACATTGCCAATATTTCAGGGGGATAGTTATAATATTTCTGTTGAAAAGTTATTATTTTGTTTTCTGACAGGACGCCATAAAAAACCGCGAAAACTCGAATAACACTTCAAAGACAACGGATAAGTTCATAGACAGAGAATATATTATCAGCTATTCGATAAAACAAGAAGCTGGCCATGGAAACGTTTTAAATAATTACAATAAATATTTTACGAATGGTAGAAAAATCGGTCCATTTTTGGACCGATATCAATCGCAGAAAAATAAAAGTGATCGATTTTTGGACCGAAATCGTTCCAGTGGATAATGTTTTAAAATGTGCCATTTGATTTGCCGCCTAAACAACATGTTAGTTTTTGTTCGTGAATATGGCATTGTTGTCGTCACGCCGATGAACGTTGGTGAAATCAGGGCAGATATGTGATGATGGACACTGTAACGTTGTCCGAAACGTTGACTAAAGAAGGAGTTAGCGCAACACGGCATAACACCCCAAAAACAAATAGCAAAAATACTTTTGGCTGTGAAAATCTTAAATCATATTTGTTGGTGAAAACTGTCTAACCAGCCAGTAGCGTTTTCTACATTACAATGACGCTGTAGTCAGTTTGAACCATTTAGAATTATGGTGTTTTAGATTGTTGTTTAAATCAATAATTATGAGAAAAAATATTTAAATTACAATTTTTTAGTTTGATTATCAGAATCGAAATCTTCCATATACTTTTAACGGTATCCATAATTTAGGAAAGTACCCTATTCCACGCATTAGCACATCTGAGCCTTTGCTTTTTGAATTAGGTGGTGTCATCAGATTAGTGGTACAGTGTAGGTTGTTCCTTCTTTAGCGTGTGTAGTTGGGGTAACACGTCCATCATCATAATCATAATCTTCTTCCCCTCGTCGTATTTCGATCAAGGAGCCATCACTTCGACAAAGTGCCTCCAGACACATTCCTGCATTACTTCCGAGGCCTCCGTCCATGGTAAGCCCTGTCTCTCCCCGCACAGCCTTCAGAGTTGCTTTCCCCAACTATTTCTGGGGCGGTCAACTGGACATTTACCCTTTGAAGATGTCGCCATTGTTTTACGCAATCTGAGTACATATCCGACCCACCTCATCTGCGACACTGTTGACTGTACCCATTCTGAAATATTTTCTAGAAAACTAATATTAACATTTTTTATTGCAGATGCTGGTACAGCAGAACCTATAGCAATATTGACTGATGTCTAGTAAATTTTTTGCATATAGAAGCTATGTACGGGACTTCTTGTCTCCCACACACACCGTAGCAATGGGGGGCAGCGGTCAGTACATTGATAGCCACTATATCCGGGAGTGAAGGCCTGGACGTCCAGTGGCCGCTAGGTTCCAGGTGGTATCTTGGCAGTTATGATTAATGTAATTTTGCAAACTGATATGGTTGGGTATCCAGAGGTGGGGACAATAAAGTGAGAAGGCCAAGACCAGTGTGGAAGATCCAGAGAGAAGCAGTCGAGGTGGAGCAGAGAAGAGTTGCCTGCAAAGACTCGAGTGAGAATCCCCTTTGAAGACTAGCACCACGGCATTTGCTTCAAACCTCCACTCTACCTTCTTTCGTTGGGCGGTGAAGTTTCGCAGGTTGTGACGTCCGCTACAATTTTTGCAGCTGACGACACATGTATGTCACAATCTTTGAGGTTACTCTACTCTTCATGCTCTTTCATTTGACCCCAACCACTTCCCTTCTGCATTTTTATTTATTAAATAATAAAACATACTTTCACAATAAGGGAAAATGTGGGGTCTCAGGCCTGAAAACATTCAGAGTATCGTTTATATTTTACTTAATCTTAAACTTATCTTATTTCTAATTTCCATCAGTTTGGTGATTTTTTCAGCCGGATTCTGGGAATCTTAATCTATACTTAGGGCATGAGGTCATAACTGAGGTCCTGTGTGTGTCGACGCGCTGATTGGTCCGTCCGCCAGTCCTAGAATTGTAGTATTTTTTTTGTTTAAGCCGTCTATATAAATGTATATATCTAGTTAAATTTGTGGTGATACGTAGTCCAATGGACTATGGACTGACTGCTAACGGGAAATGAACCTAAAAAGCCGTAAAAGGCCCTGGGCAGATCTATTTGAGAAAAATTTGAAGCCGCGGGGTAAGGGGGAACATTCCCTGTCTCATTAACCACTCTCTTGCCCTTGCATTTTAACAAAAGGGGTCAGGAATTATCCCGGAACAAACCGGAAACCCCTCGACGCGTGAAGGCTTTAGAAAGAATTTACCCTAATTACATTATTTTCTATATAAGTCTATAAAGATAACATTTGTTTTTCATAGGTAAATAAACAGAACATATGAAAAAATATATATTAATTTTTATTGTAGTCATTTTTTTTTTTAAATACATAGATTTTTTTTAAACTTCATGCGAGATATGAATAATATTATTTTAACTGTAGATTCATTCTTCTTCTTAGAAACACAAAATATAACTGTAAAACGTCAATAAACTTTGGCACTTCAACAACTTAAAAATTAGGGTTATCACTCTAAAATCTTTCATAAAAGAAAGTCCGATTCAGTGATTACACGGAGAAAAAGTTTTATTTCTATAGCTATGATAGATAAAATGCTAAAAAATAAATAGAAGAGTAACTCAGGACGGTTTTAACACGACATCGCAAGTCCAAAAAAGTGGACTATGCTTATTTAATGGTTTCCCGCGTTGGTATACTTTTGTGTTCCGGGGCAAGCGAGTGGTTAAATTCTCCAAAAAATTCATTAGCTACACAATGTAAAAAATAAATTTAAAATAGTTAATTTTATATGACTTTGTTAACATTTCAAAAGTTTGTCAAACAAGATGGTTGCAAGGCAATTTACCCTTACCCTAGATTTGGCTTCAATGTCATTAGTGCAAAATCGCACTAACGCTCTGTCCACACAGCTTTTTAGGTTCATTTTATGGGAGCTTTGCAGACTCCCTGTGTATCAATTCATATGTAATGATATTAAGTTTGTCTTGTCTAATGATAAACATGTTCTATGAATTCATTATTAGTAGATGGTGAACGTCCGATGAAGAGCACCAAAAAATAATATGTATATTTACCTATTTTGTAAATTTGCTATTTTTAAACTGTGATAATTCATGTTGTAATACGTACTTCATTATTAGTCTTAAATTATACTAGTAAAAGAATGAATGATTTTTTTGTATTTTTGTTATTAACATGTTTCCAAATATGATAAGCGATTGTTTTGATTGTGTCATATTGATTAAATTATTAAGATAGTCATTATGTATAATAATATGTAGGGATCTACTATAAATTATTCTCAATAATAATTGAATTTTTTCCAAAAACTAAAAACTCGGGAATAAAAAAGCAATGTAAAATTTTGACATTTTTTAAATAACATTTTTATCTATTATCGTTTGAAGCATTATGCTTTGAAGTTTCCTTTACAAAACAACAAGTCCATTCTTTACGAGCAAGTGAAACTACCATAAATAAACCCCACACTAGATCGATATCTTCGGGCCTTTTGTATGAAACAAATTGGTCCTAAAAAACCATAGATATGCCAATATATAGACAGTAAAATTCTCATTCGGAGCCTACTTATTATACTCTACACCAGTGAAAAACTCTGAAAGTTTATTCCATAGACTTTCAGAGCTTTTCATTGGTGGATATAGTTAGGCAATTATATGAAGTCACAATATTTCGGTTCCAATTTTCGATCGGAGTTATACCACCCTGGGAACTACTGAAGCTTATTATTATTTTTTTAATAATATGTATTATATATTATACATAGCTCATAATGTTTACCAGTGGCGTACCTTGCTCTATAACCAAGAGTAGGTTTGTGTATGTGTAGTTTTTCAATTTCCGATGAGATTTATTGTTGTGCATTTAATATTTTAAAATGGCCATCAAATTCACATCTTCTGCTAATTGTTGTGGCCAGCTGATATATATATATATATTTGTATATTGATTTTTTACAAAACTTTAATATATATTTTTATGGTTCGTTTTCTTAGGCTAGGCACAGCTTTTCAGCCTTTATGGACTGCAAGCTACAGATGTTTACATATTATATTTATGTGCCCATCTTTGCGAATTTATTTTCTTGTATTTTTAAATACAAACTTTTGTTGTATAGAAAACCAAATATTTTGTCAGCATGTTATTTTAAAAGATATTTGTACCTAATAAGCTTGTATGTACATAATGCATTGGCATCATGATATGTAATTATTAAATATTGAAGCAAGATGTTTCAACATTTCCTACTAAATCAGAACAACAAATGAAAATAAATGAACATTCTGCAAAAACTTTTTACCTTTTTACCTTAAAATTCAGTTAAAAACTCAAATAATAATTATATAATACCTGTTGTAAAATGTTAAACAAAACAGTTTTAACGAATATATCAAACTTCGCAGAAAAGGTGACCCTGCGCGCTATCTCCGACTATATACGAAAGATAAAGCATTTCTCTAGGCACTCTTCAACTTTACTAAAGGGGTGATACATCTCGCTATCAGTAACAGGTATTGCGCATAGAACTACTTTAAGAACTTCCTGGAAGGGATAACTCATCTCACTATCAGTATCAGGTTTACAGCCTACGACAGGCTCATGATCTCTGTTTGGTTCAAGGCCGTGCACTCACTTTTATAGGCCGCCGGCGGTAGGTAGCGGAAGGGTGAGCCACTGATTGGTGAACTGTGAGCTGCATGTGCAATAGGAGATCTACGATGACCTCCGTTAAGGAAGTATAATATATTTGTTTATTCATTTTTGGAAAATCGACAGTTTACATTTAATCAGTTTGTACATAAGTATTATATGGTAAAATAAAACCAATTATGGATTTCCTCCTTGTGACTTTAACTGAGACAGCATAATATTGAATCAGTTATTTAAATTTGTGAGAAAGGAATTTGAATTATCAAATTTATTCAAAACAAAAGATTATATAAAATGAAAAATTTACAAAACAATACATTTATAGTCATGGAGAGAGGTTGTAGATATAAATCAATCACAAACCATCAGAGAAATATTCTTTTATGGACCTCTTTTATTGTAAGTTCGCAACTGAAAATATCAACCTTGGATAATGCGCTATTGTAATTATTGCATAGTCTGTTCAGGCAAGAATTCTGCTGAGAGTTCGTTTTGCTTTGATCAACCCTGAACAGGACACAATAGAGTGTTGAACGCGCAGGTACATTGAATGGAATCTTGTTTAGCAACTCTGGGCATTGAATATTATTGTTAACTACTTTATACAGGAATAGTGCATCCTTATGATGCCTCCGTACACTCAGTGAATCAATTTTAAAGTATGAAGCTGCCTCTGCATAATTATCAAATCTTACAAATGACTTGTAACAAAGATATTTTAGGAATTTATATTGAATTGCTTCGATTTTGTTTTTTTGGATTTTGTAAAATTGAGACCACACAACTGATACCTTAGATAACGATACCGTATTAAGTGTGAGCGAGAAAGTATTCGGGCTCTCACGGTTTCGTCTTGTTAAAATGTGTAAAAAATTGTCAATATGTAAATAGTATGTTATGAAGGTTCAATTCAATTGAAGTTATATTTTCCGATGGTTGTGAGTGTTGTGACCTTTTACTTTCGCAGATTTATTTCAAAATATATTTCAAATTAAATAATTTATTATTAAAAGTATTACAAATCATTGCTCAAATTAAAATTTCATTAATAAATAATATATAAAGTCAGCTATTTTTTTTTTTTGTTATTATAATACTAACGCACACCTGGAAAAAATCACCTACGGTCTAAATTCTCGATAAATCGGTTACAATTTTGAAAATTTTTATCTTTAATAAATTGTAATTGTTGGCATTTAAAATAATTTTCTACTAAAAGTATTAAATCATAGGTAAGTACTTTATCGCTTTTCTGAATTCTCCCAACAAATACTACCAATTTTGAAGATGATCACACTTAAATTCACCCAAATCCGAGTTCTATAGTATTGAAGCAGAGTTACAGACACACAACAGAAATAAGATTAAATTTTTTATTAATTGTTTCTTTTTATTAATTTGTAATATTGTTGATATTTCATATTCCATGTTAGTGATATATGTGTTATATTGATGACAAGGAAATAAGAGAATACTAAGAGAAAAATTTATTTCTTAGGGCTTTACTTATAAATACGAGTATGTACTTTAAATTATAATGTTGCAATTGTGCCAAATAAATTGTTGTTATATTTTCCCTTCATATAAGAAATATGCATTCTCAACATGTTTTTCTTTTCTTTAATGTATCTCAAATGTCCACAGCTGGTAGGACTGCGGCATCTCCAAATCGGGGTATGTTGTGAGGTTGAAGGAAGTGGGGAGGGGAAGAAGACCGAGAGACGATGGTTGGGAAGTGCCTGGTTATTCAGATCTGATCACTAAACACTGGTAATGCCATTTCAAGAAACATTTTGTTTTTCATCAGGGCTATATTTAAAGTGTCGAAAATGTAATATATAATTTTTTGTGTTTGTAGATACGTACAGAGATGTGCAAAATGGCCCAAAACCATTTGAAATGCAAAATGGAAATGGGTCAAAACTTTTCCATTTGAAAATGCAAAATGCAAAATGGTTTTTAGAAAAGCATTTCAAATGCAAAATGCAAAATACCTATTTTCAAAATGCATTGTAAATGCAAAATGGTTTCTCAGGTCAAACAATTAAAATAATTATAGAATTTTTAAACAATTTTGTCATTTAATAATGGATATCAATGTAGAACAAACATATTACATGATGGTAAATCCAAAAACACCATGACTACAGATTATGAAACCACAAAAAATTTGCGCGGGACTAATGTTGCCAACGTAAAAACATAGAAACTGCTATCTAACATTTAATATTACAGCGTCATGGCTCCATGTTCAGTATTTGAATCAGTATTTTTTGTAATGGTATCACTCAATTGCCAGGGCTCCTACCAGGGAGCAACTTGACAAATGGAAATTATCTCTCATAGCGAGGTTGAGGACCGACTGATATTTGGGGCTTATGAAAAAAAGATGAGTGGAGATAGTAGGAAGAATGTTGCAAAAAAGCATTTAAAATGGAAAATGCATTGAGAAAAGCATTTAAAATGCAAAATGGTTTTTAGAAAAGCATTTAAAATGCAAAATGGAAAATACCCATTTTGCATTTCCATTTGAAATGGATTTATTTGAAATAAAGCACATCTCTGGATACGTATATATTTATGTTACGTTTCACTATTACGCAATAATTAGATACTCACTTATACCTAGATTGCATGCAGTTGGCAATAATTTCACGGAAATAGTAGATGTGTTCAACTGCAGGGAATATAGTTACAAGAAGACTATAATAATGTTCCTCAGTAATAATAATAAATAAAGTTATAGTCTAAGATCCCTTAAAGAACGACCGTCACCGAGATGTTTATTTGATGAAACGTATTTTATATTTAATTTAATATGTCAATAAATATATTGCATATCGGTTGCCTAACAAATTTTAGTCCAGGGTATGATTAATTAATAATTTAAAAAAAAAAAATTTTAAACATTGCACCGGTTTGATTATTATAAAAATTCTATACCAATCGAAAGTATGAAACCCATAGAATATGCAAACGTTAGGTTGCCTACTCTTTTCTGGTCACAACTCTCAGGTTGCCATATATAAACAGGTAAATCGAAAAAGCATTTTGCACCAGTCTTATTATTGAATAAAAATTATATGAAATTAAAGATTATTTCATTATGAACACGATGGTATAAGGTTGCCTGCTAAAAATCAGTCCCGAATTCCGGTTGTCGAATTTTGAAAACTAAAACTTTTTGAAAACTAGCCGGGAATTCTCGTGTGCGACTGAGAGGTCCCAACCAACCATCCCATGCGATAGAAGAGGACAAAGCATAGCAGCTGTCCGTCCATTAAAACAAAGAGAGTGCGCATGCTATTTGTTCTTGAAAATGAAAAGCATAGCGATAGACTCGTGCACTCTGTGCACTCTAGACTAGATGGTACCTAGTCTAGAGTGCACAGAGTGCACGAGTCTATCGCTATCCTTTTCATTTTCAAGAACAAATAGCGATAGACTCGTGCACTCTGTGCACTCTAGACTAGGTACCATCTAGTCTAGAGTGCACAGAGTGCACGAGTCTCTCTCTATCCTTTTCATTTTCAAGAACAAATAGCATGCGCACTCTCTTTGTTTTAATGGACGGACAGCTGCTATACTTTGTCCTCTTCTATCGCATGGGATGGTTGGTTGGGACCTCTCAGTCGCACACGAGAATTCCCGGCTAGTTTTCAAAATTCGACAACCGGAATTCGGGACTGATTTTTAGCAGGCAACCTTATACCATCGTGTTCATAATGAAATAATCTTTAATTTCATATAATTTTTATTCAATAATAAGACCGGTGCAAAATGCTTTTTCGATTTACCTGTTTATACATGGCAACCTGAGAGTTGTGACCAGAAAAGAGTAGGCAACCTAACGTTTGCATATTCTATGGGTTTCATACTTTCGATTGGTATAGAATTTTTATAATAATCAAACCGGTGCAATGTTTAAAATTTTTTTTTTTTTAAATTATTAATTAATCATACCCTGGACTAAAATTTGCTAGGCAACCGATATGCAATATATTTATTGACATATTAAATTAAATATAAAATACGTTTCATCAAATAAACATCTCGGTGACGGTCGTTCTTTAAGGGATCCTATACTATTAGCATAATACTATTCTTCTACATTCTATATAATTTTAATAGCAAATTTTACTTCACGATTACTGTTCTACCTAACTATTATGTATAAAAAGCCCGTATTGGCGTATAATATAATAAATAAATATCTTATCACTGGAATGAGATACAAGATTGAATTAAAGTCAAGGTGATGAAGTATTTTAACAGTAACAATGTTGTATACTTCAACTTGACCTCTGAGGTCACCGGTGTACAGCCCGGTTCAGGGCCGGCCCTGAGCAAAACGTCGCTTGGCGCGACTAAAATTTTGGCGCTGTTTTGTTGATCACCTATGTAGGCGTTACTTACTACATAACCTATGTAGGTAATCACCGACGTAGGTGTCACTTACTATGTATGCGTCACTTACTATGTAGGCATCACTTACTACGTAGGCATCACTTACTACATAGGCATCACTTATTACGTAGGTGATCACTGTAATCAATGTTTAAAAATCGGATGCCTTGGTGGCTGTAGAGGTTTGTTTATTTATTCATTTATTAACACCCTTTTTAGGGGTTTTTACATATGAATAGTAACAATTGTATATTAATACAGTACATATTTATTATACATAACTAAACTGCCTCAGTAACAACCTTTTGTAATTGTTAAGTCATAAATTAAAGATGTCCACTGACTTTGTATAATTATTTCCCTCCATAAGTATTCTGTGTAATGAGGAATACATATGGTAGTTAGTCCAAGATTTCTGCACTGAAATAAATTCCGACTTGTAGTATTATGGAGCTGTTCACATTTATCCGACATGATTAAAAGTCATCTCCGACACTTTGTCAGATGGATGGCCAGCACAGTGATTCCGTTTAAAAATCTTCTGTGAACTCACTCGCTCATAGGTTTGTATGAAGCTGTTCATGCTTGTCGGTCTGACATGTGATGCCCCGCTGCATCCCGCAACCCTACACAAGCTCCAGACACCGAGGCGCAGGGAAGAAAGAAGCGGGCACACTGCGTGGTTTTGTTTGTGAAGGTTATTTTGATAAGTATAATTATAATAATGGAAAAGGAAAAAATACCGAAAATTTGATCCCAGTAGTCGAAGAAAAAATTGTTCTTTGGGATATAACGTCAGAATTTTATAAAAATAATATCTTTAAATTATCGACTTTTGAAGAAATTTGCGGTCTATTAGAAATTGAAAGGAAAATAAAGACAATTTCGTCTACTGGAGATGGGGATATCAAATTTTTTGACAAACCGACATCCGATTTTTTATGGTTCCAACATTAAATTGTATATGTCCGATATCCAGTTTTTGTTGGTCCTATTTTTAAACGGAAATGGGAACAGGACTTGCGTTGTATAAATTCTAGAGTTCTTCACCGATTTGGTTCAAATTCGGTATAGGGGAGGTTAGGGGGCAGCAGAATTTAAATATTTAACCAAAATGCAGGATTTCGGTGGCCATGTTGAAATTCTAAAGTTCTGCACCGATTTGGGTCTAAATATGACCGTAGATTGGGTTATGCCATTCCATTGTTTCAACAGGTGAACTAACAATGAATTTCAATGACCACAATGCATAAATGAAAATAAAATTTGTGAATACAAATAAATAATGGGTTTATTCATAGACATATGAATATTAGTAGACCTGCCCTAAGTGATTAAAAGCGTATTATCCCCACTCCCCATACCGGTTCCATTGGAGCCAGCTGTGCTCGCGTATGGCCTCAAGTGAAATTTGAAAACGTGACGTCATCATTCTTGTGCGAACTATGGTCGAGGCATCATCGGTTCATTTTACGAAATAACACGGCAGAATGTTGACTTGTGCTATGAAAACTTGTAAAAATAGATGTGAAAAAGAGAATAAACCCAATTGTCGTATTACATTCCATATATAAGCATTATTTTACTTTATTTTAAGCATATTCACATCGTATAATATGAATCAGTTGTTACTATCACATCGAGAAACGTCTGGACACGAAACACAAAGCTGGTTGGTTGCTGGGAAGTAAATTATGAACATTTATAAAAGTGTCTTAACTAAATACTTAAACGAAATATTCGACTCTGAAAATAGAACCGAACTTTTTTGCCGAATTTGGACTTCGCAAATTTGTTCATAACGTGGCGAGTAATTTGCGCTCCCATGTAAAAATGTCTATTCATTCAAAAGCAGATTTTACTTTTAAGAAGTAAATGGTGATATTATAATGCGAGATGCCTATTTACTGTCAGATTGATTTATTGACGAATCACAGTCAGCTTCACTCCCTTCGTTCTTCAACAGTTGATTTTACCCCTCGCCATTATCTTCTCGTCTATTAATTCCTATGTCTGTGGGTTTATTAAATAATACTTAAGTTCCTCTTTTGGCCACCTGCAAAGATAAGCGTGTCACGCTGTAAAGTAGTGCCAGAGAGAGAAGGTGTCGTTATCATTCTAGTATCTTCCGTCGTCTTCGTATTCATACAAGATGTGTGAGAAGGAAAAGGACGATCGTTGATCGGATATACATATATGACCACTCTCAATAGCGCCTTGTGGAAAGACCACCGTTCAGAATTGAAAAGTTGCTTGAAATGGCAATAGCCGTGTCTAGTGACTAGATCTGAATAGCTGGGTACCTACTTACTAACCTTCCTCTTAATATTATTTTGATTATTTATATTGTGCCGTTTTTGTAAAAAAACACCTCAAGTTGCTGACCTCATCTCCTTCCCATCCCCTCTTCCTTCAGACTCACAACGAACCCCAATTGGGGTTGCCGTAATCTCGCAGGTTCTGGGCAGTTGAGACTCTTGTGCTGTATTCATAACAACAAAAAGCGTCAAATCTCTATGATAGAGATTGTCTTGCTGACTAAAAAGAGTCTACGTTTACAAGTTTCGTATGTAACATAATCATTATTCACTTCCTATATGGAATGAATTCAATAATAATCCTTTACGCAAATCGGCCGTGGTGACTTTGCAACAGTTCAATTACCCGACAGCGTGTGTTTCTTGAAAGAATGAATAAACTAATTTGTTATCAATGCCCTCTACTTCGCAGATCATTAAGCGCGTTAAATGTGTTGCGAAATTACCATTTGAATGTTGATAGATCCATTAGGAGAGCAGCAGGTGAGAAGTGTACAGACCTTGGCATATGATTAATACAATAAATAAAATATACAGGGAACATCAGGTACACAAAAGACTTTAACCAGCGTTTTTTTAGGATATTTGGAGTAAAAATTTTATTGCCATTTTACTGTCTGATGATATGAACAAAAAAAAATATCTATAGCCACTGATCAAAAAGCCACACGTCGCAACAGATCACGTGATACACGCTGTATCTCTTCTGTACGGTGCTGCTTGGACGAGACGGATGGCGTATCATGTGTTGAACACAGGCCGGCTCTCTGAAGGACTCTCAATAATGGAGGACTTCGCTAGCAGAGAATTGAACCCGCGATGCCTGGATGCGAGCCCAACGCATTTGTGCACCAGACAAAAGAATATATGATAAAGTTGTCGAATTCCGCTTCATGCTTCAATTCTTTAAAAAAAACGACACCCGATTAAATATCTAATTGAGACAACTATTTAAGTCGGGGGTTTAAGTAAACATTCACAAAATAGGTTTTAAGGTTGTTAGTTTGGGTTATTTGAATAATTTATGCGTATTTTCTAACCTTCAAACTTATCTTAGAAAAAATGGAACTTTAATGCATCTTCTATCATCTCCCCTGACTTAAATAGTTGTTGGTTGATTATTTTTCTCTTATTCCGCTTCACTCTTAATACGCAATATTTCACTTTCAAATAAATGGATTTGGCTGTATTAATTCAAAACATGATTTATTATGTCGGGGGAGACGGAAAAATACGCACTTTTAATTTTAATTTCGTTTATTAAGTCACTTACGCGATATGTCAATTAGTATGCGGCGGCGACTATGTTCATATCAAGAGTTGGATTATATTCATAGTATTGTATTAGAATTAAATCACAAGACACAAACCATATTTATGCACAAACCAGTCTATACAAACCTAGCGTAGCCCAACTACTTGAAAACTGGGATATAACTCTAAAGGGGACGCGAGCAGGCGTTATTAAAGGTTCCCCAACATTTATAGTAACGTTTAGTAATAATATAACTAAATTCAATGTAAACATTCCGTATTTACCGTGAAGCGGAATTCGTAACCTTTACCGTTGGTTGTAGTAATTAAGTTGAAATCAAGTGTGAAGCGGAATTTGACAAGTTTATCGAATATATTTGAATGATAAAGCAGAAAATATGTTTTCCGAAGCAGCAAATCTCTCAAAAATTGAAGTGAAATTTGCGCGTTTTTTTCTAAAATCAGATCGCAACATCATTTCCATTGTAAACAACGGAGCTTAGAAATATCTGTCTGCCTTTTTAAATACAAACTGTCAAAAAATTAGACAAAACGCCAATTATATGTTTGATAAAAATATTTCGAAAAAAGCGTCTCGACATATCTGGCAAGGCCGGGTAGTAACTACTAGTAGGTACCTGTCTAATTTATCAATAAGAAAAAATATTATAAATTCTAATGGTATATTGACTGGCCTCCAAGAAAACAGATGCAAGTCATCGTTTACCACTGCCATTCATTCGTACAGTCGTTTCAAGTACAATACGGCCCTTATTTACCTTGGCTAGTAAGTACCTACCTACGCTGATAGCATAAAATTAAAAAAAATCATAACTTCTCAAATAAAATAAAAAGATTTCCGGAAAACAATTTTTTACAACAATCTGTTGTTAATGGAAATCTGTTTTTGAAATAATAGTACCGTTAGAACAAAGTTAAATTTGCAGTTGGTGGCGTCGCAAGTGTAGATTCGGTGCATGCAAAAAAAAGTTTCCATTTGTAAAATGTGTGGGATTTGACTGCGGTCTCTCGCCATTCGCCTCCATTTTTTTTTCTCATTCTTTGTCTTTCCTCCACTCTTTCACATATTCTATCCAACGCTTCCTCGGTCTACCTTTGGGTCTCTTCCACTGAGGCACCCTCTGGCATTATTTCAGCATGACCATCTCATCATAGTATTTGAGTCCTACAGAATCTTACAATGGTTCAATCAGATTGTCTATATAGTTATTCACAACCACTGAATAGATAATGCACACACACAAACACATTTTGAGAGGGGTGTTTGGGAATCATTTATTGAATAACCAATACCTCTGCCATAGGTCACCCAGAGGGGTTCGCTGCGTTTGGTGATTTAGCAGTGTTGCCCGGGTTCATCGAGTGAGGTGTGTTCAGGATGCGACTGCCCACCAGCTGCGTGGCGTGTCAGATCAGGAGAGGCTGGTTTGGGGAGACCCTTTAACCTCTGCAACTTGTCTCTCGACCCAACGCCTTGCACCGCAGTAGGAGGGATATATTCATATGTCGGTCACTCCTGGACACACTGATCCCTAGATTCCTACCCAACCCTCATACCTTTTACCTTCCCAGAACTTCCTCTCCTTCCTTTCATTAAAAAAGTCCCTCCACATAGCATCCGAAAAGATGACATAGGCTCTGAGGGAAATTGTTTTCCTCGGGGCCTCCTGTGTGCGGTTAATATTTAAAAAAAATCTTCAAATATAAATAAATGCCTTCCATGTAGATTTCAATGGAAGCCAGTGTTACCACTGACATACTAATAGTACCTTTTGATTATTAGATCGATACAACCAATCAACATTGTGAACTCTGTCTCTCTTATGCTGTCTGACTCACCACCACTTCACCATTCCATTTGATTTTGAATTGAGACAGAATTTGAATTTTTAGCGAAGAATGGTCAGACTTTTGAATCACGAAACACGCTCATATCACATATAGTGTGTTCGTCTTTATTCTATGTTATCTTAATGTATTGCATACTTGACCTTCAAACAAGAGGAAGGTCACTGTCTATACAAGGCTTACAAAAATCACCCCCATCTCCTTTTCCCATCCCAAAACAGAATTTTGATGCGTCTGAAATTTTGCAAACTGACGTACAAAATAAGATGAAAATTACTGTCTATGTCTGATTTAGAAAAACTATTCGTGAAGCCCGGGCAATGCCGGAGACTTAGCTAGTATTTAAATGTATTAATTAAGACTTTAAAAAAAACATTCAACCTACAAAAAATATAGGTAAATATTCGGAATCGCTGGACAAGGATTATATGAAATATTTTTAAATAAAACCTTCTGATTTACCTTAATTACTATAAAAGGAATCTGACTGCATTTGGGATATTTTTAATTTTAGCATTTTAATTTTTAATTACGTAAATCGAAAATTCACTTTCGTTGTATGGGATGACAGCTGGAATGATTTCTGTTGATGACATTTTCTCTGGTAGTAGTAGCTAGAATACATACGAGTAGCTAGAATTTGAATCATTTCAGAATGCAAATTCTAGTAAGGTACTGTTTTGGCCAAACTCGAAAAATAAAATATTTCTATGTTACTTAAAAAACTTAAATTATTTATATTTAGGTATTATTATAATTATTGTTTTATTTAACCTAAACTATATTAACCTAACCTATAATAACCAAACCTAAACTAACCTAACCTAAATCCTAACCTAACCTATATCCAAACCTTACCCAACACACCTAACTTAACTGATAATAATCCAACCTAACCTAACCTATAATATCCAATCTATCCTAACCTAACCTAAATCCTAATAATAAACCAACCTAACCTATAATAACCTCACCTTTTTTTAAATTTTTCTATTTTATAAAACAGGAAAAAATTCGGTTTATGGGAGTCACTCGAATAACCGAAATTGAACTTGATTCAGACTAATTTAGGGCTGGGGAATCCGAATCTGTAAGAATTAGGTGGGAGTCGGCACTATTAACTGAGTTATAGGGTTTTGAAATTTCGTACGCGATACATAGAAACCATGTTTTATTTATCAATTATGACATAAGAAAATCAAATTAGTGACTATTTATTAGTCTCACATTTCAGAAGTGCCAACCAAAAAATAAAAAGTGTTGCCATATAATAATAATAACAATGTATGGAAAATTCAGAAAATTAAATATCATTTGCCAGATTTGTAGTTTATTATTTAAAATCTTGTAAATATTAAATTTATATATATATATATATATAACCTCCACCTAACTGTGATTTTCTATAACAAAAAAATGACCCTTTAATAACGCCCACTCGCGTCCCCTTTAGAGTTATATCCCAGTTTTCAAGTAGTTTGTGGGCTACGCTAGGTTTGTATAGACTGGTTTGTGATTTGATTCTAATACCTTTTTTCCATGTTATTTCCTGTTACAAAAAATTGCCCCTTTAATAACGCCTGCTCGCGTCCCCTTTAGAGTTACATCCCAGTTTTCAAATATTTTGTGGGCTACGCTAGGTTTGTATAGACTGGTTTGTGATTTAATTCTAATACCTTTTTTCCATGTTATTTCCTGTTACAAAAAAATGCCCCTTTAATAACGCCTGCTCGCGTCCCCTTTAGAGTTACATCCCAGTTTTCAAATAGTTTGTGGGCTACGCTAGGTTTGTATAGACTGGTTTGTGATTTAATTCTAATACCTTTTTTCCATGGTATTTCCTGTTACAAAAAAATGCCCCTTTAATAACGCCTGCTCGCGTCCCCTTTAGAGTTATATCCCAGTTTTAAAGTAGTTTGTGGGCTACGCTAGGTTTGTATAGACTGGTTTGTGATTTAATTATAATACCCTTTTCCCATGTTCTTCTGCCTACTCTAACCCAAACTAAAAACCTAACCTATTTTGTAAAAAAATATTATCATTATATAGCAACACTTTTTATTTTTTGGTTGGCACTTCTGAAATGTGAGACTAATAAATCGTCACTAATTTGATTTTCTTATGTCATAATTGATAAATAAAACATGGTTTTTATGTATCGCGTACGAAATTTCAAAACCCTATAACTCAGTTTATAGTGCCGACCCCCACCTAATTCTTACAGATTCGGATTCCCCAGCCCTAAATTAGTCTAAATCAAGTTCAATTTCGGTTATTCGAGAGACTCCCATAAACCGAATTTTACCCATAAAACATACCTAAATATCTTTATTTTATTTTTCGAGTTTGGCTTAAATAGTACCTACCTAGTATTTGCACATGGTAAAAAATATAGCCACTCGTATCAGCAAATCAACAAAAGAAAATTTTATCAACAGAAATCATTCCAGCTGTCATCCCATACAACGAAAGTGAATTTTCGATTTACTCAATTAAAAATTAAAATGCTATAATTAAAAATATCCCAAATGCAGTCAGATTCCTTTTATAGTAATTAAGGTAAATCAGAAGGTTTTATTTAAAAATATTTCATATAATCCTTGTCCAGCGATTCCGAATAATTACCAAAATATATTTTTATCTCTCTTACTTGAAGTTGAATACCCAGTTGAATACATTTACTTTGTGTAAATGTGGAATATGATTCGTTGTGAATTTTTGGCTCACTCGCGCAGTGTTAATATCAGAAGAGGTGAATTCATTACAATTCCTTGAGTCAAAAAGGAATGTTAAATCCATAAATACAGAATACATATTTACACAGTTTTCATGTATGTACATGTACACCAAACTAGAATCCCCGGCCATTAAAATCAATGATCATTACAGCTTTAATGTAAGGCTGCCTTTATAGTGGAACGAATGGAGGTCAACAAGGAGAAATATTAATATATTTTTGTAAAGATAAACTTATGTTTACAATACATGGTTTTTTATGCAAAACACAAAGGGTAAACAACAATAATTAGCCTTAAATGAAAAAAAATGCTGACGACGGGAAACGAACCCGCAGCTTTCCGATTACCGGTGCACTAAACCACTATGGTACGTGGACTTTCCCGTCGGTCGCATTTATTGTTTCTCGGAATTTTTTTACAATTTATATGGGTGTTTTAGGGTAATAATTTGTTAGAAATATTAAAGTTGTTTTTCCTTAATTTATTTCGAACATAAAACAACGATACGATTCTGTTGTTCTGAGCAGGATGGTAATGAGCAATGTGTAAATATTGAAATAATTCATAAGCAGTTGGAAACCAGTTGTTACGCAAATTGGATACCACTGCCTCGAAGTTCATCTGCTAATAACCGACTCACCTTGCGACTTTTCAATATCACAGCGCAGTGTTGCCCATCGCCACCATTGTCATTGCCATAGCCGCCATTGCGCTCGATCATTGTCATTGTCAGCATGATTAAATAGCCAATATTGCCAGTGATGCAAAAAGCGCGGCTAATCGTCCAACAATGGCGAAATAATAGCTTGTTTGGTGTGTTCATTGGTTTTGCTTCACTATTATTGCATTATTATTAGCAAAGTTATGGCAATGGCGCCCTTCTGTGATGTTTAAAGATAAATAGAATATTCATAATCATACATTTTCACAGTATTGGACAATGCAAGCTATTGATTAGAATTTTCGTAGAAAAGGTGAAGGGTTTGAACGGCATGACACAGTCAAACCATAAATACATGTTTTTGGTTAAAAAACTATTAATGAAAGAGATAAGATTTGTGATTTTCAGGGCCAAATGTATTAAATTGATTTATTTTTGGGGTATTATGCCGTGTGGCGATACCTCCTTCTTTAGCCAAGCATTAGTGTCCATCATCAAGGTAGATGTGTAAAGATATTTTTTTTGATTTTCTAATATCTTATTTGTCATGAAGTGGTAAATCAGTTAAATTTACTGAATTTAAAGTTAATGTTCTTTATACAAATAGAACGGCGTCACATGCACCTCACTATTTTTATTTGGGTGTTTAAAATGTTACTCGGCTATTGTGATTGCTTTTTGGTCTTGTATTTTCTCGGTAGGGAAAAATTTGTTACCTAACTAAACTCTACTAAAATTGCATGTTTGTCATCCTCATTCTCAGCATCATGAGCCCACCAACGGTCAACCATGGCCATATACCACATACGTGTCTGTTTGTGTTATGCTGGTGATAATTTTCCTGTTTTTCTTTGGGAATAATTTTCCTCCGCATTCGCCGGTTTTTTTTTTTTTTTTTTTCATTTTCTAGATTCTTATATTCCATGAAGTGGTGAATCATTTAAATTTACTGAATTTAAAGTTAATGTTCCTTATACAAATAGAACGGCGTCATATGCGCCTCACAATTTTTACCTCATATGGGTTTATTCAAATATTACCTGGCTTTTATAGACTTAGAGGCCTTGTATTTTCTCGGTAGGGAAAAAAATTTGTTACCTAAAAACCCTACTAAAATTGCATGTTTTCATCCAGCATCAGCACCACCAGCGACCGACAGCGGCCATATACTACATACGTGTCTGTTTGTGTTGTGTTGGGAATGGGGGGAGGAAATTTCGGCTGCGCCCTATTGTTGGGGTCCTTCCGCATTTGCCGTTGGGAGTAAGGAAAATCGCAGAAAACCTTACCCGGAAGGAGCGGCCGAACGTCAACTTGAAACGTATGCGGCCTTCAGTAACATCGGTATATGATGTCCTGCATTTTTGAGATGTGTGTGTGTGTGTCTGTTTTTATGTTAATATATACTTATGGGAGGATAGAAAATAAACATACATATACATACAAATTATAAAATATTATATAAATATATAAATAGATATATAAACATTATATATTTAGGAGGAAAGTCGGGAGTTTAGGAAATACCTACTGCTCGCTATTCGTCCGCGTCTGATGCATTCGCCGGTGGAACAAGGAAAATCGCAGAAAACAGATGTGATACCGTGTTGCCAACTCCAATCCTCTAAGAGCCGGTACAGTGTAATTAAAAAAGGTTTTATGCGTTTAGTTTTGGTCTAGCCGTCAATTACCGGATACCATGAATTATTGAGCTTAGCCCCGTTGTCGTCTTTATATTATTTTTAATGGAATTTTTGTGAATTTAAATTGCCCCGTAATTAGGCGTGCTCTATGCGTTTTGGATCATCCCAGGACTTCTGGAAGAAATCCAAAATAATGGCCGGTTTCAATTAAATGCTCGGAAATTGCCGATTTGTCATGATGGCCGAGTCTACATGCTCGAAAGTATTATTATATACTTTTAGTCTAGGTCTTGGTCTTTTTTCATCTAGGTCTTTGCGACGGATGCGTCTAACCACAAATTGCCCGGCGGGCCCGATCGGAGACACTGGTTGAGGGAGACCTTTGACCTCTTCAACGGGACGTCGACCTATCGTCCTACAATGCGGTGTAAGAAAATGATTCATACACCGTCACGCTTGGACACACTGAACCCCAGATTCCTAACCACCCTTCATATCTGTTTCCTTCCCAGAACCTCCTCTCCTTTATTTATTTGAAAAGACTCCCAGCATATCCAAGGATGACATAGGCAATGAGAGAAATTATTTTCCTCATGGCCTCTTGGGTGAAGCTACTGTAAGAAAAAAAGTGTTGTTTTGTAGTTACTCGTAGTTCATATTTAAACATATTGTCGGTTAAATTATGAAACAGGTTTTTTAAAGTTATTTTCAGACAAGGAAATTAAAAAAACATTTTATAAATTTCTTGACTATTTGCCAGCGAAATTATGAAGGAAATAACAGATTTCTTCAAAAATATTTTATCGAAATTTTTTTATTGAAAAAATAAAATTTTCCTTTAAAAAATTCGGGTCCAAGAAAATACAAGAATATCAACCATTTAGTTTTTGAATCTAGATGTCCCCCTCTGACCCCCCTACCATACGAAAGAAGAAGTTTTTGAATAGCTAATATTTACAGAAATAGGCATTAATAACGTAAAAAAGCTCAAATATACATTACCTATCAACAAAAAAGGTTAAATATACACTACCTATCAACCAAAAAGTTTAAATATACACTACCTCTCAACAAAAAAGGTTAAAAATACACTACCTGTCAACAAAAAAAGGTTAAATAATATACTACCTATCATCCAAAAAAGGTTCCAAAATACACTACCTATCAACAAAAAAGGTTAAAAATACACCACCTGTCAACAAAAAAAGGTTAAATAATATACTACCTATCATCCAAAAAAGGTTCCAAAATACTCTACCTATCAACAAAAAAGGTTAAAAATACACCACCTGTCAACAAAAAAAGGTTAAATAATATACAACCTATCATCCAAAAAAGGTTCCAAAATACTCTACCTATCAACCAAAAAAGGTTAAAAAATACACTACCTACCAACCAAAAAAGGTTAAAAAATATACTACCTATCAATCAAAAAAGGTTCAAAAATATACACTACCTATCAAACAAAAAGGCTCACACATGCATCATGTATATGCAAATATACAAATGCATATAGTCAGATGTCAAGTGCACATTTAAGATAAAAAATAAAGTAAGACACAAAAGAAATCACCGTATGACAGAAATCAAAAGGATCAACTGTCCGGGGGATCAACTGCCCGGGGGATCAACTGCCCCGGGGATCAACTGTCGGCGGACCAACTGTTTGGTCACCGAAAGCGGCGTATATTGATATATGGATAAATCAAACACTCGTACATTGACAATGTACTAAATAACCATCACGCCATTTCCCCACAGGGTTAGGCAGAAAGTACGGACCGCCAAACAGCTCGGTCTTACATACTCTTCTATTATTCTGACTATTGACATGGCCCGATTCAAGTATCTGATTCACTTGATCGTGCCATGTCTTCCTCGGGCGTCTCCGACTTGTTACTTGTTATTCTCCCTACATTCCTTTCTTCGCTGATTCGCTCTACATGCTCAAACCATCTAAGAGTCCCTTTCAATCTTACTTATTACGCTTACATCGCCTTGCATTATTTGCGGATTTCCACATTTCTCGCACGATAATACATAATTTTATTTAATTTTTATTTGATGTAATTCAATAATGTTTTACTATAAGATTTATTTCAAACGCAATTATGTATAATATCCATGAGAATGTTAAATGCATAAATGCAAACCGGTTTTACAACAGCGCCAATAATTATTATAACATAAGTACAACATAAAATCATTAAAAAATAATACCAACAATATGTCAAATTAATCAACCAATAATGAAGATAACAAAATGTAAATCGCGTATAGTAAATAATAATTAAGGTTCGAGCAGGAATCAAAAATGGGTAGGTTAGGCACCTACATATAATAATAATTATCATCAAAAACTCCGTGTGTCCGTCGGTAACTCCGGATCAATTTTCAAATTTTGCTTTATTGATTGTTCTCCCCTTCTGTCTGAAATTAATTTTAGAGTCCCGAGCGTTAGAACTAGAGAAAAATCACTTTTTCATCTCCATAAATGTTCTACTAATTCAGACAAAATACGTTTATATTCAGAGCCTGTAGTATATTTAATAAGAATTTTAATGATATGGCCATTGGACATATTCACATGTAATTTAAGAACCTTTAAAAGATATGTAATAACTAACATTAAATTATAATTTTAAATATTCAAATGGAAGTTATCATGTTGTTGCTTTGAATCCTTTCCAGTTACTTACCTTCCAATTTATACTCATGTGTTCAATTTAGTTGTAGGTATACATTTATTATATTGTTATTATTGCTATTGTGTAGTGCTTTTATTGATTTCTGCCAAAGATATTAGAAGAACGAGATGTGCTACGAGCAGTTCATACTGTGTGGAATGGCTTTGCCGAGTGTCGCCGGTTTTGTTCACCAATACTACTGCACACCTTCGCTTACGCTAAGGCATCGCTAAGGTATCCGCACTAATACATAGAACAGATTTCTGTGCGTACACGTCCCGATACCGTTCAAAGTACCCTAATTAGTTAGTACTCCGCCTACGGTCCGGCGGCCAACATAGCATATTTCGTTCTTCTAATATCTTTGATTGCTGCTGTGTTGAAATATTACAATACATTATGTTTTGAATTTTAGCTGGTTATTAGTATATCAGTTAAGTTTAAATTTTTGAAATTATTAGTTATTAGTACAGGGTGCGCCAGAGAAACTTACTTATTTGAAAGTTCAATAAAAACAAAAGCACTGTAGTTATTGTTGTAATTCTTTTTTTATTTGAAAATGCAATGTACCAAGTTTTTTTTCATACTGTCTTAAAAATTAAATCTTTTAAATGGCGACCCTCATCGCGCATACACTGGTTAAGTCGTTTTTTGAAGTTCTCGTCCACTCTTCTCAGCATATCAATCGGAATGTTGGCAATAGCATCGCGAATGTTGTTCTTCAGGTGATCTATGGTCCGTGGTCGATCGACATAAACAAGGGATTTCAAATAACCCCATAAAAAAAATCACATGGAGTCAAATCCGGAGAGCGCGCCGGCCATGGAAGATCGCCTCGGCACGTTGCGTAGCAACAACTGAGCGACCGTTACAAAAGAAGCTCTCGACGGCGAAGGCCCGCTGCTCTCTAGACCACAGCATAATGGCAACTGACGAGAATGGGAAACAAACTTGGGGACGTCCCCCTCCAGATGCGCCCCCTCCCGCCCCTCTACCTGCCCAACTCAAAGGTCGGGAATTTTTTCAAATAAGTAAGTTTCTCTGGCGCACCCTGTATATCAGTTAGCTTTAAATTTTTATTTATTTGTGTTCTTACATCTTCTATTATTTTTTATTTATTATTTACTATATTGTATTTTTTGTAAATCTCTCAGGCCACGGGTACAGAACCCTTAGTTTTTTTTAATATTCTTTATTATTATTATAATTTTAAGTGAAAATCTGTTATTGGATTTTATATTTATTATTTAGTTTATTCTTATATATGTAAATAATCTGTTGATTTTCCCAAATAAATAAAATAAAATATTTTTTTTTTTTATGAAACCGCACAAGAGTCCCCTAACTGCTCCCAACCGTCTGGAGCCAGTGAGACTATGGCATTCCCAATTGGGGTATGTTAAGAGGCTGAAGGTATTGGAGATGGGAAGGAGCTGGGGGAGAACCTATATACATATTTATTTTATGGTTGCCAAACACGGCTAAAGCCGTTTCAACGTTTCAATTCTGAAGAGGAAGCTACAAGCCAACAATGTGTATATTCTTCACAGACATAGGAATTAATAGACGAGAAGATATGGGCGAGGGGTAAAATCAACTGTTGAAGAACGAGGGAACGAGGGAACGAGTGAAGCTGACTGTGATTCGTCAATAAATCAATCTGACAGTAAATAGGCATCTCGCATTATAATATCACCATTTACTTCTTTAAAGTAAAATCTGCTTTGAATGAATAGACATTTTTACATGGGAGCGCAAATTACTCGCCACGTTATGAACAAATTTTTGCGAAGTCCAAATTCGGCAAAGTAAGGCAGCTTTTATTTTCAGAGTCGTAGTTAGTTTCAGAGTATTTAGTTAAGACACTTTTATAAATGTTCATAATTTACTTCCCAGCAACCAACCAGCTTTGTGTTTCGCGTCCAGACGTTTCTCTATGTGATAGTAACAACTGATTCATATTATACGATGTGAATATGCTTAAAATAAAGTAAAATAATGCTTATATATGGAATGTAATACGACAATTGGGTTTATTCTCTTTTTTCACATCTATTTTTACCAGTTTTCATAGTACAAGTCAAAATTTTGCCGTGTTATTTAGTAAAATGAACCGATGATGCCTCGACCATAGTTCGCACAAGAATGATGACGTCACGTTTTCAAATTTCATTTGAGGCCAAACGCGAGCCCAGCCGGCTCAATGGAACCGGTATGGGGAGTGGGGATAATACGCTTTTAATCACTTAGGGCAGGTCTACTAATATTCATATGTCTATGATATTCTTGGTATACCTTATATTGTAAGTAATAGGCATTAAAATTGCTTGACAAACTAAGTTGAGTCTAGAAAAGTTCGATTTCAAGCACAAATCTGGTTTTTATTTATTTTGTAAATAATTTTATAAGAAAGCAAAAAAGTTAATCAAGTTAAACTGTCACAGTTAATCTTAGCTATAATATTGCATTTTTAAAAAGTAAAGTTTCCTTTTCGCGTTCATACTTCTATTGAATAAAATATATTTTTTTGTAGTTTACATTTATATTTTTTATCGAGCAATTTTATTTTTTTATTTGTATTCTACCCAAGCGAAACGATAGGAAAACCTTCAATGTATCTAAAGCATATTTTTTGGTGTTCATAATGTACACCAATTCGTTATAAAGATTAATTAAAATAGTGAATTGGCATTAAGCTTCGCCTTAATGGTGATCTTACACCAGAGCGATACTGAGAGTATATCTTCCATTCTGAAACGTGCCGCAAGTATACTATGTACTAGGATTTGCTTTGAATATGTCATTTTCAAAATTGAAACTAATTGTGGGAACAATTTAAACACGGGATAAAGTAGGTACAAACATGACTTTACTTTAATAAATTTAGTAATTCTGTATTTGAAATGTGTATTTCTTTTGTTAAATTTTCTGACGGATGTCGTGATTACTGCATTTTGTTGAGTCTCTAGTAGAGATGTAAAGGATTCTGTCCAAGATTGGTCTATGGTATGCCAATCACTTCAGAGTTGTCTTCCTCTCTGTGAGGAATTTTCCAAGCCATGTCTTCCTTGGGCGTTCACAATTTCTTCAACCATCACTTCCATGTCATATATTCTTTTTGCACCTTTTTCTTATTTCATTACTTTCGGCTGATTTTACAACAAATAATTATTTGATTCAAGTCTTCTTCAGGCGTGTCCGACTCCTTCTACCCTTCACAACTGCATACCATATTATGTTACTGTGGAAAAATTGCATTATATCCACTTTAAATCAACTACGTATCTCATTCCAGCGCAGAGATAAAGCGTTAAGTCTTCCTTGGGTGTCCGCAACCTTTTCTACGATTCACTACTGTATATACAGGGTGTATCGGCACGTACCCGACAAACTTTAACCAGCTATCCTTAGCACATTTGGAGTAAAAAAATTTATGGGCACTTTGCTGTCCGGTAACATTTTTTTTAATAAAAAAATTACTATTCATATTTTCACCACATGTCACCAATGTTTTATCCTTTGTCAAAGTTTGAAAACCCATCTGGCAATATTTTGTTCGATTTTCGTTGAATAATGTACGTACGTACCTACGTTGGCGCGCTTTTAAAATCACAACGAAATGGCACGGCACCATTCGTCTCATTTTTAACTATTATTATTTAGTGTGTACGGAAGAGCGAGGACACTTTTTGACACACTTGCTAATAACAGCTGCTGAACACGAGATACAATGCAAATGACAGGGACGGAGTGTGGATTTTTTATTTATTTTTTGTTTTTAATGGAAAAAAAATGTTACCGGACAGCAAAGCGCCCATAACATTTTTTACTCCAAATGCGCTGAGGAATAGCTGGTTAAAGTTTGTCGGGTACTTGCCGATACACCCTGTATATTGTGGTTCCATGCAAACTCAACACAGTGACTATTCAACACACTTTTAAAAAGTGATATAAAGTCATGAAAAACGATGAAAAAATTTTTTTTTTAACCTAACCTAACGTAACCTAACTTACTTAACCCAGTTAATAAAGTTTTTGTTTCATCACTTTCCATGACTTTATATAACTTTTTAAAGATGTGATGAATTATCATTTTGATGATTTATCCGGTCACCATATGTTGTATATATATTATTACTATTGAACAACTACTTCATATAGAATTTAATTCGACTCCGTATCTCCTTCCAGTGCAGAGATAATGTGTTAAGTCTTCCCGGGCTTCTCCGACTTTTTCCATCATTCAAACCACTCTCCAAACACTTCCGATAAGAATAAGAAAAAGCTTTTAAATTTTTAGCTAAGTAAGTCCAGTAGTTTTGGAGTCTATAGGGGAAAACAAACCAACATTAATTTATAAATATGGATTAATTTAATAATTCTGTATATGACATGTGTTTTTTGATAAACTTTTTAACAATAACTCTTTCACCAAAAGGGGAAAGTCCTGATGCTCTGAACCTGGCTGCCAAATTTCATAATGTCTTAGAGTCTATTAATTCTTAAGTTATCAAGCATCTAAAATTCACAATTTACAATTTAGGTGGTACTCCACGATTTCCTTTGCTGTTTGAAAAATAGGCAAATCGGCTATCATAAATTTACCCCGTGCAGAATAAAATTTTCCAAGCTAAAATTTCGCTCGATTTTCGCAGGTATCTCAACATAAAACTGTTGTCGATACCGTATTGTACTTTTACATACACGGCCTTATTATTAAATATTTTATGAACACTTTCAGCTTTACAAATCCCATAATTGTAATATCACGTGATATTTCACGAGTCTGCGCTAATTGTGATAATAATAATAATACTTAGTTCGTAATGTATATAATTTTTATTGGAAAATTGCCCGTAACCTGCTGCCCTACGTGTATAGAATATTTTCCGTGTGAACTAACTGTTGAGTGGAAAACCACGATTATGGGGGTATAATAATTTTTGTAATTATTTATAATTACCTTCTCGTTCAATATCATGGTCATTGGTCCGTATATGCATCGCGACAGTAAAAAAACAAGCAATCATTCTTTTTTTATGTGTATAGTTATATACATATACCGCACACGCCGGTATACATATCGGAACACCTGACTTCAACAAATAAACGCCTACTTTACCTAGCGAAGAAGACGGCTATTGATAAAAAATTTGCATTCGTATGGGTAAAAGCGGGACGAGTATATATACGCCAAACCACGGAATCTGAGAATATCTTACTTGCACTATGACTCACAAATGCAATCATACCCATACTACCTATATCCCTTTTCAAAATGTTAATCAGAGTGTTCCTATATTTCATGATATTTCTATTCCTTTCAAAAAGATACTACAATATTGCATTGTTCAATCCCCAAATAAGCACGATGTCAGACATTTTAATTAATAATTTAATTATTAACATCGTGGTGCATTTATATTACCCACACATTATCAGGAAATTCTTATATGACAAATTTACAACTACATCATTGTGTCTCTCTGACCCCACCACTTTACTTCCCTATTATAAGAAATTACTAGCTAACCCTCAATTCACCACTAATACCAATTGTAATTTTTATTTGTACCATTCGAAGAACATGAAATGGCTAATGTTTTCTCACAATTTATGTATTACAATAACTTATGTATATCATTTTATTTCAATAACTGAGCAACCAAACTTATGTACTCTTTGTTCACACATCAAAAACATAAATTTACCATCCCAAATTAACATTACCGTGTGGGTTTACTTACAGATAACTTACTCTAAAAATGATTCAAGTTTCTTTTGAAATTCCCGATGAATCTACGCTCACATGCAACAATTGTGTAGTTGATAATCCTAAAGACATAAATAAATACTGTTGGGAATCGTACAGTCTAAAAATTGTACACCAGAATATACGAAGTATTACCAATATTGATGATCTTCTCATATTTCTTGACCAACTTAAATTCACATTTGACATATTAGTTTTGACTGAGTGCTGAATCAATGAATATTATACCCCCAAAGAAATACAAAATTACACTGAATACCACACATCTATAAAAATAAATAAATCCAGTGGAATTGTTATCTATGTCAGGAACGGAATACAAGCGCAAGTTGACGAGCTCGCTTTATCACAAGCAAATTGTCTAAAAATAGTACTTAACAAAAATGTATGCATATTTGCAATTCATAGATCACCATCATTCAACAATATTGATACCTTTCTTAATTCACTACATTCCATCATTAACAGCACAAACAACTCAGAACATCAAATAATCATTGGAGACCTAAATGTCAATATAATCTTAGACAATCACCGTCAATGCGATGATTATTTATGTTTTCTAAGCGAAAACGGTTTCACTCCAACAATTAACACCCCCACTAGAGTACAAGGCACGAGCAAATCCTGCTTAGATCACATTAACATAAAAAATATTAAGTTCATAGACTCGTTTGTCATACACACAACATTTTCAGACCATTATACCACGGCGCTCGGTCTAAGAAATAAGCCCTCCTCTGCTGCTAAAAACAAATATATTTCTAGAATAAATTACAGTAGCCTGCTCGAGGAGCTACGTACAGAAAAGTGGCATAACGTACTAGATCAGACTGACACTAACCAAGCAATGGACGAATTTATTAAGAAATTGCAATTATACATATCTAATAACACTGTCAACAAATGTATCCCAAACAAACAATTTAAACTCATGCCATGGATCTCCCCTGGCCTTGTCAAATCTATTCACAGACGAAACCAACTCCACAAAATTGCGAAAAGGCAACCAGGTAATATTTTACTACAAGAACAATATAAGAAATATAGGAACTTGTGCAAAAAATTAATTAAAACAACAAAAGAAAAATTCTACAGACAATATATATAAGAAAACACATTAACTCCGAAACGTTTCTGGGATATATTTCGAAAAATCACCAAAACAAAAAATAATAAGTCCTCATTCATACAATCATTAGACACTAAAAACACAAACACTGCTGACCCCAAGGGGATGGCTAATTTTGCAAATCATTATTTTACTTCCGTAGGAGCTTCACTCGCTAACAAAATACTCGATAAATGTAAGAAAACTGAATCCGATCTAGCCAACATACCTTCAACTGTTTATAATTGTAAAGCAAATGAGATTCAAACTACGACTAATGAAGTAATGAAAATGATAGATGAACTCAAGATATCGAATGCTTGCGGGTCAGATAAAGTGTCAACAATTTTGCTAAAAGTGTTGAAACCACTTATAGCTAGTACTATTGCATTTATCTGTAATCTTAGTTTCAAATCAGGCATATTTCCGAACCACTTAAAAGAATCAATTGTCATACTGATTCACAAAAATGGAGACAAATCGGATATACAAAATTATCGGCCTATATCTCTACTAAATTCAATCTCAAAAATTATTGAGAAAATCGTCAAAAATCGTCTTAGCCTCTACCTAGAAAATCATAAGATCCTATCTAAGAACCAATTCGGCTTTCGACCCAGTTTAGGAACAGAAGATGCTATTGCTAAGCTGACTGATATTATTTCCAATAATATTGACCAGGGAGTTAAGTCCATCGCTCTCTTCCTTGATCTGGCAAAAGCTTTTGATACCATCTCGCATAAAATACTTCTGAAAAAACTACAGGCCATCGTCATTCAGGGACAGCTATTCAAATGGATGGATAGTTACTTAGCGAACAGATACCAAAAAGTTAAAATTAATGATACTGTTAGCGATCCCGCCCTTATAGAATTTGGTGTACCGCAAGGGTGTTCAGTATTTATATAAATGATTTGTGTAACAGTAATCTCTCCAATCACATCATAACATTTGCGGATGATACTGTCTTAATATTTGAAGGAAGAAACTGGAATGCTGTACACAACAAAGCAGAAGACGGTATTAACCAGCTTAAATATTGGTTAGATTATAATCTTTTGACTCTCAATTCAGAAAAAACAAAATTTATACGATTTAGTGCGACAGAAGCGGGCCAACCCAAAGAATTATACAATATTTTCATACATAAATGCACCGAATCAACTATCTGTAATTGCTATAAATTAGAATGCGTGAACAGTACCTATAAAATATCTCGGTATTGTTATCGACAAACATCTTAGATGGGACGGACATATAGACCTTGTGACTACTAAGGTTAGAAAGCTGACGCATATCTTTATGCCAATTAGAAATATCCTATGTCTAAAAGATTTAAGACTCATTTACAACTCTATGTGTGGGTCACTATTAGACTATGCATCATTAGGCTGGGGTGGATGGGCAAAAAAGGTTTTAGACCACTTAGCAAAGGCCCAAAAATCCTTACTAAGGGTAATCATGAAAAAACCTTTTAGGTACCACAGCGATTCACTATTTGAAGAGTAACGAGTTCTAGATGTCAGACAATTATACATGAGGAAAATAATTTTGAACACTCATAAAAAACGTCATCTCTACCCATCTATCGACCACTCTCACGACACCCGACACTCACGGAGGAATCCAATCGTACCACCCACAACCAAAACTTCACTCGCTCAAAGACATTTTTCATTCCTAGGCCCAAAACTTTACAACTTTATACCTGATGCTTGGAAAAAGGAAAGCATAGGTGCTCTTCGTAAATCGATCACTGTCTGGCTTCACCAATTAGGGAGAAAAGAGTGTGAACTCACACTTTTCCAAAAATAAAACAAACAAAATATCAAACAGATTAAGAAAACAAGAAAATAAACAAAACTAAACAAACCAAACAACAAGTTAACATCAGTTAACTTTATAACTTTTTGCTTTTAATCTTTTATAATAATATTTTTTTATGTATCATTATTTTTTAGTTATATATATATATTTTTTTAGTTATGTATATATTATATTACTTTTCTTTTTTTTCTTCCTTTTTTGTTTTTGTTCTTACAAATATGTATGCGTGCATGAATATTAACTCAATTTTGACTGTCCTAAAACGGGAATTCCTCCTAGTTGGGCAGTCAAAGTATTTTTTTATGTATATGTACATGTGTCATTGTATCATCACCTGTACTAAATAAATAAAATAAATAAAATAAATAAAATAAATAAAATAAATAAAATAAATAAAATAAATAAAATAAATAAAATAAATAAAATAAATAAAATAAATAAAATAAATAAAATAAATAAAATAAATAAAATAAATAAAATAAATAAAATAAATAAAATAAATAAAATAAATAAAATAAATAAAATAAATAAAATAAATAAAATAAATAAAATAAATAAAATAAATAAAATAAATTAAATAAATTAAATAAATTAAATAAATTAAAAAAATAAAATAAATAAAATAAATAAAATAAATAAAATAAATAAAATAAATAAAATAAATAAAATAAATAAAATAAATAAAATAAATAAAATAAATAAAATAAATAAATAAAAATAAATAAATTTATTGTATTTAAGGAATCTGGTAGGTAAGTGCCTACCCACTCTCATGTAATATTTGCTCTCATATTTAAAAAAAAGAATTCTATTTGTTAGGTATAATGAAATTGGGAAGGTAGGTACCTACCCAGAAAAAAAAATATTATTTGCTTTCATCTAAAGAAATATAATATGTCATATTACTATTTTGAATTGGTAGGTAGGTATTTTTGTTATTATTTAATGAGCAGGCAACATTCTGCCGATGCACTCATGTCTGATTTCACAATAAATTTAACGGTAACTGAGTTGTTTTAAATTTTAAAATTAGTTTTTCTTTTCTTCTCTCCAAATAAGAATCCAATCGAGCTTTATATTAGTAGCATCGATGACATGTTGTGGAAGTTTGTTCCTTGCATCCATCTATTTGCCAGGAAATGTTTCCTAAGATTGTATGCAAGAGGCGTTTTGTTGCTGATAGTGTCACCCCTAGGTCTTTTTCACAAAAAAATATTATTCTAACGAAAACGGGAAGGTACTTACTCACTTCCATGCAATATTTTCATTTGTATTTTAATGCGTTCCGTTCGAAAAATGTAATAAACAAAAGCAATGCAGTTGATTTTGACAGGTTGCGTATTAATTTTAAAGGCGGAAATTGACGGATAGGAGGGAAAATCAGCTGTGGATGTAAAAAACATTGGGTTTGGAGGTTTAAAATGTTTGAAATTTGTTGGAGTTCAGTTATTGTGTATAAGTCTAACTTAAATATAATTAACTGAAGAAGAAGGTAATAACTGATAGGTACTATTAAATAAATAATAAGTACTTACCAGCTAAATGCCAACATGATACTAATTATAATAATATGAGCTAGCCTCACCCAATCCAAAACGTTGAAACCAATTTAGCAGCCTCTGAACATAAAATGCTTTGAACCGAAAAATTGTTTGACCTACTCTAGATAATAGATCATACAATTTACAAATGAACCGTGAACTCGGGAAACTAAAAAAAACTCAATTGAGCATAAAACTATATTGTAAGATGCTATTGGTTCTAAATAATGGGATGGGCGGATTCATTATGGAATTTTGCCAGATGACAGAACACCAAAAATAATGATTGATTTTTTTTTTGTTTTGTTTTTGAATCTTTATTTAGATGTACGCAATTTTTTTCATACATCTAGTAGGGAAATATAAAAAATACAAAAAATAACATTTACACTTACATTTTGAGAGCAAAAGATAAATACACCAAATTACATTATATAAGATATCTAGGTGACTAAAATAATATTGGTGAGTATGTTCAGCAATCAAAAATTATTTTTTACATATAAAGCACATGTCCTACGAAAAGTGCTAACGCTTGGGGCTTCCTTTACGACATTTGGTAGGTTGTTATAAAGTTTTTGCCCTTTATAAAACGCGCTGTTTTGTGTGCATGAATGTTTAGTTCCAGTTTCAGAAAGTTTGTGCCCAGCGGAAGCGATACAGATGCAGAACAAAGAGAGGTTAAGAACATTGCAAGATGGGAAGACTTGAGGTTTTAAGGATTGGAGATGAAGTCGAAGAACATGTCAGTGGAGAGCATTATTTGTGGAGGAGGTCAAACCCTGCCCTAATGTGTAGCGCTTAGTAAACCTGAGGGGCGAATCTGATTCTACTTAAGGGTAAGGAATTGCCCTTAACCTTAAAATTAATGACCGTAGGGGCGATCTGACTGTATTTAAGGCTAAATAATTGTACTTAACCTTCAAATTAACAAATTTTTCGCCAAGTTCAGTTCTCTCGGAAAACAGCAAAAAAGTTGTTAATTTAGGGTTAAGGATAATTCCTTATCCTTAAGTAGAACCGGAATCGTCCCTCTGGGTCAGTCATAAATTACCGTCTCATTGTAACCCGCCAACGAACCACCAATGAGTGATCGGATTACTCTATTATCTCTAGAATATTGAGCAATAAACGACAGGCTACCAATGAATATATTTCCACGGTTGAACCAAGGTCGTGAAACCAAAAAAAAATTCCATAATCCGGGGTTAAACAAGCGCAGCACCGGGATTGCGGTGCCGACAAAGGTCCGGGATTCCTGGGATCCCAGTTTTCGAAATTCCGGGATTGAAAGCTCTACTCTCGGCCCCTGCGTAGGTAATTGTCTCACTAATGTATTATTTAGCCAAAAACTAAGAATTTATTATAATATTGTTGATGAGATGTGCGCTGAACTAGGTGGCGTTTAGTGTGATAAGCGATTGATCAGAGGCCGATATTCGAAAAAATCCCGCACAAGGTGGACATTAAACCTATCTGCTATTTTGAAAGGTGACAAATGATATTAAGTATTATGATGTATAAATACTCTAAAATCGTGCTTAAACACTCAAAGCATTCATTGTAGGTAAATATGCATAAGACGACCGCACTTATATTTTTCATTACTTATGACAACGTTATATATTTGGGCCGTGATATCTGACAAAAAATAACATACTGCAACACTCTTTAAAATGTAGTTTGTGTATTACGAACACTATTCAATCATTGTGCGAAAATCTAGTTGCATATTTGTGATAACGGATGCACCGTTCATTAAACTATTATTAATTAATGTATTATACATATAATTGCAGAAAATAGTTGAATATATATCCTTTTTTTGTAATTTCCCAAACAATTACAATAAATATTTTCATTTTTTTAAAGGTTTTTTTAACCATGTTTTATACTTTCAACTTATTTTTGACTTGTTCATTGCTTTCATTTTATGCAAGTACAGGCAAATCCTTTTAAAAAGAGACGTTTGAATGTATTCGTGCATACCGATAGTGTCAAAATTTGCAAAAAAGATTTCGAATTAATCGACCAGTTCCCTCTTTCCTAGCAAATGTTCAAAGATACTGAATGCGTAGCGACGTTTATCAATTCTGCATGTAGATTCGCGATTCAATTTGACAATGTTCTATTTGAATTTCATTTTTGTTTATGAATGAAGTGGAATCTTGGAAGTGGAAATTAACCACTTCTCGACACCCGATTGAACTGAAACTCATGTATGCATCTTACCTGAAAATGGATAACATTACAGCAGTTAATATGCGAAATTAATGTGCATTCCCACCCAATCGGGGTTTGGCTACAGTCTCTGGGGAGGACGGTTCAAGCCTCAGAGATACCAATTTTTTTTTTTTTTTAAATACATACATTAATAAAAATAGACGTATTATAGTAAGAACAATTTTTTTTAATTCTTCAGCTTCTTAAACAAAAACAAAATTGTTATAATTCTTCCCCCAGATATGAAGCGAATAGAAAATTTGAATGATTACAAATCAAGAATAAAAATCTGGCTGAAAGAGATGAGATGAGATTAATGAAAAAATTATGAAATAACATTAAAAACGACATAGAAAACTAATGAAACAGAAATGAATACCTTTAGTCCGCCTCAGCACAGGTCACCCTAGTGAGGAGGACTAAGAAATACAATTTACCATACATATATTTAATATCATATGTAGTATGTACAATGTTTAAATAGTCGCCATAATTAAAAATAATACTAATAATGGTTCATGTCCCATCTCTCTTGTTTTTATTATCTATGGAAACATAAAACAGAAAGATAAGTTAAACTGGATTGACCTATGGGATTCTTGCGTCATTCAAATACACGGAGAAAAATGAGTATTGCTATCTTATTAAGAATCTCTTCAAATTATTAGCAATCCTGTTAAAAACGGGACTGCAGGCCCTAAACGAAACAATTGATAGTTTTCATGTTGAACTTTTAGCAAAAAACGAATGTCGGAACACGTGTTCAGAAAAAATCACAACATTTTTCCATTTCGCTATTATGTATTAACAGGACAAACGTAGGTGCATGAATATGTGTTCTGATATACTTCGAAAGTACCAACATTTGATGAGGAAACGGCCTCTTGTCCCGTTTTAAACAGGATTTTAATTAATCAGCAATACTCATCTTTCTCCGTGAAGGGTCTCTTTAGAATGTGACAACTGTGCAACTGTGACTTAAATGCCCGCGTTATTCAAAATTAAGGACTTATAAATTACTTACTTATTTTGTTATTTTTTTTAATATCAATCTGTAAAAAATAATATTTTAATAAATACCGATTTATCGGCACTAAAACATAATATTTATTTGTTCATATGAAGCAGATACTTTGTGATGTGACATTATAATTTAAAATAAAACAATAACTTAGTAAACACTACTTTTATTTTTCCTACTCAAGTCTGTATGTACAGATAGAGAGACACAACAGCGCGTTTTTATTTTACGTCCAACAGATTACGCTGTTTTTCTAAAAAAGCATGTTTTTACCTGTCACATCTATATAAAATATGTATATACAAACACACGCGTATTCGAATGCAACGTTGTGTGAAAATGTAAAAGCAATCGTTGAAGAACTTTCGGAGATTTAAGATTTTGGACAAACGAACAATTACATTTTTATTTTTACAAAAGATGATATTATTTCGCATGATATTGTAGACCCGTGAAAAATTACGGGATAGTTATTGACGAATCAATTAAAATTTTGAAAATGACACAAATAAAATAATTTTCTCTTGAAATATTATTGTTTATTATATTCTTACTGATCACTTCCAATTTTGAAAATGACTCTTAACTTCAAGGCTAATTTGAGTTCATTGAACTAGTTACGCAGGACGCACAGACAAGTGGAATTAGTTTTTTTGATGATTATGATGTCTGCCTAAATTAGGATATATATTTATAATACATAGTTTATTTATTATCTATAATTATAATGACAATGTAATATTTATATTACAACTATAGGAAACTAGTATATAAAACTACATCACCTATAAAAACTTCAAGTTGAGTACAGATCTTTAAATAACCTTGAACATTTTTAGTTTTTTCTCATTTCCTTAGCTGTCATATTTATTTGCCCACGTTTTTGTTTGTTTGTTTGTTTGTTTGTTGTTAAATTGGCTTCCTTTTCAAGCATTGGTAAATAGAGACATCAGCGAAGTTAATTACATCCGTAAAACAAGATCACTGCTTCCGACCGGAACTAGATGGTCAGATGCGTTTTTTCCGCAAGAAAATGATTAGCATTTTCCGATAAAAAAAAGCAAATAGGCGCTAACCTTGCAAGTTCGGAAGTAATTTTTTTCAGCTTTACGTGTTTATCTAGAAATCTAGAATATCATGGTGTTTGTTGTTCACACCGTTTAAGTTTTTTTAATCTGGTCCTAAAATGAGGCAGGTTATCAATTACTATTTTATCTAAATACATGGTGTCTGGAAACTAGTAGTACAAGCGGGAAACTAGTGAATCTATGTCATATTTGGGTCTATTTGTTGGTTTCACTTCTGTATTAAGTTCATTTTTATTTTCGGGAAATAATGAATGCAAATCTTAGAAGCGGAAATTAACCCAGTTCCCGGCATAGAGCTGAAACTCGTACTATCCATTCTATTAATGATTTTTTGTGGCAATCATGTACACTCACGCTGACATGAATGCATTTCTCTGAAATTGGATGACATTACAGCTGTTAACCCGATAATTAGTGAAATTAGTTAGTATGTAAGTAATTATTAAAATATAAGGAAATATACGAAAAAATGGACAATCGTAAAAATATTAATTTTAAATTTACATATTTTGACAAATTTGAAAAGGTATTTCAATAAAACATATTTTTTTTATTTCATTATATTTTTATGAAAGAAAGAATAAAATTATTTTTGTAAATAATTGTTATTAACTAATAAATACCAAATAATTGCCAAAGTTGCCTCTACAATCGAAAAAATCTATTTCTTTAATGGTCTATATTTTAATATTCGAAACACAAATAAATAAAATAGCACATTTACTAGATTTTGAAAAGAAAAATAATTGATTTAATAAATAATATTGATTTTAGTATTTTGGCCTCAAATTCAAATTTAAGTTTTGTATGAAAAAGGCCGCACAGCCGCTCCTCTCAACGCCCTGTATATACAGGTGTCCCGGCGTAAAGTACACAATCTTCGGGAGGTGATTCTACATGATGGTAGAAGAAAAAAGTCAAATAACTTTTTTCCCATAAAAAATATTTTTCCATCGAAGAATATTATTTTTTCCATACAAATAATTCAACCCTTGTACCTGAAGACTATAATATGTTGAATTTTTTTTTTTTATAAATATTTTTCACTTGTACTATCACGTAGAAGTCTCCCAAATATTTTGCACTTTACTCCCGGGCACCATGTATAATTAAAGTACACAAATAAATTGTTCCGGGGTAAAATGCACAAACTTCTGGAGATGATTCTACATGATTATAGAAGTAAATAAGTCAAATAACTTTTTTCGAAATTCCGTTCTTAAAAAGTATTTTTCCGTAGAAGAAAATATTTTTTTCCATACAAACAATTTAACTTTTGAACCTGATAACTACTTGATAAAAGGTTGATTTTAATGAAAAAAATCATAGTGAATCACCTCTCTAAGTTTATGCACTTTACCCCCGGACACTCTGTATTATCAAAATAGTTTTACTAAATTGCAATAAGTGGATAGCTACTTAATAAGCACGAACAAATACCACACGTTATGAGATTGGTTTATTGTTACAGGTCACTGTTATTCAATGTCACATTATGTCAATATTAAGCATTTTTACAGAGTTACTGATTCACTATTAAGTAGTTATGAAGTAAGTGGGTTTTATCTCGGTTTTAAATCCCCGGAAAATTGCATCACCATCATTGTTGAAAAATAAAGCAATTGGACAAAATTATAACTTAGAAAACTTTTGGTACGTGATCCAATTATGTATAATCCTAAAAACAAAACATTTTTGGTTTTTAATTGCAAAAAGGATATTTTCAGTCACGCTTGGAGGAAAATAATAATTATTGTTAAGTTGTTGTCGTCATTTTCTTTGTAATCTGAATTTAACAATATAATCAAAAAAATAAATGGAGTCGCAACCATGTTTTCCTTTTTTTCTTCTTAATTTGAATCATTTTTGTTTTCTTTGTTAGGAGGCTGAAGGAGACATTTAAAAAAAATTAAGATTGAACCTACCTCCCCAGGGACTGACCAATCAGTGATCCACGCTATCACTTAAGCCAAAAAAATAATTGGATGGTATTTATTAGATTTATTTTGTATATTATTGCCCCATAGTAAGCTTTCAAATATTTATAAAAAATTATAATGTATAATCCTAAAAACAAAACATTTTTGGTTTTTAATTGCAAAAAGGATATTTTCAGTCACGCTTGGAGGAAAATAATAATTATTGTTAAGTTGTTGTCGTCATTTTCTTTGTAATCTGAATTTAACAATATAATCAAAAAAATAAATGGAGTCGCAACCATGTTTTCCTTTTTTTCTTCTTAATTTGAATCATTTTTGTTTTCTTTGTTAGGAGGCTGAAGGAGACATTTAAAAAAAATTAAGATTGAACCTACCTCCCCAGGGACTGACCAATCAGTGATCCACGCTATCACTTAAGCCAAAAAAATAATTGGATGGTATTTATTAGATTTATTTTGTATATTATTGCCCCATAGTAAGCTTTCAAATATTTATAAAAAATTATAATAACTAAGCGAAAATGGAGAAAATATTTAATAAAATACTACTCGTTTGAAATAGAGCCAAAATCGCTTTACGAAAGCTTCAGTTACATTTAAAGATACATGTATGTTTTTTCATGCCTATAACACATTAAATAACAGAACAAAGCGTGTTTTTAATAATTTTCGGAGCTAACTTTGCGATTTTTTTCTATCGAGGGAATTTCATATTATAAACGTTTCGGAATTACAAATGTATGGATATTATCTCCTAAAATATCTTTTTTTTGCAACTTAAAAACTAAAAGAGTTAACGAAAAACTTGTTATAAATCGGTATAAATTGGGTATGCGGGGGCTTAAATGCTGTAAATTTTTATAATGTCATAGAGAAATGCGTCTTATTCATTAATTCATTCAAGAAAACAAATTCAAAATTCAAATAGATGTATTTGAATATTGAAGTACGTAATTACTTATAGGCAAAGGTACCTACTTATCAAAGCCTCCCTGGTTGAACACTTGGTCCCACATTCACTTATTTTTGTAAACTATTTTATATATAACATATATACTATATATGTACTATATACGAAAATAAATTAATTTTAGTTTTTCCAGCCGGACTCTCGAGCCATCGCCTTGCACCACAGTGGGAGGGATGGATTCATACGTCCCTCAATACTGGACAGACTGACCTCCAGAACATGTTCTCCTCTCTGTCCTCATTCATAGACAGACTGACCTCCTGAACATGTTCTCCTCTCTGTCCTCATTCATAGACAGACTGACCTCCAGAAAATGTTCTCCTCTCTGTCCTCATTCATAGACAGACTGACCTCCAGAACATGTTCTCCTCCCTATCCTAATTCCTGGACAGACTGACCTCCAGAACATGTTCTCCTCCCTATCCTAATTCCTGGACAGACTGACCTCCAGAACATGTTCTCCTCCCTATCCTCATTCCTGGACAGACTGACCTCCAAAACATGCTGTTCTCCCTATCCTTACAAGACCCTCCACACAGCATCCCCAAAAACAATACAGGTCTTGAGGGAATTAGAAGGGTGGTAATTAAAGAAAAAATATATATCCCGTCTACTAGATTAGTTCTACAGTAAAGTAGTGAGTCCCGAGTATTCGGAGCCAATGAGACTATGTTATATGTTGTGAGGCTGAAGGTAGAGGGTAGGGGAAGGAGATGAGGAAAGGGAATGTGGGGAAGTATCTGGCTATTCAGATCTGGTCACCAAACACAGCCAAAACTATTTCAAGCAACGCTTCAATTCTGAAGGCGTACCGAGAATTTTCTTCCACTCTGGAACATGCCGCAAATATTCTACATATTATTGTAAATTTTCTTGCGCGTGCCGGAATTTGAACCCGCGACCTCCAGCTTGCTAGATGAGAGCCTTACCGCTCGACCACGTAATTGGAAATAGGTGGATTTTCAATATTCTCTGATTATTTGTAACACGGGAATTCCGCAAATCTAAATTTAAAAAAAAAAGACACTATACATTTTATTCGGAATTTTTGAATACACATTATCAAAACAAAAATAAAATCTTCAAAAATTCCTTAATATCAATTAAACGGTTTAAATACCTATGACTTAATTGATTTCATTAGGAAAATGTTTTTCTTTAAATTTCTTAGATCTTCATTTCAGCCATCCACCGCCCCATTGTAGACTTTCTCCGCCCCATTTGCCCTCGTGACAGCCACTGCTCTGTATCTCGCATACGCCCTCAGGGGGGGCGGTACCGCCCCCCGTTAGGTATCACTGATCTACACGCACAACGCCGCTCGCTGCACCATGTATCCTGGCATTATTTACAAAATAAAAATACTATATAAGCCAGTTGACGTTTGACTTCCGTCGAGTCGGGCGCGAAAATTTGCGCGGAACGCCACCATCATAGACTTAAATTCCATTTTCAAAATAATTTAATGAAAACAAAAGTTTTTTTATTTATCTATGGTTTTTCAAAGGAGTTCATGTTTTCACAAGAAAAACTTGATTTAATTTTTCCAGTGTGTGATATTACAAATTTAATAGAATCCGATAATATTTAGAAGATCCGTTAAATAAATGTTTCAATGCAAATGGAAAGTGAATAAAAAAATTTAATGCAGTTTTTTAAATGATCATATAATTAATTATATAAGTGCGAATAACATTTTTTGTTCAAATTAACTTTTGTTAGTTGAAGTGATACTGAAGTTAATAAACATTTACTTTTGATTTCGTGAGGTAGGTTATTTATTTAAATTATATTGAAGATCTGACGATTTGAGATTAATCATGTATTTGAAAATGATTGCGATGAAATGATAATTAACTCACTCCTATATTTATAAGATGAATTGAGAAAATAGGTTGTCTCTATTTGGTAAGCCAAGGAGTTGAATAATGCAGAAAAAATCAAACGTTATCCATTTTTAAACTAGATAGAAGCTGAATAAAGATCTAGAAAATGGATTCTACAACAGAATAATCAATTATTTGGGTTCAGATGGATAGATTGCTTATTTGTTCACTTTTGTGAATAACTGGCATAGGTCCCATAGAAATGGTTGTGTTTTCCTTACTGTCATGGTAATTTGAAAAAAAAATTTAAATCTTTGCATTTAAACGACAAAAAGTGAGGTTGTTATAACGTTTGTTAAAATATGTGTGTGTTTTAAAGGTTTAGGTTGGCCATTTTTTGTATGTTTGCATTACAAAATTGTATATTTATTTATCATAATAAAAATTGAAAGCGTATTTCATTACCTTTCAAAAACAGTTCTTAGTTTGCGGATACGTTCAGAAATATTCCATTTATTTGGATTTTATTGCAAAACGGAAATAAACTGACCATCTGACAGAATAAGCCAGAGGCCTGAGAGGTTAAATCCAGTGCCTACACTACCTACCTACTTATTGTTTATATTTTATTTCCAACGTCACCAAAATGTTTAATAATTGTTATTTCTTCCATTACCAAATAAATAAACAATTCGAATAAATTCAAACAATACAATCTTAGCATACCAGTTGTTCAACTTCATGAATATTCAGAATATATATTGTTTATTTTGTAGAACTGCATAATAATTGTATATATTTATCTTATTATTGTACATAAGTATAATAAAAATTGTACATATTTATCTTATTATTGTACATGAATATAATAAAAATTGCATATATTTATCTTATTATTGCACATACTTATGTAAAATATTTATGTAAATATAAATATATATATGTACGATTATTACTATACTTATAGTAATAATCGTACATATTTATCTTATTATTGTACATGAATAAAATAATAATTGCATATATTTATCCTATTATTGTACATAAGTATAATCAAATGGTTCTACTAGGTATGTTTATGTCCTTTTTATGCACGACAGCCAAGAATTTCGTTTTATAAAGATTTTTTCCAGTACCAACAACCCTGATCCAATGAGATTATGGCATTTTCAATCTGGGTATGTTGGGAGGCTACATAAAGTGGAGATTCGTAGAAAAAATCACATCGCTAAAGCCATTTCAAGCAACGTTTCAATGCCGAATGGTGGTCTTTTACTAGGGCGACACTAAGAGTATAATATTTCAGTTTACCCTGGGACACACATGTCAAAGACATCTACAGAAACACCCAAATACTTCCTTTTAATACCATTCCCACTTTTGAAATAACGAAAACTATATTACGAGTAATTCAACACTCGGCACATTCCAACACTACACTCAATTACAATTACGACGTACACCAACACAACACAAGAAATCACAACAAACTACATATGTATACCAAAAATCAAATCAACAAAATATAGACTAAGATCCCTAGAACACATAGCTCACACAAAATATAATCAACTACCCAACGAGATCAAATGTGCAAGTCAATGTAAAAAGACCCAAACTAACATGCTCAAACTTCATCTTATTAATGACTATCTGAAATAATAATGTTGTGTATGTCCCATCATATGTCCATTTAATACATACAGCTATATGTTTCATGTAATGCGTATCATTCCCGCAATGAGTTTATTAACTCCTGGGAGTACAATGCTTTTCTGTATTGTATACTTTTAATAAAATAAAAAAAATAATATAGCTTTATTTTGTATTTATTTATTACATACTAAAAATTACAATAACAGAATAATGAATCTTTGAATGTCCAAATGGGAAGATTTCCCGTTTCAGGACAATCGACTTCATAGGTGAAGTTCATATGAAGTAGGTAATGTAACACTAAATCATAATAGCTATGTACCACTCTGATTGTAATACTAATAACTATTCATAGTAAGTTCGTATTCAGTTGAACATTTCTGCAATAATTAGCAGTTTTCCTTAAGAATGACCGTGTGCAAATCCATTATACAAAAAATCACATCATAGGAATAATTATTCCTGTTATAGGATAAACACAAAGATGGGGGAAATCCTCTGAAAAACGTGCAGTTGGTGTTATGCATTCATAAACAATTTATGTATATAGTCTACATACGATTTTATTTATTTTACTGAAATACGGGGAGACTTTTGAATCGGTGTGGGGGACTTTGATGGTCGTACAATCACTTGATTTGGTAACCGGATAACTCAAAACAGTAACAATTCAAAACACTTTTTAAAAGTGGTATAAAGTCATGAACAAAAAAATTAGGTAAAACATGTTTACGTATCGTTTGTAATAAACTTATGAGAAATGTTATAAGAAAATCGCGCACTCTGAAAGGTGACTTTGATTACCATGTTTTTTTTTACTTATACATGCTTTTAAAAAATGTGTATGTCGGTAGTTTAAAAAAGGGTAAACAAAAAGTTAAGAATTTTTCCTCATTAATGTTACATAAATTCAGTTAATTAAATTCATCAATGATGATAATACTTATATCATTCTTTATACCTATATCATCTACAAACTTTGACATTGAAACTAATAAAAATAAAATAATAATAAAAAAATTAAATAAATGATAAAACTAAACTAACAGACCGAACGATTAGTCATAATAGACACGATATAGTTTTAAATGGCAAAATTTAAAAAATAACTCACATCATTGATGTCGCTATTCCAAATTCCTGTAATATTCAAAAATCGGTTTCTGAAAAAATAAGAAAATACACAGACTTAGGAAATGAGATTAAAATAATTTGGCATTCTCAGACTATAAAAATATTACCATTTGTTATTTCGGCTACTGCCATTATACCTAGTTCTCTCATTCAAAATTGAGGCGTATTAGATCTGTCAAAGAATTTATATATAAAAATGCAAAAATCAGGCATTTTAAATACATGTAGGATTACGAAAGATTTTTTAAATATTTATATTGAGGTTTCAGTAGGATTTATAGGTCCAGTTAGGGGTTCTACCGATCCGAACCCTCTGATATGAAAATATCTGGAGTCGGTGAATTATTTTCCCATTTGATATCTGGTGAGTTAACGTGTTGTTCTTGTATTGTTTTGTATTTATTATGCTATATAATTTTGATTGACTAGATGATCATTTGTGGAAAAGTGTGTGGAAGGGTTTAGTTTTTCCTGTGGGGAGGATTTAACACGGACATAAAGACGAAAAATATAAAAGTAAGCCAATTAAGACGCAGTACATGGAGAAATCTTACTGATGAAATACTATTGATTTATTAAAAAGCTGGTTAAATTATACGGTTTCCTGTTAAAAATTGGACTGCAGGCCTATAACGAATGAATTTAAAAAGTTCCTAACAAAGTAACAGTCAAAACCGAATGTTTTATGAGGACGGCGGAACTCGTATTCATACAAATACTGATATTGATATTGAAATACTGATATTGTCGCATTTCGTCATGATATGTATTAGGAAAAGAACACGTGTTCTTGATATATTCTGAAAGACTAATATTTTATCAGAAAGTTGGCATGCTGTCGCTTTTTTAACATGATCATTTTTCTTCGTTTACTAGTTAGTTAGATGCATAATAGAGCATTGTTATAAGATTTCACTTGTGGTTGTTTCGTTCCTTTTCCATAATTCATTCACTCAACAACAGTAAACTAAACCAGTCACGAATTATTTCTGTCCACAAAATATTTAAAATAAAACTTAATACACTATTCCTGTGCCATTGTGTTCCAGTGTAAAAGTTGTGAATCTGTTCATTTCTTTGTGTCCTCAACAACAAAATAAAAGCCCGAAGTTTTAATAACAAATAATAATAACTTTACTTAAATTCAATATTTAATATTATTGTTGCACCAAAGGCAGGTAACCTGCATTTCCGCACGCCTTGTGACCGTAGTAGGTACTGATACTACCTGTAAGTTAACCTGATTCCAGTCAGTAATCAGGGGAGTTCAACCTACTATTCATTTTTAATTTTTATTAACCTAAATCCGAACTCATCATGGATGCGCAGACATACATATCCCTTGCACAAGATGCCATCAATGCACTAACAAATATTGTGATGGATCCCAATAACAAATTTACCAAGGAGCATATTGCCAAAATAATGCCCAAAACTAATAATATCCTAGGGTCCATAGGCCAAATGGCTGCAAGAATGGCTACCCTAGAAGGCGAATTATCAGTGTACAAAAATATTCCTCCTGCTGTTACCACTACTAATTTCCAAACAAATAACATCTGCGATATTATTGCTGAGATGAATGATCAAAATTTAAGGGAAAAAAATATTATAATATGTAACTTCCCCGAAAGCAAAGCAATAACCCAGACTGATATTATGAAAGACGACACTACCAGCATAAAAAAAATCATTTTCGACCTGGACAACTCTACCAATTCTCTTGACCTGAAAGTTTACAGAATCGGGAAAAGGGATACTAATAAACCGAGGGGTGTAAAAGTCGAGTTCGCTGAGTCTAAATGGCCAAAAATCCTACTCGGCAAAAAACACTTACTGAAGAATAACATCCGCATGTACCCTGATCAATCAGTTGCTCAAAGGAACTATCTAAATAATTTACGAATCGAACTAAAAAATAGGCAATCATCGGGTGAGCAAGACATTACAATCAAGTACATTAATAATCACCCAACAATTGTAAAATTAAATCCAAAAAACTGACCCACAAACTAATAATATATTATCAAAATGTAAGAGGACTGAGAACGAAACTTCAAGAACTAAAATGTACATTACCAACGATGAATTACGAAATTTATGCCCTTACTGAAACATGGCTAAATGCTGGCATAAACGATCAAGAACTGGGGTTTTTAGATCATTTCATTTACAGAAACGACAGATGTCAAAGTTCCAGCAATAAAACAAGAGGTGGCGGCGTACTATTGTCTGTATCTACCAAACTGAATTCGAAGAAAATGAAATGCCTTCACAAACATCTTGAACAAGTGTTTGTAATGGTTTCCTTAAAAAATGAAAAACTTATAATCGGTTGCACATATATACCACCATCCTCCGGCCTGCAAACATATAAGGAGCACCACCTTGAAGTTGAAACTATGCGAAGAAAATTTCCTGATGCTACATTTATTCTGATGGGTGACTACAACCTCCCAAATATTGTATGGGACATTGAGAACATCGCGTCCTCGAGTCCGGACAACATCAATCATGGCTCCCATGAAATTATAGAAATGTCGAACTTTTTAAATCTGCATCAGAAAAACCATGTGTACAACATCAATTCACGTCTTCTCGATCTTGTCTTTACAAATTCTTCTAGTGTTAATGTGTATGCCTCTGATGAAATGATTCTTCCATTTGATAAATACCACCCCCCTCTAATAATCAATTACCTCAATACTTATGTTAAGGTAATTGACCCCACGATTGTCAAGCGTAATTTTGAAAAAGCAGATTACCCAAAGATTATAGAATTTCTATCTACTTATAATTGGGCTTATGATCTCACTTGTAAAAGCTCAAGTTTAAATGAGGCCTTAGAATACTTTTACAATGTAATTTATCAAGCAATCGATAGATTTGTACCCCTACAAAAATATTACACTTCTAAATTCCCTAAATGGTTCGATTCTGAACTAATTAATCTAACGTACGATAAAAAAATTGCCCACAAACGTTATAAAATAAATAGAACGCTAGATAATTATATCGCATTCTCCATTCTGCGTAAAGATTGTACTAGGAAATCGAAAGTATGTTTCAAGAAATACACCAACAATGTTGAAAATTCTATTTTAACAAACATTAATAAATTTTGGAATTACGCTAACTCCTTTCGGAAAAATAACTCTAACTTTCCCGGTACAATGTTTTACGGGAAAAAAGTGGGTCATGACAAAAACGATATTGTAAACTTATTTGCAGATTTCTTCAAGAGTGTATATGTTGAAGACAATGACAACATATTATCTGATAAACCCCAATTTACCGAAAGCTCACTCAACTTGCATAACATCCATGTGGTAGTAAATGATGTTGTGACTTTTATCAAACAGCTGGATACCAGGTCGAATTCGGGGCCAGATATGATTCCCTCAATATTACTTAAAAACTGTATTCATGTTCTAGCTCTTCCTATTACTATAATTTTCAATTTATCCTTATCTACAGGTTGTTTTCCTGAAATTTGGAAAAGTAGCTTTATAACACCTATTTTTAAAAAAGGAGATAAATGCCAAATTGAAAATTATAGACCCATATGTATTATGTCATCACTACCTAAACTTTTAGAAAAGATTATATTAAGTAAAATCATGCATCAAATTAAACCAATTATATCAAAATTTCAACATGGTTTTATGCCAGACAGATCTACGTCATCTAACTTATTGCTTTACGAAAATTTTGTTTCTAATGCACTGTCCAAGGGTCTTCAAGTTGATACAATTTATACTGACTTTAGCAAAGCCTTTGATACTGTTTCTCATCGCATTTTAATGGAAAAATTAGAACACTTGGGAATAAGCGGCAACTTTCTCGAATGGCTTAGAAGTTACTTATCATACAGAAAATTATCTGTAAAAATTACATCCACAACTTCTTACACTTTTTTTGCCTCAAGTGGGGTCCCCCAAGGTTCCCACCTAGGACCAATTCTTTTCCTACTATTTATTAATGATATTTCACTAATTTTCGATAATATTCACTTTCTTCTATTCGCCGACGATCTAAAGATGTTTAAATCGATCGGTAATTCTTCTGATTGTTTAACTCTACAAATTAACTTAAATAAACTCTATGAATGGTGCATCGTAAACAAATTACATCTTAATATCAACAAATGCCAAACGATCAGTTTCCATAGATCTAAAACACCTTTATTATTACCTTTATTATTTCCATAGATCTAAAACACCTTTATTAATATGCGTACAGTGTACACACTTATGAGTGTGTTTGTATTTAAATGTGTATGTACGCATCTATGTATGTGTGTATATATGTATGTATGTGTATTTATATGTGTATTTAGATGTATGCATGTATGCGTATACATATATATGTATAATATATTAATAAGTATGTAAGTTTCTTCCTAATAATTGATTTCGATCCTCATTGTTTTTATATACACTCTTTTAATTAAATTTATTATTACTGTAACTAACCAATTATTATTACACAAATAATATTGAGATGAATGTTGTGCTCACCTATAATTAGAAACATCATTATAACCATGTATAAATGTAAATTACTGTTAAAATTATGTGATGTATTCTGTTGGCGAGCCAATAAATAAATAAATAAATAAATAAATAGACTACTCAATTAACAATGCCAATCTAAAAAGAGTTTTTGAATTCAATGACCTTGGAGTTATTTTTGACTCCAAATAACGCTTCTTGAATCACATTAATAGCATTACCAGTAAGGGATTACAAATGCTTGGATTTATTCTCAGAATCGCTAAAGACTTTAATAACATAAAAACTATAAAATTACTATACACGTCTCTGGTTAGAAGTCAGGTTGAATACAATGCAACCATTTGGTGTCCTCATTTCAACTCTCATTGTTTACAAATTGAAAAAATTCAAAATAAATTTTTACGTTTTATTAATTTCAAAATTGGTATTCCTATAATTGAAATCAATTATGTCAATTTACGCAGTAAACTTAACTTATCGAAATTATCTGAAAGGCGAAAAATATTTGATCTCCTTTTATTATATAAAATTGTTCATTCAAGGTTAGACTGCCCTGACACTATAAACTTGCTATCTTTACATATACCTCCAAAATATACTAGACGGAATATTTTATTCTACAACAATAACTTCGCTTCGAATTCTGTGTTAGAAAGAATACATAGGTTGGGCAATGAACTAAGTGATGTCGCTGACATATTTAATTTAAACTTCAATACATTTAAAGCCAAATTAGTCCACCACTTTTTAAATGTAAATAATGTATGAGAAATCATTATATTTTATTTCGATTTTCTATTGTTTGTTTTATACTGTTGTAATTTGAAATTTGTAATTTTTTATGTAAGTACTTAAAAGCCCAATAGGGCGTCAATAAATAAATAAATAAATAATTCGTGACTCGGTTCGCGCTTCGGTTCGCAAATGTATACGCAGCATTAGGTATCGTTTCTTCGTAACTCGTAACACTCTATTCAAGTATCAAGGCTAGAAGAGAATTAGCTTCTCTTCGCTAAGTAAAATATTCTTTCGAACCGTTCTATTTTACGGTATTATGAATTAATCACCGTTTAGAGTACTTACAAATAATGTTTGAAAGAAATTATTTGAACACCGCAAAAGAGTCCAAACTAATTGGGTATATTGTAAGGCTGAAGGGAGTGGGGAAGGAAAGGAGACGCGAAGATGAAGATTGGGTTGAACTGGGCTTTTCAGACCCAGTCAACAAACAATGCAAAAGCCATTTCATTAAACTTATCGATAATGATTTTTTTTATTTATTTGAAACCGCACAAGAGTAACAATTGGGATACGTTGTGTGGATCAAGTTAGTAGGCAGGGGATGGAGATGCGGTAGAGGAAGGTGGGAAAGTACCTGGTCACCAAACACGGCCAAAGCCATTTCAAGCCACGTTTCAATTCTAATTCAAGGCGATACTGAGAGTATCTTCCACTAAATTTTATTTTTAATTAGTAATTTGTGAAATAACACAATTTAATCAAATAAAATTTACTTGCGCACGCCGGGATTTGAACCTTCGACCTCCAGAGAGCCTTACACCTCCACCAGTGGTGGACTTTCACAAAGGCGATACTGAAAATATCTATCATTCTAATTAAATGTTTTGTGTTGTTAATTCGAGGGTTCATATACAATGAAAAATGCTGCCAGACTATGATATAAAAAAACTGAATATATCTATCGATCCATAAGTCTATAGTTTCCTACAATATTACACATGTATGGGACCAAACATTTAGCATTCATCGGTGCATGCACGAGGCAATGGCGGAACGAATTCTAACCGAGTCAACTGGAGGTGAAATGGAAAGACACTTTACAAAAACCAATGAATACATCATCATGTATCTACAATGTAAAAGCATTTTGCATGGCTTATTGTAATTTGTCGTTCACGTCGCCAATAATTAAAATAACTTTCAAACCGTAACAGAGTGCGCTCGTGTAATGGCAATATGTTGTATCTCCAACGCTACTTTTGAATAAATTACTTTTTTGGATATTTTATTACTTTCTTCGTAAACGAAGAGTAGTAATTTGACGATCTCTATGGTCTCTATGGTTCAGATAGAGTGAAAGATACTCACAGTATCGCCCTGGTTTAAGACCACCATTCAGAATTTAAACTCCTTCCCCTCCGCACTACCCTTAGCCTCACAATATACACCAACTGGGGATGCCATAGTCCGTAGACTCTTGTGCGGTTGGTTTCACATAAAATAATATAATCAGCAATATTCATTTTCTCCGCGCAAAGTGGAGAGTTTAAAATTGGCAAAATTTTTTATTTTTTTTATTTGGTAAAATATTTTTACATTTCAAAGTTTTCCAATAATGTTGGCCTCACTGGGGTGGCTTGCCCGTGCTGAGGCCTTCATTTTATAATATGAAAATATAATCTACATAATACATTTAAAGAGAAAATAATTCATTTAAAATATGATCTTGTGTGTTTGTGAGTGATGTGTGTTTATATTGGTTTTGTGTGTTACGTGTAGGTTTTATTTTTATTTTATGCTATGACATTTTGGTAATATTGTCTTTTTTGTTCTTTAATCCATTTTGTAATTTTGTGTGTGAATTTATTTTTATTTTCCTCAATTTTAATTTCAAGTTTTACACTGTTGTAGTGTCTTTGTCCAATGCTTGAATTTACTGTCGGAGTTTTCATGTTTTCTTTGTACGCTTGTCTAACTGGTCTGTTAGTGTTATTTTGTGTATGTTGAAATTTATTTTATTGTCAAAAATGTAGTTTAGTAGTGTTTTAACGTATAATTGGCGTATATCTAGTACGTCACAGCTGTGGAATATTTGGTCTGTATCAGTCAGTCTATGTTTTTTTAGTATTACCTTTAAGATCGTTTTCTGTGCGGTTTCTATGTAATTGATACCCGAGTTTGTTGCTCCTCCCCAAGCAATAATTCCATATTCTATTATTGATTGGCAGAGTGCAAGTGTGTGAGAGCAGTGTTGTATTTTACTATGTTTACTAACATAACAACGTTGAATAATTGTGTTATAATTGTTATTTTTAAATAACTAGTTATTTATAATAGTTGAAACCAAGTGATATTTACACACAAAGTTACTGCCTTCGAAATCAATTGAAGATTTTTTCACCACCTTGTATTTGAATAATTTGAAACAAATGAATTATTCCCAATAAATACAACTTTAAATTAATTAAAGTGCAAAGTTGTCTTCAGTAACCTTTGCCGAAAATAAAGTCAATTGGCGTAAAAACAACTTTTGTTTTTATCGCCACTGAAAAAGCTTGTGCGTAAAAGCCGTAGAGTGGTTTAGACTAGACGATTGGTAAGCAAGTACCTACTTATTAAGACGAAGTGAAGACGAAGCCTATCTTTATAAAACAGTATGTTTTCCAAAATAAAATAAAAGAGTATAAATATATTTTTTTTATTTCACTTCAAATTCAAATTCAAGAAATTCAGTGAAATTTTATAAATGTTTTTTAATTTATTTTAATTAAAATACTACTAAAATAGAAGCCAAGAAAATATTTATAAGACGATAAATTCGGTTTTTAATTTACGAGGAACTTTTGAACACTTCTTTCTTCGTTTTCCTCTTAACACGACTTAAAACGTGAATGTATTAATGGAATTCTTGACTCTAGACACCTGATAAATTTATTTAATATCGTATTTTCCTGTAAATGCTGACCTTAGGTGTCCCCCAAGGTCTTAATTTTTTTCTACATTTTAATCATAATTTTTGTCTGATTTACGTAGGAATCATTACGTTTTTAATAGGAAATGTGCCAAGTATTTATTTAAATAAATATTAAAATAAATATGACAATTCAACACACTTTTAAAAAGAGATATAAAGTTTTTAGAAACCAAGAAAAAAAAAATTTTTTTTTAACCTAACCTACTTAACCCAGTTAATAAAGTTTTTGTTTCATAACTTTCCATGACTTTATATGACTTTTTAAAGATGTGATGAATTATCATTGTGATGATTTATCCGGTCACCCTGCGGAACATCTCAAAATAGTATAAAATAAAGTCGCTTTCCGCGTATCTCTGTTTGTGCGCTTAGTTCTTCTAAACTACATAATGGATTTTGATGGAGTTTTTACTATCATTTAGAGAATTTCTTCCAAAAGGTTTATATATATATATAAAACATGCATATTATATTTATAGAAAGTAGAGAAAAGTCGATGTTTTGTAATCAAGTCGTAAAAATAACTTTCAGGCGCTTACATTACTAACGCTGGCCAAACCTTATGATATACATAATATAAAAGCCTACAGAAAAATTTGTGATGGTATATGTCTATCTACTAAGGATAACTCCCAGCAACGCTGGGTACACGCCAGCTAGTAAATCTATAAGTATTAAAATAATATAATACTGCAGTGCATGGACTCGGTAGTATTATATAAATCTGATATTGTACATGCTGGATAAATAAAGGGAAATTACGTAACCACCCTGTTGGGCGACGTTGTAAGGCGGGATAAGGAAGAGCTGTGGGAAGGAATTTGTCAATATAAGTCTTGAAGTAAATTGGTTTTAGGAGGCAAGAAAAAAATGAAACACGAATATCAGTTACCACGTTCCGTTCGATTTCGTACCGTTTTATACAATAACTCACCTGATCAACGGTGAAATTCTGCCGAAATCTACTGTGAATGGGTAGTTCCTTCCCATATCGTTCGTATAAGTCATTTTTATTATGTAATAAACATATCATTTATATTTTTTAAATTTATTAAAATGAATTTAATTAAAATTTAATTTAATTTAAGTTAATTCATTTAATTTAACAAAAAGATAATTTTGTTTATTTAATCACAGCTAATTAAATTTAATTCAATTTAATTAAAAGTTAATTAGTTATTTAAGTTAATTCAATTTAATTAAAAATTAATTTAGTAATTTAAATTAATTCAATTTAATTAAAAGTTAATTTAGTTAGTTAATTTTTACTTAACACATCCGGTTCATATAGCAAAATTTTACCACTCTAAAGTGTGGTGGTATAAAAAAATAAATTTAAAAAAAGATTTAGTAAACTAGTCGAATTCCGCTGCATGCAAAGGCTCTTTTAAAAAAACAACACTTGATGTCAACTTAAATATCTAACAGAGACAATTAATTAAATCGGGGGTTTAAGTAAGCGTCCCCGAAATCGGTTTTTAGGTTGTTGGTTTGGGTTAAACATAACTTTGATTGAGAAAAAATATAACTTTACTGTGTCTTTACCATATCCCAGGACATAAAGAGTTTTTTTATTTTATTAATTTAGTTGAAACCAAGTGATATTTATATTACTTTTTAGCGTGTTAAGCATGCAGCGGAATTCGACAAGTTTATCAAAGATTAGCAAACGGTACGTATTTAGGTCCTTGGTGCGGACGTGTGCCGCGCGACTTTGGCCTTACGGAACGGACGTGGCCCTGCTTAGAGTAAACACGAGAGAAGAAACCTTCAAGTTTTCGACTAGATAAAAAAATACAAATAGTCAACACTTTTATTGAATACATTAATCTAAATTAGCTTCCAAAATCAATAGAAAATAATGTCAATCGTTTCGCGCTAACCGCAACAATTGAAGTGTATAATAACCCACCACAAAACCTCACCACATGTTTCTATTTACTAAGTGACTTACTCCAAAACCTCCTAGATCACAGAGGTTTTGCTTACTCAGAAACTCAGCATTAAATAATAATATACGCTCATTTTCATCTTACAAATGTTAATGTTCAGAGTTCCAAGTAGAGATACAAGGAAAATATTACAGTTTTACGTACTAGTTTTGTTTCTAACGCGTCTATTAATAAATAATTGCATTTTGTGGAAAAAAATTGATTCATTTATTTAAAGTATTTAATTAAAATTAACAACATATTTTAGAACATAAGGATCCTTCATCAGGATTCAAAATGTACTGAAAATTAAGACATAATATTATATAAGAATAGATACGTACCAACAGACAAAAACGTAACAATAAGAGGTGAGATAAGGAAATTAATAAATAAAATTATCATAACATTTGTAATTATTGTATTTATACAGGGTGTTAAGGCACGTTTTTAACTAAAAACTAAGAACTAACTGTTTCATGTGATCTTTGAGTTTTTCATTTATCAAACACTTGTCACCATACGTAGTAATGCAAAATCATGTGTTTTTAGTTTGAAAATTTGGTCGCCTAGAAATGTTTCAGATGCTTTAATTAAATACTGCGAGTAGAATACATCCTGGCCTTTGAAATAATCGAGTATTTTTTATACATATAAGTCGAAGTTTTTTTATAAGCCCAGAAAAAAAACAATGTATAGGCCTATGAAAACTGCTCAAAAGTTCAAAATCTCCTACTTGCGAAACCATTTTCGGTTATGATTTTATTGTATAATGTGGGAAATTAAGTTATTTATAAAATGATCGGAAAAAAATTAAGTATTTGAACATCCACAAAATAAAATAAAAGGCACTTTTTGGCCATGTTTTTTTCTTTCATAAATCAAAACAGGCGGATGGTGTTAAGCGTGAATTTAAACCTTATCGCCGTCTACGTAAGGGTTGTTATTGATAGCGGCTGAATTTAACATATTACACGACGTAGTGCATTCATAGACTAAATTAGACTAGACACGGCATATTCATTTAAAAATAACCCCAACACAATTTTGGTTTGGTTCACGTGCACATTTATGAAAAGGTCCACGCATTGTGTCGCAATGCGAAATGGGCATTGTGCATTGAGTTTTTCCTTTTGTTGGTCTAGAGTAAGCTATTTTGCTTATCAGCTATGCTGGGCAAGCTCATTTTTTCAATCAAAAAAATAACCCAGTTCCAAATATTTTAATTTGAAATATGTCCATATTACAACACCTCTGACAACAAATTCTCCGTGGTTTCGCTTAGGAGTTTGAACGCTTGTACAAGGAGTTTAAACAGAGTTGGGTTGTTAAGTTCATCTCCATATTTGTGACGTACGCTACGTGGCGTTATTTTTAAAATGAATTTAACTAGACAGGGCTAATCTAGTATAATACATCAATGAGTGCATTGCCTTAATTAGTTTATTTAGACTTGATGTACAGGAGACATTTTAGAGATGGGAGCTTGCTGGCTGACAATACATATACTGTTTTACAATAGACGACAATAATAATAGTGATGTGACACTAACAACTAATAACTAACAGCTAACAACTAAAACCTAACAACTAACAACTAACAACTAATAACTAAAGTCATATTCGCATTTCTTGGGCACAGCATCTGCATGTTTACATAGACATATTTATCATTAAAGTACACTCTCTTAAGCGAATGTTAATTAATTGATTTGAATTATAACTTAATTACTATAATTAACAAATATGGTATTTTAATAAACTTATTCACTCCGGCCATTCTTGTAATTATTATTGCGGAAAAACAGAGATAAACCAAACGTGTCAAAGTCAAGAGTATTAAAAATTTATATCACGCTCGAATAATTATATTTGATTATAAAGTTGTCAAATCGTTAGGCAAATCGCTTTCCGCGTTACGCGTTACAAATAATATAATTATATACTAACTACATTGATTTGATTTGACGGTGGCGGAAATATTATAACGCCAAACAAAAAACCTTACGCTTCAATGAATATGATTAGGAAGAATGCTAATTATAGAATCGATGGTTATTGTGTGCATCCATAAAATGCATCCATTATTGGGGTTTTTTGGCAGGTTATTCCCACTAATAACGACGTAATAATATATACACAAAAGAAGTTTATGCGTTGTGAGAGGTTTATCTAAATGCTTAGATCTACCTTTCAGAAAAAAAAAGGTTTTGAGTTCTTTGTGATAGAGATTCACCAGATTCCCACGAATGCACTTCGAATTTCCAGACACCGTGTATAATTTAGTAATTGTTATTTAATATATTTTTTTAATGATAAACTAATGTTAAATCTTAACCTGAAATATCAATACAAATTGATAATATCTCCCGAGTAAAATTAGACTAATTATTGCTTATGATAATTTGTTATCCCTTGTGCTATGCATAAAACTTTGTTATATAAACATTAGTTTATCATTAAAAAATTGACCAGTCAAAATATTTCACCAACAAATGTAGATATAATATGTCTCAACGCCATCTAGTGGGAAATTTAGCACTAACAAAGCCTTTCCTACAAAAATAAAGTTGGTTGTTTACAGGTGAAAAAAATAATAATAAGCAGTAATTTTTTATTGAAGTTCTAGTACATATTGAATTATTTGGCGTGTTGGAAATAAGCCGACGTGGCTCAGTGGTCCAGAGCATCTGACCGGACATCAGAAGGTGCGGGTTCAATTCCCGTCTTCAACATTTATTTTTACTCTGGAGATATTTTCAATTTGTATTGATATTTCAGGCGACTAATTATTTTTTATGATAATTTGTTATTTTATAGTCCCGATTTTATTTTGCGGCTCTGTTTTGGGTTTCTTGCGATCTTTTTAGTATTTTTGTGCACATTATTGTCAAGTGAAAAAAATCTGTGCTTGTGTTACTAGATGAGTTGGAGCAAATAACCAGTCGTAATACTGATTTGTCACCAGTCGTCTGCAAGGTCTAACTGTTCAACAACAATGATAGAAAAAGCCACAATAATAGACAAACAAATTCAATGCAATGGAAATAGGAAGAGCAGAGCGATTAATTACGTAATTAATCATGCTGTGTTTTCATTATTCGTCAGTTCTGATGAAAGAACTGTAGGTACTATTTACTTATGTAATACCTAATTCATTACCTAATTATTTTATTTTTTAGCGACAGCGTAACAACGCCAATAATCCTTGAGACACGAAGTAATTCGATCACCTGTTTTGTTCGCGTATGAAATAAGATAAGGAAATGCCACGAAAAATAATTACTTCTTACAATATTACTAGCTTTACTAGATTTTGAACAAACGAACATTTATATTTGAAATAAAAACCATTAAAAAATAACCGACCTCAAAAGAAGTATTTAGATATGGATTATGGACACGGGAAGGAAGAATATAGATAAAATGTTGCAACCTAACAAAGATTAACGTTATGTTACGTTTGGTTAGATTACACATCTGCCTTGATGATAGAAACTGCAATGCTGTTCGAAAGGTTGGTTAAAGAAGGAGGTACGGCAACACGGCATAATACCCCAAAAATAAATCACTATAATACCTTTGGCCGTGAAAATCTCAAATCATACCCGAAATATAAATTGTATATTTCGTCAGTTTTTTTTAGTACGTTAGTTTTTTTAAGCAAACTTTTATAAACGTTCGAAATATACAAGAGGTAAATTATAAAGCGAAATAATAGAAAAAAAACATAAAATTACAAGAAAAATGTATAGTGGTAAAAACATACAGAAGAAAAACATAACATTTAATTTATATTCTTCCTTCTCGTGTCCATAATCCATATCTAAATACTTTTTTTTGAAGTCGGTTATTTTTTAATGGTTTTTATTGCATGAGGTGATATTCAATAGTTTAATAGAGAAATGTTGCAAATTGATCGTACCATATCATATTTGGGCGTTCCGACTTTTCTACTGTTCATTTCATGTAGTATCATGAAATCCATATTGTTACTCTCACAAATCCACGTTATATCTACTATAATAATAATAATAATAATACTTGGATGACTTGTATAGCGCCGTTTTTGTGCAAAAACACCTCAAGGGCGCTGTACAAACTTATAATACATTTCTACAGTGATCTATGTTATTACTTAACTAATTATGGAGAAAATATACAGTACAATACTTACCTGGTAGGTCACTTGAGATTAACACTTAATTAACATTATATAATTGTTTACTGGCGAAATTTAGATACAGGATTTAGGACTTAATTGAAAAATTGAATATAACTGGTTTTTCTCTTAGGATTGGTATATTAAATTTAATTTAAGGGTACGACAGCTTAAAAAGGTAAGTTTTTAGCTTAGACCTGAATTCTGTTGGATTTGTTATGGATCTTAGTTCCGGAGGGAGTTTATTCCAAGCCTTTGGCCCAGATACTCCGAAAGCGCGATCACCAAACTTAGTATTTGGCTTGCGCATAGGTTCTATCAGTCTGCCTACAGCTGCTGATGTTGCTGATCTAAGCGTTGACTGCCTCAGACCAGTGTTTTCCGGGAAGCATAGTTCAGAGATGTAGGGTGGGTCCATTTCATTGATGGATTTAAACACCATCCAGCACAGTTTGTATTGGATTCTTTCAGGGCACTTGAGCTAGTGAAGGTTACGAAGGTGTTCTGAAATGTGCGAATATTTTGAAACCCCGGTTATGAGCCGTGCTGCTGCATTAAACACTGATTGAAGTTTGTCAATTTGATATTTTGGAAGGCTGGCATAAATGCCGTTGCAGTAATCGAGACGTGAGACTACGTAAGAGTTGATAAGTAGTTTTGTTGCTTCTGAAGGAAGGTTTCTTCGGACAGACTTGAGTTGTCATAGGTGAAAAAAACCGGTGCTTACAGTCCTATTTATTTGACTTTTAAACGAAAAGTCTGAATCTAAATTGACACCGAGAAGTTTGACTGTTGTTTTTGGGATGATATCGCTGCCGGAAATAGTAATAGGTGAATTGTCTATGAAATGTTGACGTTTGTTTGTGGCTGCCCAGAGAAACTCAGTCTTAGATGGATTGAGCTTCAGCTTGTTTGAAGACATCCAACGAGTTATTGCTTCTATACATTCAGTTATACGGATCTTGAGACTATTGATTTCATTTGGAGCGCAGTAGAAATAAACTTGCTGATCGTCAGCGTAGCAGTGAGACAAGAGATCAAATGACTCGATTATTTTGGCGACATCATTTGTAAAAAGGATGAAGAGAAGTGGACCCAAAACGGATCCCTGGGGTACCCCTGAAGAAAGTGTTGCGAAGTTGGACAATTTATTTCCAACCCTCACGGCTTGTAAGCGATTGGATAAATAGGATACCAGCCAATTTTTTATGTCAGAATTCAAACCAAATGTCTCCTCTAATCTCTAAATTTTATTTCATGTAGTATCACGAAATCCATATTGTTACTCACACAAATCCATGTTATATCCACTATATTTCATGTAGTATCACGAAATCCATATTGTTGCTCTCACAAATCCACGTTGTATCTACTATATTTCATGTAGTATCACGAAATCCATATTGTTACTCTCACAAATCCACGTTGTATCTACTATATTTCATGTAGTATCACGAAATCCATATTGTTACTCTCACAAATCCATGTTGTATCTACTATATTTCATGTAGTATCACGAAATCCATATTGTTACTCTCACAAATCCACGTTGTATCTACTATATTTCATGTAGTATCACGAAATCCATATTGTTACTCTCACAAATCCACGTTGTATCTACTATATTTCATGTAGTATCACGAAATCCATATTGTTACTCTCACAAATCCACTTTATATCTACTATATTTCATGTAGTATCACGAAATCCATATTGTTACTCTCACAAATCCACGTTGTATCTACTATATTTCATGTAGTATCACGAAATCCATATTGTTACTCTCACAAATCCACGTTGTATCTACTATATTTCATGTAGTATCACGAAATCCATATTGTTACTCTCACAAATCCACTTTATATCTACTATATTTCATGTAGTATCACGAAATCCATATTGTTACTCTCACAAATCCACTTTATATCTACTATATTTCATGTAGTATCACGAAATCCATATTGTTACTCTCACAAATCCACGTTGTATCTATTATATTTCATGAAGTATCATGAAATCCATATTGTTACTCTCACAAATCCACGTTACATCTACTATATTTCATGTAGTACCACGAAATCCATATTGTTATTCTCACAAACTCACGTTATATGTCTACTATAATTTGACTCCACATCTCATTCCTTCATATGTGCAGGAATAAGAGTTAAGTCTTCCTCTACCATCTACCATTTACCAATTTTTTCTACCATTCACTATTGTATACCACATTGTTACTTTATAAAATCTACATTAATTAACGATAATGCGTTAAGTTTGCTCGAGCGTCCCCAACTTCTTATACCATTCCAACCACTCTAAACACTCTTGACACTAATAAGAACTATCAAATTTCATCGAAATCTGTCCAGTAGTTTTTGAGTCTATAGGGGACAAATAAAGAAACATATGTATTGATTATCATACAACTTATTGTATAAAAGGATACTGAGCGGGAATTTACGAACAGTTTTCCGATGAATTCAGATTAATGATAATTCTATGAAATAACATAAGATTCCGGATTGTCCAAGACTATTTGCATAGTAATCATCATGGCGATGCATCACGTAGCGTCGTTTGAAATTGGGCCGCTAACAATAAGAATTCTTATGTAGATGGCGATAAGGTTTAAATTCCCGCTTAAGCCCCAGCATACCCAATTTACACCGGTCTAGTTAACTCTAACATTCGTATATACATATATCCCTTTCAAACCACCATTGAACGCTCACTATGGGGCTTTTAGACGAAACAATACCCTAAAATAAAGCCAAAATCTTTAGGCGAAGCTTAATTCTAAGTCACTATTTTGATTAATCTTTGTAACGAATTTGTGTACATTATGATTACCGAAAAATATGCTTTAGATAAATTGAAGGTTTTCCTATCGTTTCGCTTGAGTAGAATACAAATAAAAAAAATAAATTACTCAATAAAAAATTTAAATGTAAACTACTAAAAAAAATATTTTTCCAATAGAAATGTATGAACACGTGAAGGAAAAAACTTTAAAAAAATACAGTATTATAGCTAAAATTATCTGTGACACTTTCACTTGATTAACTTTTTTGCTCTCTTATAAAATTATTTACAAAATAAATAAAAATCAGTTTTGTGCTTGAAATCGAACGTTTCTAGACTCCGTTTGTCAAGCGATTTTGATGTCTGTTACCTACAATATAAGGTATACCAAGAATATACACATTTTTGGCTTGTAGCTTCCTCTTAACGACGTAACTGAAGCAGCCGTGCACAAAAATTTTTGACGTGCTGCTCTGGTGTATTGGACAGATCTGCGGTTGAATTTGCCCTATCAAATCTCTAAAATAAAGTGGGATTCTTAACAACATAAGTGATGAAGTCGTGTAAACATAATATTCGGCGCACGGCCCTGCGTAATGGACGGAACTACGGTCGACTGTGCCCTAGCAGGCTCAGACAATCGATCTTTTCGTGGGGTTTATTTGAATTATTTGTGATGAACACATTACTAAAATCTCGAATTTTTCTAGAGGGATCCCTCAGAAAGTTACTAATTCATTGTCTAGAAAAAAAATCTGGTGCTTACGGCAAATTTATAGATGAAAAACGTCTTATAAAATTTTCAAACTGTTTTACATAATATATTTTAGCGATAAGGTTACATTTTTATTAATTTAAAATATAAATAACTTACATCCGTAGGGATCCGTCTAGATAAATTTGAGATTTTAGTAATACGTTCATCGGAAATAATTAAAATATGAGCGTCGAGCAAGTCTCCGTTATTAAGTCTTATGTCGCCTTAAACATACGCTTTGCCATACCGACTCTTGACATGCATAAAAAAATTGATTAACTAGAACATGCCATGTCTCCCTGGGACATTTCCGACTTATTATGTCATTCACTTTCACGTCAAATCTCGTTCTCCTGAAACTCGGTGTCCGTTATACATTACCAACGCATTATTTTCGGATCTCCACAATTGGAAAATTGTTATTTATGGAATTACTACGCAGACGCCTCGGGGATTTCATTTCTAAGACATGCCCCAAACACTTAAACAGTATACCATGGATTGGTATCGGAACTCTATTGTGGACTTTAATATTTACTGTGGCATTTAAATGTCATTTAAGAAGCTGGTTAGATATCGTTGGGATATATTGAGATTATAATATGTATTATGAATAGTATATATCCTACCGGCTGCGCCAATGTTATTTAGAGGATAGATTATAAAAATGATTTGACAAATTTCAAAACAAACTATCAGTAAAGCATGAATATGTTATGAGGAATTTATGGTATTTGTTTTTGGGGTGTTATGCCGTGTTGCGCTAACTCCTTCTTTAGCCATTTTTCGCTAAAGAAGGAGTTAGCGCAACACGGCATAACACCCCAAAAAATAATAAAAAAATATATTTTGTCCGTGAAAATCTTAAATCATATGTTATGAGGAAGTTGGAACACGTGTTCTTCAGAAGAATAATAGTTTCGCATTTCGTCCATTATATTTATTCAGACCACAGCACCTACGTGAACATAATTTCAGATATATTCTGGGATTTATTGTAAAATGATCATGCAGTCACATTTTTAACAGCATCTTGATAAAAAAGCAGTACCTACTCAGCTAACATCTGATCTAGATTGAGTTCTGGGTTCAAAATAGAGTCAGTGAGCTTGCACTACTGTATATAAACCTTTGTCTGTTGCTATCGCACTCTAACTTGTTCTTTTACAAATAGTAAGTAAAGAAGTTCCTTTATGGAGAAATTTAATCAACAGAATGGATAGGTGATTAGTACGCAAGAGTTCTTCCGGCTGACTTTCACACGACTTTGACGTTGACAGACGTATCCACTGGATAGTTGTCAACATTCGTTGCCAACGAGATGTCATTTAAATAAATATGAAAAGTGTGTGTACCAGGACTACCAGGTACTAAATGTCAAAAAGGTGGAAAATGTTGGACTTTTTGTAAACTGATCGTAAAATCAAAAAAAAAGATCGACAGCGGAAACTTACAGTTTTTTTCTCTCATCAATATTTGCTGACCACTTAGTCACTGATTACTCGATCGACACCTACAAAACCTACTCAGTTGAAAAAACATATAATATATTTTTTTTATATTTTAAATTATCACAGTAGAATAGCAAATACCTCATTAGGGTTAGTTCGTTGAATCAATAGTAGCTAACGATTATAGCGAATAAACACATAGTTTTATTGAAGAAAAACCGAAACTTTTTATTTATTTATTTTGTTACAGAGGTACCCTCCATTGAAGAACAAAGTGTGGTTACATCGCAACCTCTCTATTCTCCGTCTCTTTCCACTTCCCACTCCTGCATAAAACATCCCAATTGGGAATAAGGGCGCTGCCTTATATAGAGGTTGTCGTTATAACAGTTCTGCAATGTATTGTATAATTAATTCACCACAATTTGTTAACTATGCTGGCCTACGTATGGTAGTATACAAGAAAAATGTTCAAACTCCACCCATGGGTCCACAGCCCTCACAATCTTTCCTTGTAACTATTGAAACGTTTTATCTAATCTTACAAAACCGGACAAAACAAAATTACTTCAAATCTATAATAGATTAATCCAATATTAGATACATATTTTTAAATCACCTTCAAAAGACATTATGAATTACACACATCTTATTGACAAACTCAAATAATGTAATAATGAACTGATATTCAAAAAAGTCGCACAACAGAAAGAAAACGGTTAAACTCAACAACATAAACAGAAAATTTATTTTTAAACTCGGGGTACCTCAAGGAACTCTTCTTAGTCAAATCTTGTTCTTATTTAGGTATATAAAAGACATATCGTATTCACTCGAGGGAATGGTGTCATATAATATATACATTTATCATATTATTTAATGAATACAATTTCTGTGTAGGGTAACATGCTCTACCTTAATGTTATTACATGTATAACTATAAGATTTTTTTTAAATAAAGAAATCAAATTTTGTTCAATTACACAATTAATAACATCAACCTCGAATCTGTTTACGAAATTAATAACTTATGTGTAACTTTTGACACCACACTTAGCTTCATACCACACATTAAAAATATTTCAAAGAAACGCTTAAAAATGTTAAGTTTTGTACTGAGGGTGGACAAAGATTTTACCAACTTTAAATCATTAAGGGATCATCCTACTTTTTTTGTATGGTTCTAATAAAAGATATTGATGTAAAACTTTTTGGGCTTCATAAAATATATCTTGAAATGTATGAAAAGTTTTATTTTACAAAATTTATCTATACCCGTCAAATATGAATTTGACATAAACATACAATTGCATAATTTAGTAACAATTATTATTATACGTATATTATGAAATTGTTCAATCTGTAAACATCGCCCGCCATAACACAAAAAAAATATATAGCGTACATTTTTTTTTGCATGAAATAAATTTTTTTCCCTTTTTGGCCCATCCTTCAATAAATTTTATTTTTTCCACTTAATTACACTTCGTAGCTACATAATTCTATTTCTGTTTATCGTGGCAATATTGATGTATCCCGTCGACCTTATTACCAAGTAAACCCGTATTAAACGGCTTTAATCATTCATACAAATTCTCAGCAAAAGACAAACACAATAAATGTGTTTTGATTGTTTAACTTGCAGTTTCTGAATTAATTCATATTCACCAAGTGCAATGAAGTTTTATACCGATAGTTGTGAGCACCGTGGGACCGAATTAGGCTCAAATTTCCCTCACTTCTGCTAAAATTGATCAAACTTTGAATATCTTCATTGTGCTGATTAGAGATTTTTTTTTTACTTCTTTTTATTTAGGAAGCAAACAGTCGTACAGTAAAAAATTATAACAATAAACATTCATATGTTCTAGACCAATTAAGTTCCATTGAGTTAAATGTTGATTTAGTATTTTTTACCTACACAACATATTAAATGGCAAAAAAATAAACATAATATAGAAATACATAAAATTAAAAACAAACAGAAAAAATACAACTTTTCGCATAGCTATACTATTCACTACGGGTGATAATAATGTAATTTTCACAACAAAAAAATCGAATAAAATAAAAGTATTTTATTTTATTAATTTATTAAGCTGAATTTTTTATGATATTAAGTTATGGTTGAAAATGTCTACATCTCGTAAGGCATTGTGAGTTTCACAGATACGTACTATTACAGAGTTTTGCGCGTATTTGGATTTACAATGTGGTATTCTAAATAAATCGTTCGATCTGGTGTTTTGCTTGGGGCAACGAAATGCAATCCTTTCTAACAGATATGATAAATCAACAAGGCAGTTCACGATTTTGTGTAAGAATAATGCATCAGAGATTTTTCTGCGTTTATATAAAGTAACAGGGACAAATCGATGGTCACTAAAACGATACGATAGGTGTTTCATAAATTTGTTCTGAATATTTTCAATGCGATCAATATATGTTTGATATTGAGGATTCCAAATTACTGAGGCGAATTCTAGTTGTGACCGTACATATGACATATATAACAGAATTAGGGTGTGTGCTACCGTAAAAAGCTTTGTAATGCGAATAATGAAACCCAATTGCTTATAAGCTTTTTTTAGAATATTTTCAATATGATCCCTAAATAACATTTTAGAATCTAGTATTACTCCAAGATCTCTTGTTTTTACTCGTTATAGGGGTACATGGTTTAGTTTGTAAGTATAATAAATTGAATGTTTTTTTCGTGTAAAAGTAATAACATTACATTTATCTATGTTTAGATATAGTTGATTGTTTTTGAAATATTCCTCAATTTTACCAAGGTCTTCTTGTAATTGGTCGCAATCATCTATGGAGCTAATACATTTATATAATTTCATGTCATCAGCGTAAAATAGGAAATAAGAATTACTAATAACACGATTCATGTCGTTTATGTATGAAATAAACAAGAGAGGCCCTAGATGGGAGCCTTGCGGTACCCCTGAGGGAATAATTATAATTTGTGACATGTAACCTTTTAAAGCAACAGCTTGACTTCTATTTTTAACATATGAAGAGAACCATCTCTGAAGATTTTCACATATACCAATCTTCGAGAGCTTGTTTAACAGTATGTCGTGATTTACTTTGTCAAAAGCTTTAGAAAAATCTGTGTAGATGGAATCTACCTGTTTCCCATTATCCATAGAGTTAAGAACAAAATCAGTTAACTGTCCTAGGTTCGAATCAACAGATCTGCCTTGAAAAAAACCATGTTGATGGGGGCTAATAATAGTATTTTTGAGATGTAGTTATTTGGCCGAATACCGAACATTATCACGTCTGCTAATATGCAAACTGAGGGGATGGAGATAAGTGCAGTTGCAAATAAGATTTTTATTTGAAAAGTGCTCGTCGCGATCGTAAGGGTCTAGTATGGTCTAGGTAAGGGTAAGATCTTACAACTGGTGGTCTGCAAACGAAGTTTGTTAAAATTTATCTTTCGTCACCTTGCAGTAGTGTCTATAGTGAGAGACTATTTTCGGAAACTGATACCAGAAGAAAAAATAAAAATTAATAAAAATGAAAAATTCTACGAAGAAAAACGCAACCGTCTGCTGCTGGCAAATGCAACAATTTGTCTTTCATGGATGGATTTTAAATATTCTCTTATTAAATAGATACTTAATGAAATGTGTTTTTATTTTCATTATTATGTATTCGGTATTCTGTCGAATAGGAATTATTTATCTATTCGGAATAGTAAATTGTGATCATTAGCAATTTTTTTTTCTGAAACTGTATCTATACATTATCAACGGAAATGTCTACTTCTTATTATTATATTATAGTCGACACATTTGGGTCTAGAGGTCTAGAGGTCTAGAGGTCTAGGGTCTAGGGTCTAAAGCTCTATGTAAATATGATATGGACAAAATCTGTCACCTATGGTCAGTTAGCGATATTTGCGAGCACGGTCAACGCTTAATAAGAAATTTCTACGATTGATAAGTCTCCAAGCTTCGGTTAGTTGTCAATATCCACCTCTTTTGTTAATAATGTCGTTTTTAAGCAAAATTACTGGACGAAGTTGAACTAACGAAGCTCTTAGAATTGAAAGAATTCTTATACGTGGCGAGTTGAATCCGTTCGGGCCAATGACGCTACATTGTTCGGGCTTGCAGAAACAAAATTTGTTTTTATAACAAGTAGTGAATAAAGACCTCGCTAACTAATTAATTCCCTTTTTTGTGTAAAAATGTAAATGCAGACTTCCAATTCATATTAAGGTTAGTATTTTAGTTAAACGTTGCCAATTTATTAATATTTTTACATAACTGTTTTGACGGCCTCCGTGGTCGAGGGGTAAGGCTCTCGACTAGCAAGCCCAAGGTCGCGGGCTTAAATCACAGCGTGCGCAAGTAAATTATATTATTTAATTAATTTGTGTTGTTTCACAATTTATTAATAAAAATAATATACATATAGTATAGTGGCACGTTCCAGAGTGGAAGATACTTTCAGTATCGCCCTGGTGTAAGACCACCAATCAGAATTGAAACGTTGTTGACTAGATCTGAATTGCCAGGTACTCCCTTACCTTCATCTCCTCCATCTCCCCCTCCCCCACTCCCTTCAGCCACAAAACATACCTCAATTGGGGATGCCATAGTCTCACTGGCTCCAGACGGTTGGGAGTAGTTGAGACTCTTGTGCGGATTAACATAAAAAAAAACTGTATGACGTTTGACGTTTCGGAATGTCAATTAATAGATAATAGATTACGGTGCTTGGGAAATCGGTATAAAATCGTCGGTAGTTACGCCTATCACCCTCAGAGCTACAATGTTCTATGGTGAAATATGCTGTAGCGTTATTTCTAGGGATTATGAGTTCATTGCTCTAGTGAGTGGTAGTCCAACTTTAATTTGCAAATTAGGTGGAAATGCACAAGTTCTCGACAAATTCTCAGACTGCTTCTAATTATAATCTTTAATTGGTATTCAATTAAATAAATTATTCGTGGTTCGGCACAAGAGTCAATGTTATCTTAGCTATTTGCACAATGATCAAATACCAAAGTTAACTTACTCACCGTTTTAATTAATTAGCATTCTTAAAGCAAACGGATTGCGAACCATTTAGAAAGTCAATCATTAATATTGATTAATTTGGAAGTCAAGTATTGACATTTTACTTTGATGAAATGCGCCTGTTTCCTATGCGGCATTACATCATATCCACACGGAGAAAACTTACTTATATAAAATTCTGTTATTTTATTAAAAATCTAATAAAATTATTCGTTTTCCTGTTAAAAATGGGACTGATGTCCTATATCGAATCAATTGAAAGAGTTCCTAACAAAATGTCAGTCAAAAACGAGTGTCTTATGAGGACGGCGGAACTCGTGTTCATAAAAATACTGATATTGATATTGGCATACTGATATTATCGCTTTCCATCATGGAATCTATTAGGAAAAGAACACGTGTTCTCTATATATTGTGAATGACTAATATTTTTTCAGCAAATTGGCATGCTGTCACTTTTTTAACATGATTTTTTATCTCCGTGCATTCTGGCAAAGGTTGATAATTAGCGATAATGAAGGTAGGAATATTCAATTAAAAATATTCCTCCGATAGTGCTGCAAATGGGTATTACTGCTTTTTTATACATTTTCACTACGCGACAGACCGATATTTGTTAAATCAACCAGATTGTTGACAAAGTCCGCCATCTCCGTCTTAATAAGATCGTAATACGTTCTCATTCCTGGTGGTTGGGCGGTTTAAAAATTTGTCGACTACTAATACTGCTGGTATACGTTATATGCATGCGCGTGATTATGAGTAACATTTTTTACTAACCCGTTCTTATCCCCAAGTATTATCGATTATGGGTAAGACTGTTTGTGCTTAGACATTTGATTAAGCGCATGACTATTCTATGAACATTTTTGTACGAGAAATTTTATACATTCACCGGCACACGTTAAATGTCGTTCCTTGCCATTGGAAAAGTGCTAGAGCCGCTACTTGTGGAATGGCATAAGAACAACATAATATACAGTAGAATCTTAAAGTACTTTTAAAATTTTTTTATTGAATAAATAGTTAATACATATCAACAAACAAGTCCTCCTAAGCCAATTGAATTGGCTTGTCAACAGGTGCTTAAAGTTTAGTTACATATACATTTTTATAAGTTATAATTTACATCTTATATCTACAGAATCAACAATTTTTTCATACAATTTTTCATACATATTAAAGTAAATATTTTTTTTCCGATAACCAATTTTTCACCATATATTTAACCTTATTCATAGACTTACATTGCTTTATAGTGTCAGGTAATAAATTAAATATCTTCGGTATGTTGTATTCAAACGTTCTCTGTCCGTATTTATTATTAAATTTCGGAACTATTAACCCGTCATTGCGCGTGAATCTAGTACTGTATTTATGTTCTAATTTTTGTTTATGCTGCGGGGTAAATATATACTGAATTATGATTGCCATAGAATAGCCTTAACAGGTAAAATTTTGGCACTCTGAAACAGCAACGGTGTATTGTCTCTGTTTAAAAATATTAGGGACGACTAGTAATTTTACAATTGCGTTTTGTACAACTTGGACTTGTTTCAGATTGGTTATAGTAGTATTTCCCCATATGGTTAATCCATATCTTATAATAGATTCTGCGATTGACATATAAATTATTTTAAGTGTTTCAATTGATAGGAAAAAATTTAATGTGTACATTCTGCCAGCAATTGATCTGAGTCTTTTACAGGTTTTTTTTTAATATGTTTGTCCCATTCACTCGTACACATACCAGGCGGACTTGATTCATGGTTCTGGCCTGGGTGGAGGTGGGGTAGCTACTAGAGAATGCAAGTTAAAAGATGCCATTCTCATATGTGCATTTTCATAATGAATTACACAAACTCGTGTAGATACATAAATAAGTTCGCGTAATGAATGTTGCAAAATTATTTTCTTTTTTTTAAATTTTCTCTAATAATGTTTCACATTTCTCGATTGACACGTGTGAAACGCTTTTGATTTACTGATAAAAATGTTGATGAACCGTGCGTTGAATAATCGTTAAGGATATTACCTACTACTTAGGTACCTACTTGTGGTTGCCTTTACGCACATCACGCATGTCGTAAAAGACGATAAAAACTTTCTATTTCTATCACTGAAAGAATTTTAAATTACGCAAAAATAATCCAAGGATCTGATTATTGCATTGATGCCTTAATTTATTTTTTTATGTGTAGACTAAAATTACTTATTCATATTTTTTTTGTATATTGGAAATCTCGAACTAATCCTCGGATGATCGTGAACTAACCCGATCATGAACCACCAATGATCGATCGAGTTACGTTTTCAAAAATGATCACTTGGTCGACGAGTTAACAGCTCAGTCAACACCCGTGATGGACGTGACGAACGAATACAAATACATGGTCTTTAATTAACTGATATTTTCCACACATTCTTCAACAACTTTAAGCACGAAGTATCCTTTAATTTTTAACTATCTTTAGGTAACCTTATCTGTCATGCATGTAGCCTTATACAATATTATGCTACATGATTTGTAGTTTCGCCAAATAAAATACATATGTAAAAATTTTGAAGACACACAGATAAATAAAGATGGTAAGTCTGTAGTATTCAAATCGGATCATATTAGCAATTAGCACACCGATAAACCTTCCCGCCACCGGGAACCGGTTCCAAAAATAACTATTGAAAATAATAATTTCCATGCAATCCATGTAGGTATTTGTTTCCAACTGAAACCTGGAACCGCAGTGACCGTCCTTTTAGACTAACCGTCTCTATTTCTATGTCGCTAGAACGAGAACTCGTTACGCCCGGTCTACACAATTTATACATCTATGGTCTACCTCAAAGTACCTATCCTATCAAATATCGGCCAGTTTAGAAAGGTCTACCTACTACCTTCCTACGTCAAACGAACGTCTTCGATCGGGTAAATTCACTGTGGAATTTTTGGCATGAAACCGATCACTTCGCCAGTGAGTCCTGATTGACCCGGGTCGTATAAAATGATCGATTGACCCCGCTCTAATCTGAACAGCCAGGCTACATATATCATACCATAGTTCCTCTGGGCATATGCAGTGGTTTTGTGCGAAGTGCCATAAATATATTCATTAATAATGGGGTGTGATTGGGGAGACCATCATCCAGCAGTATGTAGACAAAGAGTGATGATGCTGATCTATGAAGTTTGGCATGGTGCACTATATGCTTACATATATTATAGACGCATTACCCTAGTTAATAATTCCCTAGTTATGTCTCAAAGTAGGACGTTTTCTTTAAAGCAAAATGCTTGGAATTACTGACTGTATAATTTACCATGTACATCATTTGGTTTACAGCCAACATGCTGAGAATGAATGGCAAAATAAATAAAAGAACTAAACGTTTAACAAAAAGCGTAAGAAGCACATTGACACTTAATCGATTGACTAAATGCTGTAAACAGTGCTAAAACATTGTCGCTGGTAATTTAAACAAGTCATTTAAATAATTGATTATCCGTGTAAATATTTAGGAGCTATTTAATGCTTCTTCACTTCTACAGGGTCAGTCAGGTCGTTAATATTTTTGCATCATAAGTCATTCCACCCAAATTATATTCGATTAAGAGTAGAGATCTGAAGATTTCGCGTTTGCAATAATTATTGCGATAATCTTCGCGAGTATTACGTGAATGTTGCTATTTTCGGGAAAATAAAACGATTTTCTAAGGTTTTAAAATAAGAAAGTAGAATGATACATTTCTCTGAGTGTGGGTTTTGAGAAACTTGAATAAATGGAACAACGCAGCCAACTTTGAAATCGCCGCGTACCGTAATTTGGTTTCCAATTTTGTTAAAAAATCAGTTTGATTGCCAAATGCCACCGCTTTTTCCCAAAAATTCTAAAAAAATAAGTTCACCAAAAATAACACGAATTTCGCCAAAAATAAAGCGATTTTCGACGAAAAATAACGCAAATTTTTCCGGTCTCTTTTAATGAGTTTGTGGCATTTTAGTTTATTTTTTATAAAATTCAAGACAAAAGTGTCGTGGGTGTGGCCTTGAATTTTGAGTAATTCCATTTTCCAGAAAATTAACACGTAGTTGATGCTATGTGTTTTGCGGCATCTGTTAATTTAGGCGTCGTGATACTAGAATTAGATTTAGACGCGCAGATATAACATTTTCCAGGTGATTATCTGTGTTTTTTATTTTTATATTTTTTCCGATTTTATGTCCGGGTTGAATCTTCCCCACAGGAAAAACTATACCCTTCGACACACTTTTCCATAAATGATCATTTAGTCAATCACATTAAGCAAGTGCATTATATAAGCATAATAAATACAATACAAGAACAACACGTCAAATCACCAGAGATCAAATGGGCAAATAATTCAACGACTCCAGATATTTTTGTTATTTGTTATTGGGGTGCTATGCCGTGTTGCGTTAACTCCTTTAAACGTTTCGGACAGCATTGCAGTGTCCATCATCAGGGCAGATGTGTTATTTGAGGTTGTGGTGAAATGTGAGCTTATGTGTGAAGATGTGATACCGTGTTGCCAGCTCCAACCCTCTGAGCTAACACTAACGTATAATTTTTAAAGTGGTTTTCTTCGTTTAGCTCTGGTGTAGCCGTCAATTACCGGATACCAAGAACTACTGAATTTAGCTCCATCGTCTCTATTAATATTTACAATATTAGTAACACATATTGTAAAATAAAATAAAAAAATATGATATAATATATATTAAAAATATTATATTATATAATTTTTAATAGTAACTATAACAATACTACATATAAGACAAATCACTAAAACTACATTACCAACGCTACTATAATTTGTAGGTTTCAACAAAGTGCTTGTTACGCTATATTCTATAAGTGGAGTCAGTAAATATGTCAATAGTACCCCCAAACTTTTTGCCCAGATCATGCATCCTATTGGTTATTGAGTGTGTCTGATATTTGGTTGTGTATGTATTGCGGAAGAATGCTGCATTACATTCTTGCATATAAAATAAGTAAATAGGTATATCACATCACATTCGTTTGCAGTTTATTTTTTGGTATCACTTTTTTTGATTTTAGCTTTCGTTTTAGAGAAAATTTTAGAGGGATTAATATTGATTCATTAATTTCTAAAGCAGGTAACAAATGTTAAGGGGGTTAATATCAGCTGTTTGACAGCGCACATTAAAATATCCAGACCATGAGCAGAAAAGTAAAGTTCGCTAAAGTAAGTCAATGGATGGCAGCGCCGTCCATTGTGGGACTTTTATGTGCAGGATCTGAATGTTCGTTCTTAAACGAATGGAGGTGAAACAAGCCCAATTTTGTCAACCTGATTTGGGATATGTAGTTAAGTTTTTTACGCAGTCAGCAATTTGCGCGCTCCTTTGTAAAAAGGACTAGTAATTCATAAGCAGATTTTATTTTCGAGGACCGAATGATAGCATTACAATGCGAGTTGCCTATATACTGTCAGATTAATTTATTGACAAATTACTGAAAGTGGTACGATCACGCCGCCTCCTGCGCTCCGCGCTGTTTGTTTTTTTCACGTTTCCCTGATTAGCTTGTCTGTTAATTTGAATTTAACTATGGTCAAAGAGTAAACTCTGCCACAAAAGATTTTTGAACACTTTAGTTGACAAAAATAGAAGTTTAAAAAATGTATCGAAATGCTCAGATCGGGTTTTCAGATTCTATATTAAACGAAAACCAGTTTCCCGCTTGTGCCACTAGTTTCAGGACACCATACAAGCACTCTTCAGGTATACAGATTACTAATACCACGATTTATTCTTTTTCCACAGCGAACACGTCGTCTCTTCACCATGATCCTGAAGTTCAGTCCGCAGAAGTTGGTGGGCAGGGCGTTTCCCATATTGGGATGGGCCAAGGAGTATGACGCATCTGCTGCTGTCTCGGACCTGGTGGCCGGTATCACGGTGGCTCTCACTCTCATACCTCAATCCATAGCCTATGCCTCGCTAGCCGGACTAGAACCACAGGTTAATAAATACAAACTTTTTGGAGTGGAATAACTCATAATAGTAAAACCTCAAATTATAATATTTTATAATTGAAGATATTAACAACTTTCAAACGAAAAATGTGAAACCGATAAAGATGAGTTCTCATCTAGGAATGAATTCGCTTTCGTACAACCAAATAATAAGAAAATATACTAAATGAAAAAACACACATTGTAATTCACCTTTTTTATTGAATTAATAAATGACAGCCAACCAGGTTTCGCTTATCTCAAGCTTCGTCGGGGCTATTATATTAACTATTTATAATTAGATGCAAACACATATTATATACAGAAGAAAATACAATAAGAGAAAGAGATACATGGAGAAGAAGACATCTTATTGGTGACAGAGAGAGAGAGAGGAGGGCAACACTTTCAGAAACAAAAAAATAGTTGGACTGACGATCGAATACCGAAATTTCGTATATAACTGTAAATTTTTAATTTATTAAATATAATATCATCCAATTTCAGAAAAAAATGTGCATTGTCATCGACAACGAGTCTATCTGCCGAGTTTAAGCTCGATCACATGTTAGGAAGTGGGTTAATTTTCACTTCCAAGATTCCACTTCATTCATTTATTCAATCAAGAAAACAAAATCTAAATTAAAATATATGTGTTTAAAAAATTGGTACTTAGTAAATTTCTTTCATATTTTTTGTCGTTCAATATTTTGTAATGTAGGACACTCAAAATTTTAAGGGGGCGAAACAAATATTTTCAGGATTTTTTTAGATGCAATATTAAATTAATTAATATCCAATTAATTAATGTTGCAGTACGGCCTCTACTCTTCATTTGCCGGCAGCCTAGTGTACATTTTCTTCGGTACCACCCCCGAAATCAACATCGGCCCCACGGCGCTGCTGTCTCTGCTTACGTTCACCTATACCACGCACACAAATGCAGACTTCGCTGTGTTGCTCTGCTTTCTTGGAGGATTTATACAACTGCTCGTAGGCTTCTCCAGATTAGGTTAGTACCTACTTCTAAACTTCTAAGGTACTCTTTAAGACCCCGCACATAGCATACTTAAATTAAAATTGAAATTACGAAAAAATTAAAACCTGCAGCTCAAACACACACATGAAATGGAGAAATCAAAGACTCCCCATCAGAAAAAAAAACAGATTCAAAAGTCGTTGATGTGCGGAGCAAGGAAGATATTAATTTTGCGAATTAACAGAATAAAAAATTAGAAGAAAACATTAACTAATTTAAAATTAAATTGTGAAAATATTTGATAGGTAGGTAGGTACCTACCAAATATTAAAAAGTTATCGTCGAATACTACTTTGCAAAAAATCTACAAAAAGTGTTTAAGAAGACTTTCTAAACAGGCCACTCAATACTCTATACAGTCTATACTATGACGTTCCTCAAGGAACCTTCCTAGGACCACTACTATTACAAATAAAAGATAATATAAATATATCTTTTGACTTGCCAATTTAGTTAGAAAAGATGTTGTAATGTAGTTAAATAATTAAAATAATAAAATAATTATTTTATCACAACATAGGGTTCCTGGTGGACTTTGTGTCCATCCCTGTGGTGTCTGGCTTCACCTCGGCTGCCTCGTTGATCATCGCCTGTTCGCAGCTCAAGGGGCTGCTGGGCCTTTCCTTTCAGGCAGAGACCTTCCTGGAGATCTGGGAGGCGGTGGCGGCACACATTGGGGAGGTGCGCACGGGCGACACAGTGCTGAGCGTGGTGTGCTGCATCGTTCTTCTGGGAATGAGGGTATTTGCATTGCTTAACTCATGTTTCGTACAATCAATAATAGTGTTTTGTTGTTTTTCTTTCGATGTAATAAGTTGTGTTGCGGCTTCCACCTCCTTCTCAAACCAACGTTTCGGAAGTAGTATGGCTGTATTGTTCTTCTGGGAACGAATGAATAGACTTTGCTTGAATCACGGTTCTCATGATTAGTAGTATCGTATGTATTTTTAAAGTCGTTTGTGTTTTAGTGTAATAATATGGTGACCGCTCCTAGGAGGAAATGGAAAATAGCCATGGCTCAAAAACAAACAACACCTATCTTTTGATTTATTTAAAAAAATGAGATAACTTTCATTGTATGTCTCAGGGACAACTCTCGAGCTCTTATCTCTGGCGTTATGAAATTTGCACAGCTTTTTATGTTTGAATTTCACACGCTAACGCAACTATTTTAAGGCCTCATTGTTATTCTCATCACGAGATGTGTATCATTGAAATATCGATTTATCTGTCGAAAGGGAAGACATGACTCCGTATTTTTTTTCTATCCAAATCACGCGCAAATGCTAGCTAAATATATAACTATAATTATAACCATAAATTTCAATTTCCAATTATTCTTCTTTAGCAACTGAAGGAAATAAAGATTAAGCCCAAGAAAGGAGAAGAGCTGAGCAAGCGACAGTCCATGATGCAGAAGACCATCTGGTTCACGTCTGTTGGAAGGAATGCTGCTGTGGTCATCATTTGTACCATTGTCGCCTATGTGTTGGATTTACACGGATCCACCGTTCTCAAACTAACAGGTTAGCCACACTTATTTAATTAATGTTCACTACTTCGTAATCACCACTCCATTTTCCCTGATAAACCAGGCTGCTCCACTCATACATGCCTGTGATAATTTGACGATCAGTCGAACACATCGGTGATATTCCAGCCTTCCAGTTGCCGTGACCATGAGTTTCTCCAGGTTCGAGTTCTTAGTTTGGCGAGCAACGTATCCAAATAAAGTATCATATATTGTCGGCCAACTTTCAGAACTGCTCTACTAGCTCTTTCAGAATGGATAGATTCGTGTGCCCCGCTGTAGGTTGAATCCTAAGTATTCTCCTCCAACACGACCCTCGACTCTAAGTGTTCATTAGGATGTAGATTAGACCTTTTGACGACGAATGACGAACGTAATGACTAGCGCAGACCGGGATATTACAAATATTGCAGAATTTGTGAAGGTACATGAAAAAATATTTTCCTCAGGATCTGTGCCTTTCAAAAAACAAAAATAAGCAATTAATTTCTTAATTAATTTTTAATGTGAAAAAAAAACCGTCGTGAAAAAAAATTGCGTCGACGATATTTGATTGCATTTATGTATTGTACTAGAGATGCCAGATGTCTCTTGATAAATTGTGAAACTACTAGTTGTGGAAAACTGTTAGCTTTGTGAATATCGAAGTTACGAACAGGCGGGAACTTTTAAAATAATACCTAAAAAATAATTAATACATATATCTCTTCGATTTGGCCACATTTTGGGCAGCGTGCATTAGCGGCTGTTTGCAAATTGGCTAAAATGTGTCCAAAACCTGTATAATTAAATTTTTTGTTGGTAAATTAGACAGAAGATCAGAAATTTACTTTTCGGAAAACCTTCAGTAAATCTAGTTACCTACCTAGTAAATAACACATATTGAAAATAGAAAAAGTACAGACCCTTGAAAACCCACGAAATCTGAGCTTACTTTTCTCTTTTCCACGATTAACCCTAAGATGTTCAAACAAAAGAAATACACATTTCGAATATAGAACAGAAAATCAACATAAGTTTCTTGAAAAGAAAAACTCGATCGTAGGCATAATTTTGAAAATGAAACATAAATTCAAAGCAAATATGAGTTGGTTGAACCATATTTCGTGCAGACTGACGCAGAGACAACCGATAGATTTTTTATTTTTTTTTTAATTTGCAGGAAAGATAGTCTCCGGATTGCCAGCGTTTGGTCCTCCCAACTTCAACACCACGCTTGGTAACGAGACCTACAGCTTCACCGAGATGACAGGCCACTTAGGAGCAGGAATTTGCGTGGTGCCTCTGATTGGAATCATCGCCAATGTGGCCATCGCAAAAGCTTTCTGTGGGTGAAAATAAAATACTTTTAAGACTACTTGTGTTACTTAAAGATATAAATTCTAGGGTTTGATTCCACCAATCTTTCATCAGTGAGTTAAATCCATTGATTAAGTAACCAATGAAAATGATGAACCTGAAATTGCCTGTATGAAAAGCAGAAGAGTGAATTATAGAGGGTGGAGAATATCTACTGATCTCCAAATAACTGTTGCATTCATAAACGTAATCATTCAGACAATAGATCCAATATGATATTTATCGACCATTTGCATTATTCCTTTGACAGTAGCCCATATTCTAAGGATCATTAGGGTTGTCTCCTGTTTTCACAACTCTGTAGGCATCTGAGCTTTCTTCCTGTCATCTCAGGACATTGGCACCACATTGTACGAATGGGTGTTTCTTTCTATTGATGTATTCCACTCCCAACAGCTGCATTTGTCTCCAGATGTGGTTGTTAATTATCTTGCTGTCTCCCCCAGAGAGATTCCATCCATGTCTAACTCTTCAGTACTTTAAACACTTTTGTTGAGTTTGAAATGTTTTCTGTATATTTCAAATACGTACATGAAACTTTTTTTTTTTAATTTTCCGTAAAAACAATTACTGATTTAGAAAATAAACATTACTCTTTCTAAATAATAAAATTTAAAATCAAAAGTCAAAAACGCTAACCATTTTTGCTAAATTTTTTAATCCAATTGTAGAAAAATTGAGAGATCGATATGTCGAAAACATTTTTCGGGGAATTTGTAAGAAAACTGCAACTTCCCTTATGTCTCGTTCATATAATAACAAAAAGAAATATTTTTTAGAAAGTTTAATCGATTGTTACGATAATGACACAAAATATGAATTATTCATTTTGGCTATTTTTAGGATTTTATTAATGGCATCCAGTGTATATATTTGAGGCAAACTGGAAATAATTATTATTTCTCTTTACGTATTTCCACATGATAGAAAAAAAGATAAAAATACTTTTATAAAAAATGGATGCACGGCCCTAAAACGCTGGAAGGGTTAAAAATTGGCTGGTTTGTTTGATAAGTAACTGAGATACCTGCTTAGTAATAAGGAAATATTTTAATCAAATTTTCAAGATTCCAAGACAGTTTTCATCATCAGGAGAATAACACAATCTGTGTTTACTTCTGAATGACCGATTCTCTTGAAAATTTCAAATTCCTAAAGCATATTCACTTTGAAAGTTAAAGACAATAAAAAAATCTGCTTTTAGGATATGTGTTGGATGTATGACGTGATTTTCACTGTTTACCAATGTTTTTAGCTAAAGGAAAAGTGCTTGATGCAAGTCAAGAAATAATAGCCCTGGGCCTGGCCAACGTGGTCAGTTCTTTTGTGCAGTCCATTCCTGTGAATGGTTCCTTCTCCAGGAGTGCTGTCAGCAACGCTTCGGGAGTGAGAACCCCAGGAGCTGGATTGTATACTGGTATGAAAGTAATCACTATTATAAACTCATATTGGTCTACTAATTTACCCTGTTACTGGAGCAAAAGGCAGACCTGGAATGAGGTATTCAAACCAGGCTGCAATTTCCTTTCGCGTGATGACGTATTTTAGTGCGACAAGCAAGAATATGACCCTTCTGTATCATATTTTTGTTTGTTGTGTGTAATCGTGACATCACGCCTAGAATGACACACTAAATGGTCCTTGTGGATTTCTGAACCAACTCTGATCCTCTGTTGTACGACTTCATTTATAAATAACTTTATCCTTAAAATACAAGAAATAACACATATATTATTCCATAGTCTCTATTTGTGTCTCTTTTGTATTTTACTTTTTTGTACTATTTGTCTTTTGAGTGAGCTTTCACATAATTCTGTATTTTTATTTGTATTTGTTTTATATGTATTTTTTTATTACATGCATGAAAATTAATGTATCCCATATATGAGTAGATTTTTATAATTGTTGTACCTATTTGTGTATTAACTGAGTTTTTATAACTGGATTGTTCTCATGTAAGTGAGATCATCTGTAAAACCCCAGTATAAATAAATACATAAATATTAGAAACACTAGATCTCAGGGTCAAAAAGATAACCAAAAAGCAACCAAAAATATAACATTTGGGCATAAAAGCTTCCTATACTAAGGTACTAAACTCTACGAAAAAATCCCACTCTCATTCAAAAGTCACAACAATATTATAACCAGAGATGTGCTTTATTTCAAATAAATCCATTTCAAATGGAAATGCAAAATGCAAAATGGGTATTTTCCATTTTGCATTTTAAATGCTTTTCTAAAAACCATTTTGCATTTTGCATTTTAAATGCTTTTCTCAATGCATTTTCCATTTTAAATGCTTTTTTGGAATATTCTTCCTACTATCTCCAATGATCTTTTTTTAATAAGCCCCAAATATCAGTCGGTCCTCAACCTCGCTATGAGAGATAATTTACATTTGTCAAGTTGCTCCCTGGTAGGAGCCCTGGTAATTGAGTGATACCATTACAAAAAAATACTGATTCAAATACTGAACATGGGGCCATGACGCTGTAATATTAAATGTTAGATTTCTATGTTTTTACGTTGGCAACATTAGTCCCGCGCAAATTTTTTGTGGTTTCATAATCTGTAGTCTTGGTGTTTTTGGATTTACCATCATGTAATATGTTTTTTCTACATTGATTTCCATTATTATGACAAAATTGTTTAAAAATTCTATAATTATTTTAATTGTTTGACCTGAGAAACCATTTTGCATTTTCAATGCATTTTGAAAATAGGTATTTTGCATTTTGCATTTGAAATGCTTTTCTAAAAACCATTTTGCATTTTGCATTTTCAAATGGAAAAGTTTTGACCCATTTCCATTTTGCATTTCAAATGGTTTTGGGTACCCTTTTGCACATCTCTGATTATAACATTTAAATCTCAAAAAAAAGCTTGATACAAAATATGGGGAGATCAGAAATAGAAGATATACTGACACCAAATACAGACTAAAACCGAAACCACTCAACTGCACTAAAAAATGGTGATCGGATAACTCATCAACATGACCATTCAACACACCTTTAAAAAAACAAAGTCATGAAAAGTGATGAAACAAAAATCAGATTACATGGGTTATGTAGGTAAGGTTTATATGATAGTTTTTTTCATCGTTTTAATTACTTTATATCACTATTGAAAGTGTGTTTATTTGTCATTGTTTTGAGTTATCATGGAACCCTAAAAAAACACGGTGTAATCATAGTCATTTATTTTTGGTGTATTATGCCGTGTTACGCTACATCCTTCTTTAGCCAACGTTTTGGACAGCATTACAGAGTCCATCATCAGGGCAGATGTGATTATAATACTTTTGGCTGTGAAAATCTCAAATCATATCCACAATGTAATATATTTATAATTATTTCAGAAAGAACACTATTTAATATGTCTACCTATTCATACTACTAAATTTGAATATGTTAATGAATCCTCAGCATGGGTGATCCCAGTGAGGATATTATTATCTCTATTTGTAACAAAACAAAAAACATTTACTATCTTTTCTCTCCAAAACAATTTGATTTTCATCCAAAGATCATCAGTTTTCGATGGATTAGTATCATTTAAAGTGCTCTTCAATTATTGAAGACAATATTAGCGATTCTAAAACGAAAATTTGAAACAGAGAGCTGTGCCCCGCCAAGGTAAGGGTCCTAGGTTCATGTCTTAGATGTGACCATATATTTTTCTTCACTAATTAAATATTTCAATTTGAGGTTTTACTCATTGAGTTATTCCAAAAATAAAAATATTTATATTTTTTCTGTAAGTCAATAGATGTTGCACATTGAAAATGAAAATAGTTGAATCTTGCGATCATACATAAACATGGGAGCCAATAAAAATGTGCGGTGAGAAAATGAAGGTAATGTTGGTAGTTCTTATTCAAAGTATGATAATGTTAAATATGACCAAATAAGATAGGGTATCATTAGCTCAGTTGGCAGAGCCGTGCCCCGGCAAGGCAAGGGTCCTGGGTTCAAGTTCTAGATGTGACTGTATCTTTTTATGATTTTTCTGTTTCAAATTTTCGTTTAAGAATCACTAATATTTTCTTCAATAATTAAATATTACAATTCGAAATTTTACTCATTTAGCAATTCTAAAAATAAAAAAGTGCCATTCATCGCTGGTAGTGTAAACTAATGACTGTGATAATTTTTTAGGAATAATAGTCTTGATGACGCTTGGCTTCCTGACTCCATATTTCTACTTCATCCCTAAGGCGGCGCTAGCGTCTGTGATAATATGTGCTGTGATGTTTATGATAGATATTGGAATAGTTAGAGATCTATGGAGAAACAGCAGTAAGTTAATAATCTCTATTTGCATGGATTAATAAAAATGTTTACATCCTTATAATAATAATTACAGTCGATTCCGCTTCATTGGTTTATCGGGACACCCGATAATTTGGGCCAAAACCTAAAACCGTAAGAACAGAAACTAATACTAATTTACTTGGGTTATCTCGGACACAATTCCGTTTACTTGGGATAATTCCAATAAGTCCATGCAGAACGTGTCTCAGTAAACAAATTATAGTTAAGAAGTACGGGTGTGCGGTAGGCGGCGGAGTGAGGGGAGGGGATGCACCCCGCTACTGGAGTTCTTCGGAATGAGTAATTCGGTAGCAGTGATGGTATGTCTGGGGAGAAGTACTTATTAAAAAAACTATTATTTTTACCTACCGTACTTTGCATATTTGGGATAAAATTTATCCTGATTGAGCGGAATCAACTGCATATAAAGGGTGGTAAGGGACGTAGAGTAAAGACGCCATTTACCGGGTAGTTGCCCAATTCCGGGTACCCCTTTATGTCAAAACTGGTACCAACTGCGGAAACTAATCGACCGGTAAAACAGAGATCTTACCATCCGCCATCATAAGGCGAAGATCGACAACCGCCACTCGCACGTTCATTAAGTGGCAGGCATTTTTGCAAATAATCTGATTAATAGTTTATCAAGGTAGTTTTAACACGGCATATTTTGATAACAAGGGTAAGTGTTTTTTAGAGTTATTATTATTTTTCTTTTAACCTTTGTAGTTAAGTTCACACGACATGCATTCTTTGGACATTTCATCGCTCTGTTACGTTTCTGTCATCATTTCGTTGGTCAGATTTGTGATATCCGCAATACCGGGTACCCGGTAATGGCCAACTTCGGGTACCCGATAAAAGGCTTAATTTATTCAGCTAATATTTGTTTTAGATGGCAACTTCAACACGAAAAAAATGGGATCCTTCGGATATGAAAAGAGCTATAGAAGCTGTTCAAAACAAAACGATGGGATATATGAAAGCAGCCCAGGAGTTCCATGTCCCACAGACTACTTTGGAAGATTACGTGAGAAATAAGAAGCAAATAAGTTGCATCGACAAACTGATTTCCCAGAAGTCTGGAAGAAAGCCTACACTGTCAGCAGGATTTGAAAAACAGCTTGTGCAGTACTGTATTCAAATGGATGAACGGTTCTACGGACTCACTCTCGCTGATGTCAAAAGTTTAGCTTTTCAACTTGCCGATTTAAACAAAATACCACATCCGTTTCGTCGAAAAAGGGTCTGCTGGTGCAAAATGGCTTAAATTATTTTTACAGAGACACCCCCATATTGCCAAGAGGAAGCCCCAAGGCACGTCTTTGGCACATATTAAAGGTTTCAACCCAGACAATGTTTCAAATTTTTTTGATATTTTGGAGGCACAACTAGACAGTGTTGATAATTCCCCAACTAGAATTTACAACGTAGATGAAACCGGTATCAGCGTTGTGCAAAGTAAATTGCCAAAAATATTATCGGTGAAAGGAAAGAAGCAAGTCGAAGCTATAACATCTGCAGAAAGAGGAGCCCTCATAACTGTTATAACATGTATGAGTGCATCTGGCAACTACGTACCTCCGATGCTCATATTTCCCCGTAAAAAAATGAAAGCAGAACTCATGGATGGAGCTCCTCCAGGAACTATATCGGCTTTCCATCCTTCAGGCTGGGTTCAGCAAAATTTTTCGCCACTTCGTTAAATACACCAGGCCTTCTAAAGGGGATCAAATTATTCTTATTCTTGATGGTCATTACTCGCATGCACGAAATATTGACGAAATCAACATGGCCCGCGACAATGGCGTTATAGTAATTTGTTTACCCCCACATTCAACTCATAAGATGCAACCGCTAGACCTAGCTTTTATGGGGCCATTTAAAACATATTATTCAAAAGCTGTAACTACGTGGTTGAGGAATAATGTCGGAAGAATGGTGACTACATTACAAGTCGCAAGTCTTATGGGGCAAGCATACCAACGTAGTACAACTGTTGAAGTGGCCATCAATGGTTTCCGCAAAAGTGGCATATTTCCTTGCAATCGTTTCATATTCAGAGACCACGATTTTGCTGCTCACGATGTTCCAGAACCGGAAGAATCACAAAATATTACGCTAGAAGCCGAGTTACTTGATTCTGGCACACATCTTACTCAGGCGTTGGCAACTGTTGGCACTGTAGATACCCCTGCTGCATCTTCAAGCAAGGATCCTATTAGATGTATTGACATTCAAAAACTACCCACTGTTAAACCTAACACAAGTAAAAGAACCGGATCTGCTTGTTTCATTTCAGGATCCCCATACAAAAACAATTTAAGTGAGTCTTTAGCTAAACACGATAAGAAAGGCGTCAGTAAATTAAATTTGGTTAAAGGTAAACAACGTATTATGAAAAAACAGACGAAAACTGAAAATACAACGAAGATGAAACGGAAGCAAAAAAAAAGTGGACACATCAGATTCCAGCAGTGGTGAGAGTAACGATGACTCTGTTATTTTCATGGAAACCGACGATGATCCAGATACCGATAAAGAAGATGCAGCGTGCGTTTACTGTAACAAAGCATATTCATCTAATTTCAGAGGAGAAAAATGGATAAAATGCATTGCATGTAAAAATGGGCTGACGTAGAATGTTCCGGTAACGGGAATTTCGATTTCATATGTGATATTATAACGGTTGAACTTAACAGTACGAAAATAAACAGCCTTTTTATAACTTAATTAACTGTTTAATTAAAAAAAAAAAAAATTTTTTTCAGAGCACCTGTAGAAATACTTTTTATGCGTATTACCGGGTACCCGATAAATGGTAGACATCCTATCACCGGGTACCCGATAAAAGGCAGGTATGGTACCCGATATAAGGACCTCTTTTTTTCAAAGACAAAATTTCTCCTTTCACAAATTTTTCCTTTTGTGTTTTTAAGTACGGCCGCTAGATTATTTTTATTGTACATACACGATAAAAGATTGATACAGTTATACACGTACAAACTAATTTTCAGAAAATTCAATCATTTCTTCGTTTTATGGCTGATCAAAAAAAAGTACCCGGTAAATGGCATCCTTACTCTACTTGACTTTCTTTAACCAGTGATTTCTGGCATTATTTAGATTAAAAAATGTAAACAAAATTTGTCAAAAGAAAAAAAATCTAGGTTTAAAATAAGACGTTTTTAACTTGTATTTCAGAACTGGATTTGGTGCCACTGTTTGGAACATTTATAGCTTGTTTATTCCTTGGAGTTGAGTTTGGAATATTGGTTGGAATTGCCATAGACATACTGCTGCTGCTGTATTTCAACTCCAGACCAAGATTGAATATGGAAATAGTGATGGTATGTAACAAAACTATGTTTTTGACAATACTAGTAATATTACACGGTTACTATTTTGCTCTATTTAGGTAAGGACACACCGGGTCGACGTACGCAATGTATTAAGATATCTGGACAACTTATAATCCATACATTTTTTTATGAAAATTGATGCTTGGTCATACTTGTCGCACACACCGCAATCCTGGGCTTCCCACGCAACGCCAATCTACACTGTCCATATCGGATTGGGACATATGAAAGAAAGATGGCGTTGGTGGAAGGCCTTCCAAAGAATTGATTTGGCCTTTAAGGTTGTTTGTTTTGGCTGACGTTTTTTACTTGTTTTGTTGCCAAAATAGAAACCACTAATAGATTTAGTAAGATGTTAAAAAGTGATTTATAACACAAAAACCTTTGTTTGAATATAGCGATACTATGATTCAAATTGCGTTGCATGTGTAGGACAAGTATGCAGGTCGCCCTGGGTACTAAGAAATGCAGCGTACATGGGCCCAGTGTATCCATATCTTTAAGGGGGTGACAGATTACGCTATAAGTGTTATATTACACCATATTGCTCACCATACAATCCCATACACTCACCTAAAAATAAGATGTGCTATAAGTGTGGGCGTGGCGACGATATGCGCCGTCATCTGCTAGCCAGGCTATATTTGAAAATTATGCGACCCGTCAGAACAATTTATAGAGCGTGTAATAGCTGTCATCTGTCAAAGTGACAGCTCCCATACAAATAAATTATATTCCGCGGCAGGCCCGTGAGCACTTAGAACTGACCCCCTATTAGATTATGGTGTAGTGTGTCAGCCCAACATATAATACGTACATGCCACGCCCAGTCTAAGGCCTACGGCTTGTTAATGTACCTATCTTATACTTAATTAGATTGATTGATTTTTTTAAACGAGTTACATCTATGTAATAATATTAATATATCAATATAGAATGTGGGGTTTTTTTCAGTTGAATCTCAACACGTCTTACACGGTGGTGACACCTAGTGGGGGATTATTCTTTCCCTCAGCCAACTATTTCCGGGAAAGGATAGGAAAGGCAGGGAGTGCCAAGTCATTGGACGCCGTGGACAACAGCGGGAACCAAATCGTTGTCATAGATTGCATGCACTTACAGAGGGCTGATTGGACAAGCTTGCAGGTAACATGCTCATCCTAAAATATCGTAACTATGAAGCTGTCAATGATATTATACTAGTAGAAGTCCCCAGCACTGCCTGGGCTTTACGCAGAGTTTTTTTTTAATCAGACGCAGGCAGTGACCTTCCTCGTTGTTTTGAAGGTCAAGTGTGCAAAATTTTTATAAATTTCAAAATAAAAAAGAAAACAAAATAATGCTGCCCACCCGCCACAGACACTCTTCTTTATATTAGTAGATTGATCGATGTATGCAGCAGAAATTATTTTAGTAAGGTTGGGGAGTTTCAAATTTTGTCACATTTGATTGATGACCAAATTTACGACCAACACTACTTTGATTTTTTTTCATTGAATGGTTCCCGTTTAACGCCACTACTAGGCTCGTTTCAGTTTTTGATCAAATGTGACAAAGTTTAAAACACCCGAACCTAAGTCTCACTAAAAACTCCATGATAAGAAGGATATATGAAGATTTGTGTGATATTCATCCGAAAGTAAAAAGTGATGAAGAATTCAATGATACCATATTTTTTGAGTGTTAGTTTACTTTTTTAGGGCATCAAATCATTGCTGACAGACTTCCAAAAGTTGAGCAAAACAATTATATTCCTGCGATGTCGGCCAACCATCAAAGAAAAACTACAAGCAGAAATAAAGGACAGCTTTTTGTATTGTTCAACTGTGGATGAATTGAAACAACTTTTAAATAGTAAGTTTTTCAAACCTATTGTAAGTCTCTTCCAGTAATCCCACCCACTAGAAAATTGTGCACAGGTTATTAATGATACTAATACGGTTGATATCTTTTCAGGTAACATTGCAAATACAAACTCCGAAACTAAACTGGATGTACCGGAAGAAGGCAGACAAATCACAAGATTCAACAACACAGAAACAACAACATCCTTATAGCAATTATATAAAGCAGTCATTCCTAGTATTAATCATAGTTAGTCTATAGAACATTAATTATATTTAAGTAGTAATAATCCAAACTAGCAGTGATGTACAATTTTTCAACTCCCTCTCCTCGATAGATAGAAAAATAGATCCTCCCCCTCACCCCGCGATGGCTGAAAAAATTTCATTTGGCTTGGATACTATACCCTCCGATAGCTGTAAATGTCACTTGGTTTGGATACTATCCCCTTCCTCCCCCCCTCACCACATGATGGTAGAAAAAATGTAACATGGCTGAAATACTATCCACTCCCTCCGTCCTTCACCAAAAAAATGTGGTGGCTGAAAAATTGTCACTTGGTTTGGATACTATACCCTCCAACAGCTGAAAAAATGTCACTTGGCTTGGATACTATGCCCTCCGACAGCTTTAAATGTCACTTGACTTGGATACTATCCCCTCCCACCCCCCCTCACCAAATGATGGCTAAAAAAATGTTACTTGGCTTGGATACTATCCACTCCCTTCATCCTTAACCACACGGTGGCTGAAAAATTGTCACTTGGCTTGGATACTATACCCTCCAACAGCTGAAAAAATGTCACTTGGCTTGGATACTATACCCTCCAACAGCTGAAAAAATGACACTTGGCTAGGATACTATCCCCTTCGACAGCTGAAAAAATGTTAACCCAGGCCATAACAGAAATTAAAATATTTAATGTGTGTATTAATTATTATTGTAAATATGAAAATATGTATTATTTATGAACAATAAATATTTAAGACTAGATTAATAAATCTCTTTATCAGTTACAGCAACATGACGGTCATGTGTCCTCGTCATGACTTTAGTAACGCTAAGAAACCTGAATGGAATGACTATGTCCTTCCCTCCCTTTTCTTTTTCCCCTCCCCCTTTTCCATCAGCATCACAAAATTCCCGATAAGGGGTGCCGTATTACCATTGATTCTGTGCACTCTTGCAAGGTATCACATGAAAAAATAAAACAATACCGCAAATAAGTGTTGCAAATATATAATTATTTAGATTAATGTCCATTATACATCAAGGTGCAAACATTAATTCTCTCTTTACCTCTTCTCTCGCGTTCTTTGGATTCCCTGTCTCTTTTATTTTCCGCCCTTTCATATTCTTTAAACTCCCATTCCTTTAGTTTGGCTTGCCTTTCATACTCCATGAATTCCCATTCTTTCCTTTTTTCATTCCTCTCCTCTTCGCGAAATTTCCATTCTTTTCTTTTTTCTGCATATACCTCGTCCAAGATTCTTTTTTGTTCTGTAAGAAGTTCTATCTGAATGTTCAAAACATCCCTTTCTCTTCTCGATTCTTTTGAACTAGTTTTTTCGGGTTGGTTAACATTATCTGTCGTAGGCTGGAAATCCAAAAGTTCTTCTTTGATGATTATCCCAGAGTTGAGAGTTGGGTCTATGACTGTTCTTGCTTCTGGTCTCATTTCTGCATCATCATTGTTCTGTGGGTCTATAAACTCAATAATTGACTCGTAGGCCTCCCCTGAAATAAATATGTAAAACAATGGTTTAGAACAGAAAAATGGTCAGTGTTTTCATTAACCACTTGAGCGATAGCTACCTAAATTTAGACAGGCAGGTGATTTTCATGAATTAAATTGCATTCATTTTGAACTTCCCGCAATCAGCTACTATGTTTAGTCGCTAGCTTGATTAACCCCTTAGATCTTTGGCATATTCTGTAAGAAGGTCGAAGCATTCCCACTTTGCAATAAAATCCAAAAAAATGTAATATTTCTGAACATATTCGAAAATATGCTTTAAAATTTTATTATAAGAAACAAACATTTAGAACTACTAAAATAGTTCACTTGTTTTTGCAACTAAAATTAGTGATAACGATAACGTATTACAAACGATACTGTCATGTCACTTTTTTGTTGTTTTATACAAAAATAATTAATAAAAAATTCACAAAGATTCATAATATTTTTCCAAATTGCGGTTGGAACCTCTGGTTTCACAAAGGTGAACATTTTAATTGTTAAGTATTTGAATACAAAGCATGGTATTTTCTCTTCCTAAAACCGTTTAGATCACATTTATCACCATGACAGTAAGGGAGACGACACAAAGATTTCTGTGAGACCATATGAGTTGTTCCCAAAAGCGAACAAATTAGACTGGGGGTTAAGCTTCTATCGAATACCAAAAGGTGTCACTAATGTTCCTCTCTTGGAATATTCCAGATATTTTTTTGTTCCATGAAGCCAGCTTGCAGACACCATTTTAAATTGTTTTCTAAAAATAGAACACGTGTTTGTAAACAGGTGAGAATCTCTCTTTGTATCGTTCCTAACTTGCTAATTTTTAATAGCCTTAATTTAACTTCACCGCAGAAATGAATCTATTATCTTTTTTCAGACGGTATCCGTGTTCCTGCCAGGAACGTGCGTATTGTGACGCCATACTGGATCGTGATTATATCATGTAAGGTAGAATTCCATCATTCTCCCTTATTCATCAATGATTTAACCTGTACGCGAACCTTCCATCGTCGCCAGCCGAGTTATTTAAAGCGACCCACTTGGCCGGCTTGGATCCCGCAAGTGGTGCTTTCGCCCCTTTACCCAGATCAGGGTTATTTTATTGATTGTAGCAAGTTCTTCAGGAATGGTTTTGTATTCCATCACCAGTCTGGAGTCGCATTGGTTATTTTCCAGTGACATTAGGGCTGCCTGCACAAGCTAAGATGGCCTCATCTCAGCTTGAAATACAGTGCAATGTGTTCCTAGAGGTATACTAAGTTCCCTCTTGGAACCCTGTAAACAGACCCCGGCTCCTGTTTTATAAAACAGTGAAATAAATAGAGAAATATAGGAGAATTCGTTGGCTTTAAACCAGAGAAGTAGTTTATGTTTCCTTATTAATATTCCGAGGTATGATTTTTGAAATGAGTGCGGACGAAGCCCAAACTGAACGCATCTGGAATCTCTATCTCTCGAGGTGTTAAACAGCAAAAATGCTTTAGAAAGAAATTATTATAATTATCTTAAGAAAAAACATTAACTTACCTAACATTCCAGCATCAGAAGCAAGATCATCATCCATCGCCCCATCAGTACATTCACTTAAAATTTGGCTCATCGTTATCTCAAAGGAATGTAAAGGCTTTGCTTTAGTGGAGTCCGCTTTAAGCAAGTTGCATTTATCCATTACAACTTTCTTTATTTGTTCATACTTTGATTTTAACATTTTACTGCTCCTCAAACTGTCTGGAAAACAATCATTAAATTCAGTTTTGATCTTCCGCCAGGTAAGATCTTTCAGCTTCCACTCGTTGAGGTCATTCTTTTTACTTTCGACAATTCCTTTGTACTTATAAACAAGATCTACGAGCTTCTCGCTTTCCTTTAAACTATAATTAAGCGATCGTTTGCGGGCTGCATTTTGTTTTTCATTTTCATCGTCATCCGATTCTTGCATTTCCCCACACTCTATTTGAGCATTACCACTCGAATCATTGATCAATTCCACTGAAAAAAAGAACAATAATCATTATCTTTTAAAAATTTGACGAGGTTGTGGAATTTAAAAATTCCACAACCTTGTCGTCACTTGACTCACTCAATGATATGCTAAATGCGGGACGGTAAATCTGCAATACTGACAGTTTAGTGGCTACAAATATACCTACATCTGCAGACCCATGTGTAAGTCCATACAGTGAGATACACAACATTACACAAATTTTTGCTGCAACCGGTATATTATGTCAATTCCTTACCGGCCCACAAGGGGGCCCACCTAACTCATCGACAGCCACATACAAACTGGACTCAAATATGAATAATTGAGTCAATATAATTTTTGGATTGCGGTAGAAATGGAGATTTCAATTGCCGGACAGGTATTTACCAATTCTGCCACAGAACCCCCTTTCAATAGTGTTGTATTATTATTAATTAACATTACATTATAGTAAATCGAAAATTTGGACAGTGTCAGGGAAATTACCCGGGTTCGGGTTCAAATCTTTGCATACAGAAAATGTTTGCGTATAGAAAATGAGTTAAAACCGTATTAATGATCTGAAGAAATATGTGTTTGAAATAAACAACAGTGTTGAAAAGGGGTTTGGTGGTAGAATTCCGAAATTCGATTCTCAGATGGTTGAAAAAACATTTTCCAGAATTACTGGACATGGTTAATACACACAAATCATTCCAACAATGAGAAACAACTACTTTAGTCACCGGAGATGGAAAATAATCCATTTTAATAGCGATGTCGTTCAAAATATGGATAATTTGACGCTTGTTCATGCAATGTTTTGACATAATAATAATGTAAAAATAGGTTTAGGCTTATTTTTTCTTTTTTTAATTGAATCCAAACAAAGCATCTATTTTAGGTTCTATGTTTGGGTTAAATAAAAGAAAACTGTCACATAACTAATAATGACTGCCAAGTGAACAATCAATTTTAACTAGCAGATAAAAACCCGCTGCCGCGGTTTGAAACTTTAACAGTTCTCTTTGAAAATAACAGAGGGCGCCACTTCTGTTTACAACAATCCTAAACTGTACAGTCATTATGATAATAATCAGATTTTAAGGGCAACCAAATTACTGTTGGATGTGTGTAAGTCTTTTATCTTTTCCGTATATATTTCTGTAATAATTGATTGATAGTTGAGCTTTAAGATAAATATAAAATATGTTTTTTACTTACTTAACATTGCTGCCTCGGAATCAAGTTCATTATCCATTACTCCTTCAGATCTATTAATAATTTGCCTCATCTTCAACTCAAAGAGATCTAGAAGTTTTGCTTTAGCGGGGTCTGTTCGTAACAAGACACATTTCAACCGAACACTTTTCTTAATGGTTTCATACTTTGACCTCAACATTTTTCTTGACCTAAAACTGTCTGGAAAGGTAACGTTGAACTCAGTTTTTATCTTCTCCCAAGCTATGTCTTTCAGTTTCCACTGTCTGTTGTCGTTCTTTTTACATTCAACCGTATCTTCGTACTTAAGTACGAGGTCTATGAGCTTCTCGCTTTCCTCGGCAGTATAATTGATACAGCGTTTGCGGGCGGCGTGTTGCTTTTCTGTGTCATTCTCCCGCGATCTATTTAACTCAATTTGAGACTTATTGCTTGACTCATTGGTTGAATCGCCTGAAATAAACAAAAAGAATTTTTAATTTGTCCATGGAAATTTTGGTAAATGCTTTCCTGAAATGTATCCCTTAGTAATATTAGACGCACTGAAGAGAATAGATAAGTTTCCCTTACTTCAGATGAAATAAATCAAACCTTTTCAAATATCGAAATTCTTCCCTGTTTCACTGATAATCACTTTTATTGGTTCATCTGGTGACCATGAGTCCAAAGGCAATTTAAATTAGCAACATTAGTGTTCTTTTAAATCGGTATAGATTACACTTCTAGAGATTTTCAGTTCAGCATAAAGACATGTATGGCAGTGAGGCATGGAACTGGTAGAGGAAGGACGAAAGTAGACTGAATGCTGTACAAATGCGATCCTTGAAGCGAATGCGTGGTAAAGCCATGTATGACCACGTGAAAAATGTGGAGATCCGCAAAGAATACAAGGCTGATGTAAGATTAAGAAGGGAGGCTCAGATGGGTTGGTGAATTGGGAAACAGTGTGATGGTTAGTTAGTTAGTTAAGACTGGGACATCATCCAAATTACATTATAACAACAAAAAGCTTTTCGTACATTCGTATTTAGGTAATAAGGAATTTGAGTATGAAATATTTTGACTTTTAAAAAATATGTTCATGTAGATCAACAAACACCGATTCTGAATATACATTTATATTTCTATATTTTTACTCTCAGAATTAATAAATCGTTCTCGAAAAATCATTTAAAAGCTATACTGTATATACACTCCATGATTGGTCGAACAAAATATGATGCCAAATGTATTCTGTGCAATATAATAATTAAACATCTATGCATACTTTGCGAATATAAGCAAGGGGTTGCTATACAGTTTTGTATTGTGTAGTTTTGTATATTGATCTGAGATTTTGAGATGATTTGTGGTTGTCTTTATAATTTTATCGATTGTTTTAACTTAAATTCGTAGTATCTGCTGACATTTTAGAAGGTTTTGTTAAATTCAAAGCGGTAAAATTGAAGCTGTCACATATTTATAATGCAACTCAAACGACTACCACGACTGCGACCAAAATCACCTACATGCCAATTTAACGTTTCTGTAAAAATGAGTAAGTAAGAACTTATTTCAAATTTACATAAAAGCAATGACAGTATACCCCGCTGGCGAGAACCCGCCGTACTGCTGCGACGTGAGCTATGTAGGTACATCGATGATACCGTGTATACCTCAGTGTACGGGCTTTGTCTAGCGATGTTTTGGTGGGAATAACAAATTCTAGCTTTAAAAATAAATTACAAAAATCTCCATACAAAATGCGCTGATCACAGGTCGTTCAGATCACAGTTGACGTCACGCACCCTCCTGCCTCTTACCGCTCGGATTGCGATCATTTTGGCGGGCTTAAAAATATTCAAACTAAAAGAAAATAAACGTATTTAAGTTTGAATGTGGATTTTAATTTAAAAAATGTACTCAAATTCCTTATTATACAAAGACGTGAAATTATGTTAAAAGTTAAATGTTATATATTTTGAAATTGCACACCAGTATAATAATGAATGGAGGTTTTTGACCCTTCCATTTTTTTGGTTTTGGGGAGTTTAACCAACCGATTGTGACATTTATTGCAGTAATAATAAATCAACAACACAACACCCACCTACAGCACATAAACATTAATAAGTTCTTGGCGTTCTGTAAACAGTTATATCAGAAAAAAATGTTTATTTTTACTTACACAGCATTCCGGAATCATCATAAAGATCATTATCCAGCGTCCTGTCAGAAAATTCACAGATCATTCTCCTCACCTTTAACTCTAATGGATCCAGAGGTTTTGTTTTGACGGGGTTCGATCGTAACGAGCTGCATTTCAACCTGACATTCGCTTTAAGGGATTCATATTTCGATCTCAACATTTTGCTTGTCCTAAAACTATCTGAAAAGCTTTCATTGAATTCGGTTTTAATTTTTTGCCAGGCTAAGTCTTTTAGTTTCCATTGTTTGCCATCATTTTTCTTGTTTTCAATTGTATCTATGTATTTATCAACGAGTTCGACAAGCTTCTCACTTTCCTTTGGGGAGTAGTTGAGACATCGCGTACGGGCTGCATATTGCATTTCTATGTCTTCCTCACCTGATTCCTGTGTGTCTACAAACTCCGTGGGAGTAAAACTACATGACCCGTTAGTTGACTCATCTGTAATAAATAAATTCAATTAAAATTGGTGATACACTATAGGTACATTTGATACACGCCAAACTAACTTAACTTTCCTCTTCCAAAACCCCTTCCCCACGCTGCTTCTTTCAATATTCCAATTGGGGAAGCAGTAGTCTCACTAGCTCCGTGTAGTGTACAATCAGTACACATGCAAAAATATCATGGGTTTCAATCACAACAATTTGTGAAAACATAAATATTTTCGCAATTTTAATGCAAAATTACTTAATATCAAATTATGTGTTTCCCTCGGAAATATTTCATCTTTGGGGATGCTGTGTAGTGGGTCTTTTTAAGTAAAGGAAGGAGAGGAAGTTCTGGGAAGGAAAAATGTGTAGGAATAGTGAGTGTGGGAATTTGGGGGTCAGCGGGTCCAGAAGTGATGTATGAATCCATCCCTCCCACAGTAAACCAATAAAGTAGCAAACCATTTGGCATACCCTGCTGCAGAGGTGTTGGTTATCTAACTAATGGTTCCTGGGGCGGTGGTAACCCATACCCGCTTCCCAAATTCCGCCTCATCAAAGAGCATACGAAAAATATTGTTCCTTTACAATAAAAAACACATAAATTTGTTTTTGACCACTATAGCTTTATTTTCACTCTACCGGTTTCGGAAGAACCTTTCCTTCGTCAGGAGAATATTAAAAACTGATCTACTACACACAATATTGACATATATATACAAAAATGGACTACGGTGAAGAATTTTAACCTTCTAAAACCTAACCTAACCTAACCTTCTTAAAATTCTTCACCGTAGTAATAAAGGCAAAAAATGAGATAATTTAGAAGCACTTGAAATCAGAAAATCCCTCAATAATAACTCCAGTATAATGAATAACCAAATTAATCTGTCTTATAGTCCTATTCTAGACATATTTCCAGTTAACCGCCCTGTTCTTCCTGGAATTCCCGTAATTACCCCTTCCACTTTGTCCACCCTTCCCTCAAACACTTAACATTTTTGTATATATATGTCAATATTTTGTGTAGTAGATCAGTTTTTAATATTCTCCTGACGAAGGAAGGGTTTTTCCGAAACCGGTAGAGTGAAAATAAAACTATAGTGGTCAAAAACCAATTTATGTATTTTTTATTGTAAATTATGATGAGCCACAAAGTGAATGCTTTTTACAATTACGTAATATTGTTCCTACCTGTACGGGAATCGAGGTCTATGTCTGGAGCCTTATCAGGTAATTCACTTTGAAGCATTTCATTTACCCTGGTCTCCAGGGGGTCCAGAGGCGCTGCGTTGACAGGATCTACTTTCAATGATCTGCATTTCTTTCGTAAAATGTATTTGATTGAAGTATATTTCATCCTCAGAACTTTATCAGTTCTAAAACTTTCCAAAACACAATTATTGAATTCTGTTTCAATCTTATGCCAAACTTTTTCTTTTAACTTCCATTGCCTGGTATCGTTTCCCGTGCTTTCAACTATATCCTTGTATTTGATAATTAAATCTACAAGCTTCTCACTTTCTTTTGGTGTAAAATTATTACTGCGTATTCTAATTCGGTCTGTGTCCATTCTTGGTGTTGATGGTTGCATTTCTAAAACATCGTCGTCTGAATCATGTGTCTCCGTGAATTCATTGTAGGTGAAACAACTTGATTCATTAGTCGAAACGTCTGGAATAAAAGAAATTTGATGGGAAACTTTTGACTTTCTCAACAAACATACAATATTGGTAAATCTTAAATTTAAAAAAAAAAAAAATTGTTTTAATTTATAACATCAATAAAGTTGTGTTTTTCAATTTTAGCAATCAATCCTCGCTCACTAAAAAATGATGAGCGGCCACTTTGTTTACAACTCGATCAGAAACAAAACTAAAATATTTATCATACCCATAGCACTAGAATCAACGTCATCTCCCACAGGACTTTGACTTATCATTCGACTGATCGCATTTTCCAAAGGAGGCAGAGGTTCCGCAAAAGCGGAGTTTGCTTTCAACAAGTTACATTTCTTCCGCACAGATTCTTTAATGGCTTTATATTTCAATTTCAGCACTCTAGTGGTCCTACAACTGTTGGATAAGTCTTCATTGACCTCGATTTTAATCTTCCTCCAGGCTTCCTCCTTTGACCACTGTGTGATGCCATTTTTCTTATTGTACATTGCATCTTTATATTTACGCACAAGATTTAGGAGCATCTTGCTTTCTTCTGGAGTAAAATTATCGGTTCTTGTTGGAGCATCGTCCAACTTTGTTATTGATGAAGGTTGTACTTCTATATCATCCTCTTCTGTTTCTGAAGTTGCTAAAAATTCCATATGAGAATACCCATTTGTTTCTTTGGTTGTCTCGTCTGAAAATTCAATTAAATAATGTAAAACACTGAACAGTGCGAGTCCAAAGCGTCCCAAGTTCAATCCTCTAGCTAAGTTCTCAATCATTGCACAAGCCACCTCTGGTCTGGAGCCCCAAAATACTTGAAAAAACCCGAGACTCTGTGCAGAAATGGGCAGTCAAATGGGTGCAGAAACGAATTGAAATCTTTAGAGCACAAGTGTATGCTGTCCTTGTTCTACCAGTATTTTAATTTAAGATGCTCCATTAATTAGAAGTAGATTGATGAAGTAGAGTCTTTGATTCCTTCAGCACTGGTGCATTATTTTATTTTTTATTTTTTTGTTTTATTTTTTTATTTTTTATTATGTAATAATTAAACAGTTTACAATGTATAATAATATTTGCTAACAATAATGATATATAAAAATTAGTAAACATAATTTTTTTTTGATGTTTCTCTTTTATGGAAGCAGATGCTTGTGTTTAAAAGAGATGCTGAGTTGCTGCTGCATGGTTGGGAAACACTCCAATCGTGCGCCGAACATTTGTAGATGGTTGACATTTGTCACATTTGTTTCTATGACTCGTTCTAGAGTTCAACAACAGTGGAATAATTCGCTGGCCTCTGTTTCCTCCCTTTTAAAACTTATTTACACATTCCACTCCTCAAAAAGACCCTCCACACAGCATCCCCAAAGATAACAATAGGCCCTGAAGTAAAATTATTTTCCCCAAGGCCTACTGTAGAGGGGTTAATGTTTTAAAAAGTCTACATTTTCCACTTCTTGATGGTAGTTTTTTTTAATGTGAAACCACACAATAGTCCCAACTGCTACCAACAGTCCGGAGCCAGTGAGACTATGGCATCCCCAATTGGGGTATGTTGTGAGGCTGAAGGTAGTAGGGAGGGGAAGGAGATGGGGAAGAGGAAAGTGGGCAAGTACCTGGCTATTCAGATCTGGTCACCAAACGCGGCCAAAGCCATTTGAAGGAACTTTTCAATTCTGATTGGTAGTCTTACACCAGGGCGATACTGAGAGTATCTTCCACTGTGGAACGTTGGCAAATATACTATATATTATTTTAAATGAATGGAGCGCGCATTCGTTGACCACATATTCGTTGGTCTACACCGCACCACATTCACACATCGCCGACTCTTTAAGGCCCCATCTGTGCATTCGTTGTTCCCCGGCGGGATTGATGAGGTCCACATGGCGACGCCTGAGGCCCTAGACTGGCTCGCAGACCTAGATGTCCCCCTCTGACCCCCCCACCATACGAAAGAAGATTATTTTAAATGAGTAATTTGGGAAATAACACAAATTAATCAAATAAAATTTACTTGCACACGCCGAGATTTGAACCCACGACCTTCAGCTTGCTAGACGAGAGCCTTACTCCTGGACCTTGGAGAAATTTTAAATATTGTCAAGTTATTAGTAACTTGACAATGTCTTTTTGAAAAAAATATCACTCACCCAAAATGACTGTGGAAGAATTATTGTCTTTGTTCGTTAACTTATTGGCACATTGACTCATCATTCGACTAATCTTGGACTCCAAAGGGTCGAGAGGTTCTGCAAAAATGGATTCTGTTTCTATCAAGTCACATTTCTTCCGGACAGCTTCTTTAATAGTTCTATATTTCATTTTCATGTTTTTAGTGGTTCTAAAACTGTCTGCGTTTGAGCCTTTATTATATTCAGCTTTGATTTTCTGCCATGTTATATCCCTCAACTTTCGATGCCTGGCGTATCTCGTCTTACTTTCAATTACGTATTTATATTTATTTATAATGTCTACAAGCTTCACACAATCCTCCGAAGAAAAGTTGTAACTTCGTGTTTGGGATTCGTGCATCTCTGTTTTTGATGAGGATTGCATTTCTGTATCTTCTTCTGCCGATTCCGGTGTCTCTACAAATTCCATGTGAGCAAAACAAATTGATTCGTTGGTCGATTCATCTGAAATAAATAATATTCAATCATAATTTTTGGCAATACTCATTTGAAAATGATAGACAAGCATTCCCGAGTTACGAATAACCTAACAATATTTGAATTATTACCAATTTTAACCTCTTAAACGCCAGCGTATCCATATGGATATGTTTGAAAAATCATTTAGCTGAAAATAACTATCTATTCCGGGGAAACTACATATGAATAGATTATATACGATTTTTATAAATAATTATTTTTATAAAATACGATTCAGAAGTTATGACGAAAATAGAATCAGATGGCGCACGGCGAAAATTTTGCAGCGACACTAAGAGTTAAAGAGATGAAAATGTTGCTTGTGTGATGATGGAAAAATTAGCTAGCTGAGGGATGAACCCGCGACTCCTAGGAAAGAACCTGACGCTTTGGACCGCTCGACCAAGAAACCGAAGCTGCCATTAAGTGAATGGGAGGAGTCGGGGACGATCAAGAAGGAAATGGCACGGCGCAATGAGGTATGTAGATAGTCGGCTTTGGCGTTCGAAGTATGGGCCACGTATATCGGATCATTGTGCGATGTGAGATGTCTCGGGCAATAGTCGGTTACAATCGCTCGCCGGGCACAAGTCTCCGGCGATAACTTCAAAATGTCGATATGCACGATGAGATATTGTACAAGTCGTACTAGAAAATATAGGGAAAGCAATGGTATAACCTTTCATGGGTAAGTAGGGTTTTACCATAATCAATGTTAAAACTCATGAAGCATTTACGCGGCGGCGGCCGGCCGCAGGTCACCTTTGACTTGTTCGTTGAGTTTGTTTCCGGTTGGAAGCATTCGGGCGAAATCGATAGCCGCCACACTCCACACCCCACACACCTACATACTTCCTATTTCCCGAACGGGAACAACATTTCACACTAATATTGCAAGGAATGTAGACTCTATTTATATATAACTCAATGGAATTGCGTCATGTTGAGAGTCAGAATTACAGAAAATAATGTATGAGATGATGAATGAATGTGAATGAAGCAAGCTCTCTGCACACTTCTCACACAACATCGCGTTTTATTAACCGTTAAAATCATTAATATGCAAACTTCTACGGGAGTTTTAACCTGAAACATAAAAAGTAAGATAATCTTAAAATAAATATTTATATATACATGACACTTCGTACATCATGAACACAAATGAAATATTAATAAAAATAGATTAAATAACAGAATTGTTATTAAAATAAGGTGAAATACCATAATTATAACACTGACAGCTGACAGAAGCAAAGCAGGCATCGGCAGGCATAGATATACATATACATACCTGCATAAATAAACCACTCAGCATACCTGGGTATACCCATAAATAAACCAATCACCACGGGCATAAATATACCACTCTCACCACGGGTATACCCATAGTATACCATTCAAAAGCAGGGGCATATAGTTGATTTATGGGGCATAGCAAGGGTTTGTTTTTGTTTGGGATGTTTGTTTTGATAATATGGCCATAGACATACATAATAGAAGGAAAATAAATAAATAATTTTTATAGAGACCTGTTTACGAGAATATAGTTTTTTCTGCTACTCAATGACTAAATTTTAAAATTATTGCTGCTTTATTATTTATCAATAGTTCAATGAAAAAATACAAATAATATGTCGAATACTATTGTATTGAAAAGGGTTTTGTAGGTATTTTTTGCAACTAGGTGCAATATTTTATAAAAATAGAATACATTATAGTATCCAGATAAGGTTGCCGATAAAGTAAAACCCCCGATAGTATATTGTCAGTATATTATTATGGAGTATGTTATGGAGTAACTCTGTGTTGAGGGGTACTTAAGCTATAAGTGATATTATGTCAATATTCTTAGCCCGATAACACTGCGCTATCGCGAATAAAATATAGATAAGAGACGTATAGCCATCGACTAATTTACACTTTTGCGTAGTACCTATTTATACTTAGTAAATTCAAATAATATTTGCTTCAATTATTTCAGAAATTCTTTAAGTATTGCCATCGTGACAGATTCAAAACTTATAATTAATTTTTAAGCGAAATGCTGTAAGAAATGATGGCTTGAATAGATAGAGTAGAGTGATAATATTGTTGTATATGTTTGATGTTTTAAATTAATTAGAATTAAGCGAGGAGTGTTTGCCAAGGAACAGTTGTGCGTGGAGAAATGGGATCATAAATAAACCGCTCACAAATAGTTGATGGTTATTGGTTGTGGATAATTTTTTTGTAAAATACTCGCTGATTTATTTATTATTCTTTATTTTGGCTTTCACAGTACTCGCTGATGATGAATTATTCAAATAAAGCGGGGTTTGTTAGTTGCAATGCCATCTATGAAACAATTGACACACTATTTTCTTTCTGATAAAAGGTTCCCTGCATTATCGACACTCTCCGGTTTGACGTTTGCCGAAATAAAATAAACAAAAAATATTTATTGTAGGTTAGCCAAAATCGGTTCCGGTGTCTTTTTGTTTTTGTCGTTGGTTTTGAGTTAAAATGAAATAAAGAAGTTACGCAATGTTTCCAAGTGGGAGATTGATCAATCGTGCATATCCTAGGACAAGTTTACGTCCATGATACGTGCTAAATAGGTCGCTAAAGGTAGGTGAATCCAATCGCACTTCAATGTTGATGAATTCTTTGCGTTGAATTGTACTGTATTGCAATTAAATTATAGCATTTATTGTATACAAAATTATTTTTAAATGTTTCCTTTATTTGTATTTTTATCCCTTTATTTGTTTTACATTTTAATTTGTGTGTGATATATGATAAAATGTGATCAGTTAACGAAAATAAATCTTGACATTCTTGACGGACTATTTCAGAATTTGTGCTAAATATTTTCTTTAGCAATGTGAAAAGTTTTCCGGCAGTGTTCCAATATAATTTACAGTAAATACAAATACGAAGCCGAATTAATGAAGTGCTTTTGGAACGAAATTTTCTTTGTATTTGAAGTGCATGACATCTGTTTCAAATCCCAGTATAACAGATGTTTTTGGACAAACAAAGAATTTTAATGTTGTCAAATAAGTGACATATTTTTAGATAATTTTAACCAGTGATTCAGAAAATCACTAAGAGCAACTAGGAGCCTGCTAGCAGTAATCAAACGATTTAAAGCACATCATTTTTTGGCTTTCGAAAATGAAATACTTTTACAACATTTGATTTGTCGTTGAATTAAGTTTGCCAACTTTCATGTTAATAATATGTCGTCGGCTTATTTCATTGAATGGTTAAATACCATATGAAAAATAGAGGAGGGGCACAAAACATTGATAAAATAAATTAAAAGACAGGTTATTATTTTTATTTATGTTCAGAAGTTACCATATTTTTCTGTATTTATTTACGATCATTAAACATTTGTAGTTTTAGGCTAGCTTTGTAAGTTTTTTCGTAAATTTACGACTTCTAGCCAATGGGCATATTGCATTTTGAAAATCCAATATTGGCTAGAAGTCTTAAATTTACGAAAAAACTTACAAAGGCTAGCTTTAGACTTGTAAGTTTTTTCGTAAATTTACGACTTCTAGCCAATGGGCATATTGGATTTTAAAATTAAAAAATTAATTATTTTTATTATATATTATTTATTTTTGTGATGTTGAACTATGTTTTTACTTACCCAACTGCTCAATATAGTTTCTTTACCCAGTCTTCTATATTTTATATCAGTGTCGCTGAACTATTTTTTTACTTATCCAACTGTTCAATATAGTTTCTTTACCCAGTCTTCTATATTTTATATCAGTGTCGTTAAACTATTTTTTACTTACCCAATTGCTCAATATAGTTTCTTTACCCAGTCTTCTATATTTTATATCAGTGTCGTTGGATCAATATTTTTCAATACCAAACATGTATACATATAATCATTCCCACAGCAGCCACAATTCGCAACAGATATATCACACACGTTGCGACCTCATTGAGCCACCGTTCTTAGCTCAGGTGTTTCTAGAAAACAGTTTGCGAAATATATTTCAGAGGACCCCAAATGCCAAATAAGATGTAAATATTATTGAGTGACTAACTGAAGTGATAAATGTAGTTTATATAAATTAACAGCTGACATTTCGGGCACAAAAGGCGTCTGAAACGATTCATTGTTGAAGTACTTCCGTTTTCATCTTCAGTCATCTGGTGGAGTCTTTTTAAACCCTTACGTTTATAGTCCATACCCTTTCACCAAGTACGTAAATTATGTAACTTTTTGTGAAAAGGCAGTACGTCGGTGCCTGCTATGAGTGTAAAACTCGATCCGTCCGATTGCTAGCCGAGCATTCTACCCGCTGTGCTATCAACAACTATATAAAATTATTTGTGTAGGTTAGATAATATTATCTCTGGTGACTTTTTGTTTTGTAACAGGTGTAAACGGTTTCATGATATCTCATCAAAATGAAAATTCAACACACATACAAAAAGTGATAGAGTAATTACTTATGTAACCTATTTAACCAAGTTTTTGTTTCATTTCTTTTCATGACTTTATATCACTTTTTGTAGATGTGTTGAATTGTCTTTTTGATGACTTATCCGGTCACCGGTGTAAGCTCTTGGAGATCCTTGACTTTCTCTATGAAACGCCTCCACTCCTGCCAGTCTCCTGCCGTTTCCTACAGCTCCCAAGTCTGCGGTATTGGCGTCAACAGCTTCCAGCCACATAAGCTTATGCCTCCAACACTCCTTTGTCCTTCGGATTTAATTTAGTCCTGAAACTCGTGGTACAAGCGAGAGACTGGTAAATCTAGGCCAGGTAAAAAAATGTATGAGAAATCTTTGCGGCCGCGGACCCCTTTCCGCAAATTTTGTAAATAAAATGTAAATATACTATATAATATGTACAATAAAGGCTCTTGAGGGTAAACAGAACATACGTTATAATAGACGCATTCATATACCGATCTAATTTAATTATTTTGGGAAAACACACGTTTTGCAACTTATGCTTTAAAATATTAAAATAAATTGTTTGTTTTTTTTTGTACACAGGAGGCCCTGAGGAAAATAATTTCCTTCAGGGCCTATGTCATATTTGGGGATGCTGTGCGGGGGGTTTTTTAGGAAAAGGAAGGAGAGGAAGTTCTGGGAAGGTAAAAGGTCTGAGGGTTGGGTAGGAATCTAGGGATCAGTGTGTCCAGGAGTGACGGACGTATGCGACCCACTGGGGCGCAAAGCGATGGGTCGAGAGACCAGTTGGAGAAGTCAAAGGGTCTCCCCAAACCAGCCTCTCCAGATCTGGCACGCCACGCAGCTGGTGGGCAGGCGCATCCTGAACACACCTCAACCGATGAACCCGGGCACCCCTGCTAAATGACCAAAGTAGCTAACCATTTGATGTGACCTATGGCAGAGGTGTTGGTTATCCAATAAATGGTTTCCGGGGCGGCGTTACTCAAACTCGCCTCCCAAAGGGAATATACATACGTAATATGAACATGAACAAATAATTTTATCTGTGAACAAAACTCCAGTCTTTCAAGAAAGGTACATGATTTTCCAATAAGAGGTGTAATTTTGATATTCAATCGTAAAAGATCAATGGTTTCGTTGCTTGTGTGGCACGTAGCTTGTTGAAAGTATACGTTGTCCAGATCAATACCATCCAATTCCGGCCATAAAAAATCATTAATCATCTCTCGATAGCGCAATCCATTCTCCGTAACTGTTGCTCCAGCCTCATTTTCGAAAAAGTAAGGTCCAATGACTCCGCCGGACCATAAACCGCACCAAACAGTCACACGTTGAGGATAGATTGGCTTTTCAACAATAACTCTTGGGTTTTCCGAGCCCCAGATGCGACAATTTTGCTTGTTGACGAAGCCACAGAGGTGGAAATGGGCCTCATCACTCAAGATGATTTGCATTTGATTCACTCAAGTGAATTTTAATAATTTCAATGCGTTGTTGAAGCGTGTATCGTTCAATTTTTATTAATGGCGTAGTTTCTACTTGTCAAAAAATGACAGCTTCAAAAGTACCATCTACCAAAATAGCGGGCTATTCAAAATAACACCTCTAATTGGACAACCCTGTATATGCTTAAGGTGAAGCTATAAGTGAAACCACTATTATAAGTGAAACGCAAACAAACATATAGCATAACTTGTAAAAAGTGTTTTTTTCCTAAAATAATTAAATTAGCGCCATCTATAAAGGAGCAATTCATGAATAGTTTTAAAATTAACCCATAAATTAGTGTTTAAAAAAAGTTTTTTTTTTCATTTAAGAATTTTTTTTTAGTAAAACTCGCTTTGTCTTGTAATAACTATGAATATTGTTGGTTTTAATGTGTTTGTTATTGTATTTGAATATTGTTATAGCTGGGTTATATTGATGAGGACATCTTTTGAATTAAAAAAGCCGTGAATCATATATTTTTAAGACATTTATTGTTAGTCCTGCTTTGCTGTTGACCTCTGTATAATTTGAAGGCCGTCAGGATGATTTTGAAAATAACAAAATCGTCATCCGCGAAAAGCATGTGACTTATGCAAATGGGGGTTCCTTTTTGTTCCCATTAAAGCTGTCCAAACAACTTTTAAGGAGTCATAATTTGGTTGAGTTTATTTGAGAAGATTCAAGTATGTATTAATATTATGGATATCTCGGAAGCCAATTATGTAAGTCTGTTGAATAAGATTATTATTATTTATTTTTTTTAGAGAGGAGACGATTAACGTAGAGTTCTCGTGAGCACTTAGGCCATAGGCCCATTGTGCTATCTCCCATTTTACCTCATTCCTTCAACAGTCACCCGGAACCTTTAGTAAAGTTCATCAGGGTTGTCATTGGATATGTGGCTATGTCTTCTGGTTATACAATGTGTCTTCCCAGGTATCTGAGCGTTGTTTCCAACAGGGCGGGACATTGGCAACAAAGGTGAATTGGAGTCTCTTCATCCTGTTCACATTTCCTGGATCTATTGGTGTTTTCCACTCTCAACAACTGCATGTGTCTCCTGAGATGTCAGTGTACAGATGTTAGTAATCCTACCATTTTCCCTCAGTGAGTTTCGGTCCATATTGAGTGGTTGCCTGCTTCGTCTTGGATCTGGTCCGTTTATGTGTACTTTTTGTGAGGCGGGTATGGGTACCGCTGCCCCGGGAACCATTTATTGGATAAACAATACCCCTGCCATAGGTCACCCCACGTGGTTAGCTACTTTTAATAATTTAGCAGGGGTGCCCGGGTTCATGGGGTGAGGTTTGTCTAGGTCTTATGCGATTGCCCACCTACTGCGTGGCGGGCCGGATCGGTAGAGACTGGTTGAGGGAGACCTTTTGACTTCTCCAGCCGGACTCTTTCAACCCATCGCCATGCACCGCAGTGGGAGTAAATTAATAAATAAATATTAATTAATTCTACCTGCTCTAAAAGTCGAGTTTTTTTTCCATATCCAGTTTAAGTTGATTGCAAAAACAGTAATAATGACTCGTAAAGTTTCTTTTATTTATTTATTGTCTATATTTTTTTAATGTTATTATTTTACTACAAAAGTATCAATAGAACTGGTTCTGTTTGAGAATTTTGAGATTGTAAGTTTGATTATTATGTATTCATATTATCAATTTATTAGCGTAGTTGCGCAATAGCTTCTTAGTTGTTGTGTAAGGTAACGCTCAGGCGTTGAAGAATATTGTATTTATTTGCATGTAGATCGAAATGGATATTTCAGTGAGCAAGATATAATGTAGGTACTGAAGGGTGTACAGAAAAAAACTTTTTTTGAAAATTCTAAATATAAAATTGATAAAAAGTTGTCTTTATGTACCCACCACATATCTACAATAACAAAAAAAACGTTTTTTTTTTTAACAAATTTTAGTTTTAACTAACCATCACGGCGTTTCCCACGGGGCAGGCAGAGAGCCCGGACCGCCAAACAACTCGGTCTTGGCACACACTCCTTGCCTTATTCACATTCATCCTTCGTCTCATTCATACTCTTTTAATTATTCTGACTCTTGACGTGGCCTGACTCAGGTATCTGATTCACTTGATCGTGCCATGTCTTCCTCAGACGTCCCGGACTTCTTCTACCAATCACATTTGCGTCATATATTCTCCTTACACTCCTTTCTTCATTCATTCAGTCTGCATGTTCAGACCATCTGAGCGTCCCTTTCTTAAACTTACTCATTACTAGTCATTACGCTTACATCACCCTTGCATTCTTTGCAGATCTCCACATTTCTCACACGATCATACATAGTTTTACTACACACACGCCTCAGGGATCTCATTTCTACAGCATTCAGTATACTTTCATCCTCCCTCTGCTAGTTACATGCCTCCCTGCCATACATCAGGTACCAACACTCCATTGTGGACTGCTAACATCGCTTCTTTGGACAAGTTTCTTAGCTTATTTTCATGAATTAGTTAGTGTCAATGGTGCTGGGAACGACAAAAATAACAAAATCTTACAATTGTTATTTCAAGTGAAAAACTATGTTAAATTAAAAAAATATGGATACTCAATTTTTTAAGAAATTTATAAACTTTTTGCTGGAGTCATATTTTTTTTCAATTAGGCTAATTTTTTTGCTATATATGTGAGTCCATAGAGAAAAAATTTTATCGACTTCAAATTAAGAATTTCCAAGAAAAGTTTTTTTTCGATACAATGTATACTTTTTGAAATGCATATATTTTAATTTTGACTAGCTGGGGTCAATACAAAATCTGAAAATTATTCTTGTCTCGCAACTTCTTCAAACAGTTAAATTATAAAATATGATCTCATTCATTAAAAAAAACTTCAATTATTAATTATTATCATTATTTATTTATTTTTGTTAGTGGGTTTTATTATTTTATAGAGCGTAATTTGGATAATTTTGTTTTCGATGTATGAAAAAGCGATGCTAGTAAAATAAAAAAAATTCCAGTAATTTTTTTCTAATGAAAGTGTTATTTGTTATTTCGTTAGCTTTTTCAATTAAATTATCTAAACAAGTTCCCTTATGCACCGTATGGCGTATTTCGCAGCTTTCTTGTGGCCTTTTACAAAATTTTTACAAAAACCCGTATTTTAAATTACTGCTTTTTTAAATTTAATTACTAGTGGTGTTCTACAACGTTCAAGTGCACTTAATTATCCTTTTCATTGTATATTGGCGCACTCCTTTGTTGTCCGGCAACATTGCGCAATGAACACCATTCGCCAATTTAGTTTATCTAGGCATTTTATTTGTGGTCGTAATATTCGCATTTACGATTGTGATCCTCTTTCGTACCGCATCGTTTAGACGTTCTTATGACACTCAATAGGTAGGTACAATATGAAAACTGGTGAACCCAAAAAGTTTTAACTAAAATTCCAGTATGTATTTCATATAGAATTTAAAAGATTACGGTGTAGGTATTTTTCGTATTAGCAATTTAAAAATTGTTAATTTTTGAGTTTATATTATTATTTTTACTCCCCACACAGGGCCTATGTCGTCTTTTGGGATCCTGTATGGAGGAACCTTTTCAATGAAATGAAGGATATTTACTCAAAAAACCTAGAATCCGTATTTGTGTACTAGGATATATGAATCTACCTATACACTGACTTGGTCATTTTCTGAGGGCTGCAGTCAAGGTCTTTCCTCCTCAAACACGGCTGCATCGCAAACTCTGCTTCAATCAATGTCATTGATAAACTTACTCCAATATAATCGTATACCTAACCACAAAGAAAAAAACTCGTATTAACCCCTCCAGCGTTTGAGGGTCATATATGACCGGGCGTCCATATTTTATAAAAGCATTAATTTATTTGATGTTAGACAGAGAAATAATCATTATTTTCTGTTTGCCTTAAATATTTATACTAGAATCCATGTATTATTAATAAAATCCTAAAAATAGCCTAAATGAATAATTCACATTTCACGCCGCTATCATAGGAATCGGTTTAAGGCGATGCCATACGTAAAATCATGTGTTTTTGGTTTGAAAATTTGGTCGCCTAGAAATGTTTCAGATGCTTTAATTAAATACTGCGAGTAGAATACATCTTGGCCTTTGAAATAATCGAGTATTTTGTAGATAAGTCTTTTTATAAGACCAGAAAAAAATAATGTATGAGGCCTATAAAAACTGCTTTAAAGTTCAAAATCTCCTATTTACGAACCCATTTTCGGTTATGATTTTATTGTATAATGTGGCAAATTAAGTTATTTATAAAATGATCGAAAAAAAAATAATATTTATGCGTGAACATCCACAAAATAAAATAAAACGCACTTTTTGGCCATGTTTTTTTCGTGCATAAATCAAAACAGGAGGACGGTGTTAAGCGGTAATTTAAACTTTATCGCCATCTACGTAAGGGTTGTTATTGATAGCTGCTCAATTTAAAATACTACACCACGTAGTGCATCGCCTTAACATAGAAATATATCTTATTTTTTATTATATTAACGAGATAAAAGTGAAGGTACAGTTTTCTTACAAATTTCCCAAATAAAATGAACGTGTTTTCAAAATATCGAGTTCTCTCAATTTTTCTATGATTGGAGTAAAATTTTAAGTAAAAATGTGGTTAGCGTTTTTGACACCACTTTTCACTTTGATATTAAAATTTTTCTTATTTAGAAATATTAATGTTTATTTTAAATGCATCGGAAAGATATTTTTTTTTAGTTTCTAAAACAGTATTTGTTTTTATGGAAAATTTAAAAATAAGATGTATATAGCCATAGACATAGGAATTAATAGACGAGAAGATAATGGCGAGGGGTAAAATCAACTGTTGAAGAACGAAGGGGGTGAAGCTGACTGTGATTCGTCAATAAATCAATCTGACAGTAAATAGGCATCTCGCATTATAATATCACCATTTACTTCTTAAAAGTAAAATCTGCTTTTGAATGAATAGACATTTTTACATGGGAGCGCAAATTACTCGCCACGTTATGAACAAATTTACGAAGTCCAAATTCGGCAAAATAAATTTCTTCTTTTTTCAGAGTCAAATATTTCGTTTAAGTATTTAGTTAAGACACTTTTATAAATGTTCATAATTTACTTCCCAGCAACCAACCAGCTTTGTGTTTCACGTCCAGACGTGTCTCGATGTGATAGTATATGTTTCTACAACTGATCCATATTATACGATGTGAATATGCTTAAAATAAAGTAAAATAATGCTTATATATGGAATGTAATACGACAATTGGGTTTATTCTCTTTTTCACATCTATTTTTACAAGTTTTCATAGCACAAGTCAACATTTTGCCGTGTTATTTCGTAAAATGAACCGATGATGCCTCGACCATAGTTCGCACAAGAATGATGACGTCACGTTTTCTAAATTCACTTGAGGCCATACGCGAGCACAGCCGGCTCCAATGGAACCGGTATGGGGAGTGGGGAATAATACGCTTTTAATCACTTAGGGCAGGTCTACTAATATTCATATGTCTATGTATATAGCGCATTTGAATATACACAGAAAACATTGTAAACTGTACAAACGTGATGAAAGTACTGAAGGGTTAATAAACAGTGTAATTGAAAAGTTTACTCCAGTATTGGTACGACGAAATGAGAAATTTCCCATCTGTGAGTGTAAGGTGAATATATGACGGTGATAGTCGGGGACGCTCGAGGAACACTTAACGCAATATAACGGAATGAGATTCGGAGTGGAATTAAAGTAGATGTAATGTAGTTTTTTTAACATTAACATTGTGGCATATAGTAGTGAATGGTGGAAGTAGTCGGAGACGCCCGAGAGACATTAGTAATACCGAAGTATTGAGGGCTTTTACATAAAATAAGTCTTTTAATTTTTATTTATTTATTTGGGAATTCAACAGATTTTTACGGGATTAAATAATCAACTTATAAATAATACAAATAATATCTAATGATAGGTTTTCACTTAAACATAAAATTATAACAACAAACTAAGGGTCCAGTACCCACCCGTGGGCAAAAAATATTTACAAAAAATACAAAATATTAAAGAAAATAAAAATGACATAGCATATAAGAACACAAATATATTACAATATATCAATTTTATCCTCACTCAACACCAATAATCACTAATATATGTATATACCTACAACTAAACTGAACAAATGTTTATAAAATGAATCAAATGCAACTGGACAGGGTTCAAATCAACAACATGATAACTTGCAATATGTTTTTATTTATTGATTTTTTTTCATACATACGTGGATAGTTACATAAAATATTGTAATAATATATAATAATTAATAATTATTTAATAATAGCTAAAGTGTATTTTTAAATGTTCCTAAACTATACGAAAATATGTCAATATCATTAAAATTCTTTTTGTTTTGGGGCACACGCTCTGAATATAAAAGCGATGATTACATTAGTGTATTAAAATAAGTCTTGATTACATTTGTGTATTAAAATAAGTCTTGAATACATTAGTGTGTTAAAATAAGTCTTGATTACATTTGTGTATTAAAATAAGTCTTGATTACATTAATGTATTAAAATAAGTCTTGATTACATTAATGTATTAAAATAAGTCTTGATTACATTAATGTATTAAAATAAGTCTTGATTACATTAATGTATTAAAATAAGTCTTGATTAAATCAGTGTATTAAAATTTAAAAAAATATACCTAATAATACAGTAAAAATAGTTTTACTTTTATTTTTAATAATATTTTGATGTAATTATTTTAAAAACAATAACTCATTAATTATCACCTATTTATTTGTAGTTTTTTTGTCTATCCTTGTATGTGTCAATTTTCAGTACACATTGTATATTATTGATAAGAAGCCTTCGGTTTTGAAACATGTGAAAATTTTTTATTATTTTGGTGTACATAATGTTGGTTATTTTCTTTTAATTTGATTTTCATTTTCAGTTTCATTCACAGCTAAAACACATTTTATTTTGTAAATTTTTAAAATTATTTTTATTTCTTGCTAGAGCAATCCCGATGAGTTAAAAAAACCCATTGTAGAACGGGAGGAGGGAGACGAACTTACAATACACAGGTGGTAAGTTAATAGGTACAATTTTACATTGGTATTTTGAAATCAAAATTACAAGTTTCACTTACAAAATAGTACAAAAATTGAAAAATATTTAAAATCATAAGTTTCATAAGCAACAGTACAAAAATAAAAAGTAGAACAAACAAGAAAAACAAACAGGGATTATATCTCGGGATTTTTGATCGTTGTCGTAATTTTTCCAGTTAATTCGGAACGTAAATTTCTGATTGTCTCTAAAATTGACAATGTTTGATTTGAAATTAACAAGGCGAAGATCCTGAGGTAAATATATTTTTTTATAAAGCTACAATAATAATACCCCGTGATTTTTACCAATCTGCGCTTAAAACAGTCGGTGATTTCGAAACTGATCAGCAATTCTCAATGAGAATGTCTGTGAATTGAAATATTGTGATGCCAACGAAGTAACTTCATTACGCAAAGTGTTTTAGCTTCCCACGGCCTGTTGAAAACTATTTCATTTCTGGGTTGCTATGTCGTGTACAAATTATAATATATTATCTAGTTCTGAAAGGCATAAACCGTTTTTACTTCATTTATTCTGAATGAACGATGAATTATGTAAATGCAATTCTGCATTGTTCTTTTTTTAAAATGGCACTTCATTTAAAAGTTTGCTTTTTTCCGTTCCAAATTCAAATCGTGCGTAACAAGCACCATGTGCCGAATTCAAGACAAGAAAAAAAATCGCGATTTCTGCTGATAAAAAATGAACCAATCCGAATACGGTTGCGAGAATAGAGATCGCAATAAACCTTACTAGTAAATTTAAAACGCTTGGTAAAGGGGAACCGCAATTTTTATAGCTGGGTTATCTTCGGAAGGTTGTTTTGTTACTAAGTGCCGCGTTTCATCGATCAATTGTAGCGAACAGTGGTTGATTGATCGAAAGTGGTACAAAGCGCTATGAGAATGTATGCAATCTGATAAAATGCTACAAGTCAAAAATAACCACTTATAAAACAGCTTTAAAAAAATCTCACGAATTAAATGATCAGGGCCGAAAATATTTAAAAGTAGGCATTTAATCTTTTTACAATCAAATTTAATAATTTTTTGAATTTTCCTTCAAATTACAAATTATTATTGTTTGTGTCTCCCGTGGTTTACTTACAAACTCTCTTAAACATTAAAACTCCGGCTTCAACAAAGTACTTTTTATTGTGATAATATTGACAATGGCTCTAATGTCTTAATGTGAAGCTTAATGCTAAATCACTATTTTGATTAATCTTTATAACGAATTGGTGTACATTGAGAATACAAAAAATATGCTTTCGATAAATTGAAGGTTTTCCTATCGTTTTGCTTGAGTAGAATACAAATAAAAAATAAATTTCTCAATAAAAAATATAAATGTAAACTACTAAAAAAATTTTTTTTTTCAATAGAAATGTATGAACGCGTAAAGGAAACAGCTTTTAAAAATACAGTATTATAGCTAAGATTATCTGTGACAGTTTCACTTGATTAACTTTTTTTCTTTCTTATAAAATTATTTACAAAATAAATAAAAACCTGTTTTGTGCTTGAAATCGAACGTTTCTAGACTCCGTCTGTCAAGCGATTTTAATGCCTATTACCTAGAATATAAGGTATACCAAGAATATACACATTTTTGGCTTGTTGCTTCCTCTTAATTAGCAGGCGGTTGAGTTATGGCGGGACTATAATCTGGACCCAAACCTTGAGGTTCTCGTCTTATTTTTATCCTGTTATTCTCGACAGCTAACTCCATCTATGGGTAACCTAATAGACTAATCTAGTGGCATCTATGGGTGAATTCACACACTTTTAAGAATATTATTATTATTATTGTCTGATTGTGCTTTCATCATCATTTGTGATTACCAAGGCTTTGTTATTTGGAATTTCGTAAGTGATAAATTTGTACTTTAATTTTCTCGCTCTTGCCACCAAGTTTAGGAGGCCGGTTTGGGTTCCACCGCCCCGGGAACCATTTATTGGATAACCAACACCTCTGCCATAGGTCACCCCAAGTGGTCACCCTTTCGACTTCTCCAACTGGTATCTCGTCCCATCTCCTTGCGCCGCAGTAACAGGGATATATTCCTATGTCCGTCACTCCTGGACACACTGATCCCTAGATTCCTACCCAAACTTCATACCCTTAACCTTCCCAGAACATCCTATCCTTCCTTTCCTTAAAACAGACTCTCTACTGAGGAAAATTATTTTTCTCACATCCAATTGGATTTTTATTGACCTGAATATTAGGTTATGATGCTTTCCATAGGTCTCTCTTAGTTGTACAATTGAAAAAAACTTTTTTAAATGTGTAAAACTGAAGTGCACAACTGAACGGCACATTTAACAGTATTTTATTTATTTTAATTCTACTTGGCTCTCTCTACGTTCCACTCCAACTCTGCCATTGTCAATATAAATAATAAACGACCACGTGTCGGCCGGTTTACGTTCAGTCTCAGGTCAACTCTGTTTGCGGACAGACGTCTGCGTACTTGCTCCGTTGTTTTCGCGCTCATCGTATTCCTCGCGAAATCGCAACCTCTCGCCGAGTGGCGATTTCACTTCGCGCACCGGGGTTTACCCACACCTCGCATAAAGACACATGAAACTACATTTGCGATCGGACTGATATTTTTTTCTGATTTGAAAAAATACAGACGAATCGGTCTGGTTTTTTTGCCGGCGTCAAAAGTTAAGTGCTGAAAAGTGATTTATTTTAATATTGTAAAGAAAATCTTCATTTTTATTTTGGAAAACTGTCGCTTCCCTGTTGACAAGGTGAGTTATTTACTGTATATATTATTTGGTAAATAAAATGTTTCGTTATGTGTAAGGAACGCATAAAACCCGATGTATTTAAAGTCGAGTACTATTTTAAAACACCATCTAAATCTATCTATCTATCTATATAAATAACAATGTTAATGTTAATCTTAAATTTCCGAAAGTTCTTCACCGATTGCTTTGTTAAAATAATGTTTTTTTTTAAATCAGCGCCATCTGTTGGACGTAAAGGTAAAACGCGCTTTTGTTTCTGTATCTGCACATACAGACTGAGCCACAGCTTGGCGGGGTACAGCTAGTTTAATAATAATTATGGCATTCTGATAGGCACTGGATATGAACGCGCGAAGGTTGCTTATTTAGACAATATGCTTAGAAGACTATAATTATTTCGACCGATGGATCGGATTATTGTATTATGTGGTGAATTTTAGCCACATATAGACGTTGGAAAACATTGACGTATTTGTAATCGAAATCACATCACCGTAAAGCAGGCAAAGTAAACCTACTATATATTAATTTATTAGAGAAATGCAAATCTTCCCCCAACAATTGTCGAAATTTCATTGAGTTTAGGCGTTAACCTTTGCCGTGGTTATATTTGTTAATAATGATACGCATTGTTATATGCTTTAATTTTTAAATCATTTCGGTAATTATTTCCCTAACCGCTGCACTTTTAGCCTAACATAACTTAACCTCTGCACTTTTAGAATTAGATTATGGTAATCACACTTTCATTTATTTATTTAATACATGCATCGTTTTATAATATATGTATAAGATTTTTAAAAAAATATTTATACGTACATATATTATTTAACAGTGCTACCCATCTCAGTTGAGAAATCCATTCTCTTGTTTGTTTGGTGGGGAGCAGTGCCATTTTTTTTAAAATTACTACAAGAAACAAATGTTTACGTGTACAAAATAGGTTATTAGATTCTTAGTTTTGATTAATTAAGTAATTTATGCGTATTTAGATTGAAACAATCGTTTTATCAGATAAATTTTGAACTTAGAATACAAATGGAATTATAATGCATCTTTTACTACTCGTATCTATCCCGACGTAAATCTTTGTTTTTTGTAGTAATTAAGTTGAAACAAGTGTAATTTCCGTAATTTGTGCCTATTAAAAGTGAGGCTGTTAGAGAAATATTTACCATAATTTCTTTCGACCATTTCTGTCGTGTTTTCGAAATTAGAATTTTTTTTAATGATGGTAAAATTGTTGAAAGAATGTGATAAAAATGAACTGAATTAAATTTTTCAATAATTATAAATTTCGAAAGTGGTAATATTCTACAATGGTTACATAGCTGTACCCCGCCATGCGTTTCTGTGGCTCAGTCTGTCTGAGCAGATAGAGAAACAATAGCGCGTTTTGCTTTTACGTCCAAGAGTAATAATATAATGTTAAATATATGCCCTTTAAAAATAACATTATTTTAACTTGTTACATCTATATAATATAGGTATATAAAAACTTGTATTCACGCGTATTAGAATGTCGTAGTCAAAATTTCAAAGCAATCGGTGAAGAACTTTCGGATATTTAACATTTTGAACAAACGAACATTTACATTTTTATTTATGTAGATTGTTTTTCATTATTGAAAAGTACTAAGGGCCAGTTATGTATAAAGTTCAATTATTATTTCAGTGCTGTGAAAGAACTGGCTCATAATAAAATATAAAAGAACTTTAAAAGGAACACTGAAAAAATTGATGAATTGTTCAAACTCTGCGAATGGCCTTAAGGCGATGCCATACGTAGTAATGCAAAATCATGTGTTTTTGTTTTGAAAATTTGGTCGCCTAGAAATGTTTCAGATGCTTTAATTAAATACTGCGAGTAGAATACATCTTGGCCTTTGAAATAATCGAGTATTTTTAGATAAGTCTTTTTATAAGCCCAGATAAAAAAATAATGTATAAGGCCTATGAAAACTGCTTTTAAGTTCAAAATCTCCTACTTACGAACCCATTTTCGGTTATAATTTTATTGTATAATGTGGCAAATTAAGTTACTTATAAAATGATCGGAAAAAAAATAAATATTTATGCCTGAACATCTACAAAATAAAATAAAAGGCACATTTGGCCATGTTTTTTTCTTGCATAAATCAAAACAGGCGGATGGTGTTAAGCAGGAATTTAAACCTTATCGCCATCTACGTAAGGTTTGTTATTGATAGCGGCTCAATTTTAAATATTACACGACGTAGTGCATCGCCTTAAGTAATACAGAATTATTATGAATATTATAAGAAAAATTAATATAACAAAATGTTTAATAGTATTATTACGTTATAATATAAAATATCAAATCACTATATTTAATTGTTTATTTTCTCTTCCTTCTACCGTAGCTAAGTTTTCGCTACATATGAAATAATAACTTTCCAGATTTATTAAACTGCAATTTGTTCAAATAACATTTAAGACGTTTCCCTTTTGTTCTAAAATCCGAACGGCTGAATCAACTTGTCGACTGTCAGTTGTTGTCTCGGGAGTTTTACGACTCAATACTATTCGTTTGGTTTACAAAATGCCAATATCATTTACGTAAACTGTTCGATTAATTCATTAATTATTTTTTTCTTCTGTTTTTCTTGATAAGATTACCCTTTAACATTTTGTTTTTAAGCCATAAAAAATGTTAATTTTGTAGATCTTTGTACATTTGACGACTTATTATAGCGACTATTTAAACATTGTACATACAAAATATAATGTTAAATATATGTATATTAAGTTGTATTTCTGAATCCTCCTCACTAGTTACTAAAGTTATTTATTTCTGTTTTATTAGTTTTCTATGTCGTTTTTAATGTTTTGTTCAGAGTTTTTTCATTAATCTCTTTCAGCCAGATTTTTATTCTTGATTTGCAATCATTCAAATTTTCTATTCGCTTCATAATAATAATAATAATAATATTTGGCTAATTTATATAGCGCCGTTTTCGTGAGAAATCACCTCAAGGGCGCTGTACAAATATATTTCTTAAATAGTTAACACTAGAACTACTGACTTAAAACTAGTGACTTACGTCTGAGACTTATATCTAGAGACTTATGACTAAGGCCTATAACTACCATCTTAGTAAAATATATATTTACATATGTAGAAACTTATAACTAAAATTAACATTAACAATCTAATTTTACATGCGCCAGAAGAAGGAGGAAGTTCTATTATATTGGGGTGTTTATAAAATTAGTTTTTATTATTAGCTGGAAATATATCTTAAATGGGTGAATGAAATTAACCGTCGATCTATAACGCATTTAAATGATTCATCTGCCAACAATTAAACCGATTGACGTGTTATGTTCCCGCTGATATTGTCCATTGTCCATTGGTAGGCAAGTCAATAGCATTTTGACTTTATCATAAGTATTCATATCAGGGGGAAGGATATTGTGGAGTTTCGTCGCAAAATAAATATAATATCTTTGCCCGAATGTGGTTTTATGACCTGGAATATTTTTTATGTCATTCTGATTTGACCTTGTTTGATGAATACGCGGTATTGTAGAGAATTCAGTTTTTTTGAATAGTTTCAATAATATATTTTTATCATACATTTGTTGTATATTTGGTATATAATAATATAATATATAATCTTTCAATCCATCTTCTTAAAACAGACCTAGGTCACTGTTGCAGAAAAGTTTCTTAAAGTGTATATTTTTTTGAAAGAAAGGCGAACATTGGTTACGAGTAAACTAAACATATTTAAATGATACCTGCTACCATAATTTTATGTTGAAACTGTCGCTTATGCAATGATGGAAAACTGCTGAGTAGAAGAGGATTGAACTCGTGACGCTTGGGTCCTGATTCCCTGGGTGGGAACCGGTGAATAATAGAAATTTCACTATTATCCGCCTGCATCCAACCAGTGGTAGATACTCTTAGTAACGCCTTGGTGAAAGACCACCACCAAAAATCAGTTTAAGCACTTATTGTATCTATATAAAATATTAATAAACATATTATAAAACATTAATAACATAGCCAGGTACGTCCTCTCCTTCCATGCCCTATATCCTTATCTTCCCCAATCACAACGTACCCCAATTGGGAATGCCATAGTCTCACTGGCTCCAGACGGTTGGGACTCTTGGATGATTCTCACATAAAAAAGAACTACAAATAACCTACCTAAAGAGCAAAGCACGCCACTGGTTGTGCTAAATATTCCGTAATTTAACTCAAATTTATCTCGATTTTCCGAAGGTTCCCTGCGGGACATGCTCTCCACAATGATTTTCCAATTAATTTATAGTGTTCCGAGGTTTTTCATTTCGTTCTGTCTTCGTTATTTATTTATCATCGTATTTAATGAGGTTAAATTTATCAATACAGCTGTTTAATGAGGTCTCGTCATAATAAAAAAAATCAGTTTGCAATAATTTTTTGTTAAAATTTTGCTTCAAGGGCGTGCATTGAACCAAACTTTAACCATACAATTTTAACGCATTTTAATTTTATACTTTTAAATATTGAAAAACTAATTAATACAACTAACTAATATAATTTACTGGGTGAAACGAAATTTTGCATTTCGTCTTCCTGTAAATTTGTTTATGCGTTCCGTTTTCGAACATCTGTTGCATCGTCGTGTTTATTTGAGCTTTCTTATTAGCATTTTTTCACGCCGTATTTACCTGCCGGTTTATTTTCAGCGGTACTTACCTGCCCAAAGAAAATTTGGAAAAGTATTGTCATCGAGGTAGTGACGTTTCTTGGGACAAATTCTATAATTCCTTATTTGAAATTAAAAAAATGTTATTTAATATATATAGTTTACTATATGAGTAGGCATTGGCATCCTCCGTGGTTGAGGGGTAATGCTCTCTAGTAGCAATCCGAAGGTCGCGGGTTCAAATCCCGGCGTGCGCAAGTAAATTTTACTTGTTTGATTTGTGTTATTTCACATCTTATTCTTTCAAAATAATATATATTATATTTTCGGCTGGTCTGGTGTAAGACCACCATTCGGCATTGAAACGTTTCTTGAAATGACTTTAGCCGTGTTTGGTGACCGGATCTGAATATCCAGGTACTTCTCCACCTTACTACCTTCAGCCTCACAACATACCCAATTGGGGATGTCATAGTCTCACTGGCTCCAGATGGTTGGGAGGAGTTGTTCAGGTGCATTTGACGCTTTGGACCACTAAGCTATTAACCATTTGCTCCATGGTTAGCGCCACAATTAACGCTTGATGCTAATGTATTCAGCAGAATTGGTGCATGAATGGTGATTACCCACGCCAATTAAAACTTCCTAAAAAGATTTTCCGGTGACAACCAAAAACACATTAAAACTAACAATGCATTTGTCTGTGCTAATGGACAATGCAAAAAGGTTCACTCAATGTCATTTAAAATTTGTGAATCTGTCAACAATGATATCCGTATATAATTTTCTTCAATAGCACTCAAATTTTGTTTTATATTTTTTCATTAGTTTTCTATAGCAAAGTTTGTACATTATATAAGCATAAAGCATCATATATGAATAATGTCACAGTACTCCTCACTAGGGTACCCCGAAGCCTGATATGGGCGGCATTGAGATCTCATAACGTACCAGAAGGATATGTGCTCTCCATACAAGATATGTATACAGACGTAGAAACACAAATAAGATGCACATCAGGGATGTCACCAACATTTCCAATTAAAGTGGGGGTTCACCAAGGATCTGTCCTCAGCCCATTGCTATTCATAATGGTCATGAATTACCTAACGAGTCAAGAAATGAACAGTATTCTCAAGACTACGCTTTTAGCAGATGATGTAGTACTGATAGAAGAAAATCATTGTGATCTACAAAATAGCCTGGAAAGGTGGAGAAAGATCCTGGAGGATAATGGACTAAAAATTAGCAGGAAAAAGACGGAATGTTTTTACTTTAGTTTTAAACCAGCTAACATATACCCGGCGTTGCTGTGGGTTATCCTTAGGAGATAGACATATATCATCTCGGACTTTTCTGTAGGCCTTTTTAAGATACACAATTCCGTAGTACATTATTTTGATGTATCTCATAAAGTTTAGACAGCGTTAGTAATGTAGTGCCCGACAATATATTTTTACGTCTTGATTATAAAACATCGACTTTTTTAAAAACGTTTACTTTCTATAAATATAATATATGAGTAAACCTTCCGGAAGAAATTCTCTTAATTTTTAGTGAAAATCCTACCATATGGAAACCCTATCAAAATCCATTGCGTAATTTAGAAGGACTATCAAAGTCTACCAGGTCACCAAACCTAGCGAACTACTTGGGGTGACCTGAGGCAGGTCTATTGGTTATATATTGAATGGTACATGTACCCGCCTCCCAATTTTGAAGTAATAGTTAATATACGAAATAAATGTCGGTCCTATCCAATCAGGATTTGGCTCAGTTGTAAGCGCGTTTAACTCCAGTCCTTGGGGAGGAAGGTTCGATCATGCTCTAAACATTTTTTTAATCAGGGCGTGATTTTTTTCTGTTGCTAAATGCAGTTCATATGAATAACGTGTATAATATTCTATTTGAAAAATATTTTTCAAACTTATGTACGAACTTGCGCGAAAAACAAAATGGATGATCCTCCTGCAAGTCTAGACAGTAGACATTAGACATACCAATTATTTATATTTAATAGGACCGTGAAATAATCTGCTGCGCCGACTTAAGAGGAACGGCTGCGCGGCCTTTTTCATACAATACTTAAATTTGGATTTGAGCCCAAAATACTAAACCAAACTGAATACTTCTTTTTTAACCCTTCAGGCCTCTGGCATATTAACCGATATATTTCTTGAAGATGTTGTCCGAAATTCGGAGTAAATAAATGTTTTATTTCTGAACGTATCCAAAAACTAAAAACTGTTTTTGAAAGGTGATGAATTACCCGTTCATATGTTATTAATAAAAAAATAATTTGTGAAATATCCAAATTAAAAAATATATATATTTTTTACTTCTAAACACCAAACTAAAACTAAAAAAAAACACTTAAAATATTATTAGACAGATGTATTATATACGTAATATTTTATTAGACGGATGTATTATAAATATAATATTTTATTACACAGATGCATTATAAACACAATATTTTATCAGACAGATGTATTATAAACATACTATTTTATTAGACAGATGCATTATAAACATAATATTTTATCAGACAGATGTATTATAAACATACTATTTTATTAGACAAATTTATTATAAACATAATATTTTATCAGACAGATGTATTATAAACATAATATTTTATTACACAAATTTATTATAAACATAATATTTTATTAGACAGATGTATTATAAACATAATATTTTATTAGACAAATTTATTATAAACATAATATTTTATTAGACAATTGTATTATTTATTTATTTTTTATTTATTATTATTACATTTATTACATACAAGATATACAAATATAAAAGGAAGCTTTGACTGTCCAACTAGGAAGTTTCCCGTTTTAGGACAGTCAAATTGGCAGGTTGCGTGTACATAATTCCAGGTAGGTACATGTAAAATATAAAATAAAATTAAAATATAACATATAACATGTAAGAAAGAAAAATAGAAAGAAAATATTTTTTTAGGAAAATACAATTTAGCAGTAATAAACAATAAAATCCAGATAGGTACATGTAAAATATAAAATAAAAATATAATATATCAATGTAAGAAAGAAAAATAAAAAATATTTTTTAGGTAAATACAAAATACAAAATCGAAGAAATCAACTCAGACTACGTTTTTTAATAATTTTTCGGAATCTGTCCTACCTAAGTCTAATAACCATTTAGTAATTTTATTACCGAAGGCTGATAATTCATACAGTTTAAATTGAGAGGGGATTTTGTTGTATATTTTTGGTCCCAGGTATGAGAAAACTTTTTGATAAGCCGCAGTATTGCTAGTTGGAATAGAAAGGTCGTTTCTGCTCTTACTTCTGGTTTGATGATTATGATCGACTGTTATCGTTTTGTTTTTATTTTTGTGGACGCAGATTGTTATTTTTTTATGTAACACTGTCGAACATCAAGCACATTAAACTCCTTGAAGAGAGCGTCGCTCGAGTATCTGAAGGGTTTCTTCATAATGACGCGTAGAATGGATTTCTGTGCCTTCAGTAGCGGGTATAATATTGTTAATCCTGTTCCACCCCATCCAATGCAACCGTAGGTTATGACGGAGTTACAGAGCCCGTAGTATATTTTTTTAATGTCTTGAGTTTTTATAATTTCCCGCAATGCTATAAATATATAAATAAGCTTGCGCACTTTATTCGTTGTGTTTTCAATTTGTTGTTTCCATTTAAGATGGTTATCCACTATTATACCTAAATATTTAATAGATTTAACAGATTCAAGGGTTTCGCATTTACAAGTATGGTTATTATTTCCAAGGCTACACTTAATATTATGTATTGTGAGGTGATGAGGTGTTTTGGGTTGACCTGCAAGGGTAGCGCTAAATGTGAGATATTTTGTTTTTTGTATGTTTAGTGTAAGCAAATTACAGTCCAGCCACTGTTTTACTCTGTTTATACCTGTGTTCGCAAGGTGGTGTGTTTGTTTCCAATCATCTCCTTCAAACAAAATAACTGTATCGTCAGCGAACGTGATAATTTTGCCACCAATGTTTTGGTTACAAAGTTCGTTTATGTATATAATAAAGAGAAGGGGCCCAAGTGTACTTCCTTGTGGTACCCCAAAAGTATATTTTAGTGAAGTGCTAATAGCCTCGTTAATTCTGGTTTGTTGAAATCTATTAGATATATAACTTTCTATCCATTGAAAAGCTTTTCCCTTTATTCCTATATTTCTAAGTCTCTGTAAAAGAATTTTATGAGATATAGTGTCAAATGCCTTGGCCAGGTCCAGGAAAAGGGCAATAGTTTTCTTGCCATGGTTCATATTCCCTGCAATAGTTTCCGTGAGACATGCGATGGCATCACCCGTTCCCTTACCCGACCGAAAGCCATATTGGTTAGGACTTAGAATGTTATGTTTCTCCACATAATCGTTTAACCTAGTTTTGAAAAGCTTTTCAATGACTTTGGATATCGCGCTTAATAGTGATATTGGCCTATAGTTTTCTACAAGAGATTTAGGTCCACTTTTGTGAATTGGGACAATTATTGATTTTTTGAAGTGATCAGGAAATATTCCTGATGCAAAACTTAAGTTGTAAATATATGATAGCGGAGCAGAAATCTGATTTTTAATTTTTTTTAGTATTTGTGTATTTAGACTATCTGGACCTTTTGCATGTGTAGTATTAAGGCTGTTGATTATTTTTAAGACCTCTTCTACAGTAGTTGGTTTAATATTAAATGAAAAAGATTGTTCCTTTGTTACAATTGTCGATGCTAAAGAGTCTTCCGTTTTCTGGGTTTCTAATAATTTTTTTTTTGCTAGATTTGATCCAACAGATGCAAAATATTGATTAGTATGACATGCAATTGATTGATTGTCAGTTATAATCAAATTTCCGGTATTTAATTCAGTTACAGATGCATTGGTATTTCTTTTACTTTTAGTTATGTCTCTGACAACATTCCACATGTTTTTGCTGGAATTATCCTTATCAAGTAAGAATTTATAATAACGCTCTTTACATTTGCGAATAACGGTTTTGCAAATATTACGGTATCGGTAATAGTTTTGCTGTTTAGTATCGTTCAATGGGTCTCGTTTAGCTATTTTATGAAGGTGATTTCTTTTGTGTATAGATTTAACAATGCCGTTGGTAATCCATGGTGTGAGATGTATTTTACTATATGGAATGCGTTTAGTTATTGTGTGTTTTGTTATGAATGTATTGATTTCATTAATAAAATAGTTTAGAGCATTGTTAACTTCAGTCTCTTTATAAACATATTCCCAATTTTTATTATTAAGATCATTTAATAAAGCCTCATAATCGATAATCTGTTTGTGATTAATTTTATGTTTTTTGGGTGTTGAGTTTGGGATACTGATTGCAGTGGTGTAATGATCAGTGATTGTATTATGTATTACAAATGCATTTGAATTTGTTATATTTCTGGTATATATATGATCCAAACATGAGCTTGAGCTACCTTGTACCCTAGTTGGAGAATTAATATTGGAAATAAAGTTACTTTCAGCCATAGCACATAAGTAGTCGTCGGACTGCCCATGCAATACTTCTCCTATAGTATTTATATTCATGTCCCCGATCAGTACATATTGTGCATAATCCTTAGTTTTTTTTAACTCACCAATAAGATTTTCCAGGAAATCTTGGATGTCATTGAACGATGGTGATCGGTAGATAGCTAGGATACCTAAATTCTCATTAATGTTGATTTTTAAACAATTACACTGATTTATGTTTATTTCTTGTACTAAGGAATTTAATGTGTTGTCGATATATACTACTACTCCGCTATTTTGGTTAATATGCGATGTTGTATGGTATTCATTATAGCCTGAAATTTGTTTGGCTATGTATGAATCATTTAACCTGCATTCAGTGAGAATTAGTACATGGAACTTTACCACAGCTTTTATTTCTTCCAAAAATATAAGAAAATCATCCAAGTTTCCCATCGTTCTAATATTTTGATGAACAATATTAATCCTATTAGATTCCCAATTAAATTGCATAATTTTGTTAATGTTTTCAAAAATTATTTCAGTATTTGGCACTAAGATACTATCGATTTCATGTTGAAGATCGTTTATTACCATTATTTTTTTTTTTTTTTTTATTTATTTCATATATATCCCGTTAAACTACAGTTAAGTAGTTTGTCAAACAGGATTTTTATTACAACTTTTTACAGATTACAACTTAGACCTTAATTTATACAATAACAATAAACTTACACATTAAATCGCCTAATACAAATTATTTCTACCTAGTAGCCACGTTTTCAGCAAATATCTGACTCTATTTGGAAATTCACATTTCTTAATATTACCAGGTAGCATATTATATATTTTAGGCACATTATACTCAAGGGTTCGCTGTCCGTATTTATTATTATGTTTAGGTACAAGCATGCCTTCATTCTTTGTGAACCTAGTATTGTGCCCATGTTCAACTTTCCTCTTATACTCAGAGTCATATATGTGCTGAATTAATATTTTATACCACAATAAGGCCTGCACCGGCAAAACTGTTAAATTTTGATACAAAAGTGAAATGTTTCGTCTTTGCGAAAAAATATTTTTTTAAACTAGTAATTTAACGATAGAATTTTGTATTGATTGTGCGTAATTTAAATTTGTTTTGCAAGAATGTCCCCAAGTGGTTATTCCATATCTTAAAGTTGATTCCGCGAGTGACATGTAAATAATTCTTAAGGTATTCACAGGAACGAAACACTTCAATTTGTATATTCTACCCACTATCGCCCGCAGCCGTTTACAAATTTTGTGTATTTGTATGTCCCATTTAAAGTAGCAATCAACAGTCACGCCCAAATAAACGTATTCGTTTACTAGCTCAATCGTTTCGCATGAACAGGGCTGCACAATATTTTGATGGATGCAGGTAAAGTTATGAGAAATTATTTCAGGCATGATGGAAACTTTTGCATGTGGAGATCTTATGTGCATGAGTTTGGTTTTTTTTGTATTTATAATTAATCCTACGTCATGACACCATTTAATCAGAGATATAAAGTCTTCTTGCATATATTTAATCGCAGTATATAATTGTTCATCCGATATGACCAGTGCCGTGTCGTCAGCATATACAAAGTGTTTAACATGTGAGAATAGTTTACTCATTATTGATACAAATATTATATAGAGGGTGGGTCCCATAATTGACCCCTGCGGGACACCGGCGTACATTTTTTTTTTCCCACTCAGTTTTTCAAATATTTTTACACAGATATGTCTATTAGATAGATAATTTTTAAATAAATTTAGTAGATTTCCTCTGATTCCTATTGCTTCTAGAATATTTAATAATTTTTGCGGATTAATTGTGTCAAACGCCTTGGAATTATCGATAAATAATACTAAAACATGCATTTTTTTATTTAATTCATTATTTACATAATTCGAGAAATCCTGTAATAATATTTCAGTACTCTTTTTCTTTTGAAAGCCATATTGATTTTTGTCTATAATGGAAAATTTCTGTAAGTATTTGTTTAATTTTAAAGAAATATATTTTTCAAAGATTTTTTCAAGTGCAGGCAAGATACTGATAGGTCGATAGTTTCCTATCTCTGAGTGTACTCCACCTTTGTAAATAGGTCTAATTATAGCACACTTTAGATCATCAGGTATTTCTGCTTGAGTAATAAGTCTATTTACTAAGTGCGTAATAATTGGGGCTAAAATATTTATATGTTTTTTTATGTCGTGCATTCTTATACTATCCATTGCAGCAGATTTTGAGTTTTTAATTTTTTTAACAATATTTGTTATCTCCGTGATAGTTGCTTTAGGTAGGTACATACTGTGAGGTAATTCTACTGTATCAATATTAGATGCTTTAAAATCACACTTGTGCAACATATGACATATAGTATCTGAAAAATAATTCACATATTGGTTAGTTACACTTTCCACTGTCTGATCTTTTATCACATATCGCGAGATGACTTCATCACAATTGCTTTTAGTTTTTCTTCCTAAAATTTTATTTATCTCATCCCACGTTTTTTTAGTATTATTGAAACATGTTTTAAATTTATCATTAAAAAAATATGATTTTTGTTTAGTAATTAGTTTGTTAACATTATTTCGAAAGGCCTTGTATTCATTTTCGTAATTTTTATTGGTTGGTGAATTCTTCCACCTTCGAAATAGCAAATCTCTTTTTTTAATTTTCTCTAAAATATCAGTAGTTATCCAATTTTTGATCCTGTTTGGTCTTTTATTCGGTTTTTTCAGGAATGATACTGTGCATCTTTCGTATAGGTTAATAAAATTGTTTTTAATTTTTTGATACAGTGTAATACTGTCTTGTTCATCAAGTAAGGAATTCCAATTTATTTTATGTATTTGGCTGTCTATACGTTTTTGGGACAAAACAATAATCTCCTTCGCAATGTTTAAAGGTTCCTTTTGCTCGTCATATTTAATATTAACTGCGACCATGTAATGATCTGCTATAGCAATCTCGCATACGCACGCTGATAACGCGTCCACTTGTTTATGCCCGTTATTGTACCTAACATAAATGTGATCGATGCATGAGCGTGTAACGCGTCCGTCTACAATTGCCTCTCTAGTCACGCCGTCTATACACTTGATTAAGTAATTGCTAGCTAGAATATTTTCATATGAGATTACAGCAGGATCTTGGTAATTCATCAAATTTAGATTAACATCCCCAAAGAACAAAACATTATCGAGAGGATCTATGAAACTTGTCAAAACAGATGTTATTTCCCCAATAAATGATTGTTTGCTAAGATTCGGCGGTCGATATATTGCTAAAATACTAATATGTTCTTTATTTGGAAGAGTAATTACACCGAATACATTTTCAAAATAAAACGATTCTAGTTGTTTTTGTTTGAATACAATATTATTCCGAACATATAGTAGAATGCCCCCACCTGACTTGTTAGTGCGGCAATAGTTATAGCATGTGTAGCCCGGTATCTCATATAAATCAATAAGGTCAGTTTGTATGGAAGTTTCGCATAGCATTAAAATGTCTACAAACTCCCAGCAACTATTTAAGTATACATGTAATACATCCCAATATTTACATATTGATCTAATATTAACTTGGATGCAAATTAAATCTCCTATCTCACTTTTATGTTTCATTTTTACCCATTGATTCAAATTGTTTGTTCTTATAAAGTCCACTTCACAGTCATCTTCTATATAATTATTTAAAGCCATAGTCGATGGTTGCCAAGTCCCTGGATAGTGCTGCTTGATAAGCTGGGCATTCCTTGTCTCCCGTCGGGTGGTCCGCGGCCTTACCGAACCTCGTGCATGTTGCACATACCGGCTTGGCTTCAGCGCTTGGGCACGATTCACGTCCGTGTCCTTCCTTGGCGCAGTGAGCGCATCTTGGTTTTTCCTTACAAAATTTGAATGAATGTCCAGTCATCTGGCAATTAGAACACACAGTAAGCCCTATAAAATCTCGTACACGGCACACCGTCCAATCCACGAATACCCGTTCCTGTTCTACTAACAGATGACGTAGCTTAGCCGGAACCTCATACACTCGATGACAGGTTGAGCCAGATCGAGCGCCAGCCAAATGGCTGAGTCGGCAATTCGAAATCATCTCTCCAGTGTCCATTTGCTCCATGTTTGGAATTCCAGCTAAAGCGCTATTCAGGAAGCTCTCATCGGATAACTCTCTAGGTACATTGAAAAATATTACCTTGGGATGTCTTTTTGCTGGTAGTCGTGCGCTTAAAGTACTTGAATTCGTATTAGTGAGCGCAATTAATAATTTTTGTTGGTCTTCAACACTGGCAGTATGAATCGCTACTCCCTTATTTCGTATGTTTCTCATGCCGGTTACTCGGACACCTAAAGCTGAGGGCTTTAAAGTTTTTCTTACATTTTGTTTTGTTTCCTCGCTGTCTTTAATGCTATCCAGCTTAGGAAAAACGCATATAGTAGGCTTTGTAGGTCCTACTGCTTGTCCTGTACGAGTGATCGGCAATGGAGTCGCATCTTTAGTTTTTATTTTGGTGATGTCCGCAAATGACATGGTCGCCTCAGTAGCTTCAGCGACACGTCGCATCACAGGTCCTAGGTCCGCCTCTAGCTGCTGAATTTTCTCCGCGAGGTGACGGTTGCAGTCCTCAACCGAACGTTTTTCCGCCTGGACCACTTTCAAACCAGCCTGGGCAGTAGTCAGATCAGCTCTCAGTTTTTCTCTGTCCAATGTAAGTTGTGATACAGCACCAATTACGTAGGTTACGTTTCTGGCAATTTTTAGTTGCTGCTCCTTGCTTACCTTACATTGCTTTTCAGCTAAAGTGTCCTGTAATTCCTCCAGCGCCATCTGGACATCGCTTAGAGCTTCTTTCCCAGATCTAAAGTATTCTTCAGAATTGTCCGAATCCTCGTCCGAAATATCACCTAGTTCTAGCCTGGGACTGCTGCAGCTGGTGCCCGGGATCTCGGCGGCGGCGGTTGTGGGAGAGTGCGGGGGGGCGCCGCCTCTCTTCTTCCTTCGGCGTACGTTATCGTCCGGTTGATCCATAGATGATGGAAGGTAATTCTGGAGTGGTCTTCTCTGCGTTATTGTTCACTTTGTAAAATATAACTATTATCCTCTACTAAGCACTAGTTAATAATATTATAAACTTCACTCGGTACAGCCGCGAAAACAAACGTCAACTGTCAAGAACTACCGCAAACATAAACGTCAAAAATAACACAAAAAAGGAATCTAAAACTATGCTGAATTGACCGTGCCAGATTTCACTCGATGGGAAATGTTTTTTAACGTCTGGGTGGTCTCTTATTTACTAGATTAGAACTGACTTAAGTACTAAAACACTAACTTAAAGACCGGGTCCTTTGGACCGGGCCGAACTGTCACTTTCAAAAACACTAAACCATATAATTACATTGATTTTAAGTTTTAATATTATGAAACTGATATATTGGCGGAAAGCCCTTGACTTTCTACGTCGATTGAGCACTTATTTTCTTAATGAAAAACGCTATTTTGATTTTTAGAGTTGAGAATTGCACGGAGCAAGTGTTATTGTCAAACAATCAAAAGTTGAATTAATTAGAATTCAAAAATTAATTGTTGTTTTCTGGGTAAAGTTTTAAAACAGTATTTTATTATCATATAAATAGTACGTAAAATAAAATAGTACGAAATATGTAGCGACAAAACTGTAAACAAAATGAAGTAGTTAGGAAAAATAAAATATATCTGAGTAAGAAACAATATCTGAAATAAAATCCAGGAAATAAATAACGTATGTAGTTAGTGTGTGGCATTTTCTCTTTCAAAAGACAGTTATAAACATAATATTTTATTAGACAGATGTATTATAAACACAATATTTTATTAGACAATTGTATTACAAACATAATATTTTACTAAACAGATGTATTATAATTTTTTTCTCGAATTGCAGTCATAGAGGTGTACGTGCTTTGGTTTCATATAAGTGTACATTTTAATTATTCTTTGGTTAACTTCTATATTTGAACATAAAGCTTGGTGTTTTCTTTATCTAACACCGTTCAGTGTTAATATTTCTGACTATGACGGTAAGGGAGACGAGACAAAACGACTTCTATGAGACCGTATGAGCTGTTCCGAAAAAAGAACAAATGTACTTTATGTTGTTTGTTTTTGGGGTGTTATGCCGTGTTGCGCTAACTCCTTCTTTAGCCGACGTTTCGGACAGCGTTGCAGTGTCCATCATCAGGGCAGATCCGGTAGATCCGAAGATGTGTGAATTTTGGTTGTCGAGTTTGTGCTTATTTATTTGTGGCCTGGGCCCATCCAAGTGCGAAATGCCAACGGAAGTGGCGACATCTTGTGGCGAATTCTGAAAGCTCAGTATTTATGTTAGCCTGGGTCCCGTCCAAGTGCGAAATGCCAACGGAAGTGGCGCCATCTTGTGGCGAATTTTAGACATGTTATTTGCGTTTAGCTTTGGTGTAGCCGTCAATTACCGGATACCAAGAGCTGTTGAGCTTAGCTCCGTCGTCTCTTAAAACTTACCAAATGTACTTTAGCTGTAAATAGCTGTTTGTACCAAAAACCGAACAAATTAGCCCGTGAGTTAATCAAAAGGTGCAACAAATATCAAATACGGATAATTGCAACTTTATTTTTTTGTGTTTTAAATTATGAAATATAGACTATTAAATAATTAATATTTTCATGCTATTTGTTATTAAAAAAATGATCCTTCTCAAGCTACCACAAAAAATAAATAAATCGTGAAATAATAAAAATATCTTTCAAAAAAGTGTTTTTAAGTCGAATATTTTAATTTATAGATGACAAATTTGTTTTCCAACGTAAATTAGTCGTTTTTAATTTCAATTTATGCCCATCAAAATTAGTTTTTAATGGTCCATATTTTTCATTTTGTATTCCACAATATTGAAATACAGGGTTTTTAACGATAATTTTTTTGATAACTACCAAAACTTACAAAAAAATTTCAAAGTTCGCCTCTAAAATCATAAAAAATAGAACACAAATGGCACAAATAGCACAAACAGCATAAATAGCACAAATAGCATATATAGCACAAACAGCATAAATAGCACAAATAGCATATATAGCACAAACAGCTCAAATAGCACGAACAGTATAAATAGCACAAATAGCATATATAGCACAAACAGCACAAATAGCACAAACAGCACAAATAGCACAAATAGCACAAATAGCATATATAGCACAAACAGCTCAAATAGCACGAACAGTATAAATAGCACAAATAGCATATATAGCACAAACAGCACAAATAGCACAAACAGCACAAATAGCACAAACAGCACAACTAGCGTAAATGGCACAAATAGCACCAATAGAAAAAATAGCACAAACACCACAAATAGCACATATCCGTACTATACCCGTTGATAAACAAAATGGTTTGTATGAAAAAGCGCAGCCGTTCCTCTTAACAACAAAGTTGTATTCTGGTCATTTTTTTGCTACCTATTGTCTGAGGGGATCTTCAGTGCCTCGGTGATATATCAGCTTGATAAACAAATCAGCGGCCATCTTTTTTAATGCTCCGCTGACCCGAAAACGTATTTTTAATTTTGGGAAAACAATAACAGCTTTGTAAACAGACGTCATATTTTGAGTGGCCATGAGATCGTGGGAACATTTTATTTGGCCATTGTTGTAAAACTACATAATAAATACGAAAACAATGTCCATTTAAATAATAATTGACACACTCAAGACTTCGTTAGAGAGAATGGAAGGTCTGACCTGACTTAACTCCTTGCTTTGTCCATATAACCACATACTTTTTTCATCCTAACACTCGACATGACCCGACTCAAGCTTTTCTTCTAATCTCCTTTTTTACTTCGTTCTTCATTGCGAAATCATTAAAATTATGAAGTAACACCAATACAACAACTCAAGTTAGACGCAATATAAAGTACAAAATGTTTACTTCACGTTTTACTCAATTTCCAAGGTATCATATCTCAGTTCCCGTGTGCATAAATTAACTAATTACGTTGATTAGAGCGGAAGTGGCCTAATATCCAACACCTAATCTGACTTGCCTGCTGCGAATACCACGTAGGCATTGGCCCAACTGGTCCTTTGGGACATAGGCCATGTCCCACGGACCGTGAACCACGGGCCATGCAGTATACATATAGCCTTGTCCCAATCGGACGTGGCGTCTCCCCGGCCAGCTGGGCATCGGCGCGTGAAGGTCGAGGAGTTGAAGGTCCGGAGCCCAACAGGTTTGAGGCGCAAGACAACTTTTTTTTATAAAATTCCGTTTGGCGTAAAATTACGCTTGGATTACACGAAGACATGACACTTTACCCGAATCTCTTACAATGAAATTTCATGTTATTTATAATAATTAGATTTTTGTATATAATCATATTTTTAATATTTGTATCATATTAATTAGATTGGGGCAGTGGCGGTTTTCTCTAAAGTGCGTTTTTGCAATGAACCCCCATTGAAAAAGGTGAGATTATTAGAAAAACTTGCGTTCTAATAGTATTATCACATTAGCGAGCCATTCAAATTCTGCCTCTAAAATCGACGCGTCCGAAAAATACGGTCAAGTCCAACCCGTTATCCCTATGATGTGCGTTATGGAATCAGCACAAAATATTTCACACAAAAAAACCAAATCACAATTCCCTGACGGTGAAATATATATATAACCTTATAACCTACGCCAAAACAAGACGATCTCTGTGCGCCGCGAAAGACAATGTTTGATGCCGCGCGCCAGAGTAGGTATCTGCCACTCTGGTAGATGATTATACACCATTGATTATACACATTTGATATTAACTGTACGCAATTTTTACATTCGAATGTTTGTATTAAAACGCTGTTAATACATTTTTTTGTTTGTTCACATTATGAGTCATTATTAAGTATTACAAACAACCGCATAAACCTCATACTTCTCAAAAATCAAAAAGTTATGTAAATAAAATCAAAAGCAAGTCAATTGGGCACACTTGACCATTACGCATACATGCTGTAAGTGTACGCCCTCTGATTTCAATCTGCTCTTGGGTGCAAAGTGACCTATTCGGATGCTTTCTTATGCAGAATATTTCACTTTAAAAATTAAATAGGAGGTGAAATATGTGTATTTTGCTTAGAAATATTTTTTTATATAGATTGGTAAGTGTACGTGTACGGGTAAGCGCTACGTAATTGAGGAATGAGCGATATGAAGCATGCACGAATTTTTCGCAAACATCGCCGCATACATTTACCCGCCGCGTACACTTATTCACCGCGCATGCTTACCCACCGCGTACATTTATTCGCTGCAAACACTTACCCACCGCGCACACTCATCTACGTAACTCTTACAGTTATTTCAAAGCTTATATATTTTTTATATATTGCTTTCTGGTGTTTGAAGTGTGGTTTAACGCGGATACATGATAACTAATATATAATACGTAATAATAGTGATGAACTGCCTAAAATTCTACTCTGTTGATAGACACTGCATGGCTCTCAGAAACGTATACTCAAGAAGAAAGTTGAAGCCTGACACCCAGTTGCATATTGCTTAACAAAAGCATATTTTTGTATTACCAATTACTTTTAAGTTCACATCCTCACCCCGCGAAATCAGAGTACGGGTTACTTGATATTCAAGGATGGCCACTTAGTGACACATTCCTTTGCAGACAGCGTGGGAGTTGACAGATACCGGCAACATATCTCGTGCGAGTGCGCCCGCACCGGTCGCCTAACCGGCTCTGAAATCGCGCCCGAGTACCGCCTGAAATATATTCATATTTACGTCCTTGGGAAAACATATTCCGATTAAAAAGTAGCGAAAATGTTTCCACATGCTAAAATGTAACGGCACAGACATTGATATAATATAAACTACATTGACTTATGCTTATGCCATATCAAGTTGTGTTATCTATACCGTATCTGTTGCATCCGAAACTGCTTACGAATAATTTAAACGAGACAAAATGAATTGGTTTTGTTGTAATTGGGTGATAGTATGTGCAGGAATGAACACTGTACAGAAATAAGGAAAAACATGGTGACCAATCACTTACCACTGTATCTCTGCGAAATAGCACGCAACGCAATCGCAATATAGTGAGTTCCACCGCTATACCATAATCAGTACCCACAAATAAACTGAAAATAAATAATAATGTTGTATCTATAAATGATAATCGATTACTAACCATGTGAATATCCTTTTCCTATGTTATACGCTAAAACGTTATCCTCACAAATGGAGAAAACTGGGAGCAAACATTTAACAAAACTATAGATGCTTTATGCAATATCAAGAAATGGCTAAATTTAAACACACTTACCCTGAATGCGAAGATAACTAAGTATATTGCTTTAAAAAAATCAACTCGGAAGATGAATTATCGAACTTTAGTATAAAAATTCATGATTGCCAAGATACAATACGACTATGCGACTGTCCGTCATTAGAAAATGTCAACCACATAACGTATCTAGACATAGAAATCGATACAAATCTTAAATGGATACAAAGTATGAATTGTATTTAAATTGTATTTTGATTGTTTTAAAACAATCAAAAATGTTCTTGACAAAAGTGAACTCATTAAAATCTACATGGCCATATGTAAATCTTTATTAGAATATGGGATAATTGGATGGGGAAGTGCAAATAACGCCACTTTAAATCCCCTAATTATAACGCAAAAAGCATTCTTGAAAATACTACTCAAAGTACCTATCAGAATTTGCTCCGACCATATTTTTAATAATCTAAACACCATGTCACTTAAACAATTCTATGCTAAAACCATACTTATCCATACTCACAAAAATAATACACTTGATCTACTAACGAACATACTAGACAAGACTAAACCAGAAAAAAATCACTAGATCCTTCAATCAAAAATACATCTAACAAGGAAAAACAAAACGTCTACGTACCTACCTTATATTCAAAAGAGTGACATATATAACTCATCAAAATGACAATTCAAACCTTTAAAAGGTGATATAAATGATGAAAAGTGATGAAACAAAAACTAGGTTAAATGGGTTATGTACGTAAGAATTATGGGTTAGTTTTTCTTTATCGTTTTTAATGATCATATCACTTTTAAAAGGTGTGTTGAATTATCATGGAACCATTCAAAAGACTTTCCTTTGAACAGCAATATAAAAGCATTTGTGTTCAAATTAAACGTTTCATAAATTTACATAATTCAACATTTCTTGCTTTTGCAAGCTTTCACCACTCCAGACAATAGGTTAATTTGTACCTGTAGTAAAAAGGCGCAGTTCGTTTTGATTTTGATACAAACCGAGATTTACCAATAATGTATTAACGAACATGCCTCAAGGATCGACAGACAACATATTAATTTTGTATATTATTTCGTTGTTCTAAGATGCCCCCGATGTGCTATTTGTCGTTACAGATAATTGGTAAGTATAACGAACGTCCAATAGAGATGGCAAGAAAAACATATGGGTTTTATGAATTTTCGTCCAAATTCTATCTGCACCTGTAGATCTTGCACTTGTAATCTTTCTACTCAAAAATTTGTCGTTTGTCGTCAAACGTTTGTCTAATCTATAGTTGGTAATAAGATAGATCATTGTAGAAATATATTATGTATTTGTACAGCACCCTTGAAGTGATTTTTCACAAAAACTACGCTATACAAATCATCCAAATATTATTATTACAAATTAACAAAATATCGTGCGAAGCATCGTGTATATCTTATTGTTTCTTTCATCTTTCCTAGAACATTAAAAAAAAAAAAATTCTATCTGCACCTTTAGATCTTGCACTTGTAATCTCTTTACTCAATTGCAACTCCATATAATGTAGACCGTTTCACTTCGGATCTTATTATTTTATAATATATAATATTATATAAGATTTCAGTGAGCCCAGCATCTTATGAGTTTATCTCGTGTATTATATATCAATGCATCCGCAGGTAGAGAAATGTCTGCCATCTGTTTTATTGAATTGGATTTACAAAATACACATTTGCATACCGGCCTATCAAACGTTTTGAGTTACGGCCATAATTCGTCGGATTAGCACGTGAAATCAGGGACTGCAAAATCCATTTTTCTATTAATCCAAATTCACGATAACACCAACAGTATTTCATACTTATGTCCGGAAGGGAGACCTCCAGGAAGAATATAAGAATTCGTGAGGCTTTGCAAAAGTCGTGACTATAATGGTATGCGCACTTGGCCTTGATAAATTATACAAGTGTACGAAATTAATTGAACTCTATTATATTCATTTTAAAGACTCGGCGGAAAAAATTGATGTTATATTTATCTTCTCGTTTTTTTAAATTTATTTTTTATTATAATTAACATTTTGCGCTATGTATGTACTATGATATCTTCTGATGGTACATTTAAAAATAAAACGCAATGTAACGTCATTTATGCTAGCCTTCCAAAATATCAAACTGACAATCTTCAATCCGTGTTTAATTCAGCGGCACGGCTCATAACTGGGGTCTCTAAATATTCGCACATTTCAGAACACCTTCGTAACCTTCACTGGCTCAAGTGCCTTGAAAGAATCCAGTACAAATTGTGGTGGATGGTGTTTATCCATCAATTAAATGGCCCTACCCTACATCTCTGAACTATGCGTCCCGGAAAACACTGGTCTGAGGCAGTCAGCTGTAGGCAGACTGATAGAACCAAAGCGCAAACCAAATACTAAGTTTGGAGATCGCCTTTGGAGAGTGTCTGGGCCGAAGGCTTGTAATAAACTCCCTCCGGAACTAAGATGCATAACAAGTCTAACATAATTCAGGTCGAAACTAAAAATTATCTATTTAGGCTAACATAACTTTAAATTAAATATACCTGGCGGAGAGTATCATTCTTGTATTTACTATAATACATCCTAATCACACTTTTCTTATTGTATTTACATTATTCGAGGCTTTGGTCCACATCTGTCCACAATCTGTCTCATACAGAGGGGCGAATCACATTTAGGAAGAAAAATTCTAATCAAATCCATGTAATGTTGTACCGCCCAACTTAAAATTTTCTTTTCCTTTCCTAAACACGCTCATTAAGGCGATGCACTACGTCGTGTGATATTTTAAATTGAGCCGCTATCAATATCAACCCTTACGTAGATGGCGATAAGGTTTAAATTCCCTCTAACACCATCCGCCTGTTTTGATTTATGCAAGAAAAAAACATAGCCAAAAAGTGCCTTTTATTTTATTTTGTGGATGTTCAGGCATAAATATTAAATTTTTTTTGATCATTTTATAAATAACTTAATTTTCCACATTATACAATAAAATCATAACCGAAAATGGGTTCGTAAGTAAGAGATTTGGAACTTTAAAGCAGTTTTCATAGGCCTTATACATTATTTTTTTCTGGGCTTATAAAAACACTTATCTAAAAAATACTCGATTATTTCAAAGGCCAAGATGTATTCTACTCGCAGTATTTAATTAATTCTAGGCGACCAAATTTTCAAACCAAAAACACATGATTTTGCATTACTACGTATGGCATCGCCTTAAAAAACATAAATATATATTATTAAAATAAATACCGGAATTAATAATTGCATTTCTTATTACATGTGTTCCAATTATGTCCTCAGCGTGCGAACTGTATCTAATATTTTCTAAAAAACAATAAACAGTGTTAATCTCAAGTGAACCTCAGTTAAGTATGGTCCTGTATATTATGTGCCTGTACAAAATATAAATAAATGGCAATATATGTATATTCTAACGCAGCCTCAGGTTCATTGATCAAATGCATCGTACATATAGTTTCGTATTAGTGGTCGTCGAACCGGTGGATGCAATCTGTTAACCCAAAGATATTAGAAGAACGAGATATGCTATGTTGGCCGCCGGACCGTAGCCGGAGTACTACCTAATTAGGGTACTTTGAACGGTATCGGGACGTGTACGCACAGAAATCTGTTCTATGTATTAGTGCGGATACCTTAGCGATGCCTTAGCGTAAGCGAAGGTGTGCAGTAGTATTGGTGAACAAAACCGGCGACACTCGGCAAAACAATTCCACTCAGTACGAACTGCGCATAGCACATCTCGTTCTTCTAATATCTTTGTGTTAACCATATGTTGATAATAGTTTGTCTAATCTATAGTTGGGTAATAAGATCATTGTAGAAATATATTATGTATTTGTACAGCACCCTTGAGGTGATTTTTCACAAAAACGACGCTATACAAATCATCCAAATATTATTATTACAAATTAACAAAATATCGTGCGAAGCATCGTGTATATCTTATTGTTTCTTTCATCTTTCCTAGAACATTAAAAAAAAAAAATTTAAACCTATATTAACGTTAATTTAGTTTTAGTATAGTAAAAATGAATAAATTAAACACGTTTTTGTATGGAATATAGCCTCAGATATAGTCAGGCGCACTGACCGAAATTTTGACTTAAAATCGTTTCACTGGAGGCATACAAATTGAGTTGCACAAGAACAAGTGTTGGGTCTATAAGTGTTTACATTTATATTTTTTTATAGTGAATACCTCACAAGAGTCCCAACTGCTCCCGTCTGGAGCCAGTGAGACTATGGCATCCCCAATTGGGGGATGTTGTGAGGCTGAAGGTAAGTGGGGAAGGGAAAAAGGAAGGTGGGGAAGTACCTGGCTATTCAGATCTAGTCACTAAACACGGCTAAAGCCATTTGGAGCAACGTTTCAATTCTGAATGGTACTGGTAGTATCTTCCACTCTGGAACGTGCCGCAAATATACTATATATTATTTTAATTAATTAATTGTGAAACAACACAAATTAATCAAATAAAATTTATTTGCGCACGCCGGGTTCGAACCCGCGACCTTCGGAATGGCAGTCCAATGCGTTACCACTGGACTATGCCGGCCGTCTTCGTATATGAAATTTCGAAAGGTGAAAGTGCATTTTGGCGGTTTTCGCAGTTCGCCTGGAATGCCAAATGTGGATTTAGTTACGAGACTAATTTTTTTTATACTTTTTCATTCCAACAATAAACAAAATTAAAAAAGGTAAACATCGAAAATTATATTATTTTATAAAAAAAAACGTTTTATGCTTCTTGTAGTCCTTTCTTTAGTTTGCTGCACTTCATAGAAACAATTATATGTGTGTGTGGGTAGTAAATAACAAGTTGTTTTGGCCAACGTCTTTTGCTAAAAGCTTTTATTATCTTTTTACCTTTCAAAATAGTTTTTGTGCTCTTTTTAACATGGAGATCTGACCTTGCAGGAACTTGAATTTAGTGACCTTGTGGCTTAAACTGCGCATCATTAAGTTTTCTCTAATAAAGCTCTGCTTTTCGTGATTTAACTTAAGTTTTCTATAGTAAAGTCTCGATGTTCATGATTTAACTAAAGTTTTCCCTAGGAAATTCTTAATGCCCATGATTTAGCTTAAGTTTTCCCTGGGAAAATCTTAATACTCATGACTTAATTCAAGTTTCCCCTAGTAAAGTCTTGTTGCTCTAGATTTAAGTTTTCCCGAGGAAATTCTTAATGCTCATGATTTAACATAAGTTTTGCGTAGTAGTAAAGTCTTGATGCTCATGATTTAACTTATGTTTTCCCTTGGAAATTCTTAATGCTCATGATTTAACATAAGTTTTCCCTAGTAAATTCTTGTTGCTCATGATTTAACTTATGTTTTCCCTTGGAAATTCTTAATGCTCATGATTTAACATAAGTTTTCCCCAGTAAATTCTTGTTGCTCATGATTTAACTTATGTTTTCCCTTGGAAATTCTTAATGCTCATGATTTAACATAAGTTTTGCGTAGTAGTAAAGTCTCGATGCTCATGATTTAACTTATGTTTTCCCTTGGAAATTCTTAATGCTCATGATTTAACATAAGTTTTCCCTAGTAAATTCTTGTTGCTCATGATTTAACTTATGTTTTCCCTTGGAAATTCTTAATGCTCATGATTTAACATAAGTTTTCCCCAGTAAATTCTTGTTGCTCATGATTTAACTTATGTTTTCCCTTGGAAATTCTTAATGCTCATGATTCAACATAAGTTTTCCCTTATAAAGTTTTGTTGCTCATGATTTAAGTTAAGTTTTCCCTATGAAATTATTAATGCTCATCATTTAACATAAGTTTTGCCTAATAAAGTCTTGATGCTCATGATTTAACTTAAGTTTTTCGTATTTAAAGTCTTGATTCTCAAGTATTAACTAAAGTTTTCCCCAGTAACGTCTCGATGCTCATGATTTAACTTAAGTTTATCCTAGTAAAGGCTTGATGCTCAACTTTTAACTAATATTTTCCCCAGTAACGTCTTGATGCTTTTGATTTAACTTTAGTTTCCCTCAAGTCAATAGTATCTCGGATAAAACGGAGGTAAATAAGACTCAGATGTAGTATCTATGAGCAATATGTTTTATTTTATTATTTCTATTCTTAAAAAGCCGCACGAACTGAATAATAAGTGGTTATATTATTAAATACATCAACGAGTACATGAATTTCGATTTTGTTTTCATGAATGAATGCAAGTCTTGGAAGAAGAAACTAACATTTCCCAACGTCCGAACGATCTGAAACTGAATAAATTTCGGTCCTAATAAATAGTAATAAATATTTATATATTTCTTAACATAATGCTTGACTTTTTTAATGTGACTCATCTTGTTTTTAACACGAGATGAGCGCATTCATACTAGCCATACCTACCTCATATTATACGTAGATTGTATCGACTTGTCATGCAATATTGTATACTACGTCAGAGGTTCCCAAACTTATGGTTATGTTTTTTTTTGTTTGTATGTTTAATTTATTAAATTTACACAGGAGGCCCTGAGGGAAATTATTTTCCTATGTCATCTTTTGGCGATGCTGTGTGGAGGGTGTTTTTTAAGGAAAGGAAGGAGAGGTAGTTGTCTCCCCAAACCAGCCTCTCCGGATCTGGCACGCCACGCAGCTGGTGGGCAGGCGTATCATGAACACACCTCACCATATGAACCCGGGCACTCCTGCTAAATCACCAAAAGTAGCAAACCACTTAAGGTGACCTTTCCAATAATTAGTTATAATTGGTTAAGACGTAGGTACATCTTACTCTAGTACCAAAAGTAGCCGATTTATTTGAAATATTTTTTTAAATATTGTTGTTACCAATTCCGATATATTTTAAGGCTGAAGGTAGCGGGGAGGGGAAGGAGACGGTGAGGAGTAAGGTGAGGTTGGCTATACAGATCTGGTCACCAAACACGGTTAAAGCCATTTAAATACACATTAAATATTAGGATTTTTATAAACACGTATTCTGACATAGTGATAATATATTCGTATTTTACTAAAAGTTTATCAGTTTAATTTAAGGGCCTGCAATCCCGATTTTAACTGGATTACCAATAATTTGAAGACATTCTCAATACATTAACAATATGTACTCATTTTTCTCCGTGTATTATTCGTATCTTTGCACAATATGTAAATGACTTTCTTTCATTGGACGGCATCAAAAATGTTTACGTCCCCTTGTTTTTTTAAGCTGCGTGGGACTTGATAACATTTATTGGTAAACAAATAAAATTGAGAATGCTTGCATCACGTCATGAAAGTTTTTGCTTGACTTTTATTAATCGACTTGTCTCTCTGCATTATCGATTTCGATACTTCGAGATGGTCATATACAAATACCTTCTATACGTACCTACTTTAGTAGAGTATATCTTCGTGGCGCATAATGCAGTGGCGTGCGGTCCATAGTCACGAATTCTTATACAGGGTGTCCGGTATAAAGTGCGCTAACTCTGGGGAATAATTCTACGTGATTTTAGAAGTAAAAAAGACATAAAACTTTTTTTCGAAATTACAATCTTTTAAGGTAGTTTTTAGGTAAAATTCAATTGTTTGTACGAGAAAATAAATATTCTTTTATGGAAAAATTATTTTGTCTGGGAAAGATTTTCCTTTTACTATAATGTAGAATCACCTCCCGAAGTTAGCGCATTTTACCTCCGGTCACCCTGTATGTTTGACTCTTATTCCACAAACAAAACGCAATACCAATGATTAAAACGTTGACCGAGTTTTCCTCGCTTCAATAGCAACAGACTGATCGGTCAACATCAACATTAGAAAAAACCATTTACACTTAATCTAAACTTCCCTAAGGACGGGTTGTTTCGGAGAATTTGAACAATTCATCAAATTTCAACGTTCATTTTCAGGTTCTGCGAAAGATTTTTTCAAGTTATGTTTTTATTTCAGTTTTGTCAAGCAACTAGCCTACAATGATATAAAAACAGAATTTGAATAAGTCTTTCACAGAACCCGAAAATGAACGTTGAAATTTGATGAATTGTTCAAATTCTCCGAAACAACCCGTCCTTAGTCTATTTTATATACCAGAAATTACTAACCTTATACCGTCCTCGCTAGTATAATTTATTATGCATGAATTTTGTAAGAAAATTTTTCTTTTTACATTAGGATATCGTTTTTATATATGAATGTAATGATGAATAACCTTATTTTACATTAGGATATCATTTTTACATATGAATGTAATGATGAATAACCTTATTTTACATTAGGATATCGTTTTTACATATGAATGTAATGATGAATAACCTTATTTTACATTAGGATATCGTTTTTACATATGAATGTAATGATGAATAACCTTATTTTACATTAGGATATCGTTTTTACATATGAATGTAATGATGAATAGCCTTATTTTACATTAGGATATCGTTTTTACATATGAATGTAATTATGAATAACCTTATTTTTTATTTTCAAGAATATCGACATGTACACTTATCTTTCTTGCTAATTAATCAATTTCATTCGTGGAATTGCATAATTTAATTTCCTTAGGTTCAGATTTTTGTTTAAATTGCGTATATGCATAGTAAGGTCGGGTAAATGTACATCAGAAGCAAGTATAAACGCCATGTATTAAAACCACTCGTTATTACATCTAAGATAAAACCAATACTTAGGTGATGTCGATATATTTAATGTTAACTTTGCGAATTTTGTGGATTACGTAAAAGACTTATTGAAACACTATTCCTAAATGGAAGTTATATTTTTGTAAGCCATTCAAATCGCTGTATTTTTTAATTTATGTTCTTTTATTTTTAATATTTCTTTCTCATGTTTCAAAACTGTCATTAAAATTGTACCACCTACATATAAAAGCCCTCTGGGCGTTAAATAAATGAATAAAATAAAATAAGACAATAGGCTCCTGACTCATGTATTGTTGATAATTCATGGCAAGAAAAAAAATCTGTTTTATCTATGGTGTTAGAGTGATGTTAAATTAAAAGTTAGATATGTATATTATTGTGTAAAGTTATAGAATGAAAATTTTGAAAGTATGGTTATGATGTGATAATTTTCAAAGCGAAATTTATAGTTTAAAGTTTCCAATGAGGATTTCTGATCTAAAATTAATTAGACAATTAATGTTATTATTTGAACATTTTAGATGATAATAGAGAAGAAATGATAAAATATATAACAAAACATTGTATATCGAAGGAAAAGTAAAAATTATACGGTGGTGCTACAAAATTTTAATTTACAATTTGAATGAACACATTGAATTGAATTCAAAATCTTTTGAACGATTAACTTCAATTAAAGTTTGCCAACGAGTATATCAATATTTACCAAAAGAATAGATAGATCGGTCAAATCGTTAATAATACTTGGTTAATTATTGCTTTAATATTAATTTAATATTATTTTATGTATTTCGTTAAGTTTTAAAATATTCTTAATTTTTGTTACCGCACAAGAGTCCTAACTGCGCGATGAGAGTTTGACACTTATAGTATCTCTAATTTGGAGGATGTTGTGAGGTTATATGTAGCGGGGAGGGGAGGGGAAGATGATGAGAAAGAGGATGGTTGGGAAATTAAAACGTATCTATACGCCAATGAAGACCGCACGCCCCTGACATATAATATGATATTTTGCACGGGTGTGGGTCAACGGACGGCATTCGTGTGAATAGTGCGGCACTGTAGTGCATAGAGGGGGTTCTGACATACGGCGTTTGTTGATGGTGGGTGGGAGATGGGGGGGGGGGAGTTGACAGCCTCTTGATCACGTGGTGGAGCAGATCTGGACCACGTCGTGATGTTTTCGCGAAACTTCTCGATTCGAATCGCATCTGAGATGCCAACAATGTCACCACATTACATGGTGAGTGGAACACGGCACTGATGTACAGCTTGATTTTTTTACATTAACCCCACACAAGAGGCCCTTAAATAATTTCCCTCTGGGCCTATGTCTAACTTCAATTATTTTTTTGCGATGCTGTGCGTAGGAAGATAGGAAGTTCAGCCGCCCGCCACTTACAATCTTTTTTTATAATGAAAATAAATAAATAGATTTAATAGCGTTATTTAGTTCACAAACGAAAATAAAAGTTCCCATTTTACCTCTCGTTGAGGTCTCCTGCAAAGAGATCTTAACGCAGACAGCTCTGGAATGATGCAGACCGCAAAGCTCCCCCGATTTCAATTATGCCTTTAAAAAAATTGAATGTACTGAAATCAAACTTAATAATGTTTTTTTTTTTTTTTAATAATAAACTATTGTTTATAAAACAAGGTTTTTTATGCATAGCACGAAGGATAACAAATTATTATAAGCAATAATTAGTCGCCTGAAATATAACAAGCCACATGTTGGAAATAACCCGACGTAGCTCAGTGGTCCAGAGCACCTGACCGGACATCAGAAGGCGCGGGTTCAATTCCCGTCAACGGTATTTATTTTGTAGGTACTCGGAATATATTTTCAATTAGTATGGATATTTCAGGTGATTAATGATTGCTTATAATAATAATTTGTTATCCTTAGTATTTTAGTTTTTTTTATTCCTGTGACAGCTGTTTCGGCGTTCAAGACTTTCAAACTGTGCTTTGTTCATATTCGAAGTAAATAAAGGACCCGGCGTCTTTTTATAGCCAGATTTCAGGAACTTTTTTTGTGATATGAATTTGGAATGACTGCTTTTCTTATTTCTTGACAGTTAAATGTAAATTTCAAAGCCCCATGGCTCTTGGTGAATAACGTTGCAAGGTGAGAATCATTGCGTTGACCTAGACAAATACATGGGCTCACTGTTCGAGTAGACGACAATAAAGATTTTCTGATTTATAGTTCAGAAAGCACATTTTATTACAACATAAATTGAAGGCACGTTTTCATGAATATTAAAGTTCCTTTTTATAAGATATATATCTTTTTTATGAAGCATTCCGAATTAATAATAATAACAACACATTTTTTACTATCTACATTTTTTGCAACAAACAGAGATAATGATATCCTCACCGGGATCTCCCGTGCTGAGGATTTCATTTACATGTTATTAAAATTTAGTAGTATGAATAATATAAAGTAATTATAAATATATTTTATAGATTTTTTTCTGAAATAATTATAAATACATAACATGGTGTTTTTAGTCCAGTTAAGTGTTTTCGGTTTCAGTCTGAGTTTGCTGTCAATAATTTTTTTGTCTGAACTCCTTGTGTTATGTATCCAGCTTTTTATTTGAGATTTAAATCCGTCAGTCTCTTCTGATACACCCACTGATCCCTTAATTTCTACCCACCCCTTATACCTTTTTATTTCCCAAAACTTACTGTCCTTTCTTTCCTTAAAAAAACCCCCCAGCATCCCAAATATGGCATAGGAAAATTATCTTCATCGGGGAAGTGTGGGGTTAACGTAATTAAAAAAAAAATATATATAGTGAGTTTTGAATGAGAGTGGGATATTTTAGTAGAGTTTAGTACAATAGTATATGAAGTTTTTTTGCCCAAATGTTGTAATGAACCTATCTTAACCTAGTTGAAGTTGTATTATACAGGGTTTTCCAATAAGAGGTGTTATTTTGATATTCAATCGTAAAAGATCAATGGTTTCGTTGCTTGTGTGGCGCGTAGCGCCGTCTTGTTGAAAATAAACGTTGTTCAGATCAATACCATCCAATTCCGGCCATAAAAAATCATTAATCATCTCTCGATAGCGCAATCCATTCACCGTAACTGTTGCTCCAGCCTCATTTTCGAAAAAGTAAGGTCCAATGACTCCGCCGGACCATAAACCGCACCAAACAGTCACACGTTGAGGATAGAGAGGCTTTTCAACAATAACTCTTGGGTTTTCCGAGCCCCAGATGCGACAATTTTGCTTGTTGACAAAGCCACCGAGGTGGAAATGGGCCTCATCACTCAAGATGATTTGCATTTGATTCACTCAAGTGAATTTTAATAATTTCAATTCGTTGTTGAAGCGTGTATCGTTCCATTTTTATTAATGGCGTAGTTTCTACTTGTCAAAAAATGACAGCTTCAAAAGTAACATCTACCGAAATAGCGGGCTATTCAAAATAACACCTCTTATTGGAAAACCCTGTATATGCCTAAGGTGAAGCTATAAGTGAAATCACTATTTTGATTAATCTTTACTACAAATCGGTATAGGTTATCAATACCAAAAATATACTACGGATACATTGAAGCTTGTTCTATCGCTTGGCTTGATCAGAATTAAAATAAAATTGTTAATTACGTCATGAAAAATATAAGCGTATTTCTTTTTCAAGAGTTTACTATGAAGTATAAGAAAAAACTTTAAAAATACTTTTATATGGCTATGTTTATTTTCTACCACTTGACTTGATTAAATTTTTTTTCCGTTTTTATTAAATTATTCACAAAAAAATAAAATCCAATTTGGCGCTTACGTAACAAATTTTTAAGTGAAAAATTGTATTGAAGTCTAGTATTTCGTCAGAAGACCGCGGAGAGCGGCAACGGACAGACGTCAGATCTGTGCCAGTTTTTTAACGGTTTTTTCCGTGTTTTAATAACTTTCGCTAGCAGCATTTTTGTTTCTCAATCTGTGAGCGTGTAAGCTTGTCTTTTTCCGATATTATTATTTTTCATGACCAAAATGTTATACCGAATTATTATTATATATTCAATACATTTTTTTGAAATTCACTTTCGTTTTCTTGAAAGTAGGTATCAATGAAGTCGATTCTTGGAAGTAGAAATTAACCCACTACCCGACATCCGATCGAGCTGAAACTCGGCAGATAGACTCGTTGTCGAAAATAATACGCATTTATCTCAAATTGGATGACATTACAACAGTTACTATACGCAACAAATGTCGGTCCTACCTAATTGGTATTTGGCTCAGTTGTTAGCGTGGTTGACTCAAGTTCCCTTGGAGGAATGTTTACTCCTCGGTAAAACAGTTATTTTTTAATTAGGAATCTTGAAGTGGAAATTAACCCACTACCCGACACCCAATCGAGCTGAAACTCGGCAGATAGACTCGTTGTCGATGATAATACATTTTAGTGGCAATACACACACGTGGACATTTATTCGACATTGTATGACATTACAACAGTTAATATAAGCAATAAATGTCGGTCCTTCCAAAATGGGATCTGGCTCAGTTGTCAGCGCGGTTGACTCCAGTCCCCGGAGAGAAAGGTTTAATCCTCAGTAAAAACATTTTTTAAACTTTTTTATTAATAAAAACAGAAGTATTATATCGGAAAAACTTTTTTTTGTTTTTCACAGTTTGATTTTTTAAATCTCAAAATACTATTTTTTAATCGATGGTTTTATTCCTTATTTACCTGAATCAATGATTTATGTCTCATGGAAAAAATACTTTCCATTTGTATTTATAATGACTTATAATTCGTTTTTATAGCTCTATAATTCCTCGATAATTTCTAATACTGAGATTTGTTAGATTAAATTGCATTTGTAAAATGGTTTTTATAATGATTCTAGTGGGCCGAGGCAGACGTTGTTCTGCCACAGACCGCCTTTATGAAGGGAAGTTAAATTTTGGATTTGCATTTATTTTTGGATGAGTAATCAGAAAAATTAAACTGTCGTTGAAAAAATAATTTTTAGATCTCGACAACAGCGCCACATATCGGGTCTAAAACTATTCTATATTTCAAGCTGGAACCAACCATACACTTTCATTGAAATCGGTTGGGCAGTTTCGGAGATTGGCGTGTACGAACACAGTAACACGTGATTTTTATATACTAAGATTATGTAAGGTCTTCTTCTGCAGCACATCTTTTTTATAAAAAAATATAATATAATAGTTATAGTAAAATATATTTAACATATGTATGACCGGTCAATGGCTTATTTGGCATTGCGGCTGGGTCCCACCCCGGCGTCGTGAGTTCAATTTATCGCCTGGGTAAGTCCTTCATCGTGACACAAGCAACATTTTCCGCTTACTGTGATGGTAATAGGAGATTTTCAAATATTGTCAGGTTTTTTTGCAATTCGGGAATGTTTGTCTTTTTTTAAAAGTATTATAATTAACACTTCCGGCGGGATGGTAGTTTAACCTCTTACGCCAGTCCTATTTGAATGGCGAGATATGCATTGCTGTCCGATAATTTTATACTCATTTTTTATAACAATCTCTTTGTAAGGGTTCCAACTTCCAACTATATGTATATGTATTTAATGAATTTGAACCAAATCTTCAACTTCTTGTCTTTTGTGTGTAAGAATATTTTATCAAAAGAAAACTGTGTATAAACCCGTAGAACAGGTAATACGTCCTCCCACTTGTTGCACCGGAAATGCGAAAGTTTTTGTTTGTATTTTAATGATTTGTGCATGAATAAAAAAAATAGTAAATACATACATTTTTTATAAATAAAACATCACTAAATGACTAAAAATTGACTTACACATATTTCGTGTTAATAAGGCTCCTGTTATTTTTAATCTTTATAAATACATAAAAACATGTCAAAAAAAATAATTAAATGCAGCTTTTAAAAAAAAAACTGTTTAATTATATTAAACAGTAACCTCTAAAGTTGGAGAATAGTTGGCTGTTTACAAAAGTTGTTGAGTTGTCAACAAAACTCCGGCAGTATGCGTCCACCAATTGAAAAGGGTTTTAGCAAGCGTGCGGAAGCCTCAACGGAACAAGATCTTTCCGGGCGCTTCCTACGTATTGCAGGTTCGCAACGCATGGCAAATGTATTATTTAACAATTCCTTGCCTCGCGCAGACAAGACATACAATCTTGAGTTTCGTGATTATTATTTTGGAAGGGGTAAGAACAAAAATACTTTTGACTTTCATATTCCTCTTAACGATTGCGCATAAAATTGAATTGCATAAGCCATATCCATAAACCTGAGATTTTTGCATTTAAGTGTCACGTTATTTAAAAAATAAGGCAATAAAATAAATATTCAAGATATAAAAATTTAAGTGTTTTAATGCACTATATTCGCCAGTTTTCTTTTCGGGCCACACTCCTTCGTATTAATATTTAGGAATGTTTTTATACAGGTGCGCTTTATGTTCCATGTTGATTTTTTTTGGCTGCAATTTTGATATGGATGAAATTTATCAGTTGGTGTTTGACAGTCGTAGAGAGTGGACGTTAAAAATTTATTATGGAGCATATAACATTTTATATTAATATATATATACATAAATGTAATAATTGACTCTTTTATGATAATTTAATTTTAATATTTTTTTATAAGAACTTATTAATCACCTCTCATTATATATTTTTTTCTATATGTACTTATTTGGTCTATTTTTATTATCCTGAGGCAGAAGCTATTGGCTTTGAAACACGTACATTATTTAAAAAAACGGTGCATATATTTCATTTTCATGTAATTAAAATGACGCCACAAAGTAATTTTGCAACTATGGAAGAAATGTATTGATTTCACCACCCTTATTTCATTTGCATCTTCATTACTGCTCTTAAAAAATACCGGAGATATAATTAACATTATTTTTCCAGCAATATTCGCATCTCACCAATTTAATTCCGAGACCATTGACACCAAATCTCCGTTATGAAACATGATTATATTACCTACTATATTTTGAGATTTTTGGGTCAATGTTGCGCACAGCCATATAATTTATGATTGAACAATGATTATTGCAATCATGTGATACAGTTTTATTACTTTTTATAGATTTGCATATTATTTATTACAAATTACCACGGTAGGCGCCTGTTAATGTGTTCAAATTCGTCTCGACCTTTCTTGAACCGATTAAGAGGAACGCGTTTTTTCATACAAAACTTAAGCCCCTGCGTTCCGAATTTCCACAGATTTATGACATATTTCTCTTGAAAATTTTAAGTTTTTAAATTCATACAAATATATGTTGTATTTAAAGATAATATCATCACATCTCTAGAGCCGATACGGTAACTATATAAATTTCGCTCTCTAAATTTTGCTCCGAAAACATAAAAAACAAGTTTTGTTCTGTTTTTTAACATGTTATAAATATGATAAAAATAACAGCATATCTTAAAAACAACTTAGATATATGTCGAGTGATTTTTGCTCTATTTTAAACGAGTCGTATTTTATTAAATATTTTTACAGTCTTGGCTTAATTATTATAGTTTTTTTATATTATCGCGCTCCCTCTAACATTCTTATTTACATATCTCCCTTCCAACCTTCTTCTTTTTGAACTCTTACTAAGGAGCCTTATATTTGGGTTTGAGGCCAAAATACTCAACCAAACTGAATAATTTTAATGACTTAATTTTAATTGTTTTGCATATAATATTAATTTTCTATCGTGATAATGCAGCCATATTATCACGATAGAAAACAATATACAACGTAATCAATAGCTGCATGTATAAATAAATAAATAATAAAAGTTATAAAAAAAATAACAATAATCCAATAATATTTTTTATGTTGTAAAAGAAAAAAAGAAGCTTGTAAAAAAATGTATCTGTATTTTCTTTGTAAAAATGTATTCATATTCTTTTAATATGCTATGTTATCTCTTATAATCGTTTTAGGCCAACGTGAAGAAAAAAAAAATAGAAATTATTAATTATTTAGGTAGGCAAGAAAATTGCAAAATATTAAACCAATGATGTGAAATGATATACTTCTTGTAGAGACTAGAAAGTGTTTTGCGTTTTGTGGCTACAAACTATAAAAAGCTTTACATAAATAAAAAAAATATTGATGACTCATGTCTGAACTTTTGAACGTCATCGGAATAAGTATTGTAGTGCCAATTCCATCAACATGTGTCAAAACCTGAACTTATATAAGAAAAATGTTAAAAGTTGGAAAAGAAATAAACAGCCAAAATAGATATTTTTTAGAGGAAAAGGAAAAGGAAAAGGAAAAGAAATTAACAGCCAAAATAGATATTTTTTTCTTATAAGTTATTAACAAAGCCATTAATTATACTTACAACTAATTAGCTTTAAGAGTAGATATATAATAAAGTCTGCTATGTGTTTGTTGTATCAATTAATACTTGTTGTACCAATTAATATTCATTGAGCACTTAAATATTTTTGGAATTTTAGTAAAAAGTAACTGAAATTACGGTAAAATCAATCACCATGTACAATATTTTATTTTTATTTAAACCACTGTTTTAAATATCCACATACAAATAATAATGCCCACGCACAGGCCTCGCCTTTGTGGGATTTTTTTGTTACTCTCTTTTATTTTTTGTTATTATGTATGTACCTGTATATATATGTATCAAAAAAATTTTCAATTAAAAAAAAAAAAAAAAAAAAAAAATATTTCTTTATCAAAAGGCATAGCAAATATATATTACGAATATGTTGTATTTTGTATTTGTGTTTTAAATTATGATATAAAGGGCACGAAGGAAGTCAATTTTGCATGACTTTATATGTAACTTTGGCATTTTTTGTGAGTTAAAGATAATTATTAAAAAATAATCTATCTATCTTCTGTATTAAAATAATAAAAACTGAAATAAAAAATAAAACATCGTAAAAAGGGCTTATTTTTGGGTAGAAAATTAAATTTACGTACGATAAATTTATGTTGCAACGTTAATCTGTCGTTTTAAATCGTTAATTTAAATTTACGCCCGTCAAATTACGTCAAATTTCATCATATCATATACTAAATAACATATATTTTTTAGAATTATTATTATTAGCTCACAAATATTTTCCAAAGTTTCCTCTGAAATCATTAAAAATTGGTTTTTTGTGACCTTTAAAAAAACATAAATAAATAAAGTAGCACATAAACTTACTAGATATTTGTTATTTCTGTTGATTTAATAAAAAGGATTATTCAGTTTGGTTGGGTATTTTGGCCTCAATTTTTTTAAATTTTTTTTTATTATATTAATATAGATCAAATGGGTTACATTAATACATACATATTTTGCAAAATATAATAATAAGGTTCATAATTGGTCATGTATACCTTATCAGAAAAGATGAGCTCTTGTGCCTGATAAGGGAGCCACGATTCTTACTTAGATTCAATGTTATAATATTATGTTATGTGTAAAATATATAATAATATATATATATATATATATATATTTTTTTTTTTTTTTAATATAAGTTTTTTTGGAAAAAAGTTTGATTTTATTTATTTGTTCTTGTTGGTTCGTAATACAGCGCAATTCGGAAGGGAGATTATTGTAGTTTTTTATGGCTTGGTAAATATAATGGTTTTGCATTTGAGTTGTTTTAAAGATTGGCGTAATAAATTGATTTCCATTTCTCATGAGTTTGTAAAATTCTTGATATTCTGTGTTATTTTTTTCTTTACACATTTTTATAATGGAAGTTTGCTTAAATATATCATCAATATTTGGTACTGGAAACAATTTAAAAAGCAATTTTGTTGGGAAAGTAGAGTTTTTTTTAAGTATTTCCTTTATAATAATTTTTTGCGAGACTTTTACTGAGCTTAGGTTGTTTTTATACGATCCTCCCCAACCTATGATTCCGTAAATAAGCAGGGAGTGAACAAGAGCATATCAGATTTTCATCGATGATCACACCAAGATATTTAATTTCAGAAGAAGAGTTGATTACAGTACAAATAGGATTAAGTAGTTTACAGTTGACATTGTCACAATTTTCATCATGGATTATGATATTTACTTTGTGTTTAGGTATTTTTTGTAGTGAAAATAATACATATGTTGTTTTTTTAGCATTAAGTGTGAGTAGGTTATTATCAAACCATGATTTTAAGATATTAATACATTCATTTTCAAGTTTGTTAACTAGTTCCCATGTTTGACCTTTTATTAATAAAACAGTATCATCAGCATAAGAGATTAATTCACCTTTGATTTTCTGTTGGAAAATGTCATTTACATACAATAGAAATAGTAATGGTCCGAGGACCGTGCCTTGAGGAATGCCAAATATACTTGTTAGTGGTGTACTAAAAGTTTGGTTTAATTTTACAATTTGAGGTCTCTCTGTTAAGTAGTTTTCTATCCATTTAAGTGCTAATTGGTCAATGCCATTTTCTTTTAATTTTAATATAAGTCTTTCATGGGAAATGCTGTCAAAAGCTTTCTTTAAGTCAATAAAAAATCCTATACATTTATTTGATTTGTCCAGGGTACTCTGAATACTAGATGAAATTTTTCCAATGGCATCTTGGGTACTTTTTCCCTCTGTGAAACCGAAATGATTTTCATTTATAATCGAGTTTTGTTTAAGAATGCAGTTAGTCTTTTTTTAGCAATTTTTTCAAAATTTTTCGATAATTAGATAAGAGTGAAATGGGTCTATAATTAGAAATGTCCTCCGGGCTACCGGACTTAAATATTGGAGAGATTATGGTTTTCTTATACGTGCTCGGAAAAACTCCTGTCTTAAAGCTATTGTTTATAATATGAGAGATTGGTGTAGAAACATAATTTTTAATGATTTTTAGTGTTTTTACGGCGAGACCGTCAAATCCCGGAGCAGAACCACCTCGCATTTTTGATATAATTTGTACAATTTCAGACGGATTGGTTGGTTCGAAGAGTTCAAGTTTAGTTTCTATATTCGGAATATTTTCAATATACCTACATATTATTTATTTTTTTCACTGTAATTTTTTCTGCTAGACTCTTTCCGATATTTGCAAAGAAATCATTAAAAGCGTTTGCTCCTTTTTTAGGTTCTTCAATACAGTTAATTATGTTATTGTTTTGTATTACACTCTTAATAGTATTACTTTTGGTTTTTTGTTTATTTTCCATGATTTCATTGATTATATTTCAAACTTTCTTACTGTCATTTTCAGAATCATCAAGTTTATTTTTATAATAATTTTCTTTCGTTTTTTTTATGAGCGTGGTTAATTTATTTTTGTATTCTCTAAAATGAACATTTAATTTAATGTCTAGTGGTTTTTTTTTGTTTCTTTATAAAGCCATTCTTTGTGTCTTATGGACACAAAGAAAAATTTACGAACAAAATTTAAGTTTTGTATAAAAAACGCCGCCCAGGCGTTCCTCTTAAGGCGTTATAACCGTACCCAACCGAAATTTTTAATTTTTAATCAAATTACTCTAATACCTATCCGCAAATTCAACTTCGACTAAGATTTTGTGTACCGTTATAGTTGCAATACAAGGTGTTTTATCTCTCGTCAAAGCATTTTACATAAAATATTTTGCAAAACCTGTCAAAAAATAAATATCGGCAAAATGCCCATATACATATATTCGTGATTCTTTCCGTCGCACTAAAAATGGCGGCAAAATGCCCGTATATATTCGTAATTCTTCCCGTTCACTAAAATTGATCCGTTTAAGCGGCTGACTCTATAAACCGATGAAGACCTTCATATTATTACGCGCTTAACACGAAACCATTAAGCAGCATAATAATATTAGTGTCTGTTTAACTGATTTTGTGGATTATTATTCGTAAGTTGACATTGTGTTCATAATAAATGTACATAGTCGTTTTGGATGGCGACTATTTTACGATGTGGATTACTGGTAAACATTGACATGCGAAAGTTTAAATTTTTAGTGTTTTATAATATTAATCGAATGTTCTATTTCATCTAGTTACCTTGGCCTAGAATAACTGAAATTTGCTGTTATTTAATTGTTACGAAGTTATGACACAGTTCTGCATAACGTGGATAACCTGATGTTATTATGAACATCTACTTGTAGGTACCTACTTTTTAAATGAAGCTTAATTTCAAAATCGTGAAAAAAAATCACTCTCGATCTCTAGCCAACCACTGGGTTCACTTATGGCCAATTGTTTCACAGAATTTACAATTTATCAAATTTCAAAGTTAATTTTCATGTTCTGTGAAGGTAATATTCAAGTTTCATTATTATTTCAGTTAGTGAAACAACTTGAATATAACCTTTACAGAATTTGAAATTTTATGAATTGTTCAAATTCTGTGAATCAACTGGCCCTTCGTGCTTTTTTTTACAAAACATTAAAAACCAGTAGCACGTCACCTTATGACACATACTCGTAAAACTCACACTATATACTTTTCAATTATGGTCAGACATAATATAAACAGATTTAGTCTGGCGCGAACGACTATGTAAATATGATATTGACGAAATACGTCATCTATGGTCAGTTAGCGATATTTGTGAGCATGGTCAGAATATGATTCCGACAGTCGTTTGACAAAAGCCGCTACTTTTAACGCTGCCTCAAAGCTGTCGGATAAGCTGTCAAAATGCACGACTTTTTGGATAATGTCACTCGCTGTGCAAAATAACTGGCATATTAATTAATGGGGGTCAAAAATACATGCGGACTGCCAAAGTATATTAAAGCTAATATTATTTCAATTCGACACTGTCAATTTATTAGTATTATTTATTTATTTATTAAACGCCATAAAAGGCTTTTACAATAATGACATATGAGATTATAAGTACACAGTGGTACATAGGCGAATATTAGTATTACATTTAAGAACACAAAAATATGTATACAGAACGACATTGAATGTGATACAGCTGAAATTTTCTTAAGGCATAGAATGCTACAATAATAGAAATCACTTCATTTAAACAGGATAAAATATACAGAAAAGGTGACTTGCCAACAGATATAATCTAGCAAAATATTAGAATAGCGCAAATAGTAGTGAGTTTATTGTTACAATCAAATTTATCTCCACTTGGCCACTATGGCCGGCGGGTATGGCAAAGTAGCTTCAACAATTCAGGGCTGTCAGAGACTTGACAATTAAAAATAACATTTTTCATTAAAATAATACATCCGTTAACCAACACTATAAGACATCTGAAGCAAGCAGTTTATATAGATGCTATACATATACATTTCACATATATGTATATATGTGGAATGTATATGTATAAGAACACCATACATATGTTACACATATAGCCCAGTCAATGAAGGGAAAAAAAGACCCAATGTCGGAACTAATTCCCCGGAAGCTGAATTTTTCACAGATGTTAGAAGACCTTTAGACATGTATTTTTACAAAAGTCCCCGACTTTCCCCCTTGTGCTTCCTTCCCCACCCCCTCTTGAATATATTTGTCAAAGTCTTTCGGAATACGCTAATATCTCCTTAATGGTTTTATAAAATCAGATTATTTATTTTTTTTTTTAGTTTCTAATTAGTTATTCTAAAAAATTGTATTCTTTCATTTTTGCGAGAAAAGCTATACAATCTCTACAATTTATTAGTAAAGGAAAAATATCAGTTTTTAAAATAGTATTTCAGAATATATTTGCACATAACTTTTTTCTGAGCCTATTAACGAAAAAAAATAAATCAATAAAACTTGTAGACAATATTTTTAGCTATAAAATAATGTATAAAATAATGGGTTTTAATTTATAATAAGGCACGTAGGCTGTTAATAAGGAGCACGGCGCGCGGCGGCTCGAACGCGCAGCGGTTCGCGGCGCAGCGAGAAATTACAAAAACCTAAGGAAAGTAATGATTAATTCATGTTTTTTTTTTTATATAACAAATTCGTCTGACGTTGAAGAGTTTTATTATTATTTACCAGTTTTAGTTCGGTGGGGAGGGGGGTAATATAAATATTTTCCCCTGCCAATGAAGCGCTTTCATTATCCACGAACCGCCGTGCCTCGGTCTGGCTAAACAGTCATCTTATGTATGATTGTTTGTAACATATTATTTAAATAAAGCTATGTGAAATAAGCCAAAAATGCCTACAACAGCGTGGGACTACCCTTTCACAACATTAAAATATTGCAGACCTTATGTTATGGCGAAGTTCTAAAAAATCTTTTGTGGAAATTCTCACTTGTTTTATTATGTGCACCTATCAACAATAAAATACCGAAACAACAAATCACTTAAAATAGTGCATAGATCTAAAATGGTTTACTTTCAAACAAGCTTCTTAAAATATACCTCAAAAAATATTATAATGATAATACGGTTTGTAAATTATATTATATACTTATCAATATTATCTATGACAAAATTAGGCAAATATTAAAATAATTTTCTAGTCAAGAGAGTCTTCCATTTATTCGCCATACTGGGGTGTGTTCAGACATGATAATCCGTTACGGTTGTAGCACATGGCAGAGCAGGTAAATCCAGATTTTCTGCAGCCACAGTAATTTTCACATCCAGACTTGCAGCAACAGGACACCAGAGAAAGAAGGTCATCAGGAGCAAATGGTTTCAAAAATTTCTTCTTTTCACCATTTTCATTTACATTTTCATACCTCCATCCCCAGTTTATAGGGTTTAGTTTGTTTCCTAACCAAAACTGTACTTGCAAATAAACTCTCAACAAATGTTTATGACACGATTCTGAAGTCGGTGGTAGTTTTGCCAAGTCAAATTTAGATTTAAAAGCTGATTTTGTCGTTAGTCTGGTAAACTTATAGTATCGAGCTTCGTTTCAATTAGGGTAGCTACCAAGACCGTACATGGCGAGAGCGAATTTTTCTCCATTTTGCAACAAGTTCTCTTCAGTTGCATCTTTTTCCAGAAATGCCTCATGTTTTTCATCATGTCAACAGCTTTTATCTTTCCTAACCCATATAAAGATGGGGTCGTATCACAGCCCGTAATGGCATGGGTAAATAACATGTGTTTTCGAATATCTTTATGTAACATTATAGGTTTCTCTATGACGTAGAAAGTTCTTGAAGGGGCCTTTCCACCAACATCTTTACAGAAAAAAATAGATTTTCTTTCAGGAGCAAGACTTACAAGTAATACCAAAAGATCACTATCCGTGCCAACCACAATCACTTTTGAGAAGATGTTGAGTTGTTCGATGCCGGTTAGTACAATGTCAATATCGGCATCACCTGCGGCCGTGACTGTTTTCAAACCAGATTCACTAAATACATGGCACAGTGCTTCAATCATTATTTTTGTTGTTTTTCTTATTAGATAAGAAAGCTTCCTTCTTAGTCAAACAACGTGCAGTGAAGTTTAATTCAATATCGCACGATGAGTTGTTAGCCGACCTTCGTCTTTGCTCTTCATATTTTACAGTTGGTTCTTCAGGGTATCCATCGAAAACGAAAAGAGAATGTTTGCCAAATTTAGTATGGACAAAACGTGAGTATGATTTAATGATGTCTCCGTAAGTAGTTTAAGTTTGCCAAATAACAGAGTGTAGGAGGTATCCCCCATCGATGACTATTGCAGCATTTTCCAAATCAACTTCGTCATGAATACTTTCGCGAAATACTTTCGCCACACATGATTTTGTTCCTTTACGAAGGGAGACTTCATCAAAAATAGAAGGGGTCTTGAAGCCAATTCATATCCTAAGTAGGTCTAAAGCTTGCTAGGACTATCACTAATGCACAATATTCTGTTAAATAGCTGCTGGGGGTTTACTGCAACTTGTCTCGTCCTAACAGTTGCGGATTTGAATCTTGCTGGGTAGTCACCATGTCTTTCCTTTTTAGTCGTATATCTCCAAAATTAAATCCTTTCATTTTTTGCATAGCTGCCAGGCCCACCTCATAAGCGTTATCACAATTGACACTATTATCTGAAATAAACCCTGAAGATAAAGACACCAGCTCCCCCGAGAGCTTGGTGAACGGGCTGTGCTGTCTTAGCCATGATGTATATTTTCCTATATCTAGCTCATCCCTTTTCTTCCGTGATTCGCGCAGCTCAATATGCTGTTCAGTAAAATTAAATTCTATGCCGATGAATTCTTCAATGCTCTCTTGCATTTTCACGTAGTAAGTGGTTCCAAGTTTCCACTTTGACAAAGCGCTGTCAGTGATTCCGCTCCCAAGTGTCAAACCTCCTACTGAATTCATTGGTCGCATGAGACACTGCTCGATGATCATGTCCGTCCACGTACCGGACCAATATCTGTCGCTTCTTCTTATTGTAAAGTACCCATTTTCAGTGAATAGTTTATATTCTTCTCAAGTTATTCTTGACTCGAGTTGCAGCATACTTTAAACGTACGTATGTGCTGATTTTGCGTATGGTAAATGTCCTGCCGGGTGGAAAAATGGAAGCATATCAACAATAGTATTTAGGTGCATTTTCCGATTCCCGGACTTCTCTGCAAATATAAATCTAAGCACGAGGTCGATGCAATGTAGAAGGTAAAGCCACAACTTGGCAGTCCTACTCGATGATTCCAATCCTGTCTTCACTTGCTTCAGGATATGGAATCGTCTCTTTTAGATTGTCATCATTATTAACCTCCTCCATATCTTTTTTCCACGTAACTAAATGTTGATACATATTTTCTATTTGTCTTAATTTCCCATCAATATCTCGGTATTCTTCTCTCATTACGTGGACAAGAGACGCTGCTGTTAAAGTGTAGGCTCTGTTTGCCCGAGAATATTCATGTCCCTGGAGCATGTGGGTTACTGTTGAGGACGCGTAAACTGATTCCCATAAATTTCCCACATACCTTTATTTAAATAATAAGTAACAAACAATCATACAACATAATATGACTGTTTAGCCAGACCGGGGCACGGCGGTACGTGGATAATGAACGCGCTTCATTGGGCAGGGGAAAATATTTATATTACCCCACTCCCCACCGAACTAAAACTGGTAAATAATAATAAAACTCTTCAACGTTAGACGAATTTGTTATATAAAAAAAAAACATGAATTAATCATTACTTTCCTTAGGTTTTTGTAATTTCTCGCTGCGCCGCGAACCGCTGCGCGTTCGAGCCGCCGCGCGCCGTGCTCCTTATTAACAGCCTACGTGCCTTATTATAAATTAAAACCCATTATTATATACATTATTTTATAGCTAAAAATATTGTCTACAAGTTTTATTGATTTATTTTTTTCCGTTAATAGGCTGAGAAAAAAGTTATGTGCAAATATATTCTGAAATACTATTTTAAAAACTGATATTTTTCCTTTACTAATAAATTGTAGAGATTGTATAGCTTTTATCGCAAAAATGAAAGAATACAATTTTTTAGAATAACTAATTAGAAACTAAACAAAAAATAAATAATCTGATTTTATAAAACCATTAAGGAGATATTAGCGTATTCCGAAAGGCTTTGAAAAATATATTCAAGAGGGGGTGGGGAAGGAAGCACAAGGGGGAAAGTCGGGGACTTTTGTAAAAATACATGTCTAAAGGTCTTCTAACATCTGTGAAAAATTCAGCTTCCGGGGAATTAGTTCCGACACAAAACCTTCATTGACTGGGCTAATAAAGAAGAACATGTCAGTATGATGCAGTACAAACAGACATTTAACATTTCAAAAACTTATCAGTTACATTCACAACCAAGTATTTTTGCCTTGATGCAAGACGGTGATGTTTTGAAAATATCAAAAAGGTCTGTATACGTGTTGGCAGTGCGGTAATTATTAACTTTTACCTAGCCGTTTGTCGTTTAGGAATGTCAATTCATAGAGAGATGCGTTAGTGTTACCAGTTTATATCGATTATGATTTATTGCGCAGGAAATCGGTATAAAATAGGTAGTTACGCCTATCAGTCCGATATTTTAAAGTTATCGATTTCACTGTGTTCATATCCTTGGTTTTGTAAATACGTATTTTTAAATAACATTTATTTATTCAATTTTGATTTGATTTCCTTAAATCAATAATAAACAATGTCAATCAAGTTTTTAATTAATTCATCAGTTAATAAAATACATAATGATCTTGATTGTAAGAAGAAAAGGGGTTCGCTAGCACTGTAATATATCACCTTCCGTATAATAATAATTACTTCATAGTAATTTTATGTATTTATGCAGGAATACCTGTGTAAAACTTACGTGATTTTTTTTTTAATTTTAGGAATTTCCACTTCTAGTCTAGACCTGTTCATATTTAAATATAGTAACATTATCGGACTACTACTGCATTTAAATTTCCGTCTAATTAATTTCTTTTAATTAAAGTCACGTCATTTTTTTAATTAGTTACCTACTGCTGTTTTCAGTAACCCACGACGGGTTCAAATCCTGGCGTGCGTATATATATATATATATTTTTATAAGTTTGTGTTATTTCACAATTTAATAATCTCTTTTTTTATTTAAAACATTCCCGGGTTACCAATAACCTGACAATATTTGAAAATCTCTTACTACCACCACAGTAAGTGGAAAATGTTGTTTGTGTTGGAGAATTTTGCCAGCCGAGGAATTGAACACACTACGCCTGGGTGGGAACCTAACCTAACCTAACCCAACCGCGAGGTCGACTCAGCTACCGACCGGTCATCATAGTATAAAATAAAGTCGACCACCGTTCAGAATTGAAACGTTGCTTGAAATGGCTTTAGCCGTATTCGGTTACCAGGTCTGAATAGCCAGGTACTTCCCCACCTTCCTCTTTTCCATCTTCTTCCCCCCCTCACTACCTTCAGCCTCACAACATAATATAAGGGATGGGTTGTTCGAAAATTTTTTGACAATTCATCAAATTTCGAAGTTGATTTTCTAGTTCTGTGAAGGTTCTATTCATGTTCTGTTATTATTTCAACAGTGTAAAACTTGAAATTAAAATTGAGGAAAATAAAAATAAATTCACACACAAAATTACAAAATGGATTAAAGAACAAAAAAGACAATATTACCAAAATTTCTTAGCATAAAATAAAAATAAAACGTACACGTAACACACAAAACCAATATAAACACACATCCTCACAAACAAACAAGATTATTTTCAGTGTATTATTTTTTAATTTCAAATATATTATTATGTATTATGTATTTTTAATTTTAAAAGTATTTTTTTCTCTTTAAATGTATTATGTAGATTATATTTTCATATTATAAAATGAAGGCCTCAGCACGGGCAAGCCACCCAGTGAGGCCTACATTACTGGAAAACTTAAAATGTAAAAAATATTGTACCAAATAAATAAATAAATATCATAATTTTCCCGTTGTTGAACAAAATTGAAATAATGACATTGAACACAGAACGAGAAAATCAACTTTGAAATTTGATGAATTTTTCAAATTCTGTGAAAAAACCCGTCCTGAAAAGATAATATTTTAATTAAGTTGCAATGATAAACAATTGATTTTATATAATTCCAATATTATTGCTATTCTTATGACCAAATGAACCTTCAACATCGAAATCAGCGAGTTTCATTGCAATAATCATTTTCGTATCACTAGAAATCATCGCATAATCACAATTGCAAGGTCTCGCTATACTTAAAGAACAATAATAATATTATAAATAACGTTTCGTGTTATGATAAATGCTTAGTCGTTTGATCTTGTTCATTATTTATATAAATACTGTAATATATACATTATTATGCAATATTTTGTGACATTGTACAAGAGTCCCACCATTTCTGAATTACCTCTACTAATGAATTTTAGTTTATTAAGGCGATGCACTACGTCGTGTAATTTTTTTAATTGAGCCGCTATCAATAACAACCCTTACGTAGATGGCGATAAGGTTTAAATTCCCGCTTAACACCGCCTGTTTTGATTTATGCAAGAAAAAAACATGGCCAAAAAGTGCCTTTTATTTTATTTTGTGGATGTTCAGGCATAAATATTAAATTTTTTTTCGATCATTTTATAAATAACTTAATTTGCCACATTATACAATAAAATCATAACCGAAAATGGGTTCGTAAGTAGGAGATTTTGAACTTAAAAGCAGTTTTTATAGGCCTTATACATTATTTTTTTCTGGGCTTATAAAAAGACTTATACAGGGTGTATTGGCACGTACCCGACAAACTTTAACCAGCTATTCCTTAGCACATTTGGAGTAAAAAATGTTATGGGCACTTTGCTGTCCGGTAACATTTTTTTCTAATAAAAAAATTATTATTCATATTTTCACCACATGTCACCAATGTTTTATCCTTTGTCAAAGTTTGAAAACCCATCTGGCAATATTTTGTTCGAGTTTCGTTGAATAATGTACGTACGTACCTACGTTGGCGCGCTTTTACAATCACAACGAAATGGCACGGCACCATTCGTCTCATTTTTAACTATTATTATTTAGTGTGTACGAAAGAGCGAGGACACTTTTTGACACACTTGCTAATAACAGCTGCTGAACACGAGATACAATGCAAATGACAGTGACGGAGTGTGGATTTTTTATTTATTTTTTGTTTTTAATGGAAAAAAATGTTACCGGACAGCAAAGCGCCCATAACATTTTTTACTCCAAATGTGCTGAGGAATAGCTGGTTAAAGTTTGTCGGGTACTTGCCGATACACCCTGTATAGAAAATACTCGATTATTTCAAAGGTCAAGATGTATTCTACTCGCAGCATTTAATTAAAGCATCTGAAACATTTCTAGGCGACCAAATTTTTAAACCAAAAACACATGATTTTGCATTACCACGTATGGCATCGCCTTAAATACATCTATGAGATTTTTATTGGAATAAATTTTTAAATGAAACATGAAACAGAACAGGATACAGAAAATTAAAATAAAGTTAAGTATAATAATTAGGTACTAATGGCCGAGTGGTTAGAGGCATTGGTCCCGGTAAGACAGAGATCCTGGGTTCGATTCCCAGCTGAGACCGTTATAATGTCATGTACTGTTTCATGATTCGTTTATATTTATTATTATTGTCTTCTTCTTCAATGATATATTACATCGACTTGAATTTTACTTTTGTTTTCGGGAATGGACAAATGAGTTCATGCAAATCTTGGAAGCGGAAATTAACCCACTCTCCGAGATCCGATCGGGCTGATAGACTCGCTGTCGATGACAATGCATTCTATCAACTTTTGGTAGCAATCACGTACACACACGTGCACGATGATATTACAGCAGTTAATGTACGAATAAAAGTCGATCCTACCCATCGACCAATTAGGACAATTATTAATTATATCAATGGTCCTACCCGTTTGGGAGGTCGGTATAGTTGTCGATTCCAGTTAATTTTTATTTTATTTATTTATTAAAAATAACACGATATTTCACACTTACATAGGTAACATGATATTTCAAACTAACATATTGGGTTAATTTCCTTTTTACACTATTTATATTTCTATATTTATGGCAAGTTTAAGTTTTCTTTATATCTAATAGAATCTTACAATTGAATGTTTAGTTGGCCGTACATTGGCCTATAAATTTCTGACAACATCTGTGCGTATTTTACAATTCATACATTGTAGAATTCATACATTGTACAATTCAAACATTGTATAATGCATACACTGTAATAATGATATTTAATATTTGGCTAAATATATATAGCGCCGTTTTCTTAAAAAATCACCTCAAGGGCGATTGACAAGGGCTGTACAATTCATACATTGTACAGTTGTACAATTCATACATTGAACAAACCATACATTGTACAATTGTGCAATTCATACGTTGTACAATTCATCCATTGAACAATTGTGCAGTTCATATATTGTACAATTCAGACATTTTACAATTTGTTCGGTTATCAATTCAAACCTAACTTTAAGCTTAAGTCGACACAATAAACTTGTTTCCTTGTGTACAATGTATATGTACATTTTTACCTGTATTTATTTATTTATTTATACTGGTTTTTTACAGACGATCTCACTTTTGCTAGAACAATCCAGTTATAAAAACTCAGTTAATATACATATAGGTACAACAATTACCAAAATCTACTCAGCCATAGGACACATTAATTTTCATATACCTAAATAAAGATTAAAATATAAAAAATATAAAAATTTCAAATTAAAAATATATATGAAACACAAATATTACAGAAAAGTAAGAGACGCAAATGATACATAAAAGTCATACATCAGTGCAACATATTTTTTAACAATAGCAGAATTTATACTTAATAAAAAAACATCGTGTTGTTGTAGCAGACATGAGTCATTCGGCATTTCTTTAAATTACAAAACTAGTATCGAAAACGGTTAAGCACTAAAATAAGGCCTCCGTGGCGTAATGGTGTCCCCAGGGGTTCTCAAACTGTGTCATACCGCAACCCACTATTTCTATAGTTAAATCTTTTCGACCCGCTTGGCTAATGACCGTGATTATATGCTGTGAATTCGTAATAAGGAACTCCAGTCCATTTTTTAATCAATATTGACCTTCTAACTTAAATACCATCATATTTTTTTTTTATTGTTATAGTTAGTATTAATAGTAAAAATAAATAAAGTTTTAATTTTTCGCGTAAATGGTGTATTTGTGAACCCTGTAGACTCACATAGATTGGTTTTTATGTCAGAATCAGCAGATTCAGTCATACCAACCAAACGGTGTGTTTTAATTTGATGGTGTTTTATTCGTTTTTAAATGGGGACTTTTAAATTTTACTTATAATAATGTATAATGAAGCGTTTATGTTCAGAGTCAGCGTTTATTGATCTATATGATTTTTTTTAAGCCACAATATTTTTCAATTGAGTTCCTTATTGTCATCTCGATCTATAATGAAAATTACTTTCTACCACAAGATACCAACAAGTAACGAAAGGATAGTTAGAAAAATAATAAACTGATAAAAATATTTTGTGCGGTGAAACCGAAAATTAAATTTAATTAAAAGTATATTTTATGAAGCTATACATTTAAAAAAAAATTATATCTAGTGTATATCTATTTTAAAACTACTGTAATAATATTCTATTTCCTACTTACTAAATTTAGGACTTTGGACTCATATTGAGACATAACTCGCAAAAAACTACAAAACTTTCAGCTTTTGAAGGGAGTGGAGAGGGGAGGGATCTTAATACTAGAACGTTTTAACATATAGTCTAGTAACATTTTATTTTTTAACTTGTAAGTAAATACTAGAGTATTATAGACAAAGGACGGTTTGTTTTACAGAATTTGAATAATTCATCTAATTTCAACGTTCAATTTCAAGTTCTTTAAAAGTTATATTCGAGTTCTGTTATTATTTCAGGAGTGTGAAGCAACTGACCCATAATGATGTAATAACAGAACTTTAATGGGACATTCAAGGAACTTGATAATAAACTTTGAAATTTGATGAATTGTTCAAATTCTGTGACTAAACATTTCCACACAGACTTCAAGATCTTCATTTTCCTTTGTAAGTCAAAGAATTCTTATTCAATAATTGAACTTTGACCAAAGAAGCCTGGATTTTTTAGAGAAGATTATTTTTTTTACTTAATTTTAATTAGTATGCATCCACTGTCAAAATAATTAGAACAAGTGTTTTTGCCATTTTAAATAATTCGTGGAAAAGTGCTTATAAACCGGTTCGTATTAAAATTTTCAATTTAGAATAAGAAAAACTTTTAACGACCCACATTTTGGTGATCTCTGATACACCTAGAGCTCTGACTCATTTTGAAAAGGTTGCGAACTCGAATCCCGCCGAAATAATAATTCGTGGAAAAGTGCTTATAAATCAGTTCGTATTAAAATTTTCAATTTAGAATAAGAAAAACTTTTAACGACCCACATTTTGGTGATCTCTGATACACCTAGAGCTCTGACTCATTTTGAAAAGGTTGCGAACTCGAATCCCGCCGAAATGCAGAAAGATTTGTATGTTATTTATTTTCCATCTTTTTTCGTCAAAACAATATTATGTATGGGTGATGTCAACTGAAGTTTGATGAACCTTACAAAAATGTCTTTAGAAATTTTTACGTTTTCGAAAGAAACATTGATACATAAATTAAACAGTGTTTTCATTGTGAACTGCGTATACGTACCAAACATTACGCTAGAGTCTAGAGCAGGGGTTCCTAACTTCTTTGGTGCTAGGAATTTTTTATGGAGCTCTCTCTACCCTTGGAACAACTACTTTTCATATTCTATATACCTATATAGGTACTTATGTTTTACCATACTCTTAAACACAGAAAATCTGTTACAATGCTTTCTTCATATTCACTTTTTCATAAATGTCAATATTACTTTTTTCGTTATTCATGTTTTTTTTGTATTAGATACAATAGTTTACATATTTTAACAAATTATTCGATAATGTGGGTCCCACTGGGTGCTTTACCCGTGTTGAGGCCTCCCTCAATATCTCAGTTTCATGCAAATCATCTGCCATTTGAACCTTGTTTTTCCAAGGACACTACTTCTTTAGGTTTCAATTCCACGCCTGGGGACAGCACTCGACTGTGGCAGTGTGGCACGCAATCCCACTCACACATAAACACTTGTCTAAAGCTGTGTACCCATGCCCGTTCATGTTCAATGGTTTTACGCTCATTTGGACATGTCTCAACGTGTGTACCGTCTTGCTCGATGCTTTTTTTGTTCAAAAAGATTCAAGCGCTGTAATTCTTGCATAATGTTCGACAGAAATTAACGATTTGAGCGTTTTCGTGATATTTCTATGGCGTCTTCTGTCTAGCTGCTCGAAAGTGTAGACGCATAGACGAGCATGTTCGATCAAGCCAAACCGTCGAGCATGAATATACTTGTGTACATGGTTTAAGGCTCCGTAGTATGCGTTCAAAGATTGTTTCAAAGGGAGAAATTATGTACTTAAATACGAATGTTAGATTCGCGCTAATATTAAAAAACGATAAAAATTAAGCGAAAATGTTAAAAATATTTGGTAAAATCCGACTAGTTTGAAATAGAGCAAAAATCTCACGACAAATGCTTAACTTGCATTTAAATATACACTGCGATTTTTTCATAACAAATGAAATAACGGAACAAAACGTGTTTTTAATAATTTTCGGAGCTTACTTTGCGATTTTTTTTCTACCGGGGGAATTTCATATAATTACCGTTTCAGCTTAAAAAAATATATTATCTTAAAAAATAACATATATTTTTTTAGAAACTTAAAAATTAAAGTATTAAAGAGAAATATGTTATGGATCGGTAGAAATTCAGAATGCGGGGCTTTAGCGCAAATCGTTTGTCGTATGTGATCGAAGGTTCGCGGATGAATTTTCGCTACGACAGAACTTTTCGTAAATAACAGATTATATTCGGATATTAGATTAAAAATGATGGTGCTTTTCAAACTTATATACACACACTGATCAAAAATGAATATCATTACTATACAATATATACCAGACCAAATGCAAAACATTGTGATTGACTGACTTGAATTTGAACATTTTCATTTTAACAACGAAAATGTTCAAATATACAAACAAACCAAATGCAAAACATTGTGATTGACTGACTTGAATTTGAACATTTTCATTTTAACAACGAAAATGTTCAAATATACAAACAAACCAAATGCAAAACATTGTGATTGACTGACTTGAATTTGAACATTTTCATTTTAACAACGAAAATGTTCAAATATACAAACAAACCAAATGCAAAACATTGTGATTGACTGACTTGAATTTGAACATTTTCATTTTAACAACGAAAATGTTCAAATATACAAACAACCCAAATGCAAAACATTGTGATTGACTGACTTTAATGCTGTTTTAATTTTGACAACGAAAATATTCAAATTTACAAACAGACCGAATACAAAACGTTTATCAAACATTTTTTTTAATTTATTGGCTATATGATTGGGCATTATGATTTTTTGTTCATGAGTCAGTAGTGGAAGACATTTTGACCAAGTCGAGTATTGGATCGTCCAATTTCGAATAATCGAATGATAAATAAAACAATAAATTGTGTCACAGAAATTATAAAAACTGAGTATTCACTAATCCTTTATTAAATGTGCCTACCAAACAAGCTCAAGAGTCCCAACTGCCAGAGCCACCCTGGCATAAGATATTTATTGAGACTGAACGTAGAGTGAAGGGGAACTAGATGGGATATATGAAGGTTATGAAGTACCTGACTGTTCAGATCTGGTTACTAAATACGGCTAAAGTCGTTTCTATTCGAAATTATGATTTATCACCGTAGTCCACATTCACTTTTTTTGCGAACGATGCGATCTCGCGACCACTCGATCTTGAACCTAGGAACATTAAAAAAATATATTATCATGCTAATTTTATGTCCATATTTAGTTACGCGAATAATATTGCACTAAGTTATGTAATTTTTATAATCATTACTGCTTATTACATGACTGGCATTTTATTTCACTGTGGTTTAAATAATTTACTATTATTAATAAGTATTAGACGATGAGCAAACAATATACTTTTGATGCTTTTATAAGAACAAACTAGACACAATAATACTGCCTTATGATTATTAACACTAGAAGGCCCGGCACAGCGCCATATATATATTTACGTATTAATGTAAAATTTTAAACATTTTCTTAGTTTTATTTACGAGACGATTTTTATCACAATACTTATTCATTACGTATCATTTGTTCTGTTTCTCACCTTTTACTCGGTATGGCGTCTTTAGCAGCTCTGTTTTCTGTTAAAAATAAAGTGAAATTCATTTGAACCCAGATCAATGTCAGCTGTCCATCGAATTGACGGAAAGTGGAAGGGACGAGGAATTTGAAAAAAAAAGCGGGAAAATAGAAGAAAGAAATAATAGAATAATGGCGAATGAGACCAAAGGGGTAAAACTGGCAAAAAGTTATTAAAAGCGGAAATAAGAAAAAAAACAAAGGCGTGGATTTTCGCTCAATGCTTAATCCACCTCTTGACCCATTGTCTATCCTAGTTTTCAATATTAATCACCTGTTTGTACCGGCTGATTACACTATCATCAGAGCAAGGCAGATTTTAAAGAGCGCACGTTTGAATATATTTTGCGCACCGATAGTGGTTCAAACAGGTTCGAAATAATTTGCAGTTCCCTCTTACCCTGCCTTAGTCGTAAGATGCAGTACACCAAGTCAAGTACACAATCAAGAATCTCTTTAAAACGTTTTTATTGTAAATTGTAAATAAAATTGGACCCAATACCGATCCTCGAGGAACTCCCGGGTTGTTTTCAATTGTTTTCGATATTGAACTTCAACTTTGGGCAGGTGTTCCAAGTTCCCTTAAAAACAGTTCCCCTGGTGTTCGGGCCCAATCAGTGGCACAATCATATCGTAAAGGTAGAAACACACTGGGTAGACATACGCGATACACGCATTACTACGTTTCCAGGTCAACGTGCACACTGGTTCTACGTGACAAGTAGTATCTAGTTCTTAAGTAGTAGTCAGTTGATTTGACGTTTATTTTTTAGGTTATGTTTATGTGTTTTACTTGTCAGCAGACGCAATTCGTAGCTTTGTCTTGCGATTCAGAGAGCGAATTGGAGGAAGATTTTCTTAGTTTGTTATTTTACTACGCCAACTGTCAAAACAAACAACCATAAATATTCCAAACAACAGTATATGCATAGAAGATACCACTCATAGATGTAAAATCAACGCGTTAGAGGCGTGACGCCACCCCCTCCATCTTTACACGTCCCACGCCGATCTGGACAGCCCAGATCGGCGCAGCGATGGAAGCGTGGGTTCGCGTTGCGTGCGACAAGTGTGTTTTTAAAGCATCTATTTCCATAGAAAATGTATGAATTGTAATTAGTGCAGATATTTTATGCGTTGCTTACGTAGTGTACGTAAGCAACCCAGTGTGTTTCTTCCTTAAGATTTGGACTAATTGAGACAAAGTTATTTTGGAAAATTTAAGAAATTTGCGTCACTGCACTATGGACCTTTCGCCGAGAGCTCTGGCGCAAGTATTATTTATGTTACACGCATCATTTATTAGAAAGATGGATAATTTACTACGGAGCTATCGGCATTTTGTCTTTATGCCCCCTTGGTTCTATAGTGTTAAATTGTTTCAGCACGCATTGTCCGTCACCTGTCATTATCATAATTTATAATTATTTGGTATCACATCATTCATTATCCTCATGGTATTACACCATTACGAAATGTTGGTAATGTCCGTGTATTTTATAGCGTTTTTTGTTACGAAGACACAACACTTAGAAGCGGCTGTTTATGGTTGTCTAATACAAAGTTGTTACATCGCGTCCGTGTTCGGTTTATGCTCAAATTTAACGTCTAGTAAAATATAATATAATAACTAGGATATGCTTGCTATTAATAATTGGTGATCTCATAGTTCTAATAAGGAGGCAACATTAAATTTTTTGTTGGTAGGTTCCTCGCATAGGAATTAACTTTATGAAATACTTTATGTTGATGTCTGTCAATATCATTGAAAAGATAATTTCTATGCGTGTGGGGCAAGTTTGGTATTGAGTTCAGGCTTAGAAGAAATGATATGTTGAACGGAGTGGAGGCAATTTTAGATTTATTTATTTATTTTATTTATTTTATTTATTTTATTTATTTTATTTATTTTATTTATTTTATTTATTTTATTTATTTTATTTATTTTATTTATTTTATTTATTTTATTTATTTTATTTATTTTATTTATTTTATTTATTTTATTTATTTTATTTATTTAGTACAGGTTATGATACAATGACTCATGTAGATAAAAAATACTTTGACTGCCCAACTAGGAGGAATTCCCGTTTTAGGACAGTCAAAATTGAGTTAGTATTCATGCACGCATACATATTTTGTAAGAACAAAAACAAAAAAGATAAACCATACGTTTCCTTATAACGCTCGCCGTTGGGAAAGCGTTGGGGTCCCCCCCACAGCGCTCTGGTGAGAGACCAACATTTAGAATCGAATCGTTTCTTGAAATGGATTTAGCTATGTTTAGTGAACAGATCTGTTTACCTAGTTATCCTTCCTATCCCGAACTTATCAACATATCCCAAAATGAGGATGTCATCCACTGGTTTCAAGTAGTTGGGACTTTTGTGCGGTATCCACATTAAAGATAACTTTTATACACTGAGAAAAATGAGAATGGCTACTTTATTAAGAATCTCTTCAAATTATTCGTAAGCCAGTTAAAAACGGGATTGCAAGCCCGCATTACAATTGAATTGATAGGTTTCCTGATAAACTTTTAGTAAAATACGAATGTATTATCACGATTTCGGTACACGTAATCATCAAAATCCTACTATTTTCGAATTTCTTCATTATATATTATTATCAAGGCAAATGCAGGTGCATGAACACGTGTTCCGATATATTGCAATACCGTTTTTAACGGGATTAACAATAATTTGAAGAGATTCTTAATAAATTAGCATTAAGTACTCATTTTTCTCCGTGTAAATTGCATTCAGTCGTTTATTGAATTTCGTGCATGCACCCATGCATTTTAATTGTTTATCTGCCTTCCCCTCAGCTTTCTACATTTAATATTTATGTATATACTTCTCAACGTTGCGTAATGTCGCATGTCTACAGAAATTGCCTTTCATGTCGGAACCTAGCCTAACAGTACAATGCTAACGTGGTTGATAATTGACCAATCATTTCTAAGAGTATGCAGTCCTTATGTGGTCGATGCTAGAAAATAGATTCCAAATACCTTAAGACGAGACAATACCCTAAAATAAAGCCAGAATCTAAATGACGTAAATGAAGCAGCCGTGCACAAAAATATGCTACGCGCAGTTCTGGTGTATTGGACAGACCTGCAGTTGAATTTTCCTTAGCAATTCTCTAAAATAAAGTGGGAATCTTAACGACATAAGTGATGAAGTCCTGTAAAAACAATATTCGGCGCGTGGCCCGACGTAATGGACGGACCTACTGTCGACTTTGCCCTAGCAGACCAGGAAAATCGATCTTTCCATGGAGTTTATTTTAATTATTTCTGATGAATGTATTAATAAAATCTCAAATGTTTCTAAAGGGAACCCTTGGGAAGTTACTAATTCATCTTCTAAAAAAAGAAAATCTGGTGTTTACCGCTAATTTTCAAACTATTTTACATAAAATATTTTAATGATAAGGTCTTGTTTTTATTAATCTTAAATATAAATAACTTACATCCGATTTTAACATCGACTTAAAACACCACACAACTGTATTCCAAAACATATAAGTAATAAAAAAGCTATAGATAGGTATTCGTGATGTTAAATAAAAAAATGTAAAAAAATAAATTAAATAAATTAAATGTAAAAAAATATATAAGATTATTGTGCATAGACAATAGGAACTAATGTGGACAAATGACAATATCTGCAAATTTGTAACTAAAATTAAGATATCTAATATCTGTCAGCTTGCAATTTGCTACTTTTATAGCACATTACAGTGTCCATCCTAATCGACCGGCTAGTAGCTGAGTAGACAAATACATTGGGTTCCCACCCCGGCGTTGTGGGTTAGATTCCCAGCTAATGGGCGTTTTACGCGATGCTTTTTTTCGTCCAGTTTTTTTTCAGTCTTTTCATATGGATTTTGGGTGAAAAGGGGTCGTGTTGTATTTTTTTAAAATGGTGGACATTATTTGTCATTTGTTATTGTTTTACGTAACTATATTTTCTAGAAGTGTTGCATGTTTCTTTTGTTTTATATTTAAAATATTGATAAGACTATATCTGTTTTATATTTAAAATATTGAATACGAGTATTTCTCTTCTTCAATAATTGCAAAAATTTTTTGTGGCGTCTTTTCAAATTAAATGGAAATAGCCATGTTGATTATTTACATTTAACTATTGTACCGGACAGCAGATGGATGTACCTAAATAATATTTATCTGTTATCACACATTTTACGATGCCGAATCCTTTATGAGGCTTATCACCGGACGTATAATGTTTCAGATGGGATTTGACCGTAGTAAATAAAATTCTGTTATTTTTATTTGCTTCTTAATTCTCTCGTGCATCCTGTTTAGAGATAAGAATAATTGCAGCACATTAACACAAGTAGAAAGTGTTTAATTTTAGACACAAACAACTGGCCCAATCAGTCAGTTGTCCGACGGCATTCGTGAAGTTGTATTTCAATAGCTAATCCTCCCCCAATGTACCCCCGAGAGGAAGGCGGCGTGTCACTGGCGTAGGTGTCCAGTACAACTATAATAATATGTGTTTGTTACTGATTGTGAACGTGTAATTACTGTTCGGTATTATGAATTTCGCGTGTATTTTTGATAATTTGCTGCAAAGGCAAGTGACAGATGCTTTTATGTGATGGTTACGTGCAAGGTGTTTTTGTGCCATTTTTGACGATTCTACCGTCCTAAAATATTGTTTCCTCTCTAATGACAACTATCGCCGTGAAATGGTAAGTATGAAAAAAATTATCGTGTAAAGCAAAGATTTTTTCATATGGGTCCCGATATAAATTGTTTCCATATGTGTATCGGCACGAAAAACAGCATCGTGCAAAACGCCCATTAGTTTTCCAAAAAAATGATTTATTTTCTTCGTATTGAAGAATCATTTTGTGATGCCGTGTAATCAAAACAAGCAATGCTCGTAAAATACATGTCGGTGCATTCCTGCCATTGAATATTGTGTTGAATGCATTTCTGCGAGACTCCATAAATGCCTATTGTCCAGATTTCTCAGGAGCCGTTGTGTGGAGGGTATACAGAACTGTTTACAAAACGAATGACTTCTAATTGAGCCAATAAAGTGACAACAGTCCGTTAACCCGTCCAATTCTTGGTACCTACTCAAGAATTATCGTTCAAAGAAGTTAGTAGTACAATCTGGCAAAATATTGCTGAAAAAGGTTTTAGATTTAGTTGATTTAAAAGTGTAACTTCAAAAATGCCCTGTGGTTCAAGTACATAAATATATTTTACTGGGACCTGAGGGATTGCACTAATCTCCCCACATGCGGAATAAAAAATATCTATTATATTATTATGCTATCGTCTGGACGTTTTCAGCCCTCTGATTGGTCAATTCAAATCGTATGTTTCGGGTACGGATTTTGTCATCCGTATTAGTACGAGAAAATTCTTAGATGAAATTAATTATTTTCGCTGAAAGAATTGTCGTAGTTTTCACAGTATATTTTCTTATTTATGCAATTGGCACGATTATAATTGAATGTCTTTCAATTTTGCTATGGAAGATTATAACGTATGTTACGTTTACCCCTAAGAAACTGAACGATACAGTTGGTAGCTCTCAGTCGAAGTATGATACAGTTAAAAATAACTTAAGTTGAGTAGTTGAATTAGCTCAGTAGTCAGAGCACTTCCCGGCGAGGAAGAGGTCGTGGGTTAAATTCCCAGATACGACTAAATCTTTTTCTGTTTCGCATTTTTCGTTTGAGAGAGTCGTTAATATTATTTTCAAAGATTTAATATATCAATTTGATGTTTAACTCGTTAAGTTATTTCACTGTAAAAATATGATTTATTGTTTTTGCAACCTAATCATTTTCCAGTTTTCTATAATGTATGCTGTTCTGCAAATGTTGCAAATAAAATAAAATAGATATAAACAATGCAGAAGTGGTCATTATATATATTTCACTTCATCTTTACTTCGGCGAGCTTCATAAAAAGAGAATTGAACGGTCTTCTAATATGCCATCCAATAGTTGTAATAGTACGTCTGAAGTCGAGTTCTACGTCTGCAGAAATCAAAACAACTTTCATAAATAATATTGTTGCAGTACTAATACAACAAAACTAGACATTCCGTCGAAGATACCCACACTAACTTATTAAAGGTCACGTGTACATTTTATTTAGTTGTTAGTCATTCCAAAAAGAAATACAAGATATGAAATAATCGAATATAGGTAGATCCAAATAACACGTTCTGACTAATTTATTGTTGTTGTGTTTATTTTGTAGAACTCGGTTTTTTATACCTAACTAATAAATATTATCAATTATTTAATCACTGAAGACAATATTAGCGATTCTCAAACGAAAATTTGAAACAGAATATTCAGAAAAAGATATGATCGCATCTAGGAATTCAACCCATGACCTTAGCCTTGCCGGGGCTCTATTCTACCACTGTGCTAATCCGGCCCTGCTTCCTTCGATCATATTCAACCCATGACCTTAGCCTTGCCGGGGCTCTTCTCTACCGAGGAGCTAATCCGGCCCTGTTCCCTTCGATCATATTCAACCCAGGACCTTAGCCTTGCCGGGGCTCTATTCTACCACTGTGCTAATCCGGCCCTGTTTCCTTCGATCATATTCAACCCATGACCTTAGCCTTTTTTGTACCTAAAGTTATTTTTACGCGTGGAAGCCCTGCTGGAATTTTTAGCAGCTAAAATCATTCTTGTATTTTTTGTATGTTTTTATTTTATTTATTTAACCGCAAGTACACTTCCCAGTCTGTCCAAGATTGTTACCCCACTGCTTGGTACTAAAAATTACCATGTAAAAACAGGTATATAAATAATAAAAATGTCGAATTCGCAAAAGCTTAGATTATAAATTCATAACTCGTGAAATTTCGACACATGAAAAACTAGAGTCTGAATCAAATATATAACTATGTTATATTGTAATATAATCTGTAGTGTTGTATTTTATTAGCAAATCCATTAATAAAATGCTAATATTTAAGTATTGTGTAACCACTGTGTAGATATTGCTGCATAAAAAAAATCGTGAGTCATGGAGCAAACCTTGAATCGATAAGAATAAAAATTCGATTCATTTGCATTCGCTGTTTGATACGGTATATTTTTTTTATAAATAGTTTATAAATACTTTCTTGGATAGTTCAGTCATCTCTAAGAAAGTAATAATTCATTCGAATGAAATTGAAAAAAAAAACTTATTTAGTACCTGCCTATCTAGGACGATTTACCGTGAATGGTAAACTCCCTCGGTTCCGACCCAGGGGTCGCAGATTTAATTTAAAATCCCCCAAATTTTTTTCTAGGCCAATGAAAAACCAATATTTCTTTTTAATTCAATTTGTTTATTAATTTCAAAAACATTACAAAATTGTTCATTTCAAAGCGTTTTTAAAATAATTTTTATAATAATAATTAAAAGATTAATATTTACAGTGTGTATATCAACTATACCAGTGATAATAGAGCTTGCCTTTTAAAGGAAGCTTCATTGATGGCAAACATGTCGATATCCGAATTGATTCTGTTCAACAGCAAGATTGCTCTCCCCACAGGCATGACCATTGGCAAGTTAGTTTTGCAGGCTGGGAGATAAAATAGTCTATGTTGTCGGTGACGTAGATAACCATCGGGAACATAGAAATGAATGCTCTCCATGATGACCGAGTTTTCAAACCATCCACGAATCAGTCTAAAGAAGTGTGTAGCAATGCGCACATCTCTCCTGACCCGTAGATAGTTCATTCCGAGCATACCCAAAAGAAAGTCAGTGGGATAGAGCCACGGGTAGCAGCCATACTCCCTCATGTAGAGAAATCTCAAGAATTTCTTCTGAACTCTCTCCAACATGAGAGAATACTTTACCTGGTGTGGACTCCAAATCACCGACCCGAATGTGAATACCGCACAAGAGTCCCAACCGTCTGGAGCCAATGGGACTATGGCATCTACAATTGGGGTATGTTTTGCGTCTGAAGGTAGTGGGGAGGGGGTGGATATGGGAAAGAGGAAAGTGGAGGAGTACCTGACTATTCAGATTTAGTCACCAAACACGGCTAAAGCCATTTCAAGCAACGTTTCAATCTGAATTGTGGTCTTCCACTAGGGCGATACTTAGAGTACCTTCCACTCTGGAATGTGCCGCAACTATACTATATATTATTTTTAAGTAATGAATTGTGAAATAAGATTAGTTCATCTAATAAAATTTACTTGCGCACGCCGAGATTTGAACCCGTGACCTTCTCATTGTTAGTCGAGAGCCTTACCACTTGATCACGGAGGCCATCAAATGCTGTTGATTCTTATGGTTCGAAAATCAGGAGATTTTTTGTCTTTTGAAATATTTTGGAAAGGATGCAGTCATTGTATTAAACGTCTCAACTAAAAAGCTCTCAATATTCTATGGTTTTCATAATAAAGTATGCATATCGCCCATCAATTCATATAAAATCGACCCCCAAAGCACTTTTAAAACTTGATCGCCCCACCGGCTACTTAAATGGCCCCTGGTGGGTTAAATTGCCCATTTTAGGCATCACTGATTTAACCGATAATTGTCCAAACTTTCTCTTCGTAACCTTCTTCCCCCCCTTCAAAGTTATTAAATAAAATGTTGCTTGTACAATGACGGGCGTTTTATGGACGTTATACACGATCCTTTTTTCACACCGTCCATAATATCGCGACCCGTATGAACAATCTTTAGTTTACACGGTAATTATTTCCATTCTTGGATTTTTACACGTGGTTAGAGAAGAAATAATATTTTAGGACGGTAGTAAAACGTCAAAATAGGCAGCGATTTGAATCTAACCGTAGATCGCACGAAAGAATTACATTTGCCGTTGCCGTCAATAAATTATCAAACATACGCGCGAAATTCAAATTCACAGTAAGGACTGGTTGTTGCGGAGAATTTGAACAATTCATCAAATTTCGAACTTGATTTTCAAGTTCTGTTATTATTTCATTTTTGTGAAACAATTGACCAATAATGATATAATCACAGAACTTGAATAAAAACCTTCACAAAAATTGAAAATCACCTTTGAAATTTGATGAATTGTTCAAATTCTTCGAAATAACCCATCCTTAGTAATACCCAATCACAATCAGTAATCAGCACACGATTATAGTATTTTTTATAAAAAAAAAATTATGCAATGTGTGGACTGGGGTAAAGATAACTAATTTCGGGAGGTGATTCTACACGATAGTAGAAGTAAAGAGGGTTAATAACTTAAAAATAAAAAAAATAAAATTTAAAATTAAAAAAAAAAAAACTTTTTTGGAATTTTTTTCCCATTCAAAAATCTTTTTTACAATTCAATTTGTTTACCTTAAAACTGCCTTAAAACGTTGGAATCTCCAAAAAGTTTTGATAAATTTTTTACTATCATGTATAATCGCCTCCCGAGTTAGTGCTCTTTATCTTCCGACACCTTATATAAAACGAAATAACCATACAACATTATACACAGTATAGTTACGTGAACTAAAACAATGACGCATGACAGGCCGCCATCTTAAACTGTACGAAAATCTAGAACACGTCATTTTTTTGTGAAAAGACGACTTGTATGGAAACTGGACGAAAAAACGCATCGTGTAAAACGCCCATTAGCTGGGAATCGAACCCACAACGCCGGGTGGGAAACCAATGTATTTGTATACTCAGCTACTAGCCGGTCGATTAATTTTCACAACTTATGTTGTAGTTTATAATTTTATCTTTCTCGATCGTGTTTTCATAGACATCAATTCCTTATGTACGTAGCTAGCTAAATGAAATGTAGGCTGGTTCAAGTGAACCCCGGAAGCTTATCGGAATGGCAATAATTATTGAAGGAACTACGTTATCTCACACTCGACATTTGTTGGCCGTTTGCCGATGTTATCTCGAAAAATATTCAATACTCCATTAAAAACCATCACGTGTAAAACATTATAACAAGCTTACAATAATCACGCTCTGAGCATTATTTTTACTATTTTAAGTAAGCAGTATTTTATTTCTTGAATTGGGATGCAGAGAGAGGCAATTAATAGTCCATCAAATTGATTTTAAAAACGATCTAAAACCGTACATTCCAAAAGGTTTCCAACTACCTACGACGTCATTGTGACCTAAAAACGCCAATATCTGGTAAGACGGCTGTCACCGATGTTGGCCGTCAATGTTTAAATATAATAATTTATTGAACATGTCAGAGATTTTTGCAGTTTAGAATATTTTGTTACCGCAATTTTTTTGGCAGTTATCAAATTTTGCATCATACATAATGAATGAGAATAACTTGTCTGTCGTTGATATTGAGCAACTTCTGCTGATGGATGATATTATTACATTTCCTTGCGATAATCCGGGGAATTAATTACTATACTAATGAAATGATTATCACTCAGGAAAAAGTGTCCGGATAACGAAGCTGTACCAGAATGTAACATTTCATATAATTCTGAAAATAATACGAACGAAACAATAAAGACGTATCTGTTAGCCTAGATCCTGATTACGAGGCTGCATTAGAATGCAGTAGCTCAGATGATTCAAATTCTGATGGCGATGTCCCAAGGAAAACAAATTTTCCTCCGAGTGCGAGTGTTGACAATATTGAAGATGTTAGTTTGGAAAACGATACTAACATAGTAAAAATATCTGCAAGAGAAACTAACAAAAGAAGGAGAATGCAGGGAAATGATTATATTGGTTTAAAAAAGCAAAATGATGGAAAATACTTGTTGAGTGATTCCCAGGCATTGAAAAAGATGGGACCTATTTGTTCTTCAAAGAAATGCCTGACTTCTAAAAACAGACATTGCCATGAATTTAATGATAGTATTACTACAATGCGGCCTTCTGTCTGTGAGTCAAGAAGGCAATATTCTCACGTTTACTACTTGAAAAATTGTGAATAAAAAAAAGCAAATTTGTAAGAAAACATTTGTCAGTACTTTTGATTTAGATCCAGCTACTGTCACAAATTGGATTACAGCCTCCAAAAATGGTATGCGCACAGACAAATCCAATTCGAATGTCTCACTACATAGACGCAATAATTATACAATTATGGAAGAAGGGCGAAATGTAATGATAATTTTTTTTAAAGATTTACCGAAGTTTCCGTCACATTATTGCAGGGCGAGCTCTAATAAACTCTATCTAGAGCCGACATTCGACTCTAGATTGTCGCTTTACAGATTTTATAAAGAAAGAAGTATAGAATTGGGTGCGTACATGATGAAAAAATCAATATTTTTCGGTGAATTAGATAAACAAAACATTGCTATTTACCAACCAAAGAAAGACCAGTGTGATTTCTGTTGCGCTTTTAAACATTCAAACATCTTCAGTGAACTATACGCGGAGCAAATCAAAAATAAAGAAGAAGCAACAGAATCAAAGGCTGCAGATAAAAGAGAAGCAATGGAATTACCTGCAGAGATAGCCATGTTCACTATTGATATGCAAGCTGTAAAACTTGTCCCTTTTTTGAAAGCAAGTTCACTTTATTATAAAACAAAACTTTGTGTCCACAATTATACGATTTATAACATGATAACAAAGGATTGCTATTGCTACCTATGGGATGAGAGTGAAGAGGTTTGACTGCTAATATATTTTCTACAATACTTGTGAAAATTTTAGAATCATAGCAGCAAACACCCAAACAAAAAATGGTTTTGTACACAGATTGTTGTGGTTATCAAAACAAAAACACAACTCTTTCAAAAGCACTACTTAGATTAAGTTTAAGTCACGTTGATGTAGAAATAGTGCAAAACTATGTAGAAAAGGGTCATACCCAAATGGAAGTAGATAGCTGCCATAGTTTAATTGAACGAAAACTTACAAATAAGGAAATCTACTTCCCAACAGATTATGTGGGAGTATGCAGAGAAACTAGAATTTCTCAACCCTTTATAGTTTAGTATTTAAGTTGCGAATATTTTTTGAATTATGACGATGTTAATGTCTATAGTTCAATTCGTCCAGGACTTTGAAGAGGTGACCCAACAGTAGCAGATTTAAGATGCTTGCAGTATTCGACTGGTTGACTTAACTTTAAACTTAATTATAATGATTCGTAGAAGCCATTATTGAAGCCACCAGTTTCAACCTTAAACGAATACGCTCAACCAGCACAGCTGTATAAGAGACAGATAAAAATTAAACAGAAAAATTCAAACACCTCCAGGATTTCAAAAGTTTTCGAAATTCTGTTGGGGGTTTTATGATAAATTTTTTCATTAATTTTTATTTTAAGTATCAAAGAACATTCTTACTATTTACTTTTTACCCACTTTATGTCCTGGTTAAATCTTCCCCACAGGAAAAACCCTTCCACACACTTTTCCACAAATGATTATCTAGTCAATCCACATTATGCAAGTGCATTATATAAGTATAATAAATACAAAAGAATCCAAAAACAACACGTCAAATCACCAGAGATCAAATGGGAAAATAATTCCGATCGAATCGACTCCAGATATTTTAATATCAGAGGGTTCGGCTCGGTAGAACTTTTAATTGGACCTATAAATCCTACTGATCCCTCAATATAAATATTTAAAAAATCTTCCGTAATCCTACATGTATTTAAAATGACTGATTTTTGCATTTTTATGTATAAATTCTTTACAGATTTAATACGCCTAAATTTTGAATGAGAGAGCTAGGTTTAATGCCAGTAGCCGAAATAACAAATGGTAATATTCTGAGAATGCCAAATTCTTTCAATTTTAATTTTGATTTTTTTATATAATTTTATTATCAATCATTCTTATTTGATAGACCGAAGACGTCTAATTTCTTAATTTATTTGTTCATTTTGTTGTTAATTTATTTTATTTTCGTCACTTTAGTGTTATAAAACGAAATTATGTAAATATTCTGTTCTGGAAGTACTACTAGGTAGTAAATTTTGCGTGCAAAATTCCATAAGTGACAATTGTTTTCAAAGCAAAAGTTTATTAACAAAAAATTAACTCTTTTTGTGTAATAAGCCCCGTTTTTTGTTCAGTTTCTTCCACTGGGTATTGGTGCGCTACGTTTGGGATTTAGCAGGCGTGCCCGGGTACGTAGGGTGAGGCGTGTTCAGGATGCCACTAGCCACGTGGCGTGCCAGAACGGGAGAGGCTGATTTGGGGAGACACGTGGAATACGCCTTCGTTGCCGGAATGCTTGCGTTTGTTTCGCGTAACAACTAAATTGACCTACATTTAAGTTTGATAAAACAACTTTTTTTCCATAATGATAATTTTTACAGCGCAATTTCTGCGAAAAATCACCTCGGCAGTTATAAAAACAAAGCCATATACATATATAATGGTTGTTCCCGTTCAACTAAAATCGCACCGTCTGAACCGCTATTCGTTAAATGTACAACATCGTGATGAAATACGAAACAAATTATAAATAAAAACATGTTTTTTAAGCAAGTATCATCGCAAACAATTCATGACTAACGTATTCAAATAAATACACAATTAGGGACAATTCCCCATTTTCTCCCGGTATTTCTGACCATTTCCTCTTAAGGCGATGCACTACGTCGAGTAATATTTTAAATTGACCCGCTATCAATAACAACCCTTACGTAGATGGCGATAAGGTTTAAATTCCCGATTAACACCATCCGCCTGTTTTGATTTATGCAAGAAAAAAACATGGCCAAAAAGTGCCTTTTATTTTATTTTGTGGATGTTCAGGCATAAATATTTAATTTTTTTCCGATCATTTTATAAATAACTTAATTTGCCACATTATACAATAATCATAACCGAAAATGGGTTCGTAAGAAGAAGATTTTGAACTTTAAAGCAGTTTTCATAGACCTATACATTATTTTTTTCTGGGCTTATAAAAAGACTTATCTAAAAAATACTCGATTATTTCAAAGGCCAAGATGTATTCTACTCGCAGTATTTAATTAAAGCATCTGAAATATTTCTAGGCGACCAAATTTTCAAACCAAAAACACATGATTTTGCATTACTACGTATGGCATCGCCTTAAATGTTTGATTGTTAAATTAATTAACCTTTGAAGTGAAAAGAATGTTTTTTTTTTAAGTTTAAAAAAAGTGTTTTCGTTAACTTGGATGTATTTGTTTATAAAAGAGTGTAAGAAAGATATAAAAGTGCTTTAATCCATAAAAAATAATCATATTATTTGTTAATACTTCACACGATGGTATAATGCACATGTGATGCACGTGTAATTCACGCGTGTACCTACTGGAGTAATAATCAGAAAAAAGCACACCTGTACTTCAGAATAGATATTTTTAATATATATTTATCATCATATTAGACACAAATATCGATTATGAGTTTATCTTTCCAGTATTTCATAATTGCAGCTTTTCATCAGATTATTTTTCATTAATTTATCAACTTAAAGGTATGTTTTTATATGAATACCGCCCAAGAGTCTTAAGTGTCTGGATGGGACAATCAGGCTGAAGGGGTAGACAGAAAGAGGAGTATTGCTAATTTATTAAGAATCTCGTCAAATAATATGTAGATTATATTATCATATTATAAAATGAAGGCCTCAGCACGGGCAAGCCACCCAGTGAGGCCAACATTACTGGAAAACCTAAAATGTAAAAATATTGTACCAAATAAATAAATTGTTCGTAATCCTGTTTAAAGTGTGATTGCAGGTCCTTAACGAATGACTTGATTGGTTTCCCGATAAAATTTTAGTAAAACACGAATGTATTTTCACGATGTCGCAACACGTGTTTATGTAAAATATTTATAATATTTATATTTAATATATCCTAATATTTTCGCCATTTGTGTCATAATTTATTATTAGGTCAAATGCAGGTGCATGAACATAATATATTATCAAGTCAAATGCAGGTGCATGCACATAATGTTTTATCAAGTCAAGCAGGTGTATGAACATAATATATTATCAAGTCAAATGCAGGTGCATGCACAAGTGTTTAGATATATTAGGAATTTACTACAAGTTTATCTGGAAACGGCCTGCAATCCCGTTTTTAACGGAACTACTACTATTTGAAGAGTGCACCCGGGCTTTTCTGAGAGTACCTATCTGCAAGTAATTATATAATTTGTGAACCCAACTAAAAGGCCTAGTGGTGTCCCACTCCTCTAACAAATCCATCATGTTTACCAGGATATACTGTCCGCATTCCGCCAAACAATTCAGAATCGGATTACACTACACAAAAACGCTAAGAAACTGTCACTTTATTGGCGGACCAGTCATTTGAATAATCTCACTTGACACTTACGACTTTACGATTGTCAGTAGTGACTAGTGTACTGTCAGTCAGTCAGTGTCACTCGACTCTCAGCTCCTGACACTCGTGGTCGTGCTCGAGTTCGCCTGTGTATAGTGTTTTGTAAACAGTGCCATTCATTCAATCCGTGGAAATAATTGAATTTGTTGTCATTTTCGTGAAAAGTGTCATTGGAGTTGTTCTTTGTGGTAATAAACATTTTCATTATAGTTTATAAGTTATTTTGTGTTCTCCATTTCTTCTGTAGAGATAGTTCTAATTTTTCATTGGGAAATGATGAAATATCCTCCTTTTCAATATTGATTTACAAAGATATTGTATTTTTTTGTCATCCATTCCTACCACACGGCCCTTTTCATACAAAACTTGATTTATATATTATACAGGGTGGCGGACTACTTTCCAGTGATTCCTGACATTATTTGAAATAAAAAAATATAATTAAAATTTTGGTCTAAAACAAGTCTAGACATCTCTACATTGTAGGTAATTATAGACCGGGTCGTCCATACATTATAAAAGTATTTTTATGTATTTTTCTATAATGCGTAGATACGTGATTTGTTCGTCCTTGGAAAGATAAATAATTATTATTCCCAGTTTTTTTCAAATATGGATAAAATTTTAAAATATATCAAAGCGTATGATAACGAATTGGCGGATTTTTTCATCGACAGTTGAAAGTAAAATTTTTATTTTTATTTTGTATAAACGGTATAAAGGGTGAGTTGACAGTTTTCTTACCAATTACCTACACAAAAGGTATTTGTTTTATAAATATCGAATTCTTTAAAAATCATGGTCGTTCCGAGTCAAAATGTCCCGATAGTTTTTGTTGTCAACATTTTCATGTTTGATATTAAAATTTTATTATTTATAAATATCAATGTTTAATTCAAATACAAACATTTGAAAGATAATTTTATTTATTTTTTAGAATGGTATTTATTATGACAAGTTAAAAAATAAGCAATACGCAGCACATTTTAGGGACTTCAGGAGATTCAGAAATTCAATGAAATTTCACCAAATCGTTGGGACTTAAAATATTACACTCAATAAAATAACTGATAATATTTTAAAACCTGAAGAATTAATAGCTTTATTTAGTTCACAAACGAAAATAAAAAGTGCTGTCTTACCTGATATCTACATTGATTATACATATATTGTATATTTGATGTTTTTAAATTTTAAGTTTTTTTATTTCCCGTATATTAATTTCAAGGATTCTTTAAAGTTAGTGTGATACTAACTTAGCAAGTATATTGTGTTTTATGCTTTATTTAAAAAACTATTATTTTATTTATAATCGTTATTTAAAAGCCCATCAATAAAATAAATAAATGTTATCCCACCAAGCTTAAATACGGCCCTATACCGCAGAAAGCTCCACTGTAATTTCCCTTTATGTGACATGCCTCGCTTGTAAAAGTAGAATATATTACAAGGAAGCTGTCACCGACATGCCTTTATAAAGCGCAGTATCCACCGCGAATGAAGCTAAGCTAGTACTAACTTAGTTTAGCTTAGCTCACATCGTAACCGAGTCGTTCCATACTTTCATACACGCTTGTGGTGGAAACGAAAGTATGAAAAAGACTCAACTAAGTTAATACCAGCTTAGCTTCGTTCGCGGTGGATATTGCGCTTAAGGCGAAGTTTAATGCTAAATAGTGATTTTCGATTAATATTTATAACAAATTGGTTTACATTATGAATACCAAACAATATGCTGTAGATAAATTGAAGCTTTTCCTATCGTTTCCCTTGAGTAGAATGCAAATTAATATTTAAATTACTCAGTAAAAAATATAAATGTAAACTACTAAAAAGTGTATTTATTCAATAGAAATGTTTGATCGCATAAATGAAACAACTTTAAAAATACTATAAAGGCTAAGATTACCTGTGACAGTTTCCCTTGATTAACTTTTTTGCGTTCTTATAAAATTGTTTACAAAATAAACAAAAACCACTTTTGCGCTTGAGATCGAGCGTTTCTTGACTCCATTTGCCAAGCGATTTGAATGCCTTAATAGGCATTATTAAGGCATTCAAATCTATAGGTAATCCTAAATTCATTAAACAAGACAAACTAAACAAGTTTTATTTTATATTCGTGACGATATAAGACATACCAAGAATATACATATTTTGGCTTGTAGCTTCCTCTTAAGTCGCCGGTAAGATACTATTATAAAATATGCATAAATTATTGGCCCATTCAAAGTTTTACTTCATATATGTTATGTCAAACAACATAGTACAGAATTAAACATATTTTTATTATTTTTATTTTTTGCTAGAGCTATCCCGCCTAGTTACATAACTCATCGTAGGACGAGACGAACTTACAATACATAGGTGGGAGTTAATAGGTACAATTTTAATTGGTATTTTGATATCAAAATTATAAGTTTCACGTACGAAGCTGTACAAAAAAAAATTAATTAAAATTACAAGTTTCACTAAAATATTATAAAAATAGAAGAAGGGAGGTTAAGTAAAACAAACAAGAATAAACAAAAATGAAACATACAGGAAATTACACAGCCACGAATTCATTGGTAAAAATAGATTATGCTCGATTACAAATACAGGGGATAAGAAAAGAAACAAGACAAAATACAATATGACAAGAATTAAGTATTTTCGTTTTTATATGTTTTTAAAAAATATTCTTTTAAAGTCTTTGTATTTTTTGATGATTCTCACATATTCATTAATGATACAATAGGTTTGATTTTCTTACTTCTTAGTTCGCACCTTTGTTAATAACAATTAAGGCGAAGCACTACGAAGTAATGCAAAAATATGTATAATGTAATGAACTTGTGTAATGTGGCGAATTAAGTTCTTTAGAAAATGATCGTAAAATATCTGTACATGAACTTCGTAAAATAAATGAAAACACACTTTTATCCAATGTCCTTTTCTTGCATAAATCAGAGCAGGCAGCTGGTGTTAAGCGGGAATTTAAATCTTATCGCCATCTACATAAGGAATGTTATTGTTAGCGGTCCGATTCCAAATGTTACATGACGTGGTGCATTGCCTTAAAAATATTGTTTAATTTCCCGTTATGAACGTCTACAAGCCAAAAATGTGTATATTCTTGGTATGCCTTATATTGTCACGAATGTAGGTAATAGGCATTAAAATCGCTTGAATAACGGAGTCTAGAAACGTTCGATTTCAAGCACTAAAGTGGTTTTTATTTATTTTGTAAAAAAAAAATTATAAGAAAGCAAAAAAGTTAATCAAGGGAAACTGTCACAGATAATCTTAGCAATAATAATGTATTTCCGTAAGTTGTTTCCTTTACGCGTTCATACATCTCTATTGAAAATAAATAACTTTTAATAGTTTACATTTATATTTTTTATTTTTTTATTTGTATTGAATACTCAAGGGAAACGATAGGAAACCCTTCAATTTATATAAAGCGTATTTTTTGGTATTCAGAATGTACACCAATTCGTTATAAAGATTAATCAAAATAGTGATTTAGCATTAAGCTTCACCTTAAAATGTATATAAATTGTAATAATTTGTGCTTTGTTGCACAAGAGTGTTGGTATCGGATATAATTTTCACTAATCCCCTCGGTTGTAAAAACGCTTTATCTTGAACCTAACCAAACCGCAAGACACTACCAACTTGTATCCAAAATATTTAATAATAATATTATCGTTCTTTGTGGTTAGGAAATCTATTCACCTTTTGGTATTGTTATTGTCATTTACTGTTGAAATTAATGCATTTTTATCAAATATTTTGGTACGTACTGTAAGTTTGTGGAATGAAGCAGTAACATTTAACAATTTAATATTTTAATAAAGAATTATTAAATTAATAAAAATAAAACTATTTTCTGATTAAATGTATGTAGACACATACTTTATCGCTTGACTGAATTCTCACATTCGTTAGTTCCAATTTTGAAAATTTGAACACATTTTTGTGTTAATAACGCAGGAATATTTAACCCTACAACCGGCCTTTAAGAAGAAGCTACAAGCAAAAAAAAGTGTAAATTCTTATTATGCCTTATATCGTCACGAATATATGTAATAGGCATTAAAATCACTTGACAAACGGAGTAAACGAGATTAATCGAAAATAGTGATTTACCATTAAGCTTTGCCTTAACGGCTTCGACTACCAATATAAAGGTCGCGGTCTTATTAATTAAAAATAATATAAAGTATAGTTGCGGCATCTTCCATATTGTAAGATACTCTCAGTATCACCCTGGTGCAAGACCACTATTCAGCTTCCATTCAACCCAGAGGTCGCGGGTTCAAACCCCGGCGTGCGCAAGTAAATTTTATTTCACAAATTACTATATATGTAGTATATTTGCGGCACGTTCCGTAGTGGAAGATAACCTCAGTATCGCCCTAGTGCAAGACCACCATTCAGCTTTGAAACGTTTGTTTGTAATGGCTTGAGCTGTGTTTGTTGACCAGATCTGAATAGCCAGGTACTCCCCCACCTTCCTCTACCATCTCCTTCCCCTTCCCACTACCTTCAGCCTCACAACATACCCCAATTGGGGATGCCATAGTCTCACTGGCTCCGGACAGTTGGAACTCTTGTGCGGTATTAAAATTTAAAAAAACGGAATTGTATGTTTAATAATAGTTATTCATAACCCAAAAATCTGAGTAACAGCTTTGTTTACGGATCAATAATTATTAATTTTAGGTAGGTACATGGTACATCAGTTCGCATGTTTTATTACTAGCTAGCTGTACCCCATCACTTGTTGCTGTGGCTCAGTATGTAGTCAGTTGCTTTTACGTCCAACAGATGGCGCTATTTTAAAAAAGCTTCTTTTTACCTGTCATATATATATATATATATATATATATATATATATATATATATATATAATGGTACGAGATAACTCAACGCAATGACAATTCAACACAACTTATAAAAGCTTTATAATGTCATTAAAAGCGACGAAAAAAACTTCCATAAGGTAGGCGACATATTACGCTGTACGCATCATGGCTTAGCCTATTTCAGCGTATCGCTCGCCATACACTACCAATGGGAATGTATGGCGAGCGATATGCTGAAATAGGCCAAGCCACGAAAATACGCTTATAGCGTGGTCTGTAACAGGCTTAAAACCTAACCTAAGTAACCTCTTTAACCTAGTGTTTGTTTCATCACTTTTCATGACTTTCACCACCTTTTAAAGATGTGTTGAATTGTCATTTTGATGAGTTATCCGGTCACCATATATAATATAGGTATATAAAAACGCACGCGTATTTTAATGCAATGTTATGTAAAACATTTAATTCAAGCACGAACTTTCGGACATTTCAGATTTTGAACAAACGAATATCATATACTCGTACTACAGTACATTTAAGATTTTGAACAAACGAAAATTATATACGACATGACATTTAAGATTTTGATCAAACGAACATTGTATACTACAGCTCATTTAAGATTTTGAACAAACGAACATTATATACTACAAGACATTTAAGATTTTGAACAAACGAACATTATATACTACAGGATATTTAAGATTTTGAACAAACGAATATTATATACTACAGAACATCTTTATTTCTATAGATATATGTCAAATACTTTAGCTAGAATATTGTTCTTTTTTTTTTTTTTTATAGTGAATACCTCACAAGAGTCCCAACTGCTCCCGTCTGGAGCCAGTGAGACTATGGCATCCCCAATTGGGGGATGTTGTGAGGCTGAAGGTAAGTGGGGAAGGGAAAGAGGAAGGTGGGGAAGTACCTGGCTATTCAGATCTAGTCACTAAACACGGCTAAAGCCATTTGGAGCAACGTTTCAATTCTGAATGGTGGTCTTACACCAGGGCGATACTGGTAGTATCTTCCACTCTGGAACGTGCCGCAAATATACTATATATTATTTTAATTAATTAATTGTGAAATAACACAAATTAATCAAATAAAATTTATTTGCGCACGCCGGGTTCGAACCCGCGACCTTCGGAATGGCAGTCCAATGCGTTACCACTGGACTATGCCGGCCTTTAATAGGAATAATATAAATAATCGTTTCCAATTTATGGTGTACAATATTATATGGGAAATTTTTAATATTTGGGTATCAAAACACCATTAATTTTATGCTCGGTTAAAAAAACAAGCCATTACACTTATAATACTTTTTTGATGTTTTATTCGGGTCGGGTGTCATTAATTTTGTGATTTAAAATATTGTAAAATTATTAAATTTGTTTTTATCTCCAAATTCACGTGATTTCTAAAAGCGCTTCGAGATTCTGGGAATCCCATTTACATCAGTGTTTATTTTTTGCTTGTTTTTTTTGCAAGTCTTTAATTAAGGCTCGGTAATAAATTACATTAAAGTGATCAGGTACATTTTTATTTTTATGCAAATTATTTTTTTCGTCCCTGTGTTCTCAAGATCTGAAGGATTGTTGTTCTGGCACAAACGCTATAAAAATTGACCATTCCGGCATGTGTTGTCAGCAGATCGTGTTTTGAAGTTAGATAATGTGATTGCTGATTCCGTTTAACTAGTTAACTTACTTAAGTGTTATTACCTGCATCCTGTGAGTCAGGTTTGTAAGTCATATTAAACCCATCAAAAAGTTACACAATGTTTGTATTTCATTTTTGCCATTTTTAAAATGGCGTCGTCATTAGGCCCAGTATAGGTACTTATAATTTGAAGGTTGCGGTTCAACACCCCCTTAAAAGTGATGTTAAGTCATTAAAAGCGATGAAAAAAAAAACTAAAGTGTGAACCTATCCTACGTACCCTTTTTAATCTAGTTCTTTTTTCATCACTTTTCATGACTTTATATCACTTTTTAAAAGTGTGTTTAACTGTATTTTTTTTAGTTATTCGACCATCGAGGGTTGCCTTACCTGGTAACCGGATAACTCTACAGATGACAGAAAAGTGATGAAACAAAAACTAGGTTAAATAGGCTATGTTTACAGGTTAGGCAAGGTTAGGTTGAATGGTAACTGGTCATGTTAGATTGGTTATGTTTGGTTAGGTTAGTGGTTAACTGGTGTTAATGGGATTCCCAGAATCTCCAAGCACTTTTAGAAATCACGAGAATTTACGAAAAAAAAAACAATAGTAAGTAATAAACAGCTTGAGCTAGGATTGCGTTTAAAAGCAAATAACAGGAAATAGAAGTTAATAACATAATAAATGTAAATAATAAAGCTTACAGTGAGATCCTGAACTTAATATAATATTTTATGTAACTTACTTAACATCAAGATGAGATATATAGATGCTCAGGGGTAGTTTTATAATAGGTCAAATATATTTATAGTTGAGAAGATAACTACATATTACAATACAGAGAAACCTAATTTGATAAATTTTTAATAATGTTAATAAATGCATAATTTTTCTCCGTTCAGTAGGCGACCAAGAGTTAAAAGTGCTCTGGGGGCGATTTGAATATACGAATAAACAGCATTTATTGGTTTGCCTTGAGCCTAGTAAAAATTTCGCCTGCGATGCTTTCTTTGTATTCGCTGTGATTGAAATTTTCAACCAGTTTTACAGGTGTGTGCAACAAAATTTTGTTTGTTTAAGAGGAAGCTATAAGCCAAACATGTGTATATTTTTGATATACCTTTTATTGTAGGTAATAAGCATTAAAATCGCTTGACAAACTGAGTCTGGAAACGTTCGATTTCAAGCACAAAACTGGTTTTTATTTATTTTGTAAATAATTTTATAAGAAAGCAAAAAAGTTAATCAAGTGAAACTGTCACAGAAAATCTTAGCTATAATACTGTATTTTAAGTTGTTTCCTTTACGCGTTCATCCATTTCTATTGAAATTTTTTTATTTTTTTATTACTTTACATTTATATTTTCTACTGAGTAATTTAATTTTTTTATTTGTATTCTACTACAGCGAAACGATAGGAAAACCTTCAATTTATCTAAAGCATATTTTTTGGTATTCATAATGTACACCACTTCGTTAATATTAATCCCAATAGTGATTAAGCATTAAGCTTCGCCTTAAGATTATTTTTTATTTATTTTTTTATTTTATATTTATCCCGTTAAACTACAGTTAAGTAGTTTGTCAAACAGGATTTTTATTACAACTTTTTACAGATTACAACTTAGACCTTAATTTATACAATAACAATAAACTTACACATTAAATCGCCTAATACAAATTATTTCTACCTAGTAGCCATGTTTTCAGCAAATATCTGACTCTATTTGGAAATTCGCATTTCTTAATATTACCAGGTAGCATATTATATATTTTAGGCACATTATACTCAAGGGTTCGCTGTCCGTATTTATTATTATGTTTAGGTACAAGCATGCCTTCATTCTTTGTGAACCTAGTATTGTGCCCATGTTCAACTTTCCTCTTATACTCAGAGTCAGATATGTGCTGAATCAATATTTTATACCACAATAAGGCCTGCACCGGCAAAACTGTTAAATTTTGATACAAAAGTGAAATGTTTCGTCTCTGCGAAAAAATATTTTTTTTAACTAGTAATTTAACGATAGAATTTTGTATTGATTGTGCGTAATTTAAATTTGTTTTGCAAGAATGTCCCCAAGTGGTTATTCCATATCTTAAAGTTGATTCCGCGAGTGACATGTAAATAATTCTTAAGGCATTCACAGGAACGAAACACTTCAATTTGTATATTCTACCCACTATCGCCCGCAGCCGTTTACAAATTTTGTGTATTTGTATGTCCCATTTAAAGTAGCAATCAACAGTCACGCCCAAATAAACGTATTCGTTTACTAGCTCAATCGTTTCGCATGAGCAGGGCTGCACAATATTTTGATGGATGCAGGTAAAGTTATGAGAAATTATTTCAGGCATTATGGAAACTTTTGCATGTGGAGATCTTATGTGCATCAGTTTGTTTTTTTTGTATTTATAATTAATCCTACGTCATGAGACCATTTAATCAGAGATATAAAGTCTTCTTGCATATATTTAATCGCAGTATATAATTGTTCATCCGATATGACCAGTGTAATAAACTTTAATAAATAATTTTTTTAATAAACCTGAAAAGTATGTAATGGGCCCAAAAAAGTTGGAATCATCTCGGCTAGAATTTTCTCTTTGTATACATCTGTCATATCGAATTATTAATCATTAATTTAATCCCATTGCTCTATATAAACGTTGAAAAATCACTGAAGCGTTATTTCGCATTTTTTTACGATTTTAATTGAAACTTTATACTCTATAGATAGCTCGAGTTATAAAACAAATTCGCAAACATAATACAACAAAAGCATATCGAAAAGATCTTTTTTTTAATTAATCTGCGTATTTCCCGTGAATTTAATTCCTACCACCTGATATCTCCTTGATATTGCGTGTAGAATAGCAATGGTTTATGGAGCGGGAGCTACGGTACCAGCTCAATATTTTCATAGGCTCAAAGATTCGACTCAATTGAACGGGAGCCGTGAGCTTAGAGCGTATGAGCAATGATAATATTCTGCTCCCCCGATACGACATAATAATCGTACGACTCTTGTTACCGGTACGCCGCTCGTACCACGAGAAAAATAAGATAGTTAGTTAGTAGGTGTAAGTACTTACATATGTCCAAGTCCAGATGTCGGACTGTCAGACGCCGTTCACGTCTCAAATAACAATTAATACTCGGATAATTTTAATGGTGCATTTTTTTCTAAAATATCTATCTCCTGATAAAAATATAGTAACCGTTCAATTGATCCGTGGTACGGTTTACCGGGAGTCGTAAGAGTATGGCTCATCAAAAAGAGTTAGCTTAAATGTGCGACTCGTTCATGAACGACTCATAGCTAGTGTAGAATACCATATTAAGGCGATGAACTACGTAGTAATTTAAAATCATGTGTTTTTGGTTTGAAAATTTGGTCCCTTACAAATGTTTCAGATGCTTTAAGTAAATACTGCAAGTAGAATACATCCTGGCCTTTGAAATAATCGAGTATTTTTTAGATAAGTGTTTTTATAAGCCCAGAAAAAAATAATGTATAAGGCCTATGAAAACTGCTTTAAAGTTCAAAATCTCCTACTTACGAACCTATTTTCGGTTATGGTTTAATTGTTTAATGTGACAAATTAAGTTATTTATAAAATGATCAAAAAAAATTAAATATTTGTGCCTGAACATCCACAAAATAAAATAAAAGGCACCTTTTGGCCATGTTTTTTTCTGGCATAAATCAAAACAGGTGGATAGTGTTAAGCGGGAATTTAAGCCTTATCGCCGTGTGTTATTGATAGCGGCTCGATTCAAAATATTACACGACGTAGTGCATCGCCTTAATGGTAAAATTTAAAAAAAGGATTGCAGAAATCGAAATAAATAAGAAAATCAAACACGTGCTTGGTAATATTTTGATGATTCCATTTCATATCAGTAATTAATATTCTGATTTTCTAAACTAGATTATTTATTTATATGAGTGCATTATATAGCAGATGTTTTACATTATTTGTAGATTCTATCAGATATTTAAACAGTCATTGTTTTATTAACCAAGAAAACAATTTCTCAGTATGTTATGTTACTATGTTTGCATTTTTGTCGCTGATAAAATGTGTTCAAACATCATATTTTGTCATCATCGTCACATGTTTTGGAAACTAATAACTTTGCAAAACTGCACATATTCTGCCCTGAAAAGGGCGCGGTTTTGACGAAACCGGTTGGTATGCCCGACAAAATATATATTTTTTTATACGACAATCGGCAATATCAACATATAAAAAAAATTATGCTAATCAAATTTAATAATGTTATTATTATGTTCTACAAGAAAAAAAAAACTAAAATATTTTCAGAACCTAATAATAACATTATTAAAATGAATGTAATTTTTAATATTGTGACAGCTAATTAATTTTAAATTATTATTAAATTTGAACTTTATTTTTTTTTATTTTTGTAATAGCTGTCATGTCACAATAACAAAATACTTGCTGAACTTAATAATAACATTACTAAATTTGAATGTTATTATTAAGTTCTGCAAGTATTTTAGTTTTTTTTATTATTGAGACAGCTGTCATGACACAATAATAAACAAAACTTAAATACTTGCACAACCTACAAATAACATTATTAAACTTGAATGTTATTTTTAATTACAATAATAATTAAAACTAAAATACTTGCAGAACCTAATAATAACATTATTAAATTTATTTTACATTAAATATTTATAAAAATTAAACTGTGTTCTACGAATTATACACAAAAAACAATCAATCGATAACAACATTATACTTCTTAGAACCTGCAGTTACGATTCATCGAATTCCGTACCTAATGGTTGCGTCTGTAGTATAAAATGTATTATTTTTTAATAATAATCTCGTTGATTGAAATTGAAAGTTATTACTTTTTCTACCTACCATTAATTATTGTTATTGTACGGTAAAAAATATAGCGCCCTTGAGGTGGTTTTTGTAAGAACATTTTTTAGAACCCAACAAAGTCGTAAATTGTTAATTTATTGACTTACACACGCGGTGTTTACAACCAGGAACTTAAGTTTTGCACTTTTTTTTTTTCATTAAGTAGTTTAGTATATTACATTATTTTTACTACATGTATACTAGATTTTATAAGTTATTTATTTTCATTAAACTAAAATGACTACTTGTGATTTTACGATTATCGACGAGTTTATTTTTATCATATTCAAATTGCTATTTTAATTTGTTTACAAACACCCGACAAAAAAAACGAGAGGCGTCTATAGACTGGGTTAAATTATTGTGGAAATTTTTTTAAATCTCTTTTCCAACATTGTCAAATTATATTATTTTTTAACTGTTCAACATTGTTAAATTATATTCCATTTCAGTTTAAGAACATTGTTAAATAATATTCCATTTCAGTTTAACAACATTGTTAAATTGTATTCCATTTCAGTTTAACAACATTGTTAAATTATATTCCATTTCAGTTTAACAACATTGTTAAAATATATTCCATTTCAGTTTAACAACATTGTTAAATTGTATTCCATTTCAGTTTAACAACATTGTTAAATTGTATTCCATTTCAGTTTAACAACATTGTTAAATTATATTCCATTTCAGTTTAACAACATTGTTAAATTGTATTCCATTACAGTTTAAAAACATTGTTAAATTATATTCCATTTCAGTTTAACAACATTGTTAAATTATATTCCATTTCAGTTTAACAACATTGTTAAATTATATTCCGTTTCAGTTTAACAACATTGTTAAATGGTTCCATAAGAAATCAGAACAATTTTGAAAAGTGATATAAAGTCATTAAAAGTGATTATAAAAACCTAGTCTAAAAATCAAACCTAACCTAACCCAGTTCACCAAATTAAGAGTAAACGTAACGAACGTTATTAACTGGGCGTGCGTAGATGGCGTTAATTTATTGATTGAATGAAAATACACTTTTATACTTATGTAAAAAACCTTCATGGCGTGAATAAATAAGTAAATAAACAGATGATAAAAATTATCAAAATGATCATCAAAAAATATCAGGCGAGCAGTTTGAATAGAAAAAAAAACGAATACAATATTGTATTTATATGCCTTTCTTGAAAGAATTGAGTTTTAATACTGACAAAACCATTTATTCGTATTCATATTACGCATGTACAAACGCAAACAAATAATTAGTTTTAATATTTTAAGGCGATGCATTACGTCCTGTAATATTTTTAATTGAGCCGCTATCAATAACAACCCTTACGTAGATGGCGATAAGGTTTAAATTCCCACTTAACACCATCCGCCTGTTTTGATTTATGCAAGAAAAAAACATGGCCAAAAAGTGCCTTTTATTTTATTTTGTGGATGTTCAGGTATGAATATTTAATTTTTTTCCGATCATTTTATAAATAACTCAATTTCCCACATTATACAATAAAATCATAACCGAAAATGTGTTCGTAAGTAGGAGATTTTGAACTTTAAAGCAATTTTCATAGGCCTATACATTATTTTTTTCTGGGCTTATAAAAAGACTTATCTAAAAAATACTCGATTATTTCAAATGCATAGATGTATTCTACTCGCAGTATTTAATTAAAGCATCTGAAACATTTCTAGGCGACCAAATTTTCAAACCAAAAACACATGATTTTGCATTACTACGTATGGCATCGCCTTAAAGCATAACTTGCAACAACTATATTCTAGTAACATAATTAAATTCCACCTATGAACGCGTAGATTATAACTTACGTTGCGTCTAACCTTAATGACTTTTCTAGACTTTATACCACTTTTCAAAAGTGTTATGATTTGCCCGGTTTTACGTATTCTTAGGATACACGTGTAATTTATAGAATTCCGTGGTTTATTTTGTTCAGTCAACAACAATTTGCCATTCGATACAATAATTTCATCTTTTAACTATATAAAGACAAGACAGAAGATAGTCGTATTTACTTTTAAACAATTATTTGTTACTGTTTACTTTTAAACAATTAATTGTCACTATTAAATAAATAAACGTTTTGTCAACAGTAGGTAATTAACTAATTACTTTGTTGTTGCAACCAAGTAAACATTCAACACCTATGGTACATTAGAACACACAATGAGAAAGCGCAGTCCATTTTTTATTTATTTTTTTCTCAATAATGATCTTCTAATTTGAATACCTGTATATTTTTTATTGATATATTTAGTTTAAACAGTTAAAATAATTTTCAAAGTTTTTATTTTTGAAAACGCATAAAATGACGTGACATGTCCCGTGTCTGCAATTATTTTGTATGGGAGTCGAAACGTTTTTCATTTGATTACCCAATTTTAACATTGAAGAACACTAGGTAAAATGTTAGCATATCGTAACTAGTGTTATTGTATTGAAACAAAGTGCCATTTTCATCGGCTCTAAAATAGTCACAAGATATGAAAAGATGTTTAAATTCCTCACAAGTTCCCTTACATCCAAAATGAACCAAAATTCTAGCATTTATTTTTTATTATCTTGTAATTTTTAAATATTTTCTCCTTCGTTCCGGCTTTAAGAATGGGCTCTTTTTTAAATTTACTGCGAACAAAAACGAAATATAATGCGTTCTCACAATTATTGTAAATATTATTTTTCAATATAGTTGGATAATCAAGAAATACCCAGAAAATTATTAAATTCTCCGCGATTTGGGGAATTCTCCGCGAATTTGCAACTCTGATATGGATGTTGTGGAACATATATATATATATATATTACTCACGTAGACTGGTTGTGATGAATAAGCAAATTCAGTCGTACCAACCAAACGGTGAGTTTTAATGACATAGTGTTTTATTTGTTTTTAAATGACGATTTATAAATTCTACATATAATAAAACTTACATATTCAGAATTAGCGTTTATATATATTTTTCACTTGAGTTCCTTTTTATGAGATCTAACTTAATATCGTTAAATAAATTAATATTATTGTTAGTGAATTAACATTTTTTTACTTTGGTGTGTCCATTTATGTTATTCATTTTCTATCTTTTGTGTGCCTTTTGCAGGGCGGTATCTCTTCTACGATTCTTATTAGAATTTATTTATTTTTTACTAACGGTATTTCTTTTACGATCCTCGTTTGAATGTCGTAAAATTTTCACCTTCCGATTACTTCACAATACGCAATTATTTAATCAATACTTCATTTCAACGTCATTACTACAGGAAACAACTATCTACGTCGGAGGAGATGGTAAAATAAACATTAAATTTTAATTTTTTTCAACCAAAAATTAAAATATTCCGTGAGCGTTTTGTAGTCGTATTTTATCTTGATTGTATGGTCTAACGTTGGCCGAAATGTTTCGCTTCAATCTGAATATGCAGAATTTTTTAAATAACTCAAACTAAGAACTTACTAACCTATTTTGTGCATGTCATTCCATCTCCTCCGACTTATACATTTGTTTCTTGTAATAATGAAGTTGAAACAAAGTGTTATTTCAATAATTTTGACGTATTTAGAAGTAAGTAAAGAGGTGTCTATAAAAGAAACGAACTTACTGAAAATCAAAAAAACTGTTCGAGTATAACAAATAAGCCTATTGATCTACAATATCCAAAACGGATTTATACACACGAATACAACATTTTTAGAAGAAAACATCACATTTACCCAAGACAATATAATAAATTATACACAAATTCAGTAAAGACTGAAAGTGGTAAACTAAACATGGATCGTGAGGGTTTACACATATAAATAGACTTTGTCTAGTAAGTCGGGTAAAAAAAGTCTTCTAATAATAAAAAAAGTTTTAAAATGCCCGGGTTGCCGGCACTGAAATTGAAGTCAAAATACTATCTCATTCCCGAAATATATATTAAAAAAATAAGAATAATATGTTACTTAGGTTGTAAACGATAATATTAATAATTTTCAATGCTTAGAAAGTGAAACGTGTTATTTTTTATTATATTTTTTTATTGGAATATTTTTTCAAAGAATAAACAATTCAACCTAAAAATGTAATATTTAATCATCCGAGAAAAGATAATAGTAATCAATCTAAATGAAACATGAAACAGAACAAAACACATAAAACAAAAAGATAATGGTCGCAACTGGGAATATAATTCAGGATTTCTGTGTTATCGGAACAATGCCTCATGTAAAATCATACTAAAAGATAGCAGCTAAAAATATATGGGAAAATTTGTTTAATTATGATAATATTGTTCATTCTGAGATTGAAATATGAGATCGACAAACTGAAACAAAAAATCAGGTCACAGTGGCCGAGTGGTTACAGACCTTGTACCGGTAAGATAGAGATTCTGGGTTCAATTCCCAGTTGTTTTTTTTCCTGTGCCTTGTTGTGTTATTTTTTTTTCTGTGTTCCTAATTTGAACGTGTGATTGTCTCCAGACGGTGGTCGCAGAGCAGTGCTAGCAGAAAGATGGCGCCCGAACCGGCCAGCTCACGGCCGAAGCGGCCGACGTTCGCTCGGCGCATGCTGCAGAAGCGGGTGCCGATCACGCGCTGGCTTCCGCTGTACGACAGCGAGCAGCTGGTGGCGGACATGATAGCCGGCATCACGGTTGGCCTCACGGTCATGCCGCAAGCGCTGGCGTATGCCACTCTGGCTGGGTTGGAACCACAGGTAAGATACTTCTTGTTGTGAATTGTTTCTTGATAAATAATACCTCCTCCGTCACAACGAAACACTTTGTCTTTATTTAGACTAGAAACTCTTATAATCGGGACCGAGTTTGTAGGATGGCCTGGAGGCCAACATACGTACCTGTTATGCTTTCAAAAGCTCTTTGATTGTAGAAACTTAACTGCTAGTCCACCTCGGTTCTGAACATCAAGGGGCAAACATATATGCTACCGACAGCTGTTGGATAAGTTTATAACCTCTAAGATCTATCTACAATAGAGACATCTATGTCTTTTAGCTCCAACTATCACACTCCTCAGGAAACAGAGGCTATTGTCCTTTTTTTTAACATTAACTCCACACAGGAGGCCAGGGAAAAAAATATTTGCTCTCTTAGGGTCTGTGCTATCTTTGGAGATGCTATGTGGAGGTTCTTTTTTAGGATAGGAAGATCTGGGAAGGAAATGAGGGATGGGTAGGAATCTGGGGGTCAGTTTGTTCAGGAGTAACAGACGTATGTATCTATCCCTACTGCAGTGTAAGGCGATGGTTTGAGAGAGTCCTGCTGGAGAGGTCAAAGGGTCTCCCTCCACCAGTCTCTCTCGATCCGGCCTGCTACACAGTTGGTGGGCAGACTTATCTGCTGCTAAGAGCTGCAGCGAAACACTTGGGGTGACCTATAGTTTCCCTGGCGGCGGTACCCTACCTGCCTCCTAAAATATATGCTATGGCTATGGATGACAGGAGTCACATATTCATATTCGATGCATATTTTGTAAATATGCATCGTATTGCCATCTATGGGCATATTCCTGTAATTTTACGCCAATTTTAAACATTTTACATCGACAGAGATATCGGCTGTTATTTATTTAGCAAACTATCATAAAATTTAATCAAAAAATTATTTTTTATTTATGTAAAAAAAACTCACTCCCCAGAGCACGGCCGGCATTACGTAACTTACTCCCGGAAAGGTTAATGGTGAAAATATGTTTTTTTTTTTAAATTCTCTTTCAGTATTAATATGCTATCATTCTACCCATTTTATCCGTTTCGGCACATTAAACCCTCCCAAATGAGTAAATGTGTATTGTTAACAGTTTTATCAGTCTTTTTTGTGCATTGCCTCCTACCTCCAAAGCATCCTGGCTAATGCGTTCCATGATATCATAGTCGTCATCCACTCTGAAGCCAGCATTCCCGTTGTGCTACTGCAGTTTAATATATTTTTAGCCGGATTTTTAGTTTCGCGATTCTAATTCTATTCAACTCCTCAAATCAGGGTCCAAATATGACTATTTTGTTTTGCTATTCCTTTGGTAATTTATTGCGTTTGATTTTCAGTACGGGCTGTACTCATCGTTCGTAGGGTGCTTCGTTTGCATGGTGTTCGGGTCCTGCAAGGAAATCACCATCGGCCCTACTGCGCTCATGGCGCTCATGACCTACCAGCAGATCTCTGAGCGGAACCCCGACTTCGCCGTGCTGCTGTGTTTCCTCTCAGGCATCGTACAGCTGCTCATGGGCATTCTGCATCTAGGTAATAATCAGTCATTCCATCCATGAATCAATCATTAAATGAATCTGGTACCGCCGCCCCGGGAACTATTCATTGGATAACCAACAACTCTGCCATAGATCACCCCAAGTGGTTCGCTACATTTGGTGACTGATCAGATGTGCCCATCTTCACTGGGTGAGGTTTGTCCAGTGATCAGGAGACGGTGAGGGAGACCCTTTCACCTCTCCAGCCAGACTCTGACCCCATCGCGTTGCACCGCAGTGGGAGAGATGGTTTCATATACCTGTCACTCCTGGACATACTGACCCCCGGATTCCTACCCACCCCTTGTAATTTTTTCCTCCCCAGAACCTCCTCTCCTTCATTTCCTTAAAATACCCTCCACGCATCCTCAAAGATGACATGGGCTCTGATGGAAATTATTTTCCTTCTGTGTGGATAGCTCGATAGATAGACAGGATACATTAGCATGTAAAGAATAAATTATGAATCAGTCAACTAATAAATCAATTGATTAATGAATCAATCAATTAATTAATGAATCCCTCAATTAATGAAACAATAAATTAACAAATTAATGAAAAATGAATCAGTAAGTCAATTTCTGAAACAATCGATTAACGAATGAATCAGTCCATTAATTAATTAATCAGTCAATGCACTGAATCAATCTATCAGCCATTTAATGAATCAATCAACCAAGCACATAATTAATATATTAACGTACGTGAAATCAGCATTCTATTCGTGTTCAATAATATGTATACTACGATCTTCGAAAGGCATATATGGCTATTATGGAGTTCTTTGAGATGACCTCTTTAATTAATCCATAGTTATTTGGATAATGTCTTATCAAATTGTTTCAATTCCAGGAGTGTTGATTGACTTCATTTCCATCCCCGTGACGGTTGGCTTCGCGTCGGCCACCTCCGTAATCATCGCCACCTCCCAGCTGAAGGGCCTCCTCGGCCTGAGTTTTACCTCCAAGAACTTCCTGGACAATGTGTACAAGGTGTACCTGCACATACACGAGACCAGGTTGGCCGACACCATCCTCGGCGTCTCTTGCATTGTCATCCTTCTGCTGTTGAGGGTAAGTTAATAAAATTAATATAGTCATGGTAAGTAAAATTATCAGTTGAATAATTTTGTAAGGCGGCGTTTTTGTGAAAAATCTTCCTAGACTCATCTAATTATTTTCAAGCAGATACAGAAAACATAACCTGGCAGATCACTTCAGAAGATATATAATTTTATCAGAATGTTTAACCTCGGATAAGATATGATTTTGAACGCAGAGAACACTATATTAACATTGTTGACACTGCACATTGTAAGGTTTAGCAGTTACTGTATTTGTCATTCTTTACCATTGATATAACATTTATTAGAAGGCTAGTGGCAAAAGTGGAGTTGATTTGGTTTATTTACATAAGCTATTTTTTATTGTTTCAAATTGTACACTGATTCTGTATATAAACATGCTCGAAATGACTTTTCCGTGTTTAGTGATCAGTTATGAATAGCCAGGTTCTTTCTATCTTTCCTCTTACTCATCTCTTTCCTCTCCTCACTTCCTTCATCCTAACAAAATGCCCCTAATTGGGATTTCCATAGTCCCACTGTCTCTTGGTAGTCCCACTAGACTCGACCCATGGGAGCGGTAAATATTCTCCTTAGTGTGCGTAACAGACCACCATTCAGATACACCATTCAATAGAAACTTTGCTAGCAATGACGTTATAACTAATTATTACTGACGAATCCGGAGGTTGTGCGCAAGTTAATTTTATTTGATGAATTTATGTTATTGTACAATGTATTCTTTGAAAATAATGTGTAATATACCTACTCTCAGTATATCGCACAGGTGAAAGACCACCATTCAGAATCGATATTTGCTTGAAACGGCTTTGACCGTGTTTGGTGACCGGATCTGGATAGCCAGATACTTTCCCACTTTCATCTTCCCCATCTCCTTCCCCTCCACACTTCCTTCAACTTCACAACATACACTAATTGGGGATGCCATAGTCTCACTGGCTCCAGACGGTTGGGAGCAGTTGATACTTATATGCGGTATTCACCAGTGGCGACTAGTAACTTTTGAGTGTAATAAGAGTGCTAAGTTTTACAAATTCGACATTATTTATGTTGTTTAGTCCAAAATGATTTTTTTTTTTTTTTTTCAAATATTCGATTTTTTGTATGAAGATTTTCAGCAAATTCCCGTTTGGCCGTGCACTGCACGGATCTCCTGAAAATCTTCATATAATAAACTGAATTTTTGAAAAAAAAAATCATTTTCAGATAAAACATCAATAATGCCATTTTTTATAATATTATAACTCTATTAAAAAGGTTCTATTAAAAAAAACTAACATTTGTTACAATTTCAGAAACTGAAGGAGCTCAAACTGAAGGGCGACTCCAAGAGGATCCGCATCCTGGGCAAGTCCATCTGGCTGTTCTCCACATCCCGCAACGCCCTTGTGGTGGTGCTTTGCTCCGTGCTGGCCTACTGCGCCGAGGGCTGGTTTGGGGGCTCCCCCTTCCTCTTAACTGGTAAGGTTAGGTAGGTACACCTTCAATATATTATTCATCGCTTATCACTAATCTTCTACAATCCAACTTTCTCTTAGATGGTTCAAAACCCAAGCGAGCCAAACTATTATGGAAACTCTCTAAGGAAGCTGGTAGGACTATAACAGGACACTGTCGACACATGAAGCCGTCCCATTGTGAAGGGGAAAAGTCTCAAATAGCTATGACGCCACATTATGGAACCATGGAATTTCATTAACCTTTAAGTACCTTTAGGTAAAAATCATGTACTAGGGTCTCCCATGTATCGTGGAACGATTGTGTCTTTTAATATTCCTTTTGGCCTTTCCAGTAACACTTAGTCATTTTACTACGTACCGTTTTAATCGGATATCGCCCATTTCCGCCCAGCAGTCAATCATTTAAGTAATGCTTAATGGTAAAAGAGATACAGTACAAAATCGAGCGTAACTCCAATGCATACATTGTAGCTTTTTCCATGCACATTTTACCACCGCATTCGTGTTTTTATTTTTATTTAATAGGGTACCCGGGGGGGTAGATGATAGTAATTTTGTCAGAATTGGATAGATATTACATTTAATGTCTTAAAATATAGTAACATGATAATTTTTTTAAAAGCAGGTCGTTTACTGAGTGGTTTTTCAAGGATCACCTAAATTACATAGTATCCGACTCAACAACTACTTAGATAGCCCACAAAACTCTCTTTTGGGGGTTGTGTATTACCCCCTTCTGGTGCGGAAGGGTTAAATAAGTTCTGATATGTTCACCCGACCATTACGTATTTATTTATTTATTAACTTACTTTTTAGGGGCTTTTACTGAATAGTAAAAATTGTACAGTATTTCTTATACATAACTGAACTGCCTCAGTAACAATGTTTTGTATTTGTTATGTGATAAATCAAAGATGTCCAATAACCTGGTATAATTATTCTCCTCCATAAGTATTCTGGGCAAAGAGGAATACGTATGGTAGTTTGTCCCAGAATTTCTGTACACAAATAAATCCCAACTTCTAGTGTTAGGTTGCAGAATTCGAAAGCTTATCAAATGCAAGCCATTCTGGACTATCAAATGCATCACTTAGAATTTTACATAAAGTCGAAAAGAGTTCAACAAAAATGCTGGAATCCCCATTTTGAAACATAGAAAATGTACTGATTTATTTTGTATTCTTTCAATAGCTTGTATATGATTATTTTAATGTGGGTTCCAGACGGGAGAATTATACTCAATTCAACTTCTAACAGAGGCAAAATATAACAGTAATACACTTAATATTGTTGAAATTTCTAGAACCTAATGAACGAACACAAATCCATGTAAAATGATATGCATAACTTATGAAAATATCTTAAACAATGGTTTATTTCTGTACTAATTGCTAACACTCAATACTATTCAGTTGAAACATAACAATTGTGATCATATCATTTTACATGGATTTGTGTTCTCTCATTAGGATCTAGCTCACAGGCAAACCGGAAGCAAAACTAATTTGAAATCATGTTGTTAAAATAATTTCCAGGTCCGGTCTTCCAGAATTTGGTCTTCCTCCATTCAGCACCACTCTGAACAACCAGACCTACTCCTTCGTGGAGATGTGCTCCGAATTGGGATCTTCCATTGTGCTGGTGCCTGTTATTGCTGTTCTTGGGAATGTGGCCATTGCTAAGGCTTTCGGTGAGCTATAGAACATTGTTACTTTGATGTGTTTTCTGAAAAAAATCTGAAGGAACGAGTCAAACGTTATTCGCCTAAATGTGAGCAACATCTTTTGTTGTTAAATGGGAAATTTTTATTTAGATAAAGTTAGCTATTCTGGTAAATGTCTTACTACTCTAGAACGTCTAGATTCTAATAAGTAAGACGGCAAATGTATAAACTCAATTTGGGCATAAATAAATAATATTTGATTTTGTATATTTCTAGCAAGTGGTGACAGTGTGGACGCCACGCAGGAACTGCTGACCCTGTCTCTGTGCAACATCTTGGGCTCTTTCGCCCGCTCCATGCCCATCACCGGCTCCTTCAGTCGCTCCGCCGTCAACCACGCCAGCGGGGTGCGCACTACGCTGGGTGGATTGTACACTGGTAAGAGTTCTTCTTTAACCTTTGCTTACCTGAAGATAAAAATCACATATCACCCGAATGGGAGTCACTACGCTCGATCGTGACTCTTAATATTGCTTTTGCCCTTTCCGATTCAGGATGGGTCGTTTCACATAAATTCAAATGTAACATTGTAATCGAATTGCCATTCAGCGCCATTTTGTTTTTTTTGTCAGTTGAAAGTCCCCGTTAAATGCAGATTCTAATTCTTAGTCTAAGTTTAAGCTTTTGAACTAATTGTTATCAGCAGAAGAGAACATCTATCATAAACTTATCAGCTTATTACAATTTGAGACAGAATGCTGTGGGAATGAGATCCCTAAAGCCTATGTGTGGTAAAACCATTTATGATCATGTGAAAAATGCGGAGATTCACGAAGGCAAGGCTGATGTAAACATAATGAGAAGATTAAGAAAGGGACGCTAAGATGTTTTTGGCATGTAGAGCGAATGAGCGAAGAAAGGAGTGTAAGGAGAATATATGACACGAATGTGAATGCTAGAAGAAATCGGGGACGCCCGGGGAAGACACGGCACGATTAAGTGAACCAAATTTTTGAATCGGGCCATGTAGAGTCAAAATAACAGAATGAGACAATGTATGAATGTGAATAAGGCAAGGAGTGTGTGCCAAGATCGAATTATTTGATGGCCTGTCCTCTCTGCCTAACCCTGCGGTGAAAAGGCATGATGTTTAGTTAGCTAGAAAGCTGAAACGCACCTAGAATTGACGTTCAACGGAGACCTTTTGTATGTCGAAAAACAAAATGTTTTTGAATGGCCATTTGATGACTTTGTCACACAAAAACAACGAAACAACTGGGCTTAAGATATTAGTTACTGTTTTTTTCATACTTACCTTTTTAACCAGACATCGCCCGCCTTAGGGTGAAGGCGGGCGTGTCGGGTGGCAGTCAATCATTAAGTAATGCAAAATGGTAAAAGTGAAAGTACAAAATCATGCGTAATACAAATACATGTTATTGTAGCCAGTGGCGGCTCGTGACTTTTGGGTGTTCTATAGTGCTAATATTACAAAAAAATGGCGTTATTGATGTTATTGTAGCCGAAAAAGTCTTATCTCTTTTTCGAAAATTGGATTTTTTTAATTAAGATTTTCAGGAAATCCGTGTGCACAAACTAAAATTTCCTGAAAATGTTCATAATAAAATCAAATTTAAAAAAAAAAAAAAGGCTCTGGACTAAACAACATCAATAATGTCGAATTTTTCAATCATAGCATTTGTATAATACTCAATTGTCACGAGCCGCCACTGATTGTAGCCCTTTCCAGTAGAATGCACTTTTTACAAATTATTTGCTGAAGATTTTTTCTCGGATTACCTAAATTATAAAGTATTTTGATGTAAACATACATATTGAACAAAACTCTCGTTTGGGGGATGCGCATTACCCCCCTCAGGTGCAGGAGGGTTAATAATGCAACATTTGAATAATATATTTCCTTCGCTGAATCTTTCGCAAAGGGTAATTTTTTAGGTTAGAGAAAACGGACATTTTTACTTGCATGAACTAAGCACATGTATGTTTTCAGGTACTTTGGTGCTGCTGGCTCTGAGTTTGCTGACTCCGTACTTCTACTTCATCCCCAAGGCTGCTCTGGCAGCTGTTATCATCTGCGCTGTCATCTTTATGATTGAATATGAGGTAATACATACACCTCTACAAAATCTTTTTTAATCTAAACCTTAGCCAATCGAGCAATAGCTACCCAAATTTAGGTAGGTGATTGAACTATAAATTAATTGAAATTTTTTTATAAAACCTGAAAATATTGGATAAACAGTGAAATCTGGGTGGATTCATTGGCTTTAAACTGCAGTAAGCAGTTCATATGTTTCTGTATTAATATTTAGACGTATGATATTAATTAAATCGAATGGCCAAATCTAAAACAGCAAAATCTTAACACCCGAAAATCTCCATCGCTTGAGTGGTTATATAGTCATGTGCATTATCTATCTCTTCATTACATTCTTAAAATAACTACTAGAATAGCAACTCAAAAGAATTCCAAACAGTTGGTATTACATACTACATATATACAGTGTAACCTTTCGTTTTTTGAAATAAACTATGAATGCGGAAAATGAAGGATTCAGGAATATAAAAAAAATATGCGTATTTCACTTATAAAGTAATGTGTTTAACGCTTCTTAAAGATTATGCACTTTTTTCACCAAATGGTTCATTTTTAAGTTAAAGATAACCGCACATGCGCACCGCTATGTTTGAACATCTTGCCAAAACCAATGCCAACAGCGGCCACTTGCAGCCATCGATCGAGTAAAATAGTACCAAAACTGCGTGCTTCAAACAACTAATGCGGTAAAACGATGCATAGAGGAACGATTTTGTTTTGTATAAAATTAATTCGGGTCTTGAAGAAAAAACGATGGAGATTTCACCGTAATACTAAACTGTCCTTCTTAATTAATGTGCTGTATTTAATTTTAGTTGATCAATACCTCAATGGATCGGTCATTTGGCTAGCAGCCAGAAGTACCGAGTTACAATCAGTAGATACCAAAGCCCTTCAATACGAGTGTTGCTGTGTATCTGTGTTTTACAATAATGTATGTGTATTCGATTTCAGGTGGTGAAGCCGATGTGGCGCTCCTCGCGCAAGGACCTGATCCCCACCTTCGTGACCTTCCTGCTGTGCCTCATCGTCGGCGTGGAGATGGGCATCCTGCTGGGCGTGGCCTGCAACATTGTGTTCCTGCTCTACCCCAGCGCCAGGCCTACGCTGCATGTTGAAAAAGATATGGTAATCATTTAATTTTCTATGTACATAAATATCTCATCCTTTTCTTACGCCAGTGGGAAGAGAACGGTTGAAAAGCGCAAGCTATTCATCAAATTATGTTACAGTAGAACCTCGTTAATTCGAAATCCACGGGACATCAAAAATCAAATTTCGAATTAACGAATTCCCACGTAATTCGAAATTTTATGAAAAAAAAAAAAAATAATACGCCAAAAATCTATATTCTCGGCCGCCTCTTCAAATCCGGGTGGTATTTTAGTTGTAAATTCGTATTAATACCAATTATTTCTTTATTTTCGCGGCCGATTACCGTAGCGGCTGGCCCTTTAAATTCAGATATTCGCAATAAATTCGTAAAAATGCTATATATTTACGCGTAAATCGAGATTACGCTGCCGATTTCGGTCGCGAATTGCGATAAATAATTGAGATATTCGTAAAAATACAATATATTTCCTCGTAAATCAAGATTTCGCGGTAATTTTCCGTCGCGGCCGGCCCTTTATTTCAAATATCTGAATTTAAATTCGTAAAAATACGATATATATCCGCGTTAAACGAGAATTCGAGGCCGTATTCCGTCGCGGCCGGCTCTTTAAATGCAGATATTCGAAATAAATTCGCAAAAATACGATATATTTCCGTGTAAATCGAGAATGCGCGGCCGATTTCCGTCGCGGCCGACCCTTTAAATTAAGATATTTGATGTAAATTGGTAAAAATATGAAATATTTCCGCGTAAATCGAATTTTATCGGCAGTTTTTCGTCGCGGCCGGCCTTTTAAGTTCAGATATTTGAAGTAAATTCGTAAAAATATGTCATATTTCGGCGTGAATCGAAATTTTTCGGACGATATCCGTCGCGCCGTATTTTTTAACTCGGATATTCGAAGTAAAGTTAGAAAAAATACGATATATTTCCGCGTTAATTGAAATTTCGCGTCCGATTTCCGTCGCAGCGGGCCCATTAAAATTCAGATATTCGAAATAAATTCGTAAAAATACGATATATTGACGCGTAAATCGAGATTTCGCGGCCGATTTCCGTCGCAGCGGGCCATTTAAATTCAAATATTCGAAATAAATTCGTAAATATACGATACATTTACGCGTAAATCGAAATTTCGCGGCCGACCCTATAAATACAGATATTTGGTGTAAACTCGTAAAACTACGACATATATCTGCGTAAAACGTATTTTCTCGGCCCTTCAAACTCGGATATTCGAAATAAATTTGAAAAAGTATTACATTCCAGTGTAAATCGATTCAGATTTACAAAATAATAATACTAATTAGGGCGATGTATAACCACGTAAAAATACATTTTTCGGCATTTTACCGTTATGGCTGTCTTTTAGATTCAGATTTACGAAATATTATGATTTATTTTCGCAACAATCAAATTTTTTCGAATTACACGAACAAATTTTCGTGCGCGGACAAAAATAAATTTCGAATTACGAATTAACGAATTTCGAATTAAAAAAATTTTTGTATGAAAAGATTTTTCTGAGGAAATTTTTTTGGCGAAAATTTCGAATTACGCGTTTTTTCGAATTATCGGGGTTTGAATTAACGGGGTTCTACCTAACTAAACATGACTAATTATTGCAGTTTTTTTTCTGAACCTGTATATATTTTAAATTCTGGGTAATTAAAAGTACATATTATGGTAGTTAGTCACAGAATTTCTGCACTGATTAAAAATCCTAACTTCTAATAATCTGATATTAGAGAAAAATAAAATGTAGAAAATCAGCCATCTCAAAAACGACGAAAACATAAAACAACAGTCACCAAAAAATTCACACCAGCCAAAAGGAAGACTTCTCCAGTGGAGTGCTTGGCATACTGACTTGGGAAAGGTAGTTGTACACGGTTCTACCGGCAGAACCCAGTACTACAAAAACTAAGCCCCCCGCAACAGTTCGGTTTCTTTTGGATACCCCCTCGTACTTGTAATGTGAAACAGTTGCTCTATAAAACTTAAAGTTGACATTGGTACATGAAAATACAGATTGAGTCATAATGATCTGTTAGTTCCTATATTATTTAGTTGCTTTCTAGGTCTGTACACTATATAATATATACTCTATTTAGGTTTATCCCTTCCAGATCCTTCTGACACCCTCCTACAGCATCCACACACATAAATAGTCTTAAAATCTAACAGCTTATTTAACTAGAAGTTATATTTTAAAACATTCTTGTGCCTTTTGTAGTCGGTATCAGGCGTGGAATACCTCCTGGTGACCCCAGGAAACAGCCTCTACTTCCCCGGAGTGGACTATATCAAGGCTTCCGTCAGCAAGGCGGCCACTAAGCAAGGAGGTTGCGAACTGCCTGTCATTGTGGACTGCAGATATGTCTTGGGTGAGTTGCGTGTTTTGTACTTTTCTGTGCTTGCAAAGTTAAAATTCCCAATATTGGAAAATATTGTCATTATAGAATCACCGTAACGAGGTGTTGTATAGATGATAATATTATGAGGAATTTTCAAAAATTCAACCAAATTTATTGTACTGCTAAAAAATATTAACAAAATTTATAATCAATGTTGAGAGGGTCGGCCCTATGCGGGGGCAATTGGAGCAGTCCGCTCCGGGTGCTGGATTGCCAAGGCGCTGTTAATACCTAACACCTAGCAGTCACAACACATCGCCCTTGAGATTATTTTTCATAAAAACGGCGCTACACAAAAATAAAAACCATGCGAATATTATTCATTTCATTGATCACCTACCTAGGCGTCTACTGGTTTTGAAAAGGGGTGCCAAAATTTTACTTGCGCCAGACGCTGTTGGGGTCAGGGTCGGCCCTGAATTTTATACATAAAGTGAAACGTATAGTACATAACCTCAGAACCTGCGGTACTGCAACTGATAGCTCTGTTTTTCCCTCTCTTTATGTATATTGTATGCCTAACTGAACCATGATATATGATGTGAAAATAACATCCTGTCTCTCTATTGCTACTCAAATCCATTTATTCATTAGTTTTACCAGAACACGTAGAACTGTCCAAAGAAGTGCCTAGTATTCCCGGTTTTATTTTGTGCTTATGCAATAATTAATTTCATATGAGGTTAAATTCTTTTTGTTCTGATTAATTTCTAACATTATATTCTTATTATGTACCTATATTTTCAATATTGATCAAACCTCTTTCCCTTTGACATTTCAGGTGCCGATTTTACGGCTGCCAAGGGTATAGCCTCTCTCTCTGAGGACTTCTCTCGGCGCGGCCAGCCCCTGGTCTTCTACAACCCTCGCAGCTCCGTGGTGGACGTGTTCCGGGGGGCGGGGCTCGACAGCTTCAGGCACGTGGCGGGGGCTGCTGACCTGGACAGGCTGTTGAATGGTGTGTCTTTTGTGATATCATCAGTTAATAATGTCATTTTTATGTCCTGTATAAAAAAATGTCTAATGCTGTAATAAAATTGTGTGAGGCTGATACTTGATTGATAAGACATTCTTTGTTAGTTTTTTGATACAGCCTGTTAATTATTCCATGATTCATAAAATAACTCACATTTTATGTTATTTTTATTATAGATTTTGCCAGCAAACGACCACAGCTCAATGGCGCTGTTAAAGACATCGACCAGCCCATGCGGTACAACAGTTCTTCCGGATCCCTCCACCGTCGGAGAGACAGCCACGAGCTGGTGGAAGTCCTCAGTCCTCGGCCAGAAAACTCCATTTCCCGGGGACACCAGGATGAAACCGTCTCACTTCCCTTGCTCCATTCAGACCACCATAACACATCACAGATTGTCACCAATAGATCTGCTAAGAATGCTGACTAATCTCCGCATCGAGTTATTTATAAACACCTAGTTTTAGTAAGCGTTTCCAATGTATGTTTGTTTATGTTTAGAGTAGTCTGTCCAATATCCTGCGAATATTTTATTGATTATGTTTATTTGTTTAAGTCAAGAGTACTTTATTACATATTATTTATCAGTATTTTGAAGTAATATTAAGTGCAGACCTAACAATGTTCCCCGTGGTACTCCGCATTGGGCTCTACAAGGTTTCACCTCAGTTAATTTTTTTTTATCCCAGTGAAAATTTCATTTAATAACACACATGAGAAACATCTTAAGCTATACTGATTAATTTGAATAAATCTATAAAATTTGATAAAACTTCATAAAATTTAAATGTGACCATGACACAATTTAAGAACTTCGTGCTATCAATTTTTTATTGTCAGGTCATACGAGTACATAAAAAAATGTTTTGTTGTTGAAAATATTTCAAAAGTTTTGAAAAAATCTCATAAAATAGTGCTGTGTTTTAATTATTTCCTCATTGCTGATGATTATGACTCCTACACCAAGTGCTTTTATAAACCAGGGTTCTCCACTCCACACAGTTTTGATCTCACTGAAGAGTTTTTTTCACCAGTGTTATCATTTTAGAGAGACTTGCGAGACTTGATTAGTCTTCCCCATTAGAACTTCTTCTCTGCTTCTCCTGCCTTTTGCTTAGCAATTTATCTTAAGTTACTTTCAACTTCTTAAGTTTTCAGGTTGGCAAAGGTTGTGTCCACAATACCTCAAGTTTTGTAGGCAAACAGTTCTTTCAAAAATTTTCTGAATTGATAAGTTGGAACACCTGGGTGTCTAGCGATGGATAAAACCCTATACATATCAATATGATATTGACTAAATCCGTTATCTACGGTCAGTTAGCGATATTTGCGTGCATGGTCAACGATTGATAAGAAATGTTCCGACGGTCGATAGACAAATTTTACCGCAGCCTCCAAAGTATCAGATAAACTTTGGTCAACTGTCAATACACACATCTTGTTGAATACGTCGTTTTTCATGCAAAATTACTGGGTTTTTAATCAATGGAGGTGAACTAACGAAGCTCTTAGAATTGAAAGAATTCGTATGTGCGGTCAATTGAATCTGTTCGGGCCGTAGAATAAAAAATAACACAAGAAGTGCCTTGTGGATGTGTTTCGTGATCCAAATATTTGCCTAATCGAGGCGTAAATTTTCAATACAAAACTATGTTTACGAAATTCATATGTGATGGCGATCTACAACAGGCGAGTGTAAGTGAGACAAAAGCGCTGGTCTATTGGGCTAAATGAAACATTTGTTTCCATTGAAATTTGTGTGGAAGGCACTTCTAGTTTTTTTCTTTATTCTATGGATCGAGCTTGGAGGAACAAAAGTTGTTCCATTATAGCAAATTGTGACTAAATACCTCATTAACTAATTAACTCCCTTTTAAGTGTCAAAATGTATATGCAGATTGCCAATGCATATTTAAGTTAGTATTGCAATTCAACATAGTCAGTTTGTTCGTCTCCATTTGATGTTTGAAGTTTAGGAATGGCAACCCATGGACTGTCCTCCGGTGTTACCACCGTAAAACGATTTCTTATTTATTTCGTGTCAATGTCGGTTCGGCTATTGACAGAGCAAACGTGCGAGGGATATCGATATAAAATCGTCCAAAATTAAGTCTATTGTTAAGTTATCAATTTAATTGTGCTAGACCCCCTGGTATCCTGATCATCAGCTGTCTCTGAATCAGTGCTTGGACAAATTTCAAAAGCTTATTTTCCTTTGATATCTCTGCCGCTCCACTTTTTGCAGTTTGAATTTCTAGGTTATTTTCTTATGCAATTGTTTCTTTTTACCTTTGTTAAGCAACTAACCTTTTCTTAGTCCATAGAACATTAATTCTTTCCACAGTGTTGTCAATCATTTTTATGTAATTTTGCAGTAAACCTGAATTTCTGTTTTTTCCTCCACTTTTACAAAGAGATTTATAATATTTTCTTTACCTTCATTTTTTAAATCGTTTTAAATTTAGGCTACGTTGTTTTAGGAACAAAGTATAATTTTTATGTAAGTATCGTATTTTCTTTAAGAAATTACAGTAATTTTTATGTATTTTTTTGTATTATATACAAAAGTATGTTAAAATGTTATCAAACATTATTATCTCAGCAATATCTCCAAAGGTACTAATGTCACAATAATATTCACTTGAAGTAATTTTAACATGAACTATAAATGTTTTCTATGTAATGTAATATAAATATCGATTTTAATTGTTACACAAACTCTTTAAAAAGATAATTATGATAATCAGTATTTGAAAATATTTGTGTGGGATTAGTTTGACATTAATATATGTTCTTTGGAATCATTGAATAATATTTCAAAAAATTTCATTACTTCGGTCTTCTTTACAATATGTTTGACCTGTGCTAATATGTAATGAATTTGATACTTGCGTCCTCATAAGTATCAAATTTCATTACTACAGTCTTCTTTACAATATGTTTGACCTGTGCTAATATGTAATGAATTTGATACTTGCGTCCTCATAAGTATCAAATTTCATTACTACAGTCTTCTTTACAATATGTTTGACCTGTGCTAATATGTAATGAATTTGATACTTACCTCCTCATAAAAGTACTTACTTAATTAAAAAATATTTTTATTAGATTTATTATGAAATCTATTTTAGTTTGGTGTTCATTCCTCGACATTTTTTTACCCTTAGGTATTTTATTATTATAAGCCCTCGACGAAAGATATTATCCATCCATGATGTATTTTTATTTTTGATTTAAGATAATTTATAAAATTAATATGTTGCAATGGCGATTAAAACCGGTTGTTTTTTTACAAAATTTTCCATTTTGGTTTATGACGAAAACATATCAATAATGATAAAAACCGTCCAACGCATTTTCGAATTGTATTTTGATAATGAATACATAAAATGCAAAAGAGTTAAGATTGATTTTGAGTAATTTATCGTTATCCTAATATCATTACATATATCACAAATGCAAAATATTTTCTCTTTCTTATCGGATTTTAAGTTAAATCAGTAAAATTAATGCAAGTTCTCAGTCAATGACCAGATTAGTTACTTCGTGGGTATTTTTAAGGGTATCGTTTTATTTTTTGTATGTTTAGGTTATTTTGTGAAAACGATTTGTATTACCGTAAGTCTGTACTGTTGTAAAATGAATAACAATTTATACGCCCACATTTGAGTTTTATTTTTCACCTCAATACGGCGGGACTGGGTGGTGCTAACCCAATCTGAAATACTACTTGAGATATAAGTATGTATAAAAATGAAAGAAAAATCAAAAGTATTTAAAAAATTAAATGGATTGTCCATCAGGATCGTATATGTATAGGAATGACCATGCTAGATATACAGATGCAGCCACGACGATAATGACAACAATTTTATGATGATATTTTCTTTCGACTGCACGCTCCTATTATGCACATTTGCTACCTGCAAGTTACAATAAAATTAGTAGGTATACTAAGGTAAGTATCATAATTCTAATTAAAATCGATAAAATCTCTTCGGCAGTATACGTAACTCAAAGAGTTATGAGGATTGCAGAAATGAAATACCGAAGGAGTATATTTTCGATTTATTTATTGGACAATTTGTATAGCGCCGCTTTTGTGAGATTATTTTTTTGATTGTACTATATAGAATCTCCCCCCGAAGTTTGTGCACTTCACACCCTGTATATACGAATCTATTTGAGGCCATTAAAAATACATAACAAATACAACAGATTTCACAAACATTGTCATTATCAAACATAAGTTGCATACGTTCGAAACCATTTACGGTTTGCGTTTTCGTGATCTCCATTTTATGAATTGCATATAAGACCAAATCGAATCGATTCCGAAAAAAACATTTTTTATAAATCGATTTAGTAATTATCTTCATGGAATTTTCTTTTTCAAAATTGATTCACTGAGTGTACATAGACCAAGGTTCGTAAAAAACCTATGTTAAATATATTTTCTACCAATCGTGGAACTGCACAAGAAACCTGCTCCTAACCGTCTGAAGCCAGTGAGACTATGGCATCCCCAATTGGGGTATGTTATGTGGCTGTGCGGAGCGGAAGGAGATGTGGAGGAGGAAGGTGGGGAATTACCTAGCTAATCAGATCTGGTCACCAAACACGGCCAAACCCATTTCATGCAACGTTTCAATTCTGAATGGTGCTCTTACACCAGGGCGATACTGAGGTTATCGTCCACTCTGGAACGTGCCGCAAATATACTATTCACGGTGACCGGATAAATCATCAAAATGATAATTCATCACATCTTTAAAAAAGTTATATAAAGTCATGGAAAGTGATGACCCAAACACTTTATTAACTAGGTTAAGTAGGTTAGGTTAGGTTAGGCAAAAAAAAAATGTTATTCCATCGTTTTTAATGACTTTAAATCATTTTTTAAAGGTGTGTTGAATAGTCACTGTGTTGAGTTAGAATGGAACCACTATTCACATATATATATATATAGTAATTTGTGAAATAACACAAATTAATCAAATTTGCATGCGCACGCCGGGGTTTGAACCCGCCACCTTCAGCTTGCTAGTCGAGAGCCTTACCCCTCGACCACGGAGGCCGTCAATGTTGCTACATAAAATCGTAAGCAATATAGTATATTTTCAACATAGTAAAACATGTTTATTTATTTTTCGGAATAACTTTATGAAAAATAAATATTCATTCTAGACTTGCAGAAAAGTCAACAGATGTCGCACATTAAATAAAAAAATAAGATAGGTTTATCTAAAAGACGCTGTCTGGATTGCATTTAGTTCGGGTTGAATCTTGCGATCATACATAAAGATAGTTGCCATTAAAAATGTGCGGTGAAAAAATGAAGACAATGTTAGTAGTTCTTATTCGAAGTATGATACAGTTAAAAGTGACAGAGGAGAATAGGGTCCCATTAGCGCAGTTGGTAGAGCACTGTCCCGGAAAGACAGGGGTCCTGGGTTCGAGTCCCAGATGTGACCGTTTCCTTTTCTAATTTTTCTGTTTCAGATTTTCGTTTAGAAATCACTAATATTGTCTTCAATATTTATTTTAGTAAAACATGGTTTGAATCACTCATCACAAATCATTTTGCAGGGAATTTCAGGCACATGGCGCAAGCGTAAGTCTGCCAAAATGCAAAGTTGCCAGTTCTTTCGCAGCGCAGTTAGAGAAACTTTTTATTTGTACTAATTCGAAATAGAAAGTGTACAGATTTTATTCAATGTGTAACTAAAACAAAGTTTGACGGTTTTGGAGTGATTTGAGTAATTCTATTATAGTACATTTATTACGAATTCTTTTCGGGAGATTTATTATTAAACATGGGAGGCGGGTTTGGGTACCGCCGTCCCGGAAACCATTTATTGGATAACTAACACCTCTGTCATAGATCACCCCGAGTTGTTCGCTACGTTTGGTGATTTAGCAGGGGTGCCCGGGTTCAACGGGTGAGGTGTTTTCATGATGAGCCTGCCCACCAGCTGCACGGCGTGCCAGATCGGTAGAGGCTGGTTTGGAGAGACCCTTTGACCTCTCCAACTGGTCTCTCAACCCATCGCCTTGCACTACAGTGGGAGGGATATATTCATATGTCCGTCACTCTTGGACACACTGTTCCCAAGATTCCAACCAAACCCTCATACCCTTTACCTTCCCAGAACTTCATCTCCCTCCTCTCCTTAGAACAAGACCTTTCACACAGCATCCCAAAAGATGACATAGGCCCTGAGAGAAATTATTTTCATCAGGGTCTCCTGTGTGGGGTTAGTGTTAAAAAAAAGTTGTAAAATTATTATAATCCCATTATTGCCATAGAATGACGAGTGCCAAGTTACCGAGTGTATTTTTATAATGCATCATTAGGGAACGTATTAATTATTACAATCAGCGCGGCGCGTAGAGTAATATTCATTACGAACTTGACATTTATTATTTTCCTCGTGTAAAATTAGCCGTTAGTAAATTGACTTTTCCGGTTGATATAGAATTATTGATTCATATCATCATAGTTTGCATTGCGAAGAATGGAGCGGTGTTCATTAGGTGATCCGTTTGTAAATGACATAGGTTTATTCAATGAGAGTAAGTTTGTGGTGGAACATTACCTATTAATATCGTTGCTAAAAATAATCCGGTTAAAAGCTGAGAAGTCCAATTCATTTGGATCTCGCCCAAACGTTGCTTGTTCAATCATTTGCCAAACCTTCCATCCTTAATTGCATAAGCAACGTTTTACGGCTTAGAAACGGTAAACGATTTATATCTTGACAGGTCAAGATGCCAAACAAAACGTCTGTAACCAAGTGGGTCTTCCGACGACCCCATGCATTTGTCTGTCTTATAGGCTTTTAAACTATAGAAATCCCAATTATTCAGTCAATTATTAATGGTAACTTATGTATTTACTCAGGAATACGTAAAATACTAAAATTATATGTCAAGTCTTAAAGCTAATATAAGGAGGATAGTAATTTGGGGTACTACCTACTCCCCGACTTGGCTGCAGGATAGTTGATGTAAAAGATATGGAGTGACAGGGGCGTAGCAAATAAAACCAGAGGAGGCTCGTCCGAGTGCTGTTTTCCCGTTCATCGACACTTAGATGCAACGAAAGGATTCGGATACAATCGAGAATAGAGAAAAGTGCTGAGGATTCCATAATTTATAATACCCACATTCTGGAAGAGCTAGACATTCACAATAAATTACCAATTCTGACAACTGTCTACAATGCATCCTAAGAGATTGATTACGTTGCTCTCCAAACTGAGAACTCCACTTTAGAGAATACGGGGAGAAACTAGTGGTCGAAAAGTGTTTGGCAGGAGAAGCCGTGGAGGATCACCGACGCTTTGGAGTCCTTAAATACCACAGGCTAGTAGAATGTCGTCGGTATCTGCGGCTCCCCAAACAGCGTAGAACCTCGAGCAGTGGAAGAGCCTCGTTTACCGTAACAATTCTTTCATCCTCCTTCTCGACCATTCACCATTGATATGCTTGATTTATCTCTAAGTGACCAGCTCAGGCATGGGGGCTCCTAAAGGCAAATTATCCTCTCATAAGCTGGGCGTACTGTTCAACTATACAGGGCCCGCAGATACTTTAATAGTATACAACTGCTAACCCTGTATATATCGCAAGTGCGCTCCACTGTTGAATTTGGTCTGGATACCCAAAATACTTTAAAAAAAACACCCTTGTCAGGTAGAAACGCTGTCCGTGTTCTACCGGTATTTTAATGGAAGATGCTCCGATGAACTAGCGCACTGATCCCTTAGGCAGGAAACAATGGCAAAAGGCGTTCCCAACATTTATACATCTCGTTCTTGAGTTCATCAGCTCGGCTGTGGAACGATTTTCAGGCCTCTGCGTTTCCTCCCTCCTATAATATGGGTCTATTCTGTTCTCTCTTTCCTCTCCCTAAATAGACCCATGACACAGCATCCCAAATATGACGTTGGACCTGAGAGAAATTACTTTCATCAGGGCCTACAGTTAATGGAAACAAATAAATGTAAATGCTTACCTATCCCTGATTTTACCGCCTGACTCTGGTCTATCTCATTCCTTTTGCCTGACAATTAACTTACTCGGAATTGAGGGAGCCATTGTCTCATTGTTTCAGGCATTCCCGTTTGTTTTAAAATCGACTTTAGAGTTTTACACATGTTGTGTTTTACAAACATTCAACCATTTGAATCACTGGTTTGCTGGAACAATTCACCTGGTAACAATGAGAAGGCAAATGATAACAATAATAATTGCGGTGCGCATTTTCAACACATAAACATGGTGATGCCATATATTTTTTATTCGTGTTTGGATAATTTTAATATAATATAAGTATATTATTAGGTACAAAAATGACTTCCCTATAAGCTACTGGAAGTTTCTTTACCGGTAAAAAAAATTATAAATAACTTCGTACTCACAGACCGTACAAATCGCTATTAAATAAATAATTAGGAAGTCATAAGGAAACAATTATTATCATTATAAACCTCCCATCAAAGGATTAGCCATTTTGACGACATCACTGTTTCCTAAAATGGCTTGCGGCTCAACGAGAAGTGATTATATTTTTGTTTAGTTAAAGTAGCTACCTACATACGTTTGCGGCAAAGGGTCAAAGGAATATATGAGGTGATTTGTGACGGATAGTATATTCGTTTTGCTCTTTTATAAATGCGCAAGAAATCGCTTGGCGCAGGGAATATTTTGTATTAATTGACGCATCTGGGGTTTGAAGGTGGAAATAGTCATATTAACATTTTTATAGGAGATTGGGTGATGCCGTCAAAAGGGCTATTCCTTTGATGTGAATGCTCGAATACACTTTTATAGTCATATGATTATTGATTTCACATATTTTATACTTTTGCCATTTAATTTAATTATTTATTTATGTATACGAGTTAGAAGCGGCTCCATACGTAGCGTGGGCGTCGTAAAGACCCAGCCAATGAGTTTTACAAAAATAAAACCACAGAAAGCAAGGATAACAAAAAAATAAGAATTAAAAAAAAATAAATTAATACGACAGCCTCGAAATAAGAGACAACCATTTTATTTTATAGCGAGACATTAAAAACAAAAAGTAATTTCTGGTAACCAATTTTTAGAAATGTTAGCATTAAGTAATAACTTTTTAATGGGTATAACTAGATATGGTTTGAGATTTTCACGGGCAAATGTGTCCATTATCACATCTGCCCTGATGATTGTTATGCAGTTCAAAACGTTGGCCAAAGAACACGGCATAATATCCCAAAAATAAATCACTATAGTGGATATAACCAGTACAAAATAAATGGTGTACCCAAGATTTTGTGTGATCAACAACTTCTTTTATTCCTCTCCTTCCTTACCTGGTAAGAAATAAGACAAAACTACTGACGTACGCGAGTCTTTTTAAATTGTCATTGTAACACACACATGTCATTTGTATTATCACCGTCGTTAATAGTGTACCTTATTTTGCTGCTCGGATCATTATTCTCGTCAAAATGCCAGTAAATCGTGCGAGGTGTATACCTATAAACTTTGAAGTGATTCGTACAATGAGGAACACCATCAAAAGAAACCAACAAAATCATCAGGTGAAGGATTCCTTCATTTCTCCTCGTTTTCCAGGTGATTTAAACCCTATCGAACTTCTATTTTCATTTAAGAGCCATCGGGCATCAAACAATTATTTTCTTTTTTCCTACGCCATACTGAGACCGATGGGTGGAGGGTTTGTCACTAGGAGAGAAAGACGAAATCTATAATACATAAAAAAAATATTAGGTAATGTCGTAGGCAGTCAGTTTAAAACCACCCTGTACAATTGTACAGTGTGGATAATGCAATGATCAATATCCTTCATAACAAAGAATGACTCATAAACGATTTTACGTCAAGTTTACAATACATAATGCATGCTTTTCAAAACACAACCCTCCATATAAAGCGGAACAAATCAATCCCGTGTTCATAACGCCCAGTCTTTTCAATCGAAATAGCAACAAATTCAGCAGGAAAAATGAAGTCACTCCATTTGGTTTGCGTGTTATTTGCTGTGCTCCTAATCTCTTCTTTAGAAGTAAGTGCAGTAAAATATTTTTCATCTTATTTATTTATTTTTTGTTTTGTCAAGCCACAAAAGCCTTGTGGCTTTCTTTCTTGCTTTCTATAAAAAGTTTTTTTTTTTCAAAACATTAATTTGTGTTCTAACGTAAATTTTCCGATTGAAACTTAGAATTTCCACCGAACTAAATGATTTTTAATGTATTATTTTTTCAAGTATCTGCAGAATTATGTTTTTATATTTTCCATTTAGTCACAAATAATCGCCATAAATTGCCTCTAAAATCCTGGTTCATGTTTTATGATGAAAAAGTGAATTACTCAAAAACGTTACGTATTTACAATAATTGCTCAGTAATTGATTTAATCGATTTTTTTTAGCTAGAACTCGTCAACATTTTTAACTGAAACATTTTTATCTTTATTTCGATTTATATGTTATATTTTTTTCCATATTCGCTGTGACCGTCCAAATTATTATTATTATTATTGAAAACACTAATTTCGGCTGTGTTCTGTCGGTTCAATGAACTCAATTAATAAAAATTGCTTTTTAATTTAAGTGTTATTTTCAAAATTGGAAATGTTTTTTTGTAGAATTCAGACAAGTGACAAAGAACTTACCTACAATATAATATTTTTAATAGAAAAATATTTTAATTTTAATTTTCAAAAATGTTCGTTGTTTAAGCGTCCGCGCTAGTATATTTTCTAAATTTTGTATGCAAGATGTTCATTATATTCAGCGCAAACAAAAAAGAAATTAGAACTTAGAAATTAAATGAAAAATAAATTTATATTAGGGCGGTTTGTATTTTAGATTTCTCAGATTAATTTTCGATTGAATAATATTATTATTCTTTTACTGTAATTAATACGCTATGGAAATCATTGAGGGGAAGCACTACGAAGTGATGCAAAAACATTTATTTTTGGTTAGAAAATTTGATGACTTACAAATATTTTTGGAACTTTAATTAAATACTGCAAATAGAACACATCTTGGGCCTTTGAAATAATCGAGAATTTTTCCGACAAGTCTATTTATAAGCCAAGAAAAAAATAAAGTATCGGGCCTATAAAGTTCAAAATCCCCTACTTATGAAACTATTTTCGGTTTTGGTTTTATTGGTCACTGTGGCAAATTAAGTTGTCTAGAAAATTATCGTAACATATTAAATTATTTGTGACCGAATTTTGCAAAATAAAATAAAACACGCTTTTTGGTGATGATTTTTCTTGCATAAATCAAAACAGGCAACTGGTGTTAATGCGAAGCTTAATGCTAAATCACTATTTTGATTAATCTTTATAACGAATTGGTGTACATTATGAATACCAAATAATATGCTTTAATAAATTGAAGGTTTTCCTATCGTTTCGCTTGAGCAGAAAACAAATAAAATAATAAATTACTCAATAAAATATATAAATGTGAAGTAAATAAGAAAAATATTTTTTCTTATTAGATTAACTGTGACAGTTTCACTTGATTAACTTTTTTGCTTTCTTATAAAAATATTTACAAAATAAATAAAAACCAGTTTTGTGCTGAAATTTCTAGACTCCGTTTGTCAAGCGATTTTAATGCCTATTACTTACAATATAAGGTATACCAAGAATATACACATTTTTGGCTTGTAGCTTCCTCTTAAGTGGGAATTTAAAGCTTATCGCCATCTACATAAGGTGTGTTATTGTTAGCGGCCCGATTTTAAATGTTACACGATGTGGTGCATCGTCTTAAGGAAGGTGTAATTTATGATTCAGGTGTCTGAAGCAATCCCGGAGAAGGGGACAGTCGGTAGGGCGAACGATCACTCGGTCAAGTGCACTAGGAACCGAGATGGGGGCCCCCAGCCGGCCCCAAGCAAACCAACCGCCACCACTGCCCAGCCCACCAGTGAGTATTTATTTATTTATTAGCCCCCTTTTTAGGGGCGTTTTCATATGAATAGTAAAAACAATACATTATTTAGTATACGTAACTAAACTAAGTCGAACTAAGAGATAAATTGAAGATGTCAACTTCAGTTTTACATAGTTTAGAATCCGAAGGCTTGTAAAAGCAAGCAATTCTGGACTATGAAATGCATCACTTAGAATATTATACGGAAATACCAAATAAGTGAAAATCATTCTGTCAGACAATTTAAGCTTATTCATTTCACTAAAAGTTTTGTAGTTCAACAAAATTGCTGGAATACTGAAGTATATACCTATAATTGGCTACGAATAGAATGCTGCTTCAGTAATTAACATTGTGGTACAATGCTAGCGATGTATACAATGATTGCGTTGTGTTTAGGAATCTGCTTATGCCATTAGCTTATTATCTTATATATGTTGCACCTCTTGTGCGGTTTCACATTAAATAAAAGTATTTATTATGAACATAATTCAAAATTTAGAATTTTTAACAGGATCTTTATGAACACTGCATCTATTACATTAAAAAATGAATTTAAATAGAATAGAATGATATTTATGTGTTCCTTGTTATTTTCTTTCAAATATACCTAATAGAATGATATTTATGTGTTCTTTGTTATTTTCTTTTAAATAGAATATAATGATATTTATGTGTTACTTGTTATTTTCTTTCAAATAGAATATAATGATATTTATGAGTCTTGTTATGTTCTTTTTGTGTGTTTTCGATTAATAACCATTTTTTTCAGATTCTACGACTTAGGCCAGGTGCCAGCACTTCAGGCTTCCCATTCAAGTGACCGATACGGAATTTTTTATTTATTATTTGCTTTACCCAACAAATCCAATCCAACCAAAGAAATAATCTATTGGACTTCGATAAACAACTGTTCTAGTAGTTTACAAATCAAAAGACTATGCTTTTTTTCTTATTTTGTGAAATTAATAAAATAAAATAAAATACATTGTGTTTTATTGTCTCATTTATTTAAAAATCAGCATCAAATACAAAAATAAATTACCTAACCAAAAATAAATAATACTTAGTTCTAAATTACTAATTTCTAAAAATCTCCAATTCTGTACGTTTTACCTTTTTAGGGAGCTGTGTAAAAAAGATCATTTTTAAATTTCAAAATATCGAATAATTAACAAGGTACTGATAGACTCTGTTTTTTAATGTGCTAATATTTTAAAAGAAACTTTGAATATTAATATTGAAAGAAGACGTAAACTTAAATGTAATCCTATATTAAATATAAATATTCCCGATTTCCAACAATCACCTAGATACAGATACCCTGTTGTAAATAAATTATTATAAAATACTTAAAATATTTTCTTTCTAAAAATAAAGTCTTTTGAGAGAGTTAATATTCAAATGGGAAACTAGATTTTAAGTATTTCTATTGAGTTTTAAAATAAAATAAATGCAAAAATCTGCTTCGATAATTGATTAATTCCTTTCTTTTTTAAAAGAAAGAAAACATTCTCAGATTACGAATAACCCGACAATATTTGATTTTCCCCTATGCCAAATTGTTGCTTGAGCGATGATGGAGAGAATTGGGAACCTGACGCTTTGGATCACTCAAGACGAGACAATAACCTAAAATAAAGCCAGAATCATAACGACGTAAGTGAAGCAGCCGTGCACAAAAAATTGTGACGCGCGGCACTGGTGCATTGCACATACTTGCGTTTGAATTTACCCTATCAAATGTCTAAAATAAAGTGGGAATCTTAAACGACATAAGTCATGTAGTCGTGTAAAAACAAATTCGGAGTGCGGCCAGGCGTAATGGATGGACCTACGGTCGACTTTACCCTAGGAGGCCTAGAAAATCATTATTTCCGTGGGATTTATTTTAATTATTTCTGATTAACGTATTACTAAAATCTGAAATGTTTCTAGAGGGATACCTCGGGAAGTTATTAATTCATCGTCTAAAAAAATAAAATCTGGTATTTACCGCTAATTTTATAGTTGAAAAACGTTTTACATAAAATATTTTAATGGTAAGGTACTGTTTTTATTAATCTTAAATATAAATAACTTACATCCGTGGGGGTCCCTCTAGAAACATTTGGATTTAAGTAATACGTTTCATGAACAAACCCCCGTTATTAGGGTCTTATACTGATCGATTCAGTTTCACACTTTTTTTAATTACCGCAAATGCACATTGATCACATTGTTCACGTCAACAATATCTAAGTACTCACAACATTGATTTATAGCATGAATAGCAGAATACAAACAACTGATGTTTAGATACATGTGGAGAAAACTTACTAAAGTAAAATATTGCTAATTTATTAAAAAATCTCTTCAAATTATTTGTAATCCGGTTAAAAACGGAACTGCAGGCTGCAAAGGAATTGATTGGTTTTCTGTTAAACTTTTAGTAAAAGAGAAATGTATTATCGCGATGTCGAAACACTTGATCTGAAAAAACATTATATTTTCGCATTTCGTCATTACATAATACATGGTCAAATGCAGGTACATGAACACGTGTTACGATATATTAGGAATGTACTAAAAGTTTAACGGGAAATGGCCAGCAATACCGTTTTTAATCGGATTTAATAATTCAAAAATACTGGTTTTTCTCCGTACAATATTGTTTTGTAATTATGACTGGATAAGACGTGAAATTAATTATTACTTTATATTTTCATTATTAAGTATTTCTAAAAAACTAATCTTTAACGTATTAAATATGTAAATAATATTATCTAAATTATGCGAGGATTGTCACAAGGCAAAATTTTATGAAAACACAGAATAAATGCATTATATTTTAGTTTCACGTATTGATAAAAAAAAACTATTTTCAATTCTTCGTTATACTGATATGTAAGCTATTTAAATATTTTTTAATGTGACCAGAAAAATATTCCACACTCGAAATAAAAATCCATTATTTATACGACCTCCTAAACAGTATCACAAACGAAACAAAAAAGACTTATATAGGTGTATGCACATACATAAAAATATAGTATTTTTTAAATTTTTTAATAAATAATCATCAGTAATATTGAATGATTATTCTGTATTCCTTGATTATTTTTGTCACATTAGGTCGTTGTTTCTGTTACAATTCGTTGTCTTATTTTCTGTCGTCAAGTAAGTAACAAGTCTTTTAGTGTATGTATATCACTACGGACTGTTGTCTTATTTTCTGCTGTCAAGCGAGTAACCAGTATGAATTATTTGAGTACATATTTATCTCTACGTCGATGTTTCTGTTACAAATCGTTGTCTTATTTTCTGTAGTGAGTAAGTAACATCAGTTATTTTTATTAATGAAGTATTTTAGTATTTGTCACTATGTCGATGTTGATGTTACAATTCGTTGTCTTGTTTACTGTTTTCAATCAAGTGACCAGTATGAAGTATTTTAGTACATATTTATCTCTACGTCGATGTTTCTGTTACAAATCGTTGTCTTATTTTCTGTCATCAAGCAAGTACCCAAAATGAAGTATTTTAGAATTTTTCACTCTGTCGATGTTGCTGTTATAATCGTTGTCTTATTTTTTGTAGTCAAGTAAGTAACATTGTTTATTTATATTAATGAAGTATTTTAGTATTTGTCACTATGTCGATGTTGATGCTACAAATCGTTGTCTTATTTTCTGTCATCAAGCAAGTAACCAAAATAAAGTATTTTAGTATTTATCACTGTGTCGTTGTTGATGTTACAGTTCGTTGTCTTATTTTCTGTGTCAAGCAAGTAACCAGTCTTTTAGAGTTTATTACTACGTCGATATTTCTGTAACAATTAGTTGTCTTATTTTCTGTCACCAAGCAAGTAACCAAAACAAAGTATTTTAGTATTTATCACTGTGTCGTTGTTGATGTTACAGTTCGTTGTCTTATTTTCTCTGTCAAGCAAGTATCCAGTCTCTTAGCATTTATCACTACGCCGATTTTTCTGTTACATTTAATTGTCTTATTTTCTGTCACTGATCAAGTAACCAAAATGAAGTAGTTTAGTATTATCACTACATCGATGTTGCTGTTACAATTCGTTGTCTTCTTTACTGTCGTCAAGTAAATAACCAGTCTTTTAGAATTTATCAATACGTTTCTGTTACCATTCTTTGTCTTGTTTTATGTCGTCAATCAAGTAACCAATATGAAGTCTTTAAGTATTTATCACATAGTCAGTGTTCCTGTTACAAGTCATTGTCTTATTTTTTTGTCGTCAAACATGTAACCTATATGAAGTCTTTTAGTATTTGATGTTAAAGTCTTTTCCATTAATATTTCGTTTGGGACTTGTTTCAGTTCCTATTTCTTCAGCATGGATCTGGTTACTTCTTTCAGTTTTTGTGAAACTACTTTCGCAATATCAGAACTCTTCCTCCAAATGAATTCGCGAGTCCTGTCGTGGTTGTCAACGCTGTCAACCCTCACCTGAAACGCAAAAATATATTTGTTGAGACATTTCTGATTCACTATTGAAATATAACTCACTCAGGAAGATGGAGCATCACACAAATTGGTCTTGACACACACTCCATAGTGCTTGCTTCATTCGAATTCCATCTATCGTCCATCGTCTCACATAACAGAATAATACCCTTCTGTTATACCGAATAAAGTAAATATATGGAGTTGCTAGAGGTGACAAATAGATTAAGCGTGGAAAACAGACGTTTTACAAATCTTGCAAATAGTTTTAATATAGTGCATAACTCTCTTGGTAGCCCATTCCTATCCTCCTCCTCAAGACTTGTTCAAGATACCACACGGCAGAACAAATGTTCTAGCACAGCATGACAAGAGCAATGATCTTTTTTAATGAATTTCTAAAACGGTAGATAATATATATAATCATTCTTTAAATAACTTTCAAATTTGTATTTCAACTTCCCAATGACAACAAATGTTGAACTAAGAAATCTTGTTCTTTAAATGGATGATTAATCCATCGTACACTAAATTAAATATTTTTAAAAATATTTCTGTCTCTTGATCGCTTTCTATCTTCCCGGGTATCCTAGACTTCTTCATACATTCACTTGCTTGTAAGCCTCCTGACAATCTTATCTCCAAGAGTCCCATTCAAATATCAAAGACTACTTTCAGGAAACTGCCATGTAGCCACATGCGATGATGCTGAGATTTTCCAGTCAGCGTATGCCGTACGTCATAGGAATTTGTGTTTCAGGAAGATTCAATATTTGAGATCAGATTCTCTATGAATTATATTGAAAAAGTCAATGTACCTGTTTAGGTTGAAGAACCTTAATTGAGTGAAGCTTCGCTGCCTTTCCATTGGGAATCCTTAGGTTCATCTTACCGAACATCTCAGCTGTGGTGGCGGTCGCACTCTTCACTTCCTTCTTGGCTCCACGACCGAACTGAAAATCAAACACAAATATAATACAATGCAAGATCCGAATACCAAGAACGTAATGATTTGTCCTTAACAACGCCCAAGCAAACAATTTAGGTGGCGGGTATGATAACTAACTATGCCATAAGTCACTACAAGTGGTTCGCTACGTTTGGTCACTTAGCTTGGGTTCACGGGGTGAGGCAATGGTGAAGGATGCGTTTCCCCGCCAACTGCGTGGCAGGTCGGATTGGGAAAAGCCGGTTGAGGAAGACCCTCTCAACTCTACAGCTGGATTATATTCACCCATCTTGCACCACAGTGGGAGGGATGGATTCATACGTCCGTCACTCTTAATACGCTGACCCCAAACTCACCCCTCATATCTTTTACCTTCCAAGATTTTTTTTTCGTAAAAAGACTCTCTACACAATGTCCCCAAATATGAAACATGCCCTAAGGGAGATTATTTTTTCTCGAATAATTTATCTAGCGTGGAGTTAATACAAGAAAATCATTGTCAAATCATTTGACGAGTGTTATTGACTCACCTTACATTATATTACTGTCTACAGAAATAACACTAATACCTAACTGAGTTCTCTGTGGCGGGACTACAGGTTTCCTGAAAAATTTAGGAAACAACCTTTCTTGTTTTGAATAAGACATTCAACTTTTGAAAAATTTTCTTCGCGTGTAACTATGCATCCACCAGAACAATGTATCTTTATTATTTATCAGCAAATAATCGATTTCAATTTTGAAAACGACAATTGAATTTAAAGCAAATTCGAACCAGATTTCAAGGAGGACTAACTAACGCACAATATAGACAAACGGAAGTATTAATTAATTGGTTTGACGATAATATTAATAAATAGGTTTCTGACTTACCTCTTTTTCAACCTTCAATATGAGTGGACCAACAAAGAAGTTAGTCTTGACTGTGGTGTGATCTGACATTATATTCACGGTGACATCCTTACTCCTTCTCAGGGTGGCCAGACCATAGAGAGTTCCTCTAGCCCTGGGCTTGCTCTTATTCTGTTTTCCTTTCCCTTTACCCTTTTTGTTCTTCTTGTTCTTCTTCGTCTTCTTCTTCTCCACCTTCTCAGTTGAAGCCGAGGCTCTATTCTGGTTGGTGGCTGATGCAATAGTTGCTACGTTTGGCGCAGTTGTTGTTGAAACTTTCTGGGAAGAGAAACCAGGCGCAACGGGAGAAGCTAATAAAACTACGATTGGAGAGTCTTTACTGCTTGAGGTTGAAGTTCTTGGTGTTGAAGATGATTCTTGCTTCTTAGCTGATGTGCGTGCCGTTGTATCTGATACCACTTGGGTTGATGGAGAAATCTGAGATGTTGGTGCGGAGGATGTTTGAGAGAGCTCTGGCTGTAGGGCTACGTCATTTTGGGATGCTGCGCTCGTTGTGGATTTCTCGATCTTGGCATCATCAGCCTCATGGGAGATTGTCTCGTTGGACTCCAGGGCTCTTCTGCCAGCGATTCTGCTTTCCTTTTTTGTCTTTTTGCTGAAATTAAAAAAAAATATGCTCAAATCGTATAAGTATAAAAAATGTAATTCTGCCGTAGTGAAATTTGCTTGACTTTTACGCATGAAAGGGTCTACCATTTTTTTTAAATCTCGCAATATCATTTCCGTAATGAGCTTTAAACTTTCATATAATAATTTAAGTGCCCGAGATTATATAATATTATGTCATATTTTTAATTTGTTCACAAAGAAAAAAGTGTGTTAAAACTGGGCAGTAACTACAAGTTTTAAAGTAAATTGAAGACTTCCCTCGAAAACCATCTGTGATGTGCGTTCGTGAAATATGAAATCTGGTTCGGTGAACTCAAATTTGCTTTAAATTTAACTGTCATTTTCTAAATTAGAACTGAGTGTGTAGGGTAACTAAAACAAGCGAAAAAGTGTGTACCTACTTATAATAAAATATTTTAATTTGCTTTTTAAAAATTGGAACTATAATATCCCGTGATTTTGTACGGGTCTGCGCTAGTTTATAAAGTATTAGCGTATTCTTAAATACTTCTATTTTTTGTTTTCTTTTAAAAAATGTAAGGAAATCTTTGAAATGTAAATTATCCCACCTACTGACATTTGATTGAGCTGAAACTCGGCAGATAGACTCGTTGTCGATGACAATGCATTATATTAACTTTTGGTGAAAATCGGATTACATTGAAGCAGTCAATATACGAAATAAATGTCCTACCCAGTTGGGATTTGGCTCGGTTGTTAGCAATGATGACTCCAGTCCGTGGGGAGGAAGGTTAAATCTTCAGTCAATAAAAAAACTTTCAAATTGATTACTAGACGGCCCAAGAGATGACGGAACCAGGTATGGGCTAAGTACTGTCAAAATTTCATATTTTTATCTCACGTTCAAAAAAAGGAGGTTAGATCTGTCGTAGCTTAACTAAAGTGATCATATTGATGATCTGTCTGTTTTGAATACGATATAAATTATTTACGTGGATGTCTTCTTCTTCTTTCCCTTGGTGGACTTCTTCTTAACGTCCACGGGCTGCAGCCTGACGCTTACAGGGTCGTAGGACTTCTTGAGGACCTTATTGATCCTGTCCAGGATGTTGTCCACGAAGCGATTGTACTTGGCGATGTAGAGGGCAGCATTTCTGGTGGCATACTCATCATTTCCATGCACTTTGATAGCACCTAGTATTTTTAAGGCATAATTATTTTAGTAAACCACTAAAAAAGTGGTTTTAATTTAATTTTCATGATGTGTTTATATTTTCATGATGTGTTTATATTTTCACGGTGTGTTTATATTTTCATGATAGTGAAAGAATTTTCGATAACGGAGGAAACTTACTGATAAAAAACATTGCCAATTTATTAAGAATATCTTCAAATTATTCCTGATACGGTTCAAAGCGGGATTGCAGGCCGTTAACGAATGAATGGAAAGGTTTCTTACTAAACTTTTAGTAAAATAACAATGTATTGTCACGATGTCGAAACACCTGTTCCTAAAAAAATCCTAAAATTTTCTTATTATGTCAATATATATTATTAAGACAAACGTAGGTGCATTAACATGTGTTCTGATTTTATAACGCATTTACCAAAAGTTTATCAGGAAGTGTCCTGCAGTCCCGTTTTTTACCGGATTACCAATAATTTTTAGAGATTTTTAATAAATAGCATTACTCATTAAGTAAAATTTGTGTTGCGAAAGGAAAAAAAGGACCAGTAAGCTCCTGTCGGAATTGAAAAAAAATAATCATATCAAGTATTTCACAAGTACATTTTTAATTTGTTGTGTGAATACTGCACAAGAGACCCAGATAAGAGAAATAGGAAGTGAGGACATATCTGGCCATTTTAACGGCCTCCGTGGTCGAGGGATCGGGGCTCTCGACTAGCAAGCCGAAGGTTGCGGGTTCAAATCCCGGCGTGCACAAGTAAATTTATAATTGATTATTTTGTGTTATTTCACAATTTTTTCATATAAAAATATATATGGTATATTTGCAGCAAGTTCTTCAAGATACTCTCAGTTGCGTGTAAGGTGTACGACCACCATTCAGAATTGAAACGTTGCTTGATGGCCAGACCTGAATAGCCAGGTACTCCCCACCTTCCTCTTTCCCATCTTCTTTCCATCTACTTAATTGGGGAAGCCATAGTCTCACTAGCCCCAAACAGTTGGGATTCTTGTGTGGTATTCACATTTAAAAAAATAAAATTTCAGTTTGGGTCATCAAACACGGCTAAAGCCATTTCAAGCAATATTTCGATTCATAATGGTGGTTTTTCATTAGGGCGATACTGAAAGAATCTACCACTCTCGAACGAAAATATACTTAAATAGATTATTCACGAATTAATCAAATTTACTTGTGTATGCTGGGATTTGGACAAAGATCGAAATCCTTAAATTATATTATATCCATCACCGTACATATCCACTATTTTCTTATGAAAGATGTAAGAAAAAAAAGCTTACAGCACTACTCGGTTTACCGATTCATCTTATTTTTCCCTTCGCACACAGATTTTATGAATTTGCACGTTCTTTATAAAAATAAAATAAATCTTATCATTCAGGCTGCAGTAACATTAAAAATAGCTACAATTAAGGGTAAACTTAACGTACGTTATAATCTACGCGTTCATAGATGGCGTTAATTTAATTATCTTACTTCAATACAGTTTTTGCAGGTTAATATGTTAAGACGAATTATTTGTTTGCGCCCGTAATATGAATAAATATATTTGTCCGTTTTTAATCTCAATTCTTTCAAGAAAGGCACACCAAAACAATAAAGGTTTGAATCACCGATAATACAGGGTTTTCCAATAAGAGGTGTTATTTTGAATAGCCCGTTATTTCGGTAGGTGTTACTTTTAAAGCTGTTATTTTTTTAACATTTGACAAGTAGAAACTACGCCATTAATAAAAATGGAACGATACACGCTTCAACAAGGCATTAAAATTATTAAAATTCACTTGTGTGAATCAAATGCAAATCATTTTGAGTGATTCGGCCCATTTCCACCTCGGTGGCTTCGTCAACAAGCAAAATTGTCACATCTGGGGCTCGGAAAACCCAAGAGTCATTGTTGAAAAGCCTCTCTATCCTTAACGTGTGACTGTTTGGTGCGGTTTATGGTCCGGCGAAGTCATTGGACCTTACTTTTAAAATGAGGCTGGAGCAACAGTTACGGTGAATGGATTGCGCTATCGAGAGATGATTAATGATTTTTTATGGCCGGAATTGGATGGTATTGATCTGAACAACCTTTACTTTCAACAAGACGGCGCTACGTGCCACACAAGCTACGAAACCATTGATCTTTTACGATTGAATATCAAAATAACACCTCTTATTGGAAAACCTTGTATATTGTCTTTGTATGCCTTTATTGAAAGAATTGAGTTTTTATCCGTATAAAAAAGCAAAACTATTTATTCATATTAATATTGCGTATGTACGGACGCAAACACATATTCCGTCTCAATATTTAAAAGCACAACTTCTATAAAGAGTGTTCTCATAAAATAATTCAATTAACGCCATCGTAGATTATAACGTACGTTACGATTACCCTTGAGTAAGTTGTCCTTTCTCTTTAGGTATCTACTTGCAATCCAAAATTAAAACTCCATTTGTAAAAAAGCTTACATTAAAAGTGTTTTTAATATTACAGTAAAATGTTCACACACCGACTAACTACGGTGGAAAAATAATGTAAAATAATAGTAAATAAAATGCATTACCTTTCCCATACTTCTTCAATTCAATAATAAAATAAAATATTATTAAATATGCCCTTACCTTCATAATAGACATTGGCCAATTCTACTAAAGATGATCCCCAAAGCAACCAAAAGCAAGCAGATTCAGTACCAGTTTTCGATAATATTATAGAATTCCTACTTACTGTTTACCACGGACCTTAGAACTAATGTGTTACCATCTATAAAAGCTACAAAATTTTTGCTTAAATATTACAATAGTTGAGATTCAATCGAAAATTCATCTGTACACACGTATATCCATGTTCGACGGTTCGAGTCGATCGAACATATTGACTCGAGAATCTCGATACAATACGCCATATACCACGGTAATTGGATAAATCATCACAATGATAATTCATCACATCTTTAAAAAGTTATATAAAATCATGGAAAGTGATGAAACAAAAACTTTATTAACTGGGTTATGTAGGTTAGGTTAGGTTAGGTTAGGTTAAGTTAGGTTTTTAATTTTTTTTTTTTTTTTAAATATTTTTTCATCGTTTCTAATGACTTTATATCACTTTTTAAAAGTGTGTTGAATTGTCACTGTGTTGATTTATCATGGAACCATATACCACTAAGACGCTGGCTAGTTAAATCGTAAATTTGTGTCGAATATCGAGCAAAAATTAAGGAACTTTTTCGCGTCGAGCCATTTGCTCGATGTCGAACAAAAAAGCATCGAGTGCCTCAGATCTTCGATTGAATCTTAACGCTTATATAAGAATTTTCTCACAAATTTGAAGGGCCATTAATCTCCATCTTGTGTTTTAAGATTGCCAATTTGTTAGAAAGTTACATATATTATTATGGACCGGTATTTCAGTAAACTAAGGAAAGTGATCAGTCGGCTAACCTTGCCAGGGTTCTTACCCGATAACTACTTGACGAACGTAATTATATGGCAAGCCGAGCTTTAAAAGCAACTGAAATTCCGGCCCTAAGGCTCTTCTTCCACAGGGGTACGCATGTTTCTGATATTCAACGATTCAAGTATCTTACTAACGACCGCCGCACATTTTATACACAGCCATACATTGCCGACATCTTGTAAACTCGTCGGCGACGCCAGTTTCCGCCATCAGTTTCACACTTTAAACAATTGTGTCAGACATTTTGTAACAATGCGTGCGCTTATGATCAATGCTAGAAACAAAACAGTCAACAATTCAGTGTGGTTGTATGTGAGGTTATGAAAACATTCTAGATTTGACGTTTCGAGAATAATTAAACAATGATTGGCTGACGCGGGTCTCTTGATTTCAGTGGCTACGTGTATGGACTGTGCGCGACGTGAGTAGAACATAAGAGTATCGGATACTTGCGTATTTCTATGGTAGAAGGGCCTAAGTATTTAAGTTGTCTAGCATGCTTTGAGTAGGTTAATAGTCTTATAGTTGATTGTAGGTTACGTAAAAATTATAATTATTCATTTATACATAGAAGTATCAGCCCGAATAAGTAATCCAGAACGACATTCCTTAAAATGGATAGTTTCCTGTGCAATAAGGAGTTGAATATTATGAAAATTCGCTATCGCATGGTGCCACGTCTATATTTATGTAGTTTTTTTTTTAATATTTACTACACAAAGAAGGGAAAGAAAATCACCAACGTTATTTACAAAACAAAAAAGTTTTGAGAAAATTTCGGGTTAAAACTAGAGATAAAATGCAACTAAAATCACCCAGATCAAATTTGATTGTATTTAAACTCGTATAATCGAACTGGTATTCCAAATTTGTAAATTTGAATTTAGGCCTCAGTTTCCGCCCAGTTAGTAAGCCAGCTGATCGCGGTCAGGCACGTTTGGTGAGAATAAAATGTTGACGTATATTCTGTGAGATTTACAGTTGGATCAAACATTAGTTCCTGTATAAATTATAATAAATTCTATGTGCTCAAATCGTTGGAAAGCTAAGATACTAAGAAAACCAGAGAACTAATTTGGAGCAGTTTGTATTGATCTACCATCCAACAAAGATTATTGGTAGGGTTGCCTAACAATGTAAGTCAGTAGTAGTCTAAAGTCAATAAATAATACGTCAATTTTAACCAATTTACTAACCATCACACCGTACGTGATTTTCATTATTTTTTGGGTTATTCCTCCTTCTTTAGCTGTGTGAATGATCATGAGTTAAATTAATGTGGTTTTCGGTATTTAGTTTTAGTGTAGCCGTGAAGTACCGAGTACCAAGAACTATTAAGAGTAGCCCCGTCGTCTGTTTTAATATATTAATTTTACTTGATTGTGCCATGTCTTCATGAATATGCTCACATATTTTTGGATCTCCAGATTTCTAATACGACATCACATGGTTTCCCGCACATACGCCTTCTGGGATCTGAGTTTTTACAGCATTCAGTCTACTTCTATACTTCTTCTGCATATTAGAAAGTAAAAAAAAATGGCGTAGAAGGATCGTAATATTTGCCAAAATACCACATCCTTTAAATATTTAATACCATTCATATTTTACTTGTTTTAAAAAATAGCAATGTTTTTCCTGTGTTACTGATTACTCCATTGCATATTTCTCAATACTATAGGCATTAGACGGCGGAATTAAAAGTGTGTTGCCCTCACAACTGTCAATGGCATGGCAAAAATAAAAATGAAACGGTGACCTTTTATGATAATTTCATTAATTAAATTACTCACAACGAGGTCGACTAACGGTCTCCTGTAACTTGTGACTAGTCGCTTTATTATAATAACCGCATTCTGTGTTCATTATGAATACATTCACGAGGAATGCTAATCAAAGAATAATATCGCGGATGGTGTAAAAAGTCCCACTTTTTCGTGTAAATATTACACCAGAGGACAGAAGTGTTGAATACCAACCGACAGTAAAAAAATAAAAAAATTTAAATACTGGTATCTGAAAACGTTTTTTAAAACTTGAATCTACCATTTTTCTAAATATATTCCGTTGGAGGGTCTTTTAGGTTAACTACTTAAAGGCATTCTCACAAATGATACAGGCCTCCTGTGCGGAATTATTACCTACTAATTCCACACACGAGGCCTGAATCATTTGTGAGAATGCTGTTGGAGGGTCTTTTAAGTTGTTAAGCTGGTTCTTGAAGAGACCTAGGTTTTAAGATAGAGGAAACACAGGGGCAGGTACATAATTCCACAACTGAGCTGTTGGACAACAGTATTTATCCGTTCCTTTAGATGTTAGTTTAATATCAACGGATAAGAAAACTGGAGAACTTTTTAGGTGGGTGCTATATTTTACAAGAGTGTTTATTAACACTTCGCTTTTCTTGAATGCTTAGATATTTACTGAAGGTATTATTAACCGCCAGCGTTACAATACAAACGGGTTTCTTATTAATTTTAAAAAGACATCCGATATTTAAATTAATGTGTTTATTTCACCTTGATGATAAGTAAGTTCATCGTTTATTTCATCCCAAATCTCTCCCACAATTAAAACAGACTCGGATGAGGCGTGTCTCTCCTCGACGTCGTGGTCATTAGAGAAGGATTATTTCCATAAAGTCGATAGCGCGAGAAAGATGGGCGTGTAAAAATAATAATGTTTTTGTTCGTACGCAGCTTTCGGTAATACGCCCCGACACACCTGAGAGCCGCTAACGGGGCTTTCCAGACTAACTTGTTTTAATAAGGTCGGTGAGAGAGATCAATGGATCGCATCATCCGCATCTGAAGCCAGCGTCGAACCATCTCATCTTACATTATCTACTGTACATTATGCACTCTATTACCTACATAGCCTTAAAATTTTGAGATTTCTACTTCAGCAGCGTGAACAGCTGCGATAACAATGTGAACGTCTATTGTAATTTCCCAATTCTACTACGGACGTTGATTTCACTAGTAATTTCTATTGGGTTTCTTTGCATTTGTTGTGTGACGATGTGGTTATCAAGTCTTCTTCAATTGATTGTTAACAGCAACGTGATGCTGTTTTCCAAAAGAAAACTTTCAACTATGTCATTGTGTTTGAGTGATATTGTTGCTTGACGATCAAAGATGCTATGCAACAACATTTTATATTGTTTAAAGCTTAGCTAAGACGTTATTTAACAGCTATTGTACTTTTGATTTCCGATAATTGCCACGTGTTCCATTGAGCCGACAAACCGCTAAAACGATCGGTTATCACGTTGATTTTGACAGTCCTTTCTTTGAGGAAAGTGAACCGCCGCGAGACGTACGTCACTGGGTTTGTTTGAAGAGTGGAGGCTTTCACGGGAGAGTTTCACCGGCGGAGGCAGCCAAGGACGTAGAGAGTTCTGAAGGTCGGAATGAGAGGCCGCGCTTCCGGTACTGGTGGAGATAGAGTGACTACTTAACATTCCAAGACGAGAGGTTTAGTAGGTGACCCACTGACACCGTTCGCGGGAGAAACACCCACGACTTTTCTCCAACCATCTACAGTCTCTACACGTCCACCAAACCGACCATCTCTGCGCTTCTTAATGGCCAACTTTACATAGATTCTCTTTTCATTGATTAACGCCGCTACCAGGGGAGCAGCCGGTATTTGAACACATCAAACTGTGATTAAGCCGCGCCATAATGTAATTATATTTATGAACAAGTGTATATATTGAAGTTAATTCGGTGATTTGTATTATCGACCTAGAAACACTAACTTTTTTATTATGTTAACGAGGGGACATTGCCAAGTGACAGAACGGTGTCTAATAAATTATTTATCTGGCATCTTCTATAATATTATTTAAGGAATACAGCGCACATTAATAATTTCATTTCATTTGAATAATGAAGAGTACCTTTGTCAGCAGAATTTCAAATTATACTTTTCAATAATTGGAGGAATTTATAAAGCACCAATACCCTTACATAAAATCTATTTACTTTCAGTTCAAATGCACCTATAAAGCTTACGGTAGTCAACAATTTGTTGCCAATAAACATAGAATATAATAAAATAACAAATCTAGAGTATAAAAGCATAGTTTGTTAAATACACACAGGGACAGGAGTTAAAAGGAGGGTTTTGGTCAAAAGTCTTCGTCAGTTGTGGTCGTTTATCGTTTCGTTAAAGTCAGATACATCAGGTTGAGATTTCAAGTTCTTCTAAGAGTTCTACTTTCTAAGCCAAAGCAACTACAGCAGGATGGGAACTTGTGAAGTGGTTAAACAACAAATGAATCATTAGTAAGATATAAGCGTTTTTGTTACACGAAGCAAAAAATGATCAAATGTTACCAGAATCTGATCTGACGTGAAAATCAAATAAATTCAACAGAGACTGAATGTCACTCGATGTTTTCTGACTTGAAAGAAGCGAGAAGCGATGATTAACTACGAGACTCTCGACCGTAGTAAAAACACATGTTCCAAGTAAACAACAGATTCGTCTATTAAAAGGATAAAATTTGTTATGTACATTCAACAAAGGCTCACATCTGGTTATTTATACATGATTAGTTCTGGGGTTGGTTGGTCCAATGAGTTGCCACCGCTGTAGTGACATTTAGTCTAGAAATTTATTTAACTTTTCCGCCAGATGCGCTTTTGTAACTCGTGTATGACGTGGCGGGTTTTATATCTTTACAATAAACAGTCATCTCCGCTCTCTCTCGACAAATAAATAAATTAATAAATACTTAACATTAAAATCTTTTCTTAAATTAATTTCAATAAATTATTATTTGATTCTTTCTGCCGAATGGGCAAACTGCGAAATTTTAATGATGCTACTTCTACCGTCAAGTTTAGTAAGTCCAAATGTTGAGGTTTAAAGAAATGCAATGGACTGAAGCGGCAATCACAGCAAATGTAAAAATGCTGTCACATAAATTATCTGATCATTTTGGGCTTCTCCTCTGCGTTAGTAATCTTTTGGTATTTTCTACTGGACTTTTTGCGTTGGGCGGAGGTGCTACTCTTGCGCGTCTTTTTCTCCCCCTTGGCCTTATGGGACTTGGACTCACGTGCTTGCTTCTGTCTGGCGTCAATGACGTCACTGCCGAGGATCTCTTCATCGTCATCGTCATCATCGTCGTCTTCATCGTCATCGTCTTCATCGTCATCGCCGAGGGCGTCTTCGATTTCGTCTTCATCATCATCGTCTTCGTCGTCTTCCTCATCAACCTGGCTGGAGACTGGTTGCACTAGTTGCTGAGCGACTGCCTCACCGACTTGCGCTGGTTCTACTGCTGCTGCGGCGGTCTCGGCAACTTCTCCCTCGACGACTTCTCCCGCGGCCTCTCCGACGGCGGCCTCAACGGCGTTGGCGGCAGAGTTGTCGACTTCAGCGACGATGGGGGCGGAGGGGACGGTCTCTGCGGGGGCGACCACGGCCTGGATGGCTCCGGTGGATGGGGACACGTCATCATCATCATCATCATCATCATCTATAAATAGATCAATAAACAATTAGAAAGTTTTGTTTACGCATTCCTTCCAAGTTTGAAGAATCAAAGTGGATTTACAGTTCATTTGCCATGCCATGTTGATTTATCAATTTGGATTATTGTTTTTGATTACTCGGAAAAAACACCAAAAAGTATTTGAAGAATGTGTTCTCATATTTCAAGTTTATTATATTACTCATTTAAAACTGAGCACGCTACAATCTTCTAATGTCTTAAGTACAAAAAAATAATGATCATCCTTACCTCCTAAGATGTCGTCGAAGAACCCACCTAGGTAGTCATCATCATCATCGTCGTCTTCATCGTCATCTGATGGGTCATCGTCTTCATCGTCATCATCGTCATCATCATCGTCATCATCTGTGGAAAGAAGAAATATGTTTTTTTTTATTGTGTACCAAAGACAAAAGGAAGATTATCTATTTATCAATAAATATTATTTACAAAGTATAGATAAGTGTTTCTTGTAATGCGTTGATAGGTGTGTTTTTTATGGTGTCAAAAGTACAAATAAAAATTCACATAATTATACTGATAAGAAGATTTTACAAAAAAATGAGTCGTATTTTTCAAAATAATATACACCGTGTTCCTTATTCACGAAAAAATGATTTTTCTTTGTTGGCGTTCAAATAATAAAAAAATGTTATAATTCGCCGCGCTCTGTCAGCTGTACTATTGAAAATAAATTACATTAATTTTGAATGTACACTCATTTATATAACTTTTAAACAGTAATTGGAACATGTTTCCAAATGAATAACCGCTGTTACTAGACATATAGGTACCTAACGTATCTCAGATTGACTCGCAACAGTAAAGCTGCAAGTACACTACCCATTTTTTATAACATTTCTTTCTGTAATTAGAATTTTTTGTTTAGAAAACTTTGTTAGGATTTTTTTCTTAGATAAACATGAATACCCCAAAGTTTTGTAGCATGAATGGGGAACACTATGTAATACTATGTATGTAGATACAGAATCCGAGATAGTCTACTTAGTTTCATTCGTAAATCTGGAAAGGTGTATTATTTGTCATTATCCTATGATATATCTAAATAGAATACATAATATTGTTTAGTAAAAACTAATCCGAAATCGAATCTAATATGTGGTAGTCATAGTAGTGTCTGTTAAGACGAGACAATGCCTTAAATAAAGTCTGAATCTTAACGATGTAAGTGAAAAAGCCATGCACAAAAATATGCGACGCGTGGCCATAGTGTATTGGAGAGACTAGTTGAATTTGCCCTAGCTAGCTCTAAAATAAAGTGGGAATCTTAAAAACATAAGTGATGAAGTCGTGTAAAAACAATATTCGTCGCGCGGCTAGGCGTAATGGACGGACCTACGGTCGAAAGTGCCCTAACGGGCCTAAAAATAATCTTTCGTGGGGTTTATTTGAATTATTTATGATGAACGTATTACTAAAATCGCAGATGTTTCTAGAAGGATTCCTCGGGAAGTTACTAATTCATCGTCTACAAAAATAAAATCTGGTGCTTAACGCTAATTTTACAGTCGAAAAATGTTTGATAAAATTTTCAAACCATTTTACATGAAATATTTTAATGGTAAGGTATTAATTTTTATCGATCTTAAATATAATTAACTAACATCCGTAGAGATCAGTTGGAAAAATGTGTATTATCGATACGAATTGGTCAGAATTAGTTAAAATGTGAGACTCGAGAGAACCTCCGTTATTAGATTCTTGTGTCTACTTAAATATTGTTATTTTTTTATTATATTACGAGTGGAAATTCACATAAAACTCGTAATAAGAAATTGAGTCTCTATTCATTCGATATTTTGCAATAAACGTAAAGTCGTTTATAACACGTAAACATTCACAAAAATCTATGCACATGGATTATTCATTGTCAAGTTCAATTCAATTGAGCGTTAGTTCGTTCCAACATTGCTGTCTTTGCATGTTGTCCATGACTGTTCTACCATGGTTCTTCTTATAGTTCTAACGCGTGTAAATGATAGTCAATGAAAGAAAACATTTCAAAAAAATACCAAAAGTATGATCTACGTCAGATTTTGATAATTTGAGTTAGTCTTAATCCTATGTTAACCTTTCAATATTTATCCAATTGTGACCTGCCTAATTAACTGTTCCTGAATAATTCACATATTTTACAAAGGCTAGTCAAATATTAACAGAAAGAAGTTTTTTAAATAAATATTTGAAACAAAAAATTTATAAACTACCCTCAGGAAACTTTTTTTTCTTCTTGTTTATGTTCGCCTATGGGAATTTTACATAACAATAGATTATATTAGATGAAGTTAGAGTGTAAACGCGAGTTGAATTCATAGAAAAATAAAAGTAAAAAAAGAGGAAATAGTGTCCAGAAATATGAACAAGGGGAATGATCCCAGCCACACACCGCCCGCACAACGCTCCGAGCGTCTCCCAACCAGCATGTGAGCAACTATTACACAGATAAAAATAATTATTGCTAGTTTATTAAAAACCTCTTCAAATTATTGGTAATCCGGTTAAAAGCGGGTATGCAAGCTTTAACGAATGAATTAAGATGTTTCCTGATAAACTTTTTGGTATATTTTGAATTCATTATCACGATGTCGGAACACGTGTTCGTCACAATTGATTTCATCCACATTATTTTGCTCCTTTTGACTGCTTAATACGTTATTTACAACGTAAACACATTAATTTATTTAAAAAGAATTAAAATAAAACGTTTAAAACAAATTAATGCGTTTGTATTGTAATATGACAAGCCATAAAGTAAATACTTAATTATTTATTTGCTAGTGTGGAGTGGCTCAGTGGGCTGTGCGGGCATCGTGTGGATGGAAGAAACGATTAAAGAAAATGTTACTACAGACGTGTGTAGATTAACAGACTAAAACTTAAGGGAAATCCATAATTGGTTTTATTTTGGTTATATAATACTTATGTACAAACTGAAATAAATGTAAACTGTTGATTTACCGAAAATTAATAAATAAATATTTCTGATCTGTATAAAAAAAAACTTTTTTTTTTTGTTTTCAAATTCTAACGACGTAAAAACATTTTAAAAACAAGAATGGCTTATATCCAGATTTGGTGAGCATTCCTTTGTTCTTAAGATGCAATTTATTCCTAGTCAGCATTATACAGCTGTTTTTTATATTTCTTGTCTTCATGCATCACAGCTTCCTGTTGTGATGCCATGCTGATGAGTGGTTATCTTTATTTTTCTTCAATTCTTTCTTCACAATAGAGCTTAGATTCTCATCAAGATTCATATTGGGCCTATTTTCCAGGCCATGGGAGTTTTGGAATTCGCGTTATCTTAAAGATATTTGAATTATACTTTGGCACTGTGGCTGGGAGCCTTGTTGTGCATGAATGTTCCATCACTATTTAAAAACCATGGTTGACATTGAAAACCTATCCATAACATAACTCTAATTAAATAAAAACAATTAGTTTAATAAAATATATCGGGACGCCCAAGGCACGAAGTGAATCAGATGCTGGAGTCGGAACATGTCTAGAGTATGTATGAGAAGATGTATGAATATAAATGAGACAGGGAGTGCCAAGACAGAAGTGTTTTGCGGTCCATCCTCTATGAATACCCCTGCGGGGAAACTGCATTGTAGTTAGTTATAAGATGAATAAATTATAAAACAGGTGTAAAAATTACCTCCTAAGATGAAATCATGTCAATTTGTGTTTTAATTGTAAACAGACTGATTGCCGTCTCTAATGCACAGACAAAAACTAGGCATTATGAGTCTATTATACGGGTATTTTAATGGAAACTGCTCTAATAAACTAGCAACTTTGATCCCCGGTGCATATGCGTGAAACTCGATGAATACGAGCGGAGTTCACAGTAAGTAAGTCGGCTTGTATGTGGAACGAGCTACCGAGATCGGATTTTCCCCTTCATATAAACCAGGCCTCTTCAAGACCCGAATTAATAAATCCCTTCCTACAGCCCCTTCCTTAACCTCACAACGCTGCCCATCCGGGTGGCGACAAAGTTCGCCTGCCCTTACACTGTGCAGACAGGGGCGCTCTTATGAGGTGTCACATAAATAAGTGTAATTATCTGCAAACGTATGTGTGTATTCATTATTTCATATTCACTGTTTTAGTTTAAATTTTTACCACTTGGTTTGCAAAAATTACGGCGTTTATATACGATAAAAGAATAGATTTTACGTTAGCTTATTGTGATACTTTCTTCAACATTGGTATTCAAGTCACCGGTGTCTTCCTTCCCACTGACATCAAATGATAAGAATGGCTCTACCACCATATTAAGTGGCTCTATTAGATCTAGTGCTGACATAATGACTTACATATTATACATTATGAATTTGCAACATGGCATTTTAAGGACTAGAACTCGAAGACAATAAGCGAAAGTTCTATAAAATATGAATCTCTACTAATAACTAATCACTCATAACCTATCATAATTCATATAATTTTTGGTTTATCAAATGTGAATCTCTATTTTGCAAACCAATACAATATTCTCTAAATAACCTGACGATATTCCCTAAATAACCGGACTATATTCCCTAAATAACCTGAGAATTTTCCCTAAATAACCTGAAAATATTCCCTAAATAACTTGACAATATTCCCTAAATAACTTGACAATATTCCCTAAATAACTTGACAATATTCCCTAAATACCCTGACAATATTCCCTAAATAACCTGACAATATTCCCTAAATAACTTGACAATATTCCCTAAATAACCTGACAATATTACAATTCCTCCTATTTCCATCTAATGCCTGGGCAATGATAGAGGGTCTTAGTTAGCAAAGGATAGAAGCCCGGGTGTGAGCCAACTAAATGATTGCTTGAGAAAATCATGACAAAATATATCGCGATGTTTTATCATCTAGTTAAAAGCATAATTTGACTGAGCACTTTGAAATTGACGGATAATTTTATTAAAATTTAAAAAAAAATTCCGTTCTACTTTCTTTTCTTGAATAAAAAATTATGCTTTCGAATCGCTAACTAAATTATGTACTCTTTTACCGGACGGGTTTGCCGGTGGTCGAAGCGGTTTTCGCGCCTGCCCGGCTGCCGCGCGTCGGTGTCTTATCAAGGCTTCCAGGTCAAACCTCCTCCTACCGCGGCGTGTCGGATACCGACACATTAGCATAACTATTCAGGTGATGACTTGCCAAATTAGATGACACGGGGAAGGAATACGTGATTGTCAGAACTTCCGTAAATTTCATCATTTCTACACGGAGAAAACTTATGATAAAAATATTGCTAATTTATTAAGAATCTCTTCAAATTATACATATTCCGGTAAAAATGGGACTACAGGCTCTTAATGAATTAATAGGTATCCTCATAAACCTTTATACCAATATTTCGTCACGATGTCAGAACTCGTGTACATAAAAATCCTAACATTTTCGCATTTCGTCATATGTTATTAAGACAAACGCAGGTTAATGAATACGTGTTCCGATATTATAACGAATTGACTAAAAGTTTATCAGGAAATGGCCGGCAGTCCCGTTTTTGACCGGAATACCAATAATTTCAAGAGATTTTTAATAAATTAGCAATACTCATTTTTCTCAGGGTATAGTGATTGCTTTGTTTTTAGAACTTACTTTTTTACATAATCTAAGCTCAGAACCATTGTTATACTGTATCGTGTTTTAACACTCGGTAGGCTTAATAGACATGAAACTAAAACAAATACTATAAAAAGTTAAGTTTCCATTCTCCACTGACTTTTTTATACGCACAAACTAATTGAATAACACTTCGGGTCAACCAAATTACTACAAGAATCAACTATTTACTACAGGGGAGACGGTAAAAGATGCATTAAAGTTTTTTAAAGCTATCAAAGATAACATGAACCCCGAGACAAATTATTTCCATCAGGCCTCAAATGTGGAGCAAATATTCACAATTTTGTTGTTAATACTTACTTTACCACAATTTTACTATCTCTCATTGTACATAAAAATAACCATTACCTTAGAATAGCTCCATATTCTTAAAACATATTAAATACTTAGGCATTAATAACGAATAAATTCAGATAAGAGCTTAGTTCAGAAACTAAAATAAAATCCGAAGACAATATCACATTGTTTCTAGGTATAAATTATAAACTGGCAGACAGTTGAACTTTTACTGCAAAACGTTTAAAAATAAAATCAAGAAATAACTAAACAATTCAAACAATATGCGCATTGATGTGTTTGGTTTATGTAAAAAAACCAATGACAAAAAAAAGAAGACTAGATCGCATAGTTTCCGAGTATAAAGTATAAACTGGCAAACACTTAAACATTAAATTTAAATGCGATGATGAAACAACTAATCAATGAAAAATATTATGTGCGTCGTTGTCATTAGTTTATGTAAAAAAAACAAACACTAGAAAAACGAAGACTAGATTGCATAGTTTCCAAGTATAAAGTATAAACTGGTAGACAGTTAAACTTTAATTTCAATACATATTACAAAATTAAATAATGAAACTAAACAAGAAAAAAATATTGTGCGTAAAATATAAACAACAAAATAATAAAAAAAATGAATTCCAGATCTCACAGAGTATAGAGTACAAACTGGCAGACAGTTAACGATTAACTTTAACGATTCACTATTACTCTCGCCCGGAGAGCAAGTAGCCTTATCCGTGTCAATAACCGGCTTTAGCCTTCTTCTCTTCATGGTCCAAGAAAGTTGAACGAATTGAAACAAGTCGGTTGTTACAAAGAATAACTTATAGCACACTTGTCATAAAATACTACTCGACTTATGGTAGGCGACATTAAGTTTTTCAGTAGAAATAATTCAGCCACGCTTTCTTACAGTCTGGTCCGAATACGCATTGAACTGGATTTAAATTGTGCGTAAATGATGATAATATTCTCAACATGTAATAATTGTATTTATCACAGTGAAGTTCTATTATATTCATAAGTTTTCCTTTTGCTGTTTGCGGACACAAATTATTACAAATGACCGGTCGGTGGCCGAGTTGACATCGCGCTTGGGTCCCACTCAGGCGTAGTGTGTTCAATTCCTCGGCTGGCTAAGTCCTCCATCACAATACAAGCAACATTTTCAGCTTACTGTGGTGGTAGTAGGAGAATTTCAAATATTGTCAAGTTATTCGTAACCCGGGAATATTTGTCTTTCTTAAAAAAAAAAAAAAAAAATTACAGTAATAATTTGTACCCTGAAGATGCTTGAGTAAAGCGAAACCGGTCGGTTCTAAAAATTATTAAAAACACGTGGTTTTAAAACAAAAAGTATTTTATTTTATTAAATATGTCAAACCACAAAGTGATTGCTTTCTACAATAATACATTATTTATTTAATTATCCTCTCCTAGATAATTTTTTTATACAAATGACTTTTTTTAGAAGCTAATAAATAGCTCATGGTGCATTTAATTTAATAGTTTCAATAAATTTAAGTTTACCTAGAAATTCTACAAAGAATAAGCTGTACTTATTTCACGATTCCAAATTTTACTGATGTTTGGTAATAAACAATTTGTCTGCTTCGCTATTATAGATTTTACCTAACTATGTTTTTTTGATTTTCTTTTATTAGTTTCTATTTTAAGTTCTGCTAGTTTCAAAACTGAAAATATAATACATACAATAAAACTAAAATCCGTGTCGCAGAATATAGGAACAAAAACCTTTTATTTTACAGATAAATATTGTAATCAAAAAATTAAAAACTATGGGAAAATGATATCAGGAAATAATTACCTACGACATAATCTATGTTAAAAAAACAAGTTTGGATCAATTTGGTCGGATGAATTTTAATCACCTCAAGTTCATTTGTCACGGAGTGCTTAAAAACAATGGAGCTGCTCAGTTAATTTAAGAACACCGTCTTGGTTATCTATGAGTAATTAATTAATCAGAGAATTTCTCAGATGCCATAATAAAAGAACATTTTTTCCCACATTAAGATTTTCATTGATGGATTTGATATAACATTTTCTGATAATAATTAAATTTATGCAACCCGAATTTTAGATACTATGGTTTAAAAAAAATGCAAAGTTAGCATTCGTAGGTATATCCATTTTGTTCATAACGTTAAATGTATAATACGAGAATTTCATTTTTGAAAATATAGGACTTTTAAATAAACAATGACACAGAGATTGTAGTGGCTATGTCCCACCTCCAGTGAAGCAATTTCATAGAAATGAAGGGAAAAACTACAAGAAACAAATATGATTTTGGAGTCTTGGATATACGTATCACATTAACTATAAAGTATAAAATATGTTAAATTGACCGGTCGGTGGCTGAGTTGAATCGCGTTTGGATCCTACCCAGGCGTAGTGTGTTCAATTCCTCGCTGGCTTACTCCCCCATCACAACACAAGGAACATTTTCCTCTTAATGTAGTGGTAGTAGAGGATTTTCAAATATTGTCAAGTTATTCGTAACCCGGGAATGTATGTCTTTCTTTTAAGAAATAATTAATTCTTGGAAAAGGAAAACTAAACATTTGTCTTGAATTTGTACGTTAGTACAGATATGTTCAACCCGCAACATAATTCCTGTCATGATCTATTATGGTAGATTTAATTTAAAAAAATCTTACCGTCTTCAAAGACATCTTCGATATCATCATCATCATCGTCGTCATCGTCATCGTCATCGGATGAGACGGCCTGTGGGGGCTTGGCGGCTGCCTGTCTCGCGGTCTCTCCGACCAGCGCGCGGCTTGCCGCAGGGTCCTCCTTTGGGCCCACCGGTGATCCCTGGGCCAGCGCCAGCATCAGGAAGCCGACGGCCAGGAAGGTTATCGACACTTTCATCTTGATTTGCTGGGGGAAAAGAAAACATTTAGTTATTTTATAATACGGATATCAAAAAAATTACATTAAATCAGCTTATATATGTGGAACTTAGGAAATTTAATCCAAAGACTTCATCATTTTGACCGTGATACATCTTACCTGTTTTTGGTTGAGTCTTATTATCAGAACAATTGATATATGACTGTGAATGTTCTTAATATAGTAGGTAGTTTGAGGGATATTTTTAATATTGTCTACAACTACATGCGTTAATTCTATTCGTTGCGCTGGTTCATCCTACTGAAGAAGTCATGTAAAGTAGTGAAAGAATGGTGTATTAAGAAATCTCGTATTAATTGAATAATAATTTGAATAAAAATAAAATATTTAAACTATACAAGATATATACCAAGAATCGCACCGAAGATAATTTTTTTAAAGGAACTTTGATTAGCTTGAACGTAGAAAATAAGAGTTCTTGTGCCGCTGATAACTAATTTGAGTATACATACATTATTATTTATGTTCGTGGTATTTTTTTTGTATATTTTATTTTCCTGTAAAATTTAACTCTATATCTAGTACTAACCTATTCTAAAACTAAGTACTAATCTTTGGTCTTCACAACTTTTGGAAATAACACACGAAAAACTGCAATACTTTGAGCTTCCTTAACAAATACGGGGAGTTCATTGAATATTTTAAAACCATTATAATAAATATTGTTTTTTGTATTGTTCCGACAATGAATTCCTATAGGCCAGTATTGTCCAAGTTCTTGGATTAAACGTTTAATCTATCACTATTTGTACAACATATGTATTTGAAAACAAAAGTCATTTCGCCGAAAAAAATATCTAAATAATTGTAAGAAAGTGATATTTATGATATGAATGCAATATACATAATATGTATATTATATAAAAGAAATTAACACATCACTGAATTCAAATTGAATTCGGATTTGCAGCTTTTTATTTAGTACCGACTTCAAACAAATAACTTGAGAATTTGAAGTGATACTGGCCGATGATGAAAGCGAAACTATGCGGGTGCTCCCACTGTGCATAAATAATCTACCTAAGGTCGACATTTTTTACTATCTACGTATACTCTATACGGAAATAGGATATTCATTGAAAACTCCATGAAAATCAGAATGATTTTTCTGTTCGCATATTGCATTGCTTTTGTTACAATATTTATGATTATTGTAATCAATGTTTGGTGTCCTTCAACAGTTGACTCAACATAGGTAACAGGTTGCAGTCCTACTTAAAAACGAAAGTGCAATATTTCTCAAACTTTATTACAACACGTTAGGTACAAATAGGTACTTCGTAAATCAGAAAAATTAAAAGGTAGCGAAACACATAATATATTTTTTGAGTCGGTAGGTGTGACTTCGTTAGTAAAACAACCCAATTTTATATATATATATATATATATATATATATATATGTACGCTACGGAAACAGTGTGAAGTTGTTTACATTATATTAAGACTTTAAAGATCTCACAAATTTGCTACAATCTACAACCGTTTTAAGTCAAATTGAAAAACAAGTGAAAAAAATTGCTGAAAAGGATTTTTAAATTATTTTAAGCATGAAAGTTTTAATTTGCTTTTATTCGAGGATTTTTTTTAATACTTCTGATGTTCAAAAAAATTAAGATGAATTATGTACCTATTCAATTAACAAACAAATCAACTTGCCTTTGGCTATTACGTGCTGATTATAAAATTGTACGCATTAAATAATCCGTTGCTCTCAAAATCAATTAAAATGTAATTATAGTGCAATATTTTAATAAGGTCCATTAAGAAACCAATTGGTTAAGCTATAGGAACATTCAGTCCAACAGTTTATTTTAATGCTAATGTTGCATGATCAATATTGACAAAGACTACGAAAAAATCGAAATTTATTACAAAAAACTTAATCAAAAGACAAACAAAGATTTCCAGCGCTAATTGAAAGATGTACCTCAAAATGGAAAACAATTTTCACGAAATTTTCATAATGGGATAGCTTGCCCTTCAACTTTACAGTTGCCTAATTGCGTAATATAAAATTGTGTTAATCATTTGAAACAAAGTATTTTTATATTAGAAACATTCAAGTTGACCGATTGATGAATGTCATCATTCAATGGCGCCCAAGTGAAACCAAAAAGCTCAAGGCTGTCATAACGAGGGTTGAATCGATGGGAAAATTTTATATTTCGTAATATCATAATGTAACTATTAATTTCAGAAACTGTGACTAAACTTTTTGTAAAACTACGAAATTTTCTATTTTAATATCTACTACAACTTTAGCTGGGTAACAGTGGCAATAAACACATTGGTAAAAAAAAGAAGAAAATACACACTTATTGACGAATCAATATGTGAGAATTTTCCCAAAATAAGTAAGTAAAAGACAGGAGTACCATACTTTTTCTTTTATTTTAAAGAAAGACAAACATTTCCTTGTTACGAAGAACCAGAAAATAGTTGAAAATCTCTTACTACACTCGCAGTAAGCAGAAAATATTGCTTGTTTCGTGTCGATTGAGAACTATAAGACTTAACCAACCGAGGAATTGATCTCATGACACCTGGATGGGAACCTAATGCGATGCCAACTCAGCCAATAATCGAATTACTTTTAAACGTACACATACATAAAGATACACACACACGCTCTGCTTCTTCCACATGCAAATAATTTTATATCACATTCATTTTGAAACATCTTTCGGTGATCTGGCAAACATATAAAGTCGTCCAGAGGTTGTGGATTCAATTTCCATAATAAATTATGCACAAATAAAAACAAACACGGCTTAATAAAATTATATGGGCTGGACTTGGTACGAATTTTGACGAACTTTAGACAAATAACATTATAATTTTGACGAAGAACATAAATAATTCATTAACTATTTTCCAAATAAAGGCGAATAAGTTTGTAGTCTTAATTTTTGAGAAGATTTCATATATTTTCATAATTTAATCCGGTTTGGAGGGTTCTTCAAGAATCTTGTTCACATTTCGGTCATTGGCACGATATTAAACTTGACCCATGAGTGACTTGCTGCAAGAAGTGACATTGACTTTGCTGCAGCCGCGAAGAGATCAGATAATTCAGAAATGAACCAAGTAGTGTAAAGCTGAGGCTTATGCTAATTCTAAGAGCAAAACACACTGAGAATTCATACTGGAACTTAGCAAGAACGAAGAATCGCACCGGGACCCGTTAGCACCATTCCCGACACGCTCGAGCCGCCTTTGTTGGCAAATAACTAACCAACTAACTGTGCTTTATTGTTCTTTAACAGTGTGAGGTATTTATAATGTGTCTGTATTTACATTTGAATCATCGTGGATATGCTAATACACAGTACACAAAATTGTACTAGCATAATGTTGAGATGACGAATCATTTATACCGTAAGATCTGATGACTTGTGTATTCAATTAAAATAAAACAATTTTGTATTTATAGAGTTTTAAATATGCTTAAATACAAATCATAAACATTCACTAAATGTAAAGTTAGAAATAATACATAATTTTGAAATCCTAATAAAGGATATTTCTTTCCTTCAAATAATGAAGGCATGTATTTCTAAGCTTATTTATATGAATATGTTTTTTTAAGATTGTGTAATTTTAAGCTTAGGGTCAATAGCTCAATTGGTAGAAAGTCTTGTCCTGGTAAGACTAGAAGATCTGGGTTCGGGTCCCAGTTGCGACCGTCAGGTACCTTTTAATTGTCTGTATATTCATCTAATTCATATCCAATTGAGATTTGTTGTTAATATTATCTCCTTCATTGTTATTGATTAGTAAATAATAATAAATTAATGTACGAAAAATAGACTTATCATAATAATTATAAAGTTTGGTTGCGTTTCACACAGATAAACAAATATTATAATATAGTCAATTTTCCCGTGTTATCACGAGGTAGGTTTTTTCACCAGATAGCACAAAAATGCATCACGCAAAACATTAAAACAATTACGTCAAAGACACAAAAGCATAATCACAGTAAGCACACAAAAAATAATGAGGGTAAACTTTTACCCTTAATACGAATATGTCAAACACGAGAAAAAATATATAACCGAAACTGTCAAACACATGAAAAAAATGATTTACAAAAGTTAAATTTTAATGCAATTTTTACCATCTCCCCTGACGTAAATAGTTTATAGTAATTAAGTTAAATCAAAGCGTTATTTCAAAGAATATATTCGTACTAAGCATATCTAGCTACTCTGAAAGAGAGTGAGTACCTATTTCTGGAATTGTGAAAAAATTTGTTAATTTTTGTATTAGCAAAACAGGACTCACCTTGCTGTCTTATCCAAAACAAACAATAAATAAGAGCACTAGCACTTGACACAACCTATCGATTGGAAAGTCACTGGACTTGTAGCTAGAACACAGTTGGCATTCAGTACCACTAGGAATAGGCCGCGGAGAGAACTAGAGGAGCCGACACAGCTGGTTCCTAACAGCCGAATGGGAGACCCGGCCGGGCCTTATATACGTTACGTCACAAGCGTCACGTGGTCACACCGGTCAGAGGGGGGGTGACGAGGGAAGAGGATGGAAGAGTCTTTCAGTCCTCTCGCAAGAAGAGTTATGTCGGGTGACCAATACGAGAAAGAAATGGGGGAGTAGAATTATGTCTTCAACTGTAATTATTTTTTCTTTTGAAGCACTGCGATGTGTGGAGAGTGGATTAATCAAAGATCACGGAAGTTCTTAAATTCCTTATTTATTCTTATGCTTTTGCTGCATTTAAGTGTTAAAGAATCCCTAGATTAGATTAGCCCTATTAATACTAGCCATTCGAGCGATTGGTGACAAATATACCCATTTACCATATTCTTTAACTAATACCATTCCCCGAAATAATAATATATAAACATGTAAAACTGCTACTACGGTTTAAAGCCGATGAATCCACCGTAAATCCCATAATTTTATGATCTATAAATTTGGCAAATTATGACAACCGATCGCTCAAAACGTTTTTACAAACTCGGCATAAAATACCAAAAATCGCGGTTAGAGTAAGTGGTTAGAGACGAATAGAATCGACAATTCGGCTCCCACCTTAAATAAATTCCGTTGTGTTGTGTCTAATGAATCGCTTTTGAATTTTTTGTAATTTATCTGTTTATTTAATTTCAAGCAAGCAATTTCGTTTGAATAAGTAATATGTTTATTTTTGGCTTAAGAAAAAGAACAGGGCAAAACAATAACACTTTTGAACCGGCAAACCGGAAACAAATACCAATAATCCAACTGTTAACATATTTAATATCAATGAAGAAGGGTTTAAATGGCACATCTTGTTGCGGCTTGCTTAAAACCTGCTTATTATGTCTTCTTATTCTCTTTTTTTTATATTCCCTTTACAAACGATTTAAAATTGGCATTTTTATTTATTTTTTACTAAACAATTGAATTAAAATTTATTTAATTCTCCCAAAACTCTGTTTTTCTCCAATAAACCTACCTGTAAAAACGACTCATTTTTTTGGACTTACTACGATGAAAATTGGAGATATTTATTAATTTATTAACGCCTTTACGTATATACATTGTTACATGTAAGTCTCTCAGGAGTAGAATAATAAATGTGTAGTGTACTACACACTTATTATTATCTTACTCAGTTTATTATATATAACATAAGAAGTATAATGTAACAACGATATAAGCAGGTACAATACAAGTTAGTTCTGTTGTACAAAGTAGTTCAATAATTGTATTTAATAACAAGACTACAAAACAAGTACTTAAGGTACTATGAAAGTATTTACAAAGCAATGTGTAGTAACTTTATTGATATTTTTAAAAATAAACATCGCAGTAACATTTTTTTGTAAAACATGTTGTGTATAGCAAATCTTTATTATGCCAGATTGGATGTTTCACAGAATATAGCTAAATTAATACAGCGATTAAAGGTAAATTTGACGGTCTCCGTGGTCGAGGGGTAAGGCTCTTGACTAGCAATCTGTAAGTCACGGGTTCAATCCTGGCGTGCGCAAGAAGATTTTTTTTCATTAATTTGTGTTATTTCACAAATTACTCGTTAAAAATAATATATGGTATACTTGCGGCACGTTGCAGAGTGGAATTAGTACCGCCCAGGTGTAAGATCACAATTCAGAATTGAAAATTTCTTTGAAATGGCTTTAGCCGTGTTTGGTGACCAGATCTGAATATCCAGGTACTACCCCACCTACCTTTTCCCCATCTTTTTCCCCTTCCCACTACTTTCAGCCCAACAACATACCCCAATTGGGGATGCCATGGCATCACTGGCTCCAGCGGTTTGAACTCTTGTGCGGTTCCACATAAATAAATATTTAAAAAAACATGAAGAAGTATGAAAGATATAAATTTTTATCAAAAGTTGTGTAAGGGAGTTTTAAGAGAGATCTTTCCAATTATCTAAAGCAACTTTGTAAGACTATTACGTGGTCAGTTGGTCACCTTAATTTGATCATCTTTCCATAAAAATCGGGTACACCAAGTCTGCCTCGGCCATTTCCCACGGCGGCTGTGGCTCTGAATGAAATCATATTGATTCTCTATTTATCTCTGTTCATCTCTTGAAGCTGAGCCTCTTAGCTGTGCATGGCAACCACTACAGCATCCATAGCAACCTTACCAACATAAATGTCGAGAATTGAGACCGTTAGCGGAAAGGAAAAAACCTGGTTGTATACCAGAACACTTGTCCTAGCGGAGAGAGTAGTTTTAGACAAATAATTAATTGCGGTAATTATGTATGTACTCGTACATGGCTTTCCGCTTAGGATACGCTGCTGAAATAAATTAATTTTAAAAGCAGTTTTCAGAAAGCAGATTGCTCCACAGATGCCACCCAGAAGTCTTTGAAGAGTGATCAAATTAGTCAATGTTAAAAAAGATCAATTTAATATTTTTTTCTTTTAAAAATTCCATAATTTTACTATTCGAATCTGGTCACCAAACACGGCAAGAGCCATATCAATCATCGTATCGATTCTCGGCGATACTGAGAGCATCTCATGCTTAGATAGCAAATTAATATTTGAAAAGCACATCGAACATATTATATCAAAATCCTACAGAATGCTAGTTTTATTATTAAGAATATGCAAAGTTTTCAAAAGTGCTAAGACTCTAGAAATGTTGTTTTGTTCATTGGTCAGAAGTCCACTGGAGTATGCTTCCACAATATGGAATCCTCAATATAAGGTATACATAGATTTAGTAGAAAGTATACAGAATAAATTTTCGAAACATTTTCTCAAGAAATACAACAAAACTACAAATAATATGTTAACTTTACAAAAAAGACGCACATTGTCAGACCTGTTGTTTCTACATAATCTGTTAAACAATAAAATCGATAGTCCCGAATTGCTATCCGTCATTGATTTAAATGTTCCAACGAGGCGTACCAGGCACACCACTCATTTTCATATTGAAGCCAACAATACCAATGCGGCAAAAAACTTAGTAATAATCGTATGTTATTGTATTAGTGATTGAAGTCGTATGTCTTGTAATGTCGTGTATGGGATTCCGTAGCTCACAGCAGCACTGCGTAATCCCATTTCACCGGATTTTATTTTCATAACGGCTTCACCCATTGCAATTTTCGACCATAATTGATTAGTTGTCTTTTTCACATAATTGCGCACCATCTGTTTCAAAAAAAAATATAAAACAATTAACGCATCGAATTTTAAAAGCACTAAAATATGATCCAAATAGCCCCCCCGCCGTCGGTCCGTTTAACTTCAAATTTATCAATATGATATTTACTCAAAATAAAGTACAAAAACATACAAAATGCAATTTATTGCGCTATAATTCTGTTTATTGTGCATTTTATTGATAAATATAAAACATATGAACATGACTAAATAGCTTTCCTTTTCAGAAAAAAAAACACTAAGAACGCAGAGAACAATATTACATCGGGCATTTATTTGAGACGTAACTTGTAGGATCTTCACACATATCGATTTTTAGCAGTCAACCCACGCAATCTATAATATCGGTAATTTTACTATTATTGTATCCGGTAGATGGGGAATCTATGTCTAAATTCTTTCATTGTCAATTGGTTACAATAGCCGAGATATATCCATATTGCTTAGCTTGATCCGAATAACTCACCTGATCCGAATAGCCTCGGTCTACCCTACGCTTCTCTTTTTATCTTGATCATGAAAACGTACTCATTTTGAGTAAGAACACGTCTTCTTCAATCAAACAATGGGAAAATAATAATTATCGATCTTCACTTACGATTTTTTTACTGCTTTTTTCCATTTTGAACACCGTTTCCGTAGGTTCAATTACAGTGACAATTCAACACACTTTTAAAAAGTGATATAAAGTCATAAGAAACGATAATTTTTTTTTTAAACAACTTAACCTAACCTACTTAACCCAGTTAATAAAGTTTTTGTTTTATCACTTTCCATGATTTTATATAAATTTTTAAAGATGTGATGAATTATCATTGTGATAATTTATCCGGTCACCGTTTCCGTAAATTTCATAGTTTTCGGAACCTTTTTATGCGTGTTTTACTGTTCGTAGATTTCAATAATTCACTCTTCTCGCGAAATTGACAGTAAAAAATCTACTAAAAGAACATAGCAATATTTTAATACAGCTTTGTTTTTTAATGCCATTGTGTGGAATTGGACCTCAGTAAAGCATTTAAATCATAATTAAACATTATTAAAAGTCAAAACATTGTACAGTGTAAAATATTTTCTAACTAAAAAAGCACAAAAATTGTAATTAATGAGCGATAGACAAGTTATTCCTCCATTCGACTCGAAGTTCGTCTAAAATTTATTCCAACCATTTCTAGTACACATGCAAAATAAATAAAAAAACACTCTTCCAACACAACCACACCATTAGAATTATCAACCGATACAAGGACTATTCAATCTACCTGAAACTCCAAAAATCTTCAACCTTCTTCTTGATAACTTAAAGACCAAAATCCAACTACATACTTTCAAAATAAAAATTACGCTATGTATCCATCCTTACATCTGCAATATATTTAATTCGTACATTTCTATACTATAAACACCTGATCTTCCTTCATACATCTCTCTAAATTTTCTTAGTTAAATTTAATTTAATTAGTTTAAAACATTTGTAACTTAATCTGAATTGCATAATTTATTAATTATATTAGCATTATTATGAATAACTTCACCCGCCATACAAAGGATGTCCCTGTGTTATGGCGGGTGGCGGGTAATACTTTAAAAGTGTGTCTACTGTACAATTTTTTTTTGCATGAAATAAAAATAATAAAAATACGATGTTAGAAACGAAGCGTGTTCGAGATCACAGGTCAGAGGCACTCTCAGTTGTTCAAAACGAAGAATTTGCTAAATTAGCCTTGCCCAAGGCTAAATACCACTATGCTAGACCCAGTTTGTCTCGAATGAGCTGATCTGCTACGGTATTTTTATACAAATTTCCCATGAACTACAAATTGTTAGCGAACTTCAAAATAATAAAAATATTACAAATACAACATCGCGGGAACGTGTTTTCAATTGCTTTATTTACAGATGTTTTTGTTCTTTAAAATGTTATCCATCTAATAATGTCATAAATAAAAGCATGGAAATCCAAGAATCCAATTATTCTAGAATAAAAGTTTTACAAATCTTTAGAGAAATAGTGGAGTTAGGACATGCTTAAGATTGGTTGCAGTTTTCAGAAATTTGCAGTACAAAATTAATTAATTTAGAAAAATTAATAGATAATTGTTCAAGGTATTTGATTAATATTGACATTTTATTTTGTTCCTTTCCTAAAAGTCTTACGTTGGAAGAAAAAAAAATTAAAAGTCCAACGCAAGTGTTATTATTTTTTATTTACACAAACACATATAAGTCATTTGTTTTATTATTCAAATTTTCGTCATAATTGTGTTTTGCATATAATTTGCTGCTCGTATCAATAATCTCGTGAAAACTCCATTAATATATATCATCAAATATCATCCCCAGGTTCAATATTATCGCGTGGCGAATGTAAACATAAGGTGTACACCTATAAACTATAAGTGACCCACGGAATCTTGAAGAAAGCAGCAGGACTCAAAAGAAACCAATATCATCATCAGGTAAAGTGATCCTCTCCTGTCTCTTCGTATTTCCTTGTTATAATAACACGATCGATTGATATCTTCTATTAATTTTACAACCCAAATAGTATTACTGTAATACGGTGATAGCGTTTTAAAAGTTTGAAGCATGACCACATTTCTTTAACAGCTTTGAGGATTTTCACGCGTATAATCTGACTAAATATTTATTAAAACCAGTCATAAAACCCGTATTAAACTATGCATACGTTCTCACTATCGAAACAAACGGTATTTTCTCTTCTTCGCTCAAATATGGAAGAGATCCAACAAGAAATCTTCGCCATGTTTTAATCTGAGGAGAAATATGCATTCAATCAGATGATGTTTCTCTTTTTAAGATTTTCTTCACACCTCCCATTTTTTCTTAACAAGAATATGGCTTCCTAATTGTTTACATCTGTCTCAACGCAAAATAAATGCTTTGGGGATCATCTCAAAATGGAGCCTCCGTATTCGATGGTTATGTAGATTTGTGTGGACTTAATAACTCCAATTTACTATGTTAATATTATATTACATAAATAATGTTAATATAGTAAATTGGAAATAACTACGCAATTCATGTACTTAAGTCAGATTAATTTAAAGATATTACGTTTAAATTCACAACATTAAAGTAAATAAAATAAAGCACTCTTTTTAGGGTGAATTGACTTATACAAAAAAAAGTTAATAAAATAAGAGTTCGAAACGCCCGTCCGCAGTATCCAAAGATACTGGGTGCGAAAGTAAGAGGATGGTGGTTTCGTGGTGCAAAGCGATGCGACGTTATCAAATCCATTTAAATTTAGACTTCGATTCTATTTGACAATTATCTTTTACGTGTTTTGTTTTTTTTTGTCATTCTTCATCTTCATTCTCATGCGCGCGCAGCGCAGGGACAGAAGATGCCAAAGCTGGGGACATTCTTTAAATTGTGAATGAAAGCTTCGATTAGAGACAATAGATCGTTAGAGAAATGCTCGTTACTCGCCGCCGCCGCTCGCAGCCCTGCTATTTCGCGGTACATTTCGAATAAATTAAGGATAAGACCAGTTGTTTTGATGCACATAATTAATAATTATTTTTGTCTTATACTTTTGGGGTGTCAAACATCAATTGACCTAAGGGAAGAACCACCCCTGTTTATAGGTAAGTTTTTTTTCATGACTTTATATTACCTGTGTTGTGTTGAATTGTTGGTGTGTTAAATTTTCACTGTATTACATTGTAAATGTATTACATTGTAAATGTGTTAAATTGTCACTCTGTTGAGTTATCATAGAACCCTTGATTGGGATATACTGAATCTATATATAATATAAAGACAGATCTGAGTTTGCAGCACGTATGGGTCCCATCCAGGTATTGTCAGTTTAATTCCTCGGCTGGATAAGTCCTCCATTACGGCAAAAGCAACATTTTCCGCCTTCTGAGAACATCCGGAAATGTTTCTCTTTCTTTAAATAAAAAAAAGAGTATTGGTGTGTTTTTTAAACAAATCTACAGTTTTATTCCGAGATTGGTGAAATTTTGCATACTTAACCTTGAAATTAGGAGAAAAAAAGCTCTATATGAGATTCAGAAAAAGCACCCCACCCACTTTTCCCACCTCTTACGGCGGAATTTTGATACTTCTTTATGAAATTTTGCACACTTGACGCAAGGGGAAAATTACGGTCTTAATCCAATTTGAAAAGTTCTGTGTCTTTACATTTAAAATTTTAAAGAGAAAAATCAGAAAAAAATAGGTCACTTCAAGGACATCACGCTTCGGCAAGGCGAGGGTCCTAGGTTCAAGTATATCTTACTATTTTTCTACTCATTAAGTTATTCCAAAAGTTAGCATAATACATTTGTTCAGTAAAATACATTCCAAGTTCGATTTGTATTATATCGATCGCCAACCAGCCATTGATAAGACGTAAAGGAATTGATTTCCCAATCACGTATCACGTCACGTATGTGTTACTACTGAGGCAGTGTGGAACGGTGGCAAGCGCCTTGACCACGACACTAAACAGGGTCAACCGTCGAGGTCACCGGCGCATGGAGTGCACATTCACACCCGCTCCATGGCACGGCACAGGTTAGGGCAATCGGGCATCGGTACAGTTAATGGACACCAGAGACGTGCTGTTACTTTTAATCATTGATTCTCCAAAAAATGTTGGATAAAAACAATTTGTTATCTAAGAACTACTTTTAAAGCATGGTACACGGAGAAAAATGAGCTAATTTATCATCAATCTCTTCAAATTATATCACGATGTCGGAACATAAAAACCCTAATATTCAAGGAAAATGCAGGTTCATGAACGAACACGTGTTCCGATCAGTGGTGGCTCGTGATGTTTGGGTGTTCTAGAGTGCTAATATTACAAAAATGACATTTTTGATGTTGTTGTAGCTGAAAACGACTTTTTTTCGACAATTCGATTTTTGTGCGAAGATTTTCAGGAAATTTCAGTTTGTCCGTGCGCCGCACGGATTTCCTGAAAATTTTCATAAGGTTTATCGAATTTTCTAAAAAAAATTGTTTTTAGCTTCTCAATATCAATAACGCCATTTTTTGTAATATTAGCACTCTAGAACACCCAAAAGTCACGAGCCGTCACTGATTCCGGTATATTAGAAATTTACTGCTAGCATTAAATAAACCTTAACCATTTATTGCACGCCCCTGCCAGTAAGCTATTTTTACTGATATGTATGACTGAAGCGTTGATGATCTGAAATTTTAACATTTTTTCGAAACGATTTTTAACTTCATAGGTTATTGGCTTACTCTATCGTTGATGTTTTACATCCAACCCCTGTGTTCCACACAGATTATTTTACATCTATCATTTAAAGTAAATTTGCCTTCATTGTAAGATAATATGATGAAATTAGGTACTAAAACGATACTGTACCGGATCCTTTACTAAATGAACCATCATTATATTATTCATTTAAGTACATTCTACAATTCCACATTCATTCTCCATTCGATGAAGTACCTACTTCTAAAATAGGTACTCTATTTGACAAAAGAGTTTAATTTAATTATATCCACTTAATTTTGGAGGCGGGTATGGGTACCGCCGCCCCGGGAACCATTAATTGAATAACCAACACCTCTGCCATAGGTCACCCCAAGTGGTTCGCTACGTTTGGCGACTTAGCAGGGGTGCCGGATTCATGGGGCTGAGGATTTTCCACGTCTTGACGATGATTTTTTACCTCTCCAGCAGGACTCTCTCGACCCATCGCCTTGCACCGTAGTGGGAGACACTGATTCTCAGATTCCTACTCATACCTTTTTCCCTTCCCAGATCTTCCTACCTTTCCTCTCATTCCTTTCCAACAAAATCTTCCACTTAAGAAAACTTAGGCCCTGATGGAAATTGTGTAGCTAATATTAAAAAAAATCATATATAGAGGCTCAATATTCCGTGACGACCAGTGGCGGCTCGTGACTTTTGGGTTACTAGAGTGCTAATATTCCAAAAAATGGCTTAATTGATGTTGTTGTAGCTGAAAACGATTTTTTTTTTTTTTTCGAAAAATTGATTTTTTGTATGAAGATTTTCAGGAATTCCGTGCGGCGCACGGCTACACTGAAATTTCCTGAAAATCTTCATACAAAAAATCGATTTTCGAAAAAAAAAAAAAAAATTGTTTTCAGCTATAACAACATCAGAAATGCCATTTTTTATAATATTAGCACTCTCGTACACCCAAAAGTCACGAGCCGCCACTGGTGACGACATATGGTTTAGTGCACTTCCCCACGCAGGAGGCCGCGAGAAAAATTATTTCACACAGGGCCTATGTTATCTTTGAAGATGCTGTGTGGAGAGTCAAAGAACTATGTCCCCACAACTTGAAAAATGATCAGCTTAATTTTCTTTCAGAGTGACCTTGCATTTCTCGTGACATAATTTACCTCGACCGCCTCTCATTCAACAATGTAAGTTCCGCCATGTGAGTCGCCTTCATATAGAATCCAGTAGCGAAGAGCGATCAATTTTCTAAACGTGACGCTAGTTTTCTCTCGTCAGGTATCATATTTGTGTATTGTCTTCGTGAGATGAATCGCCGAGGAAGCGAATAAAGCGATTATTATTCATTAATTTAGCTGCGCCTGCGAAAAGAAAACCTTGGACGAAATCAAGATCGGAATTTTAACAAGTCCGTAAAGAAAGTACGAGTTATAACGACTGCTAACTGCCGAGTGCCTCACATGCGCGTGCGGCACGAATGTGGATTATACATTCGTGAAATCGTCAAATTATTTATTTACGCGTTGTTCAAAGGCCTCCGTTAATAATCCAGAATTATATTCGTACTAATGACTCATTTCATTGAGTGAAAACTATAAAATTATTCATTAATTATTAAATATCTAATATTTCATTGTTTATATCATGTTTTGTGTTGTTGTTGAAATAATTGTGAGTTCTTGACGTTTTTCCAATATATTTTTGGCAGATAAATAAAGAATGCTTTGAGAGTTATCTTTATAAGTGCAGGTATCTATATAAAGACTGCTTTGAGAGTTATCGTTATAAGTGTAGGTAACTGTAAAATCATTCAAATAGCATGTCACTCAAAGCTCGGTATATAGATATATTTTTTTTAATCAAGACAATTATTTTAACGATATATGGAGTTACAGTGATTGTTTTTGGGGTATTACGCCATGTTGCGGTACATCCTTCTTTAGCCAACGTTTATACTACAAGGTTTAAGTAGGCCAGACAGGACGGACAATTTCCAAAAGGTTATCACAACACTTTAGAGCGTGTAAACTCGGCCATCCTGACAAATCGGTAATTGCCGATCATTTAATTGAAGCCGGCTATTTCTTTGGATTTATTCCTTAAGTCTTGGGAAGACCCAAAACGCATAGAGCACGCATAATTACCGAGGCAATTGAAATTCACTAAAATTCTATATTAATAAACTATATTATTAAATAAAAATTATTTTATAAGCAATAATTATTAGACTGAAACACTCATCCACATTCAAAAGTCTCCTGATAAAAGATACATGACGCCAACGGGACTTGAACCCGTGCCGCCATAGCTCACCGGAAATCGAAAGGACACGGGTTCAAGTCCCGTTGGCGTCATGTATCTTTTATCAGGAGACTTTTCAATGTAGATGAGTGTTTCAGGCTAATAATTTTTGCTTATAAAATAATTGTTACCCTTTGTGCTATGCATAAAAATTCTTGTCTTAAACGTTAGTTTACCAAAAAAATAATAAAAATGTAACGATACATTTTTGCACGTTACATTAATACAATACAATGTTCTAATAGAAAACTGTATTTTATCACGATTTTGTCGGTTTTAAACAATTAAATTCATAAAAGTGTTATATAAAGAATTAATGCATCAAATAGGAATCAAGAACAAAGAATCCACCAAAACCAAAATTTTGGCATCAACCAGAAAGGTTCATAAAATAATACAATCATTATTTGTGTTTCACTTTTCACTACGACAAAATTAATATGTTAGCACTAACATCCGTTTCTAGTTGAATACTTATCTGCCTGACCATTCGGATACAACGTAATGCTAGGTCATAACACTAAATGCCTCAATACGGGTGTGAGGCATAGGTATGAGTTATCATTGGAATTTAGCGCGGAATAAAATCTGCATTCTTAATCAAAGACTGGCTTACGAATACGCGCACTTTCTCTTGAATTCTCAATGCTAATCCTGCGTCGCGATATCACAGCTTTGTGATGCGCCAAAATCAGTATCATTGTCTTGGAAAAGCACCACAGGATTGGCAAATCTGGTACTATTAAAAAAAAACATTGTTTCAAAGCAATTATAAATATAGTACCTACATACTACGATACACACGGATGTCGCATTGTGATGCTACGAATCAACTTGGAAAAGCACCACAGGATTGGCAAATCTATTGATATTTAAAAATAATATTTCGTTGTTCAGAGTTCATTTCAGGCAATATTTATGACAGGACTGCCATAATTGGTAAGATTTCCTAACATAACCTTACCCTCGGTTTATCGTTGCGTTTAAAATGGATTCTGCTGTACTGAATATCGCACTGGAACTATTCATTTATTAATTTTCGGGATATCGACAGTTTACATTTAATCAGTTTGTACATAAGTACAGGGTTTTCCAATAAGAGGTGTTATTTTGAATAGCCCGCTATTTCGGTAAATGTTACTTTTAAAGCTGTCATTTTTTGACATTTGACAACTAGAAACTACGCCATTAATAAAAATGGAACGATACACGCTTCAACAACGCACTGAAATTATTAAAATTCACTTGAGTGAATCAAATTCAAATCATCTTGAGTGATGAGGCCCATTTTCACCTCGGTGGCTTCGTCAACAAGCAAAAATTATCGCATCTGGGGCTCGGAAAACCTAAGAATTATTGTTGAAAAGCCTTTTTATCCTCAACGTGTGACTGTTTGGTGCGGTTTATGGTCCAACGGAGTCATTGGACCTTATTTTTTCGAAAATGAGGCTGGAGCAACAGTTACGGTGAATGGTTTGCGCTATTGAGAGATGATTAATGATGTTTTATAGCCGGAATTGGATGGTATTGATTTGGACAACGTTTACTTTCAACAATACGGCGCTATGTGCCACACAAGCAACGAAACCATTGATCTTTTACGATTGAATATCAAAATAACACCTCTTATTGGAAAACCCTGTATTATAGAGCCAAAATAAAACAAATTATGGATTTCCTCCTTGTGACTTTGCCTCTACCGAAACAGCATAATATAGAATATTTTTGATATCATTTGAAAAATAGCATCAATCTTGTCAGAAACGAAAAAATGGTAAAGGAAAAAACGCATTGAGAGGAACGGCTGAGCGGTGTTTTTCATACAAAACTTAAATTTGGATCTGAGGCCAAAATACCCAACCAAATTGAAAGGTTCGATGATAACTCAACACAGTGACAATTCAACACACTTTTAAAAAGTGATATAAAGTCATTAGAAACGATGAAATTTTTTTTTAACCTAACCTAACCTAACCTACTTTACCCAGTTAATAAATTTCATCACTTTCCATGACTTTATATAACTTTTTAAAGATGTGATGAATTATCATTGTGATGATTTATCCGGTCACCAATTGAAAAATTATTTTTTTAATTAGAAGGTGTAACAAATATCTAGTACGGATACGTGCTATTTTATTTATTTTTGTTTTAAACTATGATGTATAGGGCATTAAATAATTCAATTTCCTTTCTCTTTTTGGTTAAGATTCTTAGTAATTCGGAAGATAACCTAATTTTTAGGCGAAATCGCAAAAAAATGTATTCAAATATGTATATCGAAAACTGACGTTGGCCCTTTTAGAATCAAATATTATTACTGATAATCCCGATGATGAGAGAAATGTAAGTTTGTAGATTGAGATGTATCTCGATGGTAACCGATAGCTGATAGTGGACTGATACCAACTATAAGTGGGTACTGCTGGAAGGAACTAGCTCAGCACTTTCCCCGTCTTCGGTATCTTACCTTGGCACAATAACTTCTAAATAACTTGACTACATATTTACCTATCCAACTCAAATATGTCTATCGTCTCTAATAAAGGGTGCCCTCAAGTATTATTGTGACAACTCTAACACGGAATCGCAATAATTGATATTGTATACTTCCGTTCGCCGCATACAGAATGTAGGTCTATAAGAACATTTTTAACATATTTAATACATCATTTTGGCAGTAGAAAAACTAGTGTTATTGAATAAACTCTTTAACTCTGCTTCCACTTATTTTTATTTGTTACTAGCTGTACTCTTCCACACGTTGATGTGGCTCAGTCTATCTGTGCAGATAAAAAAAAGATGGTGCTGTTATAAAAAAAACGTGTTTTTACGTGTCACAGGTGACAACTATATAACATAATAAAAACACACGCGTATTCGAATGCAACCTTGTGTCAAAGCAATTGGTGAAGAAATTTCGAAGATACAAGATTTAGAAAAAACGAACATTTAAAATTGTATTTATATATATAGACTAGCGCAGTCCCGTGAAAAATCTTGGGAAATCAGCATTGTGGAATTTGTGAAGATAAATCTATTTATAAACAAGGTTATTATTTTTTTTTGGTAAACTAATGTTTAAGACAAGCTTTTTTATGCATAGCACAAAGGGTAACAATTATTTTACAAGCAATAATTATTCGCCTGAAACACTCATCCACATTAAAAAATCTCCTGATAAAAGATACACGGGTTCGAGTCCCGTTGGCGTCATGTATCTTTTATCATGAGATTTTTTAATGTGGATGAGTGTTTCAGGCGAATAATTATTGCTTTTAAAATAATTGTTATAAATAAGGTATGATTTGAGATTTTCACAGCCAAAAGTATTATAGTGAAGTATGTGCCTCATGATTGTTGCTTTAAAAAAAACTTACCCATCGAATGTTAGTAAACTTGATCCGATGACATTATAAAAATAAAAAAAACACGTTATATTCATAGTAATAAAAAAAACACATTTGTCGAAGAAAAACACGTTATATTAATAGTAATCGACCAAAAGACGTTATATTCACTGTGATCGAACAAAAACACCCCATATTCATAGTAATCCAACAAAAAACACGTTATATTCATAGTAATCGACCAAAAGACGTTATATTCACTGTGATCGAACAAAAACACGCTATATTCATAATAATCGACCAAAAGACGTTGTATTAATTGTGAACCAACAAAACAGGTTATATTACTAATCGACAAAAATTTATTATGGCTTGTGAAAAGGATAGCCATTCAAAGAATATATACTGGGTTTCCGGGGGTAAAGTGCGCTAACTTCTGGAGGTAATAAAATTGAATTGTTTGTATGAGAAAATAATATTATTCTTCTATGGAAAAATATTTTTGTATGGGAAAATAAACATTGTAATTTTTAAAAAGTTATTTACCTTTTTTACTTCTACCATCATATAGAATCACCTCCCGAAGCAAGCGCACTTTACCCCCGGACAACCTGTATATATGAACCTAGTTTAGTGATACTACGCGCTTTGTCTCAGTAGCGTATTTTCACTCTATTAATTCATTTACGCATCTGTCAAACATCTGAACAAAATAAATACGCATTTCAAAAAAGAATTATTAATTCATTAAATAATGTTGGTTCCTACTTTATCGCTGGCCTGATATGATAAGTAGATCCCATTTTCATTGAACTTAAAAAATTACTACGCATACGCTGGAGTATTTCACACTACATACTTACGCAAAATGTACCTATACAACTAAAATTAACACTCTTACTACGAAGTTATCGTTAAAATATTCTATAAACTTAATGCTAATCCTTAAATTTATTGTCATTAAATGAACACCATATACGATGTGAGATGTTCACGGCCAAAAGTATTACAGTGATTTATTTTGGGGTATTATGCCGTATTGCGATTCTTCCTTCTTTATCCAACGTTTCGGACACCATTACAGTGTCCACGATCAGGGCACATGTGTAAACGAAGATTGTTGTGAAGCGTGTGCTTATGTATGTAGATGCGATACCTTGTTGCCAGCTCCAATCCTCTAAGAGCTGGTATTACAGTATAATTTAAAATGATTTTCTGCGTTTAGTTTTGGTGTAGTCGTCACTTACCGGATACCAAGAACTATTGCGCTTAGCCTCGTCGTCTTTAATAATATTAATGTGATTTTTGAGAATTTAGATTTCCTACGTAATTAGGCGTGCTCTATGCGATTTGGGTCTACAGGAATTGGATTAGACCCAAAATGCATATAGCTCGCCTCGTTACGGAAATACCCAAAAATAAATTCCTGCAACTTAATATACCTTTACAATCTGTTATACTTTCTGTCACAGATATATACCCGATATCATTTAAAAAGGTGTGTGTTTTTCACATAAATATATGTGAAAAATCTTTTTTAAAGGGAAATCACAATAAACCTCCGTAGTAAGCTTTCAAATATGGTCTGAAAGGGAGATATGTAAATACGTGTGTTAGAGGGAGCGCACTAACATTAAAAAATGATAAAAATTAGTGAAAATGGTGAAAATATTTAATAAAACACAACTCGTTTGAAATAGATCAAAAATCTTTCGACAAATGCTTAAATTGTATTTAAAAATACACTGTAATTTTTTTCATACCCATAACATATTAATTAACAGAACAAAATGTGTTTTTAATAATTTTAGGAGCTTATTTTGCTATTTTTTTCTACCGATGGAATTTCATATAACTACGGTTTTGGCTTTACACATGTATAGATATTATATTTATAAAAAAAAAATTGTAGGCACTTAGAAACTGTGTTAAAAAGAAATATGTAAAAAAATAATATTTTCTTATGATTAATTCATCATGTGATTTATTATGTTAAAGAGAAATATGTCAAAAACAGAACTTAAAGTGTTACAAAGAATTATGTTGGAAACCTAATATTGTCTTATGATTAATTAAATATTATGTTAAAACCTTTGTGTTAAAAATAAATATTTTCTTATGATTAATTATATATTATGTTAAAAACTTAATATTATCTTATGATTAATTATAATATTATGTTAAAAACTTAATATTTTCTTATGATTAATTAAATGTTATGTTAAAAACTTAATATATTCTTATGATTAACTATATATTATTTTAAAAACTTAATATTTTCTTATGATTAATTATATATTATGTTAAAAACTTAATATTTTCTTATGATTAATTATATATTATGTTAAAAACATAATATTTTCTTATGATTAATTATATATTATGTTAAAAACTTAATATTTTCTTATGATTAATTATATATTATGTTAAAAACTTAATATTTTCTTATGATTAATTATATATTATGTTAAACAGAAATATGTTATAAATCGGCAGAAATTCGGAATGCGGGGGTTTCACTAATCACATCAACGGAGCAATTGGGATAATACTCTTATCACCCTTTTACTCAGAAATGTGGTGAGATTGTAGGAAATTATTAAAAAGAGGAGTATATTAATAAGACAAGAAAGTTGGACAGTAAACGTGTGTTGTGTATAGGTACACATTACGGCATTGTATAAATTTAAGGGAAAAAATAATCTGACATTAATATTACATTGTAAGAGATTAATACGGATTTATCTTGGATATTTAATATAACATCATAAATTATTTCATTCGACTTAATAATATCCTATTAAAGCTCATAAAATATAATATAAATGGGTAGACTGTACTCCTAGTGAGTTGGGTAGGTTGTTAATAGTATATCTTATATCTTGATCAACTCGTATCGTCGATTTTGATACGCTCGTATATTTATATGAATATTGGTCATTGAAGACCGGACAATCGGACATACTGCGTGGGGTAACCATAATGCCTATTTTGCTGTTTTCTTCGTTAAAGAAAGTATTTTTGATTAGTTTGGCAAATATAAAAAATAATAATTTATTTATTTATTTATTTATTTATTGGTAAAGGTAAGAGACAAACAGCTTATACATAAAAAATAAATATAAATATATAGGTACATGTTAAATACAGTCAAGCCAAAAAAGTCTCCTATATTAAAATTAGTTGGAGATGGAGTTTTATTGCATAAAAAAATATATATATATTTTAGGTGAGGAGGGGAGGAATAGGAATTTAGGATGAGGATAGGAGATGCTCTGGATACATTCCATACTATTGTATTAATTTTCGATCGTACGAGTTACTTCTAATCGATATTTGTGAAGTGTATTGCTAAAAATGTCTATGTTTTGAAATTTAGTATTATATTGGGCACATATACGTGGAATTGGTGAATTTTTTCTAAAGTTAGTTCTACATGTAGGTAAATGAAACAAATGGGATTGCCGTGTTGATCTTGTTGGAATATGAATATTTATTAAATTCATTAGCTCTGGTGAGTCGAGGCCATTGTTAAGAATTTTAAATAATAAGATTTGGTCAAAAATCAAACGTCGCGTATGAAGTGAGTTGAAGTTGTGGTAATTAATAGAATCGGCGTAATTTGAGAAATGTAAGTTTTTTTTATAATTAATGTGTTTAAAAAATTTTTTTTGAATTCTTTCGATTCTTTCAATGTGAGCTTGGTAAAAAGGAGTCCAGATCGGTGTGCAGTGTTCTAGGTGGGGACGGATGAACGCTGTGTAAAGGGAATATAGAGTCTTAAGGTTGCGAAAAGGTTTCGTTAAACGTATTATAAATCCTAGCATTTTGTTGGCTTTGTTGATGATTGCATCAGTGTGTTGAATGAAGTTTAATTTCACATCCAGTATTACCCCAAGGTCTCTGATAATATCTACTTCTTTGATTTGTGTCCCGTTTAATGTATAATCAAAGGAAATTTTATTTTTGTTACGTGTAAATGATAATTTATTGCACTTTGAGGTATTTACTACAAGTTTATTTGATTCACAGTAGTTAAAAAGACGATTGAGATCCTCTTGAAGTTTAATGCAATCTTCGATTGATTTGATAACTAAGTAGATTTTTTTATCGTCTGCATATGCTAGGTAATTGGCGTGTAAAAAACATTTGTGAATATCATAAATATACACATTAAATAATAATGGCCCTAAATGAGAACCTTGAGGTACACCGGAGGGCACGGAAAAGAAACTGGACTTAGTTCCCGCAACTGATACACATTGAAGTCTGCTCTGAAGGTATGAAGTGAGCCACCGAAGTAAGTCACCATGGATGCCTATTTGACTTAATTTTTTAATTAAAATGAAATGGTTTACTTTATCGAAATAATAATATGGAGAGTGTTTACAAAACGAAAAATTGAAATAATTTTCTCTGCGTATATATATTTGGTTTGACATAATATATATTCTTGGTGGAGAAGTATAGAAAGTCCTGGTGGAGAAGTCAGAAGGTCTCACTCAACCGTCTCTCTCGATCCGGCCCGCCACCCGGACAAACCCCACCAAACGGTGAACCACTTGGGGTGGCCAATGGCATAGGTGTTGGTTATCCAATAAATGGTAAATACCCGCCTCCTAATTGTATTATTATATTATTGTTTTATAATCATCTTGTATTAATTACAAAGTAGTTGGTTTTAACCTCTCGGGTACTTTGTGTCAGATGGTCAAAGTATTTCCGCTTCGCAATAAAATACAAATAAATAGAATTTTTCTGAACGTATCGGAAAAATAAAAACTGTTTTTGAAAGATGATAAAATACCCTTTCAATTTTTTTCATTAGGAATAAAATATATTTAATTAAATATTATAATCTTGAATGCAAACATAAAAAAATAAATGAAAAATGGCTTACTTATGGTTTTTGTAACTAAAATTACTGATAGCAAAAAATATTTTAAAAAACGCATACTTTATTAGACAAATTTTACTGTCATCTCAATTTCGTGTCGTTTAATGTATACATTAAGTTTAATATTTTATGTTTTTTTCAAACGTTGGAACGTTTAGTTTCATAAAAATGCACATTTCAATTATTCTGTGGTTAATTTCTAAATTTTCATATAAAGCGTGGTATTTTTTTCTTTCTAACGCTTTTTATTTATTTTTTATTATATTTCTTATCATGACAGTAAAGGAGATACAGCGATTTCTGTGAGACCACATGAGTTGTTCCCAAAAGCGAACAAATTAGATTAAAGGGTTAAAAAGTGAAAAAAATAATATAAAAAAAAAATTTAAAAGTATAAAGTGTTAAAAAATATAAAAAGTTTAAAAGAAGTCTAACAAAGACAAAAGTGATGAAAACGGTAAAAGTTGAAAATCGTAGTTAAGTCATTTATTCTAGTAATGATGATAGAAAAATATATGCGTTATTGTTGTGAGTAATAAGTATTATATTTTCATGCGACTTGGTCATCCCGAGAGCCTTATGTACGAATGTAACCGGTTGTCACGTTAGTGGGTCAAGAGAGAGAACAGCGCGAGGCAGACACCTGGGGGACAGAGACAGCGCGCATCCATTAATATTATTATTTATTCATTTATTTTTAAATAGCCGGCAAGGGAGAGTCTAGCGGGCGGCTTTCTACACACAAGCAACTGTACACCGAACACTGAACACTGTGTACAGACAGTTTTATGTATACCATACAGACTACATATACAGTATATTATTATAGTGTGTTTGGTAGACTACAATTGGAACATATAGTTATCGAGGTAGGTTTAAAAGTAGATTCATAAACTCGATTGATTTTTCCGCTAATTCGTCACATACCAATTTCTTTATTTGTATTTTTTCTAAAAGAGTAGAAAGATGAAACGCCTTGAATTTCTCTTCTCATTAAAAATTACGCAACACTTTATCACTGTTTTTTTTATTATTACTAGCGCAAATCCGTAAAAATCACGGGGTATGAAATTTAAAAAAAAAATAGTAAGTGTATTTTTTTAAATATAAAAATTGTTCAAGAAGATAATACTGATTAATCTAAATTAAATGTTTAACAAAACAAGACATAGAAAAATAAAAAAAATTATTTTAATAATATAAGTGGTTAGAGGCGTTGTCCCGGTAAGACAAAAATCCTGGGTTCGATTCCCAGTTGAGACCGTTATCATTTTATTTTTCTTTGTCTTGTTTTGTTTCATGTTACTTTTAGATTTAATATTATTATCTTATTCTTCATTGATATATTACATTGGTATAATCTTCAAAAGTTATTAACAGAAGTCATTCCAATAAAATTGAATTCACATCAAAATTTAAAATATTTTTATAATGTCAATAAGGATAAAATGCTTGAAAGGCAACTATGCTGACAATACGTATAAAAGAAACCTCAAACTATTGTAAGAACGGTGACATAAATTCATCACATTGTGTGCTAAAAATAAAAAATAAAAATAATAATTTAGAATGTTACGCTCTCCCATCACATCACATCCAAAATATTGTTTAATTTCTTTCTACGCACGAGGATGCCCACAGGTTTCTTTTTGCGTCATCTTTGAGGATTCTTAGTGTGGATTAACTTATCAAGAAAAGTAAGAAGTGAATGTAACATCTTATCAGAAATTGGGTCTGCCAATGAACTCGTAATTGGATGGCTTTCCCTATGAAGATAGATAAAAAAGGAAAAAATATTATTTCAAAATAACCAAGTAACTAATTTTGCGATTATTGAAAAATTATAATTTCAAATTGTTTTTTCTAAAAAATTATAAAGTACTAGAATATAAATACTAGTAACTGTGTATTAAACTTCGAATAAGAACTCCCAACATTGTTGTGTCATTTTCTACTGGCTGCTATCTTTATGTATGATTGCAAGATTCAACTCGAACTAAATGAAATCTAGACAGTGTCTTGGATAAATATATCCCATTGTGCGACATCTATTGACTTTTCAGCAAGTCTGCGATGATTGTTTATTTTTTGGAATAAAAACCTCAAATTGTATTTAATTATTGAAGACAATATTAGCGCTTCACAAACTAATATTTGAAAAATCAGAAAAACATACGGTCACATCTAGGACATCATAGGACATCATACCGTCACATCTGTCCTAGATGTAACCGTATCTTTTTTTCTGATTTTTCTGTTTCAAATTTTAATTTAAGAAGCGTTAATATTGTCTTTGAGATTTTTCCCATTAAGGTATTCCAATAAAATAAATTTTTAATATATCATTTTTTAATTCTAAAAGTACCCGTATGAAGACATCTATGGATAAAATGTCTTAGTAGAATGGCTCTAAAAACGAGAGAATTGATTTGAGCGAAATTTGATATGATATAAGCTATCAAATGGTAAGTTGTATCAAACTGTCCACCTGTTGATGAGCTTTATGGTACAGGTGTAAAAACCCTACTCTTTTCACCAACAGAGGGCGCTCTGCTACATTCATATCTGTGAATCCAGTAGTATTCATTTTATTAAGAATTATTATTATATTTCTTAATCAAATTCAAACAATCTTTTTTGCATCACTTTATTAGATACAAAATCGATGCGTTTCGAGAACAATGTTCTCTTCATCAGGATGAGTCGTATATCAAAGTTAAATATAGATTAAATCTGGGTTTGGAGTTAGAAAGCGGGGGGGTGGGAAAAACTCAAATCGGCAGAAGTTTTGTTGAAGTAGTGGAAGGGGTGGACGAGGAGGGAGTTAATTAGCGAATTACATGGCCGTTAGAAGAGAAAAATGATTAAGCAGGAAAATATTTAATTCACTTTTTCGTATTATTTAATTAATACTTACTTAGAACCTCTGAATCTAAACTTATTACGAATTTGTGTAGATGTAGTGGTAATTTCAGAATTGATTTATTGCTTAAACAACTAATTATAAATAAGAGTGTATACTGTAATATTATTAAAACTTCCGTTGATCAAGAAAGAAATTCAAAAATGGTACGGTTTTTGAAATATACTTTTTGAAGTATGTTTTGTTAAACATATAATAAGTACCTCCTTGTTTTGGGAATCCGTATTTTTCGCATTTCATGAGTTTTTGCAATTATTTACAGTTCGTATTCTATTGTTCTTGCAAACATAGATAGTCTCATTATTGATGTATTTTTATCTTGTGATATTCTAACCTCGTAAATTCTCATATTTTCTCCTGTAGTTGTTGAATTTCTTGTAGGTGTTCGTTTTATTATATTATATTTCTTTGAAATCTTATATTGCTTACTTTATACCTATGAGCTTCATATTTCACCTTAGTTAAATTTAACCTTATAGCTTCCTTCCGTTAAGTTACGTCTTGAAGTATGTCCGTACAGGCTAAGCATGATGGACCTTAACAAACGGTTTGTAATAATCTTACCAAAAAATATTTCTTTGTCGTGTACATTTCTGCATACCCTTCCGGGACAGGATACACGGATTTGCTCAATATTAAATTATCTTCACTTATCTTTAAGTTAACGAATAAAAAACTTCTTGGAAGGATCGTGAAAAATTTATTCACGAAAACATCCGCTTGATATTTTTGTAAATTTTTATCCTTGGAAATAAAACACATCTTAATGGGCTGTATTGATCTTTCAGAATTGTTATTCTCCTATAAAACAACCTAGTAATGTGCCTTTCAAGGAGACAGACAAATTATGATTATTTTTTTTATTTATTTCAAATTCATATTTCTATGGTAATTTTCCTGTTAATCGCCTAATAAATAAAAAAAGTAATTATTATTACCTCCAAAAACTGATTTGTTGTTTTTCGGAATTTATGATCTTTCCGTGGAAAAATATACATATGTATATCTTTAAATGTCTACGATTAGTTGCAACTTCCAGTATGGCATCCCCATTTGGAGCATGACGTAAGGCTGAATAGAAATAGGGAAGAGGAAGGTTTGAATAATATCCTTGATATTAATGGTGACAGGATAAATCATCACAATTATAATTCATCACATCCTTAAAAAGTTATATATAAGTCATGGAAAGTGATGAAACAAAAACTTTATTAACTGGGTTAAGTAGGTTAGGTTAGGTTAGGTTAGGTTAAAAAAAATTTTTTTCATCGTCTAATGACTTTATATCACTTTTTAAAAGTGTGTTGAATTGTCACTTTGTTGAGTTATCATAGAACCGATATTAATATATGAGCGCACCCATAGATGGCACTAGATAAGTCTATTACGTTACCCATAGATGGCGTTAGCTGTCGCGAATAATAGGAGAATAAATAAGTTGGCAACCTCAAGGTCGGGGTCCAGATTATTCCAACCGCCTGCTAGTTAAGATATCAGAGCCAATATATCTCATTAAAAATTCCTTGTGTTTTGTTGAATAAGAGAGTTTTTTAAGAAAAATTCCGGAGACAACAGTTTGGAAAGTAAATACTGGAAGCTTTCTTTCTTCTATGTATTTTATATATAAATAACATTTTAAATGTTCGTTTGTTCAAAATCTTAAATCTCCGAAAGTTCTTCACCGATTGCTTTGAATTTTTGAAACAACATTTCATTCGAATACACGTGTGTTTTTATATACCTATATTATATTGATGTGACAGGTAAAAAATATGCTTTTTTTAGATAAAAAGCGTAATCTGTTGGATAAACATGCTTTCTTTTTTAAAACAGCGCCATCTGTTGGACGTAAGAGCAACTGCAGACGGACTGAGACACAGCAACGCTTGGCGGGGTACAGCTAGTTTTAAATAAAAATCTTATGAATTTTAGCATTCGGTACCAGATTACGACAAATTTATAAGCTTCATCGAAAGCGTTACATTTTTAAGTACGAGTTTAACAGACATTTTTACACACAAGTTTAACAGGTATTTTTAAGTACGCGTTTAACAAACATTTTTAAGTACGAGTTTAACAAACATTTTTAAGTACGAGTTTAACAGACATTTTTCAATTCGAGTTTAACAGACATTTTAAGTACGAGTTTAACAGACATTTTTAAGTACGAGTTTAACAGACATTTTTAAGTACGAGTTTAATAATAATAATAATAATAATAATAATACTTGGATGACTTGTATAGCGCCGTTTTTGTGCAAAAACACCTCAAGGTGGCTGGCTTTTTTCTTCCAGTTTCTATATGGGTTTTCTTTTCATGTGGATTCGGTATGAAAAAAATGTTTGTACAGTTTAAGATGGCGGGCATTAATTTGATATCTGTCTTCTGTCATTGTTTAACGAACTTGGAATGAATTTGGATATGTTGCTTGTTTCTTTAATTTTATATTTAAAATATTGACAAAAAGACTATAACATGTGTTTATTGCTGATTTTGAAGGCACGTTACTATTGGGTATTATGATGATTTATTGTCGGGAACGTCAAAGACAAAATGAAGGGAGTTTTCATGTGATCTATATTTATGTTTTTTTTTTTTTTTTGTATTAGGCAATTCACCCTAAAGAGAGTGCTATGTGCCGTTAAAGTTAAGGGAGATGGTTATAATTTTATGGGAAATCTATACGGGAATAGGAAATCTCAAATATTGAAGTCATTCAAGTCTATGAACTTGTATAGAACTGAGAAAATGCGAGAATTGTTGAGAGAAAGTAAATAAGGAATACTAAGGGGAGATTGGTGGGTGATTTTTATAAGTAAACGATAAATGCCTTTGAAGGATGAATGATTTTTACAATTAAAGAAAACGTGATCAAGAGTCTCATTTTCCATACCGCACTGGCAGAGTGGACTATCTAGGACCCGGATTTTAAACAAATGGGATGCAATGGAGCAATGACCAATTCTCATTCTCGAGATACAGGATATAAATCTTTTGGATTTTTTCTTGCCGTGGAACCAAGGTTTACTTGGAATATGATTTTGTATTCCAGCATAAAAAGCACCAGTTCGGGTTTTCGTATTAGTCCAATTTTCTTCCCAGGAGCGGATCATGTTGGATTTAAGAATTGGGATGACGTCAGAGATAGGTATTCTAAAATCTAAAGGATTAGAGCCAGAAATTGTTCCAAGTTTAGCTAGAGAATCGGCTTTCTCGTTACCCTCAATTCCTAAATGGCCAGGGACCCAAACCAATATTGTCTCGAAATTTAATTCATTTAGAGATTTAAGGGTGTTTCTGATATTATAAATAATATAGTCTTCTGGTTTATGGATATTTGAGGAAATTTTCAACACTGCGCTTAGTGAGTCAGTGCACAGTAAGGCTCGTCGAATATTGAAAAGCTGGATTTGGCTCAAAGCTTGTTCAATTGCGAAGCATTCTGCAGTAAATATGGAAATTTCTTTAGGCAATTTATAAGACAAATCTAAATCGAATTCGGGAATGTGTACCGCAGCTCCACAATCTTTGTTATCAGACTTAGAACCATCTGTGTAAATGAGAGAAAATTCTGGAAACTTAGAAGATGTAATGTTTTTAAATTTTTCCTCAACATTTTGATTAGACTAGGTTAAAATATCAGTTCGGAAGTCTGAAGTTATAAAGTTGGGGATATAATTGATAGAATCAAATGGGATGGTGAAAATAGGAAGGATAGGATCTTTTTGTAGATTTTGGAGGGAAGAAGACAGAGATTTGAATGAAAGAAAACTTTTTAGAAGGAGAGGAAGTCGATTTTTATCTGTCGATCTTTTTTCGTTATTTAAGTAATTGAACAAATAATCAAGGCTTTGTTCTAAAGGGTGACGCGATATAGAAAAAGATTTAAAAATATATTTATCAGCTAGGAATTGTCTCCTTAAAATTAAGGGGGGATCAACACATTCTACCAGGAGAGAATTAATTGGAGAAGATTTCATCGCTCCAATAATTATTCTGAGCGCTTTGGACTGAATTCTTTCAAGTTTTTTGTCCAAATATTTAGGAAGAGGATCAAAAAGAAATGTTCCATAATCCAAATGGCTTCGCACTAGAGCACCATACATTAATTTAAGAGTAGTAGGATGAGATCCCCACCACACTCTGGAAACAGCTCGCATAATATTTAGCCCCTTTTCACACTTAGCTGAAATGTTCTGAATATGCGGGAGCCAGGAAAGTTTATGATCCAAAAGTAGTCCAAGAAATTTAATTTGCTTAACGATTTGAAGAGGGACATTATCAAAGCAGACAGAAAAGGGGGGTATTTTTCTTTTGCGCGTAAAAGCCACTACTTTGGTTTTAGAGGTAGCTAAATTCATCCCATTTGTCAACAACCAAACTTTAATATTATGTAAAGCCAAATTCAATTCCTTCGCAGCGCGCGATAGATTTTTGTGAGATAAATATATAAGGAAATCATCAGCAAAATAAAGTCGCTTGATAGATGAAGGAATTACACTGTCTAAATCACTTATATATATATTAAATAATAATGGACTGATTACGGACCCCTGAGGTAACCCCTTCCATAGTTTGCGATTTATAGTTTTTGAGGAAAAGTGGATAATAATGGATCTGTCTGTTAGTAAATTAATAATAAATTGAACTAGTTTTAAGGGAATTTTTATTTTAATTAATTTTTCTTTCAAAATGTTAATTAATACATCGTCGTAAGCTGACGAAAGATCAAGAAATGTGGCCAGAGTGCAAGAATTAAGGGACTGAGATATACGGATGTCTGTTGTTAACACACTTAAATTATCTATGGTTGATTTCTTTTTCCGGAAGCCATATTGATTAGGAGAGATAATTCTGTGATTTTCAACAAACCATTCCAATCTGTTCTTTATCAAGTGTTCTGCTACTTTCATTAAACATGACGAAAGAGCAATAGGACGATGGGATGAGATTTCAGATGGATTTTTGCCATGTTTTAAAATCGGAAGGATTTTTTGAACTTTCCAGACTTCCGGAATAAATCCCGTTTCGAACATGTAATTAATTAGGGATAAAAAATATTCAACCGACATGTCTGAGAATGCTTTAATGAAACTATATAAGATTCCATCAGGGCCAGGAGAAGAGTCTGGAAGGGAATTGATTACTCGATTTAATTCACTTATTGAGAAAGGAGAGTCCAGCCAGCTAGAGTGAGATGGATAAGAAATAAAGGAAGGCATTTCCTCACATCTGGCAACTGACGGAGGAGCTATCTTATCAGCAAAACCTATAATAATTTCTTCTGGAATATGTTTAGAACGCTGCGGAGTATATGACGAACCGAATTTTTTTAAATTGGACCATACGGATGACTGGGGAGATTCAGGAGACAAGCGTTCACAGAATTTTCGCCATCCAGACCGCTTTTTGTTTTTCAAAACGCGTTTCGCTTCTGCCTGGGCGCGTTTCACAGAAAGGTAATTTTCGAAAGACATACATTTACGGAAAATGGAAATTGCTTCTCTTCTGGATTTAACGACACTAGTGCATTCTTCATCCCACCATGGGGTGGAATGTTTTATCTTAATGTTAACATTACGTTTTTTAAGTGTTTTTTCTGCAGCTTTTATTATCATGTTAGGAAATAATTCACATTGTAAACTAGTGTTGACAAGGGAAGACTTAGATGCTTGAACAATGGAGTCTAATTCTGAAGAAAAATTTCTCCAATTCGCGTCTTTCGTTTTAAATTTAAAACTATTGTTTATCGAAAAGGAATGCGTGGAAGATAGATGGTGGAAGGTAATTATTATAGGAAAATGGTCACTGGAAAGGGGATCTTTAAGAATGTTCCAAGAACATATGGGAATCACCGAAGATGAGCAAAGAGATAAATCGACTGCACTTTTCCGATGTTGAGGGGCAGTGAAACGAGTTGGAGATCCATCATTTAGTATACATAAATTATAGGTATCCATAAAATCTAATAGATTATGGCCAGAACGGTTTGTTAACTCACTGCCCCAAGAAGGAGAATGAGCATTGAAGTCCCCAAGTATCATATACGGGGGACGAATCTGGGATATAAATGTTGACCATTCGTTTTCAACAAAAATTGTAGAGGGAGGGATATATATTGATAGTAATGTAATATCAGATATAACAGCAGCTACTATCTGAAAATTATTGGAGAGAGTGTGGAAAATAATTTGTTTAAAAGGGATAGAATTATGTATAATAAGAGCAGTGCCACCTTTTCCATCCAGTCTATCATGTCTTAGACAATGATATCCAGGAATATTAAATTGGTATGAGGGTTTTAACCACGTTTCGGAGATGGCAGCAACTGAAATATTATGTTCATCAAGTAACTGTACAAGATCAATTTTGTTGGCGAATAGACTTCTACTATTCCATTGAAGTATTTTGCTCATTTGTGGATACATCGGGAAGGCTAGAGAGTAAAGATTTCATATAATCGGCAGCGTTGGACGGTACTTTATTGTTATTTGAAAGGATCGTAATTAATAGGGTAATTAAAGTTTGAATAAAAGAAGAATTTTCAATCGTGACTTTAGGGAAGATATCGGAAGTGGAACAGTTTTTTAAGGCAGTCCCATTGGGAGCCTGGGATTTATTATTCCCATTCGGGTTAAGTAAAAGTTCATTATGTAGTTTTTTATCGAAAGAAGGAATAAATTTTGGATTAGATTTTATCGGTTTGAAAATTGTTTCTTTGTGGGAAGATGATAGAGGGGATTTAGGGGAAGAAAAATGAAAGAGAGAAGCGTTAGACGTTATCTCTGCAAAAGATTTTTTTGTAGGAGGGAATAATTTAGAGGCCTGAAAGTAGGAAATATTGTCTGCAGCCATTGACTGTTTGATATTTCTCTGTCTAGATAACTCAGGACAGGCCACACTAACAGCAGTATGGTTGCCCTTACAATTAATACAAATAGGGTTATTCGTTGTATTTTGACACTGTTCAAAGGGATGATCCTCTCCACAATGGAAACAACGAGGAGGGGAACGACAAATAGGTTTTGAATGGCCAAAACGGCAACAGTTGAAATATTGGATAGTCGGGAATCTGTATATTTCAACGGGAAGAGCGTTATAATAAATAAATACACGGGATGGTAATGTTTGACCTTCGAAAGTAATAACAACGGATTGGGAAGGTTTCCATATAGTGGTGCCGGTGGAAGTATCCTTAAAATTCAAACGACGTGCTTTTAAAACTTTTGGAGTTAATTGAGAGTCATTAAGAGCATCTACTATTTCTGTTTCTGATAGATCGGTTGGGATACCTCTTACTCTGCCCATTCTGGTTAAATTGAATGTAGGTATGAAAGATTTAAATTTATTATTTGAAAGAGAACCTATTTTTTTAACAAAATCATTAGCTAATGTGGCTGATTTAAATTCTATGGATAGTTTGTATCGACCTTCCGGTTTTATTGATCCATTTATAATACCGAGGTTATTGAGTTTTGAGCTAAAAATAAATTTACCAAAATCCAGGGGATGAATTATTTTCCCCTGTTCAGTCCTTTGGACATTGACAATAAATGGAGCTGAAGATGAAATAGAATACATAAGCTCAATGGCTTTTGCTTCTGGAGGAATGGTATCATTATAACTTCCATGAGAGATTGGGGCTTCGTTTGATTGTGAAAGAGATTTAATTTTAGGAGGTACATTAAGGCAAAGCGGAGGACGTCGTTTTCGTGAAGGAAGGGTTACAGAAGTCTGGGTATCATCAGTATCGTAGTCGTCTACAATATTAGAAATGGGTTCAGGGTCCGGAGGTCGATTTTCATCTTCCTCCATTTCAACAAATTTAAAAAAAATAAATTAAACAATAATTATTATTTTAGAAATAATAAATGATAGAAATAATACACGCAACTTCGTCGCAAACCAATAACACAAACAAAAATAATGAATACGAAAAGGTAACAATAAATAAATCTTATCTGTACGCCGCGCCGCCGTCAAAGTAAGCCGTCAAACACAGAGCACTGGTAAACACGACTGCACACTACCGAGGTTCGGTGACTAATCTATATTTATGTTCAAGGTGTTGTAAAATTTAGAATTTAGAATTACACCGTTCCGAAATATTAATTCTTCAGTAATTTATTTTATTTTCTTTGGTTTTACGCACAGTCGGGCTTTTACATGAATGTTAAGAACAGAATATACTTTGTGAGCTATCATATATTATACACAAAAATTTTAAAGCATTACATATCGTTAAACTGATAAACTGAATATGATAAATATTAACAAAACATGTAACAGTAATATAAAATAATTTAGAAACTAGATCAATACTACATATTAGACATATCACTAAAACTACATTATCAACGCTACTATAATTTGTAGGATTCAACAAAGTGCTGGCATAGATTACGCGTAGTTCTATCAATGGAGTCAGTAAATAGGAGTATATCAATAGTACCCCAAACTTGTTGCCCAGATCATGCATTCTTATAGTTAGTTAGTGTGTATGAGTTGCTTTTTTATATAATAATTTAAAAATATTACAATTTTGGTGATTTTCTCAACTACCATACTAGGCTCATGCACGTATTTTGGTAGCCGTAGGTACATGATTTATGTAAAAATAAAAAAAATGAAATTTTGTAAAACAAATAATAAAACATGTTAGGGTAAAACAAAATTACTATAGAAACCATATCAGAAATAAAAATAAAGATTAAACCGATTGATTAAAGGATATTTTAAAGAATAGAGAATTAAAAATCAAAATATTAAACTTAAAATTAAGATAGATGCTAAATCATACCAATTATTTTTTCGCGCAGATTAATCGTAGTATTTACTTATCTATAAATGTACCTAATTAATCGTACTACCAAATTATCTAGAAATGTACCTAGTTAATCGTAGTAAGTTTTTATCTAGAAATGTACCTAGTTATTCGTAGTACGTATTAATCTAGAATTGTACCAAGTTAATCGTAGTTCGTACTTATCTAGAAACATACGTAGCTAATCGTAGTACGTACTAATCTAGAAATGTACCTAGTTAATCGTAGTACGTACTTATCTAAAAATGTACTTAGTTAATCGTAGTACGTACTCATCTAGAAATGTACCTAGTTATTCGTAGTTATGTATTTATCTAGAAATGTATTTATTTACATCAGTGGCGGCTCGTGACTTTTGGGTGTACTAGAGAGCTAATATTACAAAAAATGGCATTATTGATGTTGTTGTAGCTGAAAACGATTTTTTATTTTTTCGAAAATTCGATTTTTTGTATGAAGATTTTCAGGAAATTTCATTTTGGCCGTGCGCCGGACGGATTTCCTGAAAATCTTCAAAGAAAAATCGAATTTTCGTAAAAAATAATAAATTTTCCGCTACAACAACATCAATAATTTCATTTTTTGTAATATAAGCACTCTAGTACACCCAAAAGTCACGAGCCCCCACTGATTTACATGACAGGTAACATTGTCACAAATTTAATTTTGTGATATAAGAAAATAAGAATTAAATGCTAGAGTGAAAATATTTTATTTTAAATACTAGGAACTAGGAATTAGTTGTTTGGAACTCGTGTATTCTTTAAAAAAAGCACGTCCTCTTTCAAATGCCAATGTTGAACACGGATAGTAAAAAGGGATATAGGGTTGTGTATGTATTGCAGAAGAATGTAACATTTTGTCTTGCGTTCCTAGTCAACTATCCTAACAACAACTATCTGTGCGAGATCGTAATTATGAAAAAAAAATACAGTCGATTAATAGATTTTAAAGCGCAGTTGATGGAATCTATCTTTACCTATTTTATATGAATATTGCACAAAAGTCCGAACTGCTCCAAGCCGTCTGGAACCAGTGATTTTAGGATAAGGGCACCTAATTATTAGTCGGGGAATTAGGCTGAAGATAGCGGGGAGAGGAAGGAGATGGAAAAGAGGAAGGTGAGGAAAAGATCTGGTCACCAAACAGGCCAAAGCCATTTAAAGCATCGTTTCAATTCTGAATGATGCACGGAGAAAAATGAGCAGGCCGCTTTCTGATAAACTTTTATTACTTTCATAATGTATCATAACATGCGTTCATGCAGCTGCGCTTGTCCTAATAATGTATGATGATTAAATGCGAAAATATTACAATATTTACATCGCGATAAGACATTCGTGTTTTACTGAAAATTTATGAGGAAATCTTTCAATTCAATCCCAGACCTGCAATCCCGTTTTTAACATGAATATGAATAATTTGAAGAGATTCTTAATAAAATACAAAATTTAATACCAGTAAGATTTCTCCGTGTGGAAAGCAATTTGTTAAATAACACAAATTAATTTAAAAAATTTGCTTCGCATGCCGGGATTTGAACCAGCGATTTGCTAGTCACCTTACCTTTCAACCACAGAACCTTACGTATGTTGAAATTTCCAAAATTATCCGATCGTTTGGACTGAATCATTTATGGCTTACCTCCATTGGAGAACAGGATTTGGGAATGCTCGGAGCACTTTTAGATTGGAGATGCAACATTTGATTAATCTGTCGAAATAGATTCCGTCACTAATAAATACCGACAGAATGCGACCTTCGCTCCATTGTTCGCTGAGGGAACTTTCTCTGCTTGCGATAAAATTTAAATAGAGTTTTGTAACACCGAACAACCTGGAGATTCAATGTCAAGGAACAAGTAACTCAACACTATTAACAAGTGATTGCAATCCGGATTTTGAAAAATCCGGATAATCGGATTATTCATAGTGGATTCAGAATCCGATTTTTAAATATGAAATCCGAATTTTAATTTAAAAAAAATCAATTTTACATATGAAAACTGCTGCTAACCGTCTGGGGCCAGTAAGACTATGGTATCTCAAATTGGGGAAGATTTTGAGGAAGTAGGTAGTGGGGGAAGAAGATTGTGAAGGGAATGGTGGCAATACCTGGTTATTCATACCTTTTAGATATATACACGGCAAGTCATTTCAAGCAACGTTTCTGAATGATGGTTTTCCACTAGGGCAATACTGAAAGTATCTTCAACACCAGCACTTGCAACGCATCTAACAGGTTAACTGAAATGCAATATTTTAATAATTAAAAATCTCTAAAAGACATGGATATATGAATTAAATTTTAATAGGTAACCTGGTGACTAAATATTAAAAAAAGCACATACACAATATTTTTAGTACAAATAAGTTTTTTGCTGACTTTTAATGGATTAAAATGATACATTTGGTACCTGGTTCATAATATTGATTATAAAGAAATCGTATTTCGTGAAGTAACAAATGTTTAGATTGAATATATTATTTTAAAAAATAGGTCAAGAAATGGAATGAATACCTTTTTATTGTCTTTTAATATCATGCCTAAAGTTCTCCATAAAAAATTGAAAATTACAAATTTAAAAAAAAATCAGATATTTTCCGGATTTAAAGATTTAAGAAATCTAAAAATCCGGATTATTCAAAACAGTTCCGGATTTTCAATCCCTACTTGCAATGAATATTTCTTCATTATTTGGTTTGGACGTGCTGCCTGCTTTGTCAATACGGCATACCAACAATGCTCCGGTGTTTTCACAGCTTTGTTGTTTATTTGTACAATTTAATACTGTAAACTTTCTGTATGGCAATTCATTCAAGATGTTTTCTCTGCTGTTTTGTAACATCCCGTGAGCCTGTTACATTTTTTTGGTTTTCTATTCAGCCATGTTTACTTTGTTTAAACTGTTACAAAAATATATTTGAATATGTTTTTCTGTCCGTATAATATGAGCTGTCAGTTCGTTGTGATGTTTTTGCTTAAGGTATCGCAAGAAAAGGCACCTAATAATCATAATAGTATTTGAATAAATTTTACACGGAGAAAAATTGCCGATTTATTAAAATCTTGTTAAAAACCGGAAAACAGATCATTGCTTAAAAAAATGTTAGTACTGTCCAAATATATCAGAATGTGTGCTCATGCACCTGAGTCTGTCCATTAAATATATGATGATAAATCCGAAAATGTAAGTTTTTTTCTGAACACGTATTCCTTTTATCAAAAGAAACAAAATTTAAAAAATTTGTTACGACAACTATATTTGAAAATCTCCTACTACCACTACAGTAAGCGGAAAATATTGCTTGTGTTGTGATGGAGACTTAGTCAGCCAAGTAATTGAACGTCATCTCAGCTACTGACCGGTAGAATCGACAAAGTATTTTTTTTCTTCTAAATTTAATATTCTCCGCCTTTAAAATAATTTTAAAAAATCACTGGTACAATTTGAACAATAATCAAATAATTATTTTTATTTAGTGATACCTATAGAATTTTGTAGGCAGAAAGTTATAAAAACACTTTAAATTAAATTAGATTAAACAACGAAACATTTTAATGGAACTTATAAAATAAATACATTAATTGTTAACTGTAAAAATTACATAAACAAAAAATACATAATTGTTCTAATGAATAATTCGCAGGTTGATTGCACCTCTTCTCATGAAACAAATTTATTAAACTTTTATTTCTGTGACATTTTAAACTTTTCAAATGATATCGCAAATAAAATCAAGCCAATTAATTTCTCGAATCAAAACAATGCGGCTTTATCGAGCGCTGTGTGAGAAACTGATCTTTTTGTTTTCGATTTTTAATTAAAACTATTCATTATACAACTTCTTGTTCAATTGTGTTTAGAAGACAATTAGATTGGCATGTCTTCTGAATTTTCGTCACGAAAAACCATGTTTCTTTTGCGAACAATAACTATTATCATTCGCCCATTAAAAAGACTCAAATTCAAAGATTCAAAATCATTCCTGGAACAATGTCTTAAAAATTATTATATGAGACTATTTTGGTAAGATTATAGGCGAATTAGAGACATGTCATTCTATTGCTAAGAAATAAACAAATGTTTTCATCACTAAAGAATGTCCGTTACTAGAGTCAATTCTTAAACAAATGTTTTCATAGCTAAAGAATGACTGTTACTACAGTTAATTCTTATAAATAAATGTTTTCATCGATAAAGATTGTACGTTACTAGAATCAATTCTAATAAAAAAATATTTTCATAACTAAAGATTGTCCGTTACAAGAATCAATTCTTATGAATAAATGTTTTTATCACTAAAGATTGACTATTACTACAATCAATTCTTATAAACATATGTTTTCATTACTAAAGATTGACTGTTACTACAATCAATTCTTTTAAACAAATGTTTTCATTGCTAAAGATTGTCGGTTACTAGAATCAATTCTTATAAACAAATGTTTTTATCACTAAAGATTGTCTGTTACTAGAATCAATTCGAATAAACAGATGTTTTCATCATTAAATATTGTCCGTTACTAGAATCAATTCTTATAAACCATTTTTTTATCACTAAATATTGTCTTTTACTAGAATCAATTCTTATAAACAAGTTATGCTGTGTAATTATTGAAGGCAATTTCAAATTAAAAATGATCACACCGACAATTTAAAAGAAAAACTTTAAATAAAATGAACAACAATAAATACAGAAATCCTGTGATTATATTAATAATTTTTATCGTGATATCAACCACATTAAATTTAAGAGTATGATAACGTATCTCTATTGTAGCCTTTTTCTATTAGATGAGAACGTATAATGTTTCGTGTTGGTATAGACACCAAGTTTATTGGACACCAAATAACTTATCAAGGTACCACCTACTTATTTTTGCATATTTTTATTATTACCGCGATTGTAAATAAAATATTTGGGAACAAATAATATCAACGAACAGGTAAGAACAAAACCTGTCGCTCTCCTTTCTTATCAGTTATAAAAATATTCATATTTATTATGTACAAAATTTGGTAACATTTATAATATATATGTCCAAATCTGTTCTTCTGTAAAATCTAAACACAATTCAGTTTTTTTTGCATTAAGTGTTAACAATTAACTTTAATTTATTAACAACTAGCTGAAGTCCCGGCGTTGCCCATGCTTTTGTTTTTTTTAACGTGTGTAGACAGTGACCTTCCTCTTGTTTTAAAGGTAAAGTGTGCAAAATTTCATCAAACTTAATCTAAAACTGTAGATATGTATTAATATCAAATCTACCCCGCCCACCACATACACTCTTCTTTACATAAAGAAACTTGTGGATCCCCCGCAATGCTTCGCTATTTATAATGTCTTTTTCGGGCGCCTCTGACTTGTTTTACCATTCACTACTGAATACCATAATGTTACTGTTAAAATACTTTATTACATCGACTTTAATTCGACTCAGATATTGCATTAAGTATTCCTCGGGTATCCTCAACTTCTTCTACTATTCAAACATCATTAAACACTCTTAACACCAATAAAAACAAACTTTTAAATTTTCACCGATCAGGCTGAATATTTATATATTAAGATGTTTCCAAATGTTCCAGACTATTTCCGAACATTCCACAACATTCCAGAATGTTCCGGGATGTTCTGGAATATTGTGGAATGCCCTCAAATACTCTCAAATGTTCTGGACTGTTTTAGAAATTTCTAGAGGGCGAAACTTCTAGCCTGTATGTCTTCAAAAGCACGCCCTTCGGGTAAAAACGGGAACCTTTTTCATGGAGGGAAATAGAGGGCTACCCACCATATAACTCCCTTGATCATACTAAGACTTTTTTCTGAGTTTTAGTGGCATGCACATTGTACACTTACATATATATTGATTAATCAATAACTAACCAAACAATAAAATTTTATGTGTCGTTAAGTATTTTTAATTTCAATATTAAGGTATCGGAGTTATGCAAAATTATGTGTTTTTTCATATGATTTGTGATTTTCACGACAAAAAGTTTTATAGTGATTACTTATAGGAATTATGCCGTGTTGCGCTACCTTCTTCTTTAGACATCGACAGCATTACAATGTCCATCATCAGGGCAGATATGCATACATCTGCCCTGATGACGGACACTGTAATGCTGTTGGAAAAGTTTGCTGAAGAAGGCAGTACCTCAACACGGCATAATTCCCTAAAAATTAAATCAATATTATTTGTTTTCGTTTGAAAAATTGATCAACTAGTAAAATTGTGGATTGTTAAGTTATATACTGCAAGTAGAACAGATCTTAGCGGTCGTTACAATAGAGCTTTTTTTAAGCCTAGAAAATAATAAAGCATCCGGCCTATAAAAATACTTATTTACATTTTTTTCTTAAGAATCCCTTTTTGGATATGGTTTTATTGTATAACGCGGAAAATTATGTTCTTTAAATTATGATTGGAAAACATTTAATATTTCTGCTATAACTTCACAAAATAAAACGTGCACGATTTCATTTTATAGCTACCTGCGTAAGGATTACGTTGTTTCGATCGATTCCAAATTTTACACGTCAAGGTGGATTGATGGGACTTTTAAAAATGATTTTCAATGGACATAAAATAGTCTTATTTCTTAAACCATTGCTATTTCAAGCGTTTATGGATTTGGAAATTTTATTTGGTTTATTGGGGATCAATAATTCTATACCCAAAAAAAAAACCAAGTTTCAGGAGTAAAAACAAAGTTTTCATTTTTTAACCCTGATTTGAAAAATTATTAAACTTGTAAGAAATCGCATTCAATATAAGTTTAAAAATTAAATAGTAAAAATGTTAAATATAATAACCATATTTTTGGATTCATGAGATGAAGGAGAAGAAATATTCCTGTTTCTCTGTTAATTTATTTATTTTACATTAGTAAGTATAAGTATCTAATTAATTTACATTCAATTTAGTACATATATATTATTTATTGACAAATATAATAATTAGATAAAAAGACATTGTGAACTCGTTCTGATTGTTCTAAAGTTCAAGAACAACATTCCTGAATTAGGAATTTCCCCCACACCATGATATAAAATCATATCTCACTCAAAAGTACATATTTTTGGTCACCGGTAAAAAGCCATGGAGGTATAAACTACCCAAAATCATGAAAACCATGCATATAGTAACTGGGGATAAACAAAAAATAGCTTTTAATTTTTGGAATAACTAAATGAGTAAAACCTCGATTTGTAATATTTATTTATTGAAGATAATATTAGCAATTCTTAAACGAAAATTTGAAACAGAAAATCAAGAAAAATATACGGTATATTTTAACTTTTTGATATTTTTCTGATTTTTCTGTTTCAAATTATTGGTTTAAGAATCGCTAATGCTGTCTTCAAAAGAAAACATCAGCACTCATGCTAATTATGTTAAATTATATTAAGATAAATATTTCTTCAATAGTTCTAAATTTACTCTGCGGTGTCTTTCTGGACTGATTCCGACTTACAGCTTCAAATGGACATGAATTGTGGACTGTAAATAATTTAAACGTTACAAAATGAAATGATGGATGTTGGAATTGGGTGACAATATGTGTATAAATGAACAAGGTATGGAAGGAGGTAAAAAATGTACAATCACTTACCACTGTATCTTTGCAAACACAATCACAATATAGTGAGTTCAAGCACGACAACACAAACAAAATATAATAATTAGAGACAAGGATTTTTATGCATAGTACACAGAATAACATATTATTTTTATTAATAATAAAAATAATATGTTATTCTGTCTAGTCTAATAATAATAGACTAAAACACAAATAAATTGAAAAAATCTTACGAGAAAAAGGTTCCATGATAACTCAACACAGTGACAATTCAACACACTTTTAAAAAGTGATATAAAGTCATTGGAAACGATGAAAAAATTTTTTTTAACCTAACCTAACCTAACCCAGTTAATAATGTTTTTGTTTCATCACATGACTTTATATAACTTTTTAAAGATGTGATGAATTATCATTGTGATGATTTATCCGGTTACCCGAGAAAAAATACTTGACCGGCAATCAGAAGACTGCGGGTTCAATTCCCGTCGGCGGCATACATTTTTTTCTCAGAAGATTTTTAAAATTTATATAGGTATTGTCAGGCTAATAATTATTGCTTAAAATTAATATGTTACAATATAATGTTGTCACAACACAACGAATGAATACTTAAACGATTTTAAGCACTTTCAATAGTCAAGTTCCTTTTTTTTCAATGATTGTGTACACGATAAAACATCAACAAGTAGTTCAATACTTTTAAGTATTTAATTTTCATATAATATCAACATGGCTGCCCATTCGCCTCTGTCACTTTTATTTTATATTTTTTATCTCCATTCGGGAGTTATGAAACTGGCATCATGTGACCACTTTCACCTTCTGCGCTCCGCTCCGTGGGTTGTCACTGCCCGCTGCCCGCTGCCCGCTGTCCGCTGTCCGCTGCCCGCTGAGGCCGTTCTGTAAAGAAGAAAAACGTACATAACGGAACCTCCAGCCTTTTCATTAATATTTTTTAACAATATTTGTTATTGTCGCTTAAGCTGCTACTTATATAAATCCATCGAAGCTCAATATTGGGCAATGCGCCTTACTGTTTCGTTAAAGTTTATTCAGTAAATCTTTTTGATGCCATGAATGAATTGTTAGCAGAAATAATTTTCACTAGATACGCTCTTATAATCGAAGTTTTACTAGAGCGGACACGTGAAAAATTACCGAATATCTTAATGAATTATAAGAATTTTGAAGCTTGGAGTATCTTTAAATTAATTGGCTCGGGATCATTCGTTCCCTTTCACAAACAATTATCACTAACCGGTCAGTGGCTGAATTGGCATCGGGTTTGGGTCCCACCCAGACACCAGGGTTCAATTCCTCGGCTGGCAAAGTCTTCCATCATGACACAAGCAACATATTCCGCTTTTTGTGGTGGTAGAAGGAGATTTAAAATTTTTACCATTTTATTCGTAATCTGGGAATGTTTTTTGACAAATTAGAGAGAAGTCGGAAATTAACATTTCGAATAAACCCCTTTTGTAAACTAGAAAAACAATGAAATCTGAAAAAAAAGTGAGAAAATAAATACAGAAATATTAAAAGAATGTTTCCTTTTTATAGGTAGGTACTAGGTAACTACTTAAACAATCAGTTGAAATTTTGAAAATGAAACGTTAAAAGCGAATTTGAGTTCATTTAACGTGAATAATTTCACACTGGAATATTTCACAGCATGCACATACAACCGAACTTGGTTTGTTCGATTAATCTATACATACGTAATAAAATTGGGCCCAACGATGTTACTGTATATCCTTTATTATTTTTGATCAATAAGATTTTTTTTTTGATAATTATCTAATTAGTATCTATCACAACACACCTATTTCATATTTCTAATATCCTTCCTCTCTTTCAGTTTGACAATTCCTCTGAACATTAAAAACTTAAAGCTTGTTTCATAAAATAAAACAAATAATATTAATAAAAGAACGATCGTTTGTCAAGCGACGATTTTCCTCTCTTTAGATTTGGTAACAGTTAAGACATTGGAGGAAGCTAAAACCATTTCTACTTTTATTTTATGGAAGACTGCATTGGACTACTCATATTACAAAAGCATTTACTTACGAGCTCGGGTTGGAATTTAACATAGAATAAAGAAAAAAAATGCCATGTGCACGAGTTTCGTGATTAAAAAGTCTGAGGATTCTATGCGCAAATGTCATATGCAGAATTGTATTTAAGCATGATTATGAAATTCAAGTAAGATAACGATATAAGATATCAAGCTTGTGTAAAATAGACCAAAATAAGCTGTCAGTCTTTACTTTGGTTTCCATTCAAATCTATATGTAAGACACTTCAAGTGCACGGAGTTACCGACATACTGCCCGTAACGAATGAATTGATAGGTTTCCTTATAAACTTTTAGTGAGATACCAATGTATTACCATGACATGGAAACACGTGTTCATAAAAATCAGAAATTTTTCGCATTCCGTCATTATACATTATCAAGATTAACGCAGGTGCATTACGAATTTACTAAAAGTTTATCAGGAGATGGCCTGCAATCCCATTGTTTAATCGGATTACCAATAATTTTAAGAGATTCGTAATAAATTGGCAATAATCCTTTTTCTCCGCGTGTTCTTCTTTATTCTAAGGGTTTAATATATTGTCCTGATATAATTCCATCTATTATTCACTCATTTTTCAGTTCTCTATTGAATTTTATTTAATAAAAAAAATATGCATGTAACATTTTTAACAAAAACGCAACAATCAACAATCTAATGAAATCTTTATCAATGGTTTGAGTGTACTTATTATCATTGTGGTTTAATAGGGTAATCTTTTAATACGATGTGTGTTTTGTTTACATGTTTAACACGCCACTTATTTAACTGTACATACCACAGAAACACAAAAAGTGTATCTACATATTTGCCAAAATTATGTACTAATACCCATAAAAACAAATACAGCATTTTTTTTTTAATCCCTGAAGGCGTGCTTAGAAAAAAATATTTATTATGTATCATAAATTATAAAAATGCATCAACTCCTAAAATCACCCGATAAAGTCATGTAACAGGATATCGTAGCAAAACGATTATGATCTCGGGTTTTTTTTTCTGAAATAACTCAAGCAGCATTAAGCCGGATTTCGAGTTCAGAATTTATCGCATCCTCTCGAACAAAATATCATATTTCGCTATAAGACATCAACCCTTTGGGGACGTTAAATATTCGTCATTTTTTGTTAGTGTGGCGGTAATATTTTTACCAAAAATCTTAGATTGTGGCAATTATTACACCTTTTTGTGCACAGTGTAGGTCACTAAGCTTTTTGGGTGACCACAGTAATATATTTTTTTAAATTAAAAACGGCTCACGTACGACGAGCGTAGTATCTATATACAAGGTGTCCAGGCGTAAAGTGCACTTACTTGGGAGGTTATTCTAAATGATAATAGAAGTAAAAAAGATATAAAACTTTTTAGGGTACGTTTAAGGGTAGTTCAGGTAAAAATGTTGAATTGTTTTTATGAAAAAAAATTGTAATTTAGTCGTGTTTCTTTTTTACTTCCACCAACGTTTACAATGTATTCTGACAGTCTGGACACTGTCCCGCTCAGTACGTGGGGATGCAACCATTTTGACTAAATATGCTTGCCGCGGAGTGCGCGGGGTTCGTCTGGAAAAGGTTAAAGAAGCATTTGCTTGTTGATTTAAGGTTTAAGAGCAAATTGCTTTCTTATTTCTTAAAAATAAGTGATTTTTTACAATTTTTCTTAGTATCACCGAGTCAGGACACGTTTCCGTTGAGAAAGGTGGACAAGACACAGGATGCGAGAACCAGTTGTGACCAACAATTTCGTTATGTTTTTTTTAAACAAATCATTAATACACAAAAGAAAAAACAAGCGTCTGATACAAAAACTGTGGGAACTTTCGTAATCACTGTCTAACTGATTAAAATTTTTCATCGCAAAGTATTAGAATTTTTGTATTTATTGTAGTCTTGTTGGATTTTAAAACCAACAATTAAAAGAAACTTGTTGTATTAGTAAAAACCTTCGAGCCATCGAACCATTCTTGGGAATGTTAATTTTCAGTGGATTCATATAGAATTGTTATCAACGAACAACATGGAAAATATTTTTTACTGATTAAGGCATTTTTAATTCTAACAAGAAAAAAAAAGTTTTTAATTTGCGTAATTTATTTTTTAGATTTTTTCGAGAAAACCTTTATAAGAAATTGCTCAACTCTTAATTTTTTCAAAATTATAAACAGAATTTTAATATTTTAGACCAAACGAACCGGTAAATGTTCGTTTTCGTTTTATGGTTTGAAGGGTTTTACCAAACCACAGTAGATTTATTGGCAAGTATCCAGTGTTGTAGATTCTGTCAGTATTGCCCTGGATTTTATATCTCACCATTCAGAATTGAAATAGTGCTTAAAATTGATTTAATCGTGTTTGGTAATCAGATCTGAATATTCAGACTTCCAATCTTCCTATTTCCACTCTCTGCAGCCTAACAACTTACCCATAATCGGGGATCCCAAAGTCCCACTATCTCCGAACAGTGGAGATTTTTGATTCAGACTTCCTAGAATCGTTATTATGGGATTCCTGTGTAAGAATATAATTATTTTTCCAGAATATTTGCCTAATTTTACAACACTAAAAAGGTCTTCGGTTGAATTCAACAGTCATTAATCAGTACTTGATGGCCGCAAAAAACACGGATATTCATAAAGATCTGTGTAAATACTAAGGAGTTCTACAGAGGTAGCAGTTAGTACCCGGGCACTGGGTGTGCACAATAAATATTCACAGGCAGTTTGGTCAGCCCAGAGAGAAAGTGGTCTGACATTTTACCATCTGTTTTCTTCCTCTCACAAGTTCAAGAACACTCTCTCGAGATCACTCTAGGCGGAGGCTGTGCTGTGTGTATAAGTGTAAGTTCCTGCACCAAATAGACCGATGCTTCTTAGTTATAAAATTTTGTACCATGGAATTAAGCTACAGAACAAAAAGGAATATGCTGTATTTTTCTTCCTTCAAGTTCAACACCTGTAAACGGGTTTTGTGATGGACTTTTACACAGATTTGTAACGCCCGAGTCATCTTTATAGGATAACATATTAAACTAGCAGTTAAAAACCCAGCTAGTAGTTTTGTCATAAACTATCAAAAAGCGTCAAAGGTGTACACGAAGTTCGGTTCTTAAGTTTCATCCTTAAAATATTTATTCGCTTGAAAACATCAACGGTTCTTTGTTAAAATAACAGATGGCGCCACTTCCGTTTACAACGATCCAAACTGTACCGCCATTATGATACTAATCAATTTATCAGTGAAAACTCAAACTGGTTCATTAAACCACGAAACAAGTAATTATTTGAAAAAAATATGTATAACTGTTTACTTTCTTAGTAAATTAAAATAAATTAATTAAAAAAAAACATTTAAGAAGGATTATTAACTTCATAGTTATACCATATTCTTGTTATGAATGAAAGCTCCCGACGTCTTTTGTTAACCAAAAATTGTCTTGGAAACGACAATTATTACCAATATTTTTTCAACTCTTGGAATGACAGGGGTAAAACGCTAACTGACACTATTTTCGTAATAACCTACTTGTTTTATGCAAAAATCACGATTTAGTAAATTGTACCGTCTTATCAGATTATCCGTCACCTCACAAGACCGCTCCTGACTGTACAGCGTTAAGGCAAGCGAGATGTATGTCGGTTAGTAGAAAACGTTACTCATAATCACGCACATGCTTAAGACCGCAGTATTAGTGGCTGACAGATTTTTAAACCACCCAATCCCCAGGATTAGGGACGTATTATTATCGTATTATGACGGAGATTGCGGACGTTGTTAACAATCTGGTTGAATTGGCAAATATCGATCGGTCGCGCAATGAAAATATAAAAAAAGCAGTAATACCCTTTGTCAGCACTATACGAGGAATAAACCGAAATATCGATTTAAAACACAATGAAATGGCCAAATTTTGAAGCAATTCAACGCAGACCGAGTCATTGACATCGCAAATGTCATCTGAAGAAACGTGAAGTTAGAAACTAAATAAGAGTTTATGTAATAAGTTAGATATGCGAGAACGACTTATGGGCATTAGAACAAAGTGATGCCAGTCTAAAAAAAATCTTGCATGAATGTTATTATGAGTAAATATTTTATACCGAGGAGTATAAGCCCTCTCCAGCCTATAGCTATGCCACCGCTGCTGCATCGGATTAGGGCTTCTTTATAAGTAAGACTGAAAGTTTTTTTATACATTTGTAAAATCTATCCTAGGATAGCTAGGTACAATGTTTCAAAAATGTTTTATCTCTGCCTAATGTTAAAATTATATAATGACGACATACGCCTTAGTCGTAAGTCACTAGGTATAAGTCTTAGATGCAAGTCACTAGTTTTAAGTCAGTAGTTCTAGCATAAATTATTTAAGTAATATATTTGTACAACGAAAACGACGCTATATAAATTAGCCAAATATTATTATTATTATTATACGAAAATATTGTCGAGTTTTGTTACATTTTCCAGCTAAATAAGCGTTCTTCTCAATTAAAATAAGTGATACAAGGATTTCCTGTAAATAAATCCTTTACCTACTTTTGAAAATCGGAATTGTGACATTTGACATGGAATTTTGTAACTCGGATTTTCACAGATAAAATAAATATGTTTGCAAGTGATGAAACGACAATTCATGAATAATATTAAGATAAATTTATTTTTTGCAAGCGAACCAAATTATATTATGCTAGGAGAATTTAAAAATTCGAAATCTATAAAATCCAGACATTTGCGGTGAGCTACCAGCATATCCACAATTAATTTCTTAGTATACTAAGGGTTTATATTAAATCTCTCCTTTAAGACTTCAGAATAACAGCTGTATGAACAAATTATGCGAAATTCATCGATGTATAAAGTCAGTGAAATCCAAACCTGCAACCTCTCGATTAAAAGGTCAATTTCTTTGACAAATGAACTACAAAATCTGTAGTTTTTCCACTCTTACCAGAAAATTTTAAATAGATTTAATATTCATTCAAAAATAATAATTTGGCGAACAAACAAAGTTGTATTAACAATCATTTTAAATATTGTTTTTTCATAATTGACAACATTTCTTAATTTTTTGTCAGTAAAAATGATAGTAATAATAATAATAAATAAGAAAATACATAGATTAAGGAAATGAGATTAAAAGAATTTGGCATTCTCAGACTATAAAAATATTACCATTTGTTATTTTGGCTACTGGCATTTATACCTAGTAGTACGAGAGCCCACGACCAAAACCATGTCTCATAGCAATACGGCAAAAACCCTATAAAATCGTTAGATTGTATGATTCTTAACCCGACTAGGTGTGTAGAAACGGTCGAAAGTGTAGCAACTGCGTGGGAGGCCATTTCTGCTGTGTCAAAAAAAAAGACAGTCGGTATTATAGCAATACGTCTGATAGTGAAAATGTACATAGATTTTATAATTGTATTACGAAAAAGTTTGTTTTCAGACATTTTGCGCGTAGCATATAGCCTGAGCGCATTTTTGAAAATGTCAACAAATTTAGCCGACCTGTATCATAGCAATACGGATAATTTTTTTTTTCAACTTTTCGTATTGCTGCCATGATTACCAAAAACCTGTTTTCAGACACTTTAAGTGTAGCATATACTCCCAAAAACGAAAATAACGTTTCGGAGTCGCCTGGCCGACGCCTCTGTTAAATGTTTTTTTAAATTTACAGCCTTCATAGATATTCAAGAATCTCCCTTGTCTATTATATGTACTTTGACAGATGACAGATGTCATTACTTATTTCTTTTGTAAAAGTTACTCAAGTGTGCTTTAAATAAAACCAAAACTATCAAATCAGTATTTAATTTCAATCAGTATTTAATTTCAACAGTCTCAGCGCTTGTTACGCTCCTGCCCCTTTCTTACTATTATACAGCTCACTCGCCAGCTGCTCCAAACGTATCGAAAAGTTGTCTGATAGAGAAGGTGCTACACTTAATTTGTCTGATATAAATTTTTTGCACATGTGGACAACTTATTTTATCATGTCCAACAATTTTCAGACATATTGCTATGATACCGATCGGTAAAATTTGTTAACATTTTCAAAACGGTCTCAAAATTTAATGCGTTCACATTTCCGTCTGAAAATTGTTTTGTTCGCATCAAATAACCAAAATTTACTAATAAAAAAGATTTTCAGACGTATTGCTATGAGACATTTTTTTTGTCTCATTTTTAATTTTTTTAAGTGATTTTACGGGTTTGCGCTACACCACTAACGTCTGAAAAATATGTTTCCGGTATCTCAGAACTATCATTCAACTACAGTCTGCAAATCAGACATATTGCTATGATGCAGTTCGGTAAAATTCTTTGACAATTTTGAAAATTCGGTCAGATCAAACGCTACGCGGAAAATGTCTGATATTGGTATTTTCGAGTTCAGGATAATCGTATCTATCGATTTGATGCGGTTTTGGCCGTATTGCTATGAGACAAAAATTTTGGTCGTGGGCTCTCGTACTATAGCTCTCTCATTCAAAAGTTAGGCGTACCACCCGATCACCTAGATGTGTCAAAGAATTTATTTATAAAAATACAAAAATCAGTCATTTTAAATACATCTAGGATTACGAAAGATTTTTTAAATATTTATATTGAGGGATCAGTAGGATTTATAGGTCCAATTAGAAGTTCTACCGAGCCGAACCCTCTGATATGAAAATATCTGGAGTCGGTTAATTATTATCCCATTTGATTTCTGGTGATTTGACGTGTTGTTCGTGTATTTAATTTGCATTGCATAATGTAGATTGACTAGATGATAATTTGTGGAAAAGTGTATGAAAGGGTTTTTTTTTAATCCGGACATAAAGTCGGAAAGTAAATTTCACAAAAAATTATACAATAAAACATATGCGGAAACTTTGACTAGCCAACTAGGAAAGGATCCTGTTTTAGGCCAGTCAAATTGATAAATTTAGTTCATATCATAATTTCATATTACATTGTTTAATTATAGAACATATTATTTTATCGAAGGAAAAAAAATGTTAAGATTGAATTGCTTACATGTTATTATTATTATTATAATTGACATTACAGATGATTTTAATATGCAACATAACTTCAACTGTGGATTGCTTCACTTTTTCATTTATTTCCTCAATATTTTTTATTGGCATCATAAACGATTAATTTTTATATTTATATTAATTTACCGAATTCTTTGTTGGATTTCAGAAACCAGTAAAACATTTAATAATTTCTTTTTTGATGCCATGGTATGACGAGCGTTATTAAATGAACAGATTAAATTGTAAGTAAATCCATACCAAAACATATAGGGTTTTCCAATAAGAGGTGTTATTTTGATATTTTTCCCGTAAAAGATCAATGGTTTCGTTGCTTGTGTGGCACATAGCGCCGTTTTGTTGAAAATAAACGTTGTCCAGATCAATACCATCCAATTCCGGCCATAAAAATCATTAATCATCTCTCCATAGCGCAATCCATTCATCGTAACTGTTGCTCCAGCCTCATTTTCGAAAAATTAAGGTCCAATGACTCCGCCGGACCATAAACCGAACCAAACAGTCACACGTTGAAGATAAAAAGGCTTTACAACAATAACTCTTTAGTTTTCCGAGCCCCAGATGCGACAATTTTGCTTGTTGACGAAGCCACCGAGGTGGAAATGGGCCTCATCACTCAAGATAATTTGCATTTGATTCACTCAAGTGAATTTTAATAATTTCAATGCGTTGTTGAAGCGTGTATCGCTCCATTTTTATTAGTGACGTAGTTTCTACTTGTCAAATCTTAAAAAATGACAGCTTCAAAAGTAACATCTACTATAATAGCGGGCTATTCAAAATAACACCTCTTATTGGAAAACCCTATATAATATAATGTAACTTCCAAATGATTGTTTTTAGTTATTTATTGAAATCCGTGGACGGAAAATGACATTCCTTAAATAATTAATTTCAAAGAAAAACATCGATTTATGAATTGCATAAAAAAGAGCCGTTTTATGGCATAAATTAAATCATTATAGGAATTTAAATATTATCTGCATCATGTGATTAATAATTTATGGTATTTGCCACTAAAATTCCTAAAACATTGTTGTAATTATTTATTTAATTAGGTTCCACAGCTGTAAAGGTTCATCAGATTAAAGAAAGGACAATTGCACCGATACAGGAATAGAGAATACTGAGACAAAATTGATAGTGGATTTTTCAAGGTCGAGCTTTGAACCTACGAACTATACGTACAGGTACAAAGTGAAGGATCTTACCCAGGTATTATAGAGCAAAAATTAAAAAAAAATGTTCAAAATTTCTGTTTTCGGTGTTAGATACTTTTGGCTATTGGCTTTAATCGCTTTGGCTGTTTTTAATTTTCAGATTCGAGTAGCCAGATACTTTCCAGCTTTTTTTTCTCATCTTCTTACCCTTCCCACTTCCAGTAACGTCACAACATAGCCAATATTGGTGATGCTATAGTTCCACTGCCTCCGAATTGTCGGTGACCATTTTGCGGTAATCACATAACTGAAACTAATAATGATAACAATCATCACTTATAATTTTGTTGCTTAAATAAATAAATTAAAAAAATACGGCAAATGTACCTACATACAGTAGCACTCTAAAAATATTTCCGAGATCTACATAAAAAGGCGCAAAAAATACATGATGATGTGTACAAAGTAATTAGTTTTAAATTTCAAATACTCATCAGTCATCAACACGCATGAGTTCATATAACGCTCTGTCTTCCACCTGTTCCCACCGGATCACATCCTTGTTCCATCACGTGCCGTTGTTGCTAGCAAATATACTATATAACTGCGTACCGTGTGGTAGACTGGTATGTGTGGTTGACTGGTATGTGTGGTTGACTGGTATGTGTGGTTAGATGTTGTGTGTGTAGTTGTATGTTGGAACCGCATCACATGACCGGCGATCACATGACGGTTGAAGGTGGTTCGGGAGCTTACGTCATTACCACCGGCCATACTAAACCAAACTCACTATAGTAAAAACATTGATTTTGTGCAAGAGACATTAACATAATGGATTTGGCGTTGAGGAATTTGAAATTATACGCGCTTGTCTCAGGAATGAAAAGTTGCGTTTTTTTTGTATTTCTCGTTATTGTTGAATTTAAAGTTATTTTGGGATATGCACGGATACTAGTTTTCAAAGTGTTTGTTGAAACAATTGTCTAAATTTTTTTGTTAAAAGGATTCTTTTCATAAAGAAGAGTTTCATATTGTTAGTAATAGAAAAAGCCTTAATTGTATATTAATTACTACATATGCAAATTATATAACGTGTTTATAAAATTGTGTATTCGATAATATTACTCTCCAATACAACGTTTACACAGTCTTGGTAACAAATACTTAAACAAATATTTGACAATAATTTGAACTTGGCAAACTTTAAACGGAGTAGGTATGTGCGAACTATTTTTACCTAATTTGTAAACTATTGTTATACTTTCTTATTATCATTATGGTTGATTTGGAGGATTTTGTCAAATTTTCTATTTTTCGTCTCACTTATTTGTACTCTATCCATACATATATTTTTTAAACTCCTATATTTTATGTAACATATTTTGTTAACTCTGATATTTTTTTATGTAACCTGTATTTTGTTAACACTGATTTTTGTTTAATGTAATCTGTATAACTAAACAAATAAAGATGTACATTATTATAGGTAAAAGCCCTATGGGCGTTTAAATAAAATAAAAAAAGTGGGTGTGTCAAGCCTACGCAAGACAGAAGTGAAACTTCTAGTTTCAGCTGATGCTTGGCGTGGCGCAGTTCGCTGGTGTCTGAGAGAGAGGAAAGAAGAGAAGAGAGAGAACGTTCGTGAGCGGCTCCCCCACCTCAACAAGGTTTCACTTCAAAAATGCCACAGCCGAGAATCGAACCTCGCTTAACTGATTGAAAGCCAACCACGCTGAGCACCAACTGTAAGCAAAGCCGCATAAATTGATTATATTATGTAGGTTCTGAAAATATGAGAGCTTGTTATGTTTTATAATGTTACCTACATCACACCCAAAATATAATATATTTTTAAAAATAATGTACAATGTACAGAAATAGAATCCCACACAAGATCGCGTAGTGCGCTCTAGCGAACGGATATTTTATCAGAGGGAGATAGTTTTAATTTTTTTTTCTGTAAATTATTACATATTATCAAAATAAATAAATTAATTAAATAAATGTAATACAATTATCATAATATACGGATTAGATAATAATTTTAATCCAACACAATAACGCAAAGCGCGCTCTAGCGGAGTAATGTTTTATCACAGTGAGATAAGTGTTTTTATTATTTTGCAATATTATTTTCTTTTAAAAAATGTTCTGACCTACTAAAAAATAAGATATTGAATGAAAAAGGCGTTAAAAACAAAAAAATAATGTGCGATGGCCGAGAATCGAACTCGGATCAACTGCTTGGAAGGCAACTATGCTGACCATTACACCACCAACGCCAGTTGTCGGGATGAGCTAAGAAGCATTTATATGTTACTTCAAAACTTTGACTAGATCAAATGAACTTTAATCGGTGGTCCCGCATTTTCGTTTCGGTCATGAGTCGGTTTTACTCCGGTCCTCGAAATTGCATGACGCGCGTAAAGAAGTTTCACTTCAATAAATAAATAAAATAATGTATAGTATATACCACTACCAAAGAGAGTAAGACCACCATTCAAAATTGAAACGTTGCTTGAAATGACTTTGGCCGTGTTTGGTGATCAGATCTGAATAGCCAGATATTTCCCCACCTATCTCCTCCCTGTCTTCTTCCCCTCCCCACCACCTTCTGCCTCACAACATACTATAATTGGGGATGCCGGAGTCTCACTGGTTCCAGATGGTTGGGAGCAGATGGGACTGTTGTGCGGTTTCACATTTAAAAAAAATCTAACTTGGTGAACTCCTTTGGGTCTATGGTAGAGGTTTTGGTTATCCAATAAATGGTTTCCGGGGTGGCGGTACCCATATCAGCCTCCCAAATTAATAATATTTTTTATTGTAACAATGTTATGTAATTCACACCCCTTCATCACGAATGCCGTCAACTGTCATGGGATCAACTGTCGGGGGGGTCAACTATCATGAGATCACATTTCAGTCATTAAGTATCAATTGTCGGGGGGGTCAACTATCATAAGATCACATTTCAGTCATTAAGTATCAACTGTCGGGGGGGTCAACTATCATGAGATCACATTTCAGTCATTGAGTATCAACTGTCGGGGGGTTCAACTATCATGAGATCACATTTCAGTCATTAAGTATCAACTGTCGGGGGGGTCAACTATCATGAGATCACATTTCAGTCATTAAGTATCAACTTTCGGGGGGGTCAACCATCATGAGATCACATTTCAGTCATTAAGTATCAACTGTCGGGGGGGTCAACTATCATGAGATCACATTTCAGTCATTAAGTATCAACTGTCGGGGGATCGACTATCAGGGGATCAACTGTCAATTTATCAAATATCGGGGGATCAACGGTCAAGGGATCGACTGTCGGGGGATCAACTGTCAAGGTATTAAATGTCGGGAGATCAACTTTCGGGGATCAAATGTCGTGGGATTAAGTATCGTGGGATCAAGCATCATGGAATCCATTTCCATCATCATATCATATCACTTCATATAATTAATCTAAAAATGTTTAATTTTGAAACAGAAATGAACTTTGATTCGTATTCGTGACCTGATCGATAAAGAGGGCAGCTTTCACGAACCGGGCTCGAGAGGTCCGAGAGTGGGACGCAAAAAAAGTCATCCTACACGAGTGCAGAATTAAAACGGTCTTATTGAATTAGGCTAGGCACATAAAACACTATGAAAAGGGACAAATTTATATGCATATTTACATAGGTTCCATGCTAAGTCAACACAGTGACTATTCAACACACTTTTAAAAAGTGATATAAAGTCTTTAAAAACGATGAAAAATTTTTTTTTTTTAACCTAACCTAACCTAACCTACTTAACCCAGTTAATAAAGTTTTTGTTTAATCACTTTTCATGACTTTATATAACTTTTTAAAGATGTGATGAATTATCATTTTGATGATTTATCCGGTCACCATTTATATAAATACCAATAAAATAACACTATACTGAAAAATGTTAAATATCGTTCTGATGTCGGGAAATGGGTTGATTTCTACTGCTAAGATTCCACTTCATTCAAGTAAAAAAAGTCAATGTGTACTTGGTTAATAAGTTTTAGACGAGTTATAAGTATCACCGAAGTTAAAAGTATGCTAAGATGACTGAAGTCAATGTATACTTGGTTAATTAATAATAAAAATAAGTTTTAGATGGTCATAAGTATCACCGAAGTTAAAATTATGCTAAAATGACTGAAGTCAATGTAAACTTGGTTAATTAATAATAAAAATAAGTTTTAGATGGTTATAAGTATCACCGAAGTTAAAAGTATGCTAAGATGACTGAAATCAATGTATAATTGGTTAATTAATAATAAAAATAAGTTTTAGATGGTCATAAGTATCACCGAAGTTAAAATTATGCTAAAATGACTGAAGTCAATGCAAACTTGGTTAATTAATAATAAAAATAAGTTTTAGATGGTTATAAGTATCACCGAAGTTAAAAGTATGCTAAGATGACTGAAATCAATGTATAATTGGTTAATTAATAATAAAAAATAAGTTTTATATGGTTATAAGTATCACCGAAGTTAAAAGTATGCTAAGATGACTGAAGTCAATGGATACTTGGTTAATTAATAATAAAAATAAGTTTTAGATGGTTATAAGTATCACCGAAGTTAAAAGAATGCTAAGATGACTGAAGGCATGAAAAATAAACGCGTTTTATGGTTACTGAATTTAAAAAAAAAAATGTAGTTAACTGTAAAATGTAACTTAGGTAACGTAATAAATTAAAAAGTAAGGATTAATATAATATAAATTTAGATTAAAAAAATAAAAATCAATCCAATATTTTTTATTATGATACGTCTATTTTAAAATGTCTAACATTAAAAAAATAATTTTGAGTGAGTGTTGAACAACTCTACCGATCTCGCCAAATGCCGCTCGGGTAGGACCGATGTGTGCTGGAATGTCATCTGATTTCAGCGTGTGTACGTGATTGTCACGTTGATAGGATGCATTGCCATCGACAACGAGCCTATCTGCTGAGTTCAGCTCGATCGGATGTCGGGAAGTGGGTTCATCCCTCAATTCCCGAAAGTAAAAGTGAAACGTATTTAAAAATGAAGATATGAAAACGTGAATTCATATTAGAATTACCAATTGAAACTGTTGACCTACTACAGGGTTTTCCAATAAGAGGTGTTATTTTAAATAGCCCGCTATTTCGGTAGATGTTACTTTTAAAGCTGTTATTTTTTAACATTTGATAAGTAGAAACTACGCCATTAATAAAAATGGAACGATACACGCTTCAACAACGCATTGAAATTATTAAAATTCACTTGAGTGAATCAAATGCAAATCATCTTGAGTGATGAGGCCCATTTCCACCTCGGTAGCTTCGTCAACAAGCAAAATTGTCGGATCTAGTGCTCGGAAAACCCAAGAGTTATTGTTGAAAAGTCTCTCTATCCTCAACGTGTGACTGTTTGGTGCGGATTATGGTCCGGTGGAGTCATTGGACCTTCCTTTTTTGAAAATGAGACTGAAGCAACAGTTACGGTGAATGGATTGCGATATCGAGAGATGATTAATGATTTTTTATGGCCGGAATTGGATGGTATTGATCTAGAAAACGTTTACTTTCAACAAGATAGCGCTATGTGCCACACAAGCAACGAAACCATTGATCTTTTACGATTGAATATCAAAATTACACCTCTTATTGGAAAACCCTGTATTATCTTCTATCTACATAATATGCAAAGAAAAGTTTTTTTACTCAAATCTACAGTTTTATTACGGAATCATGAAATTTGCAAAACAAGAGAAAGCCCGGCCAACGCTGGGTGCTTCAGCTAGCATGCAATAAATTATTCTTTAAAAACATTTAAACCTGAAAGAAATCTCACGATTTTAACAAATCTCTACCTAAAAGTAAGGTATAACAATCTTCTGCACGGAGAAAATTGACTAATATTGAAAAGCTAATTTAATAAGAATCTCTACAAAATATTCGTAATTCTGTTAAAAACGGGATTGCGGGCCCTTAATGAATGAATTGATAGGTTTCCTAGTAAACTTTTATTAATATACGAATGTATTATCACGATGTCGGAACACTTCTTGTTAAAATTTCAATATTTTCGAATTTCGTCATTGCATATTATCGAGGCAAGACACGTGTTCTGATATATTAGGAATTTACTAAAAGTTTATCAAGAAATGGCCTGCAATCCCATTTTTTAACGGGGTTACCAATAATTTGAAGAGATTATGAATAAATTGGCAATACTCACTCTTCTCCTTGTATAGTCAGAAAAGAACACATATTATATTTAAATTAAAATATACATACTCGTATATAATAGCTGACATACTTTTATTGCTTTTTCGCATTCATGTTCCTGTTTCTGACATTTCCGCTTTCAAAACTGTTTACGAATTCTCTGTGCCCGATTTCTCGTTATACTCAAACCCGCTACGGGCACTACCCAGACCCAGTTATATTCTCTTTCAACAATTGACTCTGGTGTTTAAGCTCAAAATGAATATCTCTTAACAAGAGATATATCGGTATAACTCCACACTCCACGGTACAACTGAAAGCTCATCATTTTAAGGAAGCGTTTGTAGCTAATTGGCGCTTTTATAATGCCTACGGCTATGGCACAGCAACGGTACAAACAAAACGTAAAACGTTATTTCTCAATTTATTTCTTTCTTATACACCAATTACAATAGTAGTTAAAAACTAGGAAAATGGTATACGTATGTCTGCATCGCTGAAAGAAAAATTTAATAACTACCATGCATCTCCCTCACAGACTGAATGCTGTAGATATGATATCAAAATCTACTATTTATGATCGTGTGAGAAATAATGCAAGGCTGATGTAAGCGTAGTGAGCAAGATTAAGAGAGGGGCGCTCAGATAGTTTGGACATGTAAAGCAAATGAACGAAGAGGAGTATAAGCAGAATATGACGTAAATTTAAATGGCAGAGGAAGTCGGGGACCCCCGAGGAAGACATACTTGATTCGGGCCATGTCTGGAGTCAGAATAATAGAATATTGCGCATGAAGCGATCTATGAATGTCAATGAGGCAAGAAGTGTGCGCCAAGACCGAGTTGTTTGGTGGTCCGTCTTCTCTGCCTAGTTGCTCTAGCTGCTCTAGTTCGTTTAGTTTCTCTCACACGTATTAAAGAATTGAAACGCCGTTACCGTTGCCGTTGTCCAGTTTCTTCGCCACCTAGGTTTTTTGCTGCAGAGTCTCCATCTTCTATCTTCGTCGAACGTCACAGCGGTGCTGCCAAGGTATGGTATCTATGTGATGATATTATGTCAGGGCTTTATTAGCAGCAGACAAATGAATAATAATAATTTTATCAACAACAGACGGATGACGAACCTCGTGCTGGCACTGTTGGTGGACTCTCTCGCTGCAGCAGCTGGTCCAGTTTCTACACCGCCTAGGATTCTTGCTGCAGAGTCTCCATCTTCTATCTTCGTCGAACGTCACAGCGGTGCTGCCAAGGTCTGGTGTCTGTGAGGATATTGTGTCAGCGCTTTATTAGCAGCAGACACATACCTGGACGGATGACGAACCTCGTGTTGGCACTGTTGGTGGACTCTCTCGCTGCAGCAGCTGGTCCAGTTTCTTCACCACCTAGGATTCTTGCTGCACAGTCTCCATCTTCTATACTCGGGTCACCTGTTCCTATTCTTCATTTTACTTAGCTTAACTTCACTTTATTTTTGTAATATTTATATTTTTTTAATACCTGCATCAATTGTAAAGCGCCCCTGAGGTGATATCTGACAAAAACGGCGCTATACAAATTGTCCAATAAATTAATAATAGTGATGAAATTCTGCTGTGGTGAATATCACTATACGAATATTAATACAAATATCTGGGATGCACTTCTTCAAATACGTCTATAAACATGCTAATTTAACGTAAATGGATTCAATTTCGTATTTTATTTAGTGTGTGTCTGGTGTAGAGTCACGTGGGGTAACCATACGCAATTTTATATTAAAATTACATTAGGATTTTTATATTAAAATGCTGTAGATATTATTTGAATATTATTTGTTAAACCTCACACGGTTCATAAGTTCAAAAACTAAAAAGTTATTTAAAAAAATACGCTTGAGTTTTGGAGATGTGGTGAGCAGACGAATGAATAAAAAATGTGTGCGGTATTCTAGCAGCGTCTTTATTGAGGTAGTTGAATCGATAGTTGAATAAGTCCAAATAGAGTAGCCAGCGTAGTCACAGTTGCTGCTGACGATGAATGACGATGGCGTCGTGGTTGATGATGTGAGTCACGATATGATGCATGTAGGTCTCCTCACGGTGGGATGTTAATCCGTGGTCCACGATCACGGCGATAAAGTCGGTGATGTGACAGGACTTGCAGGTGGTGTTCATCACTGGTGAAGACAATGGGTCTTCCTGATACTCCAGTGTGAATTAAGCCAAAGGTACTGTGGACTGGTGTGGAAGTGGAAAGGTACTGTCAGACCTATATATAAACAAGGATGTAAAAATGAAATCAATAACTTTTGACCGATAAGCCTTCTAAGTAGCTTTTCTAAAATATTGGAAAAAGGGCTAAAAATACAACTTATGAAGTACCTAGAAGATAATAACCTATTATCGGAAACTCAGTATGGTTTTAGACAAAACCTGAATACTACCGACGCCATAGACGATATCATAAATACGATCACGAAAAGTTTAGACGGGGGAAATAAATATTTGGCTATATTTATAGACCTACAAAAGGCCTTTGATACAATAGACCATAAAATCTTTTTCAAGAAGCTAAAAAAAAACGGGATGTCAAACACAACTTTAAACCTGCTAATAAGTTACATGTCAGAACGTACACAGTGTGTTAAAATTGAAAAGCATAAAAGTAAACCTCTCCCAATGAAATATGGTGTGCCGCAAGGAAGTGTCTTAGGACCTTTATTATTTGTGATTTATATTAACGATATCTGCAACTTACACACAAACGGAAAAATAATTTGTTTTGCCTACGACACCGTTATTTTATTTAATGAAAGTGATTGGGTAACCAATTACAAAGAAGCTGAACATGGGCTTGTACTTCTGCAAAAATGGCTTAAACAAAACTCACTTGCACTAAATGTCAACAAAACGAAATACTTAACTTTTTTATAACGGCCAGAGGACAACCAGCTGAGGATTATGCTCTCAAAATACATGATTGTCAAGGAAAAAACTTAACGCAATCATGTCACTGCCCCACCATAACACACTCCAGAAAGATAAAATATCTCGGCGTTGAAATCGATGAAAATCTTCGATGGGACAATAAATAACATTACAAAGAAACTTACAAAGCTCATGTACTACTTTAGAAACGTACGCAATATACTAAATAAAAATGATCTCTTTGCCAATCACGCATGGAATATGGGATTATTAGATGGAGATCTGCCTCAAACTTTCACATGAAGCAGCTCGTTAAAACACAAAAAGTAATAATAAAAATAATCCAGAAAGTACCCATAAGTACTCCATCAAAAGAAATTAAAAAAAAAAAAAAAATTTTCAGCATTATAAAACTGTACTCAAAAAATACACTACTAAATTTTAAAGAAAAATATGAGTACCTTGCTGAAGAATACACCTACACTACCAGGACGAAATCCTCAAATCTACTAAACATTCCAAAATTAAATACATCTTTCGGCCAGAAAAAACACTATTTCCATGTTATAAAATTATATAATGCCCTTCCTATTGAAATTAAAAATACCATGGATATAGAAAAGTTTAAAAAAAACATCAAATTATGGCTTACTAAACATGAAGATGAGGAAATCATTAAATTTATTAAGTAACCCCAACGCAACCTGCAGACAACAAACATAAATACTTTTTGCTTAATTTATTTAATATTTTGTGTAAAACCAACAAATTAGAAGATGAGGAAATCTTGATCAACATACATAAAACAACCTGCAGTCCGCCTCGGAACAGGAACACCTAGTGAGGAGGACTGAGAACAAACTACATCACTTTTGTATTTTTATTTTACTTGATAATATTGTATCTTTTTAAATTTACTTTATATTGCCGTTAAATAAAAAAAAAATTAAAGTAAACTGCGCTAGAAAAAATTAAACAGGTGAGATGTGATGTGTACCTACGTGCTTCAAAATCATTTTTTTATATCAAGGGGTAAGTGTACGCACCCATATAATCTTCGCTTACATAAACTTAGGATGAATATTTATCTATATGAGTATTGCCTCTTTGCACCCGTAAAGGTAACATTATTTTACTAAAATTGTCATAGACCCCACCGTTCATAAAATTGGTTACACGATAGCGGCCATAGGTAACAGGGGCGAAACAATTAATAAAAAACATGAAACAGGTAATTTACAGGTCAATTTTTATTTTCTACCTAGGGATCACTGTACACACTACTTTCTTCAAGGCAACCCAAAACGCTGCAGAGTTAAGGGATAAGTGCAGGTGATGCATGAACGATCTAAAAATATATATCAGTTTCTATGACTTAGTTTGCCCTATATCTCCGGGGTTTCTCACAAACACTCTGATTAAATAAAACTTCGGCTTCAACAAAATACTTGGACTTTTAATGTGATTTACAAAAAGCTTTGATATCTCAATTAGTAGGCGATCGCTCTATAATAAAACCCCGTTATTCTGTTTCCTCCCTTATTTATTATCTCCTCTGTCTCTACAGCTAACGTCATTTATGGGTAACCTAATAGACTAATCCAGTGGCATGTATGGGTGAGCTCTTACACTAATATCAAGGATATCACAGTTTGTAGGTACATGTTCTAAATATAAAGCATAATCTTTATAAATAAAAATGTTAATGTGCGTTTGTTCAAAATCATAAATCTCCAAAAGTTCATCACTGATTGCTTTGAAATTTTGACACAACGTTGTAATCAAATATGCGTCTGTTTTTATATATTATATAGATGTCACCTGTGACATGTAAAAACATGTTTTTTTTTGTTAAACAAAGCCATCTGTTGGACAAAAATGCTTTTGATGGAAAAAAAAGCGCCATCTGTTGGACGTAAGAGCAACGCGGGCTATTGTTCCTCTATCTGCACAGACAGACTAAGCCACAGCAACGCGTTCCCGGGATACGGCTAATATAAGCATTAATTCAAAGTTTTCGAAGCGGCCGAGTAGCGACCATTAGTTTTTATATTGATCCATTGCCTTCATAATGTTTGCACGTTGAATCAATCAATCTCTGTTCTATCAGCCAAATTTTAATTTTTATTAAATATGTAAATTTACTTCTGTTATTTTTTCGTTTTGTTGCATTAGAATTATATAGTTTAATATTTCTCTGTTTAAAATATTTATTCGAACTGAGAATAACCACTAAATTTTGGCTTATTGCCTTAGTAGAGTAGTTATGTTGGACAGAGAAGTATTCAGAAATGTTTCCTTTTTTAGTTTAAATAAAACATGTTTTAGTAAAGTTTTTGTACATTGAAAACTATTTAAATATATCGGAACCGGAACTTTCAGAATTTGGCGCAAACATCGCCGCGTACACTTACTCACCGCGTACACTTTTCACCGCGTACACTTAATCACCGCGTACACTTACTCGTCGCGTACACTTACCCCACTTGACTCTATACCGAATCAATGATCTCGGGTTGCGGATGAAATGGCGATAAACTATCCCACGCGCTAACCTAATATCAACATTGTAATAACTTAACAGACCGCGTCACGAGCTGGCTTCACGTGATGCAGAACAAGGATGCGGGATGCCGTTTTTTTTTCGAATTAATGTTGTTTTTTCATCTCCCGATTTAATCAGCCATTACGAAGATGTTTATAATTCCGTGAAAGAATATTCGACGAGGAATTTAAAATTAGTTATTTTAAATAATTTGAATTTCTTCGATTCTTTAGTTTTTATGGACATTATAATTTAATTGAGTTGTTTGACAAGGCGCCAGCTTAAAATGATATCATCTCACGGACGCTTAATAAAGTTGATTTCATTATCATTGTTTATTTTTTTATAAATTGTTAAATACATTATTTTTGGGAAATAAGTTCTTATAAAGTGTGATAACGATATTTTTATACTATATACTACTAAATGAAATTGACGGCATCCGTGGTAGAGTGGTAAGGCGCTCGACTAAATCCCGGCGTGCGCAAGTAAATTAAATTATTTCACAAAAAAATGTAAAATAATACATAGTATATTTCCGGCGCGTTCCAGAGTGGACGATACTCCCAGTATCGCCCTAGTGTAAGACCACCATTCAGTATTGAAACTTTTCTTGAAACGACTTTATCTGTGTTTGGTGATCAGATCTGAATAGCCAGGTACTTTCCCACGATTCTCTTCACTATTCTCATTACCTTTAACCTTGCAACATACCCCAATTGGGGATGCCATAGTCTCACTGGCTTCAGAAGATTGGGAGCAGTTTGGACTCACGTGCGGTATTCACGTTTTTTTTTTAAAGATTGTATTTTAATTTTCAATGAGAAAAATTATATTGAAATCTCTGGCAAAGCCGGGAAGTAAGAAAATCGGTTAATAAATTAAATAAATGTTTAATAAATGTTTTGAATTCCTACCTCTAGGTCAAGAGCCGATGAGCTTACCGCTCTGCTACGAAGGTCATCAACAATGCAGGTAATCAAGAACAATGCAATGAAGTTAAAACAAATCCTGAAATTTGAAACAATCGATTTGGTTGTGCGTTAAAATACGCCTACAAATAAGAGAAAACATCGTAAATCAACGGCACGTGATGATCAGAAAAAACCCCCCGACATTTACTACTTATCATCTACGATCTCTTTTAGGCAGCAAGCAGAGACAGCATCAGCTGATACCATTTGGAAGGCCGGCGAAGGCTATTCGTAGTTTGGCTGAAGTTTTGTCGGACTTTAGCCGAAATATGGCCGGAGGAATGCCGCACCATTACATCACCGGTCCCGTGATGCTTTAAATGTCGGAAATCTTTAATTGCTCCGAGAAGGGGTTATTATTTTAATTTTCCACTTTAGAAATGCCGGAAATGTTTACACATTAAAGTTTACGCTTAAAGCAAGATTACTGCTATTTTTGAGGAATTGGTTTGTGTTGTTTGGAATCTTGTGAAGGACCATGTTGTGGTTAGATATTGATGAATTAGAGAACAATTATTTTTGGTACATACTACAGTGGTAATATGGTACATAGGTTGCTTTAGCGTCCAATTTTCTATAATTTTATTTATTTACTAGCTGACAGGTACTCTGCTTTGCTCGGGAATTATGACTGGTTTGGGGTAAGGTTGTGATGATATTGTTCTAGTGTTTTATTCTTATGTAACGAAGCCCAAAATAATAAACTACAGGTTATGCAAAATAGGGGGATGAGGATGATTTTAAAATGCAACATTTTTACTGTTAAAATTATGTTACAGAATTTAAATATGATGACAACCAAACAACATATAATATATAACACGTTAACAATGATGTATAAGCTTCAAAATAATATGCTCCCAAATTATCTGCAAAGAAATGTTATGTACCATGAAAATGTAATGAACAATTATCCTACGAGAAGACGCAGAGATTTTAGGCTTCCCAAAACTAAACTTTCATGCAAAACAGCGCGTTTTATAAAGGGCAAAAACTTTATAATAACCTACCAAATGTCATAAAGGAAGCCACAAGCATTAGCACTGTTCGTAGGACATGTGCTTTATATGTAAAGAATAATTTTTGATTGTTGAACATACTCACCAATATTATTTTAGTCACCTAGATATCTTATATAATGTAATTTTGTGTATTTATCTTTTTCTCTTAAAATTTTATTATTTTTTGTATTTTTTATATTTTACTACTAGATGTATGAAAAAATTTGCGTACATCTACTCGTAAATAAAGATTCAAAAACAAACAAATAAGGTTTAGCCAGCGTTAGCAATACAAGTGCCCGAAAATATTTTTTTATGACTTGATTACAAAACGCCGACTTTTCTCTACTTTCTATAAATATAATATGCATGTTTTATATATATAAGCCTTCCGGAAAAAAAATTCAAAATGATAGTCAAAACCTTATAAAAATCCGTTGCGTAGTTTAGAAGAACTAAGCGCTCAAACAGACAGACGCGGATAGTGACTCTGCTTTATACTATTTAGATATTTAACGCCCAATAGGCTTTTACAAACATGTTGAAATTTTACAAAAAATCATTCAGAAATAACATAATAATAAGTACACACCCAAATGTAGTTTATTTAATTTGGTAGGGACAGGTAAAATTAATCAATCAATTTGTTTATTATTAAATTGATAGGACGTTTCTTTGATATAATATAACCCAATCAACAGTAATGTAGGATAAGAAAACAATTCTAAAGTCATAATATATAATATGCATTTTTGTTATATTTTTAAAGCTAAAACTTTCTAATAAAACTGTGTGTTATCAGAACTTTTTGAATCTGTTTTTACAGAATTTACTTTAATATTACATACTTAATCGATTATAAGTAATAGTTTCTGCTCTTCTGTAAAATGGTAGTAAAAACCAGATAATTTTTGTGTACGTAGGTACCACACTATTTTAAAAATATTTTTTTTTTTTATTTCAACAATTCATAAATGTGCAATAAACGAAGTGCGTCTAATTCTACATTTTAACTGTTAAAAATGGTGGAAATTACAATTCCGGCAAAAATAAGTTACATAGAAACCCTGAGGAAATTAATTTCCATCCAGGCCTGTGTCATTGTTGGGGATGATGTCTGGATATTTTAAGAAAAGGAAAGAGAGGAATTCTGGTAAGAAAAAAATACGAGGGGGGGGAGGAATCAGGGAGTCAATGTGTACAAGAGTGACGGACATATAAATCAGTTGCAGTTGGTGGGCAGACGCCTCTGCTTCCAAAACCTGGACAAACCTCACCCCATGAATCCTGTCACCTCTGTTAACCTATGACAGAGTTGTTTGTTATCCAATGAATGCGGTGTTCCGGAATTCCCGAGCGGTGGTACGCATACCGTCTCCCAAATTAGAAAGATGATGCTATTTAGAAATTTCAGATTATAAAAAATAGTGTACCCTTTGACACCGTTCTAGAGTTTTTGTTGCAAAGACAAAGAGAACATTGGAGTTAAGATTGATGAGCCAATCACCTATGTTTAATCATTCAACGAACTAACACCGAAGTCGCGCCAATTCGTGTGACATAAACAATCAGTCCTGAAGGCTAATCTTTGACATGACATGTTTTACATTTCCATATCCGGGTCATATAACCTCATATTATCATCCTGTTCCGGAAATCGATAAAAAAAACACCGATGGTAACCAACGAATACTGCGACATAATGAACTAATCACGATTCTTTAGGATTGAATTATTAATAAGAATTGAGAGTAAGTTACTGATTTGAATCTGCGAACCACCGCCCACTCTTCTTATTTGGTAGGTAATGGAATTTAGTTGGAGAATTTTTTTATGTACAAGCTTGAACAAGGCCTTTAGGCAGACCGAGGCAGATCTTCGTGAACAGGCTGAGAGAGAAAGATTCTCAGAGTAAAAAGCTGTGAATCACCAGTGTATTAAACATTGTATTAATTTCACCTCAAATCTAGGTATGGGGACTATGAAGAGAGATCACGCGGCTGTCAGCTGTTAAGGTGACAGATCCCGTACAAAGAAATGATATTCCGCGGCAGCTCCTTAATTAATCTGACCCCCTCTCCTGCCGCAGGGAGAGGAAGATTATAGCGTAGTGTGACACAGCAACATATAATCTGTATGGGCCACGCCCAAATTAGCGTTGATGCGTGTAGAGTGTCTTGGGCTTTAATTTATCTAAAGGGCATCTGTATTAGTGGAAAAGATCTATTAGGTACGTATATCAATGTAGTAGTTGAAAGTTTTCGTTTTTAAATAGGGAACTATTCAGATTGTTATTTTTTCAAACAAAAATAAAGATATAATAGGAGAGATAAAAAGCAAAACAATATTATTAATCTCTCTATTAAACGTAAATTTAACGGTGATTTCATGCCTAACTTATCCGTGATATCACGCTTTATTTAACTTTAGTGTCGCGGTTATGATAGCTACCAGAAAATTGTCTATTTATTGGAACCGAATTGAGTTTCAATGAATAGCATATTCATTGTGCTTATCTAATATTAGAAAATGCTTCAATGCTTCAAATAATATTTCATAAAGGAATTTCAAACAGTCATTCCAAAAAACAACATTCGTTGAAATTAATATTTTATTCCGAGAAACTCGTAGAATAGAAAAAATCGTATTATTTCGCAACAATAGCGGAAAGTCCAATTGATTTGTTATACATTGGGTAGGTACCTTTAAAATTTGACATTTGAAATTAATTTCCGGTTTTATAAACAATGGACCGATGTTTTCAAAAAAACAAGAACAATAAAGTAATATATAATTATATGTATTGACGTGTTGACGATTGAATCCTTAGAAAAAAGGCGTGGCGGAATCAGGACTTCAACCCGGAATCTTACTTTTTTACTATCCGGGCAGCTGCTATACCAAATGAGATAATCAAACTTTTTATGTGAAACCACATACGAGTCCCTACTCTCAACCATCTGCTACCTACTCTCAACCATCTGTGAGACTGAAGGTAGTGGGGAGGAAAAGGAGATGGGAAAGAGGAAGGTGGGAATGTACCTGTCTATTCTGATCTGGTCACTAAACAAAGCTAAAGCCATTTCAAGCAACGTTTTAATTCTGAATAATGAGCTTACACCAGGACGATATTGGGAGTATCTTCCACTCTGGAACGTGCCGTCAAAATACTGTATATTATTTTAAAATAATAAGTTGTGTGATAACACAAATTAATCAAATAATATTTACTTGCGCACGCCGGTATTCGAGAGCCTTACCCCTCGACCACGCAGGTCATATCCATATATTAACAAAAATAATATCGCTTCAAAGAAAGACGAATATTCCCAAGACAAATATTATGAAATAATTATAAGCAACAATTAGTCGCCTGAAATATTAACACAAATTGAAAATATCTCCCAAGTACAAATAAATGCCGCCAACGTGAAGCGTTCCGTTAATTATTTGTTATCCTTTGTGCTATGCATAAAACCTTGTCTTATAAACATTAGTTTATCATTAAAAAATAAAAATATTATGACTTGAAAATATCTCAATTCTCCTTACTCCCGTCAGTTTAAGCTGTGGTCGTATTTTCTACTCTAATTGATGTCTTAACTTCCAATGTATTAAAACCGGCGTCGCGACGCCTCGATAAGACTACAAGGCTTTGAACCACTCAGCCGAAAGCCGTAAAATCTAGGAACATTGCGACTTGCAGTACATCCGTAATAATTACAAGAACCGTTGAATGTTCTGAGAATAAAATAAATACCATTAAGTTAATTATGTAAAAACAACAGCAGGTATGTAGTTATTATTTAATTAATATTTAAGTGTAATCGCAATATTTGTACGCTAATCCGTTTGATGGTTTTAATGTGAGTGTTTTTTTTGTTTTGTTTTTACACTAACCCTACACAGGAGCAGTGGCGGCTCGTGACTTTTGAATGTAATAGTGTGTTAAGTTCGAAAAATCCGTCATAATTGATGGCATTAATGAAAATTATTTCCTTGAGGGCCTAAGTTTTGGGATAGGTACTGTGTGGGGGGTGTTTTCAAAGGAAAAGAAGGAGAGAAAGTTCTGGGAAGGTTAAAGGTATGCGGGTGAAATGTAGTTGCAATATTGTATACGAATCAGTTTGGTGGTTTTAATGTAAGCGTAGTTGCAATATTGTACGCGAATCGGTTCGGTGGTTTTATTGTAAGTGTAGTCGCAATATTGTACGCGAATCGGTTCGGTGGTTTTAATGTAAGTGTAATCGAAATGTTGTACGGGAATCGGTTTGGTGGTTTTAATATAGTGTAAGTAAGTAAGTGTAATCGCAATTTTGTACGCAAATCAGTCTGGTGGTTTTAAAGACTGTAATGTGGAGCTAATATAAAAAAAACGAAGAAGAATAATCATAATCTAGTTAATAATAATAATCTTAATCTTAATCTAGTTTGGATAATATTCTAGTCGAAATGTCCAATGATATTACAGTAGATTCAAATAACTTAGACGTTATTTATAATCTTAGGGAAATCAACATTGCAAATTTAAACTTTGTTGATGAAAATGTAGTAGAATTAGCTAACTTACTTCATAATAATATAAACAGATATATAGATGTAGAGCCAACAGTTAGACCAAAATTACCGAAATTGCATACGTCAAAGAAATTATCTAAATTAATTTTTGAATTAAATAACATAATTTTACCAAAAATCATATTTGACGAAATTAGTTTTTTAGATCTTCATACAATAGTATACGCTAGTGCGATTACTGTTTGTAATAAGTTAGGAATTAAATTATCATCCTCTGACGATAGATCATATAGTTATAGTAAACCAGAATGGCAGATCAGATTAGAAAATGATGTAGTCTTTTTAAGAAGTAAAATAGCTAGAGTAATAGAATATAAAAATGGAAATAGAAGTAGGAAAATTTTGAGACATGTAGATGAAATTGGTAGAAAATTTGGTTATAACATTGATAGTCATAATAATGAAAATATAATCAATGATTTATTAAAACAAAAATTAGGCGTAAAAGCTAGTAGATTAAAAAGATATAATTATACGTATAATAAAAAAAATAATAATAGATTATTCCAGAAAAATGAAAAAATATTTTATTCCAAACTTGACGATAAACAAAATATTATTTCGAATAATAATATTCCGTTGCCATCTGAATCAGATATGCGCGATTTTTGGACTAAAATTTGGAGTAAAGATATAAAACATAACGATTCAACTCCATGGATAGAAAATGAAGAACTCAATTTTTCAGGTATTGAACAAATGAGTTTTTCTAATATATCGGTTGAATTGTTAACCAAAATTATTAAAAATACTCATAATTGGAAAGCCACGGGTTGCGATTGGATACATAATTTTTGGTACAAACGTCTGACTACTTTACATCCTCTTTTGGCAAAAAATCTTTCAAAATTTGTCAGTCAACCTCAAAATTTTCCAAATTTTCTAACTAAGGGCATTACTTATATGTTACCCAAAAGCGAAAATATTAATAATCCTTCTCAGTACAGACCCATTACATGTTTACCGACAATATACAAAATTTTAACCTCTTGTTTAACAGATTTAATATATACTCATTTAGATGAAAAAAATATTTTATCTGAACAACAAAAAGGTTGTCGCAGAAAACATATGGGATGTAAAGAACAATTAGTTATCGATTCTGTAATTCTAAAACAGATTCAAACTCAAAAACGTAATTTACATACTTGCTATATAGACTACCAAAAGGCTTTCGATAGTGTCCCGCACTCGTGGCTGATCAAAGTATTAAATATATATAAAATTAACCCCATTATTATTAGCTTTTTGGAAAATATTATGTCCTTTTGGAATACCAATTTACTTATCAATTTAAAAGGTAAGAAAATAGTAATACCGGGCATTTCAATTAAAAGAGAAATTTTTCAAGGAGACTCATTGAGTCCTCTTTGGTTTTGCTTAGCATTGAATCCTCTATCTAAAATGTTAATTAAAAGCAAGTTTGGAATAAAAGTTAAGGGTAATACAAGGGAGAGTAGTACAATTTCGCATTTATTATATATGGATGACATAAAATTATTTTCGAATTCTGAACAAAATTTAGAGAAAATGATCGAGGTAGTTAAAAACTTTTCAGATGATATCAAAATGACTTTTGGTTTAGATAAATGTAGAACGATCCATATAGAGAAAGGCAAAATTGTAGATGGGGACGAGAGTATATTTAGAAATTTCCAAATTACTAGTATGAAAAGGGATGAGGTTTATAAGTATTTAGGATACAAACAATCAAATAGATTAGACCATACTAGTATTAAAAATGATATAAGGATTAAATTTCAAACTAGGATCAGGAAAATTTTAAAATGCAATCTATCTGCTAAAAATTTTGTAAAAGCAATAAATACTTGGGCAATACCTCTATTAACGTACTCATTTGGCATAATTAAATGGTCTAATACAGATTTAGATAACTTAGAAAGATTAATTAGAACTACACTAACAAAATTTAATTGCCATCATCCAAATTCAGCTATAGAACGAGTTAATTTACCTAGAAATTTAGGAGGTAGAGGCATAGTCAAAATAAATTCTTTGAAAAATAATCAGGTAGAAATGCTAAGAAATTTTTTCCATAGGAAAGCTCATAGCTCAGAAATGCACAAAATAATTTGCAAGGCAGATAGAAATATTACACCTTTAAATTTATACGATGAGAATGCCAACATTTTTATAAATCCCAACCAGGAACTATTAGATTCCTGGTCAAATAAAATTTTACACGCAAAACACTTCAATTATCTCAACCAAACGTATGTTGACAAATTTTTGTCAAACAAATGGTTGAGTATTGGAGAGTTGAGCGCAGAAATAGAAGGATTTATGCTTGCCATTCAGGATAGAGTCATTAATACTAAAAATTATAGAAAGCATATAATCAAAGATACAAATCAAATTGATGATTTGTGTAGAAAATGTTTGGCTTTTCCGGAAACTATAGAACATATTATATCGGGATGTTCTATATTAGCACCGTCCGAGTATACATTTAGGCACAATCAAGTTTTAAAAATAATTCACCAAAATTTGGTAATTAAACATAACTTGATTGACTGCCGTAATATAGTACCATATTATGAATACGAACCAAATTCATTTTTAGAAAACGAATTTTATAAAATATATTATGATAAAACTATACTGACAGATCGAACGATTAGTCATAATAGACCCGATATAGTTTTACATGACAAAATTAAAAAAAATAACTTATATCATTGATGTCGCTATTCCAAATTCCTGTAACATTCAAAAATCTGTTAATGAAAAAATAAGAAAATACACAGATTTAGGAAACGAAATAAAAAGAATTTGGCATTCTCAGACTATAAAAATATTACCATTCGTTATTTCGGCTACTGGCATTATACCTAGCTCTCTCATTAAAAATTTAGGCTTATTAGATCTATCAAAAAATTTATATATAAAGATGCAAAAGTCGGTCATTTTGAATACATGTAGGATAACGAAAGATTTTTTAAATATTTATGTTGAGGGATCAGTAGGATTTATAGGCCCTGTTAGAAGTTCTACCGAGCCGAACCCTCTGATATGAAAATATCTGGAGTCGGTGAATTTTTTTTTCCCATTTGATCTCTGGTGAGTTGACATGTTGTTGTTCTTGTATTGTTTTGTATTTATTTTACTTATGTAATGCACTTGCATAGTGTTGATTGACTAGCTGATCATTTGTGGAAAAGTGAGTGGAAGGGTTTAGTTTTTCCTATGGGGAAGATTTAACCCGGACAACAAAATCGGAAGCATAAAAAATAGGTTGTTCAGCGATAAACACTTTCAAAATACATGTCGAAAACTGAGCACAATAATATTTACACTGTTAATAGTCTATTGCCCAACGAATCAGCGTGACTTCACTGATGAAGTGCGTAACGTTTGTCAAAACTGGTATCAATTATTTCGCCAGCCATCATTATCCACTCTGTTATCCAAATGTCAGTCATTGATTGCGTCCGTTGATAATGATTAAATATGTAATTTATCAAGTGGAATAATTTGGTGTTACATCACCGGCCAATGTCCAATCAATGTCAACTATGTAGGTAAGTTAGTAACAAGTAATGTTAGCTTTTGCGGCGCCAGAAATGAAACCAAACGAAACGACTCATTTCAAAGCAGAGAATGAACGGTTACCTTGAGAGGATTTCCTCTTGGAGTAAGATTAACCTAGTCGATAGTCGTAAAGACCCAATCATGTCTGATTAAGTCTAAAAGGAATCAAAATGACAATCTAGTCTCATTCATTGCATCAAGCAATCTTCCCAACATGCCTTCCATTGATATGCTTGGTGTAACTCTCACCAGCTCGTGCAAGGGGGCTCCATCGAAGTCAAGTTAGTCTCTCGGAAGCTGTGCGTACTCTACAGGTACGGGGCCCGCTGATACCATTTTGGACAAAGAGAAATTAAAAACTGTCTATTTTGCCTCAGTCCAATCTCGACCTTCTCATAACATGGTATGCTAAGGATATGTCTATAATCCAATGTAGAGTCACTAAATATTACTCAAAAGTTGATCCTTAAATTTTGTACAAAAAAATCGTTTATCCATCCAACCTACTTTATAAGGAATGTAACGTTATGTGTATAAAACAGCTGTATGTCACTCAAATACTGTGTCCATAATCAATATCAAATTTGCAGAAAGAACACAACAAACCCGTGCAACTAGAATGGGATTTACATTGATCTTTCTGGCCGTACATACTAAAACTTTTTTGGTCAGATAAAATATTTATATCAAGCACCACGTAGGTATGTTTAATATTCTTCCAAATCAAGTCTACCAATTCCTTCGTTAAATTTAAAAAGTTAGTTAAGATGTTTGCATTGACAGACTGTCTTAATATTTTTCGTCTTTGTCCTTTTTTATATTGTTCTTCAAAGTACAATCCCGTTAAACCGCAATTAAGCAGTTTGTCAACAGGATGTTCATGTTCAATTGCAATATAACATATGTACGTAATATCATTACTAATTACAATACAATTTATACATAATATTTATCACTAACCACCGCCATAATCAATAGTATTACTAATACAGAGTATCTCCGCTTGGTAGCCATTTTTTCAGCATATAACTGAATCTCTTAGGTAATTCGCCATTTTTTATATTGCTTGGTAACAATTTGAATATTTTGGTCACGTTGTATTCCAGGGCTCGCTGTCCGTATTTATTGTTATATTTTGATACAAGCATTCCTTTATTTTTTGTGAACCTACTAATAATAAGATTTTATGTAAGTCCCATTTGCTAAAAACTAAATGTCACCCTAGCTGTCTTTATTATCTACTTTTTTCTTCTTGGGAATAATGATTAATAAGTAGTTTTAGAATAATGATTAGTAGTGGTTCAAATATTGTTACAATATACTGTCAAATTACGCATCTGGTAACTCATCTAATACATATTTCTTCTTTCTTTTTGAAATATTTTGTGTTTGTATGTAGTATTACTTTGTGTTTGTGATTATTCTATGTTTGCTTCACTCAAGTATACATTTTCAACCTCGATACAGGCTTAGGCCTAGTGAGGTTGATTTATGTATAGTGATATGCAATAAATAACTACTTTAATAGTAAACAACTGCCGATCCTGTACAAATCGCAAGAACGCCCTTCTGTTCAATTTGACAGCCACCTCTAGTCTGGAGCTCCAAAATACCTAAAAAAACATTGACTCAAACGGGCGGTCCGCTTGATAGATTCTAAACCCTATCTTAACAAACGGATTGCAATCTTTAAAGCACAGACGTCAGGTTGTTATGCTGTCCTTATTCTACCGATATTACAATGGAAGATGCTCCGAGGAACTAGCATCATCAATCCCTTCACCACCAGTGCATAGTAGCAGTTGACATTTGTCACATCAGAATGGGTCGCTTCTACGATTCGTTCTTGAGCTCAATAGCTCGGCTGTGGATGGATTTGTCGGCCCTTGTGTTTCATCCCTCCTACAACATGGGTATCTTCAAGACTCATATTTACCCCTTCCTTTCCTCAAAAAGAACCTCCACACAGCATTCTCAAATATGACTTTAGCCCTGATCAAACTTATTGTCCTCAGAGCCACCTGCATGTATTTTTTTTTAAAAGAAAGACAAATATTCCAAGGTTACGAATAACCTGACAATATTTGAAAATCTCCTACTACCACCACAGAAAGCGGAAAATGTTGCTTGTGTTGTGATGGAGGACTTAGCCAGCCGAGGAATTGAACACACTACGCCTGGGTGGGACCCAAGCGCGATGTCAACTCGGTCGCCGACCGTTGTTATTGTTATTGTTCTAGTTTCTAGTTTATTTTAGACCGGTTGGTGGCCGAGTTGACATCGCGGGTCCCACCCAGGCGTACCGTGTTCAATTCCTCGGCTGGCTAAGTCCTCCATCACAACACAAGCAACATTTTCCGCTTTCTGTGGTGGTAGTAGGAGATTTTCAAATATTGTCAGGTTATTCGTAACCCGGGAATGTTTGTCTTTCTTTAAAAAAAAAAAAAATTATGTTACTGTCACATGTTTCACTAATATTGATTCATATATTTTTAGGTCAGCCCCACACAGAAGGCCCTGCGAAGGAAGGGTTCCATATAGACGAATTATATTCTAATTGACTTCTGACTAGAGTTGTATAAAGTAATTTTAATGTATGGATATTTTTGAAATCTTTAGATATTCTAGTAATGAAGCTCAACATTTTCATTGCTTTACTAGTAATGACATTAATGTGATTAGTAAATTATAATTTACTATCAAAGATTATACCGAGGTCCCTAATTTCAGGTACAGATAATGAAATGTGGTTGTTCAGTGTATAACTATAGTTGATGGGGTTTTTTATTTTGAAAAAACTCATAACTTGACATTTTTTAATATTGAGTGTAAGTTTGTTAATGGAACACCACTCTGCAAATTTTTTGAAATTGGATTGTAGGGACAAACAGTCATAGATATTTTTAATGATTTCAAATATTTTCATATCATCAGCAAATAATAATATGTGAACATCAGAGAAAATTGAAGTGACATCGTTTATAAACAGTATAAATAATATTGGACCTAAGTGTGAACCCTGAGGCACACCGCTAGAGGCTTCGAATTCGTAAGACAAATGTTCTGTGATACATACAGTCAGTATACGTTTAGATAAGTAATCCTTAATCCAGTGTAATAGTTTACCACTTATTCCAAGTTTTGACAATTTAGGATTTTATGACAAACCTTTTTTCAAAATTCTCTCAGGGCATATTTCATCTTTGGGGATGCTGTGTGGAGTATTCATATTAGTTTAACGTTATTTAATGCTTTAAAACCCTTGTGTATAATTTTCGATAGCTCACTAGGTATATTATATTCTTATAAGCGATGTTAAATCCCAGCTGGACAATATCCGATTGTAAAAAATTTTAGGAAATTAACTACACAGTCAACAAACATGAATGTGTGGAAATCAACAACATTAAGGTGAAAAAAAATTTTTTTTTTAATTAACCCTAACACAACAACCTACAATTCGCCTCCAAACAGATATTCCTAGTGAGGAGGACTTTGAATACACTATTATGGTATGAATCTTAATAGTCATCAAAAAATATTAAAAAAAATAAGTAAGTATATAATTTATTTGCAAGTGCGGTCCTCCATTACAGGCAATAAATAGCACCAGCAATAATAACTAAAGTACTACATAGTCGCCCCTTTGTGGAGTCTAGCAACTACCAACGCCCTGCGTGATTCATTTACAACCGAAAATCATCTGATAACCGAGAACATCTCTAAATAACTTTCTATATCAAATGAAAAATACACTTTGTAAAACACCACTTTTATTTTGAATTAATATTAACAGCCAACCAGGTTTCGCTTAGCTCAAGCTTCATCAGGGCTTATTATATCAACTAAAGTTATTTTCATACAGACACATATATATATAGAAGAAAATAAAACAATGAGTGAAAGAGATAGAAATAAAATACAGAAGTGAAAGAGATAGAAATAAAAGAGCAGACACCTTATTAGTGCTAGAACGAGAAAGGATGTATACTGATTACAGGATGGGTAGGAAGGGAGGGGGGAGGGAGGAAACAGTTTTATCAGAGGTTAACGGAATAAATTAAATATTGGACTATTAGTTAAATTGATTTGATTGTTGATTATATTTGATTTATTATTGACGGCTTTTTTTATTTCGAGGGCTTCTAAATTGTTTAACCTAATTCCAATTCCATTTTTATGTAATATTGTAGTCCCAGAGGTTTTATCAAATGAATGGTTAGTTTCTAGTAGATGATTCGCGAATTCAGAAAAAGCATTATTATTTAAACACCTCAGATGTTCTTTTATTCTTATGTTTACGTTCCGGGCCGTTTTTCCGATATAAAAAGCAGAACAATCATTACAATTAAGTTTATATATTCCCGAGTGGCTAAGTTTATCATCAATATCTTTAGTGTTAATTAAGTATTTACCTAAGTTATTATTAGTATAAAAAGCGGGCTTTATTTCTGGAGGGAATTTTTTTATACTTAAAGAAGAAAAGTTATTTGTGTACAGTATTCTACGCCACTGGAATTGGTGATTAATGTTCATATTATTATTAGATTTATTGAAAAGAAATTTATTTGAAGCTATTTGTTTTAATTTTTTATTAAGAATATTGTCTACTAGTTTTGTCTCATACCCGTTATTTACAGCAATTTGTTTAATTATAGATAATTCCTTGTTAAAATTGGTTTTGTTTAATGGTACGGTAATCAATCGATGTATCATGGAGTGAAAAGCTGAATGTTTGTGGGATATCGGGTGGTTAGATGAATTGTGAATGGTAGTATCAGTATATGTAGGTTTACGGTAGATATCGAAATCAATTTTATTGTTAATAATACTTAAAGTCAGGTCTAGAAAATTCAAGGTTGAGTTGGTACCGATTTCTAAAGTAAATTGAATTTGTTTGTGGAAAGAATTTAATATTTTGAGAAATGAGTCTAATTGTCTTTCGGTACCTGTCCAAATGCAAAGAACATCGTCAACGTAACGTCTCCACAGTAATATATTTTTTAAGAGAGGTGATTTGGAAGCAAAAATATTATTCTCTAGATTGTTCATGAAAATGTCGGCGATGAGAGGGCTCGTTGGAGACCCCATGGCTAATCCATCCTTCTGTTGATAAATAATGTTATTATATTGAAAATAATTTTGATTTAAACAAATATTAAACAGCCGCGACAAATCATTAGCAAGATCTTTAGTTAGGTGTGAATTATTTAGTAAATTTGATATTAGAGTTTTACTTTCAGTGATTGGAACATTAGGGAATAAATTTACTACATCGAACGATATTAATTTACAATCAGTTTTTTGATCGTGTCAAAAATCTCTCTTCTGGACAATTTAACACTCAAGAAATCAACCTTTTAGCCAAAGGTCTTAAATACAACTTAAAATACAATAAAAATGACTTCAATAGTGCTGTTCAAAATGTTGCGGTGGACATCGAAACTGCTCTATATAATAAACCAAAACCGTTTTTATATAAAAGTGCAGAAATCTTAAGTAATTTAATTCCAAAATTTAACCTTAAACTAAAAACAGATCCGGAAGCTACCATCGTGAAGAATATACAGAAAAAGTTAAAAAATGACAATTTAATTTTGACGAAAGCTGACAAAGGCAACACTGTTATCATAATAAACAAAAGTGACTACAACTCCAAAATTGAAGATTTCATCAAGAGTGATATGTTTAGTGTTCTACCAACGGACCCCACAGTTAAATATTTAGACAATGTAAAATGTGCCCTAAAAAATTGTAAAAACTCTATTTTTCAAGATGATTCATATCACCAAACAAAGTTTCTCACAAAAAACCCTAAAGTACCAAAACTTTACGGATTTCTGAAAATCCATAAAATTGAAACCATCCCAATTAGACCCGTGGTCTCCTGCTGTAATTCCCCCAATTTTAAAATAGCTTCTTTTATAACAAAGGTATTTAATGACACCAATGTGTTTTCCCCTAAATATACCATCAAAAATTCATTAGCGTTAATTGATGAACTAAAGGACCTGGTTCTTCCCACTAATTGTAAATTAATATCGTTCGATGTAGTAAATTTATTCCCTAATGTTCCAATCACTGAAAGTAAAACTCTAATATCAAATTTACTAAATAATTCACACCTAACTAAAGATCTTGCTAATGATTTGTCGCGGCTGTTTAATATTTGTTTAAATCAAAATTATTTTCAATATAATAACATTATTTATCAACAGAAGGATGGATTAGCCATGGGGTCTCCAACGAGCCCTCTCATCGCCGACATTTTCATGAACAATCTAGAGAATAATATTTTTGCTTCCAAATCACCTCTCTTAAAAAATATATTACTGTGGAGACGTTACGTTGACGATGTTCTTTGCATTTGGACAGGTACCGAAAGACAATTAGACTCATTTCTCAAAATATTAAATTCTTCCCACAAACAAATTCAATTTACTTTAGAAATCGGTACCAACTCAACCTTGAATTTTCTAGACCTGACTTTAAGTATTATTAACAATAAAATTGATTTCGATATCTACCGTAAACCTACATATACTGATACTACCATTCACAATTCATCTAACCACCCGATATCCCACAAACATTCAGCTTTTCACTCCATGATACATCGATTGATTACCGTACCATTAAACAAAACCAATTTTAACAAGGAATTATCTATAATTAAACAAATTGCTGTAAATAACGGGTATGAGACAAAACTAGTAGACAATATTCTTAATAAAAAATTAAAACAAATAGCTTCAAATAAATTTCTTTTCAATAAATCTAATAATAATATGAACATTAATCATCAATTCCAGTGGCGTAGAATACTGTACACAAATAACTTTTCTTCTTTAAGTATAAAAAAATTCCCTCCAGAAATAAAGCCCGCTTTTTATACTAATAATAACTTAGGTAAATACTTAATTAACACTAAAGATATTGATGATAAACTTAGCCACTCGGGAATATATAAACTTAATTGTAATGATTGTTCTGCTTTTTATATCGGAAAAACGGCCCGGAACGTAAACATAAGAATAAAAGAACATCTGAGGTGTTTAAATAATAATGCTTTTTCTGAATTCGCGAATCATCTACTAGAAACTAACCATTCATTTGATAAAACCTCTGGGACTACAATATTACATAAAAATGGAATTGGAATTAGGTTAAACAATTTAGAAGCCCTCGAAATAAAAAAAGCCGTCAATAATAAATCAAATATAATCAACAATCAAATCAATTTAACTAATAGTCCAATATTTAATTTATTCCGTTAACCTCTGATAAAACTGTTTCCTCCCTCCCCCCTCCCTTCCTACCCATCCTGTAATCAGTATACATCCTTTCTCGTTCTAGCACTAATAAGGTGTCTGCTCTTTTATTTCTATCTCTTTCACTTCTGTATTTTATTTCTATCTCTTTCACTCATTGTTTTATTTTCTTCTATATATATATGTGTCTGTATGAAAATAACTTTAGTTGATATAATAAGCCCTGATGAAGCTTGAGCTAAGCGAAACCTGGTTGGCTGTTAATATTAATTCAAAATAAAAGTGGTGTTTTACAAAGTGTATTTTTCATTTGATATATAATGTCACATCACAAAGTGTTTGCTTCCTTCGATAAAATAACTTTCTAGTTAAACAAGAGAGGCGAGTGATCGCTGATCAGGCTGTCAGGTGCGCGCGCATTAGCGATATGGGCACGAGATGATAGCATGAGATGATAGCGCGGGGACAGTCCTCAGAGGAGTGACGTGTGTTGTAACTCGCTTATATAAATCTAGACACTAGACAGTGTTCTCTAATGAATTGTGAATTGAATTCATTAGGGACAGGGGTGAACTGGGAAAAATCATTATAAAAAAACAATTTTTCAATTTTACTATAATACATCTGTGATCGCAATAGGCGAATCAAAAGTGGACTGTAAAATATTAATTGTGAACTTTGAAGTTGACACAACTATGGTTGGAGATGGTGAACATGGAGTAGGGAATTGATGTTCTTCAAAGATGATGATGGTATGATTTCACTCATAGGAGATATGATTCCATAACATCCAGGTTGGATACGAAACACACTGAGGGAACCGAATATGTTCACTGCACAGGCCTTCTACCCTGAGTCGATATTAATAACAGCACTGATAACAATAGATGATCATCAAACAGGCTCCATCGTTAAACTGGTTTGACAGTCCCTTTTATTGTTGTAAAATATCACACACACACGTGGGTATAGTAAGATAGGTACTTGATTAGTAGTTGCGTTAACAACATCTATTTTTATTTAACCAAAGATTGCACAATCCTCCGCATGGACTGGCTCTAAAGTGTAACAGGAATAACTTATCAGGAACTGGAGTCAACTACTCTACCAACCTCGCCAAATGCCGATCGGGTAGGACCGACATTTATTTTATATATTAACTGTTGTAATATCGACCGATTTCACGTATGTGTACGTGATTGTCACCTACAGTTGATACATTGTGATGCACACGAAGAGTCTATCGCTATAGCTCGTGGGTTAATTACGACTTCCAAGATATGCATTCATTCATTGACGATAACAAAATCGAAATTCAAATAAATGTATTTAAAAATTGTCGAATTATTCCTACTCTTTTCATAAAAATATATACATAAAAATAAGTAGGTATTCATAATAAATCTGTCTGTATAAATAAAATGTTTTCACTTCAATATATTTTATTTCAATTCACCACATTAATGATTTTTTATAAGACCGTCCGACAAAAGTATACCAAAATCGATGTGTTTTGATACAGGTAATAGGGTCCCCATAAGTACCCATATAAGTACTTTTTTTAAGTGCGCGTAAGGACTGGCACCATGCTCTGGTATAATTTTTATTCGAAAAATATGGGTTAAGATGGTTTTTAAACATATGAAATATAATTTTTTTACATTTTAATTAAATGAAAATAATTATATTTGTTTGAACCAAAAATCATATTTATGCATGTTTAGAACCAAAGGTTCCTTCATAGGGATAAGTACACTGAATATTAAGACATAGGAATAGACAAACAAACATAGATAAAAAAGCATAGACAAAATTTAGCAATTAGTGGTGAGAGAAAATAATTAATTAGTTATTAACAATATTTATTTATTTCAAATGAATGATTGTTTCCAAAATGTGTTCACAATGATTATTATTACTGAAACATCTCAGATGGTTTATAAGGGCTGGATGTTTCACAGAATTTCATCAAATTTCAATGTTAATTCTATGTTGTTGTTGTAAAGTTCTATGGAAGTTCTGTTATTGTGTATCATTATTGCTTTCACAGAACTGAACTTAAAAATTAACTTTGAAATTAAGTGATTTGTTCAAATTCTCTGGTAGGAACTAAAATTTCAAGAAGTCCAATTCATATAAACGGTAAAATCGTTACAATTTTATTTATATTCCCCCGATCTTTTTAAAATATCGTCCTTACCTTATCCAAGCAAGTGAAATACCGGGCCATAGTTGCTGAATTATCGCTTTTCCAATAAACGCGAGACATCCTTTGAAATAATAATATATCGGTTACCAACCTTGTGCTGGCACTGTTGTTGGACGCGGTGGACTCTCTCGCTGCAGCAGCTGGTCCAGTTTCTTCACCACCTAGGATTCTTACTGCACACCTAGGAGTCTCCATCTTCTATCTTCGTCGAACGTCACAGTGGTGCTGCCAAGGTCTGTTATCTATGTTAGGATATTGTGTCAGCGCTTTATTAGCAGCAGACACATACCTGGACGGATGACGAACCTCGTGCTGGCACTGTTGGTGGACGCGGTGGACTCTCTCGCTGCAGCAGCTGGTTTCTTCACCACCTACGATTCTTGCTGCAGAATCTCCATTTTCTATCTTCGTGTCACCTGTTCCTGTTCTATATTTTACTTAACTTAACTTTATTTTTGTAATATTTATATTTTTTGTAAAACCTGCATCAACTGTAAAGCGCCCCTGAGGTGATATCACACAAAAGAAATCCAATAAATTAATTAATAGGTCCTTCGTAAAGTTGTGCGTTGGTTTAGTTTGAGCTGTGTTCCTGAATGCACACCGCAGTGAGACAGTGCTGTGGTGCCGCCTTTCTCCTTGTCGTTTCGTAACACTTTCTTTCAAGTCAATATCAATGCGCGTATTATATTACGACCAGAGTATGGGTAATTGGTACCTATAGCTATAGCCCATAGATAGTAAGTAGGCACTTTAAAACTCACGTGACCGGCACGCAGCGTGGGAGGGACCGCTATCGACAAGTAGCTAAACAAGGATGTCACAACAATTTTAAGATTTTTTTTTTTACATTAAACCTACACAAGAGGCTGTGAGGAAAACAATTTTCGTCAGGGCTTATGTCATATTTGGGGATGATGTGTGGAGGGTCTTTTTAAGGAAAGGAAAGAGACGAAGTTTTGGGAAGGAAAAAAGTACGAGGGTTGGTAGGAATCTAGAGGTCAGTGTGTCAAGGAGTGACCAACGTATGAATCCATCCCTCTCGTATGGAGTGCAAGACGATGGGTCGAGAGAAAACAGCGGTAAAATAGTCTCCCCAAGCTGGCCTCTCAGGATACGGATTGTTACGCAGCTGGTGGGTAGGCGCTTCCGCCGCCACTCCTGGACTCACTGACCTCTAGATTCCTACCCACTCCTTGTACCTTTTTTCCTTCCCAGAACTTCCCATAATTTCTTTCCTCAAACAACCATCCACACAGCATCCCCAAATATGACAAACGCCCTGAGGGGAATTATTTCTATTATTGAATCCTGTGAGGAGCTAATGTAAAAAAATGTTTTGAGAATCTTTGTTTACAAGACGCTATTTATATTTAATGAATTTAAAAATAAAAATACATAAATAATATCAGACGAACATTGATTGTGACATCCCTGATTCCAGAATGGCTACATGATTCCATTACAGCTTGGACATCGATTTTGACGAAAACACATGTTACCACTCATCAAAAAGTGTGTTGCAACATTCAGTCTTAAGAAGATATAAGCGAGCCACAAACACATTTCTACTTGGAGACAGCAAATTCATACCGCTTTCTCGCAGCCTCAATCTCACTGCCCGCTCTTGGCTGATCTCATCTGGACCAAAAATGAGAAGAAAGTGACCAAGTAATATATTGCGCCAACCGTTTCCAGAAATTTTCGGTTCAAGTTACGATGAAAAGCTGACTTTCTGTCGATATTGTGAACAGGTCCGCTTAAAGAGGCGCGGACATCTTGCTCCTTGTTACAGCTGTAGGTACCTGTAATCATGAATGTGCGGTTTTCCGTACGAACACATTGAGTATGTTGGTATTTAGGATACCACTTTCGATTACAATGTCAGAGTGACGAAACTTTTGTGTACTTAACTTTTTTTTTTGAAAACATTTTTTCATATTGAAAATTAATTTCTTCAATTGTCAATAGTCTTCAATCTTACATGAATTATATTGACCTACCCGAGGCTCAGGAGTTCAAAGGTGGTATGTAAATTAGCAACTCCCGATTTTTTTTCAAATGGGATGCTGTGTCGGGGGTCTTTTTAGGAAAGTAGGGGGAGGAAATTCTGGAAAGAAAAGGGTTGGGCATGAATCTGGGGGTCAGTGTGTCCAGGAGTGACTGACGTATGAATCCATCCCTCCCACTGCAGTGCAAGGCTATGTTCCGAGAAAGTCCAGCTAAAGAGGCCTCCCTCAACCAGTAATTTCCGGTACGGCCTGCCACACAGTTGGTGAGCAGATGCGACTGTCGTCAAGACCCGGACTAACCTCACTCCATGAACCTGGACCTCCCTACTAAGTCACGAAACGTAGCTGACCACTTTGAGTGACCTGTGGCAGAGATTTTAATTATTCCATAAATGGTTCCCGGAGCGGCAGTACCCATACCTGCCTCCCAAATTGAAAATTTTAGGATACAATGCTAGGAATTTTCTATTCAGTGGGCATTATCGAACTATTTAGAAATAATTACCTATTTGGGAAACGAATATTTTTCTTTCTGTTTATAATTTAAGTGGTAATAACGGCGTAAAAATGAATTCAGCGTTGGATCGAGTATACATTTTTTTGTTCTATAATATCTGGAACTGCACAAGATTTCACTAGAAGTGAAATGACACTAAACTGCGCTATATAAATGCCATGTTATTTATCTACGGAAAACTTTCCATTGCGTTGTTTGTAGAGGATACTTGAGAACTTGGAAGTGAATACAAATAACACGTTTTGTCGCATTAAGTATGAGTGGCGTTTAAACTTTGCACTTTGGAGTTTTGGGAGATATTTCTCCCAGACCTCAAAAACCCGTTCAGTCTTTTTGAGATATATTTCTCCCCGACGTCAAACACCCGTAGTGTCTTTTTGGGAGATAATTTTCTTAGACGTCAAACACAAGTAGAGTCTTTTTGGGAGATATTTCTTTCAGACCTTACCCCCCCCGCTTTTAAATTCAGCTGTCCAATAGTTAATTGTTGATATCGTGTAGAATCCACATAACCATCAATTAATTCGGTGTCGATCTCATCGTTCATTTTCTATTTAAAAAACGAATGTAAAATCACTGCTTGATATTTGATTTCATTAATTTTTGAAAATGTAAAAGTTGTTCATTTTCCATGATTGTCGAACACAATAACTAAATGTCGTAACTGGTTGAAAATTTTACAGTAGTCATTTGATGGTTAGGTTTTATGATAAACAACATTTATTTTATTTATACTGGTGGCGCCATCTCTTGCCTAAACCGATTACTGAAAAATTCCAATGAAAATCGAACGCCAAATAATATTGATTTTTCCTCTGCGGTTAAAGTAAATTAATCTCGTCACGTGTGCACACGTTATCGCCAGATATTGCGAATGGTTTTTATTTCCTGTCAAAATTTGACGGTTAAGCAATCAATAAGTAGCGCTTTCCATTTACGTTCAACTTCCCCCAAAACCGGTAACTTGAAATCAAGCAATCTTGAATGCAAACGTACGAAATATTTTGGGCAACAATTCAGGCATTTTTTCAGTTTTATTACGAGTCCCGACCTTGAGCCAAATGCCCCCCGGATCAATCTCAAATCTTTAAATTGTATAAAATAAAGTCGCTATCTGCGTCTGTCTGTTTGGGCGCTTAGTTAAACTAAAAACGGTATTTGAATATCATTTTGAGAATTTCTTCCGGAAGGTTTAAATATACAGGGTTTTCCAATAAGAGGTGTTATATTAATATTCAATCGTCTAGTTGAAAGTAAACTTAGTTCAGATCAATACGATCCAATTCAGGCATTAAAAAATCATTAATCATCGATCGATAGCGCAATCCATTCACCGTATCTGTTGCTCTAGGTTCATTTTCGAAAAAGTAAGGTCCAATGACTCCGCCGGACCATAAACCGTACAATGTCACACGTTGAGGATAGAGAAGCTTTACAACAATAACTCTTGGGTTTTCCGAGCTCCAGATGCGACAATTTTGCTTGTTGACGAAGCCACCGAGGTGGAAATGGGCCTCATCACTCAAGATGATTTGCATTTGATTCACTCAAGTGAATTTTAATAATTTCAATGCGTTGTTGAAGCGTGTATCGTTTCATTTTTATTAATGGCGTAGTTTCTACTTGTCAAGTGTCAAAAAATGACAGCTTCAAAAGTAACATCTACCGAAATAGCGGGCTATTCAAAATAACACCTCTTATTGGAAAACCCTGTATAATAAATATCATATCATATTTATAAATAATGGAGAAAAGTCGATGTTTTTCCAATCAACAACTTTAAACTTTACTCCAAATCATTCACGACGGCCGGCATAGTCCAGTGGTAACGCATTGGACTGCCATTCCGAAGGTCGCGGGTTCGAACCCGGCGTGCGCAAATAAATTTCATTTGATTAATTTGTGTTATTTCACAATTAATTAATTAAAATAATATATAGTATATTTGCGGCACGTTCTAGAGTGGAAGATACTACCAGTATCGCCCTGGTGTAAGACCACCATTCAGAATTGAAACGTTGCTCCAAATGGCTTTAGCCGTGTTTAGTGACTAGATCTGAATAGCCAGGTACTTCCCCACCTTCCTCTTTCCCTTTCCCACTTACCTTCAGCCTCACAACATCCCCCAATTGGGGATGCCATAGTCTCACTGGCTCCAGACGGGAGCAGTTGGGACTCTTGTGAGGTATTCACTATAAAAAATAAAATAATAAAATTCACAACCCCGAGCAATGCCGGGCACACGTCGGCTAGTTATAAATATGACGCTTTTTCTTTTTAAAAGTAAAAGACAAGTAAAAATAGCGAATAAAGTTGTGCCACCCGGCTTAGACTTCGGCTGTAACTCTGATTCAATTTAACTATAGAAATTAAATTTAAATTTAAGTGTCATTTTCAAAATTACAAGTTTTTGTTTGGATAATTCAGATAATACAATAATTGACAGTGAATAATTCGATAATTTCGACGGAATCCGTGGACGAGTTGTGTTTACCGGCGTGGGCAAGTAAATTATTTTTTTAATTAATCGCTGACATTAAAAATGTCACTAAAAATTACATCCGGCACCTAATTAGTCTGTAATGGCCGCAGAACATAGACATACGGGGCGCGTATTTACGGAGGAGTATTTAGGTGTGTTTGAAAATGTTCGGAATCAAGTTAAAATAAATATGTGATAACTAACCTTTTCTCAATCATATAGAATATTCTGAAAGCTTTATTAAAAACTTTTTTAGTTCATTTGTCTTTTTTTAATGTAAACTAATTTTTGTAATGTAATGTATCTACTATTTACAATAGTAGAAACATTAAAAGAGTGGGAACAAAATTCTTTACTACACTTCAAAACAATTTTAAAAGTATGTTATTGTTTAGTCTTTTTTGTACATGGAAAAAAATATATATTTCATCCATTCACTCACCCAATAACATTTTAAGTCATAATTTATTTTTAGTATCGAAGAAATACAAATTCTCACAAGAACACCCTTTTCAATTAATAAAAATAACAAAAATATAGTAGATTTTTATGTTAACCCTTCAGGCCTCGGGAGGACATTACTAGCCACACACAACATATTCCATTAGATGCTCTGAAGGACAGATCTGACCGGTGCGTGCATACATTATGAAAGGATTTGTGATCTATTTTTCTATAATGCGTAGATATGTGGTTAATTCGTAGTTGGAGAGGTAAATAATTATTCTTGTCACTTTCTTCAAATATTTATCCATGATTACGTGGATACTATTAAAAAAATTGTCAAAGTGTATGATTTCAAAATGGCTGGATTTTTTCGTTGACAGTTGAAAGTCAAAAAAATATTTATATTTTTTTATTGTATGAAAGGCATAAAAACAGTGAAGGAATGTGTTTTCCAAATATTGAATTCTTTAAAAATTATGGATATTTTGTGTCAAAATGACCCGATAAGTTTTATGTTTGCTATTAATTTTTTTTTTTTTAGAAATATCAATGTTTATTTCAAATACAAACACTTTAAATATAATTTTATCTTGTTTCTAAAATGACATTTCTTTTTACGACAACTTCAAAAATAAGAAATATAAAGCACATTTTATTTACCTCGGAAGTAACTCGAAATTCCATTTCAATTCCAATTTCACTGTTTCGTAGGGAATTAAATAAATATTTTATAACCCATATAAAAGGGTTAACACTTAAATACAGCGAACCACAAAATGGTTGAACGCCGAGAATGGTGTCGCGCCAAATCATCAAAATCCGCCACTGTGCGGCGTTGCGTTATATTAATGTGTAACCATTTCATCATGCAGAAAGGATAACATGATAAATATCACGTTCCCATCAAACAATTAGCATCCGCCACCAAGTAAATATTGCAAAATTGCCGACCCAAGTTTTGAAACATATTTTATTTCTTTTTCGTAGAAAGCTATTTTCACAGTTATATTTTCAAGTTCATCATTCAATTTCATTACGTTCTAGCTGACATGTAGGTACCGGGCGTTACTCGGGCACTTATTAAAATTTTGAGGAAATAAATTCTAGTGTACCTGAAAACTGGGTCTATTTAATTAAAGGTAGAAATAATATTATTCTAAAGTATTGATAAAGTTAACCTTTTGTAATTTATATGTTTCACTTGATCGTGCCACCATTTACTGCTATATACCACGTTGTCACTATTAAAACTATATTATATCGACTTTCATTCGATTCCGTATCTCGTTCCAGTGCAGACATATCGCGTTAAGTCTTCCTTGGGCGTCCGATTACCATTTTAACCACTCTCTAAACAATCCTAACACTAATAAGAACAAACTTTGAAATCTTCAGCGAAGTCGGTCCAAGTTTTTGAATCTGTAGAGGACAAACAATTAAACTTTGATTTTATATTAGATGATTTATACTAGATAATATAAATAATATATAAAAAAATAGTAATCCATGTTCATAAAGATAAAAACAAAATGAAAACAGCCGAACACAAATATCAAACCAGAAGAAAGGGAAGAAACGACCTTTCCGTTCCAACAAGCAACAGAGCGGCTTATCGAAAACTGTTCTCATATCTCGGTCCTAAAATATATAATAAAATCCCTTCACAGCTGAAACTGTGTGAATTGTCATCTTTCGGTCCAAAAATAAATAAAAAAATGTTATTAGATCTAGGCAGGACTGATTCCGAAATATTACTAAAAAATTTAGTCTGATAATTATTTATCACGAATGCCTAGTTCTATCTTCGCTTTAACATACTTATTTTCTATAAAATTTTAAATTTTACACAATTTTTTTATTTTTCTTATATTTGCCATTATTGTATTTATTACCTACTCAATTTGCTTGCAATGTTATTCAACAAGATAGTGTTACTATTATGTAATTGTGTTACTATTATCTATTTTGTAATGTTGCTGTTATGTAATTATGCACATTTATGATAATTTGAAACCTGTTGATTTGACTGTCCTAAAATTGGAAACGTTCCTAGTTGGACAGTCAAATTATGCCTTCCTTCCATATAATGTAATGTATATTTAAAAAAAAATAAAGAATAATAAAAAAAATATATGTATATAAAAGATTCAGACTAATAATTTTATTTTTCAACAAATTTCATTTTTTAATTTTAGGTACAAACATACCAATATATTGCTTAAATTTTACCAGTCTTCATCCTTTTTTTACATACCCTCATCCTCATCGCTTACGCACTTGAAATTTAATTCCGACCTAACATATAGGTACAACAGATAATTTAAATCAAATATACTCAGTAAAGTACTTAAAACAGATAATTCAAATAAAATAAATTACACTCGGTAAAATGCTTAAATCAGATAATTCAAATAAAATATATTATACTCAGTAAAATACTTATAACTGAAAATTCAAATGAAATATATTATGCTCAGTAAAGTACTCATATTCGCTTCAGAATTAGTTACTAAACTTATTATTACTGGGAAGACATGTAATCATTATAAAGATGATTCAATTAAAATTTTCCGATTATAATATTAAGTCCTTTTCAAAGAGTTTACAATCCTTAAATTGAATGCAAAAAACAACTTTGGTCATTGCATGAACAACACTATTTCCGAGTATTGGCGTGATGAAGGCGATAAATAATCAACGAACTACCAACATGGTTACCTATCAATTCATATAAAATAATTACGCATATGTGATAATATAAAATTCATTACTACAGCGGTTTTAGTACTGCGAAAATCATAATAGTGAATGATGCAATGATTCTTACTGTTACGATAGTGATTATCATTAATTAATAGCGACTGACTGAAGTTTCTGTTTTGGTTTCGGCCAATTAGCGACAGTTTGTCGTCCTGTTTCATGTTTCGTTTAGATTTATAGTATTATGTTATAATTCAATTATGTAATTTATTACGCACTATTGATTGGAATAATATAATTTATCTAATGTCTTACGCAGTGTTAAACCCTTTCAGGGAAGCCTTAAACGTATTCTAGTTGAATGAAATTATAATACATAAAATAATGTGAGCCGTGCAATGTTTAGACATATTGTTATTCGTTTTATGGGACTGTTAGAACACTTGTATACATTGCTCTGTAGGCTATTTAAATTAAAGCACCATAACTTACATAAGCCATAAATAACAGTAAGCAAGAACGCACTTTGTGCCGTATTGCAATATACAAATGCAAAAACGGACTATGATCGTCATAACATGACACTATTTTTTTAATGATAAACTAATGTTTATAAAACAAGGTTTTTATGCATTGCATAAAGGATAACAAATAATTATAAGCAATAATTAGTCGCCTATAATATCAATTCAAATTGAAAATATCTCCCGAGTAAAAATAAATACCGCCAACGATTGCAATCAACAATTACTGCTTATTATATTTTTCCCCTGTAAACAACCAACTTTATTTTTGTAGGAAAGTCTTTTTTAGTTTTAAATTTATTGATATTTCAGGAGACTAATTATTATGACACCATATTATTATACACCATACTAATTATTATAACATGACACCTTCAGTTTTCGTACATCTATTATTATATCGCTTTAGTTATAAGAGAAAGATCACAGCTCCTTCTGGTGTGAATAAGTTGAAAAAATTAAATTCATACTCGTAAAATATTATTCGTTTCTTTTTAAGATTTAAGATAATTTTTATAGGAACAAACAGCTACAGAATTCTTAAAATTCTTCTGTAATGTAAAAAGTTTTTAAGGACCGGTTTTTCGGTTGAATTTTAAGCTCGTCTGAAAAGAGATTTATTATTTCTATTTATCATTCCGATAATTAATTGCAGAATTCCATTATAATGATATATTGGTATAATTTTATACTTTTTCCATTTATTTTATTTTTTTACCGTTACCGGTTTCAGCTTATTGTATCCATTCTCAGTATTTGTAAATATCATCAGGATACAAATAAAATTAGTCAAAAATGGTTCCATGATAAATCAACACATCGACAATTCAACACACCTTTAAAAAGTGATATAAAGTCATTAGAAACGATGAAAAAAAAATTAAACCTAACCTAACCTAACCTAACCTACTTAACCCAGTTAATAAAGTTTTGTTTCATCACTTTCCTTGACTTTATAAAACTTTTTAAAGATGTGATGAATTATCATTTTGTGGATTTATCCGGTCACCGTCAAAAATATGCATGGTAAGTTTTTATATAAAGAAATACAAACATTCAATAAACTCACTGTTTCTTTATTCTATTTTAAATCTTATCTCATTATATATGTAAACATGTTTACATTCGTACAGACGGAATCGACAAAGACTTTGGTAATATACTACTTAATTTGTTTTGTCTTTTTTCAGTTCTTAGCCAATAATAACAATAATATTTGGATGATTTTTATAGCGCTTTTTTGTGAAAAATCACCTCAAGGGCGCAATGAGACTACAACTCGCCTATTTGGTTACCGCATTACAAGGCTCACCCAGTTTCGTAAGAAAAATAAATGATTAACTTAATACTCTTATTAAGAATATATACTATAACTGTCCGATGAAAATCTAAAAATAATTTAGCTGTTCGACAGAAGATAGGAGATACAATTTTTCTTTTTAAAATTTTATCTAATTATTATTTTATTTAATTCCTTTATTATCACCTGCATTAATGTAATTGATCTCATTTTATATTCCTAACACTCCCTCAAATTAATAATATATTTCACTGCAACAATAATGGCAATATCAATTCGTTTATAAACTCCCTTATGCCATACATTCACAACTTGGGTAACTAGTTATTAGTTAAGCTAATAAAAGAATAACGCGGTCGCATAAACCATTACCAATAGAAGAAAGAAACCTACACATTCTAGACATAAACCATTAGCAATAGAAGAAAGAAACCTACACATTCTAGACATAATCCATTAATAATAGAAGAAAGAAACCTACACATTCTAGACATAAACCATTACCAATAGAAGAAAGTATGTTACACATTCTAAACATAAACCATTACCAATAGAAGAAAGATACCTACACATTAAAGACAAATACCATTACCAATAGAAAAAAGAAACCTACACATTCTAGACATACACCATTACCAATAGAAGAAAGATACCTACACATTGAAGACATAAACCATTACCAATAGAAGAAAGAAACCTACACATTCTAGACATAAACCATTACCAATAGAAAAAAGATACCTACACATTCTAGACATAAACCATTACCAATAGAAAAAAGATACCTACACATTCTAGACATAAACCATTACCAATAGAAGAAAGAAACCTACACATTCTAGACTTACACCATTACCAATAGAAGAAAGAAACCTACACATTCTAGGCATAAACCATTACCAATAGAACAAAGTAACCTACACATTCTAGGCATAAACCATTACCAATAGAATAACGAAACCTACACATTCTAGACAGTGAAAAATACCTGGCCCTACATATTGAGAAATATTTGACCTTTACATAGCACCTGCACATAGAAGAACTGAAAGAAAAAATTATTCCACTAATTGGTGTATTTAGCAGAATCGCTAATCTTCTACCAACAGAAGTAGAGGGGCTTATACTTTGGCTTAATCCAGTCCCACCTAAATTACCTGATAGAAATGTGGGGAAACACACACATTACATACTTAAATGATTTACAAATGATACAAAATACATTTATAAAAAAACTCTTCAACTACAGGGTGTCCGGGGATAAAGTGCGCTAAGTGTAAAAGTTGGTAACTTCATGATGGTGACTACATGATGGTACAAGTAAAAAAGATAAATAACTTTGTTTCGATATACCAACGTTTTATGGTACTCTTTAGGTAAGAAAGTTGAATTGTTAAATTATTCTTCAATGGAAAAATATTTTTAATAATTTCTAATTTATTTATCACGACTTCTACCATCACGTAGAATCATTTCCCGAGTTAGCGCACTTTACCCCCGGACACCCTATATAACCCAGATCGCCCACGAAAAAACCATAAATAAATGTATTAATCATGTAGCATGTACTTATAAATAAAATAAATATATATATATATATATACACACATACGGGCTAAGGCTTTTGATTACTAACACTCTATGAGATATCTCAAAAAAATTTGCATTTTTATATTGTAAACGGAAGTCATAAAAACGTATGATAAATTAGTAATATTATAATTTTTGTGTCAATAAAAATATCTGTTATATTAATAATATTATATTTTATCCAAAACATGTTTTTTAAATGTTAATACAGTGATGTGATAAAGGTAGTGACGAGGGGAAGGAGGTGGAAAAGAGTAAGGTGGAGAAGCATCTGGCTATTCAGATCTGGTCACAAAACATGCCATTTTAACCAACAACGTTTCAATTCTGAATGTCGGTCTTACACCAGGGCGATACTGAAAGCATCCTCAACTCTGGAACATGCCGTAAATATACTATATGTTAATTTGAATTAATAAATTGTGAAATAACACAATTTAATCAAATAAATTTTACTTACGGAAACCTATGTTATTTAATCATTGAATGTATATCACTCACACATCACTCACAAACACACAAGATTATATTTTAAATGTATTATTTTCTCTTTAAATGTATTATGTAGATTATATTTTCATATTATGAAATAAAGGTCTTAGCACTGGCAAGCCACCCAGTGAGGCCAACATTACTGGAAAACTTTGAAATGTAAAAAATATTGTACCAAATCAAAACAGCGGAATCATTGTTTTTGTAAAATCTATTCATGAGAATATTTCCGTTAATGAAATTCATATCGATCTTGTAAATTGTCTTCATATTCGAATTATTATAAAACACACGTTTTACGATATAATCAAAATTAAACCTTGGATTACAGTTGGATTAATTATATCAATTAAACAAAGGGATAAATTATATAGAGAAATGTTAAAATATCAAATGGATTGCCAAAATAATAATCACAGAACAATGCCTTATCTGAAAACAAAATATCTAATGTACCGAAACTTACTAAATAGACTGATACGAAACTGCAAAAAGAAATACTATTGTGAACAAATTGAAAATGCTAAAAATAATACTAAAAAAACTTGGAATATTATAAATGAAATTGCCAACAAAAAAATTATGTCTTCAAATATTGTAAATGAGGTTAAAATAAATAATGAAATAATAACTAACAAATCGACCATTGCAGAATGTTTTAATAACTTTTTTACAAATATAGTAGACGAGGTACTTGAATCTTCCGGCATTAATGTTAATGATGATTATATGGAGACATCTCCTCAATTAGATTCTAATAACGATTCAATTAACTTTATAGAATATTTTTCTCCCATTACATTTAATGAAATTGAAAAATATATTGATGGCCTTAAACCATCCAACTCTAAGGGTAATGATGGACTATCATGTGATACATTAAAAAAAAATAAAACAACATGTATTAACGCCATTACAACATATTTTTAATATATGCCTCAAAGATGGTCATTTTCCAGAACAATTTAAAATCTCCACTATAATACCTATTCATAAATCTGGGGATACGCATAAATTAGACAATTACAGACCAATATCCCTTGTTTCAAACCTATCAAAAATATTCGAAAAATGCATCAAATTTAGAGTCATTGAACACTTAGAAAAATATAAAATTCTATCGAAAAACCAATACGGCTTTCGTAAAAATCTGAGCACTGAGGATGCCATATATGAATTGACAAAAAATATTTATACATCTATCGATAAAAAAAAGAAATGTCTTGCCATATTCCTAGATTTAAGAAAAGCTTTCGACACCGTTAATCATAATTTACTCATTAAAAAAATAACTCGACTGGGCTTCAAAAAAGACACACTAAAATTACTATCAAACTATCTTAAAGACAGAACACAAAAAACAAAAATTGGGAATAATTATAGTTCAGAGACACAGATAAAAAAACGGAGTTCCGCAGGGAACTGTTCTTGGCCCGATTTTATTCTTAATTTATATTAATGATTTATGTAATTTTGTAATCCCTGGTAAAATTGTTTCTTACGCCGACGACACGGCAATAATAGTGGATGGTAATAATTGGACAGAAACTTTTTCGAAAGCAACTGTATGTATTTCACTTGTTTCAAAATGGTTAAAATACAACAAACTTGTCTTAAATTACAGCAAAACATTTTACTTACCTTTTTATAAAAACATAACAAACAAACCAAAAGAAAACCTTAAAATTAGAATCCATAATACAACTTGCAATCAAGAAATGTGCTTCCTGTGCAACGAACTCGCTAATGTCAAAAATATAAAATATTTAGGAGTATCAATAGATATTAATCTTAATTGGCAATCACATATTAATCAAACCACTTCTAAACTAAGATATCTTACCTACATATTTTATAGACTCAAGGAAATTTTAAACGCTGAAAAATTGAAAATGATCTACTTCTCCCTGGTGCAATCTGCAATCACTTATGGCATAATAGGATGGGGTGGTGCACCTGATACATTTATTAAGCCTCTACAAATAATTCAAAAACACATAATTAAAGTCATATATAACAAAAATAAAACATTCTCGACCGACTCATTATACAAGGAATCTAAATTATTTAACATTCGTAAATTATTTATATTACAAACTATGAAATATTTATTTAAAAACAAAAATAATTTCAAAATAAATGAAAACAGAATGAGCAAAAGAACAAATAATATATTTTACACCCCCCAAACCAATACTAAATTAATGCAGACACATAGCAGTTTCATTGGTCCTCGTACATTTAACCTTCTACCACTACAAACTCAAATGATAAATAAAAAGATAGAATTTATTAAAGAGGTAAAATTATGGCTGAATGACGCAGATATTGAAACGCTTTTACTATAAATTTATTGATTCTTTCTACAACTCACTTGCTGAAACTTTATAAACTATTGTACATAATGTTTTCTCTTTACTTTTTATAATAACTATAAACAAAAAAAAACTTTTTCTACTAATGTATATTATACTTTAGGTACTTGAAATATAGTAATCGTTTTATATTACCCACACTCAGGCAGTGCCTTAGTGGGTTTTCATTTCTTGTGTATACTATTTGGTATTATGTATTATGTTATTATATACTATCTATTAATATGTATAAAGAAATGAAAATAAATAAAGTAAAAAAAAAAAAAAAAAAAAAAAAAAATAGCATTATATAGAACACATAACTCGAGCATTAGTAATTTCACCGAGAATCTGAAATCTATCATAAATACTAATTGCTCTCAAAATGCTTTTGTTGTAGGCGATATTAATATTGATATATCTAATGAATTTGAAAACAATAGAAATAAAGAAAAAACTGAATATATCAACACATTAACGGAACTAAATTTTAAACCATGTATAAAAAAATATACGAGAGAATTTCATGGACAAAGGCCATCATGCATAGATCATATCTGGTGTAATTCTAATGAAACTGAAAAAATAAAAACAATTATTTGGAAAAATAACATTACTGATCATCACACATGTATTGTAGCTTTTAAAACTGACAAAATAGATGTGAATAATTACTCCCGCAATAATTTTCCAAAAACTATTATTAATTACGAAAAATTACAACAAAACCTTAATATTGAAAATTGGGAAACTGTTCTATCCTCTAATAACACCGACTTATGTTCACTAAATTTTGAAGCAATCTTGAATAAGCACATCAAATCTTCCTCTTCCATTATAAAATACTCTCCAAAAACTAAATTAAAAAAATTAAAACCATGGATCACTCAAGGAATCATAATTTCAATTAGACACAAAGAAAAAATTTATAAAGAACATAAAAAGTTTCCAGAAAACTATAAACTATACGAATATTTTAAAAAATTCAGAAATAAACTATGCCACATTATTCGGAAAACCAAAGAAGATTTCTATAAAGAAAAAATCAATATTGCTGGCAACAATAATAAAAAGATATGGCAAACTATAAATGAAATTATCAATAAAAAACCAAAAAAATCTAACATAAACAAAATCACAGATATTGATAACAAACTTTACGATGTAAACACGGATCCAACGAAATGTGCAAATATTTTTAACAGTTATTTTGGGTCAGTTGGTGAAAAATTTAGCACTCAAAATAAAAAACACTGATAATAATGAAAAATTAGCACTTAAAATAAATAACACTGATAATAAAGATCTACCGTCACCATCCAATATTTGTAACAACTTGAGTCAATTTCAACGAACTAATGTTGATGAAATTAAACAAATTGTTAATGAATTAAAAGGTAATTCTTCCCCTGGTTTTGACAATATTTCTGTAGAAATACTTAAAAAAAATTCTGACTCACTCTGTAAACCATTGGCTCACATCATAAATACAAGTTTTGAAAATGGCAACTTTCCCTTTACCTACAAAAAAACTATTATTTCCCCAATTTTTAAATCTGGGGACCCCAATCTAAGTAGTAACTATAGGCCAATTTCTCTCACCTAAAACATTGCCAAAATATTTGAAAAAATTGTAAAAAAACAATTATTTAAATTTGTAAAAGAAAATAATATTTTAAATGCACATCAATATGGTTTTAGAGAAAATATGAGCACTCAAGATGCTATCGTTGACTTAACATCTGAAATATACAAATCTTTAGATAATAAAAAAAAATGCATTGGAACATTTGTCGACTTAAGAAAAGCATTTGATAGTATATCACACTCTAATCTTATCTCGAAACTAGCGAAAATTGGTATAACTAACAATGCTTTAACGTGGATCGAAAATTACCTATTTAATAGAGAGCAATTTGTAAAGTTAAATGGCTCTCTGAGTGATTCGCAGACCACAAATTTTGGCATCCCGCAGGGAACTGTTCTAGGTCCAATTCTTTTCATCATTTATGTCAACGATATTTTTAAACTCTCAATTATGTCAAAACTTATTTCATACGCTGACGACACAGCAATTTTAACTGAGGGATTAACTTGGAATGAAACCCAAAGAACAGCAGAGTTAGATATAAACATACTAAAAAAATGGTTCGATAAAAATTTGTTAACACTTAATACTGAAAAAACTTTTATAATACCTTTCACCATTAATAAAAATTCATTCCCTGATAATTTAAAGATAAGTATACACTCATGTAATTGTAATAGAATTTCAAATTTATGTAAACCTGACTGCTCTGTACTTACTGTTAAAACTAATGTAAAATATCTAGGTGTAATTATAGATAGTAACATAAAGTGGAAATTACAAATCAATGCAATAGTAGAAAGGTTAAGAAAATTATTGTACATTTTTCTTAGAATACGAAACATACTAAATTTTAAATTATTAAGAACCATCTATTTTTCACTAATTCAATCAGTATTACAATACGGAATTGTTGGTTGGGGTGGAGCATTCAAAACTTCTCTCTTACCTTTAGAAATCATCCAAAGAATATTAGTAAAAATAATTTTGAAAAAACCGTATGATTACCCTACATTTAGATTATTTCAAGAATTTAAAGTCCCTTCACTTCATATTATTTATAAAAAAATAACTCTTTTTCAAATACATAAAGATTGTTTCAACATTGACAACTTAACAACTTTTTCGAACAGCAATAGACAAAGTATTCTTGGCTCTATAACTATCCCGCGCTGTAACACCACCACAGCCCAACAATTTTATAAATATTTTGGTGTCAAATGGTTTAACCAATTACCTCTTAACTTAAGATTGGAAACGAATTATAAAAAATTCAAAAGCTCAATAAAAACACTATATCAATAGCATATTAAAATCGTTTATACTTAAAAATACAATATAATCTCTCAATTATTATTATATTGAAATCCTTTTCGCTTATTTCTTATTATTATCTCTTTCCTTCTTCTACATTATTTTCTCTTTTCTATTTGATAAAATTTTGTTGCATATAAAATTTTTATTTTGTTATATTAAAAAATAAAAATTCTTTTCATTATCTTGATAAAAAATATGTTAAATTACTATTTACACGCAATTCTCCGCCTTTTTAACACGAGCATCTGCTCTAAAAAAAGGTGTATCACGATGTACTGTAATAAAAAAAAATAAACTTAATGTAATGTAATAACATGTAATTGTAAATTTAATATTAAATAAAAAAAAATAAAATAAAATAAAATAAATAAAAAAAAATAATAAAAAAATATGCTTAGTATAAATTAATGAGAGATAACATAACAATGAATAATCTAGCACCAAAAGAAAGGTTAAAAATGGCTAGAATAATTATTGAAAGAATGTACAACTTTAAAATTATTTGGTTTCTTTAACAAAAATGTTAATTTAAACATTTTCAGATTACGAAAAAGTTCAAAATTGATATTTGATTTTATTTTACTGCCATAAAAAAAACTTAGCTACCAGATAATTTAAGCCTTGACGCATGAGTGGATACCTGACAGTTTTGACCACTCAGCCACTAACTTATTAGTAATTTTACTAACCCAACCCAAAACATTTTTTAAATCAGATCCAAACCTAGCTCGTCTTTCGAAAACAGTTATCGAGCTCAATATGTCAACTCTTAAATGTATCCATATTATTGCATTCGATACTGCCAACCAACTACAGCTTCAGATAAACATGAAAGTGGACTGTAAATAATTTAAACGAGACGAAATGAAATGATGTTTGCTGGAATTAGGTTTATGGTTTTTGTAGGAATGAATAATGAATGGAAGGAAGGAAAACAGGATGACCAATCACTTATCTATGCAAAGGAGCACACAACACAACTACAATATAGTGAGATCCACCGCCATACCTCTAGTATTATCTATACTCTAGGTAATTATCGCCACAATAAAACTAATGAGTACTTACAACAACATTATGCACTTTCGAGATGGTCAACTTCCTTCTTTTTTACTTTTCAAAACACCAACAAGTTGTTTCCAAAGTAGTACCAATCCTTCTTCACAATAATAAACCACATTTTTCTGCTTTTAAAACAAATGCCCTCGAATTGGAGCTATTTTCTTGCCATTGTTCAAAATTTCATTGATCGGTAGGAACTGGATAAATGACATCCCGATAGGAACTAAGTATATTCTCATTTTAAAACACATGTTTCCAAAAATTATAATTACCATGCATTCCAGGAAAGACTGGTTACTCGTAGAAAGGTTAAAAGTTAGTTCTATAAGAGATACCATGTGATATTTTATACGATCTTGACTTAATTTCTACGGACTGTAGGACTTGAAACCCAATGAATTACATTGGTACCAATCAGAATTTGGCTATAAAATCCAAGAAGACAATCATAATATTATGTAATTAGCAGGCAAATCATTTCAAAGAGGACACGTTTGAATGTATTTGTTCCTACCGATAGTAGGTGTCGAAAGTTTCAAGAAAGTTTTTCTAGTTTTCTAGTTAGTTTGGAACGCTAGCCTCTAGTCCTCTCTAACCTGCAAATGCCAAAAAATACTGGGTGGGTAGCGAGGTTTATAAATTCTGTTAAATTTACTAGTACTAGTGATTCAATTCTATAATGTTGTTTTTATAATTTTTTTGTATCATTCTTCAGCTTCCTAAAAAAACATAATTTATTTTTAATCAAATTATTATTTTAACCCATTCAGTACATTTTCAATTTGGTAGGTGGATTTGGGTACCGACTCCCCGGTATTTATTTATTGGATAACTAATTGTGATAAATCACCCAAGTGGTTCGTTAAGTTTGGTGATTTAGCTGGGGTGTTTGGGTTCATCGGGTGTATTCGTGGTGTATTTAGGATGCGCTTGCCCATCGGCTGCGTGGCATGCCAGATCGGGAGAGGCTCGTTTGGGGAGACCCATTGACCTCTCCAACTAATCTCTCGACAGAGAGTATCAGTGAGAGAGATATATTCATATGTCCGTCAGACCAGGATACCCTGATCCCTAGATTCTTACATAACCCTCATACCTTTTACCTTCCCAAAACATCCTCTTTCCTTCATTTCCTTAAAAAAAACCTCCACACAGCATCACCAAAGATGACATAGGCTCTGAAGGAAATTATTTTCTTCAGGACCTCCTGTATGGGGTTAATATAAAAAATAAATAAATTAAACATGATTTAACTGTACATGGCTCCACATTTAATGGTTTTGTTAGAACGTGAATTGAAAAAAATTTCATTAAATCTATTAAACCATTAATTGCAGTCCCGGGTCTATGGTTGAACGCCGGTATTTTGAATAACGAACGCATTCTATTATATGGAAAGTTCAGATAAAATTTTATGAGTTTTTGAAGTGTATTGAAGTTGTCTGTTTTGGAGACCTTAAAAATAATAACCTTGAAAAATAAGAGTAGTGTGGGACGGATACTAGATCATGAGAATTTCTTTTTCACTTAAATCAATAGTTCGTCTCCGTACATGTTTTACACTCAGAAGTAAGTTTATATAACACAGAGGTTCCCAACCTTTTTAGAACAATTTCCCACTTTACAAGTATATTTTTCTTCACTGTAGTAAATATAGTTTAATATATATAAACATATTTTTCTGTAAGGTGAATACTGCAAAACAGTCCCAACTGCTCCCAACCGTCTGGTGCCATTAAGATAATGGCATCCTCAATTGGGGTAAGTTGTGAGGCTGAAGGTAGTGGGAAGGGGAAGGAGATGTGGAAGAGTAAGGTGAGGAAGTATCTGGCTATTCAGATCCGGTCACCAAACACGGCTTTAGCCATTCAAGCAACATTTTAATTTTGAATGGTGGCCTTACACCAGGGCGATACTGACAGTATCTTCCACTCTGCAACGTGCCCTGAGTAAATTATATATCATTTTAAATGAATACTGTGAAATAAAACAAATTCGTAAAATAAAATTTACTTGCGCACGTCGGGATTTGAACCCGTGACCATCGGATTACTAGTCGAGAGCCCTTCCCCTCGGCCACGGTGGCCGTCAGATATAGTAAACATTTAAATACAAACAAAAAAATTTTGTTCTCACTTTCTAAAAGTGTTCATTTCTTATCTTATGTCTGACCGTAGCAGAAAAATATAAACAAATATTTATTTCTAATTTGATGTCACATACGGCACAACGCGACTCAAAACCTATCGATGTTTCGTGCCGATTATGGCACAGCGTGACCCGAGGGGTTAAGGGAATTTATGTTCGCAGTAACATGATTTTACGTCAATCCGCAGGTAAATATACTGTAATTATGCTAAAAGAACAACCGGGCGAGTAAACTCAACCTTTAGTGCGACTTTCCATAAAATAATAATTATTTATTTGTCTCATTTTTCCAAATATTAAAACCTATTCGTTTCTTCCTTTCGTAGGTACATGCATGTACATTTCTGTACTTTGTATTATATTGCTGGATTTGACGGAAGATTTTTAGTTTAAAAATAAATACCTAATGGTTTATGTTTCAACATTTTTTACTTATCTTCTTCACATATCAGGCCTGCGAGACAAACTTAATTATTTTAAGTGAATTTTTTATGATTTTCGAGGAAACCATGTTTGTCTTTGCGCAAATCTTAGCACTTGGAAGCACATCATAATTGTTTGGTTTATTAAAAATATCAACACGACGCGCTTAAGTTATAATCGAGGTAAAAATGTATATTATATACTTTTTTCAAAAATGTATATCATATACTTTTTTCAAAAATGTATATTATATACTTTTATAAAAAAGCATATCTGAAAAATTCAAATTCAAAATTTCCAAATCAAAACGTTGCGTTGCTTAATATATGTTTGGTGACCAGATCTGAATAGCAGGTATCTCTTCCCATATCCTTCCCCTCCCTACTACCTTCAGCCTCCTAACCGTCTGGAGCCAGTGACAACTATGGCATCCCCAACTGGGGTAATTATGTTGTGAAGCTGAAGGTGTGAGGACTGGGTAGTGGAAGGATATAAGAGATAGGAAGGTGGATAAGTACCTGTTATTTAGATCTGGTCAGCAAAGCAACGTTTCGATTCTGAATGGTGGTCTTATACCAGGGCGATACTGAAAAAATCAACCAATCTGAAACCCGTGACCTCCGGATTCGTAGCCTAGGATCGTAACCACTCAACCACGGAGGCCCCCAGTTGGGACTTATGTGCGGTACTCACAACAACAACAAAAATTCTCGCATAAAAGAAGTTAACACTGCTTATAAGTTATAACAGGTAAACAAACATCTTTTCACCAAAATTAAAAATTGTGATAAATTAATCAATGTTTTATTATGATCATATTATGTTCACGCCAAAAACATCTGCGATTTACATTAGAATGGGATTAAAAGATACACATCGTCATAAGGAAGCTATACCGTCGTGTTAAATTACTCATGCTAGTAAAAATAAGAGAGTAATAATCAGGTAAATTGGAGATATCCTGATAGAATAGACCCATGTTTAAGGAAACTATGTAAACCGACTCCATTTTGTTAATAATAATAACAAGTCATCATTTAGACTGTTGTTTTAAATTATTTCATTAAAATAATAATAGGTATTACTAATTTATTTATATTTATGAAGAATACAAGCTATCGTCATACGCGAAGGAAGCCGCTTAAACAAGTCGAAAAAAAGTGAAAACTCGTGTTGCCGTCTCAGAGTGAAAGAAATTTATTCAAATATGTGAAATCACATTAAATGAATTCAAAACATTATTATTAATTTCATTAAAAGAACATTTCTAAAATGTTTCTTGAATGTTAGCATTTCCGTGCCTTAATTGGTCGATAGGTTCTGGCTGGCTCCATATCTTGTATCCATTGATTTTCATACCATTGGAATAGGCAATAATAGATTTGTCTGTTCGGTAGATATCGAAATATATTCAGTCCTACATATAAATATTCCCTAATTCGCCACTGCAGCGTTGGTATGGCGACACGAGGAAGAGGGCCGTATACTGCTCGGGTTAAAATATTTACTCATAATCATTTTAAAGATTTTTTATACTGGTACCACTTTGTTAAAACCTCGAAAACACGGTCATTTTCCCATTTCGCTAACATTGTTAACAGTGTTTTGTTTTCTTCAGATGAAATTTTGTGATGTCACTGACCCGGTCTGTTCTTAATTTCATTGACATCTGGCCAATTCGACTATGCGTTCCGTATTTGCTTTGGCAAATCGATATTTCGATTTAAAATATTTCTCTGATAGTGCTGCAAATGAGTATTACTGCTTTTTTACATTTTTATTACGCGACTGATCGATGTTTGTCAAATCAACCAGATTATTAACATGGAACATTATCCCCCTGAATTATCGATTATGAGTAAGACTATATATTTTTCTTGATATTTCATCCTTAATAACAGATTGATGACCCTGGCACGGCTAGTGAAAAATACACAAAAATTTTAACTGATTTTTTGTTATTAAATGTAGATCTATAAATATTCACCCTTCGCGACGGTTACTCAGTCTGTTGTTTGACCAATCATGTTCTCGATGCGGCAGTGTATTGACTTTTTTTACCCAAAACTCCACAAAGTAGGCTTTGACACGTCTTTGGGGTTGCGGTGAGGAGTGTTTTTTAAGTAAAAGAAGGAGAATAAGCTCTGGGAAGGAAAAAGGTGTGAGGGGTTTGTAGGAATCTGTTGGTCAGTTTATCCAGGAGGGACTGATGAATCCATCCCTTCCACTGAGGTGCAAGGCGTTGAGTCGAGATAGTCCGGCCGGAGAGGTCAAACAAAGGCTCTCACTCAACCGGTCTCTAATGATCCGGCCCGCCCTGCAAACCTGATGACCTGTAAAAACCTTACCACATGAACCCAGAAATCCCTGCAAGTCACAAAACTTAGGGAACCACTTGGGGTGATCTATGGCAAATTGAAAAATTAATGATTTTAATTGGATGGCGTTACCCGTCAAGTTTGTGTTACACAAATCCCAATTATATTCAACTAACTATATTTTTAATCGCGCAATATATATCGGAGTAGGTGGGTATATATTCGCAATGAATCGATGGAAATAAAACCTCAGTATTAAATCCTGCAATTGACCTACCTACCAATGTATTCATCCTAAAATGTCACCATGAACCGAACAATTGTTGCAAGAAGAAGAAGATGTCAAAACCTAGACGATTAATAAGTAACTTCTTGCATATTTTTGTACAAGGCTTCTCCGTCTTCATTTTTTAGTATTTGTCCAACGATTTTTTTTAAATGAACAGATTTTTTTTTCTAAATCTACAATAGCGAATCCATCCACTGAAAAGTTAAGTATGACTTTATATTCTCACATCAGATGGCCCACTTTAGCATTCTCTTTCAATGAATTGCCAAAATTTGCGCGGGAATACGAATTTAAATTGCGAAATTAACAACCTCTCGCGTTTGTTAATATTTAAATAAAGAATAGAACGGTGTTTACAATCTGTGACATCACATATTGTTACTATTCGTTTCTTTTACTTTTACCTCTCTTTTAGCGAGATTAATTATTTTAATTAAATTACGTAATTTACATAAGACGGAAATACTTGCACGTTAAAAATGACAGACATAAAACAAACTGTAGAACGAATGAATAATTTAATCAAATTAAAGCGTCATTTCATATAAGATGTATGGATCCATATTATTGCGTGACATTTACACAGTCAGTGGTAACAGAATATAGGTGCTAATTTATAAAAGCTTGTCAGGAGAACATGATTTAACCCTTAAGCTTGTCAAAGAATTAATCGAGTCGCCCGAAGAATCCTCGAATGATCAAGGTGACCTATGGTTTTTTCTACATTTAAAATTAACTGAGTTTTCGAAAAAGCTCACGATTTGTGAGCCTATCACATATTTGTTGCAATCTTGTTTTAATTTAATTTTTATTGGAATAACTAATGAAAAAATAAATGGAGGGGTTTTGAGGAGTTAAATAAAGACAAGGAAAATGCGAGGCCCGGCGTGACGTCAACGACTCTGCCGAATTCACGAATAAAATCGAACATGTCGTTTTGAAGGCAAGTCGAAAATTTCAAATTTTAATGGAAAATTTATTCGTCAACATAAAAATACCTTCACTATCTCAATTTTTTTTATTTTTTTTCGTGAATAAAAAAAACGGTGTAAATTAAATACCCCATTAATAATATGATAACGATGTCACTCCAAGCTTCTCGTCAGTTCTTCCTCTGGTCTAATGCCTTCTGATATTTTCAAAGATATTCTGACAATTATGACAAATATGATATTATATTTTTAGATTCTAGCGTTCAAAATAACAGTTCAATTCAATCGGAGACTCTAATAAGCATCAAAATATACTTATTCTGAGAAACAAAGTTTAAAATAATAACTGAAAGACAAAGCAAGTAATTATTGAAGGCAATTTTAGCGATTCTTAATTGAAATTTTGAAACAGAATAATAAACGGAAGAAAAAAATATCTAGGATCACATCTAGGATTTGAACCCAGGACTCTGCCGGGGCACCGCTCTACCAACTGAGCTAATGGGACCCTATCTCCTTCGGTCATATTTAACTGTATCATACTTCGAACTACCAATATCATCTTCATTTTCTCACCGCACATTTTTATTGGCTGCTATTTTTAAATACGATCGCAAGATTCAACTCAAACTCAATGCAATCTTGACAGTGTCTTTGATAAAAATATCTTATTTTAATTTTAATGTGCAACCTCTGTTGACTTTTTCTGCAAGTCTAGAATTTATAATTTTTTTTAATAACTTAATGATTAAAAGCTCAAATTGATATATTAAAATTGTAAAAAGAAATCATTTCTGTGAATTGAAGTCAGTAACAACATTTTTTAAATGTCTCCGAGACATGTATGAATATCTGAAGAACACGACGCAGAGAGATGTCATGACAGCGTGGGTCATTGGACATTTTAGTATGCATTTTCTAATGAACCAACGCTCCATTGTGTTTGTCTCCATTACACGGTGGTATTGGCGACTCAAGATATTCCATGCGAGCTCGCAGAGATGCTGGAGAAAGTGAGTTAAATTGTGGAGCCTAATTCTTCATTTGTATTTGAACATTGTTATTTAAAATTGTTTGCAAAGCTTTAAACTACTGACAGTGTTAAAGAGACACCGTGTGTTTGAAATATGTACAAACACCTACTAAAATTTTACGTAAAACATGTACAGATCAATAAGACGTTATTGACAGACTTAAACCAGCGATTGCTGGACACATTCGGATAGTCCATTTTATATATTCTAACTTAAACACCAGCATCCATATTTTTATAATTAGTCTAAATAGTTAAAAAAATATTCAAAGTTTTAATTTTTAATGTCCGCAAAAACGCCCGTAAAGTCAAAAGACAAGAAGCTTACTTTTTGTATGAACAGGGTCAAACTCGGTACTAAACTGAGACTCATAATACAGTAGTTGTTCTACAGGGTTTTCCAATAAGAGGTGTTATTTTGAATAGCCCACTATTTCGGTAGATGTTACTTTTGAAGCTGTTATTTTTTGACATTTGACAAGTAGAAACTACGCCATTAATAAAAATGGAATGACACAAGCTTCAACAACGCATTGAAATTATTAAAATTCACTGGAGTGAATCAAATGCGAATCATCTTGAGTGATGAGGCCCATTTCCACCTCGGTGGCTTCGTCAACAAGCAAAATCGTCGCATCTGGGGCTCGGAAAACCCAAGAGTTATTGTTGAAAAGCCTCTCTATCCTCAACGTGTGACTGTTTGGTGCGGTTTACGGTCCAGCGGAGTCATTGGACCTTACTTTTTCGAAAATGAGGCTGGAGCAACAGTTACGGAGAATGGATTGCGCTATCGAGAGATGATTAATGATTTTTTATGGCCGGAATTGGATAATATTGATCTGGAAAACGTTTACTTTCAACGAAACGGCGATACGTGCCACACAAGCAACGAAACCATTGATCTCTTACTGGAAAAATATCAAAATAACACCTCTTATTGGAAAACCCTGTATTTCCTTTTGTATTACGGTCAGATATATGATTTAACAGTGTAACTTAACGTAACAGTGTAAGCAGTGTTAGCGTAACGTATCTTCTCCTAAGAGCTTAACATTCACTTTCAAATAATTATAATATATTCCAAAAAATCATCGACCGTAAAATTTCACATGTTTGAAAAAGATTTTCAAAAGTTTGTGAATTTTTTATTAATTATTTTTATATGAAAAGACAAAAAGTGTAGTGACAGTAACCTTTATAATACATCTGTGAAATTAAATGTGTTTTTTAGTTTCATGTAAAGTGGTATTTCTACAGTTTACAGGGAAAAACAATAGGTAAACGCCAAAACAATCGTAAAATATTCCTCCATATTTAAATCAGATTTTTATTAATATTAAAATCTGTATTAGTCTTTCATCTGATTTAAAACCAGTAATTCATTTTGAATCCATTCAACAACATCGAATCTATTAGATTCATAAATCTTTGATAACAAACATAATTTAATACAATACGAGCATTTAAAACCCGCCATGTGACTTCAGAAACAGCCAGTTCAACCAACCAAGCAGGGTGTTTTGAAGGGACAATATTTTATTCATTTTTAAATAATGTTTTAATAATTCTACGTAACCATCTCCCGACGTTAGTGCACTTTACCTCCAGACACCCTGTACATATAAATATGTAAAAAATATAAATTTCAACACATCCAGATCCTATGCGCTTCTGTAAAATAAAATGAAATAATGGACCAATAATTATAAAAGGCAAAAAAATACATTACACGCCTCTTTAACACTTTTAAATAATTGATTGATAGACAAATTGATAGGGAATTTTTCGATTACTTTCTGGCTAATTATTCGCGGCTATTTGTTGCCTGTCAATTAGCGATACCCGGATATCTCTAAACGTAAAAACATATATATATGACTACAGTTCACCGCCATTATAATAATAGCTGCAGGGGACTTATTAAATAATAACTTCTGAATATCCTGCAAAAAAAATCAAGGTTCGTAATACCAAATATCCCCTTAAGGCTTTTGAGAAGACAATTACATATTCAGACATGGGATAGAGTATCTACACAGAGAAAAATGAGCATTGCTAATTTATTAAAAACCCTTAAAATTTTTAGTAGTCTGGTTTAAAACGGGATTGCAGGCCGTTTCAAGATTTTTTTTTAGTAAGTTCTTAATATATCGGAATGCGTGTTCATGCACTGCCTTGCATTTGCCTTGATAATATATAATGGCGAAATGCTCAAACATTATGATATGAACACATGTTCCGACATTGTTATAGTACATTCCTCTTTTACTAAAAGAGTAACAGGAAACCTATCAATTCATTCGTTAAGGGCCTGCAATCCCGTTTTTAACTGGATTGCGAATAAGTTGAAGAGTTTATTAATAAATTATCAATATTCATTTGTCTTCGATTCTTCGTTCATTCGGTCTATATTACCAAACCATCTAAGGGTCCTTTTCTTAGTCTTACTCTTAGTGTTGTATTATTTCCGCAGCATTTAGTCTTTCTTACTTTCATCCTTCCATACATCAGCTTACGTATCAGCACTCCATTGTGTACGGCTAGCTTCGCTTCTTTGGACAATTATTTGTTAGCGAGTTACCTTCATTTACGGTTTCTTCAATAGCTACGAGTACCTATAATATTTTACCAGAAAACTATTTTAATTGTGGCATTTTCAAAATTGGAACTGATTAGTCAAGTATTCAGACTGTCTCGTATTATTTCATGGATCTTCGCTATTACATTATATCGACGGCTGAAAGGCAAAAAATTTAGTCGAAAATCAGTAAATCATACTGTTTTAATCAGAATTTTTGTCTGATCAAAACCATAGTTTTAACTCATTTTGACTAACTTGTCGCTTACGCCCTTTTGCTTTTCCAGATTCGATATAATTATTCAAATCAGGAGGTAATATATTGTCCTGGTTATAACTAGTAATAAGCAATAACTAACATTGCTAATTTCTTTCTCGAGCGTCTCCGACTTTTTCCACCATTAATTACTGTATACCAAAATTTTACTATTAAAAAACTACATTACATCGACTTTAATTCGACTCCTTATCTCATTCTAGTGCAGAGACACAAAGCGTTAAGTATTGCTCGGTCCACTCTCTAAACCATCCTATCATTAATAAGAACACCATTTGAAATTTTCATCGATATCGTACGACTACTTTTCGAGTTTTGCAAACGCAAACATACGCAGGTTGAATTTTATATAATGTCGGTAATTTGTCGTTGTTCCCAAGCATGAACAGATTGCAAACGAACAAACAACATGTCACAACGTAAAGTGTTCTTAATTTATTCCACGTGACCTGTTGTGCGCACGTTAGGGATGTACAGTCGTGCCCAGGAACGATGACAATTTATCGATATTATCGATAGATAGTTTATTGATCGACCGTGCTAGATAGGAAGATTTCTTGAGTAAGATTAGGAATAAGCTAAATCGGTAAGCTACAATATCCACTAGAGAGATTGGTTGTATAAGCGATTTTAAGCCAATTAATCCACCTAGATTTCGACGTTTATCTCATTTTTTAAGTTCCATAAATATACAAGCGATCGCTCAAAAATTTTTTGCAAACTTCGCTTAAGGCCCCGTAGTAAGCGTTCTAAGATGGTTTGAAAGGGAGATATGTAAATACGAATGTTAGAGGGAGCGCCATTGATGTATTATTATTTCATGGATACAATTACAATGTTTTCACTTCTCAAATTATACCGAATCCATTAAATTTCATAATTTTAACTCCCTCCAAACACGACGTCTAATTTTTGATCAAATCTTATTATTTAAAATCCTAAATAATGGTCTGGACTCACCAGAACTTACCAATTTAACAAATCTTCATATTCCGTCTAGATCAACCCGACAATCTGATTTATTTTATCTACCCTCGTGTAGAACAAACATTCGAAAAAATTCCCCAATTCCTCGTACATGTGCACAATATAATACAAAATTTTTACAGCATTGACATTTTTGGTAATAACCTAAAGAAATATATATGAAGTAATCATATAAAAGAGAAAATTACCCCTATAACTGGTGTACTATATAGGCTTCAAGGATTACTACCCATTCCTTTACTAACTTCTGTATACTATGCCATGGTACATTCACACCTTTCCTATCTCTGCTGTATTTGGGGTTTTGCCTCAAAGAAATTGATAGCTGACCTGCAGGTGGTTCAAAACCGAGCTCTCAGAAATGTGTTTGAACTTCCATGGGACACTCATGTTAGGGACATCTATTCAGTTTCTGGTATCCTTCCAATTACAATCCTTCCTAAATATGAAATCACAAGCACCATCCTACAAATTACCCAAAAATCAACTCACACCAACATCAAGCCACTTTACAATCAAGACATCCACAACCACAATACTCGAAATAACAATAAAATCCGCATTCCTCAAACACACACTACAAAATATGGGTTAAAATCACTGAACTATATTGCCTATACACTATATAATTCGCTTCCAGATATGTACAAACACATCCACCATAATAAAAAATTGCAAAGCAATGCTTTAAAAGAATATTTTTTAACTACATTTAAAAATGAAAATATGTAACTGTGTTGTCATTTCTTGTTGTATCTTATCCATGTTTTTTTTTTTTTTTCTTTCTGTACTTGTTTTCTATTGTTGTTTGTTCTACTTAACGTGTCATTATTTTAATTTTTAATTTTTATGCTGTATTGAATGTGAAACTTATATTTGATATCAAAATACCGTTGTAAAATTGTACCTACTACCTCCTACATATGAATTGTAAGTTCCTCCTGTCCTAAAATGAGTTCTGTAACTCATCGGGATTGCTCTAGCAAGAAAAACACAATAAAAAAAAGTTATGCGTACGATCGATTATTAATATGAGAATATGGAATGTATCGGGAGCATCTCCTATCATCTTCCTATTTTCCTCTTCCTCCTCCCTTCCTTGAACACCAAATTAATTTTAAGATATTAAAACTTCATTTCTAATGAACTTTAACATAAGAAACTTCTGTGGCTTGACTTCAGTTAACTTGTATATTTATATCTATCATTGTATATTATATAAAAGCTGTTTGTTTCTTTTCAAATTAATAAATTATACTAGTCTATGGGGAGAGCGCTAATATTAATAAAAAATAAAAATCTTTATTAAAACACGACTCGTTTGAAATAGATCAAAAATCGCTCGACAAATACTTTAGTTACAATCAAAGATACACTCTGTTTTTTTTTCATGCCTATAACATATTAAATAACAGAAAAAACCTTTTTTTAATAATTTTCGGAGCTGTATAGAATTTTATCTTCAAAAATGAAGTTTTTTTTGGAAGTTAAATATTTAAAGAGTTACGAGAAACTTATTATAAATCAGTAGAAATAGAAGTAGAAAATCGCTCGAGCGTATATTACAATAAAGTATAGTTGTGTAATATAAGATGATTTTATTAATAGTATCATCTTAAATTGAAGTAATTTAAAAATTGTTTTTTTCTCAAGCACTTATTTATAATGAGAGTCGTCCATTGAGGTCGATAATTTAATATACGTAATTGTCACGTTTTCTGGTAAATCATAATGTTAAAGCTCTTATAGTTATTCTACAACCCGACTAAAATAAGAAAAACGGATCAATTGCCATTCGAGTCTAATTACAAAACAGTCACAAGTCACGAACATACATTTAACGTATTAAAAATTTTCTTACAAAAGTCAAAAGTCATTTGCTCGTGTCTGTAAAAAGGACTTCCCATGTTTGTAATCTTTGACTTTCTGGAAAATCCAATAATTTTACTAAAGATCGTGGGTCATTTTTGGGATTGAAATTCAGTGTTCCTGCTGTTTCTTGTTGCATTTTCCTTAACGAATGAATTCATAGGTTGAACTGAAATTTTTTTTGAAAAATACTAATATATTATCACGATGTCGGAACATATTTTATTCTTCATAAATTATAATATTTTCGCATTACGTCATTATACATATATTATCAATGCAAATGCAGGTGCATGAACACGTGTTCCGATTTATTAGGAATTTACTAAAAGTTTTTCAGGAAACGGCCTGCAATTCCGTTTATAACAGGATTACCAATAATTACTTAATACGTATTTGTAAAAGGCATTAACTTTGTGCCTTGTCATAATTTACAATAAAATTTATTAATGACCACTTTAATTTTATTTTAACTAATTACTAACCGACTTCGGAAGAACCCTTTTTTCATCAAGATATTAAAAACTGATTCCTTTTCCCAAAAATCTTGGAGAGTACAGAGTTTTTAATGTTCTCCCGGTGAAGGAGGGGTTTTTGCGAAACCAGTAGAGTTTAAATAAAATTAAAGTGGTCAAGAACAAATTTATGTGCTAAAAAACACACATACATACATGAATATTATTTAATCTTAAAAATAATAGGTAGTCATACAAAGCTGTCACATGACAGATTGTCTGTAAGTTCTGCCAACTCAATATTTCCTAATAATATAATACATTTCTACGTAAGCACACACATTTTGAATTTCTAGCAAGTTATAACATATTTTTCTTGAACACTTTTTAAGAGTGAAAAATACTTGGTTCCTAAAAAATTAAGATAATATTTACGAATTTGCAGACCCGAAACGGTCATTACATGAAATTACTTCGAAATAAAAAAAATCGCCAATTATGCTACGAAAATTATTAAACACATGTTGTTCTGTTATTTAATATTTAACATGAACAAATTACAGAGTATCTTTATATGCACCTTAGGCATTTGTCGAGAGATTTTCGTTCTATTTTAAGGCGATGCACCACGTAGTAATGCAAAATCATGTGTTTTTGGTTTGAAAATTTGGTCGCCTAGAAATGTTTCAGATGCTTCAATTAAATACTGCAAGTAGAATACATCTTGGTCTTTGAAATAATATGAGTATTTTTAGATAAGTTTTTTTATAAGCCCAGAAAAAAATAATGTATAAGGCCTATGAAAACTACTTTAAAGTTCAAAATCTCCTACTTACGAACCCATTTTCGGTTTTGATTTTATTGTATAATGTGGGAAAATCAAGTTATTTATAAAATGATCGGAAAAAAATAAATATGCCTGAACATCCATAATATAAAATAAAAGTCACTTTTTGGCCATGTTTTTTTCTTGCATAAATCAAAACAGGCGGATGGTGTTAAGCGGGAAATTAAACCTTATCGCCATCTACGTAATGGGTGTTATTGATAGCGGCTCGCTTTAAAATATTACACGACGTAGTGCATCGCCTTAAGCGAGTTCTGTTTAATTTTTAAAAATTCATAATTTTCGCGAATTATTATCGTATATTAATATTAGCGCGCTCCCTCTAACATTCGTATTTACATATCTCACTTTAAACCATGTCCTTCTTCTTTTTGAATGCTTATCATGAAACCTTAAAGATACATTTATCTTAACGAAATATGTACGTTCAAATTAATTTGACGTACTTAAATATACAAAGTTAATTCATGTATTTTTACCATAAAGATATCCTAGTAATATACTATAAATAACCCGATTAGAGAAAATATGTTAGGCTAAACGAAGTGGAGTCCCCAAAGATATTAGAAGAACTAATATATTTGGGAGTCCCACTCTTGAAAGCACCTGACTCTTTAGATCTTATCACCAAATATAGGGTGTTCGGGGGTGAAGTGCGCTAACTTCTGGAGGTGATCCTATATGATGGTAGAAGTAAAGAGATTAACTTTTTTTTTTCGAAATTCCAATATTTATTTTCCCATTTAACTTTTTTACCAAAAAACTTCTTTAAATCGTTGGAATTTTGAAAAAAATCATCTCTTTTTTTTACTTGTGCTATCATGTAAAATAACCTCCCAAAGTTACCGCATTTAACCCCCGGACACCCTGCATAACTAAAGCGATATCATATTTTTTTATTCATTCTGAAGGTTGAATGGTCACGAGATATAAAAATTTAGCATTGCAAACAATGGATGCAACATGACAAAACGTACCTATGTGATATCAGAATGACACAAACTATAGTTTGTTTCCTAATTTGCTTACTATTTTTAGTATAAAACATTGATTTTACTAGAATTTTAATAATAACAAAACAGTAGTCAGCCAAAGCTGCCATAAGGCCACATATGGCTTACTAAATAAAAAATCTATATGTAAACTACTAAAAAAATATTTTTCAATAGAAATGTATGAACGCGTAAAGGTTATAACTTTAAAAAATACAGTATTATAGCTAAGATTATTTGTGACAGTTTTACTTGATTAACTTTTTTGCTTTCTTATAAAATTATTTACAAAATAAATAAAAACCAGTTTTGTGCTTGAAACCGAACGTTTTTAGACTCCGTTTGTCAAGCGATTTTAATACCTATTACCTACAATATAGGGTATATCAAGAATATACACATGTTTGGCTTATAGCTTCCTCTTAAATTTAATTTCACAAAAATGTTTTTCTCTAATGAACTTGAAATTTATTAATGAAATTGAAAGCGCAGCATCTTTACATTTCAAAGACCCTCTTCTCTTAAATTAATTGCAGCATCGTTCTACAATTCAAGCTAGAGTATGAATTACCTATAGTGCATAGAAAAGCCGCCGTGTGAATGATTTATCAACCTTGAGAGGTTCTCGCGGCACAAAATCTTAAACGGTTGAACATCCGCGTTCTGCCAGTCTCATTAATGAATAATAAAACACCTATTTGAGTACCTAACTAATTTTTCATAAACGCCACGATTAAATAAAGTAAAATGACAAACAGCACGGGTCGACCGTCTACCGTATGAACTGAGGAAAGGTGCAGAGTGTTGTGGAAACTGAGGACGTCTTCATGGAAAAAATGCAATGTACCCTTTTTCGTAAAACATGCATTTTTTACAGTTTAGTATTGCTAATTTACGAATCTATTCAAATTATTTGTAATCCGGTTAAAAACAGGATTACAGACCTTAACGAATTAATCAGTAAGTTTTCTGATAAAATTTTCGTAAATGACGAATATATTATCACGATGTCGGAGCATGTGTTCATGAAAATTCCAATATTGCATGAACACGTCTTCCGATATTTTCGGAATTTACTCAAAGTTTATCTGGAAATGGCCTGTAATCCTTTTACTAACCGGAATACTAGCAATTTCAAGATGTTCTTAATAAATTAGCAATACTTATTTTTCTCCGTGTATAACACATAAACATAGAAATCTTTAAAAAAAAATTATCTCTTTAATTTTTTTTTCTGAATCATCAATTTCTTTCATAGTTCTTGCTTTCTTTTGTAAACCCTTCCATTTTTAAATGCAAACAATTTTTCGTTTTTTCCGCTCTTAATAATAAGTTATATGCATTTGATTAGTGGCGGATAACATCAATTTGTTTGTTCAGAAATTAAACATCGTAAAATGCGTGGTGTGTTATGAATTCAACCTGCCGGGATTTCAAAAACTTTGACAGATCTAAAAGAAATTGAATGCAAATACACGAGTGATTTTGTGTTCAGGCAATACTGGATTCAGTGACACCTTTATACAGATACCTAGTTACAATAATTCTCCCTAGGGCAAACATTACCCTGATACTTGCGAATCAACATTATTTCATGGAGTCATAATAATTACAAATACATCGGTACACCGTTTGCATAATCTGTCATTCGATTCATTATATCATTATGAAGAGACTAAGTAGCCGCCCTCATCATGTAATATTTTATAAAGTTAATGCATGTAATTGACCTTAAAATCGACTGTAGTATCATTTTCAAAAACGTTCCGCATCAACGGAAAAAGTGTATGAAGGCCTCCCTTTCAGACCCTGTGTATATTTGAAAATATTAGATTTCAGAATTTTTCCCCGCTATTTAGCTAGAATAAAATTAGCGGTTTTCGTTTTCTAATTTCTGACATTGCGCGCTATTTTTTATTGTATTTTAGCTAGTAGTTCAGGCGGTAGCCATATTTATATGTTGAAATGTGATATTTGTAATAAATCTCGACCGAATTCCAACACCTCTGCCAGAGGTCACCCCAAGTGGTTTGCTTCGTTTGGTGACTTACCGGGGGTGCGCGGGTTCATGGGGTGAGGATTGTCTAGGTCTTGGCGGCGGATGCATTTGTCCACCTACTGTGTGGCGGGCCGGATTTGGGGAGACTGGTTGAGAGAGATTTTTATACCTCTCCAGCAAACAGGACTCTCTTGACCCATCGCAGTGGGAGGGGCAAACACAAACACCCGTCACTCCTAGACACACTAACCTCCAGATTCCTACCAACCCCTCATACCTTTTTTCCTTCCCAGATCTTCCTCACCTTCCTCTCACTGCTCTCCTCCCTCTCCTTCCTATCCTTAAAAAACCTTCCACACAGCATCCCCAAAGATGACATACGGCCCGTTGGAAATTACTTTCCTCAGGGGCCCCCCTGTGTGTTTAGCTTATGTAAAAAAAAACGCTCACCAGCTACAACGGTGTTTACATTCCCCACGAGTTTAAAAATACATATGATGAAAACCTTTTAATCGATATCATAACATGTTTTTTTTAGTTAGTATAAACACTATAAACCATAGCACTTATATTTTTTTAGAAAAACCCCATGGGCAGTTTGAAAACACCTCGTGATCTGTTATTAAATTTGCGATATTTCCGCATCTGCTCGTGTGCACCTCGTCACCCCCACGCACCGCGGCCCGCGGCCTGCGAATTGTGGACTATAGACCGTGGATCCCAACTCTTTTTCCTTTTGGTGTGTCGAAACCCGCAACAACCTACCGACAAGGTGACTCCACCGGAGATAAGAAGCGCTAACACTTTCTCCCTAGACATTTATCTCTTGCGTTCGGCCGCCATCATTCCTAGCGCCGCGGCCGCCGAGAGCGCACGCTTCATCAGCAGTCAGACCGTCTCCGTTTAGTGCTGTTAAATCGATATTTTTGCGAGTAGGTACCACCGAAATAACAATAAAACAAATTGACATCCCTAACAAAAATTTGAAATATCTAGACTAGTTTTGGAATATTGTATTTTTTTGTTTTGGAATGTGAATTTCCTTCGGTTTATTCAAATTTGAGTGTTCGATTAATTCTATAACCAATCGCTGCAGTTAACGCAAGCGCGTTCTGCAATAGGTTGGTCAACCAATCGGCATTCGATTTGCGAAATAACGCGCGGGACAATTTTTGATTTTCATGTCGTTTTTCCATTTTCCCGCCATTGTCTTAAATCTTTGACTCGAACTGGATTTTCACATGTTTATTAATTATATTTTTTTATTGTTTGATTTAGAGAAGTGTTAATATTTCATAAAAGTAGAATTCATTGTGAAAGTGTGCAGAATTTTTGAAAAAGTGATAATTTACATATATTTGTGTAATAACAGTTGTGCAGCAGTCACTATAAAACCCAAACATGATTATCAAAAGGTATGTCTATTTATTTTCATTACTCTTTGTATTTCAAAATCACGCATCAATTTATCGTATTTTCGTCCGGAAACCCAACACCAATTAACAATTAATTGTCTTAAAAATAAAATAATCGATACAATTTATTACTGTTAAGATTTCCCTTTTAGATCGTAACTAATTAATGTTACCAAAAAAATGTACTACGGAACGAAATTTTTTTTTAACGCCAAAAAGGCTGACAATTTGATTTCTTACAAAAGTTTAGTCAATTAAAGATAAAGTACATCATATTATTTTAAAATAAGTTTTTTTTCATTTACCGCTTTAAGTTATTTTACGAATTGGAGAGTTCGTGTGCTTTAAATGCTTTTAAAAGTATTCCATTCATTTTTCCACTAAAGGTGAACAGTATTAATGATATTGTAAGTGAGTCGAATGACAAAAGAGTTTCATTAGAAAGAAAATTCTCAGTTTGTAGCTAAATATAGGTGTTATTACAAAGTTTATACATTCTTTGTGCGTTTGTAAGGAATTCTTGTTAGGAAACAGCTTTGAATTGGAATTTTTCTGATAAAAGCAAATAAATATTTACAATTCAAACAATATTTAAATTTTGAAAGACTGACATTTATATTTCTCAGTTTTCGTGTTATTCTTCAAAATACCTTGAACATTATGTTGTCACTATTAATCATTATAAGTTGCGACATTTACCAGATTAATCGATAAAATTAATGCGAAAAGCAGGAAGATTAATTATTGTCCTAGTTTAAGAGCGGGTATTCAGAGCACTAGATAATATCGAGCATTCGAAGCGACCACCATTCAAAATTGAAACTTGCGTGAAATGATTTTGGTGAACAGATGTGAATAGTTAGATGTTTCTCAGTCTTCATTTTCTCTGGGGATGCCATATTCAAGAGAAATATGTATCTAAACTCTAATGCAATTTTAATGATGTACAAGAAATTCACATTACACGAATTTTTGCAAACTTTTGGTCACTGTTTTTGTTAAGATAGTTTACCGATTATAAAAAAATTCGTCAGAGTAACACACATAATATTATAGTCAAATATTTATTCCATCTACACCTACACCATAACCGACGTTAATACCAACCGCTAACAGCGTTACAAACGCCCACCGTAAAGAGACGAAAAGTTTCGTTACCGGCGGTGGTTAGTTAACGCTACGTGTAGTGATAATAAAAGTGAAATTATGGACGGATTGTGTAACGCGCCGTAACCAGCCGTCACAGCGAACCTTCTCTAGAGAAAATGTGCCAGTTTATAATACCGCTTCATACATTCTGACTTCCTAGGAGATTTCAACCCAATCAATCAATTAATACGACCGAATGTGATATTTCAAAATTGGAACTTAAGTACCTACATGTGTTAAGAAAACTACAAATGAATCTTTTCAAATTCAAATAAGCGATACAGTACCTACCTACATAATAACATATTTTACAAGACGATTATTTTTATTCTATATTTGAAATATAATTTTTTTTTTTTAATATTTTCATACTTAAAAGATGTTCTAGGCCATTATTTCAAATTTTGAGGGTGAATTTATAAATTAATTTTGTTTGAATGCGCAACTTCTTACATACATCCCGTAATTAGTAACAAGTTATAATGTAACATCGATGCTTGCTAAGAAAAACTCCATTTATACGTTGAATTTTAATGAATTTATTACCGGTAATTTTCCTTTCGGTTTCACGGTTTGATATTAATATGTTCTGAATTAAATGGTCGTTGAGTTTTAACGATTGCTGTTTACCCATTTAAAAAGTTATTAATATTTTTATTCAAATTTGTAATAATTTTTTTGATTTAGCTCATTGTCAAAGCCGAAAGGTTATCTTTCTAATATTTAATCTGTTTTTCAATGGACAATTCGTTTCCATTTTGCATACATTAAAGAAGGAAAATCTTTAGTTGTTGTCAATAACTGAAGCATAAAAACTGTTCTGTTTTTCTTTGTGTAATTTCTCGTTCATCTTGGTTTCTGTTCGTAATGTCTTTTTAGGAACTTTGAAATACTCCAAAAAACTGTTGATAGTTGTTGTTTGTTTGTTTGTTGTATAAAAAATACGTCAATACAAGAGTCCTTAACTTATGTAGTTAAATTGGCTAGCATGATCAAATTTGAATATTTTTTTTATATTTAATCCTTATAAACACATACTTAAAAAAAACTGGTTTTACAGGGCAATTTGTTTAGCCATCTCCTCGGTGACGTGAATTAATATATTATTACGCCATCTAGGAAGTATTACTCTTAAAAAAACTTGAAATCACTAAAGAAGGTCGTAACTTTGAAAATTCATGGTAAAAATTTTCAGAATATGTAAAATCAATTCACTTTGTCAGTACGAGTATGTAAACCACTAAATGAATATAACAAACCTGCCTGATAAAAAAAATGCTAATTTGTCAACATAATAATATGTTGGCGCATGTAAAAATCACATCAATAATAATAATAATAATAAAATAAGTTTTGTCATTCTATTTCTGCCAGATAACCAAAATAAAATGTTATTATTTTGTGGGATGACTCCAGCAGTGTTAGAGTAAGATAGAAAGAGTTAACTGCATATAAGTAGTGGACTTGCTCAAACTTTCTCTCTCTCTCATCCAAATCTCAGGTATAATAGACCCTAGATGAGACTGAGGTCACATCTGTATTAATTGTATCACGTAATAAATCAGTTATAGTCAACCTTATAGTTATCAATTCCTATACTCATTATAATAACAAAGAATTGGCGCAGCCTGTAGGATCTTATGGTAAACATTTTTAGTACAAAGATCAGATTAGAAAAATATACTTTAAAACATCCATATATTCTGAACGGTATCAGTTTGTGAAAATATCCTATTCAATAACAATAAATTTCATTTCACGGAATGACATAAAAAAAAAACTGATATTATGCGGCAGTATCGTATGCTTGACAGGAAGTCGATACAAACTTATAATCGTTAGAACTTTGCCACGCTTAGCTTTTTTTGAACCTTGAAATTTTCATCTACATATACGATACACTAAAATGGTAAATTAATCAAACGAAACACATATTTAACTAATTCAAAATGTGGAACTAAACTTTTAAGTATTACAATGTTATTTCACAGCTATTTAGTTCACGATGGAAACATTTAAGCGAGCGCAAAGTATTATATTGATTTATTTTTGGGGTATTATGCCGTGTTATGCTACCTCCTTCTTTATCCAACGTTGCGGATACCATACTGTGTCCATCATCAGGGCAGATTTGTCGCATCCGATGAGACATCAGGGCAGATGAGACACATCTGCCCTGATGATGTACACTGTAATGTTGTCCGAAACGTTGACTAAAGAAGGAGGTAGCGCAACACGGCATAATACCCCAAAAATAAATGGCTTTAATACTTTTGGCCGTGAAGAACTCAAATTATATCCAGAATCTAAAGTAGTCACGGTGATATTAAATACCTCGAAGAAAAATCAATTTTCATAACTTTTCGATAATTTTTTGCAGCTTCACTCAGAATGATTTCTGCTTTACGGTTAAGATGAAATTACAACATTTGGCTTGTGTAAAACCCAGACGAGGCATTGAGTACACGAACTGAATGTGCGAATAGTGTTCATTGAATACTAAATCGAGTTCAAATCAATATTCAGCAAAGGTATTTTTTGTCTGGCCTAACCTTCAAACTGTCCCCGTGCCTGTTTTGCGAGTCGTTATCACAGAAAACGTTAACTGTACACTTAGGAAATACTAACTTAATCTGCAAAACTATTACAAACCATCTTGTCGATTTCCCGCAGGGGTACGCAGTGAGGTTAGACCCCATATCTGGCTTGGAACACACTCCTTCTTGCATTGAAATTCATACATCGTCTCATAAATATTCTTCTTTTTAAATATTGAAGACAATATTAGTGATTTCTAAACGAAAATCTGAAATAGAAAAATCAGAAAAGGAAACGGTCACATCTGGGACTCGAACCCAGGACCCTTGTCTTTCCGGGACAGTGCTCTACCTGGGTTCGAGTCCCAGATGTTACCGTTTCCTTTTCTGATTTTTCTATTTCAGATTTTCGTTTAGAAATCACTAATATTGTCTTCAATATTTAAATATTACAATTTAAGGTTTTACTCTATAAAGTTATTCCGAAAAATAAATATTCTTCTTTTTTTTCATCAATAATTCCAAATTCACTTTTTGGCGTCTCGGTATTCGGTTTATGTCGATTGCTTACCGACCCGTGTGACGATATGGGTAGGTACTCAGGCCCCTATTTGAACAGTTTTACACGGTTACGTTTTTCTAGGTTAAATTTTATTGAAATATTTTACTGTTTTCTTTTATTTGATATCTGACTATGCGAAAAAATAATCTGTTTACATATTAACGAGGACAAGCCCGTATTCCGAGAAACAAGTTCACTATACAAAATATTGTTTGAAATATTTAACGAAAGCCCGCATAATTGCGAAAATATTTAATAATTATATTTAAAACTTTCTCTTTCTCTTATTTCATAACGAAATACGCCAAATTAGTGTTAATCAAATAATCTTAATTATTGTGAATTCAGCACTCGGTCATTTTCTGTATATCAATATAAACCTTTCAACCTTTTTAATATTACTAATTTATTTTGATAACGTTATTAATGAACCATTACAAATAACTGGTTATTTTGACAATCGATAGCTACGCTATATAAGTCATCCTGTAATTTGTTGTTCATTTGGGTTATTTATGGGTGTGTACAGATTGGCATCATTGGCTAATAATTCTATTTGGGAATAATCACAATAATAATATTGTCGTATCGTATTACAGATAATTATTAATAATTGATAATTAAAAAAGAAAAGCCTTTTGTACATGTATTTATATTTTAACACTTTATATATATGTATATATATATTTTTAACTTTATTTATTTTCATTTCTTTACATATATTATACATATTAATAGATAGTATATAATAACATAATATATAATACCAAATAGTATACACAAGAAATGAAAACCCACTAAGGCACTGCCTGAGTGTGGGTAATATAAAACGATTACTCTTTTTCAAGTACCTAAAGTATAATATACATTAGTAGAAAAAGTTTTTTGTTTATAGTTATTATAAAAAGTAAAGAGAAAACATTATGTACAATAGTTTATAAAGTTTCAGCAAGTGAGTTGTAGAAAGGATCAATAAATTTATAGTAAAAGCGTTTCAATATCTGCGTCATTCAGCCATAATTTTACCTTTTTAATATATTCTATCTTATTATTTATCATTTGGGTTTGTAGTGGTAGAAGGTTAAATGTACGAGGACCAATGAAACTGCTATGTGTCTGCATTAATTTAGTATTGGTTTGGGGGGTGTAAAATATATTATTTGTTCTTTTGCTCATTCTGTTTTCATTTATTTTGAAATTATTTTTGTTTTTAAATAAATATTTCATAGTTTGTAATATAAATAATTTACGAATGTTAAATAATTTAGATTCCTTGTATAATAGGTCGGTCGAGAATGTTTTATTTTTGTTATATATGACTTTAATTATGTGTTTTTGAATTATTTGTAGAAGCTTAATAAATGTATCAGGTGCACCACCCCATCCTATTATGCCATAAGTGATTGCAGATTGCACCAGGGAGAAGTAGATCATTTTCAATTTTTCAGCGTTTAAAATTTCCTTGAGTCTATAAAATATGTAGGTAAGATATCTTAGTTTAGAGGTGGTTTGATTTTTTTTTATTTTTTTTTTTTTTAATAATAAGCTGATCTTTATTGAATGAAATTTTTTACATTTTTTTTTTTTTTTTAGACAATGTATAGATAGTCCCACGAAGCTGCCACATGGCTGCTTGTCTGCAGGTTCTATCTCAGTATACAGTTATAATACAATAAATAAAATAAATAACAGACTCTTACATACAATCGTCCCAAGTACACTAACACTTTGAATGACAATACGATAACATACATTCAAAAATACAAGACAATATAGCACATAGATAACACACATTCAAAGTAAGACATATACGATAACACAATGTAATAGAATTAACATAACACAAATAAAAAGCTTGCTAGTGAACAAAAAAAAAAAAAAAAAACTACATTCATTTATATTAGAATTTAAACTTTCAATTAATGTCTTTCCTTTTCTTATTTGTTTGCTCTATTTTTTATAGATATACAGATTTTTCATTTATAAGCCACATCTTTACAGTTTTCATGCTTAAACTCTTATTTTCTGAAAAAACAAATTTATTTTTGAGCTTATTAAAAATCACTGGTACACAGTACTCCAGCGTTCGGCTTCCATACTTATTTGTTATTTTAGGTATTTTCAGCCCTTTGTTTTCTGTAAGACGTGTGCTGTGACTATGTACCAGTGGTTTTTTATAAGTACTATCGCCCCAGTTATCTTTAATGGTAAGGAACCAAAATAAACCTTTTATTGGGAGCAGGCCCTCAGCACAATATAAGAGTTGCACATTGTGTCTTTGTCTATACATATTAGGTGATACAATTTTTTTAATGATAGAGGTTTGCAAATTTTGTACATACTTAATATATGTCATGCTTGTATTTCCCCAGCTTCTAATTCCATATCTAAGAATAGATTCTACTAATGAGAAATATACTAGTTTGAGTGTGCTATGATGCAAGACAAATTTTAATTTATAGAAACTGTTTGCTAGAGCTCTTAGCTGGTTACATATTTTAGTAACTTGCTTATCCCATTTAAATGTGTTATCTACTTTTAATCCCAGATAAGTATACTCGTTGACAAAATCAATTTTCTCACATTGGCAGTTGGATATTATTTTTCTATGGATGCATTCAAAGTTATGTGCGGTTAGTTTGGGGATATTCCACATTTTCAAACTTGGTGATCTGATATACATGCATTTTGTTTTCTTTACATTTATAACCAATCCTACATCGTGTGCCCATTTTAGCAGTTCATCAAAGTCGGTTTGCAATTCTTGAATCGCTATTTGAGGATTTTCATGAGATACTACAAGTGCGGTGTCATCTGCGAAAATGAATCTGCGCGCCTTTCTAAATAGTTTCGACATAGCTATAACATATATAATATATAATTTTGGGCCCAAAATTGACCCCTGTGGGACACCAGACCTTACAAATTTAGATTTACTCATCTCATTTAATATTTTTACCCTCATTTTTCTATTTGATAAGTAGTTATTAAAAAAAGTTAGCAGTTTACCACGGATTCCAATAATTTGTAGAAATTTTATTATTTGTTTATGGCATAGTGTATCAAAGGCTTTAGAGAAATCAATAAAGAGTACAAGTACATGTTTTTGAGAGTTGAGCTGGGTGTTTATGAAATTAGAAAAATTATTAAGTAGTGCGTCACAGCTTTTTTTTTTCTGGAACCCGTACTGACATTTGTCAATGATACCAAATTTATTTAAATATCCATCTAGGTATATTGCTATATATTTTTCGAGAATTTTTTCCAAGGCAGGTAATAGGGAAATAGGTCTGTAATTATTTATAATTGAATGATCACCGCCTTTAAAAATAGGTCTAACAATACTAGTTTTTAATTCTTCAGGTATTTGGCAAGTATCAATTATTGTGTTTATAAAATGAGTAATTACTGGGCTCAGTATTTTTACATGTTTTTTTATATCATACATACGTATTTGGTCCAATCCTGGTGTTTTTGAGTTTTTCAATATTCCGATAATAGATTCGATTTGTTTTACGCTAGCTCTGGGTAGGTACATAGAATGCGGTAAATCGTCTAGCTGGCACGGAGACGCACGGACATCACATTTGTGTAGTAACTCATTTACTCCCTCATCAAAGAAGTTAGCAAAATTTTCTGCAACTTCATCCGTCGGTTTGGTCTTCAAGAAGAATTTAGATATAACTGCGTCACAACTGGATTTGTTTTTTCTTCCTAATATTTTGTTTATTTCGTTCCACGTTTTTTTTATATCCTTAAAACAATTATTGAATTTGTTATTGAAGTACGTTTTTTTTGCATCTAATATTTGCTTATTTAGATTATTTCTGTATTTTTTGTAGTCTTTTTCATAATTCTTGTTTGTTGGCATGTTTTTCCATTTTCTCCATAATTTATCCCTCGTTTGTATATTTTCTATGAGAATATCGTTCATCCAACTTTTTTGATAATGGCGATACGTATTTTTTACTAATTTTGTGATACTGCTTTTTTCGTAGATTTTTTTAAAGTGTGATTTAATGTCTTGATATATGATATCCGGATCAGTGTGAATTTGAATTGAGTTCCAATCAGTTTTTGTAATCATTTCTCCAACTTTTTTTTCAGATAGTACAGTGTTGTATTCATGGTGCGATATTTTGCTTTTGTCCTTAGTGTAAAGGTATACTACAGACACGGCAGTTATATAATGATCTGCTATCCTTGTTTCGCATACGCATGAGTTAATTTCACACTTTTCTTTTTCTCTAATATATATGTGATCCAGACACGTCGCAGTTGTGTAGGTATTTACCACCGCTTCTCTCGTAATGTCATATATACATTTCACTAGACCGTAATTAGCCATTAAATTTTCGTATTGCAGAATTATTGAGTCGTGTTTATTTAATAGGTTTAAATTAATGTCTCCAAGTATCAAGATGGTTTCCTTAATATCAATGTTTCGTATTATATTTTCGAGCTGTTGTAGGAAGGTTTTTTTGTTCGTGTTCGGGGGTCGATATAATGCAAATAGATGTATACGTTTGTGTTTGTTTACGGAGAAGGTTCCATAGACGCACTCGAATGTAGTAGCTATTATATCTTTTTTTTCGAATGTATGGTTTTCTTTAATATAAATCATAATCCCGCCTCCCGATCTTTTTGTTCGGCAATAATAGAACGAGTTAAATCCTGATATTTTGTATAGATTTACACTGTTTTCGTCTATCGAGGTTTCACAGAGTATTATAATATCAATTTTATTTAGTTGACTATAAATACTTAGTAGGAATGTATTCCAGTACTTGGAGATAGACCTAATGTTCAAATTAACGACATTTATTGCTTTATCGCCTGTTTCATGTTTGAATTGGGTCCAGTTTTCGAACTTTTGAATCCGTTCGTATTCTATATCTGAGGTCTCAAAATCAATATTAGACGCCATAGTCAATTTTAGCTAAGTCCTTTTGAAGGGCTGCCTTGTAAGCCGGACAGTCCCTATCTCCGGACGGGTGGTTTGCGGGCTTGTGAAATCTCGTGCATGTCGCGCAGACTGGCTCCGTAGTAGCAGAAGGGCATGTCTCACGGGTATGTCCTTCCCGGGCACAGTGCCCACATCTCGTCGTCTCCTTGCAGAACTTGTAGGAATGTCCTATCATCTGACACTTTGAGCACACAGTTAATCCAATAAAATCACGAACACCGCAAACTGTCCAATCAACAAATACGCGTCCTTGCTTGACCAGTGCATGTCTCAGGTATGTGGGGACCACGTAGATTCTATGGCATGCAGGTCCAGTTCGAGGGCCAGCTAGATGACTAAGCTTACATTTCTTTATGGTTTCATTTGTCTCCTCGATATTTTGTATTCCATTTAGGGCACACTCAAGAAAAGCTTCATCAGACAACTCCCTTGGAACGTTAAAGAAAATGACCCTTGGTAGCCTCTTTGTTGGGGGTCGGGCGCTCAGAGTCGCAGATTCGGTTACTATTTCCGACCTTAGTAATTTCTCTTGTTCCGCAGCACTAGCCGTATGGATGATTACTCCTTTGTTTCGTATATTTTTTACTCCGGTAATTCTTACTCCTAGCTGGGATGGCTTCAGTGCTTCCAATATTAATTAATTAACTAATTAATATGTGATTTCCAATTAAGATCAATATCTATTGATACTCCTAAATATTTTATATTTTTGACATTAGCGAGTTCGTTGCACAGGAAGCACATTTCTTGATTGCATGTTGTATTATGGATTCTAATTTTAAGGTTTTATTTTGGTTTGTTTCTTATGTTTTTATAAAAAGGTAAATAAAATGTTTTGCTGTAGTTTAAGACAAGTTTGTTGTATTTTAACCATTTTGAAACAAGTGAAATACATACAGTTGCTTTCGAAAAAGTTTCTGTCCAATTTTTACCATCCACTATTATTGCCGTGTCGTCGGCGTAAGAAACAATTTTACCAGGGATTACAAAATTACATAAATCATTAATATAAATTAAGAATAAAATCGGGCCAAGAACAGTTCCCTGCGGAACTCCGTTTTTTATCTGTGTCTCTGAACTATGATTATTCCCAATTTTTGTTTTTTGTTTTCTGTCTTTAAGACAGTTTGATATATTATACAGGGTTTTCCAATAAGAGGTGTTATTTTGATACTCAATCGTAAAAGATCAATGGTTTCGTTGCTTGTGTGGCACGTAGCGCCGTCTTGTTGAAATTAAACGTTGTCCAGATCAATACCATCCAATTCCGACCATAAAAAATCATTAATCATCTCTCGATAGCGCAATCCATTCACCGTAACTGTTGCTCCAGCCTCATTTTCGAAAAAGTAAGGTCCAATGACTCCGCCGGACCATAAACCGCACCAAACAGTCACACGTTGAGGATAGAGAGGCTTTTCAACAATAAATCTTGGGTTTTCCGAGCCCCAGATGCGACAATTTTGCTTTATTGACCAAGCCACCGAGGTGGAAATGGGCCTCATCACTCAAGTGATTTGCATTTGCTTGTTGAAGCGTGTATCGTTCCATTTTTATTAATGGCGTAGTTTCTACTTGTCAAATATCATAAAATGACAGCTTTAAAAGTAATATCTACCGAAATAGCCGGCTATTCAAAATAACACCTCTTATTGGAAAACCCTGTATTACTTTATGTTTATGTTAATGGCACATGTTGTGACGATTATACATATTTAAAAAATATATATTTTCGACTAAATCTTATCAAATCTCAATTTTCATTTTGGTGAGCTCTGGCATCATAAAATCAACTCGCAGCATCACTACAATTATGATACAAGGAGCTATGAAATAACCACTTGTTCAGTTCTGTGAAATTTTATACGAAGGCGTGCAGTTTACCAAAACGTATCTACCTACCGAAATGTTGGTAAAAACAGCGATATTTCTTTTACGTTAACCAACAAAAGATATCTTTAAAACATTGCCCTTTGACAATATGATCATCTGCAAATCGAGGAGCCTATTTAAATATTTGAAGAAGAAAAAACAAATACCGAAACAGATCCGGATTTCCAAGGCCAACCATTGTAGCAGTAAAAATCATTATTTATGTATGTTGTTCGACGTCTTTAATGATGATTTTGCCATCGTCACTAATGATTTTCGACAGTTTTACGACTGATGACAGTGGCGTGGAGGCATTTGCCAGGGCATTGAATAGTTTAGATTTCTACATCCGCAATGGGGCATGAGTAAGAAACCTTTTGCAGAACTTTGAAAGTGAGCGTCTGGTATTTAAGAGTTGCCATTGAACCGGCCAAGGACGTGTTGGCTCCGAACTGCATTGAAACAACAACTTAGGTCTATTGCAAATAATGACAGTAGAAAACTTAGTTCGACACTAAACTTTATTTTAAGTTAACTAAATTCGTTCTTTATTCCAGATTATGGAGAGATTGGTGCAATTAGTTCAACCCCACACACGTGATTTGCGTCTTTGAATCTGCGTTGTTTTAAATGCTTTTTGAAAAATACTCTCTTCTCAAGATTCTTTCATATCTGGTTTAAAATATTCGTGTTTAAACACGAAGTCAAGACGTTTTTCAACATATCTAATAAGTCAATTATCTCAGAATGGTTAGTTGTTATGATATGTATTATTTTGTGTCGCATGAAAAACGGGACACTATACTTTTCTAATGTTATTAATAACGACATCATTGAAAGAACAGAACCGATAAAATAATTTGGAAGAGTGGTGAAATTACTGAAATTATGCTAGTTGTCAGAAGGAGCGATAAATACAAGATAACCCAAGTAATAATTCAGAGAAAGATCGATGGAAGAAGTTATAGAAAAAGACATGGCTTCGACGTAACTGGTAGGAGTGCAATTTCAATGATTTAAGTTAAGTTTTATTTTTGAGCGGTGGTCTTTCAACAGGGCGCCAGTCTCATACATACTTATGTTAATCTTACAAACGAACAGTAAGATTGTAATACATGTTTATTTCATGTTAATTGTTCATTAATAAAACATCTCACGATCATGCGTGCTAAATAAATGCTATGTACATACCACCACCGTATGTACATTAAAAAACGCAAGTCTCAAGAACTATTAGCTGTGTTGTTAATTTCCCGACATATTTGTTTGTGTTAAAGTCTAAGACACATACTTATCGACGTGTTGCAACATCACCGCGTTGCATGGCATTGTGGATTGAGGCAACAATTCGATGTTTCTTGTCCGCCAGCGTGTAATTAATTTCATAACATCAGTTTCTCAGTACTCCTAATGTAAGTCTTATGACATGAATTAAGCTGTTAGCTGTTAGCCTCCAAGCGCTCCTGCATTATCTAACCATTCAAATTCTATCACAGATATTGTATTATTATTATTACTTACGTAATTTGTTTTTAACATTGGAATCCCAGATATTTATTTGTGTTTAGCAGATAACATTTCAAAACTTGTCAATATTATCATATCAGATACGCAACATCGCTAATACTGTGCTTGGGTTCAATCAAATAACAACACATTTACGCAGTTTCTCATATAGATTTCATACGTTTTTACTGTTTTTAGTGAAAAATTAAAAAAATCTGGTACTACAGACAAATAAGAGTATTTTTCTTTTACAGATTCCCATTTTTCAGATCTGAGTGATATTACTATCATTACATTTTGAAATTGTATTTCCTCTTCCGTAAATAAATAAATAATTATTTTTTGCTCATGTTTCTGAGAACCTACTTTGAATAAATGAATTAATAATAATTTTATCAAAAAAATGCATTTTTCACATTTTTATCCCTCAAATATGACCATTTTAACAAACTGTAAAATTATACCTACGTTAATGTATAATTATTTATATTATATACAATAATATAAAGCCTTTTTATCCGTGTGATCGTGGGGTGTTTAATTTAAGGTAATTTAACCGCTTTATAAAGTTATTTCCGAGCTTTTTACATCGCCTTTGAGCTGATATTGTACAAAAGTTGCAATATAAAACTAGAACTTGAAAACAGGCAACGGTCACAGAACTTGAAAAATTCATCAAATTACGAATTTAACGCTCAAGTTCTGTTAAAGCAATATTGAAGATCAGTTATTATTTCATTATGGACTAGTTGTTTCACAAATCATCAAATTTAAAAGTTAACATTCAAGTTCTGTTATTATTCCACTGTTTCACGGAGCTTTAATAGAACTTTTACAGAACTTGAATATTTGATGAATAAGTTCTGTGAAACAACAAGGCAAGTCAAGTTTAATCAATCGATTAGTTGTGGAAATGATCTTTAATATGCGATAAGTTAATGGTCAGTTCTCAGTAAACTGATCTTTATACTGTTGAGCAATTGTACGTAATTCTATATCCTTCTTAAACGTCCTCGACATTTGCTCTCTTCCACATTCCTTGATAGGTATTCATTTTAGCTATTAACTAGTTAACTCTTACCTCGATATTTTATAGTTATTCGATAGTCCATAGTAATCAATTTTGCATATTAGTAATCATAATTGTAAAAATAAGTCATTATTATTAATCGTTAAACGAAAATAAAACTGTATTAGAAGGTTCAGGAGTGTCGAAGAAGTGAAGGTTACTCATCACGATTAAATCGTATTGGCTTGGAAATCAATAGGCACTTGTTCAGTTCACCAAACTCATTACCGTCTCTAGTAGTTTAAATGGTATCTGCCATCTAAAGTCGGTACTATCACACCTTCAAAGTCTTGCCAAGACTTCTGTAGATCCATTCTTACTAACTGTTGTAGTATCTACTATGATTGTAGATAGGTAATTATTTGATGGTAGTGAGTATTGAATACTTGTTAGTTGGTAATAGTGTAATACAATTACAATCTTTCCCGCACGAACAAGATAGCATTTCAATACCTATCTGGTCGCGTACTTTAATCAGAAGCGAACTCTCTCAATAGGCATTGTCCAAAGATATTAGAAGAACGCATTGTCAGTTGACGAGGTAATTTCAACAAATCGACTGCGAAGTTATACAGGTTTTTATGTACCAATTTACATTGCAGAATTTTATGATAAAAGACATTTAATACCCATACGTTTATAAATATTGAAGCTTTTCTCAAATACATCTTATGAAAGCTTCAATCACTTTGATATGCACACAGTATATGTTTTGTTATTTTTTATCAGGCTACATTTCCTTTCCATAGGGGATACAAAAATGCTTTCCGTAGAGGTTATTATGAAGAGTTTATATTATAACCTGTTAAAGAGCTTAAATTTTAAATCGTATTTATAGCGGTTTACAGTTCATTCCAATGCGCCATGGAGTCCTTCAGTTTTCTGTTGTAAATATGAATAACAATACAACAATTAAAATAGAACTTTATTTATATTACCAGAGGATACTCCTTACTCATTACCTTACCAAGTGTTTTTCTTACATTTTTTATATTAGGAAGGGAAAATTTTGTCTCATAAGTATATTGACTGTCCTATATATTTATCTGTCTATGTATTGTATGTCTTTGTATTTTATTCCCTTTAAATGTTATTTATCTCTGTCTATTTGATTGTGACTTCTCGTTATATGCATATCGTTATATGAATATCGGTATATAATTAATATTGTGAACATGACCTGCTGACAACTGCTTTGGCAGTTTAGCGGGTATTTATATTGAAGAATAAAAAATAAAAAGTTTGTGTGTGTTTTTTTTTAATTTTTGATTTTTTTTTTGGCATTATCATTATTCAATTTGAAAAAGCGGTTTATTATAATTATAAGCCACACAGACGATCTTTATAAATTAGTATTTTTATAAAGGCGCTTAAAATGAAAATCTTTTTAAAAATTGCTTAATTTATTTAATTATAATATTTTGAATTGTGTAAATTTTAATAAGGGTCGTTAAGGTGGGGCACTGGTGTTTACATAAATAATTAAAGGGAATTATCATTCCCTTTCATTATTTAAAACTAGTAAATTTAAAGTATAAAATGGAGTCCTACAAATTAAACTTGATAAAATAAATAAAAATATCTCCGGTATTTATCAATTTACCTTATTTTAATATGATATCCGGATAACTCTACACACCTTTTAAAGCGATATAAAGTCATGAAAAGTGATGAAACAAAAGGTTTAGAATTAGGTTAGCTTTTTTTCATCGCTTTCAATGACATTATTTCACGTTTTAAAGGTGTTTTGAATTATCATCGTGTTGATCATGGAACTGGAAGATGCTAGCGTCATTGATGCCTTCGGCACCGGTACACAGTCGGTAAACGCGCGCCCGGCGTCGGTTGACATTTCATTGAGTTGTCAGCTATGGAACGATTTGCCGGCTTCTGTGTTTCCTCCCTCTTTCCTCTCTCCGAAAAGTCCAACCACACTGCGTCCCCAAAGATGAAACAGGCCCTGAGGAAAGTGATTTTCCTCTGTGGAGTTATAAAAATAATTAATAATGGTGATCGGATAACTCATTAAAATGACAATTCAACACACCTATGAAAGTGTTATAAAGTAAAGAAAAGTGATGAAACAAAATCTAGGTTAAATAGGTTACACATGTAACTATTTAACCTAGTTTTTGTTTCATCACTTTTAATGACTTTATATCACCTTTTAAAGGTGTGTTGAATTATCATTTGAGGAGTTATTATAGAACCAATAATAATTCAGGGGTATACAACCGACATTTTCGCACTAGACTATAAAGTGATTGGACTTTACGAGGCTTTTTGATTAAAACTAGTATTTGAATATGTTTAAGTCCGCCCCTGAGAATCCGGACATGAAACAAGATGAGAAAAGGAAACCGCCTCTCAGAGAAGGTGAAATTATTGACAGTGAACAATTTTTGAAAGTAAAAGTCTGCGCCAACAGCAGTCGTAAGAGGCGCAGCTCCATTATACCATCGGGTCGCCAGGTACTAGACAGGTAGGTACTGTGTAGTATTGGTACTTGTCGAGGTTATGGACCGCGACTACAAGAGGTGCTCTATTTGATCAAATCTTTCTTTTTTACCTTCTTGAGTTCGAAATCAATTTTAGAAATTAAATTTCTATTGTAAATTGTGTTTTCAAGGTTATTATTTTCAATGTCCCGTTGCATGACTTGTTTTCAATACAAATTGGATGCGCAAATCTTTCGCTAGCAATTGTGCGGAGGTGGGGGGGGGGTGCGGTAAATAACTTAACAAAGTACCAACGAATTGAAATTGCCTTATATATTGTTCACAGGAGAGGAAAGATTGTGAATGGCCAAAAGACTTATCCTTCGGTCTGGTATTCCGTAGCCGCTGGTTCCTTTTACACAGATCAGTTCAAATACAATTATTTTTGAAACTTTGTTTACATAACATAAAACAGCTATGTTCACTGACCCGGGTTAAATGCTTTACTTGACGATGCGATATTCCAAAAAAATCACAGCCGAGTTCAAAATTTGCGGGTATTCATAATTGACACGACAATTCTTCGCGGTGACCAAAATACAAAAATAATGTTACCTTTTCGTTTGGCCCGGATTAGCACCAAAGGGGGTAAGGGGTAAAGTGAGGGAAGGGTACCCCTTTAAGGCTATTCAATTAAAATCTCACGCGCAACTACAAATACTAACTTACCTATTACTGGTAATTGTAAATACCGCTCAAGAGTCCTAATTTATAACAACCCAACCTCGCCTAATCAAACCTAACCTAACGTAACCCAACAGTCTGGAGCCAGTGAGAATATAGCTTCCCCAATTGGGTATGTTGTAAGGCTGAAGGTAGTGGGGAGGGAAAGTAAATGTGGAAGAGGAAGGTGCCTGGCTATTCATATCTGGTCATCAAACACGGTTAATGCCATTTCAAGCAACGTTTCAATTCTGAATGGTGGTCTTACACCAACCCTGTAAAGAGTATTTTACAGAATAGATTAATTAGAAATTTTCACTTTGGAACATGCCGCAAATATGCTATATATAATATATATATTATGTTCAGTGAAGGAATTGTGAAACAACATAAATTTGCCGGAAATTGAACCTGCGTCAAGAGTCTTACCACTCGACCACCGAGGCCCTAGCATAGTAAGCATAATAGTGTGATAGTATTATTATAATCTGATAGTTATTATCCCAATGACTGTAAGGCTTAGGATTGTTGTAAACGGAAGAGGCGCCATCTGTAGTATTCAAAAATAACCGATGAAGATTTCAAACCGCGACAGCGGGGTTTTATCTGCCAGTGTTAATTAATCACCCCCTGAAGTTTCACGGTACGAGAATGTTAACATAATACATACAGAGAACGAACATTAAATGCCACTGTGAATGATTTTAGATTATTTTTAATTACGTACGAAGTATCATTTGTTTTTTTTTACTTTAAAAATCATTGCGCAAGTTTATTTATTACCATATTGTTAAAAAGGCTGTAGGCATCGTTGTGTGTGTTTGGCGCCTGCGGCTTGTGCCCCGGGCGGAAGAAAGCGAAGCCTCGAATATCGGAAGTGCTCATATTATCGCGAAAAGAAGCTTCCGGGTGCCAGCGTGGGTTCGCGTGCGGAAACAAAAAAAAAATGTTTTTGCGTGAATCCATAAATTTCCACATTAAAAAATTGTTCTTTAAATTCGCAAGGAGTTTTTATACTTTCTATTTACGTAACGCAAACCAGTTGAACACTTATTTTACATGTCAGATAAGAAAATGGTGTCAAAAAGTCCATGAATCAAAGATTGCAAAAGCATTTCATCGATTAGGACGTCGAAAGTTAGAGATGACACAGTTGATAAATAGTAAATAATTTTTTTTATCTATCTAGGTACTTCAGTGACCTAAATAAGAAAAAAAATGTAGATTTAACCCGTCGGATGACGTGGTACCGTATTCGTCACAAAAAATCAATTGCTGTTGAGCCAAGTTGTGCCATAAATGCCACTGATATGTACACCAAGATTTTTTTTTGCATTTAAAAGTTTACATCGAAAACAGCGAATGTAATGAAATTGAATAATTAATTAAATCTCTCTTCTGACGGATTTTGTAAACAACATGATATTATATATCGTAACACTCCTCTTGAGTCTCGAGAGTAAAGAGGTTGTATATTATATTCTTTTCAGGGGTAAGTTTGCACACGCAAAGAGTACGCCAATCTAACTATAAATGTACTTGCTGCCTAAATGGAGTATCACATTCATTTCATGTTTTCATTCTTAGAAAACATATAACAATTTATTTAGTTAACAGACACTTTACTATCTCCAAACAGGTGCAAAACACAATCATCGTTTTTAACGGAGTTTCTACAATTTTTTTTTTTGTAACTTTCCTTATTGATATTTTACGCTCGGATGCATTATTGGGAAACTCGATGAACACTCGCGCGGCATCCGTAAACACGTTCATGTAGATCCAATCGAGGACAAATTGCCGACAATTCTTAAATGTTAACTAAAAATAACCTTGAAAACCTTAAATGTTAACTAAAACTTAAAAGAACCTCCAAAACTTAAATGTTAACTAAAACTTAAAAGAACCTTGAAATCTTAAATGTTAACTAAAAATAACCTTAAATTTTAGCTAACTACAAAAAACCTTCCAACTAATTAAAAAAAAACCTTAAATGTTAACTTAGACTAAAAAGAACCCCCAAATCTTAATTGTTAAATATAACTTAAAAGAACCTTTAAACCTTAAATGTAAACTAAAAAGAACCTTCAAATCTTAAATGTTAATTAAAACTTATAACTACCTTAAATTTTAACTAAAAATAACCTTCAAACCTTTAAAATAATTGTCTTCAATAAGTTCCTTAAATATTTCTAATATTTACATGATGTAGGTAATCGAGCATACTCGAGAGACTTGAATCACCGATTCTTGAGTATATTTGACACAAAAATGTAATTTTGTTTTGCGGTAACAGTTTTTTTTCAATTTTTACTTAGTTTTGTGTAATGGTGAGATCCGAATAATAACGAACTTCCAAAAATTCACACAATTGCTCCATAATAATAAATATATTTTAGGGCGTATTTATTAAACTTAATAGACATTAATATAATACCATGATTTCACGTGCTTCTTGTGTTATGTAGTATGTGCTTTAGATAATTTTAAAAAAATGCAATAGCGTCCAATGCATCGCAAATCTTTATTACATGGTAAGTAATGCTTACATGCCTACCGGCACATACTCAAGAACGTTGGTAATGAGATGATGTCGATATGAGTCTGCCAAATGTAAGAGGCGTGTTATGAAATGGAGAAATTGTTGTTTAGCTTTCACCGTCGGTGGATTGTGCAACCGCCTTAATAAATCCACACAGGTGTTTCGTAACAACAAATTCCTAAATTAACGCGATGAATTAATTCGCACGAGCAACGGCCGGAGAGCGCCTGACCTAGTGTTTGCTGTTGAGAATCGCGCCTCATGCCAAGCAAATTGCCAAGCGCCTAGCGCTCGTCCCAAGTGCGTATCTAGCGTCTCTCGTAGTATCTGGTAGCTAGTAGCTATGGCTGTTAGTCGCAGGAGGTTCAGAACGGACGATTGATAAAGCCCTATGTCAATACGATATTGACGAAATCCGTCATCTATGGTCAGTTAGCGATATTTGCGAGCACGGTAAGAATATGATTCCGGCAGTCTTTTAGCACAGCCTCCGAGTTGTCGGATAAGCTGTCAATATGGACAATTTTTAGGATACTAATAATAATAATATTTGAATGACTTGTATAGCGCCATTTTTGTGCAAAATCCTTCTCTACAGTGATCTATGTTATTACTAACTATTTATGAAGATAATATACAGTACAATACTTACCTGGTAGGTCACTTGAGACTAACACTTAATTAAAATTAACTAATTGTTTATTAGCGAAATTTAGATACAGGATTTAGGACATATTTGAAAAATTGGATATAACTGGACATTCTCTCAGGAATGTTATATTTAATTTAAGGGTATGACAGCTTAAAAAGGTAAGTTTTTAGTTTAGACCTGAATTCTGTTGGACTTGTTATGGATCTTAGTTCCGGAGGGAGTTTATACCAAGACTTCGGCCCAGATACTCCGAAAGCGCGATCACCAAACTTAGAATTTGGCTTGCGCTTAGGTTCCATCAGTCTGCCTACAGATCGTCATTCATTAAGCAAAATAACTGGCTTATTAACGACTCAATTGACTCGAAAACGAAAGCTCATATCAAAAAAACTATACCACGAAATCGACTCAAAATTTGATGTAAATTCGCTTGTGCTGTACACCGCTTAGGTATATATATTTTTAATATCAGATCTTGCCTTGAAACACTTTATTCTTAGTGAAATCCAATTTCGTTAAATGTCTCAACTGCAGAAATCAATAAATAACTTAATAAATGAAACGTGTTTAATTACTCAAATAAATAAATGGGAACTTAATGACAAGTTAAGATTCAGTCGGATTTGCTAATAACTTCAACCAGCTATCAGCTTCAGGCGCCAGTGTAAATTAAAACAAGTTTTAAAGCAGATTTTAGTAACTAAACGACACGAACTTTTCTAATTATAATACACAATGATGTCACTCTGTATGCATTTTAAAATAAATGTGATTCCACGGACAACATACCGTTAAGGATATTTTTTAATTTAAAATTAAACAATAACTTTGTAAACATCACTTATAGGTAAATACTTAATGCCGACCGGGTTTCGCTACAACACGTAGCCTCATCAGGGCAGTATAATACTAACAATCTAAAAAATTTAAAATTAACATGTGTGGATTTCACAGTAAGTGGACAGTCTGAGCTACAGTGGAAGAGGTAGGGATATGTGGGAGATTGAGGGGCGAGTGTTCTTTGTCAATAGGGAACAATCTGAGTATAGGGCTTTTATTAAGGTTTATTTGGTTGTTGATGACTTTGCTATTGACGTTTTTGGCTTTCCTTAACTCTAGCGCTTCTAAGTTATCTAACCTAAGACCTATTCCGTTTTTATGTAATAGACTGACGCCAGTATTTTTGTCGAACGTATGGTTGGTTTCTATGAGGTGGTTTGCAAATTCGGAGAACCCATTGCTGGATAAACATCTTAGGTGTTCTTTGACTCGTGTTTTGATATTACGCGCTGTTTTGCCTATATAAAACGCGGGACAGTCACTACATTGCAGTGAGTAAATACCTGAGTGATTTAACGGATGTTCTTTGTCCTTAACGTTCATCAAAAATTTACTTATACTATTGTTAGTGTAAAAAGCTGGTTTGATATCTGGTGGGAGGTTTTTTATGCTTTTTTGAGAGAAATCATCGATGTACAAAATTCTACGCCATTGTTGAGGTTGATTATTATTAGTTGATTTATTATTATTATGAGGGGAGCTGTTAAATAAAAATTTACTTGTCGATAATCTTTTTAATTTCTTATTTAGGATGTTATTGACCATATTTGCATTATAGCCATTATTAATCGCGATTTGTTTAATCGTCGCTAATTCTAATAAGAAGTTGGAATTTGATAACGGGACGGTAACTAATCTATGGATCATGGAATGGAAAGCAGAATGTTTGTGGGAGATGGGATGGTTAGATGAATTATTAATAGTTGTATCAGTGTAAGTGGGTTTACGATGGATTTTAAATTCTATTTTATTGTTAATGATTGATAGGGTGAGATCTAAAAAGTTTAAGCTAGAATTAGTTCCTATTTCTATTGTGAATTTAATTTTTGTATGAAAAGAGTTTATTAGTTTTAGGAAGGAATCAAGTTGGCGCTCAGTACCTGTCCAAATACAGAAAACATCATCGACATATCTCTTCCACAATAACAAATTCCTTAATAATGGCGATTTACAGTTAAAAATGTTATTCAATCTAGAGAATTTGAACAAACATGGCGTCTTGCTTTATTTTTTGACATTTCAAAGCTACGGAGCTCATGGTGGAAACGAAGTAGAGAGCTTAAAATAGTTGACTAAGAATTTCACGACAGAAAGTTTTTACAAATTTAATAATGCCAATGCTGCGTTTACGTCCAACAAATTGCGCTTTTTTTTCAAAGAAAAATGTTTGTCCAACAGATGGCTCTGTTTAAAAAAAACATATTTTTACCTGTCACAGGTGACATCTAAATAATATAGGTGTATATAAAAATACACGCGTATTTGAAATGCGACGTTGTGTAAAAATTTCAAAGCAATCGGTGAAGAACTTTCGGTGATTTGAGATTTTGAACAAATGAACATTCACATTTTTTATTTATATAGATTTCATCATGTTTATACGAAGTCTTATGATGATATTTCTGAAAGTTATACTATTAATCAAATTATTTTATTCGAATTGTCAAGCCATAGTCAAAAAACCGGATACTGGAATCGCTTATTTAAAGTTTTGATGCTGGGATTGCAAATTCTGAAATTATGTTGTAAATCTGAATTTATCTGACCTCGGAATATTGTAAACAGACTGATCGAAATTTCGTCATCGGAAAGATACGAGAATAAGTAATGTTGACATTAAAATCTTAGTGTCATACTGAAAATCGTACAAGATCATATTACATATAACATGCCAGACTCACGACGTTCATTAATGAAGAGTTTCCTGTACAGTGAGGATTCGAAAGATGAACGAATCTTGAAGCGGTATGTTGAAATATAACGAACGATATTGTGGATTGAATGCCTGTATGTCGATTCTCCAATCCAGGCCGCTCGCAATCGCTGTCAAAAGTACATAGATTGGTCGACAATATTATTCTTGAATCGAGTTGTTCGAGTGGAATGACTTCGTCGAGAATCGATGCCCTGATTCAAGTCTGATAGATACGATCAGCATCGCCCAGGTGAAATACCACCATTCATAATCAACACGTCGCACGTCGCTTGAAATGGCTTTAGCCGTGTTCAGTGACTAGATCTTAATTATTTTTGTTTAAATTATAGTGACGATTCAAACATTTTACATACAAAATAAGTACAGTAAATTGTATTTCTTAGTCCTCCTCACTAGGGTGACCTATGCTGAGGCGAACTAAAGTTATTAATTTCTGTTTTATTAGTTTTCTATGTTATTTTTTCATTAATATCTTTCAGCCAGATTTTCATTCTTGATTTGTAATGATTCAAATTTTCTATTCGCTTTATATCAGTGGGAAGGATGTTGTGGAGTTTCGTCGCAAAATAAATATAATTTCTTTGTCCGAGTGTAGTTTTATGACCTGGAATATTTTTTATGTCATTGTGATTTGACCTTGTTTGATGAATACGCGGTATTGTGGAGGATTCATTATTTTTGAATAGTTTAAATAATATATTTTTATAAAATATTTGTTGTACATTTGGTACATCAAAACTATTTAAAAATTCAATCGAAGGCGTTTTTATGGGTACTTTCAGTATGGTCTTTATGATTCCTTTTTGAATTGTGTTCAGGTTATGTATATACTTAGATAGCTAATCCCCATCCAACAGACCCCCATTAGGGATGCCAGAGTCAGAATGGTCGGGGGGGGTAAGGCTCTTGACTAGGTCGCGGGTTAAAATCCCGGCGCGCGCAAAGAAAATTTATTTTATGAATTTGTGTTATTTCACAATTTATTCATTTAAAATAATAAATAGTACATTTGCGACACAGTTCAAGATGTTTTGAAATGCTTTAGCTGTGTTTGGTGACTAGATCTGAATAGCCAGGTACTTCCCCACCTTCCTCTTTCCTATCACCTTCCTCTCCCTACTACCTCCATCCTGACAACATACCCCAATTGCCATATATCAGACGGCTCCAGACGGGTGGAAGCAGTTGGGACTATTGTGCGGTATTCACATTAAAAAAGAAGTCGGGGACTCCTGAAGAAGATATGGTACGATCAAGTTAATTAAATGCTTGAGTCGAACCATGTCAAGAGTCTGAACAACAGTAGAGACGATGTACGCAAGGAGTTTGTGCCATGACCTTTAGCTAGTTATTTTTTGGAACACAAGGAAGAAAAAAGAAACAGTACAATTAATCAAAGTTAGTAATTTTTTTAAATGATTGTGCAAATAGCCGAGACAGAAATAATTAATTTGGTGATTGAGGAAAAAACATGTCGTCATAATATTTGAAAACAGAATTGGTATTCAATTGCTGCTCGGGTCGATTGCATGGGAATTGTCAATTCAAAGGAGGTCTGACCCGAGCTGCTGATTGGTCCTGCAGACCAAACGATTCAAGGTCTGTTGAATCAATTTTCACCAAATTTACATATCAGATAGAGATCAAGGACAACTGTTGGATAAGTTGGATAAGTAATTAGCTTTTTTGGGTAACAACTTTAATCAAAACGTAGATAAAAGTTTATGATTATAACATTCAAATGCTTAAGAGTGTGCATATAAATATAAATGTTTTTAATGAATTCATAATTTTTAAAAAAAAATTAAAAAATCGAATTGATTAATACAAATATTGGGAACCGTTAATTTGGTATTGTTTCGCTGCGTTTGGTGATCTACATGGAGTAAAATGAGTGTTACTAATCTATTAATAATTTCTCTAATTTTTTTGTAATCTGGTTAAAAACGGGATTGCAGGCCTTAACGAATGAATTGACAAGTTTCCTGATATAATTTTAGTACTTTACGAATATATTATCACGATGTCGGACACGTGTTCACGAAAATCCGAATATTTTTGTATATCCTCATAATCAAGGCAAATACTCGCTTTTATCCATGTAGAAAGTGTGCCCGGGTTCATGGGGTTACGTGCGTGTGCGCATGGAATGCGTCTGCCCACCAATCGTATGGCGGGCGGGATCGGCAGAGGCCAGCTGAGGGGTCTAGGGAGACCCTTTCACTTATCCTGCAGGACTCTCGAACCTTCGCCTTGCACCGCACTGAGAGGGGTGGATTCACGCATCCGTCACTCCTGGACTTCATCTCCTTCCTAATGACCCTCCACAGAGCCTCCCCAAAGATAATATTGTCTCTGTAGATTTTTTTTTACTCGGTGTTTCACAAAATACAATGTTGGTATAATAAAACGTCATTTGATAAATCAAATTCTTTTACCGATTAAATCTGATATTGTTCTAATATTTTTTTCATTTACGGCATTTGATACCTTGAATACAATCTTGCTAAGGAAAACATGAATTAAAATAATAAGCATTTACATATAATTGAAAATCACGACCGTTAAAACGAGTTGAATGTACTCATTTTGATCCAATTTGTCTCATGTGTAGATTAACTCTCCTAACCTCTAAACCTAGATAATATTCAAACACCTTTACCGCTGGAAGGTTTACAATTGTAATTATATTTGATCTAGATAATATATGAAATCATATTTCACTTGTGAAGGTTGGCTGAAGTTCCTTAAAGGTCGATAAAGGGCGCAAATAGCCCAATACTGTTACAATGACCCTAATATCAGCTACTTAGTATATCGCTTGGCAATATTAAATATATGATACTTAAGCCGGGAACTTTCTTTAAATTTTACAATCTTGTCTTTAATTTATTGCAATCTTATAATACAAGACTTATTTCTAGCTAAACTAACGCGTGTTTTAACCCTTCTAAATTAAATTTAAACAGTGAACATGGAATATTTACCTTGTTTGCTCTATAGAAAATACATTGTAGTAATTAGGTACACGGAGAAAATGAGTATTTCTAATTTATTAAGAATCTATTTATTATTCGTAATCCGGTTAGAAACGGGATTGAAGTCCCCTAACGAATAAATTGATAGTTTTCCTGATAAACTTTTAGTAAAATACAAATGTATTATCACACGGAGAAAACTTACCGATACAAAATATAGTTTTTTTAAAATCTGGTAAAATTATTCGTATTCCTGTCAAAAACGGGACTGCAGACCTTGAATGAATGAATTGACAGTTTTCCTAACAAACTGTCGGTAAAACACGAATATTTCATGAGGATGTCCGAAAACATGTTCTTAAAATTCTGATGTTTTCGCATTTCGTTTTAATATTTACTAGGATATATTCTGATAGTTTATTTGGAAATGGCGTGCAATCATTTTTGAGGATTTTAATAAATAATCCATACTCATTTTTCTCCGTGCACGATTCGGTGTTCATAATTTTTTTTTATATTTTCGCATTTCGTCAAATGCAGGTGCATGAACACTTGTTCCTGTATATTAGGAATTAACTAAAAGTTTATCAGCAAACCGGCTGCAATCCCGTTTTTAACCGGATTTCCAATCACTTGAAGATATTCTTAATAAATAATACTAAATAATGCACAAATGTGGTAGGTATCAATAATTTATTAAATCGTTTGTATTTAAATGTCGCTTACCATGTTTTTTCCAGGTAACACTTTAATGCAAATTCAAAGAATTTCATTATCTTTAATAGCGATAAAGTGTTGTTTATCGTACGATTTGATCGTATGTTTTGAAAACGCAGCAACAAGTCATTTATAGATATAAAGCGGCAAAACTCCCGAATGGTGAGTTCTGGACTCTGGGTCTCCTAATTTCAATAATAACGCAACTGATTTTAGCTAATAATGTCAGTTTCTTAGTATACATTAGAGTACTCAAACGTCCGATCAACTGATTTTAGCTAATAATGTCAGTTTCTTAGTATGCATTAGAGTACTCAAACGTCCGATCAACTGATTTTAGCTAATAATGTCAGTTTCTTAGTATGCATTAGAGTTCTCCAACGTCCGATCAACTGATTTTAGCTAATAATGTCAGTTTCTTAGCATGCATTAGAGTACTCAAACGTCCGATCAACTGATTTTAGCTAATAATGTCAGTTTCTTAGTATGCATTAGAGTTCTCCAACGTCCGATCAACTGATTTTAGCTAATAATGTCAGTTTCTTAGCATACATTAGAGTACTCAAACGTCCGATCAAACGTAAACAATAAGAATACATACAAAATAAATTGTTTATTTTTTTTCAATTCTTCAAGTTGTATAAGAAAAATGGGTGTTAAAACCTACTGAGAGCAAAATAATGACATCAAATCGAAAAATAGTATTATTTCAATAATCAAACCCATAATGGCACTTCTAATATTTTCAAGGACATTTAAATTTGACTGTCTTAAACGAGAAATTTTTCCTTGTTAGACAGTCACAGTATTTTATTTGTTTACACATATGATAAAATGTTTTCGGCACTAAATAAATAAATAAATAAATTATGAATATGCATACCACATACAAAACATTACAAGGAAACATATCATAGATACCAAACATGAAATATTTAATATATCTAAATTCTTTCACCACTGTAACCAATGTAGGTACTGTTTGTTTCTATAATAGTAAATAAATAAATATAACTTATTTTACAACTACTATTTAATCAAAATTGTTAACCTGTTTCAGATCCAATAGTTTCTCCGTCTGGATAAACGTGTAATGAAAATTAACAAATACAAGAATAGACAAATTGGGTTTTATTCGTGATTAGGAATGTCCCTGTGTTATGGCAGGTGATGTTTATACATTAAAATTTGTTCACAATATGCATACAATAATTTTTATTAAATTATACAATTCAAATTTAGTTATAAATATTTTATATGATAATTTAACTAAGAAAATTGGATAAGGAATGTGAGAGATGTATCAAGAAATATTAAGGGTGGTTAAGCTGTAAAATGTATTGCAGATGTAAGGATCCATAGTGTTAAAATAATATAATATATCCTAAAAACATAAGGTTGGTTGTTTTCAGGTGAAAAAAATCAAAAAGCAATAATTGTTGAATGAAATAATAGTATTTCTTGAATCATTTGGCGGTTAAAAATAAGCCGACGTAGCACAGTGGTTCCGTGCACCTGACCGGCAATCAGAAGGCGCGGGTTCAATTCCCAACGGAGGCATTTATTTTTTCAATTTATATTTGTATTTCAGGCTAATAATTGTTGCTTATAATAATCCATAAAGTTATTTGTGTTTTGAAAGGAAAAGGTTGAAGATTTTAGGAGCTAGGTAGATGAATTGTATTTGATGTAAACAAAGTTATTTATTTTCATTAAATTAAAATGACGCCACAAAGTGAATTTGCGATTATTGAAGAAATAAATAAAATATTATTCAATCCGATCCAAATTTGGGGTGACGTCCCGTTTAAGCTTTGTGTCATAAATGCTCGATCCTTTTTTAAATTCACACGTTGCATTCTATTTCACTTTTGCATCACAGTGTCGTCCTGCTTTCAAATGTGCATTGTTGCGTTTCTCAAGTAATGCACAATGGGTCGGTCGTGCCTTCATTATGCATCTATGTACTGTAAGTACACTACACACCATATACTATGCACTATAGACTATGCAGTATTCAGGAAAATGAAGATGCAGTATTGCAGTTGAACTTGTATGTGTTTGACTTCAATTGGATTGCGTTGATGTTAGCGTCACGACGTTAGGATGTTGTACGATTTTGATAACCGTTAATAATTTGATTATATTATGACGTTTCTCATATTTTATGAATGCTTTAGTCTCAACTTTAGCGTTGCTGACAGAGCTTTATGTGCGTTTCATAATGCGTTGACACGATTTGATAATAATTCATAACGTGATTTACTACTCTGTTACATTTTTTTAAAATTAACATCTCTTGGGATACCCAGAGGAGGGTCTTTTTGGGAAAGGAAGGAGTGAACATGGTTCTTGAAAGTCTCTTCAAAATCCATGTTATAGAAGGGAGGAAACACAGACGCTGGAAAATCGCTCCACAGCCTAGCTGTTCGACTCAAGAACGAGTCGTAGAAGCGTGTGACAAATGTCAACCGTGTACATATGTTAGGCGCGTGTTTCCCGAGTACGCACCGGTGCTAAAGGTACAATGGTTCGGTAATATCTAGGCATGCTCTATGCGTTTTGGATCTTCCCAGGAATAAATCCAAAGAAATGGCAGATTTCAAATAAATGCTCGGCAAGTGCCGATTTGTTAGGGTAACCGAGTTTACATGCTCGAAAGTGTTCTGATATCCTTTTAGAGATGGTCCGTTCTGTTTGGCCTACATAAACCTTGTCACATCCTGAACAGCTGAATAGACAGAACGTTACACATCTGCCCTGATGGTGGGCACTGTAACGCAGTTTGAAACGTCGGTTAAAGAAGGAGGTAGGGCAACATGGCATAATACCCCAAAAATAAAAATAATAAAATTTCCTCAAAACACATTATATAATTTGTAATATTTTTAAGTATCGTGTATTGTGCTTGTACCTACATGCATTGAACTCTTTCCTAGAGGTAAAGCAAGCCTGAGGAAATAAAATCTCAATGAAACAGTCGAGGTCATCTTGTTGCTTGTTAGTGCGGTGTCTAGTTTGACAACAATTATTATTATCGAGTGTAAATAAACGACTGAAAATGCTGTTGATTTTTCTCTTTAACATAAAACAAGCTATATTATTACTGGTATAAATGTTTTATTATTTTTTGTAACACTGCTGATTTGGCACTTGGGACAACTATCCTGTATATCGTCACCTGATATGAGGTGTCAAAAATTTAAGGACGATTTCTCATGATCTATTTACCGATTTCTGATTTTGAGGTTAATTTTTCTGTAAAGTTTTTTAGTTTAACATATTTCAAAGGAAAATATTTAATTATGACGTATATTTACCATTTTAGAACATACCTAAATGTGTAGGTAGAGGCATATGCAACCACCTGTGGCATTTTAATTCATTGCATAAGGTTCTAACAAATTATTAATACAAATATGCACGTGCACTTGGCGAAAATGACGAAATGCGAAAATATTTGGATTTTCTAGAACGACATGAATACGTCATGATTCGTAATTGAAAAAAAGTTTTTTAGGAAACCTTTGAATTCATTCGATAAAGCCTGCAATCCCGTTTTTAACTGTTTTAAATTTGACGCAACGTAGGGTTGAACTAACTATATAATGGCCCTGAGTGTATACCTACAGTCAAACATGTATGCAAAATCTGCCCACAATCAAGATTCAATAATTGCTGACGAAAAAAGTATGTCATTAGTTTTATAAAACTAATATCCATTACATGTAGTTCCAAAATTAAATATTCAATATTTCAATAAATTGATTTCAGTTATTCAAGCAAAAATGTCAAAATGTTTCAAACAAACAAAATTCATGATCTTACTAAAAAAAACAGTCCACTCGATTCGTAATATGTAGATATGCTATTCTATGCATTATACCCACAAGCATTAAAGTCGTTTTATGAACGTTGGATGCAGCCGTCAAATACGTTTACAGCGTTCGAAGACAGACAGGCTGAACTGAATGCGCATGTGCGAAATTCAAATACTTTCGAACTTTGTGGATACTGAAAAAGGTTAGAACTGTTGCTGGTATCGGTGTGTTTACGTGATATATAGATATACGATCATTGGGAATATATACGCATTTCAACTCGCGTTATGTCTTTGAGGACGGGATTATGTTATTATTAGTTACGACTCTAGAACAATAAGGCCTATATGAGGGGACCACGTCTGGTACAGAATGAACTGTTACGTTATTTTTTGCGAGTTCCAGCTAAAGCTCAATTTAAAATATCTAAAAAATGTACGACAGATTATTGAACTAATTACAGTATAATCTTCTCATTCTGAAACTGTTAACATCTGGGAAGATAATTACAAAAAAAGTTTTATAGACAAATACATCCACTGTTTCAGAAATTTCATTCAACATCACCATTCCGCGTGTCGTGCTCTGTTATGCTAGAAAATCTGTTCTACCGTGTGGTATCTTAAACTCATCGATGACTCCGGCTAAAGTTATCGGGCATGTACAGGGTTTTCCAAATAAGAGGTGTTATTTTGATATTCAATGGTTTCGTTGCTTGTGTGGCACGAAGCGCCGTTTTGTTCAAATCAAACGTTGTCCAGATCAATACCATCCAATTCCGGCCATAAAAAATCATTAATCATCTCTCGATAGCGCAATCCATTCACCGTAACTGTTGCTCCAGCCTCATTTTCGAAAAAGTAAGGTCCAATGACTCCGCTGGACCGTAAACCGCACCAAACAGTCACACGTTGAGGATAGAGAGGCTTTTTAACAATAACTCTTGGGTTTTCCGAACCCCAGATGCGACAATTTTGCTTGTTGACGAAGCCACCGAGGTGGAAATGTGCCTCATCACTCAAAATGATATGAATTTGATTCACTCAAGTGAATTTTAATAATTTCAATGCGTTGTTGAAGCGTGTATCGTTTCATTTTTACTAATGGCGTAGTTTCTACTTGTCAAATATCAAAAAATGACAGCTCCAAAAGTAACTATTTACCGAAATAATAACATATAACATATTGGAAAACCCTGTATAAATGAGGTATTATTATAAGTAAATATTGCAGGATTTGCATATGGTCTGGTTTCCAGACTAAATCTTTTTATTTCCTCAAGTATGTCTATACCTCGGATAAATTCCATGCGTCCGCATATAGACGTACCTTTTTACTGGATTTGTTTCAACGTTTAGTTTGGTGCGGAGTAGACACACCACTATCTTACTTCTTAGAGCGCTATCGAATATGGCTATCGTTGCTTCTGTGTATGGGACTGAACTGTTGACTTATTCCCATGTTGTATTTGTGGGACAGGGTATAAAAGTCATCTATACATTATGTGCTTTTATTTGAAATCCTTTTAATGATCTGGGATTTTCCTGAGGCCATAATAACTAATAAGAATAAGTAACCCGTGGCGGATCGATTCGTACCTAGACCGTTGCAGCTTTCTACGCCAACAGCCGAAGTCTGATGCAATGTTACTTTGTTTGCTATAACTTGTGAAATTCGCTAGCACCATGTTCTAAGATCTAGGGCGATAACCAACCTACCTAGTGGCCACATATTTATTTGGAGTATTCAATGCATATTACGTAGGACCACTGAATATGAATTCCCTAGAAGTGAATTTTTTACCGATTTGAAAGAAATAGATATCGCTAATTTAGTAAAGGCCTTGAGACTCCTAGGCCCTAGAAAGACTAATGAAACTGAAAATTCATGAAATAATTTAGATATTTTTAAAGGTTTTATTAACATAAAATGAAAATTAAAATACACCAGACACACCGTCAACACATTTCTACCATTTAGCATTTCATCTTTCTGTAAATTGTTTGTTACGTTCCGGTTCCAGTTCAAGATGGCGGCCACGTTGAATACTACATTTTTATCCCGCCAGAGTTCGTATGATCGTGATTCCTACATTGAGCTGTCAAATCGGAATAATCGATACTATGGTACCTACCGGCCTAAAGAAAATATATCAATTAAGAAAATATATCAAACCAAGAACGTGAAAAAATAATTGTGATTGAGATGGTGACATTTTGGAAAAATGATATAATTCCATTTGAATAAAAAAATGTTACGTAAAATATTTATGGTTTGTAATTCAGTAGTTAGGTATTATATATATATATACCTACTCACAAATCTTATGATTTCAAAGGAAATTATAGTTTTGATTTATTAATGAAGAAAAATTAGAAACATACTTTTTTGAACGCAAGGACTACTTTTCACAAACTACTAGTATAATATTTATAATGTTGTCCCAACTGCTCCCAACTGTCTGGAGCCAGTGAGACTAAGGGACACTAATTGGGGCATGTTGTGAGGCTGAATGTAGTGGGGAGGGGAAAAGGATGGGTGAAGAGGAAGGTGATTGAGTACCTACTTGACTTTTTAGGTCATATCCGCAAAACACGGCTAAAGCCATTTAAAGCAACGTTTCGAATGGTGGTCTTACACCAGAGAGATACTGAGAGTATCTTCCGCTCATCTTCATCTTCAATTCATCGAATAAAGTTTACTTGCGCACGCCAGGCTTTTAACACGCGACCTTCGGGTTGCTAGGCGAGAGCCTTACCCCTCATCCACGGAGGCTTAATATTGTACAATAATCTACAAATTTACACACTTGACGGGATATTGTAATGTACATTATTAAACTTGTTCAAATACAGATATAGAACTGTTCAATGACCCATGAAAAATCCATTTAAAACAATGTAAAAAATGGTAACCGGATAAATCATAACAGTGATAATTCATCACATGTTTAAAAAGTTGTATAAAGTCATGGAAAGTGATGAAACAAAAACTTTATTAACTGGGTTATGTAGGTTAGATTAGGTTAGATTAGGTTAGATTTAAAAAAAAATTCATCGTTTCTAATGACTTTATATCACCTTTTAAAAGTGTGTTAAATTGTCACTGTGTTGAGTTATCATGGAACCGTAAAAAATATAGGTTTTGAACGATATCAATATTCTTTTAAATTCATAAAAAAAATATATATATATATATTGAGATAAAACACAAATTTATATATATATTTTATCTCAGCGGATATTGACCGCTTGACCGGGGTCAGAAAGCTATGCTCCTTCATTTTCCCCACGGGATCAATAGATCCATTAGTGTTCTTCCGAAGAATCTGTTAATCTTATTTATGAATAATTTATCAATAAACATATTTATGCGGTTGGGTGCAAATAAGATTTATGAATCCGGAGTTGACTCCGATCTCTTTTATATTGGAATTTATTTTATTTATTATGCCTTTTTTGCTGCATTTATAAATTCATAGAGTTTTTTAACAGGATTAAAAATCAGAAGATTTAGGAAAAAAAATATACCAACATATTTTAGGCATTTTATTTTTAAATCGGAAATTGCTGGTCCGGTTACCGCAGAACACCAATTTACGTTCACATGGAGAAAAATGTCTATCGCTGATTTACTGAAATACTGTTAAAAACGTAACAGCATGCAATTTCCTGATAAATTTTTAGTACTTTCATAATATATCGGAACACGTGTTCATGCAGCAGCATTTATCATGTTATTATGTAGTGAATAAAGGCTTAAATATTACCCCCCCCCCCCCCCCTCGCCGAATTTAACGGACTTTACCCCGGCACACCTTGTATATAGATAGATAAAAGATTAGGGTCGGCAACCTTAAGTGTTCTTTATATATAACAAAAATATTTTAAATTAGATAAGTTTCAAAAATAACGCATTTCGAACGTTCGAAACTAAAGCTACTTCATTTTAACAATACTTTTTCGGATTCTTTGAATTAATCATATTTCAAGAAAGATAATAATCACGAACCAGAGAAATACATTATTTCTAAGACAACAGCCGACTCCCGGCGACCTGGGGGCATTGTGTCTAAATTTCTTAGTAATAAACACTTGACTCCACAGAGGTCTTTGGCTTTGGGTTCTTAGCATCCTGGAGGTAAACACATGACCACCATCCGTATCTTGGAGTGACGTCATCCAAAGTGATTCTCTTAGTGGAATGTTTTCACAGAAATTAAAAAAAAAATCATAAAAACTTGGCACGTTCAGCCTAAATAGGTTTATTGACTCCGAAAAGTTTAAACGTACTGACAATACGAATGTTTTCATGTTACGATGGAAGTTCTCAAATAAATTATGACTATTTTATTAAATTTTAAGCCTAACTGTACTTTTATATATAGATTATAAGAACAGAATATACTTAACAAGGTAATGAGCTATCGAAAATTATACAAGATGTTTTTAAAGTACACAGTAATGTAAAAGTAATAAACTATATTATATGAAAAAATATTATAAAAAAGTGTAACAGTAACTTCAATAAAATATAAATTAAAATAATTCTGTAAGATATATCACTAAAACTATATTACCTACGCCACTATAATCTGTCGGATTTAGCGAAGTGCGGGTATAGATTATGCTTAATTATATAAATGAAGTCGGTAAATATATCAATAGTACCTCCAAACCCCAAACTTGTTGCCCAGATCATGCATCACGTTAGTTAGTGAGTGTGTCTGGTAGATGGTTGTGTACGTGTTGTAGAAAAATCTTTACAATAAGTGTGGTTTTCAAATACTTTTATTTTGGATACCTCATAGTTGTTTTGTTAATGGTTAAAATTTCTTGCATTTTTTTATTTCACTTCAGAAGGCTGATTCATCCGGAAAATTTGTTTGGATTTTTTTTTATATATTAAAATGCACACATTAATCAGATTGGACGAGGTTTTTTTATGAATGCGTTTGGTAGATGGGAATTCCCGCTTAGAAGAATTCCGCAAAAATCGACATACCTATTTCATGAAGGGAACATCCAATTATCGAAAACTCTCCTCTATTTTGGAACTCCCAGGGCAGTTTTGTGGTTATATATAAGATGTCGTAATAGTCACAAAAGCGCCCTGTCGTAGAGCAAAGTTATTAATTTCATTTCAAAGACACCCGCCTAATAATGTTTTCTAAATGTTATCATTTGAAATTAAACAAATTTTCCTGAATCTCAAGTGTGCTAAACAGAATTAGTATGAAAATTATTCAGTTGAAGACTTCAAACTAAGAAATCTATAGTTTTTGTTAATTTTATCATAACTTTTTAAGGCATTTATTTTTAAACGGTTCGTTTGCATACGAAATTCTATTACGAAATATCTTCGGGACTTGACTCCAGACAACATTATCTCCTGACCTGGAAATGAATTTAATTAGCTTTAATCTCTGCTCATTAAAATGGTAAACGTCTTCCTTAGGATGGATCCTGCAATCAAAATGCGGTAAAAAGGCCAACTTATATTAGATGATTGCAACAACGAACCAACAACGGGATCCAAAAATAAACTTCAACATTGAATCAATTTAGTCGGAAATAAATATTACTTTGTGTTTTTGAAACGGTGGGTAATTTTAATACTAAAAACCATAAGATTATTTGAAAAAAGAAACTTTTTAAATTTTTTCAACAGTTTTACCACCGTCCTACTCAGTTTTACACGACCCTCAACACCATTTTTTCTAAATTTAAAATTTGTTCCATTAGTCGAGGTGTTTCAAATTCCATCATATTCGATGAAAATCTAATCGATTTTTTCTAATTTGACGATCTTCTGTCCATTTAAGTTTTTGATCAACGGTTATCAAAGCTTATCAGCTGTCACAAGCATCTCAATCATTTTGGAAGTTTTAAAATTTGGTAATTTTTTTGGTCGAAATTTGATCAAATGATGATCAACTGTCATTGGTTATGCTCTTACGTTTATTGACATCTGAAACATCTTGTTAGACATTTAAACTTTCATGGTGGAAACGACGTTGCAAGTTGAAAATAGGTTTAAAATCTAGAAATTCTATACAAAAAAGCTGTGCAAAATTTATGTCAGAGCTCACAATTTAGAATATTTTATTGCTAAAAATATTTCTTTACATATTAACTTAACATAAGCTAAAAGTTTTCTGCTTTATAATATGGATAATTTTAAACAATGACCTCTACCTACTAAGAAGAAACCATTCAACTCAGCAGATTGCTCGATAAAAACTACCCACTAATCTGACAAAATACCTTTATTTTCAATTTTAATTAAGTACCTACCTACCAACTGGTCTGAACACCAATGACACGCTACTTAAATTTAAGCTTGATTTTCATTCTAAAAAAATGCGTTCAAATCAATTCAGATTCAACAACAATAACAATCCCCGTAGCTTGCCTCACGTATAATGCTTCTGTAGGTACTTTTCAATACTACTAGACAATATATTCTACATAGTACCTACCCACAGAGAACTGCGCTATTTTTACGTACCTGCTTATCTGCATGGTTCGTTTGGCTCGCTCTTGCAGACTATGGAATGGTAGATAATGTGGCATATCCATCTCTATAGCAGCCTATTTATAGCTATAGCCTGTCGACCTTTACGCCCGACCCGAGACATCCGGGTCGAGAGCAGACGCTCCTCGTTCAGGTATAAACACCCACTTCATCAATAACAACCATCGGAGATGCTTTGTGCGAAAAAGAATCTAAGGATTCTAGTCCCTCGTATAATAAATAGTTCCACGAACCGGTTAACTTTAAAATGAAAACTAAATTACAGTTGTTTAATTTTGGAACGCTGCTTGTTTGGTTTTATAAAACGGCGCGGCGCCTAATTTGAATTTTAAATGCAGAATTTTAGAATCCACTCGTTAAAAAGGGTAGTTCAATTTTAGCAATATGTAAGTATTAAACAATTAAATTTGAGATATTACGTTTTACGTATTTACGTATTTACGTTTATTGAAAAAACCGCGTATTTATTCAAAACCATCTCATCTTCGCAAATAAATCTGTTGCTATGCGAGTTTTCTGTGTTATCATCACCTCTGGAATGCTCAATAATTATTATCGTGTATAGTATAAAAGTTTTTCGCTACAAACAGAAACGAATTGATTTTATTTGTTGTTGATAAACAGGTATTTTTTTAATTATTTAGCATGTTGATGTTATTGTGGTTAAGGCGATGCCATACGTAGTAATGCAAAATCATGTGTTTTTGGTTTGAAAATTTGGTTGCCTAGAAATTTTTCAGATGCTTTAATTAAATACTGCGAGTAGAATACATCTTGGCCTTTGAAATGATCGATTATTTTTTAGGTAAGTCTTTTTATAAGCCCAGAAAAAAATAATGTAAAGGCCTATGAAAACTGCTTTAAAGTTCAAAATCTCCTACTTACGAACCCATTTTCGGTTATGATTTTATTGTATAATGTGGCAAATTAAGTTATTTATAAAATGATCCAAAAAAATTAAATATTTATGCCTGAACATCCACAAAATAAAATAAAAGGCACTTTTTGTGCCACGTTTTTTCCTTGCATAAATCAAAATAAGCGAATGGTGTTAAGCGGGAATTTAAACCTTATCGCCATCTACGTAAGGGTTGTTATTGATGTCGGCTCAATTTAAAATAATACACGACGTAGTGCATCGCCTTAACGTTATAATATGTAGACATTTTCTAACGTTTTAATGTTCAAAAATTACTATTCAATTTTGGAGTACATGATCGCTATTATAATCATCACACTGAATCTACAGCTACAGGTCGTTCGTAAAAAAATCGGTTTAGTCTGCGCCTACTCTCACACAGGATTTCCTAGCGAGACCGGCATCGTACCTTACAAAATATAAATAAATATTAATAAATAAACAAATATTTTTTTACTAGAATAACTTTTCTTCTTTTTAACATTTGAAAGTTATACCCATCAATATAACATATCATTGAAGAAGAAGATAATATTAATATTTTAAAAAATAAATAAAAAATAAAATAAAATAAAAAATAATATTAATAAATCTATATGAAACATGAAACAGTCTTACCGGGAGAACTTCTCTAACCACTCGGTCATTGGGACCTAATTATTATACCTCATTTTAGTCGATCTATAAATAAAAATCGGACATGTTTAACCGAGACACTATCTAGGTTACAAACCAATTATTTAGAACTTTGTAATCATTCAAAAAGATAGCTGCCAAAAATATAGGAAAATTAGTTGGAAGATAATATTGTTAATTCAGAATTTGAATTAAGATATCGACAAAAATGACGTATAACAATGGCCGAGTGGTTAGCGACGTTTTCCCGGTAAGACAGTAATCCTAGGTTAGATTCCCAATTGATACCGTTGCCTTTTTTTCTGTGTCTTGTTCTTTTTCATGTTTCATTTGGAATTATCATTGTTTTCTTAATTTTTTATATTCTTCTTCAATATAAATTAGTTAAAAATGTAATACAAATTAGAAAAAAACAGATTTATTTAAATTTTTTAACTGGCAATGTCAACATTTGCCTCAAATATTTATGTTTCATAATATATCTTTGTGTACTTTCCTGTCGTTTTGTTCACATCGCTTTTTTTAATTCTCGACTAGCAGATACTAAATTGAAAACTGGTAACAAGTTTCTGTCAAATATTGCAAGTGGCCTTCACTGTGTGCTTAGCAGATATTTTTTAGTAAATTCTAAAACAAAACGTTTGTAATTAGTATTTTAAAACATGAATGTTTTTTTAACTTCCAAACTTCAAAGGAAAATAATGAATGCATTTTCATTAAGGCGATGCCATACGTAGTAATGCAAAATCATGTGTTTTTGGTTTGAAAATTTGGTCGCCTAGAAATTTTTCAGATGCTTTAATTAAATACTGCGAGTAGAATACATCTTGGCCTTTGAAATGATCGATTATTTTTTAGGTAAGTTTTTTTATAAGCCCAGAAAAAAATAGTGTAAAGGCCTATGAAAACTGCTTTAAAGTTCAAAATCTCCTACTTACGAACCCATTTTCGATTATGATTTTATTGTATAATGTGGCAAATTAAGTTGTTTATAAAATGATCGAAACAAAATTAAGTATTTATGCCTGAACATCCACAAAATAAAATAAAAGGCACTTTTTGGCCATGTTTTTTCTTGCATAATATGTTCCATCTCAGATCTTATTATTTCTTATTCATGTCGATATTGCTAAATTCTATTAGTTTTTGCTTTTTACAGGTGCAACTCTTATTTTGTTATTTTTTTTTTTTTTTTTTTTTTAAATCTCTGTTATAATGTTCTTTACCTCACGAGTAAGTTACACTCTAATTTATATTGGTTTATCGATTTGTTAAACACACAATTAATACTGGGTTTAAACACACCCACTTACTTACTTTTTATGTTGAACTTTCTTTTACTTACTATTTCATGCTTGGGTATATTTTATATTGAATCCATCTTATTAGTGTTTTGCTAATTTGCACAAAATTTTATTATATGTGTTGCTTTCTTACAATTAACTCCATTTATCTTCTTATGTTCAATTATTGTAATCAATGTAAATGTATATTTTCATGTAAAAGCCCATTAGGGCGTAAATAAAAAAAAAATAATAATAATAATAATAAATCAAAACAGGCGGATGGTGTTAAGCGGGAATTTAAACCTTATCGCCATCTACGTAAGGGTTGTTATTGATAGCGGCTCAATTTAAAATATTACACGACGTAGTGCATCGCCTTAAACTGAATGAATGAATTAACTCGTAGCCTTCATGCAATGTTAACCACCTATTTATTAAATACGACGTTTAATAAATAGGTCCCAATGGGCAAGTTGGTTAAGACGCCTGTACCGGTAAGACAAGAAATCCTGGATTCGATACCAAATTGTGACCGTTATCTTTTAATTTTTCTGTATTTTGTTCTGTTTCATGTTTCATTGAGATTTATCAGTAGTATCTCCTTCTTTATAGATATATTATCTACTACTAAATTGTAATAACGTGTAATAAATGTTTGTTAATTACAAACAAAGAACATTTACAAGATACTGTTCATGTTTATTTTTATTAATATTAACATAGTTACTACACATTGCTCTGTAACTACTTTCGTAGTTCTTTGAGTACTTATTTTGTACTCTAGTTAGTATATACACTTACTATTGTACTCCTGAACAACTTACCTAAACAATGTAAACATGTAAAATTCTTCAAGGCGTGAATAAATAAATAAATTAAATAAACGACAAATACGTATAGTAATTAAATTGTATTACCAAGAATTTAACTTGGTAAAAAAAGCATACAAAAATCATCGTATTCGTTGTTACGTTGATTTCCTATAAAAGGTCAACGGCGCGACGCGCGATTAAAAAAATTACATTGAAAATCGAAAGTCAGGGTTAGGATTGAAGCAGTTGTAATTGGTAACTAAATTTTACTACACAATGATTTAGTAGTGTGGAAGGTGGGATGTTGTGTGGATAGGCACTACGTGACTGCCACTACTGTAGACTACGTGTTCTGAGAACTATATACGGGTGGACGGTGTCTTAATTCTAACTAGACATACCTGTTTTAAACTTATTGCGTTTACTAACTTGTACTTTAAACTTGTTCTGGCATATTTACTTCCATAGACTGTTGGCCAAACGTGCATTGTGTTCATATATTAAGAACACAGAACACTTAAGTAAATAAAATATGCAGCCTTCAAGCATATGCCTCAATCCCCAGCGAGGATTAAATATAGAGGTTTTGTTAAATTTAATAATACTCATATCATGGTAAATTGTAAGCAATTGGCAATTTAGGGTAAACAGTTAATTTACCACACGAACAGAAAGATTTGATTCGATCAATTAGAGGAGTGGTGGCCCTAATAGTAAAAGGTGTAAAAATAATCAGGGTTCAAGTCCTACTTAGTTTCATTGACGGTATTTTGGCTTCTATAACAAACCAGCGCAGACCCGTGTTAAAATCACGGGATATGATAATTGCGATTTTGAAAAAGATCGCTTTCTTTTAAAATATTACATTATAGGTAGGTACCTACTTACTTTATCGCTTGTCTGATTTTTTCACTCAGTTAAAATTAATGAAAATGACACTCAAATTCAAAGCAAATCCGAATTCTAGAGATCATTGAACTAGAGTTACAGACAAGCATGCAACAATAGATAATACTTTTGATGATTTAATTATATTTTAAAACAGTTCACGATAAATTTTATTGCACTTTTTCAACATTTTATAGCGGTTTTGTAAGGATATTTTTGGTTTTATAAATTATGAAAACAAACTCAAAAAACAAAGACTCTGCTACACGTAACACATAACTTTAACAAGGGTGGGTTATGTTAGAAAGAAGTGGGAATGAGAACGGTTAGGATGTTATTCCGGACAAAAGCTGTATTTCACTGCAACAATATTATAAGCCCGATGTCAACTCGGTCGGTGGCCGAGTTGACATCGCGCTTGGGTCTCACCCAGGCGTAGTGTGTTCAATTCCTCGGCTGGCTAAGTCCTCCATCACAACACTAGCAACATTTTCCGCTTACTGTGGTGGTAGTAGGAGATTTTCAAATATTGTCAAGTTATTCGTAACCCGGGAATGTTTGTCTTTCTTTTTTTAATTAATTAAATTAAATTAAAAAAATACCAATTCGTTTATAAACTCCCTTATACCACCAATACGTAGGTAACCAATATGCAAAACTAGCAGATATTTTTAATAGCACTGAAAAAACTTACAAAAAAATATTTCACATATTTTTGGTAAAGTTATTGGTTAACATCTTGTTTCCTACAGTCTGATTGTAAATTTTAGCTCATTTACAATCATATGATTTTTTATTTTATTTGGTTTTACGCCCGGCCGGGCTTTTACATGAATATATTAATATACCTAGTAAGCTATCGATAATTAAAAGCATAATAACAGTTAACTGATAAACTGAATCTGAAATAATATTAGAAAAATTTGTTATATGTTACATAAATGCAGTCAATAAATATATCAATAGTACCCTTAGTAAAACTACAAAAAGTACTTATTTTGAAATTCTTTTTTGTAAAAAATGTTGTATTCTGTATTTAAAGGTATTCTGTATTATAAATAAATAATTTAAAAAAAGTAATTTCAAAGAACGTTCCGGTATCAAATAATTGTATTATCTCTACTATATTAGCACAGAGCTTATTTGCAAAACACTGTAATTTTTAAAACAACGAAAATTTGAAAAAAAAATTAACGTTTAGAATTTTATATTTTCTCGGGAATCACACCGCTTAACCAGTAAACCTAACTAACCGTTGTATTATTTGTTCTAGGTCTTGCCTTCCCTGGACGGTGGTCGTGCTTGCGACTTTGCAGCTTTGTACGGGACAATCTTCTCTGCGGCCGCACGCGTACGCGCTGGGAGAATACGCCGCCAGCGCCGCGCCGCCCGAACTGCGTCGGAGCGTGAGCGCCGCTCTACAGGCCGAGCGGCACGCGCCCAACAGGACGCCCAGCGTGCGCTACGGGAAGGATAGGTAACATATCTTTATGACAGTTGACGTCGGCACCATTAAATTCAGATTTTTTTAAAGGCCATATAAATTACTATTTGGGAGGCGCGTATGGGTACCGCCGCCCATTCATTGGATAACCGACGCCTCTGCTGTAGGTCACTCCAAGTCATACGCTACGGTTGGTGACTGAGTTCATGGGATGAGGTGTATCCAGGTCTTGGCGACAAACTCGTATGCCTACCGATTGCGTGGCCCGCTGGATTGGGAGACGGAAAAAATCAAACTTAAAAAAAATAACATTCGTTAATTTTATTGATTTTTTTCTTAATCTTTCTTTTTTCTTTCTCTCCGTAATTTGAATTTAATAACATCACTTCCTTTTATTACTATTATTGATACCTATTCCATGTAATGTAAACCTATGTAGAATTTAATAAAAACACCCTTTAATGGCTTAAAGTACACGGAGAAAACTTACTGATTAGAATTACTGTTAATTTATTAAAAATCTGGTCAAATTATAAGTTTTCCTATTAAAACGGGACTGGAGGGAGGACTATCAGTAAAGCACGAATATGTTATGAGGAAGTCGGAACACGTGTTCTTCAAAATAAAAATAGTTTCACTTCTCGTATATTATATTTATTCGGACAACGCCATCTGCGTTGAACACCTATTCAGATATATTCTGAATGACTAATGTCACATTTTTAACAGTATCTTAATTTAAAAAAGCTATACTCGTTTTTTTCTGTGTACATGCATTTTATAAGAACTCTTTTATGTTATTTGTTATTAATTAGCTTTACCTTTTGATTAATATAATAATGTGTTAGTTTGGTTGGGTATAGGTATTGGACCACAAATCTAAATATAAGTTTTGTATGAAAAAGGCTGCCCAGCTGTTCCTCGTAAGTCCAACTGATAGAAGACTACAGTTGTTAGTTAAAGCAATAAATTCGGTGTGTAAATATCAATTTAAAAAAATAACCTCGAACCGTCTACACAACGTGTTACATTACTAGAAGCAAACAAAACCTCGTCATAGCAAGTTGTAAAATTTGTTTTCCCACAGACAGTAATTCATCATGCTTCAGGTACCCCGCTGCGCTTTGATCGATACATCAAATCACGAACTTTTAATATCCTAACAGAGCACCATCACTAACATGCCAAAAAACAGTATTCGTTTAACCTTAGCAGTTTCAGGGACATAACCCCTCAGGGTTATATTTCTGAAAGCATCCAAAAACTTAAAACTGTTAGACAGGTGATTTTTATTATTAGAAATAATCTTATAATTTTAGAAAACCGAAATTTTTAATTGTCACCTTAAGTTTATTCTAACTAAAATTACTGATAACGAATAAAAAGCAAAACACACAAATTTTATTAGACAAATGTATTAAAACATGTTATTATCGCCTTTCTTTTTTGTTGTTTCTTTTTTATACTTATGGGCATAAGGGCTTATTTGACGTATTTCACTATCAATTCTTTCTTATACTGATGGCCATAAGGGCTTATTTGGCGTATTTCACTATCAATTATTTGCATTATATTTTGATAGCAATCGGCATTAGATGGATGACTTATACGCAAAATAACAGCGTCATCAGGATCATATACATAAAGCTTAGCATAGGAAGGTATTTCACCTTCAACTTGTATACTTCTGGAAGTCAGGTGATAAACCTCACCAGAAATTTTAAAACAATATGGACCATTACCTGGTATATTAGCTATTTGCACTCCAAATGAGGCAAATGCAATAGAACTGTTGTGTTGACGAATAAAATTCCTAATGTTCTTAGATTGACTACAATCTCCTGTCAATAATGCATTAAGTGATGGATGATAAGCTGAAACTTGAGGTATTATTTTTTCATTGTGACAGCAAAAATGTAAAAGTTTACCTTTTTCAACTGCAAAATGAACCGCTTTGCAAAGCTCGATTGTACACTCTTTTGACACGGCGCCGAAATAATTCTGTTCTCTGAGCACAAAACACGATCACAAAATCAAATACACTTATCGTCATCTACTTACACGACTAAATTTGGAATTAACTCCTTACAATACATTGCACATAAGCAATACAACGCATTACCTAGTAATCTAAAACTTCCGGCAACGAACAAATAAACATTGGCAAAAGCTCTTAAAAGCTATTTCCTCAGCAGTTTTATTAATGACTAACACCATCTTTATTTGGAACTCCATAATAACATCTGCGTTTATTTATTTTAATGTATTTATGTTGTCTTTTCAATCGTAATTGTAATTGCAATTGTGATCTAATGTTGTCTTTCCCGAAATGAGTTTTGTAAACTCACTGCGAATAATATATTATAACTGTGTTATTATTTTGTAATGTATTATTTTGTAATAAATAAAAACATCGTTTGGATTATTGATAAGATCACACTTCATGAATATACTCCTTCTATTTCTTGTTTCATATAAAAAATTGCATATTTTTTTTCTCAAATTGCGGTCGGAAAGGCACATTTAATTTCTTATATGGTTAACTTCTAGATTTGAATATAAATTTCTCTTTCGAACATCGTGTAGATAATATTCTTCACCATGACAGTGAGGGAGACACAACGATTTGTATGTGACATATATAAGCTGTTCCCAAAAGCGAACAAATTAGCCCGAGGGCATTGATGTATAATACTTTAGTCTATGCCCGAGGGGTTAAGAAAATAAAAAGTATTTCCGTAGACAATTTTTGACTGACGCTTTTGGTTCGGCCTTGTAAGAGTTGTATTAATTTGATTTCATTATACCTATTTTAATGGGTTCGTTAACGTCTATATTTCATTTCTATGGTCATTCACGTCCTAGCAAAAAATCATCTGCATTGTTTGAATGAATAGCTAAACGCAAATGGGACAAGTTTTGAATCATGGGAAAATGATTAAATGGAGAAAATGATTGAAGCGAATTGTAAAAAACGTGTTGTCTACTTACTAATCTTAAGAATGAATAATTTATTGATTTCTATGTAAGGACATGTTCTCAGTCAATCAGTAAAAATCCGGTATAACCAAACATACTATTTAATAAAAATTATACACTTATTTCGTGTAAAACTACGAATTTTTAATTTTAAATTAATTTATTTACCGGCCGGTTTCGTTTTGCTCAAGCATCATCAGGGTATAAATTAACAGACCATTAAATCTCTAGTATTAATTTGTACCCCGATGATGCTTGAGAAAAGCGAAACCGGTCGGTAAATAAATTAATTTAAAACTCTTAGTTTTTCACAAAATTTATGAAAATGTTTTTTTATTTATTTAAATATGACTAACCACAAAGTTACTGCTTCCAACAATAATAAACATACTTTTATTTTATTTCTTTGTAATCTGTAATTAAACTAAACTGCTAATTTTCAAGTTGTCTTTTATACATGCAATAATATTAGCATTGAATTTGCAAGCAAACAGTTTTAAAAAAAGGTTCTACTGTGTAATTATTAATAGGCGTGTCAGCTGTTTCGTCTTCTGAAGGTATTATCAAATTATCAAATTGACAGATCTACCTTCAGATGGCGAAACAGCTAACACGTGTAATAAAAATTACGTAGCAGAACTTGTTTATAAATAAACTGGTATTTTTTTGGAAATTAAATAATAATATTTTTTTTAAATAAAAAATTAAAATGTAGTTCAACAAATTAAACTTTACAAGCAAAATACTTATTTCGGTTGTGTTTGTATCCTGCATGTAATCTGGTTCAATTCAAAATTGGAACTGATTTTTCAAGAATTCATACTATGTCGTGATTTTTCACGGATCTACGCTAAATAGTAAATAGGTAAATAAATAAATACTATTAATCACTAGCAACAAAGCAAGCAATGTAATAACTATACTTTACTATCATTATCATAAGTCATAATCACATAAAACTTTGCTTATATTTTGCTACTAATTACAATAAATAAATAAAAATGTGATCCCTTTATTTGAGAAGAATTTCACAAAATTTTGACTTGTTGAATTACGAAGATGTAATATTGGGTCTTTTCCCTGTCCAGAGTGGCCAGCACCGGTCCGCCCTGCGAGGCGGAGGGCGGGCCGCCCTGCCCGCCCAGCAAATACCGCAGCCCCACGGGGGAGTGCAATAACGTCAAACACCGCTCCTGGGCCAACCGCGGAGACACCTTCCTGCGTCTCGTCAGCCCAGACTACGCTGATGGTGAGCCAATATATGCTTTTGATTATTTATATTTCTGTTTTGTACAGTTCAAATGTAACAAATTCTAAATTGTGCTGATCGACAATTTGATGGTACATGAAACCTAACCTAACTCACTATTTCCGATATCTATATCTATTTTTTCTATCTTGTCATGTCTCAAGAGCATGGACCCTTGTCAATCACCAGGGCTATGATGAGGCTAAGGCAAGGAGGATAGAATGTGTGAAAGCATTGAAGAACCTTGATCATGTTGTCCTGTCTGAGGGTGTCTGGAGAGTCCGCCAGCGGTGAGCAGGATGACAGGTCCTCGCGAAATCCGAATGAGTTAACCAGCATCCATTGAACGTTTGGCAGGCTACGCGGCAAAGATATTAGAAGAACGAGATGTGCTATGAGCAGTTCATACTGTGTGGAATTGTTTTGCCGAGTGTCGCCGGTTTTGTTCACCAATACTACTGTACACCTTCGCTTACGCTAAGGTATCCGCACTAATACATAGAACAGATTTCTGTGCGTACACGTCCCGATACCGTTCAAAGTACCCTAAGTAGGTAGTACTCCGCCTACGGTCCGGCGGCCAACATAGCATATCTCGTTCTTCTAATATCTTTGCTACGCGGGGACAATGAGTATTCATCTTTGTGTCAACCCGACAGTATGCTTGGTAGTCTCCAAAGAATTATACTTCAAAAACACTCACAAATAAAACTATTTTATAATCCAAATAACTGATTGTATATTTTAATCTCACCGAACAACAACACTCGAACAAAGAACAGGCTGATCTCGCGCAGGAGTCAAAACGTTTGTTTTATGTTTGGTTAGTTTACACGGAAAGTCTGTATCCTTCATTCTCCGAAGGATCGGTTGATGGTATCCGGGTGCTCTTTTTCATTTTTTGTTATAAATTTGTCTGGCAAAACGCAACGTACACACTCAATAGCCCCAATGGCGCGTTTGGAACTCGTCTCAACTAGTCTACGTTTTAATTAATAAAATAGTCAAGCCAATCTCAGCGCCGCGGAATCGTCTTCCAAAAAAACCACGCGTCCGTTCGTTTTCCCCCCGTATTGTCACCCGTCCTTTCTACCCGTGTTATCTAGCCCGCTCCGTACAACGATCGCAGGGCAGCCACCCTAAAAACTTTCAACAAAACAATAATCGGTCACTACTTTGGCAATTTAAATTTGCATAATTTTTTAACGTTGCAATCCTTCTGACTATCTTTCTATCGGTGTATCTATCTTCTATCTATTTATCTACCTATCTATAAATCCGTCTATCTATATATTTGTATGTCTATCTTTCTGTATATCTATCTACATGTCTATATTTATGTCTGTATATCTTTATATCTATGTTCTATCCATCTGTCTATCTATCTCTCTGTATATCTGTCTGTCTATCTGTTTGCCTATATATCTACCTGTCCATCTATTTTTTAAGAAAGAGTGTTTGCGGCGGGAGTCTACGTCGCAAACACGGGACGTGCGGCTTTAATTTGATTTTAATACAAATCTACAGCTTTATTCTGAGATTTATGAAATTTCACCCACTTGACCTTCAAAATAAGAGGGAGGTCACTGTTTTAGCCCCATCCCTTTTTCTAGCAGAATCATGATACTTTTTTATGTACTTTTTAAACTAAACTTGTTTTTTTCAAAATCTCTACGTAACCCCGGGCAACGCCTGGGACATCAGCTGTTTAGTAGAATGCCAAACGGGACGACTAAATTAGTCGTACCATTTATCTAGCTTCCTTGTTTATTTGTGAGCCTCCTGGTCTTCAGCTTTGGCCTGCCTCAAATATCTCCTGTTATTCGGCTTCTTGATTCTCTTATAATGATGACTCATCTCAAGTATATCATTTACTCGATCGTGCATTCACTGAACTGAAAGAAAGTTTTACTGGGAAATCCACGTTTTTTCCTTCCATGGTATTTTCATAAAAAAAATTTACCATGTTTTAACCACATTATGTTATATTTATTTTAATAAAACCCACTTGCCTAACATTTTGAATTTCTCAAAATATAGTGCTCGATCCAAAAGAGAAGATTCTCTAAGTATCATGCTGATGAAATTTATCGTTCTTTTAAATGGATATATCTATATTTAATCACTATACCCAATTGACCGGTTGTTTCCAAAAAAAATCTAAATTGGAAGTGTTTGTATGAAGAATTCGAGCGATAAAGTATCTATCTATATTATAATATTTTAACAAAAAAAAAATTTATTATTATTTTCAAAATTGGAACTGATGTGTCAAGGATTCAGACTATCCAGTGATTTTTCACGGGTCTGCGCTAGTCAAATAATAAATAAATGCTGTTATATCACTGGCTCCAGTCCAGCGGTTCGTTAAAAATCCTCTATCTTCAATTATTGATAAACATATATATTTATCGTGAATTTTATAATTCAATTGTCGTTGATCTAATCAGAAAATCACGTTTTCCCATGACATTACTGATCAACTGTATAAAATAAAACATAATGTTGTAATAGTAAACAGGTTTGTCTTATCATCACTGAGTAATTCTAACTGTTGGTAAACAAATATCCACGATAAATCAATGTTAATTATTATCATTGTTAGTAATATTTAAATAAATAAATTATTCATCCATCACAAGTAAGTCAAAACACTCTTCGTGATGAATTATATTAGAGAATCCTTCTTCCTACTATTGCACAAAGTGGATATTGTTCAAGCAATACCTTGAACTCTAATAATGTCGATTGTTAAACGGAATTTGTTTTTACTATCACGAGATCTCCTTGATTTTTATATAAAGATTGCTTCATTTGACTATAATCAACAATTATTATCACCGCAAATGGAATATTCACACTCAAATTAGAATCACCGAAAACCAAACATTCGCGTCTTGTAAGACTTAAAAATTATACGGGACGGCACTGTAGTCGCCAGCCGCACAGACGATGTAGCGGGAATGGCCGGCTGGCCGCTTCGACGCCAGGGAAGAAAAGTCGGGAAAAAATATGAGGAAAAGGTACAAATGGGGAAAAATGTGGGAGAAATGGGGAAAATAATAGGAAAGGGAAAAATGGGGAAAATGTGAGAAAAATAGGGAAAAATATAGGGAAAGGGAGAAATGGGGAAAATGTGGGAGATTACGGGAGAAAGGTATAAGGCAGGGGGGAGGAAGGTAGGGGGGAACCTGCGCCCTGACAAGGACGTTTCGACTTTGCAAAATGTTTCTTCTTGGTGAGCACCAGGGAGCCGGGAGAAAGAAGAAGGCCATGTTGAAGTGAAGGTCCCAGGGCAGAGAAGAGGTTTGAAGAGGCAGTCAGGGGCAGTCCAGAAGAGATGTTGTCGAGGCGATGGTTGCTGGATCTCTGCCGAATTGCGCAAGTTTTCCGCCTTTTAAAGGACCAACGGGCCCTGCTCTCCCTTTGTTAGCGAGAAATTCCGAGAATTATTTTGGGTTCCCGGAATCTTCATAGAGCAGAGCGCCGTTGTTGCGCAACTCGATAGCGGACGACATTGCCTGGGTCCCTGACTGTTTCTTTAATCCGCTTGCCCGGGACATATTTTATTTTTAGATATTTTGTGAGTTTGCACAAATTTACATATACATAGATATTTAAAGGGAAGCTTTGCATAATATTCGATTTTGTGCAAACGGCAAGTTTTGTAAGGGAAACTGCGCTTGCACAATTTCAAATTTCATGCAAGTCCTCCATGTTTTGTACAAATTTAGGTATTTTAATTTATAAGAGGGTATTGGGGGGTCAAACCTTTGTTTTTTGTCTATAATGATGACTGCTTGACCCCGTGGTTTTATTTATTAATCAATTTTGCAGAAAAGATTTACAGATTTTTATACAAGTTTTAGAGAGAGAATTTGTTGCATAAATTCGAAGATGCGCAGAGGTAAGTTTGTAAAGGAACTACCTCTGCGTAAATTCAAATTTATGCAAATTAATTTAAGTCTGTGTACAACGTCCGGTACAAAAATTATTACTAATTTTATCATTGTTCCATCTTATATTCATCTTCAAAATAAAGTTAATAAAATGGCAGAATTCTGAATGATGATTGCATAAAACAACGATTTTTTGTTTAATTTACAATAATTATTGAATAATATTATCTATGAAATTAACAATAAATGGCGTTGTTGCATCCGAAACTGCTTACGAATTACAAATTTAGATAAACATGAAAGCGGACTGTAAATAATTTAAACTATACGAAATTAAATGATTTTTGCTGGAATTTGGTGTAAGTTAAGCAATGAACAAGGTATGGAATGAATTAATGATGACCAAACATTAACACTGTATCTGCGAAGGAGTATACAACACAATCACAATATAGTGAGTTCCATCGCGATATCTGGAGGTAATTATCGCCACAACAAAACAAATGAATATTTAAAACGATGTTATGCACTTCCAAGATAATTTCTCCTTTTTACTTTTCAAAGAGATCATGTACACAAAAAATACCAACAGCTTTCTTCCAAGGTAATTTCAATCCTTCTCCTGTTTTCAAAACAAATGCACTCGAATCTGCACTATTTTCTTGCCATTGTTCCAAATTTTAAATGCTTTTTTAGCATGGTTCGGGAGCGGTAAGAACTGGACAAATGACATCCCGGTAGGAACTAAGCATATTCTCGTTTCAAAACCAAACAGGTAACTTTCAATTCAAAATGAATGCTCACCGCTTATTTAGTGAGCGATTTAAGAAATCAATTATTTTACAAGCAATAATTATTACTGCTTGTTACATTTTTTCACCTGAAAACAACCAACTTTATTTTATATGAGAAAGGCATTGTAAGTGCTAACTCTCTCACTAGATGGCGTCGAGAAAAATTGTCTACATTTTTAGGTGAAATACTTGAACTTGTCAAATATTATTTTTTTTTTTTTGTAAACTAATGTTTAAGACAAGATTTTTTATGCATAGCACAAAGGGATAAACATAAACATTAGTTTACCAAAAAAAATAAGATTTAAGAAATCTTTTTTTACTATCGATTCCTAAATTAAAATTCGTCTATTGAAATGCATTCCAAAGTAATCGACTAAATGTCATAATATCCGCGTCCTTTATTTAAAATTTGCACAAGGTTTTAAAAACAGTCCTTGTAGATTTTTTTTTCTTTTGTATTAAAACTAGAATCAATAATAAAGATTGCAATAGAAGTATTTTTCTTTTGTAATACAATAGTACAATTTGTATCAATTTAATATATTATATAAAGCTAACAAGTGCGGCCGTGGTTGTATAATATAGATAGCTATTATTTTTTTAAGCAATTATTTTAATTTCTTTCCGGGTTTTTGGTAAAATAAATAAATGAGCCAGAATTTGTGTTTCCTTTTTTTAAAGTTATTTTTTTCAATAAAAAGAGCAAAAATTTTCAAATATGCAATTTTACCAAAAATATAATGACGATGTTATAAAGGCATGCATCTCACGTACCAATATTACATATTTATTGTAATCGAGTTTAATTTGTAGAACTCCATTTTAATTAAAGATTTTTATAAATAGTAGCATAATTATTTAATTTATTTTAAATAATTAACGGCCTCTACGGTCGAGGGGTAAGGCTTTCGACTAGCAAGCCGGAGGTCGCGGGTTCAAATTCCGGCGTGCACAGTTAAATATTATTTGATTCATTTTTGTTGTTTCATTAAAAAATAATATATAGTATATTTGCGGCACGTTCCAGAGTGAAATATACTCTCAGTATCGCCCTGGTATAAGATCACTTGATTATTCAGAATTCATACTTTTCTTGAAATGGTTTTGGCCGTGTTTGGTGACCAGATCTGAATATCCAGGTACTTCTCCTCCCTACATTAATTGGGGATGCTATCACTAGTTCCAGACGGTTGGGAGCAGTTGGGACTCTTGGGCGGTTTCACATAAAAAATAATAATAAACAAGTTCTGCCGTGTAATTATTATTACGCGTGATAGCTGTTTCACCTTCCGAAGGCATTATCTAACTGTTTACCAAAATTATACACGGATAAAATTACACATGGAGAGATCTTACTCCTACTGGATAAAAATACGCCAACAAATAAGTATAAATTATAGAGTGTTGATTGTACGCTAAATAAATTTCTTATTTTAGGTTTTGTTATGATATTTGGCGTACATAATTCCAGTAGGTGTATTTCCTTCCGTATGTAACTGAAGTAGTGTAATATTAGCATGTATAATATAATATATATTACCAGTAATATTATTCATTCCAGTCACTTGACACATCTTAAACCTCAACAAAAAGTTTTTTTTAATATAATATAATAGGAGAAATTTTTGTAATTCTTTTGTTAAATTACTATGTAAGTACATAACGAAATTGTTAAAATTATGTAAATATGTTCATAAATATTCGTTTTTCTATTCAAAGGAGAAATGATTATTCTTCAACTTTCTCTTTTTTTGTTCTTGAAATAGCCAATTACTGCCCCACCTTCCTCTTTCCAACCTCCTTCCCCTCCTCACTAGCTTCAGCCTCACAGAATATCCCGATTATGGATGCCACAGTCTCACTGGATCCAGAAGGTTGGGACTTTTATGCGATTTCACAATTAAAAAAATAAATAATTTATTAGCCCCACAACCAAATCACTGTAATACTTTTGGCCGTGAAAATCTCAAATTATATCAGTCCTGGCTACATTTAGAAGCGTAGATTCGAGGAATAAAAGGTTTTTTTTTCATTTTTTAGATTCTTATTTTCCATGAGGTGGTGAATCATTTAAATCTACTGAATTCAAAGTTTTTTTTTTTATATTAACTCCACACAGGAGGCCCTGAAGAAAATAATTTCCCTCAGGGCCTATGTCATCTTTGGGGATGCTGTGTGGAGGTCTTTTTGTGGAGAGGAAGGAGTGAACATGGGTCTTGAAGAGTCCCATGTTGTAGGAGGGAGGAAACACAGAGGCCGGCAGTTCGTTCCACAGCCGAGCTGTTGAACTTAAGAACGAATCGTAGAAGCGACCCGTTCTCATGTGACAAATGTCAACCGTGTACAAATGTTGTGCGCGCGTTTGGCTTGTATCCCGACTACGCACCGGTGCCGAAGGGATCAATGACTCTAGTTCCTCAGAGCATCTTCCATTGTAATACCGATAGAACAAGGACAGCATACCTACCTGACGCCTGTGCTCTAAAGATTGCAGTCTGTTTGTTAAGATTAGGGAATCTATCAAACGGACCGCCCGTTTTTGCACAGAGTCAAGGGTTTTTTTTTCAGGTATTTGGGGGCTCCGGACCAGAGATGGCTGCCAAATTCGACAGTAGGGCGCACTTGCGATTCGTTAAGATAAAATTCGTTGTACAAATAGAACAGCTTCATATGCGCCTCAATTTTTTTTTATCTCATATGGGTGTTTATAATGTTACCTGGCTATTATACACTTAGAGGCCTGTATTTTCTCGGTAGGGAAAAAATTGTTTCCTAAAAAACCCTTCTAAAATTGCATGTTTGTCATCATCAGCCCAGAGGAATAAATGTAAGAGACAGCCACCTTTAGTAAACTAGAAAATGAATGAATTAGTTAAAACGTTTGACTTAAAGATATTAGAAAACAACAAACTTGTATTCTAATATCTTTGGTTTGATTACAAAAGAGAAGAAGATATATATATTTTGTTTTTGAAAATCACAAACATCTTAAAAAATTACGAAACGCCGCTGATCAATCTACATAATACCATCCTTAAAAGGCAAAATCTTGATTTTCCTTCACTGCTGAATTTCATAAATATTTAGCAATCCAGTCATTAACATAAAAAAGTAAATAATTAACATAAAACAGTATGGACCGTATACTCCATCCAATGGTCGCTGTTGACATCATCCAAACATTTACTAGAGAATCAGCGTGTCTAAATCATCTGGCATTTGGCGCTTAGGAATACAAAGGTAGTTCTATGCAGATAAGGTATTCTTGAAGGACATTGGAGTCGTGGTAGTATAACTACTTAATAAAATATAGGTCAATAATCTGTAAGAATCAATTGGTTGGTTCTGTTTCAAAATAAATTGTAGAATTCTTTGTAAAGTCGGATATCACCGTTGTTGTTCTTTTTCTATGAGAGATTCTGATCTTGCTAATCTGATTTCTAATTCTTGGCAATGTAAATCAGATGCTAGGCCATGTCAAGAGTCAGAATAATAAAAGAGTAAGTATGAGACGTTGTATGAATGTGAATGAGGCAAGGTGTGTGTGGCAAGACAGAGCTGTTTGGCTGTCCTGCGTCCTGGTTCCTGTGGAGAAACGGCGTGATGATGTTAGTTAGTTAGTTAGCAATAAGCAAGACAAATAGTCATTTTGTTGAAATGATAGAAACCTCGGTTCCATTTTTATAATATACAGGGTTTTCCAATAAGAGGTGTTATTTTGATATTCAATCGTAAAAGATCAATGGTTTCGTTGCTTGTGTGGCACGTAACGCCGTCTTATTGAAAGTAAACGTTGTTCAGATCTATTGATCATCATGATACATCCAATTTCGGCCATAAAAAATCATTAATCATCTCTCGATGGCGCAATCCATTCACCGTAATTGTTGCTCCAACCTCATTTTCAAAAAAGGAAGGTCCAACGACTCCGCCGGATCATAAACCGCACCAAACAGTCACACGTTGGGGATAGAGAGGCTTTTCAACAATAACTCTTGGGTTTTCCGAGCCCCAGATGCGACAATTTTGCTTTTTGACGAATCCACCGAGGTGGAAATGGGCCTCATCACTCAAGATGATTTGCATTTGATTCACTCAAGTGAATTTTAATAATTTCAATGCGTTGTTGAACCGTGTATCGTTCCATTTTTATTAATGGCGTAGTTTCTACTTGTCAAATGTCAAAAAATGACAGCTTCAAAAGTAACATCTACCGAAATAACGGGCTATTCAAAATAACACCTCTTATTGGAAAACCCTGTATATAACTAATTAGCATACTCTCGGTATATGTAATATTTGTACCTTGTATTTAATAAAATATATGGTTTTTAATTTATTCTGATGCCATGGCTAACAAAGACCAGTTTTCGATTTTACAAAAATTGTGACATTAATGTGCATAATTAGCATTAATACTTGGAGAAAAATGAGTAATGCTGATTTATCAAGAATCTCTTCAAATTAAAGGTAATCCTGGTAAAAACGGGACTGCAAGCCGCTTCCCGATAAAGTGTAAATTCATTATAAAATCGGAACACATGTTCACGCACATGCATTTGTCTTAATAATATTTCATGACGAAATGCAAAAATGTTTGTATTTTTATGAACACGTGTTCGGACATCGTGACAAAACAAATCATTCATTAATGGTCTACTAATAATTATTAGAGATTCTTAATAATTTAGCAATATTTGTTGTCAGTAAGTTTTCTCCGTATAATAAAACATAAACATACCTTATTGTATCATTATATCGTTATCGATGATGAAAAAAGTACTTTCGCAAATGTGTGAATCCAACAACTTAAAATCAAAAATACAGTTGTTTCTTGGTTTACCCAAAAATTGACTCAGGGTCTCCTGTGTGGAGTCGATGTAAAAAAGAAAACCCCTGTGGGAACCCCGTAGTCAACTTGGCCCACTTTTTGGAAGTTACTATGCGACCACAGTTTATATTCGAATCGTTGTCCGTGTAATTTGACTGTTGTAATTACTAAAGCATATCCAAACTACACTTGCAATACGTTTTCACACATCCAATAAACAATTATTATGTACAGACCAAAACACAACACAATCAATTATTGCAAATGGCAATCCATTCACCAAAGTTGTGCAAAAACCGAATGCGTTAAATAACCTAAGATAAGACAATTATTGTGAGACTATTTAAATTTTTAATGAACCGAAATCTTTATCAATCCTATTCTGAAAGATTTGCGAAATCGTTTGAAACGAAACGAATTTGTTAACTGTACTGAAAAGGAATTATTTTAGTTAGTAATCTTATTTTAACTAATTGAATTTTGCAACAACTCCATTTTGTTTTTTAAGATCTTTAACTGGTATTGCTTGGTAAAAGATTTCACATACTCATACTTACAATTCCGACTGAATTTGGTTTCACTGGCGAATTGTTACGTGAGTTACCGACAACGGATCATGAACTAATGATAAAACAAAAATTTGTGATGATTTATTCGTCTTTGCGTCATCACTGAGGACTGGAATATTGTTAAATATTGTTTTATTGGAAATATTTAAATGTCAAAAGATACATATGCTGTAAAATTTTAATATATATAATTTGAATTGAAACCACGACCACCGGCTTGCTAGTCGAGAGCCTTACCCCTCTACCACAGAGGCAAACAAGGCATTTCAAGCAACGTTTCGATTCTGAATGGCGATCTTTCACCAGGGCGACACTGAGATATTGATGACTTTAACTGTAGTGCGACTTATATAATAAGTTTCCAAATCCTATGATAATAATTCACAATATCAGGGTATCAATATCGGTATCAGGGGCGCAACTGACGGTCAGCATTTCAGCAAAAGCTGACTGACAGTTACGTCTTTACCCTACGGGCTTGCCGGACACGAGCCCAGGGCCCCCGGCCCGCGGGGCCCTTGAAACTCATGCCCATAGACAGGGCAGCCGAGTGTATTGATTGTATTAAATCATTTTTCATTCCTTATCCGCCCGTGAATGGAATACCTATATTGATTTATTTAATTAATATTTAGGCTAAATTCGAACGATTCTTTTTGTAAGACATACAACATTTATGATAGAATTTCTTCGATATAATGACACACATCGTAGCAGCAAAATAATATGAGTATGTAGGAGTAACGAACCGATACCACTTGAAATAATAAGTCTAACATGGAAATGTCATCATCTAGGAAACGTCTCTGGCTGACATACATTATATTGCACGACAACAGAGTTATTGTTTCTTTTTCATGATTGACACATCATGCCTCTAATGAGAGAAAGAAATGTACTCCTCTTCAAAAATAACTATGTACTAGCAGATGAAAACCCGCTGCAGCGGTTTTAAAACTTTAACGGTTGTTTTTGAAAATAATAGACGGCGCCACTTCCGTTTGCAACAATCCTAAACTATACAGTCATTGGTAATAAAACACAAAATCAATTAATTAATTAATAAATTTTAAAAAGATTTTAAAAACCACATTAAAAGAAGATCTTAAATGGAAGTTTCTTTCCGAAATTAAATGAAAAATTATCTCACAATTAATTTGAGGAGAATATCGTTGGTAGCTATCTACTCATTTCTATCTAGTCACTAAACACAACTAAAGGATTTTAAAACAACGCTTCGATACAGAATGGTGGTCTTGCACCAGGGTAGATATTTCCTTTTCCGTGTTCAATAAGACGCAAGTACTGCCTTGAAACACGCACGGGTTTGTTACGCTAATTCTCTTTCTAAATTCGTGTTTAATTCGAGGCGCGCGCCCTCCAATGGTGAACGGGTGTATAATTACCATGCGCGTTGATTGCGTGCGTTTGCGCTGCAAACCCGTGCACGATTGAAGTTTAGAAATAAAATTAGCGTAACAAACCTGCCTCTCATTGAACACGGAAAAGGAAATACGCCACCAAGGCGATACTGAGAGTTTATACCACTCTGGAACGTACGGCAAACAATATGTTTATTTCTAAAGCAGCAAAACCAAAACAAAAAATAGCAAAAATATCGATTTAACGGCGATTTAAGGCAAGAAGTCGTATTGATTTTTCCATGTTTTCCGCAGTCGAGTAACAAAACTAGAAATGACATCTCTTAATTTCTTCTCAGCTTCGTAATTCTAACGTCATATGTCTTGAACCTTGCAATTAAGTAGATTAATCAATGTCAACATGATCTAGCAAGTGAAAAAATTCTAGGTAAATTATTTCTTGAACTGCTTCGACCTCCAAGCGATGTATGTTATTAATAATTCGCATATAGATGGAGTGTTATAACATATGAATAGGAAACAATGCGTTTATTTTGTACAGTAACGGCAATATGATTTGTGCAAACCTTAACCTTGTAACTACGTAATATAATGCAGTGGTTTATATAGCAGCAAAATCTCCTAATACACATCAATCACATCATCCTAGTGCACATCACTTTTAAAAAATATAAGAATGTTTCTCTGACATAAATATTTCAAGAGTCAGAGATTGTGCATACACGCGAGTAAGTACTCAATGTCAAGTTGAAACACATTATTAAACTACGCGCGACACTTACAAAACTGAGCAAATTAAGTATTGAAAAAAATAATAATGAAGAGTAAGTATAGTAGTTCTAACTCGTCTAAAACAGAAAACCATTAGATGTGTCATCTATACGAAAATAAAACTGATTATGCCAATTTGCATAAGATCTTTCGGCTCCTTGGTCCCAGAATGGCCGATGAAATCGATTGCCTGTTCAAGGCAGAATTTCGATATCTGAAAAATTTTCCAGATCTAAGGTTAAATTGAGCTTATTCCTCGCACATGAACACCCACAAAATAACTCTTCTTAATTATTTTTGTAATCGAAGGTGTAGCCAAAATCTAGTACATATGCCACGTTATTTACTTGTGTTTCAATTTTTTACGATTTTAGAGGCAAGTTTGGAAATTATTTGTGATCTAATCGCAAATACTAAAAAAAATGTTGCCTTCTAAATTTACAAATATACTGAAAAATAAAATTAGAAATATAAATTCTTAACAAAAACTATTTAAATTTAATTTTCAAACGATTGATTTACGTTGTAACACAAATTTGTCGTAAACAAATTTAAAATTGCGTCACAAAAAACGATTTATAATTTCTTAATTTATTTATCATTAAATTAACATAGTAGATTGAGAAAGATTATTTTTTCAATAATTATCATTAACTCTCAAAAAATTGTCAAGGTTGATAAAATCGTAAAAAATTTAATTCTTTAAAGGCCTATATTTTCTAATTTAAGACACAAATAAATAAAGCAAAACATATCCGTACTAGATATTTGCTATACCTTTTTATTAAAAAAATAATTCTAAAGATTTTGGCCTCAAATCCAAATTTACGTTTTGTATGAAGAAAGCCTGGCAGCTGTTTCTCTTATATAGTTTATCATTGAAGACAATAATAGCGACTCTCGAACGAAAATTTGAAACAGAAAAAATACGGTCGCATCTAGGCATTGAACTCAGTATCTCAGCCTTACTGAGGCTCTGCTATAACCTATATTCAATCCCGTATTCAATTCCTATATGCGATTGTATATTTTTCTGATTTTTTGATTTACTTATTAAGTTATTTCAAAAAAAAAATTATATTATTTATGATTGTTTTTTAGTTTAGAAAATATATTTTTTTTTTAATATTCATTTAAATACTAAGCGACCTGGGTTGACTAATTATTCAAGCTTACGAGATCCTTAAGTCCAATAAACATGATATGAAAAGAATATCAATTTCGTTGCTGTATTTTTAGTATTTTTTGTCCAATGGACCCAAAGGTCAAGAGTTGACTCTTTTTGTTTTCGGTGAATTCTTGAGTGTCCTGCCAAGTGACGTGCAAAAACCAGCTTATTATCTCGAGTAGCATTTTAGATAATCTCAAAGATTAAAAAAAAAAATAATTGTATGTTGACGGTCATTCCTAATATATTATTATTGTAACTAAAAATGCTAAGTGAGTCGAACAAGTTTCATTTCGCGCCGTATAGTAAAACTGGTTATTCACCGATTTTATTTTGAATTCAAATTGTCAATTATTTCGAACGTAATTTTTGTTTTTTATGTATTTTAGACAAAGTCCTAACTTACTATAACAAATCGATAGATTTGCATATCGTCTTTTAATATTCTTTTGTTACGTTCCGGTTCCGGTTATAAATGGTGGCCGTTTTTATCGCAGCACCTGAGTGGTCGAGGGATAAGGCTCTTGACCAGCAATCCGAAGGTGCGCAAGTAAATTTTATTTGATTGATTTGTGTTATTTCACAATTTATTCATTTGAATAATATAAGGTATATTTGCGGCACGTTCCATAGTGTAAGATACTCTCAGTATTGCCCTGGTGTAAGACCACCATTCAGAATTGAAACATTGATTGAAATGGCTTTAGCCATATTCGGTGACTAGATCTGAATAGCCAGGTACTTCTTCACCATCCTATTTCCCTTCGCCTTCCCCTCTCCACTCATCAACACCACCCACCCCATCAGCCTCATAACATACCCCAATTGGGGATAGTATACCCTATAGTCTCACTGGCTCCAGCGAGCAGTTGGGACTCATGTGCGGTAATCGCATTTAATTAAATAATTAAAAGACACCTTTGCATAAAAAAAAATTCTTTGCATATAAGAAGCTATTCTGAGGAAATACTTATGGTAGATTAAATACTACTTTAACAAAAGAATATGATCATATTATTTGGTAAAACGGTACCTACAATTTACAAAAACATCACTTTGCAAACAACAAGTAATTTTTTACGAAAATAAAAAAACTAACGCACAGCTGGTTTTTTTTTACTATTTATTAAAAAATAGAAAATTAGAAACATACTCTTTTTTGACGCGATGTCTGCTGATCACAAAACTACTAGTTAGTGATCATTTAATAAGCAGTGGTAGCTTATCGTTATTAATAAATCATTGATGATGCTTTCTAATACCAATTGATGATGATCACAAATGATGATGGCATACTAACCCCAGGGCTGGGACCGCATCATCACTGAGAACTGCTCACTAACAGACTTTACACCTTTAAATCAGGTCAACTTCAAATGATTTTGCCAATTTTCACTCGATAAGTCAATAACACTGAAGATGTAAAACAATAGAATTGTATTGTAGGCTTCTCCGTGTGCCGAAATTAAATGTAATGTTCTTTTATTCTAGGTAAAATTATCGAAAATCTTTTTTTTATGTGAAACCGCACAAGAGTCCCAACTTTCTGGTGTCAGTGAGACCATGGAATCCCCATTATAATTATATGCTTGTTTGAAGCTCCATTGAAGCCATAGTCAAGTCAAGTTAGGCTCACAGAAGCTGTGTAAACTGTACAGGGCCCGCAGATACTTTAATAGTACACAAATGCTGACCCTTTACAAATCCCAAGTACGGCCCAATGTTGAATTTGGATGTCACCTCTAGTCCGGAGCCCCAAAATACCTGAAAAAAAACCCTTGACTCTGTGCAGAAACGGGTGGTCCATTTGGTAGATTATCCTATCTGTGTTCCTGCCTCCTACAACACTCTACTTCCTCTCCTCAAATAGTCCCTCCACAGTCCCCAGAAATAACGCCGTACGGAAGATTATTTTCCTCGGAGACTCCTGTGTGGAGTTATTTCAAAAAACTATATTAATAACACTGTGTGGTATATTCAGGTAGACTTCAAGTAATGCTCCGAGATAGATTATTAAGTTTATTAAGCTGAGTACAAGATTACGTATACGTCTTAACCAGCTAGCAGCTGAGGTGTAATATAGCGATCTACCTAAAGCATTCGTATTTATAACTGTCACCTATCAACCACATAGACTGAGATATGTGTGCATTAAAGGTGAAATGTCACAAAATTGAGATAATTAATATATATGCAAAACAAAATAATCTTGGTATAGCTCTCCTTCGTCGTTAATTTAATAATATACTTGAAACGATAACCTCAAGCTGATCTTCCTGTTAATTAATTATATTATTAGTCATAATACAAGCATTTATTTTTCACAATGTTTAATTATCTAACTTATTGACTCACCCGCTCCATTGGAAAGGATTGCATTTCGTTGCCCTGAACACAATACCAAATCCAATACCTTAATTTTTACACAATATTTCAAATCAAAATACGCACAATTCTCGGACGTATCTACAAATCATACAATACCCTAAAAGATATCGATATTTTCACTGTACCCTTAAAACTTTAAAATCAAATTAACCTTACAATGTACTTAAATCAAAACTATTATTTCTTTATTGTTGATCTATTATACTAGACTCCCTTTTTACACGGTTTCGAAATAACACGGTTGCTACATTCCTTGCATGTACTTACTACCCAGTGTGTAGGTACTACGCGTAGAGAGCAACAATGTCAATGTGATTTGCCCGCTTGTGTGACTCATTACCAAGAGTATACAAATAACTCATAACTTATAGAAAAACAGTCACAGAGATAAATCCAATAATCATGAAAATAAGAAAATAAATATTCCACAGTCTCAGGATATCTTGAGTGATGAAATCGAAAACTTACCAAATATCGGTTAACTGGATCTTCTATTATCTGATAGTAATAATGAATAATCTTTGTTACGATTATTAAGATACAATAAACAACAAGTAATTTTATTTATTGATATACACTTTTTTGGCACATTTTTTTTTACACGGAACATTACATTGTTTACATTGCGTGGAACAAGTCCACCGTGTAAATGTAGTACAGTCTATTTTCATTAATTGTTTATACTTATATTATGTAATCTACTCGTACTTCTTCCTTGTCTGTAACCATAAATACATTTTAGTAAATGGAACTTAACTGGCTTTTGTTACATTCACCATTAATTTTATAATGTTTTTTAAACCTAAATAAAAATAATAACAAAGGAATTATGATATCATTTGCTTAATGATGAAAGCGTATGTTCCCTTGACATTTGAATAAGCGTATGTTCCCTTACATTTGAATGTCATGTGCTATTACATATGCTTGTTCTGACATATGGTGACCTCTATTGGACTCCATTGAACATTTCTGTAAAGAAAGCATGTCCTACATATATTTGGTCTGGAATTTCATTTGTTAAGCAAACATGACCGTGATGAATTGTGTACTCGATAGCTACGAGTATGCCTTCATCAGAGGAGCATTGTTAAACACTCGTGGGTAGGTAACTATAACCTGATTGTATCCATCTCGTAATGGGATAAATTAATAAATACTAAGGATGGGTTATTTCACAGAATTTGAAAAATTCATCAAGTTTCAACGTTAATTTTCAATCTCTGATTCACAGAACTTGGATAGAACTTGATAATTAACTTTGATCAATTTTCAATAGTTGTAAAATTACTTTTTCGCGTCATTTTAATTATATATAAATGTTTATTTATTGCATCTCACTATACATAAATCGTGTTTTTTCTCATAAAAATCAACCTCACTAGGGCTAATCCTGTATTGTTTTTAACAATTTACATTTGAGTGAAACAAACATAGAACAATCACAAACATAAAGTAATACTACGTACAAACACAAAATATTTCAAAAAGAAAGAAAAAATATGTTAATTGGCAGCATATTGTGACAATATTTGAACCATAACTACTTATTAATCATTATTTCCAAGAAGAAACAAGTAGATAATAAAGACAACTAGGGTACATTTTAACTAACTTTTTTAATTTAACTAAGGAATTGGTAGACCTAATATGATTTGGAAGAATATTAAACATAAGTGGTGCCAGATATAAATAGTTTCTTTGACCAAAATAAGTTTTAGTATGTACCGCCAAAAAGTTCAATGTAGAGCCAATTCTAGTTGCATGCGTTTGTTGTGTTCTTTCTGCAAATTTGTTATTGATAAAAAATCGACAAAGTATTTGAGTGATATATAGCTGTTTTATACACATAACGTTACATTCCTTATAAAGTAGGTTGGATGGATAACAGAATTTTTTAACTTTTTTGAGTAATATTTAGTGGTTCTACATTGGACTTTAGACATTATCCCCAGCATACTATGTTATATGAAAGTTTTTTTCTCTTTTTCCAATATGTGTCGAAGTTCTTTAAAATTAAATTTAAGTCTCTAGATATTCTTTGTTAACATATCGATATGGTCATTCCATCTTAAAAAGATATCAATCTCTACACCTAGATACAAGATACAGTCTACACTTTGAAAGAGGTGTCAATTGCAATTCTGCAGACAATAATTATGTATAATTATATTATTAGTGTCCGAAGGCTGACTTTTTGATGATAAATTAAATACCACATATTAAGTTTTAATTGTATTCAAGGTTAAGATGTTATTATTCAGCCAACTCTTTACTGTTCTTAATCCTAATTCACATTTGTAAAAACATCTCTCCAGGTTTTAGCCTCAAATATTAAAGCAGTATCGTCTGCGAAACTAACAATGTTACCTGGAATATCTAAATTAGACAAATCATTAATGTAGATAAATAAAAATATTGGTCCCACACACCATGGGAAACCGTATCAAATGCCTTTGACGTATCTAAGAACACAGCTAAAGCTTTGTTTCCATAGTCCAAGGTACTAGTGACTTCGGACAATATCCTGAGCACTGCATCACTCTGAAACCGATATGATTGCTTCAGAGTATGTGTTTCAAAAGTGTTGTAAACATAGTAATTCATTTATATACTATAAACATATTGTTTGGTTTTCGTCATCAATATTGACAACCACTCTACGTTGCCCACTCTTTGCTCACTCGTTCCTCTTTCTCTCTGAAACCGAACTGATGGCTAGACAGTAAATCATATGTTTCTAAGAATGATAAATAAATTACTTTGTTTACACCACTTTTAATTAATAATAAAATGCATGTTACGTAGCCATTTTCTTTTTATTTTTATTTATTATATTCTTATATATTCTAATTTTTATTTCATTTATATATATATAAGTATATTGTTTGATTTTCGTCATCAATATTGATAACAACTCATTGCTCGGACTTTAGGTAATAATAGACGAAACATAAATCTAGACGAAAATCTAGACGAAACATAAAACAGAACAAAATAAAAAATAAAAAAAGATAACGGTCTCTTGAGACTGTTATTATATAATAAGATACACTTTTCAAAGATATTCTAATTATGTCTAATATCAACACATTATCGCATGAAAGTGAAATTAAAATCACCACAGTGTAATCAATTATTACTTGATCACCCAGTAGAAGTATATAAATTTGACATCACTCTCTTGAAAAGTTGTTGTTTTTGCCTTGTACTCTTTATGCTTAGCATGATAGATTTATTGTGTGAATATTATTTATTGATTTTAGGCCTGAAGTTGTAAGGTGATGTGTTTAATAGATCGAATTCACTGTATGAAGTGTTAAAAAAGTATGAAGCGCGGTGAATGAATGTGTTTAGTTTTGAGTTAGTGTTGCAATGAGGGATGGAGGGATCTTATTGGTATTAGTAGATATTATTGGTACTTGACCATCATATGTATTATTACCAATCATTTCAGCGTCTCATATACTTAAAGACAGTCAATGGTACTCGTCAATGTTATTGTTAGAAACAGGTGCTCGTATATATTCCCGGCAAACCAATCAAATACAATGGCTCTTGTTACTCACAAATGCACAAATACATTGATTGGATGAATCAATACTTAAAGTCAGCTATTCACCGTGTTGAGTGCATGCCTTGTTCGAGATTTACGACAAAACTATGTTTTACGACACTTGCAAGAGTAGTTTCAATAAATCTTCAGGGTGACCCATTCTACTGAGCCAATTGACCGGAGTAGTGTTTTATAAGGCTTTACTCTTAAGCAGTTCTCAAATTTTCACGTTAAGACGAGACAATACCCTAAAATAAAGCCAGAATCTTAAAGACGTAAGTGAAGCAGTTGTGCACAAAAATATGCGACGTGAGGCCCTAGTGTATTGCACAGACCTGCGGTTGAATTTGAGCAATTAAATCTTTAAAATAAAGTGGGAATATTAACGACATAAGTGACAAAGTCGTGTAAAAACAATATTCGGCGCGCGGTCTGGCGTGAGTGTACGAACACAAAGGACGCGGGTTTCGGCTTTCAGATTATCGGTGCTCAGTGCCTGAGTTCGTCGGCGGCAGTTGGTGCCGAGTTGTGGACACGTAGAACGCGGGTAAATTCTGCGCCACCTGCTCGGTAGCCTGACAGCAGCTGTCAGTTTTATCAAAATGTCGAGCTCGTCAGACGATGATTTTTTACTTTTGTTGAATCCTTTCTTGAAATTAAGAAATAAAACATGTGTACAGTGTGTAGAGTGTTTCTATTACACCAAACTGGCGATTTGTTTGACACTACCTTCATGCTCAACAAAATAAGCATCACTAACCGGCGTCACCGGCGAGTAGGAATTAAGAATTCATTCCGGTAAAGCTTATCGGCGCCGCTACGCGCGTACCCAAATCTGAACCCGCCTTCACTATGTGCGGTCTCACACGTTTACATACAAACATTCTCGTCGGCGCGCCTGCGCCGGTCGGCCGCTTACGCGCCGACTAATCAGACAGCCGAAACCCGCGTCCTTTGTGTTCGTACACTAATGACGGACATACGGTCGGCTTTGCCCTAGCAGGCCTATAAAATCGATATTTCCGTAAGGTTTATTTTAATTATTTCTGATGAACGAATTACTAAAATCTCAAATGTTTCTAGACAGATCACTTGGGAAGTTACTAATTCATCGTCTAGAAAAATAAAATTTGGTGCTTACCGCTAATTTAATAGTTAAAAAATGTTTTATTAAATTTTCATACCGTTTTACGTAATATATTTTAATAACAAGGTCCTGTTTTTATTAATTTTAAAAATATATACCTTACATCCGTAAGGATTCCTCTAGAAATATTTGAGATTTTAGTAATACGTTCATAAGAAATAAATAAAACGTGAGCTTTGAGCAAATCCCTGTTATTTCGCCTTTACAATAAAGCCCATGTAGTTAAAATCACTTTAGAAAAGAAACATGAACATTAAAATACAAATTGTTTTAAATGTATCGTTTGTTGCTTGAGGGATTGATTTATGGTAGAAAATCATCTGTGAAGGAAATTAAATAATTTACTTCATTACTACGATGTTCTTTCTACACGGATAAAATTGAGCAATGCTAATTTATTAAGAATCTCTTCAAAGTTTTCGTAATCCGGTTAAAAGCGTTATTGCAGCCCCTTAACGAATGAATGGATAGGTTTCTTGATAAAATTTTAGTAAAATACGAATGTATTATCACAATGTTGGAACACGTGTTCCTGTGAATCCTAATATATTCGCATTAATTCATTATATATATAATCAAGGAAAATGCAGGTACATGAACACGTGTTCCGATATATTAGGTTTATCAGGAAACGGCCTGCTTTTAATCATGTTACTTTTCATCTGGAAAAAACATAATATTTTTACGGCTGTATTCTACTTTATTTATTCTAAAAACTTTCATTTTCATGAAAACACAACACAGATATTCAAGAAAATTATGTTCAACCGCTGTGAACCTTATTAATATGTGCTTGTTTAAGTGTTTATAATAAGTCATTTTGCAGATGCTGCGATTACATAAAAATAATGTTTTCTGAATTTTATCCATACTAATGTCCCTACAGGGTTTTCCAATAAGAGGTGTTATTTTGATATTCAATCGTAAAAGATCAATGGTTCCGTTGCTTGTGTGGCACGCAGCGCCGTCTTGTTGAAAGTTAACGTTGTCCAGATCAATACCATCCAATTTCGGCCATAAAAAGTCATTAATCATCTCTCGATAGCGCAATCCATTCACCGTAACTGTTGCTCCAGCCTCATTTTCAAAAAAGTAAGGTCCAATGACTCCACCGGACCATAAACCGCACCAAACAGTTACAAGTTGAGGATAAAGAGGCTTTTCAACAATAACTCTTGGGTTTTTCGAGCCTTAGATGCGACAATTTTGCTTGTTGACGAAGCCACCGAGGTGGAAATGGGCCCCATCACTCAAGATGATTTGCATTTGATTCACTCAAGTGAATTTTAATAATTTCAATGCGTTGTTGAAACGTGTATCGTTTTATTTTTATTAATGGCGGAGTTGGCGTACTTGTCAAATGTCAAAAAATGACAGCTTCAAAAGTAACATATACTGAAATAGCGGGCTATTCAAAATAACACTTCTTATTGGAAAACCCTGTACATTGTATGTCTGCGATTTGTGATATTCTTTAATATATTTTTAGTTTGCTTAAAACATCCGTCGAACGTTGAATAACAACCTAATGGATACCATTAATAGACATCGAGTATATATTCAAATATTTTTATCAAGTTTTTTCGATTGAAGAAAATTTGACTCAATTCTTCTTTTCACGCACTTAAGTCCTGTTGTTTCGCAAAAAATCACGTGTGACAAAGTCATCAATTTGCAACTCAGCGCCATTTCGTTTTTTGACATTTGAATGGCCCCCCTTAAACGCTGATATTCTAGGTGCGTTTCAGCTTTTCATCAAAGTGTAATAAGCTGACAAGCTTAACAACATGATAGTTGTTCTCTTCTGCTGATCAACATTTTTTCAAAAGCCCAAGCGGACTTTGAATTAATATTTAACGAGAACCTTTCAATTGTCAAAAAACAAAATTGATGACAATGTTACATTTGATTTTTTTGTGAAACAACTCGTCTTAACAAACAATCAATAAACTTAACATACTCTTCGAAGGTCTAATGATGTCAAAACCTTATTGCATGAAAGCGAAATTAAAACCAAAAACCACTACAGTGTAAGCAAGTTGAAGAATGGTTCAATTGCAAAATATCACATGACATGTTCCCCAATTTTCCATTGTTTTATGAACGAAACATATCCCTCCACATAGTCAAGTGTAGTAAAAAATAAGTCTATGAAATTGCAATCTCTTTTGTTATTTCTGTGGTGATCAGGAGTTCGTATAACAATGTGTATTTTTTTCGTTCGTAACTCTTTATTATGTAATGTTTTATAATAATGTGTTACAAATTCCGAGTTTTACGCTCGAACGTAGTTATTTAATATTGCCAGTACAATGGGTACTTACTTTCAACAATTAGTTTTAGATCGAGTCTTAATCGTGTGCGAATACGACAGTAGGTACCTTTTACAAATACAATCTAAAAAACTACTAAATATTATAGTAATCATTAAATTATAGAGGATGTCCGGGGGTAAAGTCCGCTAACTTCGGGGGGGTGATTCTACATGATTTTAGAAGTAAAAAAGTTTAAGCATTTTTATCGAAATTCTAATATTTTAAGGTAGTTTAAAAAGTTGAATTATTTGAATAGGAAAATATATGGAAAAATAGTTTTGTATTTAAAAATAAACATTGGAATGGGGCAAATAATATCGTAAAATATATTTTTAAAAGCTTAATCATCAGTTTTTGTGAATATATATTATTTTTCACACTAAAAATGATTATTTCTACATAAAATGTTGCCATATTATGCATAATTCATTGGAGTGAATTAAGCAAAGATATTAGAAGAACGAGATGTGCTATGAGCAGTTCATACTGTGTGGAATTGTTTTGCAGAGTGTCGCCGGTTTTTTTCACCAATACTACTGCGCACCTTCGCTTACGCTAAGGTATCCGCACTAATACATAGAACAGATTTCTGTGCGTACACGTCCCGACAGTATTCAAAGTACCCTAATTAGGTAGTACTCCGCCTACGGTCCGGCGGCCAACATAGCATATCTCGTTCTTCTAATATCTTTGGAATTAAGTGTATGTCATAGAAAAAAAACCCTTTTCATTGAAAGCATTACGTTCATATGAGTGATTTGATACTAAAATATGAACTAAATATAACTGTGCATAAAACCACAAGATTTTAGAAATGTTTGTCGCCTTATGTCGCTACAATTATTTATAATTAAACCCCTGAATTCCGAATTTCTACCGATTTATGACATGTTCCTCTTGTTTATAAGTTTTAAAATATTTGTTAAGCCGAAACGGTAATAATATGAAATTTCCTCTATAAAAAAATTCGTAAAGTAAGGTGCAAAAATGATTGAAAACACGTTTGTTCTGTTATTTAATATGTTATACGTATGAAAAATTTACACTTTATCTTCAAATAACTTACACATTTGTCGAGAGATTTTTGCTCTATTTTAAACGAGTCGTTTTTTATTAAATATTTTCACAATTTTCGCTTGATTATTATCGTTTTTTTTAAATTAGCGTGCTCCCATTAAGATTCTTCTTTACATATTTTCCTTTTAAATCATCCTTTGGAGCCTTAATAATTGGTTATAATAATGCACAATCACCAACATCTGCGATTGCCGTATTCTAGAAAAACCGAACCAAAAGATCTAGGAATATAATTGACGATAACATCAGACCATAACATCATACCAAATCAATACACTTCTCAAAACAACACACATTTTCCTAAAGTATATATAAACTAAAACAATATTTTTGGCACTTCATAACGGATTCATAATATGTAATCATTTTTGGGGAGGACCAACAAACTCGGCTTTCGGTCATATGGAAATCACACAGAAAACTATCTTAAGATGGTGCACTACATCATGTATCATTTAGAATCGAGAGGCTAACAATAACACCCATTCTGTATATGGCGATAAGGTTTATATTCCCGCTTAAGACCATCCGCCTGTTTTGATTTATGCGAGGAAAAAACATCGCCAAAAATTGGCATTTATTTAGTTTGCGGACGTTCAGGTACAAATATTTAAATGTTTTATCATCATTTTACAAATAACTTAGTTTGCCACGTTATACAATAAAACCATAACCGAAAATGGGTTCTTAAGTAGGAGATTCTGAACTTTAAAGCAGTTTTTGTAGGCATAATACATTCTTTTTTCCTGGGCTTATAAAAAACTTATTTAAAAAACGATTATTTCAAAGTCCAATGTGTGTTCTACTCGCAGTATTTAGTAAAGAAAGCATCGAAAATATGTCTAAGCGATCAAATTTTCAAACCAAAAGCACATGACTTTGCATTACTACGTAGTGCATCGCTTTAAAGGTATCACTTAAAGAATGTCTGACAGAGACCACGTATACAAATATTTTATGTACTAAATATACGCCAACTATACATTAAAAATACTACTAAACTACATTTTGACAAAAAAAAAACAAATTTAAATAAACTTCAACTCAAATCACTGAGAGACCATTTTGACAAACGTACAAAAAAAACATAAAAACTCCGAAGGTAAATTCAAGCTTTGGACAAAGGCACCACAAATATCAGGTAATAAAAGTATACAACAATATTTTACTTGCTTCAAGAAATGAAGGATACAAAAAAAATTCTGGTACAAAAATTAAAGATGAATTAAATAATAAAAAGGGCAATATAACTTAAAATAAAAATTCAAATATACCCACGTAATACACAATACCATTTTTTTATTAATGAAATACAAACATTCCCGGGTTACGAATAACCTGATAATATTTGAAAATCTCCTACTACCACCACAGTAAGCAGAAAACGTTGCTTGTGTTGTGATGGAGGACTGAGCCAGCCGAGGAATTGAATTGGGTGGGACCCAAACGAGTTGTCAACTCAGCCACCGACCGGTCATTTACAATACATACTTTATTATATACAACAGTACCATCATCATATTTACCTTTTTTTCATTACCGCCTTTATTATTGGATTTTTATTTATTATTTCAAATTATCTTCATTAAATTGTAGAAATTTTAAAATTGTTTATTAAATTGTAATTCACCACGGGTAAAGTACCCAATTAGGCCCACATTATCCTAGGTATAATGTTTGAAATACATAATATTGCTGGATCAATAAAAAATAATAATAATTAATTAGAAAAATGAAATTAACAACATTTAATTTGGACTATTCAGCATATCTAGTGTTGAAAAGAGAGTAAGTCAGTACCAGGTAAACCGGAATATCGACTACCATAAACACACAACTACATATAATTTGGTTAAGTAAGCAGATATATAATAGACCTAAATTGGTTTGTCTAAGTTGCGTCACAAGTTGAAAAGGGGATTACTTAATATGTGGTTAATAAAAGTTTGTTTTGCACCTTGTTAGCTTCATTAGCGATGTGTGGTTCAGTGGTATTTGGTATTTAGTAAATACTCGGAATGCCTAATAGCCACAACAAACAACATAGTTTTATATCTCTGGGAATCCTTGGAATGATTAGAAACCTTTACTGTTGAGCGTTAATACTGACTTTTCGTTTTCTGTGATCTGCGGGAGTCGTATGTCTGACCCCTACGTCACCTAGCAACTGTATTATTTTATTTGCCTAGAAATAATAAAGAAAACTCCTTAGTTAACGGTTTGATGATTTCTAGAACTTATTAGATTTTAAATGCAGGGGTCACGTGATCAAAACCCAGTGTACGAAAATAAAAGCGTTTTTAAATACATCCATTTGGATTTCACTTTTGTTTTCGGGAACGAAGGAGTTAATGAATGCACATCCACTTCCCGACATCCGATCTAGCTGAAACTCGGCAGATAGGCTCGTTGTCGGTGACAAAGCATCTCTCAACTTTTGGCGGTAATCACGTACACACACAAGAACATATACGCATTTCTTTGAAATCGGATGACATTACAGCAGTTAATATACGCAATAAATGTCGGTCCTACCTAATCAGCATTTTGTAAGCGCGATTGGATCGGTTACATCGGCGAGGCTGTTAGCGCGGTTGACTCCAGTCCATGGGAAAAAAGGTTCAATCCCTAGTCATTTTCTTTACAGTTTTAAAATACATTTTAATTTATTTATGGTTTATTTTTTTACAGTAAAAATAACGAAATTAAAATATAATTTTATTTGATAATATTTCAATAAATTTATATAATATTATATGGCTTAAGTAAGAAATATGTGTATTTAAAATGGTTTATGTATTACAGTGTTTCGTTATTTTATTAAATGTAGTATTGTTTTGCATTATTGTATATGTTAAAGAGTATTAAAAAATATTATAATAAACTCAAAAAAACTTACAGAGAATAATTACAATTATTGTCAATGTTATTGGTGTGGAATTATCTGGTGTCAATATTATGTTAAAATAACATAAACTGATAATTGAATTGTTTGTTCCAGGCATCTCAACGCCCCGCGTGTCGATGGGGGCCCACGCGCTGCCCTCGGGAGCCCGAGTGGCCCGCGCCATCCAGACGACTGCGCCCCCGCACCAGCACATGTACGTCAGCAGCCTGCTGGCCGCTTGGGGGGGCATGCTCCTCAGAGACCTTGTCAAGACCATCAACCCTAAGCTGGACAAGGTAGGCCTTCTATTTTAAAAACACCTACCGCTAATCAAGCATTAAAATGTACCCTTGATGAAGTGTATATTGTTGTTTCTTTAGCAGCTGCATACTTTTGCGGCAAAGGATCAAAGGAATGTATGAGGTAATTTGTGACCGGTAGTATATAAGTTTTGTTTTTTTTATAAATTCGCAATAATTGCTTGGCGCGGGGATTATTTTGTATTAATAACGCAGCTCGAGTTTCCAAACGCAAATAGTAAAAATATCACAATAGGAATTAGTGGTGGCGTCCAAAGGTCTGATCCTTCGATGGGAAAATGATTGATTTCATACACTTTATGTTGCCCTTTTGACTGCTTAATTATGAAATTGATTTCATAATCCATAAGAAATGCAGACATTGATCAGCCATTTTTTAAATATTTTACTCTTATGAGTACTTTGTTTTCCACATATTTTTTGTGCAATTTATGTTATGATAACCGAGTCTCGAGAGAGATGTCGTGAAGGTTAAAAGTGTTGATCAAGCAACGATGAAGTTTTTAACACAAAAGATAAGAGATTGTCAAGTGTTCTAAAACGTTCCACTAACTGGTGTTAAATTGGCATTTAAGGATGTCTAGCACGGACGATCGATAAAGCCCTATGTCAATACGATATTTACGAAATCCGTCATCTATGGTTAGTTGATTCCGACAATCGGTAGACAAAAACCGCTGCTTTTAGCGTGGACTGCAGGTGTCGGATAAACTGTTAACGTGCAGGACTTTTTTGGATAATATAATTCATTATGCAAAATAACTGGCTAATTAATGAATGGGTGTGAACTAACTATGTTCTTAGAATTGAAAGAAATCGTATAAACGATCCATACATTTAATTAATTCATCTAAGAAGCGGTCAATTGATTCCGTTCCAACTTGGAGAAACAAAAGTTGTTAGTCATAACTAACCTAAGACCTTATGAACTATGTTATTATTTTAATTAAACATTGTTAATTTATTAGTATTTTTATCTTTTACTTAGCCATCTGACGTTTAGGAATGTCAATTCATAGACAAATAGGCAAGTGGATGTCAATTTGTATTATCAATGTCGGTCTGGGTATCAACAACGCGACCGTGCTCGGGAAATTAGAATAAAATCATCGGTAGTTACTCCTATCGACCCGATACTGTAAAGTTATCGATTTCACCTCCGGCGTATTTGTAATGTAAACTATCCTCGCTGTAAAATCTATTAAATTTTACAGTATTAGGGACTAATCTCAGATAAATGAAGTTATGAGCACTCAAAATTTAATAACTTTTAACGCGGGAAATGATTTTATCACTATGACGCTCCATTTAAATTAAATCAAATAACATACTCAAAATAACACTAACAGACCAGTTAGACAAGCGTACAAAGAAAACATAAAAACTCCGACAGTAAATTCAAGCTTTGGACAAAGACACTACCAATACCATGCTATAAAAGCTTTCAACAGTGTAAAACTTGAAATTTAAATTGAGGAAAATAAAAATAAATTCACACACAAAATTACAAAATGGATTAAAGAACAAAAAAGACAATATTACCAAAATTTCATAGCATAAAATAAAAATAAAACCTACACGTAACACATAAAACCAATATAAACACACATCACTCACAAACACACAAGATTATTTTCAATGTAATATTTTTTAATTTTAAATATATTATTATGTATTTTTAATTTTAAATGTATTATTTTAAATGCATTATGTAGATTATATTTTCATATTATAAAATGAAGGCCTCAGCACGGGCAAGCCACCCAGTGAGGCCTACATTACTGGAAAACTTAAAATGTAAAAAATATTTTACCAAATATAAAAAAAAAAAAAATCGGTAAATTTTAACATGATAATATTCAATTTCATCAGAACTAGGGCAAAATCAAATGCAATAAATTAAACCGATTGGATTACGAATCCAGCTCGTTATATCATGGTTAAAATCTTCATGAATGAAAAGTAAACAGCAGTGATCTGAATTTAAAATTGCGGTTTGTTTACGCAATTTAGTAAATTTATATGCAGCGCAGGTTATATCGGACCTCCAGCGTAAACCGCAATTTACAATTTGCAAATAAATTGTAACTTATCTTGATGTAAGTCTGGCATTGTGGATCTCTGCACTAGGTCTCAGTTAATTATTAATGACACATCGTGCATTTATTCAAACCTGCTAGTACCACCTACATGTAGAAATGTATATTTTACATGTAAAATATTTAGTTTTACCTTTCATAAATCTGAAAAATATAATCAAATTAGTATCATTATTAATAAAATATAATCAAATTAGTATCATTATTAATAAAATATAATCAAATTAGTATCATTATTAATAAAATATAATCAAATTAGTATCATTATTAATAAAATATAAACAAATTAGTATCATTAGAATATATTTTTTAAATAAATACTTTCAGCTTCACAAATCCTACAATAGTAATATCCCTTGATTTTTAACGGGTCTATATTACATAGTATTATTTAGATGTTTTTTTAATAATTTTATTGAAGTTAAAATATATTTTGTTTCAATATCGATCACCATTTAAGATTCATATTTACTTTTAATATTATGAATATAGACTCAAAAGACACAAAGGCAGGTTTAATAATATAATAATAGGGCGTATGAATAAAAATAAATTAGAGTCCTACTTAATATGAAATACTAAACGTTGAAGTAGTCGAACCACCAAGTCTTTGTTTCGCGACCAAATGGGACAAGATGCATATTGTATTAAAATACTGGTAATAGTTAATGTGGTAATGTTGCTTGACCTTCGCCGGCAGACATTTCAATTTGGCATTTGATTTGAAATGAAACTTATTTCAATAAGACCATTGTTGACAACGTTCAATCTTAGACTATCACTCGTACACTATGCACATTTTTTATGAATACCGCACAAAAGACCCAAATGTTCGCAGCCAATGAGGTAGAAGGTAGTGGAAATGCAAATATGTTCAGATCTGGTCTCCAAACACAGATGAAGTCATTTTAAGCAACGTTTGAAATATGAATGTTGGTCTTCCTCCACGACGATACTGAGAGTATATACTACGTTTGGTGACCAGATTTGAGAAGCAAGTTACAACCCAACCTTCGTGTTTCTCATCTCCTTCATCTCCTGACATATACATATCGTGACGTTCCCCAATTCAAGAATACCATAAGCCCTTTCAATATTCCAGAAACAAACATGCTCGTACATACATATTTTGTCTCACTAGTATTTAGTGTGTAAGAGATGCAGTATTATTGTGATAAAGAACGTACTTCTTTTATGCCATTGCTGTGCCGTAGTCGTGAGAATATTTAAATAGTCAAATGGCTCCGGGCATTCACAAATGTCACACGAGAAAAAAAATCTAACAGTGTCAATCATTCTATTAATAAATTTAGAATTAATTTGTTGATTTCCTGAAAGAAGCCTGAATGACGAAGGTACGGCCATATATTCTTAGTTTCCGGTTATTATCCGAATTAATTAAAACACTTAACTTCATATTTTTGCAATGTGTAAATGTCAGAAGATTTTTCTTTATTCGATATTCCCACACAATACACTTCCGCCACTAGATGACGTCACTTTTAATAGCTCCGTATGCATTTACATGAGTTGAAATAAGATCACATTAAAAATAAAATTTTAATCGGTCCGGTTTTTCAGATGAAACGCCTTTCATCCTGTCGCTTGAATCATGTAGCTATATTTATTTATTTTATTATGGAAACACACAGTACCTACATTGGTTACAGTATTGTAACAGTTTACAAATATTAAATATTTCAATGATATGTTTCCTTGTAATGTCTCATATGTGTATATATTCAGTAATTACCGGGTGACGTGTGTAGTGTATATGTGTATGTGTGACTGTGTGTATATGCATGCGCATTGAACAGTTTATAATATTATTGACATGATTTCACTGTTAAATTTGGGCAGTGAACCCGAAAAAATGTCGATGTTAAAATTTGGACAATTATTATTGAAGACCATAGTTAATTGGTGAATTAGATGCTGCATTTGTTTTGTAATTAAGCACGTGGACATGAATTTATTCGTGACAAAAAATATATTACGATGTGTGGGCAAAGTAAATCAATTTATTTTGATTGCGTTGAACGGCAATAAACATGAATTGATTCGAAAAATTATTTATTTTTTGATTCGTTCTTATCCTCTTCAATTTGACAAACAGGAAATAAAAATTTTTTCAATAAGTTATGCAGAGATTTTTTTTTTTTATTCAAAAATCATTTATTGATACATGGAGAAAAATAAGTATTGCTACTCTATTAAGAATCTCTTCAAATTAATCGTAATCCGGTTAAAACGGGATTTCGGGCCCTTAACGAATGATTTGTCTCCGTGTACCTTGCCTTTTCTCCAATAATATGATCTGTTTGGCCTTGCAAAATATGATCTCTTCATTGTCCGACGAATACCCGCATTCGCAGCATCATACTGATGAGATCAACTCTTCTGCAGCCGCCCGTTTCCGTGAAAGTTGCTGCCAGCTACTAAAAAAATACTTCTTATACAAACAAACCGTTTATAAACAAATCAATGGTCTCGTTAGTCTCATGCCAGTGGCTTGGGAGGGATATTGGGTTCTTGATTTACTGTACAGAGTAAATGGAGGCTATACTTTCCATTTCCTTTGCTTGTACCGTGTTGTAGTATACTCATGAAAGTAATGAAAGTACTACCGATCATATTGTATGAAACATTTCCTTGAATTCTACAATATGGACAAAGACTTTGATCTTATAAATGACACAGGAAACTAGTATTTCTAAGCACATATACCTATACCTCTATCGTTGAGATCTATAATAGTTAATTTATCTAACTTGATTCCTTATGAAATCAAATGAATTGTAAGTAGGTACTTAATTATAATCCATATGTTTTATGTAAGCAAGTACTTTATTATTATTGTAGAAAGCAATCACTTTGTGGTTTGACATATTTAATAAAATAAAATACTTTTTTGTTTTAAAACCACGATATTTATTAATTTAGAACCGACCGGTTTCGCTTTACTTAAGCATCATCAGGGTACAAATTAATACTGTTTGTACCCTGATGATGCTTAAGTAAAGCGAAACCGGTCGGTTCTTAAATTAATAAATATCCTGGTTTTAAAACAAAAAGTATTTTATTTTTTTAAGTACTTTATTACAATCCAAATGTTTTATTTAAGTAAGTACTTAATTATAATTAGTATGTTTTATGTATGTAGGTACGTAATTATAATCCATTTGTTTTATGTAAGTAAGTACTTAATTATAATCCATATGTTTTATGTAAGTAGGTACTTAATTTTAATCTATATGTTTTATGCAAGTATGTACTTAATTATAATACATATATTTTATGTAACTTTCAAATTCACTTTTTTCAAATGAAGAATTATATAATTTGTTCAAAGTCATATTTTCAAACTGTTTTCTTCAGGAACAATTTAGAAAAAAAGCAATGATTAATGAAACACGACGATTACACATTTGAAAAAGGAATCTTTAATGAACCATTAAAACGGCCACCATCTTGAACCGGAAACGGATTGTAACGAATTTACAGATATACGATATGCAATAATCAAAAAATTAGTAAATTATTTCAAATTTCAACACTTAGAGATAAAATTTTATTCCCTCAATCGTGCCACGTCCTTCTTGAACATTTCAGACTCCTTTTGTTTCACCTAATACTCTTTTCATCTTAGCAACTCTCTCTTTATCTTATTCATTACTCAACTTTCACTACTTTTGTACTAACACATTTGAAATTCAAAAGCAATTCAAACGACCCAAGTATTGTATTATTTCAGCATTCAGAGTTAACCTACCTTGAAAAAACGGCCTTGCCAGAAATTTAAAAATAAGTTTTTACTAACAAACACCAAAATACGAACAAATCAATCAAAATACTTATTTTTGCTGTGGGTTCAATGAACTCTAATTCGTTTTGAATTTAAGTGTAATTTTCAAAATTTAAACTGAATTCCTCGAGAATACAACCTATAATACAATATAATATTTCAATATAAAGTTATTTTTATTTTCAAAATTGGAACTGTTCTATCAAGAATTCAGACAAGCGATAAAGTGCCTACTTAGTCACTGGAGCGTTTTTGACTATATTTTGGTCCTACAAAACCTACAAACTTGAGATATTTTTCAATTTGTTTGGCTTTAAAATACATCTAACAGTTTATCTGTTTTCATGTCAATATTCGGATGTATGATTTTTTGAAGGTGCGCAGGCGAATTAAAAACCAAACATTCGAAAATCTCGTTTTTCTTAAATATATTGAAGCTCCAGGGGTATTGTATAATATTTTGTTACCGGACCATTATTATGTTTAAATTTATTGTCAAGAGTCAGAACAATAGAAGAGTATTTATGAGACGATGTATGAATGTGAATGAGGCAAGGAGTGTGTGCCAAGACCGAGTTGTTTGGCGGTCCGTCCTCTCTGCCTACCCCTGCGGGGAAACGGCGTGATGGTTAGTTAGTTAGTTAGTTAGTTTTTATTAGAGTTAATTTTGACAGGAAAATTGAGACTTAGCGATTTTTCACGCTTTTCCAATTTTCAATAAAACGTTATTTACCAAATAACTTTCAAATTTTCTGACATATTATCCAGTGAATTTTCACGGGTCTGCGGTAGTATGCTAATGTTATCATAACTTTCATTAGAAGCACAAGTTATTTTCAAAATCAAAATTATTATGAACCCATTTCAAATATCCTACAACCATTCAAAATCGAGTAAATCGCAGCATCTGCACAACAGCGAACTTCTTATGTTTGCGTTTCACCGGAATCGGTCAGTTTTTTCAATGACCCGGTATTAGTTGATGATGGCTTGAATTAGGAACGTCGAATCTCCGAATTTCCGGTACTTAACGTTTTTGTACGTCGGCGGAGATTACGTATTGTAATATGGCCATTACGTGTTGTTACGTGTAACGCCAAGGACGTCTATATACGGGCATACCGCCTCCATTACTGCAGAATATGACGTAGCATCTATATAAGATTGACACAAAAACAGTGAATTGACCCGAGGTATCTATGATGGTTTGCTCGGCCAGTTACGTAAAAAGCTCTAGGAATGCAGTTGTTGACTATGTTGTAATATTGAACTGGGCTATGTTATGTTAAGAACTTTCTAATTATTAAAAATATAATAATATATGTAATTAGTATGATTTTTAGAGGTTTTATTTTTTATGAACCCCCTTTTTAGTTTATTTTACGAATTATGAATACATACAAATTATTCAGTACATATTTAATATGCATAAATAAACTGACTCCTCATCATTATTTTGTATTTTTTTAGTGATAAATTTAAGTTGTCCACTGAATCGGTCTAATTCTGGCCAATGAGGAATACATATGGTAGTTAATCCCAGAATTTCTGCACTGAAATAAATCCCGACTTATGGTTTTACATAGTGGAATCCGAAAGATTATCAATGCAAGCAATTCTGGACTATTAAATTCGAATTTAGAATTTTACACAGAAATACTTAGGACGGGTTGTTTCGGAGAAAATGAACAATTCTTCAATTTTCTAAGTTAATTTTAAAGTTATGTGAGAGCTCTTTTCAAGTTCTGTTAAGTAACTAGCCTATAATGATATAATAACAGAACTTGAATAGGGCTTTCACAGAACCTGCAAATTGAAAAAAATTGCAAAACAAAGAATTAACAAGAAACATTCGTGTGCGAAACTACACATAAACATTTTGTAGAAATCTGATATTCATTTCATGTTTTACCCACCTGTTAATAACTCATGGAAAATCCTCGTTAAATTCATTCTGTGAAAATTCTTACCAACTTGAATCATAAATGTGTTAATTTCTTGCATTCGTTTAACTTACCAATGTAACTTGTATCTGCAAAGTCGAGAACAAGTTTTTCGCACAGTCCTACTGTACTTTGTACCTCGGTCGGTAGAGGAAATTGAGTGAAAGTGTGCGAAATGAAATAATCTTTCAGTATTAAACAGGTAAACACTTTCGAAATAAAAAAAACATTGACACTGTTTTCAATATAATGTGTTATGTAGGTACTTATGTATATCTACGTAATTCAGAGACGAGTTTTCTTTATAAAATAAGCGTACGGGTTTTCACTGTGGTTGCGCGTCCATGCCTAAAATCTGAACGAAACCGAATTCAGCATTCATGTCTTAAACCTGAACAAAGCTGAATTCAGCATCCATGTCTAAAACCTGAACAAAACCTAATTCAGCATCCATGTCTTAAACCTGAAAAAAACCGAATTCAGCATTCATGTCTAAAACCTGAATAAAACCGAATTCAGCATTTACGTCTAAATCCTGAACAAAACCGAATTCAACATCAATGTCTTAAACCTGAACAAAACCGAATTTAGCATTCAAGTCTGAAACCTGAACAAAACCGAATTCAGCATTGTGTGAATCTTGGAGGAAATATATGTATACATATACCATCATGGTGTGAATAGATAACTTATCTATGTCATTTAATGTATAGTACATTAAAACTTATTGTAGAATTTTGACATAGACATAGAATTATTCATAAATATACTTATCTACTAATGCACTGTGTATATAATATACTTTTCTTTGTGGGATCATCAGAATAAATATTAAAGGAAATAAATTGGCTACAGTGGAAAAGATGCTGATCTTGAACATGTTGATATTTATACATACAATAATAAACAACCTATTACCAAAATACCTTAAGAAAATTATATTTATTTATTCATTCATAAAATGGTACATTACAATAGAATCCTCCTCCGCTCATCTCACTAGGGAATTCCTGTGTCAAAATGAGCAGCAACACAATTATATAATCAAATAATTAAAGTATACAATACATAATAGATGGATTATATCGAATATGGGGTTTCTATATACGACAAGGACATGCACAAAAATAAGAACGCGCGACGAAATAAGGCTACCAAAAAAGGACAAAGCCAATACATAAATTAGTTTACTGTTCAAAAGGAATACAATATTATAATGAACTATAATTATAAGCAACTGATAAGCTGGATTGTAGGTGCCGTATTAATTAAAATAAAATGCAATAAATGACAGAAATGTGAAAAAGTATGTTGGTACTCGTATATAATAATAATCTTAAGTTTGACATTTGTAAACTTCGATAAATTATCCAAAATACCAATTTCGATTATCAGTGCGTCCTGCGTTAACTCTGGTTCAAGGAACTAGGAATAAAAATTTGTAATTTTAAAAATTGGAACTGATTTGTGGGAATGTTAAGAATTCAGAGATGCCAATCATTGCTAATTTTCAAAAATCAATAATTTATTTTAAGATTTTTCAAATTAAACATAAAAAACTGTCTCTCCTAGGATAGTTTTTTTCCATAGTATGTTGGATTTTGAATGCCAATTTTTTTATATGCCAATGTAACACTTTTTTTGATAGGAAAGCTTATGAAAATATACGTGACTTGGTATTAAAACGATGATTACTGACATTTGAATTGTTTTCAGGTGAGCTGCTGCATGAATAGGACCTCCTCTACCCACGGAGAGTGCTACGCAGCCTTGAACGACGATGGTTGCATGGAATACATGAGGACCCTACCAGGACAGGCGGTGGAAAGCTGTAACTTTGGTAAGTTTAAACATACTTAGGTATAAAAATATTACCAGGCACCTGAAAAATTATAAAACCAAGACGTAAAAATGGATGTAATTTTTTTTTTGGTTTGACTGAGGATTTAACCTTCCTCACAAGGGACTGGAGTCAACCGCTCTAACAACTCAGCCAAATCCCAATTGGGTAGGACTGATATTTATTCCGCATATTAACTGCATTCAATTTCAGAGAAATGCGTATATGTTCCAGATCGATCGGATGTTGAGAAGTGGGTTAGTTACCACTTCCAAGATTCGCGAAAAAAAATCTAAATTCAAACAGATGTATTAAAAAAAAACACATTATTTTAGCAAGTTAAGCCATTGTTCAGCAAACATGCGCAGAAGGCAATATTGAAAGTGTGTATAGCAAAATTGTAGAAATATTTTCACTTAGCCTCTTTCTCCTGGCAGTGTCCTGTTAAATAGTCCTAGCAGCTCCCTCAGTGAGTTTATCTCATAGTATAAATTTAAAAAAAAAAACTAGAAATGTGATATGGGCGTGTCTCGTTATTCGTAAGTCTGACCATTCTTTGCTTATACTTCATCGCTATTGTACAATTTTCATTTCGATCAAATAGGGTGGTGATATACGATATCGGGCACGTGTAAGAGAGACGAAGCGCTTGCTAAATGGTTTAGAACCAAAAGGTACTTAGTCAATGGCGACATTGGTTTCCATTTAAATCATTATGGAAGGCATCTATGGTGTGTATTATCTATTCAGTGCCTGGAGAAAAATGAGTATTGCTGATTTATTAAAAATATCTTCAAATTATTAGTAATCCTGTTAACAACAGAACTGCAGGCCTCTTCCTGATAAACTTTTAATAAATTCGTAATAATATCGGAACACGCGTTCATGCGCATGCGTTTATCAATATATAATGACGAAATGCGAATTTTTTGAACACGTGTTAATCGTGACATCATGACAATTCATTGGTATTTTACTAAAATTTTATCGAGAAACCTATCAATTTATTCGTTAAGAGCCTGCAATCTCGTTTTGAACCGGAAAACGAATAATTTGAAGAGATTCTTAATAAATTAGCGATATTATCAGTAAAATTGAGTAGTTGCCCGGTTCGTTTGCAATTTGGACCATTTCCATTTATGACCACTTTGAACTGTCACATCTGAACACAAATATAGAACTTCAAAACACAAATATATTATAAATATGAAAAGATTTCAAACTGCCGGAAATGTATAATTATCATTTATTATACTGTGTAGTAAGTCACCAGACAGAAGGTCTATATATATTGCAATCCTATCACGTGATTGGGTTCGTGGTTATATCAATAAAGATATTTTATACAAGTATCATTTCTCAATGTGGTTTGATCAATCAAACTGTCACAGAATCCTTTCCGGGTATTTCTTGTTTTACCAAACCAGTCAACTGCTGGATTTACTACAAACTACAAGACAATGTTTTACTTTTTTTTATTTTAATAAGAGAATAGGTTGAATTCCTGATTATATATTATCCGGAATTCCAAAACAAAGAAGTATAAACAAAAATGTTTTAACCTTGATTTAAAAAAAAAACTAGTTGCTATCTGTAATAAAATTATTGTCAAAAAGTAAAATTCTTGAGACTCTTATTATAATTTGTTCGTGCTGCAAAACTTGTTTAATTTAAAGTCTGGTAACAGTGCCAATAAAGGAAAGGATACCCTGGTCCCACGTAGTTAACCTACACGTTACAAGTGTGTTTCTAATACATTGTATATATATGATTGTAAGTTTTCCAGATAAGGGAAACGGCTACGCGGCCCTTTTCAGGCAAAACTGAAATTTGGTTTTAAGGCCAAAATTTCCAACCAAACTATTTTTTTTAATCCAAGGTTATAGCAAATATTTAGTACGGATATTTGCGACTTAATTCATTTGTGTATTAAATTATAATTTTTCAAAGATTTTAGAGGTAACTTTCGCAATTATTTGTGAGTTAATGATAATAATTTTCAAAAATAATTTTGACATATTTACTATGCGAATACATTAGAATACATAATAAAAAATAAATGTTTTAAAAAAAGCATTTCGTTTAAGCTTGTTTAATTTTGTAAATTAAAATTACAAACGACCTATTTACGTTGGAACACAAATTTGTCGTAAATAATAAAATATTTCTACCCAAAAACAATACAATGTATTATTTTTTTATATTCGTACAGTAGTATTAGTATAAGTCAGAATATTTTTTTTAATAATGACAAGTAACTCACAAAAAATTTCAAAGTTGCCTCTAAAATCATACAAAATTAAATCATTGGCTTACGGGACATAATTTAAAACGCAAATAAATAAACTGGTACATATCCGTACTAGATATTTTCTATACCTATTGATTTTTAAAAAATATTATTCATTTTTGGCCTCAAATCCAAATTTAAGTTTTGTATGGAAAATTCCACGCCGTCGTTCCTCTTGATGTGTTGCGTGCATTGCGTGCGTGGGACCAGTGTGTCAGAGCCTTAATTGGTCGACGCATGCGCATTTCAAATGTCTATTTTCTTACTTTATGATTTATTTTATTTTAGTTATTATTTGTAGATTATGTTTGCAAATTACTAATTATACTAAGAATTCACTATTCAAATTAAGAACTCTTAGGCTCGGTTGTCTGAAGTTCCGTCAAAGTAGTCACGAATCGGTAATCAGCTCCATTTTAAATTAATTGAGACTTGAACGATCACCTTTAAACGATATTTCTCGGCTCGTGTCAGTTTTTGATCAAATATTGATAAGCTTTCTAGCATAACAGTTACGTTGGTATGCTTGTCAATTGGTAACAATTTGTTCAACATATTAAAAGGTATTAAAGGTTGTAAATTCGAAAGGCAAAAAATGTTGGATTGGCGTTTTTTTTAAGAAAGACAAACACGCCCGGATTACGAATATCAGACATTATTAGAAAATGTCCTACTACCTTCACAGTAAGCTGAAAATGTTGCTTGTGTAGTGATGGAGGACTTAGCCAGCCTAGGAATCGAACTCACTAGGAGTGGAACCCAAACGCGATCGGGACGCCAACACTGACCGGTCATCGTCGATTGCCGATTTTAATAGTCATCAAAATGAGATGACTTTGAAATACCCCAATATAAATAAAGAGTTATATTTTAAAAACGCATTCGTGAGTGAAAATAGATTCCCTTTTGAAATGTTGTCACTGCTAGATGATGTTATACGATCTGATCAAAGGTAACACTAATAGTGATTGCAATAATGTTTGTATATAGCTCTCAGCATATTACAACCGTCACGCCTCCCACATAATGTCACGTACCCGGATCAGTTTGATATTTTAAAAAAACATGTTCCATTTTATTTTTAACATTTACAAAAACAAGTTATCAATGACCATTGTTTTGTTTTCCACTTGTTCGACATTCAAAAATATATTTATGAGCATTATTGTTGAACATTGGACTCGTTGCATCTTGAAGATGAGGAAATTATACCTAAAAATTATGAAGACAGCATAAATTATACCTAAAAATTATGAAGACAATATAAATTATACCTAAAAATTATGAAGACAGCTTAAATTATACCTAAAAATTATTTGTTTTAAAATACTTCGTGTAAATCGAATAAATAGAAATATGCCCATTTTTAATTAAACATATTTAAATTTAGATTTAGTTTTCTTGATTAAATGAATGAATGAAGGAAATGGAATCTTGGAAGTGGAACTTAACCCCACTCCCCGACATCCGATCGAACTGAAACTCGGTAAATAGACACGTTGTCGTCATGACATGACAATGCAATTCTATCAACTTTTGGTGGCACTCACGCACACACACGCGTTTCTCTGAAATTGGATGACATCATCAACATTTACAGCAGTTAATATACGAAATAAATCTTGGTACCATCCAATTAGGATTTGGCTTAAGTAAGCAGTATTCCCCCGTTTTAGTCAGTCCCTAGGGAGGAAGGATCAATCTACAGTCGAACCAAAAAAAATTAAGTTTCAAAAGACATTTTAATAGTTCACAACACTTAAGAGCTAGTCCCTGGGGAGGAAGATTCAATCCTCAGTCAAATAAAAAACTTTTCTTTTTTATTTGAAATTGGCTTCTACCCGGCCCTAGAGATGGTTCAACAAGGTCGAAAATTTAAAATAGATGTACGAGTATTATATGTAGTTTTAACTTTGTTTTTGCGTGTTGATTTTTATGTTTTGTTTGGGTAATGTTAATTTTTTTTTCTTTTACAGAACACAGGGAGCAAATAAACTTGGCATCAGGACTACTGGATGTTTCAGACCTTTATGGAGGAACTGAAAAGGAAATGAGAGCTATTCGATTGTACGACGGAGGAAAGGTTGATATCCTGGCTTGCAGAAGGTAAGAATTATTCTTTTTTAACTTCAATATAGATACTAACTTTTCAAATAACGACTTTGTCACCAACCACTTCCATCGTATTATTTTTCATTATCTACTGTAATTGTATTCTGTTGGAGAGCAAAAAAACTAGGATTTAAAATGCGAAATAAAACAAATTAATCAAAAATAAAATTAACTTGAACACGAACGGATTAGAAACCGCGACCTCCGAATTGCTAGTCAAGAGCCTTACCAAATCAATCAATTATCAATAGACAGTAAAATAGAAAATAATTCACAAGAATATAATCAAATACAACCTAGAATTGCGTTAGTGTTAGTTTATGCATCATTGTAAGATTTTCCTGTGCATTAATATAAAATTTACATAAATACTTTTTTTTAAAACCAGAACCTTCCTTAATCAATTTCAGAGCATTAAAAATAACATTTTTTGTAGCGGATATTGTTCTATGTTATAATTAGTTTGTGATATTTTGTAACATAAAGATAGATATCTCCCACGGAAAAACCAGTGCACCATTTTATTCAAACGATTACGTAACACAAATTCTTGTGATTCGAAAATTGGTAACCCGACAACTCAACACAATTACTATTCAACACACCTTTAAAAAGTGTGTGACCGGATAACTCATCAAAATGACAATTCAACACACCTTTAAAGTATGGGTGACCGGATAACTCATCAAAATGACAATTCAACACACCTTTAATGTATGGGTGACCGGATAATTTATCAAAATGACAAATGTGTCATGTGTTGAAATATCATGGCACCTCTAAAATAATACCAATTAAATTACAATTTCATATTTGAAGTATCATCTGTGTTTAAAACTTTCTGAGAATTAGTAATGTAATTTTGTTTATACAAAAAATACATGGTTTATTATTTTTTTATGTGAAGATTCTGTGAAGATCTTTATTGATCTGAGTCATCTAAAAAACCCATTTATGGTTAAATATTTAAGTTATTTCTTCTGAACCAGCGCGAATAAATCAGACATTACTAGTTGCTACCGTAATCATTGGTGGGTTTTTAATATTTTTTTCTGTATGATGTTTTTATGTTTATTAGACATTGCAATTAGTTGCATTTTTTTGTAGTGGCCGTCCATTCTATAAAATGTATCTGAAAATCGATTAATGATTAATTTAACCTAATATTATGATAAAAATTACATCGTTTACTGATACGAAATTCCTCCAAGGACACGAGCGATACTAAAACAAATAACTTGCAAGTATGTTTTTAAAATTAATTAATTTTTCATATTTTGTTTTATTCTACAGTGACAGTGATTTCCCCATAGTATTTTCCACAAAAAAAAATTATTCTTGAAAAAAATTACAACCTTGAAGGCATTTCAAATTTATTTAATATGATAATTTAAGAAAAGACGATTAAATTTTCTATGACGATTTAAATTGTATCATTTTTAATTTGTCGAAAATTTTCCAAAACGAAATGTTTTTGTGAGATGAAGAAAATGTGGAAGATGAAGGTTGGGAATTACCTAGCTATTCAGATCTGGTTATCCTAGACGGCTAAAGCCATTTCAAAAATGGTGGTTTTTCACCAGGGATATGCTAAGAGAATCAACCACTCCAGAACGAGTAAATAAACATGCTGTAAATTTACCCGACTTTTAGTATACAATATGTACTTACTACAGTGGCGTTTAATATATATTTCAAGGTATATGGTAAAGGAGAATTTATTAAAAATATAATGTAATATTGCGTTGAAGAGGCGTAACGATGAGCTTACGAACCACAGGGCAAAAGTTTTTAAAATGACTAACTTCCATAGACATATGAATTCATATGTTCATATTCATATTCATATGTCTATGCTTACTTCGTTTCTACCGCATAAAACAAAATCTGTTAGAAAACAGGTTTGTAAGAAATAGGTAAATAACAGCAAGTCTTATATTTATTTTATTAAAATGATGGCGTAATTACGTAAAAGAAACAGACGCAACGCTGCAATGAATTGGATATTGTCTTTTGCAATTTCAATCCAATTCCATGTAGCTATTTCTGACCTCTGCTGATTCGATTCAAAACAGTTTAATATTAAAATAAACTAACAAATAATATTTCACTGTTATTCATCTTAGCAAGTAAAATATTAAATTTCGTAACAATGGTTATCTAATCCTTTGGGTGACGTACAAGGTTAGTTTCATCACGATGTTCCAAGCCACCTCCCCAATAAACCATCGTTATTAGTTATTTCATCAGTTACTTCATCGGTTCATCATCCGTGTGCCGAATACTTTGGACTCCTAAAAGTACCGACCAGCCAAGGCCCTTCGCACTACACGTACCAAACGTTATTTACTAAATTACTCGTTTATACACGATTCATCAACCTTTGTTGTGATGAATATTACCAATTACTATTTTTACAATTAACAACAAATTATTATGAAGTTTACCCGGCGTTGTTCGGTGACTTTTCTCTGCCTTCTATAAATATTATATATGTATATAAAGAAGAAATTCTCCAATTCCCTATCAAAATCGGTTGGATAGTTTTCAAGAACTAATCACACGGAGAGACGCGTATAGCAACATTATTTTAACCTATTTATGGGAGATACAATGATTCTCATGTTTTATCATCAATTTTCCTTTTCATCTATCTTCTATACAAAGAAGAGTGTCTCGGTTGCGATTTGTGGGTTTATTTTTTAATCAAATCGATGGTTTCATTTCGAGATTGATGAAATTTTGGACACTTGACCTTTGAAACAGGAGGAAGGTCTCTGTCTACATACACCCCACCCTCTTTTCTCATCCCTTGGCAGAATTTTGATACTTCTTGATGAAGTTTCGCACACTTGACATTCAAAATAAAAGAAAAATTACTATCTATCTGATTTTGGAAAACTTTGTGTAAAGCCCGGGCAAAGCTGGGTGCTTCAGATAATTCAGTATACATTTAGTTTTGTCAGGGAGATCGACTTTTGTGTGAATACCGCTCAAGAACTCCAAATGCTCCCTACAGCCCGGAGTCAGTGGAACTATAGAATCCCTAGCTGAGGTGGGTTTTGAGGCTGAAGGGAGTGGATTAAGACAGGTAAGTACCTACATAATGCAAGTACCTACACAATAAAAGGATAGGTGAATACCTACCTATATAATATTATACGTGTAGAACTTTTAAAAGTAGAACTATACCAGTCACGAGAAATAACTATTTATTTATAGTATATGGGATTTTCCTATAAGTAATAACTTTCAATGTGTATCATAAATTGTATTGATTTATCAGCACTACAAAACATCGTGCAAACATTGCCATATTTCCAAGAGGATTTCCCTCATAATTAAAGTAGTAAAATCACAGCAGCTGCGTTTCGATGCGTTAAATTACCATTACCTACCAACGTAAAAAGACAGTAATACGCCGTATTATTTGAGTATCATATCCGGAACTGCAGGATATTATAGGTTAATGGTAATGGTGGTTGGTGCGCGCAGATGGTGGCGATGCGATGGGCGGATGCACCACTCCTCGCGTGATATCATCGGATACATTGAAATTAATACCTGTGCCTTTATATTCTTTGGAAGGAGTTACAGCCGAATTAAATTGTAGGTTAGGGCATCATTACAGCGAGTAACTTTTCACAGCGATCATATACCTAATATTGCTAATTTATTAAAAATCTCATGGAATTATTCGTTTTCCTGCCAATAGAAGGATTGTAGCCTATTAACGAATGAATTGATAGGTATCCTATAAACTTGAAGTATAATACCAATGTTTTTTCACGATGGAAAAATTAAAGCGACAATATAATGGTCGATCTTTGCACATATTTGTATACCGATATATATACCATTCACAAACGAACACTGCTTGAAATGGCTACAGCCGTATTTAGTGATCAGATCTGAACATCCAGGTATGCTTCCTCATACCATCTTCTTGCCCTACCTACCTCCTTCAGCCTCATAACATAGATACCTACTCCGATTTGCATAAAATGAGAGTCTGATAGTCCCACCTGCTTCGTAAAATCTAAAAAAAGTGCAATAGTACTAGATTTTCAATTAGTGGCAACCCTATGACAACCCTGTGGCAACCCTGTGGCAACTCTGTGGCAGCCCTATGGTAACTGGGCCAGCAGATGCTTTAATAGTACACAACTGCTGACCCTGTACAAATCGCAAGTGCGCCCCACTTTTGAATTTGGCAGCCACCTCTGGTATCGAGCTCCAAAATACCTGAAAAACCCTTGATTCTGTACAGAAACGGTCTGTCCGTTTGATAGATTCTAGACCCTATCTTAACAAACTGATTACAATCTTTAGACCACACACGTCAGATAGGTATGATGTCATTGTTCCACCGGTATTACAATGGAAGATGCCCCGAGGAACTAGCGCCATTGATCCCTTTGTTTCGTAGTTTCATCGAATTGTTATTTGTATGAGCTATTTTTTTGTATTAAACTGTGCATGTACAAAAATGTGGATATATAGTATTTATCTGTACGCCGTGATTGCAGGGTCTGATATACCTTAATAAATATCCAACACAATTTGTCACCTGAAATACTTCGCATTACCGCATTATAATTGAGCATTTATTTTGGCAATCTGGCATAGACAATAAGTAAAGCCCACGGTCATATGCTAATAGAATAGCAGATAGAAGAATAGGAACTACCAGATACAGCGGGTCAATATAATCTAGGAATTTAAAATAAAGATATATATTATTAATATGGCAACACTGATTTTAGAACAAAATCACCCCAAAAAATTAAATGTGAGGTTATGTTTGACTTCCGAATCTGAGGGTAATGGACAGGAAAAATGGCAAAAACACAGTTATTTTTTAAGTTTCATATTTTATTCATTTCAACTATTTTCAAGCATCTTGGTGTTCCCATTTAAAGTCAGCTAAACAATCGCAGCGCCCTCCATTTTTGTGTTCATTGTTTTGACAACCTGTACCAGGAGACGAGAAGGTGTCGGGTTAACGGTTAACAGCCTAATGAGCCAATAATTGCGGTGGCGGAGGCACGAGCTCAACCGGTGTGACCCCTGCCGGTATAATAACCGCCGCTGCATCGGAGCCAAGGACAAAATTAAATCACAAGAACAACGAACTTTGTAAACGAACGTGAATTTGTGGAGTTATCAACAGGTGGGATCGGAAAACATTACCAATTTAACAACGAAACCTTTTTAGTATAATGAAAATATTGACGATTTTAAACAAGTTATCTGTCTAATCCTATATGGGGAAGATATTATGTAAAATTATATAAAGCCGACTAGGAATCTCCCATCAAAAGTGTTAGGATGAAATTTTAAGTTTTCTGGTATATATTTAATATATAATTTTATGTTTGAGAACTAAACCATACAGACCTTTGGAATGCGCTATGGCACTTGATTATTTAATAAAAAATATTAAATCTTCGTCGGGCAAAGACCTTTTCTAACAGCAATTATGTATTATCATTATCCGCATTATTTAACATCACGAGATGTGCTCGCACCTAGGCAGATTCGGATCGGAGATGTTCATGCTTCACCCGCATTTATATAATTATATCTTTATTTCGTAATAATCGTTTTTTATTTGGGTATTTAACCCTTTTTCATTTTTTTTCTAATAATGCTTTAATTTTTACTTAAGTAGGTAGTCTTATCTCACTTCTGCTAATAAGAATCTCTAATTTATATGTTTAAGAGGTCTCAAAACAGATCCTTGGGGAACCCATGGACTCTTGAAAATTAGTTCCTTCTTGACTTTCGGGGAATTTAAAACCAATTTCGGGTTAAATTCTTTTATCAATATATAATTCTGTGAGTTTTCTTAGTGTAAAATACGTTTAGGTAAATCTATTTGGGGATGACCTAAATCAGAACGTTGAGGCACCCTCGCGTATATATACATTCATTATAGACTTTAAATCTTTCCATTCTTGTAAAAACCTCTAACAAATGTGTTTTTTTATCATCAGATGCAACAACAAACAAGATCCCCTGGGTCCTCTCTACAGGACCTTACTCCTGGAGCACGACAGGGTCGCCGGAGGACTGTCCCAGCTGAACCCCCACTGGGAGGATGGGATCCTCTTCCTTGAGTCCAGGAGGGCCATCACCGCTATGGTGCAACACATCACCTACACTGAGTTCCTCAATACGGTGCTTGGAGAGGTGAGAACCGAACAATCAAATTTACTGGGACTGTTATATTCGAGATACTCGTATTGTATGGTTAGGTATATTCAACAAATTATTTATAGGTACAATATCTATGTGTACCCATATGGTGATTCGGGTTTTTTATTGCAGATTCGCTAATTTTATGATTAAGTAAGGAACTAAATATTATATTATCTGCTTGAAGAACCAGTTTCGATAAATTATCAAACATTTAAAGAACAATTAAATATATTCTTCTAACCTCTGATCCTGATTATTTTTTTATCTGAGTACCGCAAATGCTCCCACAACCAAGTCGAAATTAGGATAAAATTAATTGATTTACCACTTTTTCTCGCATCCACCGACGTACTTTGCAATGATTCTTCTTTAGCAGATTATTAACACTGCACTTTTTGCGATGGCCATAGAATAAACTTCTTGCTGTTATCTTACTAAACTTCTTGAATTATGTAATATTGTTCAATTAACTGCGCTAAGTCTGTCTAGTCTGTTTCAAAATCTATGAACAGTTTTCATTGAACTCCCTTTTAAAATTGTATTCTTATGTAAAAATAATTTGGTTTTAATTGTAAAATGTTGTCTTTCACGAGATGAGTTTTATTACACTCATTGGGAATAATGTATTATAATTATTGTTAGTATTTTTTAATATACTATCGCTAAACTAAAATAACTTCGCGGTGGCCAAATATCGACTCGTAATCGCAGGTTGAATTAAATGCGAGTAAATATATCCTGTCTTCACCATAATGGTAACAATGATATCAAGCGGTGTTGATTTTAGGATACGTACCTGTAAATTGGTGAGTTCAGTAAGGAATTGCGATACATATAGAACCTATCAGCCGGCGCGACCATATTATTATTTTCAGCGAAAATGTGGTTAGTATCATGCAGAGACTTTCTCCTACAGTATGTTGGGTATCCTTTTACATCTTTAGTAGTGGCTCTTATATTTTACTTTGACGTAGTTTTCTTTTGTAAGAAGATGTAATTATTATAATGGTACCAAAGATTGCATTCAAAATTCAAGTAGGTACACATAATATATTTCCATCATGTTGTTTTTAATAGAGGCTAAACCTGCTGAATGGTAAACCAGTAAACATAATTATGCACTTTTTTGTCGTGTTAAATTGCATGCAACTGCATAATATGCGAAAAATAACAAAAGAAAATTATGAACGTTTTTTGGTAAGGTGTTTAGTGGACAAAGACCAGAAAACGATTTAACACCGATGTACAATGCAAGTTATAAATCCTTGACATAAAAGAATTACATAAATTAATTTTTACCTCAAGAAAAGATTTTAACGATCATTATTATTTATGTTGATTTAACAACCCGAAATTTCTTTGAAATTCCCCGAAAGTCAAGAAGCTACAAATTTTCAAGAATCCAGGGTTCCCCAAGATCCGTTTTGGGACCTCTTACACATATAAATTTGAGATTCTTATTAGCAGAAGGTGAGATAGGACTACCTATTCGAGTAAAACGTTTAGCCGTATTAGTTTTAAAAAAGAGACAATATAATTTACGTAAGTCAATGACTGAAGGAAGATTATTGTCATATATTACAATTATTTGGAAATGATGGGATATTTTAACAAAAATTAAAAATAAACTTCATTCTTATAAAGGTAGTTAGGTAACATTTAGCTATCAATACCCGAAACCAATTACATCATTCCAAACCGTATCTAATGATCGACGATGGTTATCACAATCCTATAATCTGACTACGCCATTATTTCGCCATAATATTGCATTGATTCTGCGATCCCAAATAATCTATTGGGTACATACAAATGGCATCTCGAATGCTACCATATTGTTGGGACGTAATCTGCGGTATTTATTGTGTTCGGTGTTTTGTGTGGCAGTATAATTATACCTATATTGAGCGATTGAGATTACACATTTTGGACTAGAATTCAATGACAACAATTTCTGTTGAATTTTTAAATCGGTTTTCTCCGTAACGTTGCACTTCGTGGTCGATGTTTTCGGTGTGATTTTCGTGGATATGCGAAATGACATTTTTTAATCGTGCAATTTGTTGTCTTCAGGTTGCCATGTCCAAGTCCGAGCTGCGTCCACTAAGCCATGGACACTTCCAAGGATACTCAAGCGCCAACCGCGCTGGAGTCTACAGTGAGGTTGCCTTCACCGCCCTTCAAGCTTTCGGCTCAATGATTCACCCTGATATGGTAAGAAAATAATATGATTTGAATGTGGATAGTCGCGAATACCTTTGTTTTTGGATAAGAGTGTCTGGGATGTTTTGCGCTAGTGGCATTGCACTGCGCCTTACTAAATCTAAACTATCCCAAATAAACTCAAAATCGGCAACGCTGTCCTGCGTGCCCACCGCCATTTTTCAGCGACCTATTTCTGTTGAAGAAAGATTGATGGTGACTTTTAGGTATGAATTCATTCATCGGGGCTGACCCACACTGAAACTAGATAAACTTATGATATGGCATGAATCACGTATTTCATCAAAACAATGTTTAAAAATCTTAATATAATTGATAAAGTTTTTCTGCAATTTGTAATTTTCTTTATTCAGGTGTAGATAATTTGTAGAGGTGCCTAGCATTTTCTCAGTTCATTTCTATTATTTTGCAGTTCGTATTATATGCAAATGTGATAAAAATGTTAAATAAATAAAATAAAAAATGTATTAAAACTTTTAAAACATTGAAATACTTACTAAAATGTGTAAATATTACGCGACGCGTAAGGTCGAAACAGTGAAAAACTTGACTTATTACCACGTCGTTTGTATGGTTATAACGGCATTAAACGAGGCCTAAGGCCGGCTTTACCCTAACAACGTGAAAGGGCGTGTAAGAATATAATTAGTAAGACGGTCTATATCTAGTATTATAATACTCAACAGATAATATTTATCCATTGTCCGCCGCGTCCATTTCGCGAGCAAATATCAAACCACTGATCGCGTCGCTGAGATCCCGCCTTGCATCGCACTGCCGCATGCCGCACAGTGGCCAATTTTGATGATTTGGCGCGACATCGCTCTCGGCGTTCGACCATTTGGCGAAAATTGACGAAAATTAAGTACAATCATTTCTTAAAAATGCAATTACTGGAGTGGCTGGCTTAAGTTGGTGGTGATTTTTTTTCCGTGTACAAAAAAGACACAGCAATAATATCCTATTAAAATTAGCGTGAAGACTCGTGAAGATTTTTATTCCTACTCCATTAAAGGCAAAAAATTGGAAAAAAAGGTAAACTTTGAACCAAGGCAACAGTTATAATTTATGAAAAAAAAAAAAAAAAATTTCAGTTATTTAAATAAAGCACTATCTTAAAGAATATCTCAAGTGATTTTTAAAAATACCTTTTTTTAATAAGTACACAAACAACCTTATTTCGCACGCCTTCTAACTCGCCTAGATACAGCAGCATAGTTGCGCGCCCGAACATCTCAGTTCTGTGCGTAATTATCGAGTAAGTAAGCTTCGGATGTTATTTTCAATGGTTTTTTTAATGTCAGTGATTAATTGAGAACACATTGGTAAAAAAAAAATCATTTCGGGAACATGCCGATCTGGGGTCAATGTCGCTCCAGCGCTCAAATTTAAGCCACTGTGTGCCGCGCTGTTCGCGTGTTATTTGTCACAGAGGACACTTTCAAGTGGCGGAGACCATTTGATATTTTCGCGCCGCGCCGCGTTGCGTTCGCATCGACATCGCCCACGAAAACTGCAGCGTTTTTAGTGTATGTAATTTATTAGGTGTTTTTTTTGTATTTAGCCAGGAGTGACTAACCGCATTACTCACAATACACGTATTCTACTTCTAACTCAATTAAAGAGTTTGACTAAGGTGTTTATTTATTGGCTTGCGGCTTGACGGTAAGTAAAAACCACATTCTCACAATATTACTGTTTTGGAATGCGGAAACTACCGCATACCAAAAACTGCATGACATTAACGGTCATAAAAAAGGCATTTGCGAATGAGGTTTTTATAAAATTGCTTAAAAGGTATGTCTCTATACTTGGTGACATTGATATGTGGTAATAATTATCTGAATGTAAAAATAAAAATATGTATAGGTAAGTTATTTTTAAGAGACCTTGCTTGTGTAGTGGTTTACTGGTAATTTTATTATAATTTTTTTTCTCACCCAGTATATTTTTGGGGTAAGAGGAGACTGCGGGCGGGTAGTATTTTAAACTAGCTCTAAAAACTATTTTGAAAATTTCGATGCTATCGGTGTGAAAAAATACATTCAAACGTGTCTTTTGTAAAATGATTTTCCTGTAACACTGTTTATTACAACTATAAAAAGGTCTTACGTATGGTGAGCATTTTGTGGAGCGTAAAGCGTTAGTATGAATTAGGTAGGTACTCATTATAACAACATTGCATGGTAACATTAATAGTAATAATCAAAAAATTAAAGTAAATAACATCACTTAGTAGGATACCTACTCCCTACGATAAATGGTATACAATGTTGTGGAGTTTAAGGCAACCGAAATCTAACATATGTACTTGCAAATCTCTTTAAATAATATATTTTATTTTTTAAGATAATCTCTGTACATTTGCCGAGTTGAAAAAAAAATGTTAAATGAAATTCCATCGATAGAAAAAAATAGCAAAGTATGCTCTGAAAATTATTAAAAACACATCTGGTTCTGTTATTTAACATTTTAAGGAGACCGGCTACGCGGCCATTTCCATACAAAACTTATATTTGGATTTGAGGCCAAAGTACCCAACCAAAGTATATAAATATTTTTTTAGTTAAAAGGCGAAGCAAATATCCGTTCTTTATTCATGATTTAAATTATGATATAAAGGCTATTAAGGAATTCAATTTTGCATTATTTTAGAAGCAATTTTGCCTTTTTGTGAGTTAATTATAATGTATTATACCTTTGGCAGTATCAAGTCACCTGGAACGAATACAAATGTGGCCGACAATGCTATTTTCCTCTTCTTCCCTTTCTCTCTAATCGTATAAGTTTTTTCTGTTTCAGGTAAATGAAACAATCTCCCTGGAAACCCTTCTGCACACGCCCGCCCAGTCCCCCTCCCTCAACTTCCCGACCTCCGAGGGCGGGTGGGATGCCGCCGCCCTGCTCATCCACCAGGGCAGAGACCACGGTACTCCATCCTACCTCAAGTTCCTCAACCTCTGCGAGACTATGCTCACACCAGAACAGGGCAACGTCACCTTCGAGGATCTGGAGCAGGTCGGAATTGACAGGAGTGGACAAAAGCTACTGAAGGAACTGTACATGTAAGTACAGCGTTAAATCTATCCAGAGATGGTGGCATGTTTTGGACAAATGGTATAATTTGATCATTGAAGATAATATTAACAACTGTCAAACAAAGATTGGGTAGCATCTAGAAATTAATGCCGGGGCGCGGCTCTACCTCAGATCTAATTCAACAAATAGCTCATATTTAACTGTATTATATTTTGTGTAAGAACAACGAACACTATCTTCATTTTATTAATACACTAGTCCTTGATGTGACTTAATTTTTTTCTGATTTTTCTGTTTCACATTTTTCGTTTGAGGGTATATTCAATGATTAAATATTACAATTTGAACTTTTACTCAATAAATTATTACACTACAAAAAAAGTATAATTTCTCATTTGAAATTGATGAAATCTTGCAATGTTAAATATTTATGGTTTATAATTGTGTAGATAGGTATTTAAATGCCTGCTTACAAATCTTGATTGGAGTTGATTTATTAAATAAAATAAAATTAGAAATAAACTCTTTTGGACTAGAGGTCTACTGTTCACAGAACTAACTACTGGTTTTATCTTTTATTTCAACGATATTTGTATTTCACCGGATGCCTAATGAAAAACATGTTAATTTTCCAGGAATGTTGAAGACATCGATCTCCTTGCCGGATCCGCCCTAGAGAGACCAGTGGACGGAGCTTTGGTTGGACCAACCACCGCTTGTCTGCTCAAGCAACAGTTCATTAAGCTGAGGAACAGTGACAGGTAAAACAAAAATTACATTTTAAATATCTGAAATACTGCTCATCCTTTTTTCTGCATACTTGCACGCTTGCACCTTATATTAATATTTGTGTTTCTTGGCAGATTCTGGTACGAAAATGACCTGCCCCCATCATCTCTGTCTCCCGAACAGCTGCAAGCCATCAGGAGAGTGTCTCTCGCCGGCCTGGTCTGCGCCTCCAACACCGACCTCGTGCAAGTGCAGCCCAAAGCCTTCGTGGTCGAGGACCCTTACCTGTAAGTAAAACCTTTTATTCTCACAAATGTGGCTTTTGCGAGGGAACCCTCTTTTTGGATAGTTCCTAAATCACTGGGAAAAGGAAGCAAATCCACGAGCAATAGAGACAATTACAAGAGGCCTCGAAACAGTTTTTTAACTCAAAATAAAGTCTCAGACACGTCCATTTAACAAAGATTACGCTGATATAGGCCAACCAATAAATCGCCGCTAAGTTAGTGGTATCAGGAATTATAACCAAGTGGATTGTTCTTTCCAGGAATGCCGCCCAGTCCTGCACCCAGCACCCACACCTCGAGCTCTCTGCCTGGTTAGACCAGGACCATATGGATATGGGAGACCTGTCCGGGGAGGTGCTGATGAGCGCCATCTCCAAGGCCAAGCAAGACATGGTGGAGAGGAAGAGGCTCGAGTACGAACTGTGGGAGTCTGCTGGGGGAGTGGACCCCAAGTCCCCCGCTGGAACTGCCGCCTCCTTCTCCAAGGCCAACAAGAACGCCCTCCTTCTCGCCAATACTTCTCTCTTCTTCGAATACGCCACCAATGAAATCATGAACAGTCTGACGTAAGTTGCCCAATTCCGTTTTAAATGTCCTGGGTTCTTACTACCCTACGAATTCTGGCCCTCCATTATTAAAATAAGGTGTTATCACAGCCGCTAAGTCAACATGATGCAGATTTCACTAAGGAAACCTGAAAGGCCCAGCGATCTAGGTGTGATTGCAGAGCGAAGCAGAACACCTAGCATAACAAATAGTCAAATGCCCACTTCACGTATTCGGTCAGGGCGACACAGGGATCTTGACGTCTATCTTTGATCAAACAACATATTTAGAAGGTTGTTGAATGAATCCATATAAATCTGAAACTCAGATTGCATGTTATGCGTGTCCGGTTCTCCAATATACATTTTTTGTTCCAGCCAAAGGAGACGCAAGCGCCAGATCTTCGACAGTAACCTGCTTGGATTTACGGGCTCCCCTGACTTCGCGGACGCCCTCCAGAGCGTGGACGTATCTGGCATACTGCAGCAGCAGGGCATTGGCAACGGCATCCGGCTGGAGCCGCACTGCGATGACCTCGAGGCGCCCTGCGACGCCAGCTCACCTTTCAGGACCTTCACCGGACACTGCAACAACCTGAGAAACCCCAATCTCGGCAAAAGTCTGACAACCTTCGCGAGGCTGTTGCCGCCTGTGTATGAAGATGGTAAATAGTATTTTTTTTACTAAACGTGACTTGCAAATATGAATACCTTGAACAAAATGTTTTTACATGAGCTATTCGGAAGATTATAATCAGTGGAATGCGACTCATTGGAGGACATAAAAAAGATACATACGTAGGAATGACCGAAATGACTGTTTCTTGTGATGCAAGGTGCGTGTAACAGATTTTTATGGCGCTCCATCCTCTCTAAGTACACATAAGGATATTCCGTGTTTATTATTACCTATTTGAACGGCAGCAAAGAGCCAGGGATCTAGTTTGAAGTCCCAGAAGGCTATCACTCAACTTCAGTCCTAGAAAGATGTGAATCCACTTCTGTATGTTGCCTTGACATATTAAAACATTGTTTTTTTTCATTCCAGGTGTATCCCGCCCCAGGATAAGCTCCGTGACCGGCACACCCCTCCCATCTCCCCGTACTGTCTCCACGGTAATCCACCCTGATATCTCCAACCTGCACAACAGATACACCCTCATGACCATGCAGTTTGCTCAGATCCTCGATCACGATCTTACCATGACTCCAATCCACAAAGGTAAACATAATAATATCACTCAAGTACTTAAAACAAAGTATTAGTAACGACCAGAAAAAATTGACGTGATTTGATTTAGAAAAATCGCAACTTAACTTCGAACAAAGTAGGCTGGCCGCAAGGGTTCAATTCTTGATCCTTCTATATTTCATATTTTATAAATAACAGTAACTGCGATACTAATTATGACTTGTATTTTAAGGAGTTTAAAGAACACTAAATGATATATTGATTATAACTAAATTGAATTGACCATTTCAGGTTTCCACGAGTCTATCCCCAACTGCCGCTCTTGCGACTCTCCGCGCACTGTGCACCCCGAGTGCAATCCCTTCCCTGTTCCCAGAGGAGACCACTACTACCCTGAGGTCAACGTCACCAGCGGAGAGAGGCTATGCTTCCCCTTCATGAGAAGTCTGCCGGGACAACAGAACTTGGGTGAGCTAACAATCTTACCTACAAAAAAAACATTACTAAATTCCAACCTAAAAGACAAGCAGAGTACAATCAGTTTCCATCCTAACATAAAAACAAATGTATAACATAGACAAAAAAACGACATAAGTCTAACAACTTGGCATTTTGTAAATACGAACAGGTTAAATTCATAGAGGACACAGCAATATTTTACGATGCAAAGCGAGATGTTATTGAATGGCTAACGATTATCAGCATCTCTATGTAACCACAATTAGATCACCATCTATACAAAGAAGAAGAAAAAACGTAAGAAAATTAATCATAATTTGTTTCCCCAGGTCCCCGTGAACAAGTTAACCAGAACACCGCTTTCCTAGACGCCTCCATGGTATACGGAGAGAACGGCTGCATCGGACGCAACCTGCGAGGCTTCGGGGGTCGCTTGAACTCCACCAGCCACCCCGTCAGAGGAAAGGAACTCCTGCCCAGAAGTGACAAGCACCCCGAGTGCAAGACTGCTTCCGGATACTGCTTCATTGCTGGTAAGTCGAAATCTAAATAACGTTTGTTATGGCAACCAAATCCTGTTTTTACAAGAGGTTCACTGTGGTTGACATATTAATCATAAACAAATATCTAATAGTCCTTCTGTCTCTAGGTGATGGCCGTGCTTCTGAACAGCCAGGCCTGACTGCCCTGCACACCATGTTCCTTCGTGAGCACAACCGCCTGGTCGAGGGACTCCGCGGAGTGAACCCCCATTGGGACGGCGAGCGACTGTTCGGCCACGCCCGTCGCATCCACATTGCCCAATTCCAACACGTTACCTTCAATGAATTCTTGCCCCGCATCCTGTCATGGAACGCAGTCAATCTCTATGGACTGAAGCTATTGCCCACCGGTATGTATTTTCATAATATTTGAATATCAAAAGATGGCACAAACAAAAAACACATGAACTGAAATGAAGATTGTATCTAAGTTATTTGTAGCTCTGCAGCCATTCTAACTACTCTTATGTAAAACAGAAGAAAATTAACAGGGTCAAAAATCATCATAACAAATTTATGTTATTTATGAAAAAATATTAGTGGTCCCAATGCTGTCCCTTGAGGAAAGTCAGAGTTTTAATGTATTACAATGTTTCACAAGCTACAAACAAAAATTACAATAGAAGAGTGCTTAAGAAATCTTTATGCATATTTGATATGTATGCACCTTCCATGTTGCTAGTTTTTCTGACTATCAAATTTAATAAAAAATACAGTGGTCCCAAAACAGTTCCTTATAGAAAACCAGAGTTTGAAATGTAATAATATTTTTCACAGGCTACTACAAAGAGTACTCCCCCACCTGCAACCCGTCCATCGTTAATGAGTTTGCCTCAGCCGCCTTCAGAATCGGTCACTCCCTTCTCCGCCCCCACCTCCCTCGTCTGTCTCCTACCTACCAGCCCATCGAACCGCCCATATTGCTCAGGGATGGATTCTTCAAGGTTGACATGTTCTTGCAGGTAAATACACCATTGTCAAATTTAAAAAACTGATATTTCAAATCATTATTAGTATATATTACTAGCGCAGACCCGTGAAAAATCACGAGATATTATAAGTGTAGTATTTGTAAAGCTGAAAGTATTTATAAAATATTTGCCTCAAGATTTTGACCTATCAAAAACAAATATTTTCAACACAATAATGTTTTTTTTTGTTGACAAATTAGAGAGCAGATGATCAGAAATTTACCTTTCGAATGAACACCGTTAGTAAACTTGAAAAATCTCGAAATCTGTATGAAATAAAACATAAGAAATAACATTTAAAATATAGAGATTAATAAAATAAAATTGCATATCTGAATTATTCTTCAAGTAACTAAAAATTGACACTTTAATTCAAAATTTGAAAGCATTGAATGTAAAAAATTTCACGCAAGAGTAATTCACGTACGAATTACTACTGCACATATTCACAGACATAATAGTATATTATGCCGAAATTAGTATGTTTGATGATTGATGATACTTTCGGGAATGTTATCGGATAAAAATCGGAGAATATATGTGCTGAACCTGAACGAAGCATTCATTATCTGAACCTGTTTGATAGAGAAGAAGTAATGAAAACACAATGCTTGAGAAAGTCATGACAAAGCTTAACATGTTTTTAATCTTTCCAGCCTGGTATGACAGAAGAGCTCATCAGAGGTCTGACCTCCACTCCAATGGAAACCCTTGACCAGTTCATCACTGGAGAGGTCACTAATCATCTGTTCGAGGACAGAAAGATCCCCTTCTCCGGAATCGATCTGATCGCCCTGAACGTCCAGAGAGCTAGGGATCACGGAGTGCCATCTTACAACAATTACAGGGCGCTCTGCAACCTAAAGAGGGCTTCCACATTCGAAGATCTGTCAAGGGAAATTCCACCAGAAGTTATTGCCAGGTTAGTTATAAAATGCTAAGTTACAAACAAAATAAAATAGGCCATTGTAAAAATTGAAAAAGTGAGTATTGTCCATTGTTAAATTATGTATTCAATTGCACCAAAATAAACAAATTTTGTTTGATTGTGATTTATTTTTGTGTGTACTCGTGTATTTATGTATAATTAATATAGTTTTCAGCACTTAGTTCTGGGTATACGGTACATGAACTATACGGTAGCCGTTATGTATACCCAGAACTGTTAAGCTTAGCCCGTCTTCTCTATTAATATTGATGGGGGTGTTTGTAGTTTTCAATTGCCTTCATAATTGTGCTCAATACGTTTTGGGTCTTCCGAGGACCTAGGAACGAATCCAAAGTAGCAACCGGTTTAAATTAAGTGTTGGTCAATTACCGATTTGTTAGAACGGCCGAGTTTGCACGCTCGAAAGTGTTCTGAGATCCTTTTGGAGATGGTAGTTGAGAGAACGTTGATTAAAGAGGGAGGAAGTGCAATACGGCGTAATACCTCATAAATAAATTATGATAATTCTTTTGGCAGTGAAAGAAGTGAAGAAAAAAAGTGGTAGATTTTTTTTTGGTTTATTAATGATTTGTTCCATTTCCTCCAGGTTGAAACGCATCTATGCCACAGTTGACGATATCGATCTATTCCCCGGGGGTATGAGTGAGAGGCCGCTACAGGGAGGTCTGGTGGGACCCACATTCGCTTGCATCATTGCCATTCAATTCAGACAGCTCAGGAAGTGCGATCGTTTCTGGTGAGTCAAGTTTCTAGTCACTTTTATATAAATTACCAACGTAGCATTTGTGAAGGTGAAAGTATTTATAAAATATTTACCTCAGCACATTACAATTGCTTTTCAAAATCAAATTTTGTCAATTTTCTTTTTATTATAAAGATATTTTTTGTCGACATATTAGAGACACCTTAGAAATTTACGTTTCGGATGAACGTTGTAAAACATGAAAAATCATCTGTCAAAAATTTGAACACCAGATTATTAATTAAATAAAAATAAAATATCTTTTCATTGTAGGTAGGTACCTACTTTATCACTTTACACAATCATTAGTTTCATTTTTGAAAATTTCGAACCGAATTTCAGTTCATTACACAGGAACTTAAATATAGTGGGTTTTATATTACACACTCCACACAAAAACAATATTGTGTCATTTGGTCATAAATGAATCAATAGTGCCTACCAATCCAAGGTAAAGAACTAGCAAGAATCGGTAAATTAGAAGACACTTAAGATGGGGGCCAACGTCAACAAGTGGATATCAGAAGGCTTGTGAAGAAGAAGAAATAGGGCCTTAAATGATCACTCTATACCGATTCCAAGAAAATAGCAAACAAAAATCATTATTTCATATCATCAAACAAAGATAAACCTTACATAAAGTATTGGTGGACTGCAAACATAAAAGTTTCCCATCTGTTAATCATTTACTTTGACTAAATTTCTAAATATAACATTAATTTGTATTGCAGGTATGAAAATGTAGACCCCGTTGTGAGGTTCACAGAGCCCCAGCTGGCCGAACTCAGGAAGACAACTCTCTCCAAGATGATGTGCGAGAATTACGACATCCAGTCCGACATGCAGAGGGCCGCCTTCGACCTGCCCAGCAACTTCTTGTAAGTATTTGTGCCTTCAAAGTACACTAACACAACACAACATGATTAAATCAGTACGCTATATAGACAGTACTTGAACGATAGTTACCCTAATTTGGGCAGGACTGCTCATGTCCTTGAGCGATAGCTATCCTAATTTGGGCAGCACTGCTCATAGTGCTCATGTCCTTGAGCGATAGGTACTCTAATTTGGGCAGGACTGCTCATGTCCTTGAGCGATAGCTACCCTAATTTGGGCAGCACTGCTCATAGTGCTCATGTCCTTGAGCGATAGGTACCCTAATTTGGGTAGCTGTAGGTAAGTGATAATTCATTATTTTTTAATTACAGTCAAATATTAATAAGTTTAAAGATTGGTGCGTACAAAATAATCTGTTTTTAAATGTAGACAAATGCAAAACCCTGACTTTCTGCAAAAAAAAATCCTGTTTTATTTGAATATTCCATCAACAATACAGCTTTAGAAAGAGTCACGGAAATGAGAGATATCGGAATTATTTTGGATGAAAAATTAAGTTTCGCCAATCATATCCACCAAATTGTAAACAAAGGCATGAAAACACTAGGCTTCGTATTAAGAACAACTAAAAACTTTAACTTCACACAAGCCATTAAACTGTCATACGTATCTCTAGTTAGAAGCATAATTGAATACAACTCAGTAGTTTGGTCTCCCTCTTACAAAATTGACATTAATAACATTGAGCGAATACAAAAAAAATTTCTACGTTTTACAAATTTTAAATTAAATATCCCACTAGAAGACTTACAATATCATTTCTTATTAAATACTCGAAATAAACGACTTAACTTTTTTATTCAAGATTCTAAACTCTAAATTCGACTGTTGCGAACTTCTGCAACTCATAAACTTACGAATACCTAAAATAACAACACGACGAAATACACTATTCCACTGCAACACACATATAAGCGCAATTACATTGCGAACTCTCCAATACAACGGTTATGGGAAACCAATACTTAGGTGATGTCGATATATTTAATATTAACTTTGCGAATTTTGTGGATTACGTAAAAGACTTTTTTTTCAACACTATTCCTAAATGGAAGTTATATTTTTGTAAACCAGTGAAATCGCTGTATTTTTTAATTTATGTTCTTGTTATTTTTAATTTTGTTTCTTGCATATATTATTTTTTAATGTAATTTTATTTTTATTATTTCTTTCTCATGTTTCAAAACTGTCTGTCATTAAAATTGTACCACCTACATGTAAAAGCCCTCTGGGCGTTAAATAAATAAATAAATAAATAAAATAACACATAAAGTTTTGGGATAAATGGTGAAATACAGGTGGATTAATTGGCTTTATATATTTCAGTAAAAAAATACCATACGGTAAAACTTTAAATTTTCCTCTTCAAAACGAAACATATAACGAAAATACACATACATAATTTCAACGTAGGCAGACCCTCAACCATCTCGGTCAAGGTTCTCCGTAATCCTTATAAGTTCTTATAATCATAGAGATTCATGCACACACTAACCCTACACTCCACAACAAGTAAAGCATTTATTTTACATTATCAACTTTTGAAAGGGTGAAAAGTGGCAAATGCCATTTTTATCCTGCAAAATCACAGGATACTGACAAACAGAAGTATCATACCATTATCACTCGTAATTGCGTAATAGGCACCCTGCGTACTTCCCCCATCAATGTATAAGTTCAAAATATTGAAACAACTAAACCTTCTTCTACAATTTGCATAGAGCATAATATGAATACACTTTTAATAAATGAAGTTCCTACCAGAATCGATTTGAAGTCGTTTCCTGACATTGCAGATTGTTGTCAGTAATGAATTTGTTAGTAACCTGTATATTGTTGTTTCCAGGAACCCTCGTGTGCCATGCCACTCCCTGCCGCAGATCGACCTATCAGCCTGGAGGGAGAGCACTGCGCAGGGCTGCCAGATCGCCGGTCGCACGGTGGCCGTGGGCAGCTCCGCCTTCCCTTCTCCCTGCACCTCCTGCATCTGCACTATCGAGGGGGTTAGTCAACCAAAGTTTATGGCAATAATACAGTGAATACCGCTTGTAAGATTTTTAAGGGGCAGGAAAATAGAATCTCTATCTGGAAAAACCTTTGTGTATAGTCAGTTTACTTGTAAAACTTTTCAAGGCTGTTTTCGGAGATTCTAATTCAAAACGATTCAACATCAGAAAAATTTGTATCACTAAAATTAAATGCAAAATTACATATTCAGAAAATTATTTTTGTTGATTGAACATAGCGAAGTCCTGTTTTAACTTAACCGTGTTGGCCCTAACTGGCCCAGTGTATTACTGTCCGATAACTAGTTTCATAACCTCCGGCTCACTTACTTCGATGATACTTCAATGTACTTCACCGAATCTTAAAACCACAATCTAATCATTATTTATCTTGTCCAGGCCCAGTGTGCTTCTTTGCGCATCACCGATTGCGCGCAGCTTCAGCGAGAATGGCCGCGGGATGCGATCCTTCGCGACGATGTCTGCTCCGCGCAGTGCGGGGGCATCATCCTCAATAGCCAAACGCAGCAGGGGTCCCAGTCCTCTCTCACGGAGGACCTGCTCCCCCCGCCTCTGAGACAGGCTCGCAGGAACCAGGGCGTCTTCGCAGGATTCAAAGTCCCAGATCTGGCGCAGTTCATCACTAAATAAACAGTGAACGTTTAATTTAAAAGACAATCGCCGTTTGATGTGCAGCAGTTTAAATTTAATATTATTGTGATCCTGATCTTGAAACAGCATTACTACGTGTGAATATAATGTCATTTAGACCAACTGCAATAGGAAGCAACGGGTTTTAATATAATTCGTATCATTTAAATAAGCAACAAAAAATCTTTAAGCTTTTGATCAAAATGATATTATGTTTAATTTTATGCTTCTTAAATTACTGTTCTGATGAAATTATATTGCCAATGTGGAATTACAGGAATGATGCGATGGTTATACCTACATTACTGCCTCGAGTGTTTGTTGAGCAAAAGGGCTCACTTATGTCATAGTTTATTTATTATTTAATAATAAAGTACATAGGCATTGCTGGGACACTTTTTGCAATAGTATCTAATTAAAATGCTCAAGAAGTTAAGGCTTGTTACCAACTAGAGCACCAACAGAATTGAAAATAATTAATGTATTGATGCAAACAGAAGTGTGACGTTCTAGTTCTCCGGGGTAAACTGCACTAACTTTGAGAGGTGAAGAATCACCATTTACAAACATGAACAGGAAAAGTAACCTTTACTCCTTCAGGCCTCTGACATATTGTCCGTTATATTTCTCAAAGATGCAGTCAGAAAGTCGGAGCATTTGTGTGTATGTATGCTTCTCAATAAAATCCAAATACATAAATGGGATATATCTGAATTTATCTGAAAACTAAATTTTTTTTAAAGGTGATAAAATACACTCTCAATTTTTGTTATTAAAAATAAACATATAAGTTTTGAAATGTTAAAAATTTGAAATCATACATATAAAAGTTTAAAAAATGGCTCACCTTACGTTTTTAGAGTAGTTTTCAAATAAGAGTTGAATTGCTGGTATGGAAAAAAACAATCTAATTTCGAAAAGATTTATATATCATGTAGAATATAAGGTTAGTGCACTTTACCTCCGGACACTCTTTATATATATTTGAGTTTCATGAACAATTAGGATCATAAATAATAAACAGAAGATTATGTCTTGAGGAATTAGTTCTTCCAACGAAAACTCTTTTAAAAAAATCAAATGTAAAGATCTCAATTATTATTGTACATAACACAGAAATACTTGTGTGAATGGAAAAATTATGGCGAAACAAGACATTGTAAGTTTAGTGTAGGTAAGTTAGGTAATTTGTATTTTTATCATTTATTTCCCAGCCAACATAAATGTAAATGAAATGTTGTACCTTATTTTTTTCAACCTCAAAATATGAAGGTTTCTTTTTACATTATTTCGAAATGTCGAGCATAAAACATAATAATATTATTATTAGATTATTTTAAAAAAACTGCATTTTTTGAGAATATTTTGTGAATGAAGAAAATTCATTATTTAATTAATTTTCTTTATACTTTTTGTATGGAGAGGAAAACCTTGCTAAATTTGTATTTTATATGTAATGTATTGAAAATTATTTTTTTAAATGTGTATATAAAACGATGCAACTCGAAAATCTATCAACAAAGTAAAACAATATTATCTCTGTGATAGAATCTACTGTTCCTGTTCCTAGGAAGGTAAAACTACATCCACTGTATTTATTTGAAGCAAAATTAAAGAATTATCGTTCTCAAGTGCCATTGCAAAGTTGGCCCCCGTTACCGCGGGGGTTGGTCCCTTTCACCACATCCCTGAAGATATTCTACGCTAATGTAATTATTTTTGTATGTACGTGTAGTTTGTATTAATTATTGATGTGCACTATTATTTAGTTTGTAAATAAATCTTATACAAAAATAACATGAACCGCCTTCATTTCTTGATTTTGGTGTTTTTATTTAATTACTCACCCTCCCTTTTTTAATGTGAACACCGCACAAGACTCCCAACTGCTCCCAAACATCTGGAGCCAGCGAGACTACGCCATTCCCAATGGGGGTGTGTTGTGTAGCTGAAGGTAGTAGGGAGGAGAAGTAGATGGGGCTATTCAGATATAGTCAATAAACACGGCTAAAGCCATTTCAATACTGAATGATGGTCTTACAACAGGGCGATTCGGAGATTATGTTTCACTCTAGAACGTGCCGCAAATATATCATATATCATTTTAAATGATTTAATCGTGACTTAACACACATTAATCAAATAAAGTTTACTTGCGCATGCCGGGATTTTAATTCACGACCACCGGATTGCCCGCCTTACTTCAAATAGAACTCCTTAGAACTTTATCTGTTTCCGGTGGCTGTACCGGGTACTACCAAATCTTCCTCTTCCCATTTCCTAGCCTTATCACCCCCTACACTCTTGTGCATCGAGATGAAGTATTGTACAACACCAGGTGTAGGGTTTTGTGACGTAGCTCTTCTGCATTAACAAAACGAGCCCGCTAATCTTTCACCTTCATCACCTTTTAACCCCTGCAACACTGGATCCAAAAATCCTCAGATTCCCTTCAATCATGGCCAAGGGAATAAACACGCACGAAACGTAAATGAAAAGGGCGAAAGAGCAAGCTCTCTCATAATGGATTCCAGGCATCGATAAGGAACACAAAATATATCTAATTATTGATAAATATTTCATATTTATTTTACCATTGGGAAGTCTTAAAATTATATTTATATGAACATATGTATTGATTGTATTATGTATTTCTACCTAAACCTGAATAAATATACTACACAAAAAATAGTCAGAAGGTGTTTCCAAAGAAATAAATACTTTGATACTCTTGAAATCTTGTAGTTTAGCAAATTTAGTTGCAAGCGTCGAAGTTGAAATTTAATTATGAGTCATATAATATCATTCATTACTGAATTAGAATATAAATATTGTAAAATAATGTAGCAACAATAAAAAAAAAAATATATATGTTTTGTGAACTTCCCGAGGGGCTAGATGTGTGAAATCAAAAATGAACTCTAAACTGTTTCAAGTGCAAGCAATTCTGATATATTTTGTAATACACTTTCTAACGGCATATAAGTATAACATTTTGAAATCAAAAGATTTTTAGTATATCCATACCACCAAATCAAAGCATTTTTAAATAAAAATAAATCATTTGAATTGAAATACAAAAGTTAATTTTATTTATTTATTTTTTTATTTTAGTAAAACAGATAAGTAAGATATAAAATGTACAAAAAATTGGTTATTTGAAGTTTTTCATGGTATGATATTTTACAATCTCCAATGTGAATTCCAGGTTTACTTTTGCAGGTTTCGCAATAGAATTGTGTTTCTTTTCTTCTACCCTGAATTTTTTTATTGGAACATACTGCAGTCCTTCTTAGTTCCAGAACATAGAATGTGTAATTTATTTATAAGTCAGTCTTCTGTATGGAGAGTAGCAGAGCTTTGTCCAAATCAAGTACCTCCTTGATAATCTCCTACTAATTGATTGACCAATAATTTTACAAATTTCAATCATCAGTTTTTCATTGTTTTTTTTTCCTTGGAAACTTTATAAATTATGTAAGAGTTGAGTTTTGGAAGAGTTTGGATGAGTTTTGGATGAGTTATTATAAACTATATAAGAGTTGATGAGTTTTAGACGAGTTTGGGTGAGTTTTGGATGAGTTATAAACTATGTAAGAGTACCAATACCAAAAAAAAAAGTTTCCTCCGCTATTTTTGGGACTTACGCATAAAACATAAGTCGATGCATAGTGATCAGCCCGATCAACTCCACCCATATTATTTGTATAGTTTATTGCAACCAGTGGCTTTTCGAGATTGCATTGTTACACTCCACGCAGGAGTGTAACAATGAAAATAACATCTGAACTGTCCTAAGCCCTGCTGTATCACATGAGGTTAAATAAGTAACCACCATTTTATCCTTCCAAGTGAGTATTAAAATGTTATCCTTTTTTAATGCAATCGTTCTCTTGTTCTGGATAAATTTTGTTTTTATTTATCCCAGGTGGAAATTTTTTTCTGTTTGTCATTTTTATGCCAGTGAGTTGGCATTTCAATTTCATCAATTCTTCGGCAAGTGATATGATAGTACATGTAATACTAATCTGTAAATACGTGATATCCTTCTGCAAATAAGTTTTTTGTAGTAGTTTTTAATATCGAATGGGTACTCTGCAGGTTACAGGTAGTTCTTGTAATGGTAGATCAGCTGATGTAATATTGCCATAATACAGCAGAATAGAGCAAATATATCCTGTCTCTGCATCCGCCAGAACATAAATTCGTATAACCCGTCTTGTGGGTTTATTAGGGTGATACATAATAAATGCAATTTTATCTTTCAATTTTATGACATCGATAGATATATTTTTATTCAGTTTAAAATATCAATAAGGCGAATGAAATGAAAAGCGCGTCTACATGCACCAACTTGTCACGGCAGCAAAATGCCGCATCTAGAATTACAAAACTTTAATCTGTTTCGTTTTGTTCATTTTCTTGAGTTCTAGGTTAAATCGCATCTCAAAAAATTTCAGCTAGTGCGAAATTCCAGTGCACAATCGGTATTCCAGAGGTTAAAAATAAGTTTAGAATGTTGAACAAGTCAATAATAAAACATCATGCATATAGAAAATGGTCTTTATTTTGATGAAAGCTTTATTTTCAATATGAAGTCTTCCATTATTATTTGTAACGCATAAGAAGCTGGAGTCAATAATCATTGTAACAATCATAAACTTTTTGTATCCTTTCAGCTCATCTATTGTGTACAATTTACAGGTAAAAATAATTGTCATTTCATAAATTATAAATAATAATAATAATTAAAGTCTACGCACTCGGGGGCAACTCGCTGGAGGGGGGAGCCCTGAGCGGAACAAGACACGGGGAGGGGACAACACTACTAGAGAAGCCAGAGGTCTCTCCCCCAGGAGTCGGGCGGGCGCAGCAGACAGTATAATAAACACCACAGCTTTCGTACATTTGAGCAAACAGTAATCAAACAGCAATATTTAAAATAATTTATAGTTCATTCACACAGTTTAGTACCTTGTACAAATTGGGCGGGAATATTTCATTGCCTGTCGATCTCGGGAAAAATTTCCTAATAACAAAAAACAACTGCCAGTGATATGAGGATATCTGAATATGTGCACGACGAACAAGCTAGAGACGCAGTGAACATTGATTCGCAGCCACACACAGAATCCCAACAAGGTACATTATCTTCTTTAGTTAATCTTCAAATCAAACAAACCTACGTTACCTTATTGAACATAACATTATTACATACATATTATGAGATACACATTTAAAAATACCCTCAAGTTTCAGTGACAACGTTTCATCATTTGAACATGTATCATCAAATTTCCAGCAAGTAAATTTTTGCAAGCGTTTTAGAAATTCGGAAAGAAATAAATCACCTCAACCTACAACAAACGCTATTATACTGTTAAGGCAAATATTCAAATCTAATAAATTACAAAATATCATTAATTTATAAATATATCACGTATATGCCAATGTACGGTCTCAAACATATTGCAAAGTAATATTAGCCTTTTATATACAAAAACAACACATAGAATGCACAAACATTTATGCTATATGTATTACCATTCTTACATGAGAAGTTTGGATATTTGACGTCAGAACGTAGGCCACAAGTTAATACATGATCTCTTTATAAAGTCAAGTGGACAAAATGAGTTAATCTCCTTGCGGCCTTAAGGGGATCAATATTATGCCAAGTTGCCATCTATACTTGCTCACTTGTAACTTGTAACTACCGCCATATAACAAAATGATTGTTATATTAAAAATATATACAACAACTACTTTGGTACATATAAAGAATACACCGAGTAATCATATTGGAGAGGAATTATATGGGTGCAGATTACATAAATAAGTATATCAGCTTTTTCCTACTTATTATTAGTACACGTTAAGTATTTTTTCTATTTTTTTTCACGTTTTGTTTTTCATTCATTATTATTTAGATACAGTAAACATTCACAGATCTCAGCCTTACTTGTTAAAAATAAATAAATGATGAAATACAATAAACATTTGCAGCACAAAAGTCCCTCGCCGTGTTAGACCAGTTTTTACTAGCGCAGCAAGGGGCTCCCTGTGTATTGCGTGATGCATGCTGTACATCTGTGAATGTATTCATTCAAATAAAAAGGTTCTCTGCTTGGCCTACACAAAAATAATCTATTCTTAAATGCTCGTCAACTTAAGTCGATTGCCAATAATCTGTCAATGTGGGACAAACTGTTCCTATTCTCATATAAATTAAGAGATATGGTCGACAAAATTAAAAGTAACTCAGTTTTACATTGCCGCACCCAAAGCTTTTATAAATTAATTTAGGCACTTCCAAGGTTGACATAAACCTGTATGTTAAAATTAATAAATTAATGGGAAGTAAATTTGGAAAAAGCCGAATTCAAGTTTACGCTAGATATTTCATAATTATCATTCACATAAAAACATTGAAGAGAAATTGTTAAAAATGCAAGGTTTCTTTAAGGGTTGAACTCAATTGATCCAAGTCAGATTTGCAAACTCATTATAAATTTAATATTGTGTTTCACTGTCATATATTTTGAAAGCATTCAAATAAATATGTTTCTACATTGTAGAAATTCAATCAGTCAAATTAATTTTAAATATTGAAACAACAGCGTAGAAATAATATCGAGGTCAATAAATTAAAATGAAACATACAATAATTTATGAAATGAAATAAGGGAACGGATCGAGATGCTTAGTTGTAGTTAGTAATGATTTGATCATAATTTGATATAAATTTACATGTAAAAATAATACCAAATTTTTTAGCTTTTGTCTTCTGTAAGACTTTCTAAGCTACATTTTATGGGCAATGGCCCTAAAGAAAAGTAAATAATTATTATGCAAACATCATTAACTTATTTGCCACAGGTTATCAGTTTCATAGGAATTCATAACGTTTTAAATTAAAACACATACAATTTAAACGATAATAATTGTCAATATACCAAAACACTACACTATCAAATTTAAGAAATCACTTGATAAATATATGTTTTTTTTTCAAACTTTTTTGAATCAAAGACGAAACGATTTTAACATATTTTTTAGAGTTTTTTCTTTTTTCTTTTCACAATATACACTCTGTAGTAGTTCATGTTTCAACAATAAATTTTAGTCTTTGCTTTTCTTTTCACAGACACTTTTCAATCTCAAGTCCCAGTTCAGGAGCCACATCAAAGGTTTCGTCCAAATGGAATCTGCAATCAATAAAAGAACAATTAATATACATTGCAAAGCTTTGTGTGGGTTGCCTGAATTCTTCTTATCTTGTCTAGTGAAAAGGCTGGGAGCAGTGCGGCAGTAGTAGTTAATAAGTGCTCCCGAGCGCCCAACAACCTACATAGTTATAACATCTCACAAAGATCTCATACAATAGGTACCTCCTAAGGGGGCGTAACTTGCAGAGCAACTGTACGTACCTTTGTTCATAGCAGTTCGTTTTAGATTCCGAATGAACAGTTGAAACCGTGCGTAGGTAATAGATACTTCCTAAACGTGCATAACTTGCAGAACAACTGTACGGTACCTATGTTTATAGCAATTCGTTTTAGATTCTGAGTGAACAGTTGAAATTGTGGGTAGGTACATTGCCTTGCAAATATAACCCTACCACGGATGGCATTCTGACTTTTACTACCACATAAGAAGGACCGGTTTGTTCGATAGCATGTTAAACGGTTGTCGGTTAACATGCTACTGGACAAACAACAAACAACAATGTTGTTATTGTTGTTGATTTTATATCTCCAATTTAACATCTAATATTTTTCAACCGCTTACAACTTTCTTCGATACAAGATACAACATGTGTATTTTGAGATTAGTAGTTGTCGAGCATTGTCTCGTAGGGGAGTTGTCCGCAGATCTAGGGGTTTTAAATTTTAAAGAGGAAAAGGGAGTTTTTTGGAATCTGCTAGTCCAGTTAGCTAGTCTGCTCACTCTCTCTCTATCATCCCAGATCTCTAGTATAATAGACGTTAGTCATCGCAATATTGATTGATTGCGACATTGCGTATAATAATAAATCACGGTCGTGTACGAAAGTTACTTAATAACTCCTACACTCTACCCTATACATAATACTTGTATAGGGAGTTATCAAGTAACTGGAAATGAAAGTTACTTGATAACTCCTACACTCTATCCTATACATAATACTTGTATAGGGTAGAGTGTAGGAGTTATCAAGTAACTGGAAATGAAAGTTACTTGATAACTCCTACACTCTACCCTATACATAATACTTGCTATTCAGATCTGTTCACTAAAGGAAATTTCAAGCATCATTTCCAAGATATATTAATACTGGGTTTTGTTCGTTTGTTCCAGACCCAAGCTTACTTGGCACTTACTACGTCATCATGGAAGTTCATTTGAAGGGAATGTGTCAATAAAAGAAAATAACACTAATAAGAATGAATTAGATTCATACCTCAGGCGAGTATTTCAGTGGGCGATGCCTTGCCGTTAACCTGCCCGTTGGTGAGGGGCTCATGGGCGGCATCCCCGCCGCCGCCGGCCGGTACCGCCACGGGTCCCTCGGAGCGCCGCCACAGCCCGTACGAGCGCCCCACGCGCGTCTGCCACATGCGCACCGTGCCGTCCTCCGACCCACTGGCATACAGCTCACCATCTGGACTGAAGCGCACGCAATGGATGGGGCCAAAGTGACCCTTGTTGGATTCTGGAACAGACGAGAATAGTGAAATTTATGATATTATTGAAATGACTAGAAATAGTCTATGTTTTTGTTCCGATTACTTTGTCCCAGTGACTGCTATCTCTGGTACTGTCGATAGTATTTTTCTGAGGAACAGATTATTTTTGGAACTGGTTCCTTTTGGAATTTTGATAAAAAATTAAAACTTCAAAAAGTAACTGGTTCCATATCAGTCTCCATTACCGCAGTGACAGCCTATTTTAGATATTGACGAACTCTAAAACTGCAATTTCGTGCAACTTATACTAAAAACAACTTGTTTTGGAAGGGATCTTATAATATTTGCTTAACCTGTCTTAAAAATACTTCACCTCGATTTTAAATTGAAAACTTGGCTATACATATAAGCATTTATCCAAAATAATGTTGTGTCCAACAATATTCTTATTCTGAGAAACATGTACATAATATTCAGTTATGATTAATGAATTACTTCTTTACATGGAAGAAAGTTAATGTTTTTTGGTTATCAATGCCCTCACATTATCATGAATTTTATGCTAAATGTAGTTTCAAAAACCGTCAGATATTAGATTTTCAGGGCTAAAAGTATTTTCGTGGTTAATTTTTGGGTTACTATGCCGTGTTGCACTTCCTTCTTCTTTAGCCAATGGTTCAGACAATATAATGCTGTCCAAAAAGGAGGAAGTACAACATGGTATAATAACCCAAAAATTTATCATGATAATCTTATCTTAAGTACCATATTACCCATCTTAAAATGGGTAAACTTCAAGTCGACAAAATTCCATCAAAAATGAGATATTTTAAATATAAAATAATTTTGAGCAAAGGTTATTTTATAAAAGACACAACACAAGAGACTCTCCAGCCTGCAGCCTGTATCATCAACAGCATTGCATTTAATTAATGTTGTATGGCACATAAAATTACTTAGGACGGGTTGTTTCAGAGAATTTGAACAATTCATCAAATTTCAACGTTAATATTCAGGTTCTGTGAAAGTCCTATTCAAGTTCTGTTGTTATATCATTATAGGCTAGTAGCTTGACAGAACTGAAATAATAACAGCTTGAAAAAATCTTTCACAGAACTTGAAAATTAACTTTGAAATTTGATGAATTGTTCAAATTCTTGTAAACAACCCGTCCTTAGAGAATGATGAAAATATTGGAAATATGCTTCAAATTCAGTTGGGAAGATTTGAAGTGTATTTATTTTACCTATTTCTTCTCCACTGGAATAGTCAAACTTGTAGACCTTCAGGTCCTCCCCTCCGCAAACAAACACACTCTTGTCAGGATGTAGAGATGCGGAGTAGCACTTGGTGGGCACCGTCACCTCCGCCAACTTCTCCAACGTCTCCGAGTCTAGGAAGGTGACCTTGCTGCCGTGCGCCACCGTCAGCGTAGTGCCGTCGCGCGACACCTCCAGGCTGTTGGGCGTCGAGGGGAACTCTATCTTATTCACCTCCTGGAAAACACAGGAAAACAATTCAAATTTAGAAGAACAGAAGTACACAGAGAGGTAGATACTCTCGGTATCACCCTGAAGCTGAAACAGCTTTTGGAAATACTTCACAACCTTCCTCTTTCCCATTTCCCCATTTGAAAACCTGAAATTTCATTGCACATATTTATGTAATTGGTCCAACTATGCAGCTGCAGTTGATGGCAGTCTAGGGAACAAGATAACTTGACTTGAGTTCTAAATAAGTTTATAATATCATAAATACAATTTGGCAACTAATCATCAACACTGATCATTCAGAGAAAAGAAGCTGGTCGTTTCCTTACCTCTCCAGAGTTCCTGTCCCACACCCGGACAGTGTTATCCTCCCCTGCGGAGACCAGCGCTGTGTCGTTCCTGAAGAACATGGCGTGTCGGATGCCGCTGGTGTGCCCAGAAAACTTTTGAATTGCTGCAAATGGACATAGTCAATAAGCAAACAATAATAAATTTTAACTATGGCAGATAGGAAATATAATTGGCATTAATTTTTTAAAAAAAGTATAGTGTGTTGTTACCTTCGTCGGGTTGATTGAGATCAAATATCCGGATGAGCTTCTCGTTGCTGGCGGTGACCAGCAGTTTGTCGTCTGCGCTGAAGTTGACGCTCTTGACTATGTGCACGTGGTCGAAGGTCTGGATTACATCTCCCGCTACTGCGTCCCATAGTTTTGCTACAATCAATGCGAGTGATGCGGTTATAACAAGACAAATATTCATATACTCTATATAAAGCTGACATCGGTACATCATATTTGCACTATAATGATCTAAAAGTTACAAAATTAATTCACAAATTATTGAAAGAGATCAAAAGAAATATCTTCACTTTGTAAATATGTGTATATTTTTAGTGGGTATTCCTATAGATTCCGCAGAAGAAGTATAACCATTATTCAAATGTATTTAAAATTCGTAACAAAGTTATTGCATAGAAGGGAACCTTGTTTTATTGTATAAAATATTGAAGGCATAATATTATTGATAGCTCTGATAACTTGCATTACATTTTGGAATATGTGTCATCAAGGCAGCAAGAAAATTTTCAACAAAAGAAAAAACATATACTCTCACAAGGTTACTGAAATGTTGAAAACATTATGACTAAATTGTGGATATCTGGAGTTTACATATCACAAACCATAAGAAAATATTATTATCTCAATCCATATATTATGAATAGAGACTTTGTCTTTGAATTGTACGTTTGAACAATAAATTAATATTTTATTATTACTGATTTTGTTATGATCTTTTTTAAACTCTTGTCTATTCACAGGTTAATAAAAAGTACAATTATTACACATTGTATTGTAAATCAATGATAATGTAAATATATAATACTGACGCAAAAGAGGCAATTAGCAATGCAACATACATACTACAATAAGAAAGTTAATTTAATCATAAACAATAATAATACATATGGGTACCAATATGACAGACTTTTTTAACCAAACCTATGTATATTTACAGCACAAACCATGCAAGCAAAAATAAAACAATTTCAGTGGCTATTTCTGTAGCTAGAAAATACAATAAAACTCAAATATTTACATATTTCTTCAATAGGTAAATAATATGTTTAAAACATTAGAGAGAAAAACATTCCTCTGAATATAAGTAGCTCTTCGTGGGGAAACTATATAGGATAGATGGTTCCATGATAACTCCTCAAAATGACAATTCAACACACCTATAAAAAATGTTATAAAGTTATGAAAAGTAATGAAAAAAAAACTAGGTTAAATAGTTATGTATGTAACCTATTTAACCTAGTTTTTGTTGAATTGTCATTTTGAGAAGTTATCCAGTCACCAGGATAGATATATATAAACACACTATCTGGTACGACGGTACAATTTAGAAAAATATAATTTTTGTAAAAATCAAGAATTATTTCGAAAATAATTTCAGCCGGTGTACGGCGGATTAAAGGTTCACCTTACCATTACCATATAAAACAGAACATGATAAAATAAGTTTGTAGATTATATGTTCTTTTTCTTCAATGTTCATTGTTCATTCTCATGGAAGTGAAAGACAGGAGTATGTTTGTGCTTTACCTGTGAAGTCTGCAGCCCCCGTGGCGGCCTGTGTAGCCGCCGTGTTGAGGGCCACCCCCCACACCGCCCCCTTGTGCCCCTCGAAAGTACCGATCCAGTCCCCCGTCTCTCCCTGACGCAGCATCGGGTTTCCATCTGAACAACAATCATTAACCTCAATTAAAAAAAAAAAATCGTTTTTAAATGACGATTTATAAATGTATACAGAAACAGCGTTTGTTGATATGAATACATGTTTTTTTAACCCATAATATTTTTCACTCAATTTCCTTATTGTGCGCAGTTCTATCTAAGTCCATGGCATTCGGTTCCGGTTTTGTTTTTATGTTAAGTTCTATGAATTCATAAATTGTCACAACAATGATACATTTAGAAAATTTTCAGAGAGATCCGTAAAGCAACTTTCGATTACGTTGATCAGGATTATCAGATTATCTTACGACCTGGAAGGCCGAAAAATTACCTCAATATTTCATTTAAAAAAAAATAATTAAAATTACATTGTATGTAGTAAAACGAGCAAAATTATTAGTACCAGAGAAGGATTTGGACACAAAACCTCTGGGCCATAAGCCAAAGTTCTTACTACTCTACCACAGAGGTCGATACCATAGAGCTTGCCAATAATGGTTTTCTATTCATTTTTACAATTTCTATGCGTAACTAATTCTTTCAGAAAACAGAATACATATTCATATCTTATTATGTTAGCAGCCACATACAATCAGCACACACATTGAATAGTAAACCATTCCAAGGTACAAAAGGTTTTACTGCGTACCTTTAAGACACAAGCGTTAAAGTAATTTGCTTACGGCATTGCTTTGTTCGCCGTATAAGGGCACCATTCAGAAATGGTCATTAATCACCTGTGGATAGTTCCCTGAGACAAGTTGAGGTTGCAACAATTTACCTGTCAGAAACATTGCCACTTTTAACTGCTTAAAACATACTTTGATCTTATTTTAATTATATGTGTATTATCCTTACTGCTACCAATCTTACTGTATCAGATTATAAACTTTGTTAACCCATTGGCCTCCGAATTGTTTAGCTAAAAAATTGTCCTTCACATCCGAATTAATTTTGTACCAAAGTTTTAAATCTGCAGTGGTGTACTAAATCTTACATAACTTTTAAACTAAACACGCAAATGAAATTTTTTTTTTAATTTACTTGTGCATTGAATTAAGGTATGTAAAAAATATATGCAGTTTTTAAAATAATAATAATAATATGATTAACCTTTTCGTCCCGGAGAGAAAAAAATCACATAAGATCCGAAGGGAGGTCACTAGGGTCCCCCAATTTGTTTTGCTTATTAAAGGATGTTAATGGCATAATCTTGTGTAATTTGTTTTAGTAATAATTAGGGGGGAGTATATTCAACGTGTTTCAGAAGTCATTATCTAAATAATTTCATAAATAAAGTCGTAGTTAATATTCTAATGAATTAAGATAATAATGCGCCTTTTTCCATACAAAACAGGGAAGGCGGGCCGATAACGAGCATAACTCCTCGATTCTGAATCTCGACTGGCGATTGGCGATTACAGCGTAGCTAGTTTGTTGCACAGGGTGGTCCGTAAATGATGGATATATTTATAAATATATATTTAAGTTTTAAAAACCTACCACTAATAAACTAGGTACGGATGTTATTTCGAATATTATGGAATATTTAGATGTTAGTGAAGGTTATAATTCCTAATTTATGATTTTATATATTATATTTACATTTAGGGTCAAATCATAGTGTTTGCTTTACCATAAATAATGGGTTCGTTTGTATGTCGAGAGGTTCGAAATAAAACGAATTTTTGGAAAATAGTGAAAAAACAAGGCATTTTTAAAACTTAAACCTGGAGTAAATTATTTTTTATTGTAACCTCAGATATTTCTGTTTTTGATTTTTGTATGTGAATACACCACAACATTCCCAACTGCTCCTAATCATCTGAAATCAGTGAGACTATGGCATTCCCAAATGGGGTATGTTGGAGTGGCGGCTCGTAACTTTTAGGTGTACTAGAGTGATAATATTACAAATAATAGTAGACCCAAAAGTCACAAGTTGCTACTGGTATGTTGTAAGTCCAAAGGTTGTGAGGAGGGGAAGGAGATGGGGAAGAGGAAGGTGAGGAAATACCTGGCTATTATTATTACAGATCTGGTCACCAAACAAGGTCAAAGTCATTTCAAGCAACATTCGAAATGAATTCTAGTCAGTAAATTGTGAAATATCACAAAGTAATCTAAATTTACTTGCGCACACCGGGATTTGAACCCGCGACCTTCGGTTTACTAGTCTAGAGCCTTACCCCTAGACAACGGATGCTGTAATATTTATGAAAGAAAAAATATATATTATCAAGTTGCAGGGCGGTAGATGCTTTCAGTATTGCCCTAGTGATAGACCACCATGTAGAATCCAACCGTTGCTTGAAATGACTTAAGCCTATATTTACCTTAGGGTAACTAGATTTGAATATGCAAGTACTACCACCTTTGTCTTTCCCATATCCTCCCCCTTTCCATCCCCACTACCTTCAGTTTCACAAAATACCCCAATTGGGGATTCCATAGTTCCAATGGCTAGGACTGTTGGGGCTCTGGTGCGGTTTTCACACAAATTAATTAAAACCATAGAATTTTTGGATCTAATTTAAAACATTGGTAAATATGCCGTAATTATTGCCGACGAAGTATCATTTATTGGGTATTCAACTGTAAGATGCAATTCATTTAGTCGGCATACGGGAGGAGTTCTAATGATTATTAAAAATAGTATATCTTTTAAAATAATATCAAATGAAGTGTTTGATAAAAAAAATACATGGATACTGGCAGTACAAATAAGAAAAAACTTTATTAAAGGAACATACGCTGTATTATATCACTCACCAAACCAAAGCCATTCAAAATTCTTAGATTTTTTCGAAAGTTGGTGTACTAAAAACATGAAAAATCAAGATATGTTTTATGTAACCGGTGACTTTAACATTGACATGAAAGTCAAGAATACCTACAGTAATAGACTTCAGAGTTTAGTGAATTATCTAGGAATGAAACAACTTGTGACCAAACCAACTAGAATCTCAAATACATCAGCAAGCATTATTGATTTAGTCATAACAAATCATTTTTACTTGAATGTTAATGTTATGGATACTCCAAAAATATCTGACCACGAAAACATATTAACAATATTTGAAACGACCACAAGTCCGAAGCCACAGGGAATACGAAATATAACGTATAGAAAAAAAAATAACTATAATAAGGATACATTGTGTACAGCATTACAAAACAAAAAATGGATCTGCGATACCCAAGGAAATTTAGACGGAAAAGCCGATGAACTAGTAGGACATCTGAAAACAGTAGTAAATGAGCTAATGCCTTTAACTAATATTATATTAAAAGATACAAATAAATGGTATACGAAATCCCTACATATTCTACAAAAACAAAGGGATACAGCCTATAAAGCCTGTAAAATACAATTCACTGAAGAAAGGTGGGAAACTTATAAGAAACTTAGAAACATGTATAGTACAGAAATAAAACATACCAAAAATTCGTATATCAGGCAAAAAATAATTACCTCTCAAAGTGACTCAAGAAAAATGTGGACTACACTTAAAGAAATTATAAGCGGCAAACAGAGGGAAAACATTAAGGAAGTTCGGTTTCCAGATGGAGTTGAAGATGATACACTTAAAATAGCCCAAAAATTTAACACAAATTTTGTACTTAGTGTCGAAAACATAAATAAGAGTATTCCATTAGTCGCAGATACCTCTTCTCAATCATCGGAAAAAAGAGAGAATAAAAATATTTTCAGGTTTAATAAAATTGACAATGAGTATTTAATGAAAATCATTAAAAAAATGAAACCAAAATCATCGCCGGATGGAATTACTATAAGCATAATCAAAGATGCACTGCCAGCTATAGGAGACAGATTAGTTGCACTAATAAATGAATCTCTGACTAAGGGAATTTTTCCGCAGTCATGGAAAACCTCCATAATAACACCAGTGCCCAAAATAATAAATGCTAAAAATTTCGAAGACTTCAGACCAATAAATGGATTGCCTAAATATGAACAATTACTAGAGTGCATTGTAAAAGAACAGATGAGTAAATTTATAGAAAAAAATAACATCTTAGTAAAAGAACAATCTGGGTTTAGAAATAAATATTCCTGTGAAACAGCAATAAATTATGTGATAAATGAATGGAAAACAGCTATGGATCAGAAGAAAATCACAATAGCAGTGTTCTTGGATTTTAGACGTGCTTTTGAAACAATAGACAGAGAAAGACTAATAATGAAATTGAAGGACATGGGAATCCGTGCTAATGAATTGCAGTGGTTTATTGATTACTTAAAAAATAGAAAACAAAAAACCAAAATTGGAGATACTATCTCTGAAGAACAAGAAATCAACATTGGAGTTCCTCAAGGATCTGTTTTGGGACCGCTCCTATTTATTTTATATATTAATGATATAGTGAAGTGCTTAAAGTACTGTTCCATCAAACTTTTTGCAGATGACACACTTTTATATATTATAGCAAATAATATTGAAGATGCGTTGTCAAAAATACAAAATGAACTTAATGAATTATCTAAGTGGTTAAACATAAATAAATTGAAATTAAATGTAACTAAAAGTAAATTCATGGTATTAGGGAAAAAACTAAACGTACCTACTGTCCTAAATATAGACAATCAAAGTATGGAAGAAGTAAAAGAAATTAAATACCTGGGAATCATAATAGATAACAAGTTAAAATTTAACACTAACTTTGAAATTTTAAATAAAAAAATGGCGAAAAAGGTTAATTTCTTAAGTAGGATAAAAGGAAAATTGGACATTAAAACAAGGATATTGGTCTACAATACCACTGTAGCATCCCATCTAAATTATTGTACAAGTGTAATATTTCTAAGTAACAAAAGCCAAATTAAGAGAATGGAAGTAATCCAGAACAGAGGCATGAGGTCAATACTGTGTTGTAGCAGGTACACCAGAATAAAAACCATGCAACGTCAACTAAATATTTTAAGTGTGTGGCAACGATTAGTTTATAATACCTTAGTGTTTATTTATAAGCTAAAAAATAAAATGTTACCTGACTATATGTCTAAGAATGTTAGAATTAATAGTGCAGTTCATTTATATCCTACGAGAAACTGCAACGATTTTAGGCTTCCTAAAACACACTTATCAGAAACACAAAATAATATTTATTATAAAGGTTTTAAAATGTTCAATGAACTCCCGGTAATTGTTAAGGAAGCTAAAAGTCTTGCAGTTTTTCGTGGATTATGTCTCAATGTTGTGAAATCTAAATTTTAGTATGTAAAAAGTAAATAATATTGTAGTAGTCACAGAAAATAATATATTAGGTATAAGATGTAAACTCTTATAACTATATAAAATATACATTAAAAAAAAAAAAAAAAAAAAAAAAAAAAAAAAAAAAAAAAAAAAAAAAATGAACTGCAATAAATACATGCCGACTGATTACATGTCACTATCAATAAAGTCAAGTGATTAACTAGAAAATTGTAATATTGTAAGTACAGAATAAATATTTTACAACCCAAAATAGATATTAATTTATAAACACCATTTCATAAGTGTAAATGTACTGCTTACCAGTCTGAAGTTGCCCATAGCAGGGCGAAACTAGTCCGGTTGTACAGAGAATTATTTACCACGAAATTTTAAAGAATTAGCAACTAAAACCCAAAATACAAATTAACAGACGTTTGCGATAGACTTTTTAACCATATAGTACTGTTTTTATACAAGTTCGTTCAAATTACTTAAAAATGTAAACAACATATGTGTCTCTTTCTGAATGATTTCTTTTCCATGTGAGAAACAGAGACAGACCTAATTTTAATGTTGTCCCTAAGCATGAGAAATTTACCGGATGCACGCCAGACAGACCGATCTTAGTCCGGCAAATGAACAATTTAGCATCGCAAAAGGAAATACTAGTAGTGCAGTGTACGCGACCGAAAGTTAGCCCTTTCCATAAAATGCAACTTTTACGGTCCAGTTCGCAGCTGGTTGGATCGTTCTCGGTGTAGAGCGGGGAGTGGGGATGGAGACGGGGGAATTTTAGCCGATGCTACGAAGCCGAGGTGCGGGGCAGGGGACAGGTATTTTGCCGGAATTTGGTACAAATTATTTAATATCTAAGAAACTAGAAATATAATAGATATTTATTGTTATTAAGTTTAATTTGTAGAACTCCATTTTAATTTTTATTATATTTTTTAAATATTCAATAATATCAGTTTGATAATGCCTTCAGAAGGCGAAACAGCTGTCACGCGTAATAATAATTACACAGCAGAACTTGTTTAAAAATAAACTGTTTTTATAAACCCAATAATAATATTATTGAATATATAAAAAATAAAATAAAAAATAATAGATATTGTTTAAATGCAGATCGATAACCAAATAGTTTTTTTAGGATTACGTAAATTATAGTGTATGTGGTGTAAAAAACAACTTAGATATAGCATAAAACTCTTGTTAGTGTAAGTGTGTTCCCCCGTCCGGTACGGGAGTGTTAAACGAGGATATAAAAATATTTTTTTTGATAAAAACCAATTTTTTTTCTTTTTTTTATAATTGGATTAAGAAAAGTTTTACATTAATCACACTTATTACCATAATATATATTTTTTTCAATTTGGGCTGATGTTAGCCGCCCACCACGCATTTTACGAACAAGCTTGTCAATTCCCGAATCACACGCCATTTTGAAAAAATTCAACGACGCTGAAATATAACAAAATTTCAATCGTAAATATCAGGAAAAGACTGTACAAACGGATTCCTGCCAATTACTACGAAATGAATGCTTAATTATCTACAGAGCGATTGGCATTTAAAATTTTAAACACAGATGTCAATAAGGTATTCCTTTTTCGTTTTTAAGCTGACAGACATCAGACCCGCAGGGACGGCGTCGTTTGATTTTAAGACACATTGCCGTACACACGCCGGGACGTCGTCGTTTGAGGCCAATGGGTGAACACAATGTCTGTGTGTGGTTTTTTATCAATCCACTCCGTAAAGCGGGAAATTTTTTCAGATTCAGGAGCGAAATTACATTTCACAATGATATTTTGTGCGAAATTCTTAATATTTTTGGAATAAACGTAATTTGTAACAGCGGAATGGAGGCAGAAATGAAAATGGAGAATAACTTGAACAAAAGGATGGGGATTTTTCATACATAATAAATTCGGTTTCGAACGGTGCCAGTTATGTGCCGGTACGCATCTCGCTCGATCAAAGCCAAAATTAGCAGGGTCCGGCGCGCCGCGCTCAAACTAAACATTACGAATATTACCCAAATCATTCGGGTGACATAATATCTGAATCAAGTAAATGATTACAGGTTATTTACCCGTTTCAGCATTTTTGGTAGCATCTACGAATCTTCTGAAATGCATCGATTTTTAAGTAAACTGTTATTTTTCACATTTAAAATTACTTTCTTCAATGCAACTCATTACACATATTCATTAGTAAATGGACGGATTCTTTGAATTTGCTAGTGAGGTAGGCACTAATTAATATTTTTTTTAACTTCATGCACAAATAATTGTGCTAATTCTATTTGAAACGGTCATCGTTTAGAAGATCTGCAATCTTTTAAAATAATGTGACTCCATATATTCCATGAAGAAGAAATGCTCCCCACAAAAAGCCGATATTCTTTATTTTTGTTAAACCCCTTAATGTTGAACTCCCAATAATTGAATCATGAGCCGCCACTGGTAGCTGCATAGATATGTTTTGTAGGATTTATAGTTTTTTTTCTAAAACTTTTATGTTCTCTTTTGGATTATATCAAAGAATGTTGAAAGTTTCACGATCTATCATAATTATTCAGTGAGATTAACAATCTTCAAATAATCTTGGCTTTGTTGTCCTAGCTCAGTTTTAAGTGTGACAAATTACTTGTAATAAATACTCAATAGCAAAATCTGGTGTCAAATAACTGTAACCAACTAAAATCAGAGGTGGCTTGTGGTTGAAATTGCCAGCAGTATATTTCACTCTAAAAATTTATTTAGTATGTAATATATGTATGGCAAGTTAATTAATGAGGGCACGTACTGCAATTCTTTCACACAACTAAGTTACATTTGTAAAAATAATTAAATAAATAATATTGATTAATCAGCATTCGCAAAATCATCTCCAGAGTAAAGGACAAGCAATTCATCACTGAAAATCTCACAAAACCATTTAAATTCACCGCGCACGAGTGTGTGAATGTTGTAGTGCTAACTCTGTAAATTAGCATCCCTAAACAAATCCATTACAGACGCATTGGATTTACGCATGATCAAAGAGATGCAAAATTCACTTACTTTCAAGGCACTTCGAGCATGCATGAGTTATGTATCTGCACTGCTGATACGTGATTTGCCGTTATTATGAGCGTAATCTGTCTTGCTCGTGTCACCGTTTCAGCGGGACGAGCTGTCTCGATACCGCCCTCTGCTGGCCCCATAGTATGGTAAAACAAAGTTTTGTGCACAGCGAAATATGCACAAATGTGCCTGCGCGGGAGACTTGTACTAGAAGATAATCAAATAATGACCTGGCGGGAATTACGACTGGAGCAAATTTTCATACATCGATGACTGGTGCACAGATGTCATCGTAAGTTGTAAGTTACCAAGGAACCGCCTCTGACCATGAGCTATGTAGTGATGTTTTTACTAAAAAGAGCTATACAATAAAATAGCAAGTTTTTATAGATTAATACAGTGTGGTACTTATTGAAGATAAAATTCTATAAAGAAATTTTATATACGAATTGTCACGTAATTGTCACGAGTTGTCAATACTACATACTACAATTTATTTATTTAGACTTAAAAAAATATACTAAATCAGAGAACACAAAATTGTTTAGGAACATAATCAAAGAGAGAAGTCTTTAGAAGTTTTCCATTTGAAAACAATGGTCATGTACATACACTGATTTAAACTCCATTGATCAGAATAACAGCGCATAATAAAAAAAAGAACATTCAATCAATTGAAATTTAAATGCAATACATAAACGGTCATGCTTCATCCAAGTTGATGAATTCATACATTGTAAGTAAATTCAGCAAGTTGTCAACAGTAGAATGTGCAGCTTTAAATGGGCACATAAATGCACAATATCACATAGTGGCTGGTTTCAAGAACATAACTGATTTGCAGGGCAATTACTTTCTATGTGTTCATGAAGGAGGTCAACAAGACCACTCACTTTATTTTATCCATCAATTACATACATGTTTATTAAGTTCAATGCTGCAGTGCTGTACCCTGAAAGAGTTATCAAAATGCGACTTCCTTAAGTGTCTATGTCAGTGGCGAGAATAATAATCATTATTTAAACTAGTCTAGTAACTTGCAAGCTTGAATATCTAGGTTGGGTCTTATTACTTGTTTACAAACCACAGAGGGAAATGGAAAGGATGAAAGAGAAGATATCATGTACCTAACAAATGATTGATCTAATCGAGAACCTAAGAAAACATCAAGCATTGAAGGACGCAATGGTCTAACAACATGGAGGAATGGCAAAATAAATTAGAGGTTCATGTCATGAGATGAAGTTCCAGAATGAGTTCCACTAAATAGAACATTAAGGAAAGTAGTTCGATGCAGAGGTTTTAGGGTATGATTTATGGGTAGTAGATCTAGCCGTCGTCAAAGAATAAAGCCAAATTGATTTCCATTTGGGAGACGGGAATGGATACCGCCGTCCCATGAACCATTTATTGGATAACCAACACCTCTTCCATTCAGCATGGGCCCGGGTTCATGGAGTGAGGTTTATCTAGGTCTTGGCGGCCAATGCGTGGCAGGCCGAATCGAGGGAGACTGGTTAAGGGAAATCTTTCGACGGTGATCCTCTCCAGCAAGACTCTCTCAACCCGTCATCTTGCACCATCAATTGTGGGAGAGATGGATTAATGTGTCCGCCACTCCTGGACACACTGAACCTCAGATTGTACCCTTTTCCTTCCCGGAACTTCCTCTCCTTCCTTTCTTTAAAAAGACCCTCCACACAGAATCCCCAAAGATGACATAGGCCCTGAGGGAAATTATTTTCTTTAGGGCCTTACTCCACTCTAGCCGAGTGCTCAGTGCAGTCATTACCAGGCTTCGTAGCGACTGTTAGAAACACATCCCAACCTCTCAGCCGAGTAACAATGTGAGTGACTCGGCCCAGCACTAGGTGCAGATGTAATGCCAGCTTAAAGTCGATTGTCAAATTATACAGTAGATGTTTTTTGTAAACTAAGAAATTTAAAACACAAGTCTCTTAAAAATATGGTATTTTCTTGGAAAAAGTTCCTTCCGACGTGTTTTCTTTAGACAATAAACTTTCACTAAATGGCTATTGATAAAACCAGCGAAAGTGAAAGTATTAGAGAATGTTAGTTTACCTGGCAGTTAATATTATGCATTTTGGATAACTAAACTTTATTCATTAAGTCGATTAGGAAAATTAACATAATTAAACACCTCTTGTAGCTCTAGAAATAAAACTTTTCTTATGTGTTGCGTCATAAGAACAATTTTTACAAAATGTGTAATTTTATAATTTTTTACATCTATGAGAAAATACAATGTGAGACCGTTTCTATTAGCAGTAATCGCAATCGTCTACGCCAGAGGTTCCCAAACTTTTTTGCCCCGTAGACCACTTACCAAATTTTTTTTTTCCCTGCCTGCCGAATATTGAATTTTCCTAAAACTATTAACGTCCCATGTGATAATCATTTATTTTTTTGGTAAAAATATTCCCTTCCCTTGCCTGCCCAACAACCGGGTGGCGGTATACAGGGGCACCCTTGGAGGTATTGTCACATGATATCCGATTCTTCAATGTTCAATTTCTATAGTCAAAATGTCCTCAAACTTAGTTTTGAAGTCTGTGTGAAGTGCATTTAAATGTTGAACGTCATTATTACAATGGGGGAACTAGGAAAATTCGCGGTTTCCAATGTGCAATGTTTTGCTTGAATATATTAATTCTGACTAGAAAAGGAACGTAGACTCTATTTATATACCTCAATTAACAACTTTACGAAATATAAAAATACAAATATCAAATAAGTCATTTCTCAGTCTATTATATTTGTGTTAGGTCTATTGTGTCATTTACGGAACTCCTAAATGTTGACTTGAGGTAAATGGGGGCCCGCTCGTATGTACCCCCATTTGAATCTCGTGGACCCCAAATTTTTTTCTCGCCGACATAGACCCCCAGCATGCCGATATCGACCCCAGGGGGTCCATATAGACCACTTTGGGAACCTCTGGTCTACGCCATCGTACGCAATTGTGACGAGCAACATGTGGTCCGCAAGCCCATTTGGTACGGCCAACGAACTTTTTCATATGGCACAATTGGCTAAATAAAATTACAGTAAAAAATATTCAACATTTTCTGACTTTAGTTTTGACAGAATTTAATTTTAAACAGAATTTCGTGGTTCGAAAATTTTCACCTTCGAAGTGCAGCACCTTTTTAAGGCATTTTAAAGGTTTCCATTTTATAAAGTACCAAAATTTGTGTTTAACTTTCCAATCATTAAAAATCAACAGAATTTCCCTTCTTTTGCGTGAGCGCATTGATTGCTATTTTGCGTGGGTTCTGTTTTATAAGGGTAGGCCATAGACATATGAATATTAGTAGACCTGCCCTAAGTGATTAAAAGCGTATTATCCCCACTCCCCATACCGGTTCCATTGGAGCCGGCTGTGCTCGCGTATGGCCTCAAGTGAAATTTGAAAACGTGACTTCATCATTCTTGTGCGAACTATGGTCGAGGCATCATCGGTTCATTTTACGAAATAACACGGCAAAATGTTGACTTGTGCTATGAAAACTTGTAAAAATAGATGTGAAAAAGAGAATAAACCCAATTGTCGTATTACATTCCATATATAAGCATTATTTTACTTTATTTTAAGCATATTCACGTCGTATAATATGGATCAGTTGTAGAAACATGTCTGGACGCGAAACACAAAGCTGGTTGGTTGCTGGGAAGTTAATTATGAACATTTATAAAAGTGTCTTAACTAAATACTTAAACGAAATATTCGACTCTGAAAATAGAACCGAATTTTTTTGCCGAATTTGGACTTCGCAAATTTGTTCATAACGTGGCGAGTAATTTGCGCTCCCATGTAAAAATGTCTATTCATTCTAAAGCAGATTTTACTTTTAAGAAGTAAATGGTGATATTATAATGCGAGATGCCTATTTACTGTCAGATTGATTTATTGACGAATCACAGTCAGCTTCACCCCCTTCGTTCTTCAACAGTTGATTTTACCCCTCGCCATTATCTTCTCGTCTATTAATTCCTATGTCTGTGGGGTAGGCTTAAAAATTATGATTCTGAAAACATTCCATAAGTAACAGAAGTTAGTTTTGAAATCTTTTATATCGTTTCGATTTTCGGGTGCTATGATAAAATAATTAACATTTTCAAAATCTGAATTTGTCCGTCTATTTTAAATCAGCTGCCCAAAATTGCAAATAAAATCAACAAAATTTATCAGTTTTGGCCTTGGAGATATAAAATTTTGAGTTCAATGATTATTTTTAAAATACGGTTTTAGAAAATATGATCAGGTTTTAGAAAATATAATACCATTGACTCCAAAGTTAACCATGTCAAGCTGCCAACAGCCCGCGAACCAATTGAAAATGGATAAATTAACCCTCCTGTTAAAAAGGTTGATCACGCTAAACCCACACAGTTTTTGGTCAGTCAACTAAAAACTGAGATACATATTATTGCAGATTATGTAGTTCACCGCCACGTAAAGGGGACAATATGTCATAAGATGTAGGAATATTAAGTTCAAATCTTCTCTATAAATGGGAGCTATGCTTTAAATGCCACGAATACCATCTATAAATGGGAACTTTGCTTTAAATGCCACGAATACCATCTATAAATGGGAACTTTGCTTTAAATACCACGAATACCATCTATAAATGGGAACTTTGCTTTAAATACCACGAATACCATCTATAAATGGGAACTTTGCTTTAAATACCACGAATACCATCTATAAATGGGAACTTTGCTTTAAATGCCACGAATACCATCTATAAATGGGAACTTTGCTTTAAATGCCACGAATACCATCTATAAATGGGAACTTTGCTTTAAATACCACGAATACCATCTATAAATGGGAACTTTGCTTTAAATACCACGAATACCATCTATAAATGGGAACTTTGCTTTAAATGCCACGAATACCATCTATAAATGGGAACTTTGCTTTAAATACCACGAATACCATCTATAAATGGGAACTTTGCTTTAAATGCCACGAATACCATCTATAAACTGGAACTTTGCTTTAAATGCCACAAATACCATCTATAAATGGGAACTTTGCTTTTGCCTGTATGCAGATTGTATTATATTTTAAAGTTATTCGAATTGAAGAAAATTTAATCAAGAATTTATTATTTTCAATACCCAATTAACATATTTCAGTTTTGTTATGATGTTATATTAACTATTTGCAAATACATTAATTATTATGCACTTAGCTACTGGGATTTAGAGAAATATTCTATCGGCTCTTAGAGATGTCTTTCGATTTCCACTTGCTAATTACGACAATAAAAACTAACACATGTTAGTGTTTGGACGAACATTACGAAGATGAAGATTACATAGACGAACATTAGACAAACAAATTGTTATATGTTAACTAGTTACTAAACTAACAGTGGTTGAATTTGCACAGTTTAGACGAACATTGCAAACTGCAGTATTTATAATGTATTAAAACTAGCGGTTTAAGTTACCATTTAGACGAAAGTTCATTACAAAGAAAAATCATTGAAAGCAAGAAAAGCTTTTATAACTGACCATGAAAGGGACAAACAGAGGAAAAGATAATTTGAGAAAGGTCAATACCATATAAAGTCACAAAATAAAATTGTGCAATTTCCTAAGTACATGCAGTACATTATACAAAGGGCTGCCATGGAAAATAATATTTCCGCGTCACGTTTAATTGGAACGGTCGCTGGGCATCAATGTGAACAATCAAGGCAATATGCTCTTATTATTATTAATTATTGTAAATGTATTTATTTACTGGGCAAGGTAAACCGGCTCGGGGAATACAAATATGTCAGTAGTGGCAAGGTCCTTCCTGTTTGTCGGCGACAGAAGGTCGGAACCTGAATCTCAACAAAGACCTGTGTAGACGTCATGAGAATCATGCCACATGCAGAAAGCCGAACCGAGAATCCTTACAAAAGCCGAATGGCGCAGGAATCCGAGAATTAACTAATTAAGGGATAATGCCCTCCGTCTGCGCCGGCCAAAACGCCTCGGGCCCGGTTGCACTTATAAGATTTCGTTAAAAAATCAGGCCAAGGCGAATGGTCAACGCAGACAAGAGGTTATTCTGACATCACGTACCTTTACACGCCGAAATTAGAAAATATCCGCACTCGGTAACATCACTAAAGTTTAAATGCACTACAGGGCGCGTGTGTCCACTGCAATTTAAAGATATCTGTTTCAAATTAGCCATAGTTTACGAATTAAAGCGTATTAATCTACAAAAGTTTTGACTTGATCCAAAAAAGTTTGAGTCTGACCACATTGACTGTTGACAATCGACTAACGAATGGCGCTCGCCAGAACTAAATTGTCAATGTCAAATGTCGATATTGTAGGCTGCTGCGGCTAACCAATTACTAAATACTATATTATTTCAACCGAAAACTATACACTGTCTTAGATTAAATTATAAAACACTTATATGATTATAGTGGTTAATTTTTTGAATTTCAAGCGTGCAATTTTGACTACAAAACTAGGATCACAAAATAAAAACAAATGACGTTCACTATCACCAAATCATGACTACCAACCTCAGCAACATAACAAACTACTCAGCAACAATCCCAAAGTCCTACCACTGAGACTCCGTTTCAACATCTCTTTCTGTTATTTGCGTCGTTTATGAGAAAGAGGGAGAAGTCACGTGGGCCATCAGCGGCAAGACTATAATCTGTTGTACCGACTGTCCCCGCCATTACTTCTTGCGTCCTGGCTACCAACCAAACAGATAAAAACTACACTTGTAAATTTTCCCAAGTGAATTTATTTTACACGGGGTGCAAGTATCTTTATTTAATTTCTCTGTTTCTAAATAACATAATTACACAATGAATGTGGTTCAGATGCTTTCCCGGTCGCGAGTTTCTCAACTGAGAAACTTCGTACGATGGTATGCCATGTTCTTTTTAAAGTAATCTGACATAATGCATAGCTTAACCTAACTTTTCCGGTTTTCAAAAATGATGATTGAATATTTGGATTTAATTTAATTTCAGCAATATAGCCCGTCAGTCGACAGCAGCAGGATTAGCCACCCCTTCAGAACCTCTTCTAATTCCGACACCGGAAGGCACGGACAAAATATATTCAGCTAAATTGGAGAAAATTGCCACTGATATTTCAGGTCTAAATTTATTAGAAGTGAGCGACCTCAGTCAGCTCCTTAAAAAGCGACTAAATCTCCCTGACCAGCCCATGATGCCCATGGGAGGATTCACGATGCAGAAGGGTTCAGGGTCGTCCGAAGAGCCAGAGGATGCGCCAGTTGCCAAAAGAGTCCAGACAGAATTTACAGTAAGCATACATTTCTGCCATAGGTCACCCCAAGTGGTTCGTTACGAATGGTGAATTAGCAGGGGTGCCCGGGTTCATAGGGTGAGGTTTGTCTAGGTCTTGGCGGCAGACGCATCTGCCCACCTACTGCATGAATCGGGAGACACTGGTTGAGAGAGACCCTTTGACCTCCGCAGCAGGACTCTTATCAACCCATCGCCTTGTACCGCAGTGGGAGGGATGGATTCATAAGTCCATCACACCTGGACACACTGATCCCTAGATTCCTACCCACTCCTCATACCTGTTTCCTTCCCAGAACTTCCTCTACTTTATTAACATAAAAAGACCCTCTTCAGCATCCTCAAAGAGGACAGACCATGAGTGAAATTATTTTTAATAAATTCTGAATTAATAATCTGTCATAATTGAAAGTTATTTCTATTTTCATTTATAAAACTAGAATCATCAACATTTTATCGCAGAGATACAAATTTACTGGTTGCCAATTAACTTTAACTATAGTGAACTTGTACTATGAAAATTGTGGTACACTTGTTATATAAAAGTTTTAGAAATTGCCTGAAGATACTTTGACGTAGTAATGAGATTATTTTTACAAAAAATAAATTATAAACTAATAAATTTCCTGTATATTTGCATACTTTTTGGTGAAGAGGAAAGTGGATTGCATAGGTTACTATGCTATAGAGGCAATCTCTTATTCCACATTCTGTGTAAAATATCCTTTATCATTTATTTATGGTTTTGCGAGGAGTGGCTGTGCCTGCAATGGACGGAGGCGACTGAAAAAGCCCAGGATAGGAACGCCTGTTCAAAGCGATGAGTCCCCGACCTGAATGAGGGGAGGGAAAGGAGTTAATATGAGGTTTACGTTAATTCTAATATTATTTCCGTTGCTTTGCAGGTAAAAATGACAGCATTCGACGACAAGCAGAAAGTAGCCGTTATCAAGGAAGTGAAGAACCTCATGGAAGGTTTCAACCTGGTGCAGGCCAAGAAGTTTGTGGAGAGCGTGCCCACCATAGTGAAAGCGGGAGTGGACAAGGAAACGGCCGACAAGCTGAAGGAAGCTCTGTCCAAAGTGGGCGCAACCATCGAAATAGAATAAATATATGACGGGAGTGTAGATTTAAGTTGTTTTATAATATGTTACTGTTATGTGCATTTTTAGTTTAAATAAATAGTATAGCTACTACCAACATAATATGAATTGTAATGTTTATTAATTTTCATGAATGCAATTTAGTTAGTCCCAAATGCTGACTTATTTTCATCAGGGTTGGCATGATTTTTCCCGACCCAAAACAACTCCTATCACAATAAGGTTGAAATTCCCACCTCTTTTGATTTCTGAAAAAAGAAACATCCCCAAAATGCATCTTTTATTTTGTGAGGTTCAGGCTCACATAATTTAAAAAAAAATTTCAAATCATAATTATAACTTAATTTGCCACATTATACAATAAAACCATATAAGAAAAGGGGTTCCTAAGTAGGAGATTGTACTTATTTTTCATATACACCTATTCTTTATTTTGTTCTAGGCTTCTAAAAAAAGGACAGGCAATCAAATTTTCAAACCTTAAGCCTGATAAAACCCACTGGGCAAATCATTTTTGAATAGACCCGGCTTTGTTCCAACCCTAATTTCCATCACACTTATACCTGTTGATATTGCTATCCAAAAATCATTTTCAGTTACTTGGCGTTATGGAGTATTTTCACAAACTATGAATACTTTTAAAAATATATGGAAGATGTAGGGAAAGGTTTTTTCACAGAATTTGAACAATTCATCAAATTTCAAAGTTAATATTCAAGTTCTGTTACTATCTAAGTACTGTGAAACAACCGGTCAACGATGAAATATTAACAAAACTTGAATTTTAACCTTAAATTTTGATGGATTGTTCAAATTTTATTCTAAAAATGTGTTATTTTCATTCATAATTATTGACTGATTTGAAATGATCTAAAACTGCACATTCCGAAACTGTTCCAACTGGCTACAACATCATTATAACGTAGAAAACACCGGTGATGGCTGGCACCAACATTGCCCGATGCGCAACAACGCCGCCATATTCAAGAATAAAAACGAACATGTTGTTTTGACGGCAAATCGAAAAGAGCACATTCAGATGGAATGAAAGCCTATCAGAAGCAGCCAAATTAAAGTGCGGCGTTAGACAAGGAGGCTCAATGTCCCCAGTGCTTTTCAACGTGTATATGGATGAACTTAGTAAAACACTAAATACAACAAGAATCGAATGCCATATTGCCGGGGTATGTATGAACAATATTAGCTATGCAGACGACATGGTCATACTAGCTCCATCGATAAGAGCGATGAGAAAACTTCTGGCAATATGCGAAGCTTACGTTGATAGTCATGGGCTGATGTACAATGCTAAAAAGTCATCCCTGCTGATATTTAAAGCAAATACTGGTCCCACTGTCATTCCACCCATACGTCTCGGCGGGGCCAACCTGACAATTTGCAGCGAAATCAAATATTTGGGGCATGTCATCACCGATGACCTAAATCAAGGCTGCCCAACCTTTTAACAGTTGGGCGAAATTGACTATTTTGAATCGCTGGCGGGCCACTGAATACCTGACGGTTTTCCATGGGGGGGGGGGGGTTGTTGAGATTTTCTATAAAACATAATTCCCCACAAAAAAAATTCAAAATGAGTGCTCCCCAAAAAATATTTGAAATCCATGGGAGGGGGGTTGTTACGGAACTTCGCTGAGAAAAAATTCCGCGCACCCAAAAACATCATATGTGATTCCCCACAACAATTTTTAGAATTCCATGGGAAGGGGGGGGGGGGGGTGGCTACAAGATTCCATTTCGGACGCAAAAAATATGGACCCGCGACACTTTTTCAAATTGGCGGATTGGCAGGTTTTTTGAAAATGGTTCACGCGGGCCTGGGGTTGGGCAGCCTTGACCTAAATGATAAAAAAGACATAGAACGTCAAAGAAGAGTACTGAGTGTGCGAGTTAACATGCTTGCCAGGAGATTCAACAAATGCAGTCCTCCGGTGAAGAAGCAACTTTTCCAAACATATTGTATGAGCTTCTACACTAGCGAGCTATGGACGACATACACACAAGGCGTCATGAACACACTCCGAGTACAGTACAACCACGCATACAGAGCCCTATTTGGCCTCCCCTGGCGATGCAGCGCCTCACAGATGTTCACCGAAGGAAGGGTGCATGGGTTCGCTGCTTTGATGCGCCACAGAATAGCCGGGACGAGTCAGCGCTACCAGAGATCGGACAACACTCTTGTCCAGGCCGTTGCCCAGTGGCAGGGAGCGCCTCTACACCGGAGATGGAGAATTTCACTCAAGCCACCATAAAGTCCTAATGTGCACATAAATGTATTGATTTTTTTATTTATTTCTTTATTCATTTTATTTTTATGTACATATTAACTTAAATGTAAACTTTTATGGCAGGCAGAGCATTACACACACCGCTCTGTCCAGCTGAAATAAACATTATTATTATTATTATTATTAAATCGTTACAGAAAATTTATTCGTTAACATTTGGTCACACAACTGCCGGTCTCATTCATTTATGTGGTAATCTTTTAGGATTGCTGGCCACGCTTAATATGAACATTTTTTTGAAAAATACTTTGATTCTACTTAATTACTTTATAAGCTAACTATTTTCACCCGGGAGCATGGAAAATAATTTAAAATTACAAATTAATAATCATGGTACAATTACATGAAATGAAAATTGGCTTTTGTATGGGGGACCACCATATTGATGTTTTACAATAATTGCGTTTTTTTATCTTGAATAAATTTGTAGTGTAAAAAAAACTGTTTTATATTTCTTACAAAATATCAGCAATACCAAAATGTCCTAGTATAAACATAAATTATAAATTCAAGTGGGCCATAGACATGAAAAAACCATAGATTTGCTGATAAGGGTGAGTGGAACAAACCATATTGCGAGGAGTGGGGAAGTGGACTTTCAATGACTGGTCAATAAATGAATCCGACAGTTTACAGGCAACTTGCATTCTACTATCACTATTAGGACTTTGAAAATAAAATTTGCTTACAAATGACTAGTTTTATTTTGCGCGCCCACTGCTAGCAGCAGTAATAAACATTATTAAGAATTCCAAATCCCACAAAATAGTTCCACTTGTATTCAAAGTCGAATATTTTCTTACAGTATTTGGTTACGACACTTTACTTTTACAAATGAGTTATAATTTACTTACTGCATTAAACCCACCCATTAATTGCCAATTTCTACCGATTTATAACAAGTTTCCCTTTAACTCTTTAAGTTTTTACGTTCCAAAAAAATATATAATTTTTGAAGATAATATCTGTACATTTGTTATGCCGAAACTTTAATTATATGAAATTCCCTCGATAGAAAAAAATCGCAAAGTAAGCTCTGAAAATGAATGAAAACACGTTTTGTTCTGTTATTTAATATGTTTTAGGAATGAAAAAAATTTCAGTGTATCTTTAAATGAAACTAAAGCATTTGTCAACAGATTTTTGCTCTATTTCAAACGAGTTGTGTTTTATTAAATATTTTCACAATTTCCGCTTAATTGTTATTGTTTTTTTAATTATTTATTTATTGGACAATTTGTATAGCGCCGCTTTTGTGAGATATCACCTCAGGGGCGCTTTACAGTTGACGCAGATATTACAAAAAATATAAATATTACAAAAATAAAGTGAAGTTAAGTTAAGTAAAATGAAGTACAGAAACAGGTGACATAAAGTTCTAATAAATGGTTGATAAGTTTATTTAAAATGTTGATTGATTGATTTTAAAATAATTTTAAAGGGATGTTGCTTCATATCCCTTGAAAATACTAAAAAAACACAAAGCAGTTGACGCATTAAGACGCGTCCGGCTGCCACGAAGGGCGCTACACTACTTAATATTAGCGCGCTCCCTCTAACATTTGTATTTACATATCTCCCTTTCAAACAATCTTTGAACGCTTACTACGGGGACTTAACAAACACATGTACGCTGAGTGTACGTCTATGATACATACATTTAGGGTTGTCACACAAAAGCTCCTATCATCAGGGTGATACTGAGAGTATCTTCCACTCTGGAACGTGTCGCAAGTATACTATATATTATTTTAAATTAATAATTGTAAAATAACACTAATTCATCAAAAAAAATTTACTTGCGCATGCTGGGATTTGAACCCACGACCTTCAGAATGCTAGTCGAGAGCCTTACATCTCGGCCGTCAAATACATATTAGGTATATTATTACCTAGGTGTAGTAAATACTTTCAGTATTTATGTACCGTACGTGAGACAGACATTGAAAAAAAAATTATAATTGTACTTTATACAGATAGATAAATAAATACATATGAGTGTACATTTACTCCTGATGAAGCGAACATTGTTTGTGAACCATTTACATTGTCTATATAGATAAATAAATACATATGAGTGTACATTTACTCCTTATGAAGCGAACATTGTTTGTGAAACATTTACATTGTCTATGTAAAAATAGATGTGAACTAATTACCGTAGAGTGGATATAGATTGCACCAAAAAAACACAAAATTTGCAAATATGACTCATTATGTCATGCGTTATGTTACTTAGCTGTAATTCAAGATTTTTCAGTTAAGTATGGTATGATGAACACATTTTAAGTATTTTGTAAGTCTATGATAGTATGTACTTTTCTTTATTTTCAAAATTGTTGTAAAGTAACCTCGTGTTTGGTACAACTTTGAACCACGATTTTCAAAACACAAAAATTATGTACTTAAACACAGTTGTGGTGAAAAATTTGATGCATTATGAGTTTATTAGTGTCAGTCAAGGCCTAGTGCATGCTTTGTACGGTACTTAATCTATTGGACTTGATGGAAAAAAAATCATAGTAAAAAAAAGACCAAAATGAAAATATTATCTTTATACTTAGCTATCTCATTCAAAGATCTCTCAAAGAATTTATACATAAAAATGCAAAAATCAGTCATTTTAAATACATGTAGGATTACGAAAGATTTTAAAAAAATATTTATATTGAGGGATCAGTAGGATTTATAGGTCCAATTAGAAGTTCTACCGAGCCGAACCCTCCGATATGAAAATATCTGGAGTCGGTGAATTATTTTCCCATTTGATCTCGTGTTGTTTTTGAAGTGAAACTTCTTTACGCGCGTCATGCAATTTCTAGGACCGGAGTAAAACCGACTCATGACCGAAACGAAAATGCGGGACCACCGATTAAAGTTCATTTGATCTAGTCAAAGTTTTGAAGTAACATATAAATGCTTCTTAGCTCATCCCGACAACTGGCGTTGGTGGTGTAATGGTCAGCATAGTTGCCTTCCAAGCAGTGGATCCGAGTTCGATTCTCGGCCATCGCACATTATTTTTTTGTTTTTAACGCCTTTTTCATTCAATATCTTATTTTTTAGTAGGTCAGAACATTTTTTAAAAGAAAATAATATTGCAAAATAATAAAAACACTTATCTCACTGTGATAAAACATTACTCCGCTAGAGCGCGCTTTGCGTTATTGTGTTGGATTAAAATTATTATCTAATCCGTATATTATGATAATTGTATTACATTTATTTAATTAATTTATTTATTTTGATAATATGTAATAATTTACAGAAAAAAAAATTAAAACTATCTCCCTCTGATAAAATATCCGTTCGCTAGAGCGCACTACGCGATCTTGTGTGGGATTCTATTTCTGTACATTGTACATTATTTTTAAAAATATATTATATTTTGGGTGTGATGTAGGTAACATTATAAAACATAACAAGCTCTCATATTTTCAGAACCTACATAATATAATCAATTTATGCGGCTTTGCTTACAGTTGGTGCTCAGCGTGGTTGGCTTTCAATCAGTTAAGCGAGGTTCGATTCTCGGCTGTGGCATTTTTGAAGTGAAACCTTGTTGAGGTGGGGGAGCCGCTCACGAACGTTCTCTCTCTTCTCTTCTTTCCTCTCTCTCAGACACCAGCGAACTGCGCCACGCCAAGCATCAGCTGAAACTAGAAGTTTCACTTCTGTCTTGCGTAGGCTTGACACACCCACTTTTTTGTATTTATTATGCTTATATAATGCACTTGCATAATGTGGATTGACTAGATGATCATTTGTGGAAAAATGTGTAGAAGGGTTTAGTTTTTCCTGTGCGGAAGATTTAACCCGTACATAAAGACGGAAAATTTTTAGACTTATTACACTTTAAAACACAATTCCACAAAAAAGAAACGCTACAAGAGACTTCAAATTATTTCCACCTATTACTTATTAGTTCTGCGATCGAAGACAAGCCTCTCTTGGATACAATATTCGGTCCCATGGTGACTCCTGTGCTTTTATTTATATAGAAGCACGTCCTCCCTTTGTGCCCATTTACATAATTTTAGGCTTCTTTGCAAGGATTTAATTATAGGTCCATCTTCGTTACCAGTCACAATCTGTCCAGGAAATAGTTCACGATTATAGGAAAAGACAACATATTCCCCGACCTTCTTCTGTAGTGGCTTAACCTTCCAGCGGGCGCGCTGTCGTAAAATTTACGACAGACGCGCCTAATCGCTTCCCCCACTCTTACCACTTAGTCATAAGCATTGAGCTTCGAGATATGCTAGAGTCAAATCAAATCAAATCAAATGTCAATCATTTACCGCAATATATAAGTGCTGAATTACGGGATCAAAGTGAATTACGGTCGGGCAGTTGAACCGATAACAGAAGAAGAAAATAGAAGCTCTCCAAAATACGGTGTTTGTCGGTTATGTGCGCTGGATAAGAAAAGATCCTCAGTATCAATGAAGTGTTGCCGTTGCCAGTCCTTTACATGCAAGAACCATTCTTCAGATGAGATGGTTTGTAACAATTGTAAGGATGAGAATTTTGATTCTGACTAAATAAGTCGATAAAATATTTGTTTTGAAATATTAACATGCTTAGAGTGTTGCTTCGTTTTTTTTCAAGAGAAAGTAAAATATATTTTTTTAAGTACTGCTTATTATCATTTTTCATAACCTTAAAGAAATTCCCTCATTTGTATAAACAAAAAACCACTTACATGGAGAAAACTCGATGACGTAAAATTTACGACAAGCGCCCGCTCAAGGGAAATTTCTCAACGCGCCCGCTGGAAGGTTAAAGTCACCTCAGGATGGTTCGTCGATCGGATGTGTTTCGGCAGATGTTGATGATTCCTGGGTGCTTTCTGGAGATGGAGAAAGTGACAATACTGGTGCCATTGATGGTCCTGGCTGTTCAGCAATGTCGGTGAACAAAAATATGTTGAAGTGGCTATTTTGCACCAGGTGCCATTTAACCCCCAAAAATGTGTTCATTGGGTCTCTGTACTTACATTTACAGTTATGTTACTATTAAATAAACATATAAATTATGACAAACTGCTTTGGCAGTTTAGCGGGTATAAATAATAAAAAAAAATTAAAATAAAAAAAAACTGTTTTATTTTTATACATAACTGAAGTGCCTCAGCAACAATCTTTTGTATTTATTAAGTGATAAATTAGTATTCTAGCAAAAATGTCACCGGAGACCCAAATAAAAGATAGCTGCCAATAAAAATGTGCAGTGAGAAAAATGAAGACAATGTTTTAGTAGTTCTTATTCGAAGTATGATACAGTTAAATATGACCGAAGAAGATAGGGTCCCATTAGCTCAGTTGGTAGAGCTGTGCCCCGGCAAGGCAAGGGTCCTGGGTTCGAGTCCTATATGTTATGTTTAGGAATCGCTAAGGTTGTCGTTAATAATTTTTTTTTTAAATTATTATCGCATTGAAAATTTTAATATATGGAAAATTATATTTTTATTTATAACTAGCTATACTGTAAAGTCAAAGAATTGTGCAAGTTTGGATTGCCAGGGTAGTGCCCGATTATTGTTTTGTAGAGGGTTTTTTCGGGTGGCTGCCCTGCGATCAGTTGGACGAGCGGGCAAAAATAACGCGGGTAGGTAGATTGGGGGAACAATACGAGGGACGACGATTCCGCGGTGCGCGTGGTTTAGTGGCGAGAAAGAAGTGATATTGAAAATAATGAAAAAGATCCCGCGGATACCTTGAACTTATCCATCGGAGACTTTCCGTTTAAATTTACAAAACATAAAACCAACGTTTCGACTCCTGTGTGAGATCGGCCTGTGCTTGTTCGAGTGTTGTGGCTTGAAGAGATGAAAATATACAATCGGTTGTTTGAAAATAAAAATGGTTTTATTTGTGAGTGGTTTTGAGGGGTAATTCCTTGGAGACTGCACTGGATTGCCAAGCATGCTGTCGAGGTGACGCAAAGATGAAGCATCATTGTCCCTTTAAATGTTTAATGGATGCTGATTGATTGAGGATGGCCTTGCGCACTCTTTCGCACTCCATCCCACGAATCTCTACCCGGCGCAATCTGCTCACCGCTGGCGGACAGACATGATCAAGGTTCTTCAATGCTTTTACACATTATGCCTTCTTGCTTTAGCCCCATCATAGCCCTGGTGATTGACAAGGGTCCATGCTCATCAGACGTGACATCACACGTGACATTGGCGCCCCACGTTGGGCGCCAATGTCACGTCGAAACGTTGGTTTTATGTTTTGTAAATTTAAACGGAAAGTCTCCGATGGATAAGTTCAAGGTATCCGCGCGATCTTTTTCATTATTTTCAATATCACTTCTTTCTCGCCACTAAACCACGCGCACCGCGGAATCGTCGTCCCTCGTATTGTTCCCCCAATCTACCTACCCGCGTTATTTTTGCCCGCTCGTCCAACTGATCGCAGGGCAGCCACCCGAAAAAACCCTCTACAAAACAATAATCGGGCACTACCCTGGCAATCCAAACTTGCACAATTCTTTGACGTTACAATACCCTGCCACGCTGTGGCTCAGTGTGTCTGTGCAGATAGATAAACAATAGATCGTGTTGCTTTTATGTCCAACAGATGACGGTTTTTTTACCTGTCACAAGTGACATCTATAATCTAGGTATATAAAAACACAAAATTTCAAAACAATCGGTGAAGAACTTTCGGAGATTTAAGATTTTGAAGAAACGAAAATTCACATTTTTATTTATAAATATATAATATAATATGGATAAAAATATTAAATCGTATCCTATCACCTTTCAAAAGAAGTTTTTAGTTTTTGAATACGTTCAGAAATATTCCAATTATTTGGATTTTATTGCAAAGCGGAAATACTCCGACCTTCTGTCAAAATATGGCAGAAGCCTGAGAAGTAAAAGCTAAGTGCTTAGCCATAATTATATACAACAATAAATTCATATGTATTTTTGAATGGGCTTTTGAAAAAGTTATAATTCTTTAGGGGTACAATGATTTTACCGTGAATAAATAAATAAATATTTAAATGAAGCACAAAAATATAAAATAGCACAGAGAAACAAAAGAAACAATTATCTGTGTATTTAATTAAAGTGTACAAGGCACATCTCTTATTCTCTACCAATATCTGTGTAAATGTGCCTTTTAAAGTGTACATTCTTTAAGTGTTTATCATATTAAAGTGTACAAAGCGCATCCCTGATTCTCTACCAATATCTTTGTCATTTTTTATCGCTATGCAACCCGATGCGACAGTATCAAAGTGTACAAGGAACATCCATGATTCTCTGCCAAAATCTTTTTCATATTAAAGTGTACTAAACTCATCCATGAATGTCTACCAGTACCTTTGTCACATAAAAGTGTACAAGGCACATCCCCGATTCTCTACCAATATCTTGGTCACTTTGTATCGCTATGCAACCCGATGCGACAGTATTAGTCAGTTTGGTTAAAAACGTACAGTCATACCTTGCGCAGAAAAGTCCCACAATGATTTGTGCTGCAAACAGTTTAGAGAACTTTACTTTTCTGCGCAGGGTCTTGACATTTCAGTGCTCACTCTCCGGCCGTCAATGTACGAATGTCATCAATTATTCAAGACATGCTGGAACTCTCCTGGCTCCAAAATGATTGTCAGGTGGTTTGTCTCCAGCTTGTCGAAATGATACTCAAATGTTGTACATCTACTGTTTCTTATGTCCATGGTGTGGGCACTATAATGTCGAGTGGTCCACAATTGTGCAGATAAGTGTGTACATCGGTAGAAGCGAATTACCAACCTACATTCATTACACAAACCATGCTCAATGACAGGAGCATGCAGTTCACCAGATTTCAACTGCATAGAAGTCATTTTCGGCCGCATCTTCAGAAAGAAAAACACGAAAACCTTGTAAAAAATACTAATTTATTTTTTCAATCTTATTTCAATTTATAAATGATGTGTAAATTTTACAGATGTGTATATAAGGTGACTTAATTACTATAAGATAATTGGCAAAGTGTCTCATTGTGAGAAATTATTTAACCAATCATATAAATCATAGAGCTTTGTTATATACAAGTGAACTAACAAGTTGATTTCATAAATAGAATATCGTCCGTTTCCCCTCGCGGAAAAACAATTCAAAATGATAATACTTTAGCTAATTCTAAGAAAATAGACTCAACATTAAAAAAATAATTTATTCTCTACAATATACCAAACTTATTTGCAACATGATTTGTAACTAAATGTGCATAAGTATGTTGTGTGGACAGAATATTTCTCGTAATGCTAATTTAAACGAGAAAACAATTGAAACAGCCGGCGCCAATGTTATATTTATGGCACAAAATTATTGGAATTATAATATTATTGCCAGAAAGGATGGAGTGCATTTCAAAGCTAAAAAGAGTAGACGAATAAACATTCAAACGATTCAAACCTGGCAGAATCATAACTCTTTGAATATCATGTTTTAAACCGCAGTTACAGATTGACACGAGAAACTTTCCAGGCAGCAAAAAGATAAACCAATTAATCAATTCAAAAAAATTGTAAGTTATCCATGTTAAGCGGTACAGATGTTACTTTTTATCCTAGCAAATTTAAATCCTTCGTTGCACAAAGGGTGTTAACTGTATGAATAAAAAAAAATTAACACAAAAGATAATAAATAACAAAGTGGTAAGAACAAAGGTGGGTCGGAATGTGAAATCAGCAAAGTCAGAAAATAAAATTATTAAAGTTGAAAAAAAAAACTTTTATCATGAAGGATCAGATAAGTTCACTTTTAATGCTTTCAATTTTATATATTTGAAATAAAACTTATTTTTTAATGATTCAAAAATTTTATTTATGCTTTTACACCCCGATCCAAAAAATAATAAAGAAACTATTCATCACATATTCATGTTTTACTGATTTAAGTTTAAAAATGTGTAACGCTGCGTCTTTCAAAGGAAAAGTCGATGTGAACACAACACTGTGCCAAAGTATCAAATGGTCACCGCCATTTGGAAGTTGCAGCGCGGAACATCAATTCGGACAATGGACAATTATTGTCTTAGCTATATATTAAATACATAATACATAAAAGTTTTAATTTGATAAAATATAATTTTATTGTCGACTGTAGATGGGACACCGGTGTCCTCGATACAAAAATCGATGAAATTTTTTTAAGCGATTTTAACCCTCATGTACAAAAGGAACTGTATGAAGAATAAGTTCAGAATCACTAAATATTGCGAATAAATTATCTTCCGACTTTTCGGCATGTCATTTTTCTCAAGGTCGCCTACGTCATCACAGTCAATGATTAATTTCGTACTTGAAAATCATCATGAATCTTTGTTCAACAGAAAACGGCGGTGGGCACGTAGGAGAGCTTTGTCGCTTCGTATCGCTTCGATCGTGTTCACATCGACCTCACCTACATAAGACGCAGTGTAATCAGTAACGTTTAGATGAGTATTTATTAATTTTAGTATTATAATATTGTTTGCATACCACTTTCATATAAAGTATCTCCCATATTTCCCAACATAATGTTTGCAGTAAAAATAATAATAATTGTAATATAACAGATTTAAAAGACACCTTGGTTTAATACAACTAAAAGGTTAATTAGGAATGATGGTGAAAGCGGTTATGTAGACCGGTGTCCGTATATGAATATATTTTGAAGAGTAAAACGAGAATATAAACAAGTTTCTCGTAGACCAGCTGCCTTCCAAAGTGTCCTTAGAAAATAAAAATAACCTTAATTAAATTTATATCATTTCTTTATCATAGTTCAGCCCGACTTACACATTTCTTTATCATGGTTCAGCCCGACTAACACATTTTTATAAAATAAACATCGATGGAAGGAAACGTCACAACAATACAATATTATTTTCATATTCTAATGTGAAATTTCGCATAGTATTAAATTTACAAACATAATAAATAATTATTTAGATATTTTAATGATATCAGTATTAACAAACAGAATTATCTGGTCCTTTAGTGAAAAATATATATTATTTAAATAAAACTGAAGCATATGCTTTAAACACTGAAGAGATAGACTAATAGAAGTTTGGGTGTGTCCGGTGTACTGATTTCCCTTACTTCTGGAGAAAGTTGTGAGAATATTGTTTCTTGAACAGATTTTCAATTTCAAAGCTTGATTTTTTACAAATTAGTATAGAATACACTTCTAGGGATTATCGCTTCAGTGACTAAAAATTTTATGTAGATTTTATAAAGAAACATTATGTTTAACGCCTCAGGCTAATTTGTTTGCTTTTGGGTCCCATAGAAATCGTTATGTCTCCCTTACTGTCATGGTGAGATATACAATTTAAACAGTGTTAGAAAGAGAAAACACCACACTTTATAATCAAATCTAGAAGTTAGAAGAATTAAAATGTACACCTCTATGAAATCAAAGTTTGACAAATTTATGAAACTTTGCAAATTTTTTATAAAAAGTGGGGTGACAATTACGTTTATAATATAATGTGTTATCAATAATTTTAGTTAGAAAAAACGAAAGGTGAGCCATTTTTAAAACATGTTTATGTTTGCATTCAAAATTTTAGTATTTAAAAAATGATATGTTTATTTCTAAATAAGACAATTTGAAAGCGTACTTCGTCACCTTACAAAAACAGTTTTAAGTTTTCAGATACATTCAAACGGCAAACTCTGACGTTCTGACAGAATATGCCAGAGGCCTGAGGGGTTAAGCAACAATTTATAAAATGGAAATCATTTGTCGATTCGCCATAGATCTGTTAGTAGAGCATTTGCCTGCTTGGCAAAAGGGTGTGATGAATTTGCTTACAGAACTTGATTCATTACTGGACCAGAATTAGTTTTAAAAACAGAGGAAACACAACAAATGATTTATGTTAAAATTTCAACCTGCGTAAGTTCCCCGTTGACCAAAATGCATTTCTCCATAGATATAATATAGACAATAATTACTTTACAAGTCACTCTAACAGATGACTGACAATAAAGGCACAATTTTACGCACCTGTTTTATTTGCTAGTGTATATGGCCTGGCTTGGGCGGCATCAACACACTGGGCTTTATTATAATTAATTTTTACAAAAAATCGTAGACATAATTCAATCAACTAATTTGAATAATTTAAGTTATAAATTAAATGTTCTCAGACAGTGATAATCACTTTGACAGTAAGCTTTGTCCTACACAAAAAAGATTAAAAATATGTTATTTATAATAATACAATATGATGTCTATTCAATTTAGATGTTAATTTAAAATACATACTTCACAATATTAATTGAATTTTCCTTATAAATTATAGAAGTTACACAAAAGTTGTTGTAGACAAATGAATAATGATGATCAGGAATTGAATAAGGATGTTGGTCGCAAGCCCGGCCATACAAATAAATATAGTTCCTAACTAAGTTTGTCAGCAGAATAATATACATTCATATATTATTATTACATACTTAACAGGATGTGCATATATCTTCAACGTTTCTCTCCTAGAACTATCTAAAACATAACTTAGCGTAATAAGTTATCATCAGATGCAAAAATTAATCAACTTTTCCTAATATGAAGCTACTATGTATATAAAAAAATATTGGGCAAGTCAGTTGTCACTTATAAACTATCGTATGTACACAATAATGCTTCGGGGGGGACGCTAAATAATACAACTAGAAAGGTACTCATGCGACAACAGTGGAACCGCATACCGCCTCCCCACCGGAGCAGAGTACAGCGGTGCGCCCTGCTCCGGCGCACTTCTCCCAGGAGCGTAGATACACCGCCAGCAACATAACTTATTCTCCGGGGAAATGACCCGTTGATTAGCATATAACTTTAAATATCTCCGATTAAAACATAAGTTAATTTCGGTTTTTGAGAACAAAACCGCAGAACGTTCGGTGGTTTGTTTATTTACGGCTATAGTTTATAAAGATCTCTTTCTAACGTGAGTTTCATACAAATACTAGGTAATATTATCTCGAGTGTGATCAACTGTCGAACTGACCAACTGTTGGACACTTGGCCAATACTACTAGGTAATATTGTCTCGATTGTGATCAACTGTTGGACACTTGGCCAATACTAGGTAATATTATCTCGAGTGTGATCAACTGTCGAACTGACCAACTGTTGAACACTTCGCAACTACTAGGTAATATTGTCTCGAGTGTGATCAACTGTCGAACTGATCAACTGTTGGACACTTGGCCAATACTACTAGGTAATATTGTCTCGATTGTGATCAACTGTTGGACACTTGGCCAATACTAGGTAATATTATCTCGAGTGTGATCAACTGTCGAACTGACCAACTGTTGAACACTTCGCAACTACTAGGTAATATTGTCTCGAGTGTGATCAACTGTCGAACTGATCAACTGTTGGACACTTGGCCAATACTACTAGGTAATATTGTCTCGATTGTGATCAACTGTTGGACACTTGGCCAATACTAGGTAATATTATCTCGAGTGTGATCAACTGTCGAACTGACCAACTGTTGAACACTTCGCAAATACCAGGTAATATTGTCTCGAGTGTGATCAACTGTTGGACACTTAGCCAATACTACTAGGTAATATTGTCTCGATTGTGATCAACTGTTGGACACTTGGCCAATACTAGGTAATATTGTCTCGAGTGTGATCAGCTGTCGAACTGATCAACTGTTGGACACTTGGCCAATACTAGGTAATATTATCTCGAGTGTGATCAACTGTCGAACTGACCAACTGTTGAACACTTCGCAACTACTAGGTAATATTGTCTCGAGTGTGATCAACTGTCGAACTGATCAACTGTTGGACACTTGGCCAATACTACTAGGTAATATTGTCTCGATTGTGATCAACTGTTGGACACTTGGCCAATACTAGGTAATATTATCTCGAGTGTGATCAACTGTTGGACACTTGGCCAATACCAGGTAATATTGTCTCGAGTGTGATCAACTGTTGGACACTTAGCCAATACTACTAGGTAATATTGTCTCGATTGTGATCAACTGTTGGACACTTGGCCAATACTAGGTAATATTATCTCGAGTGTGATCAACTGTCGAACTGACCAACTGTTGAACACTTCGCAACTACTAGGTAATATTGTCTCGAGTGTGATCAACTGTCGAACTGATCAACTGTTGGACACTTGGCCAATACTACTAGGTAATATTGTCTCGATTGTGATCAACTGTTGGACACTTGGCCAATACTAGGTAATATTATCTCGAGTGTGATCAACTGTTGGACACTTGGCCAATACCAGGTAATATTGTCTCGAGTGTGATCAACTGTTGGACACTTAGCCAATACTACTAGGTAATATTGTCTCGATTGTGATCAACTGTTGGACACTTGGCCAATACTAGGTAATATTGTCTCGAGTGTGATCAGCTGTCGAACTGATCAACTGTTGGACACTTGGCCAATACTAGGTAATATTATCTCGAGTGTGATCAACTGTCGAACTGACCAACTGTTGAACACTTCGCAACTACTAGGTAATATTGTCTCGAGTGTGATCAACTGTCGAACTGATCAACTGTTGGACACTTGGCCAATACTACTAGGTAATATTGTCTCGATTGTGATCAACTGTTGGACACTTGGCCAATACTAGGTAATATTATCTCGAGTGTGATCAACTGTTGGACACTTGGCCAATACCAGGTAATATTGTCTCGAGTGTGATCAACTGTTGGACACTTAGCCAATACTACTAGGTAATATTGTCTCGATTGTGATCAACTGTTGGACACTTGGCCAATACTAGGTAATATTGTCTCGAGTGTGATCAGCTGTCGAACTGATCAACTGTTGGACACTTCTCAATTACTAGGTAATATTGTCTCGAATGTGATCAACTGTTGGACAATTCACAATTATTTTATATTACATTGTAATTAAACAAAATGATATAATATGATGTGAATTATGCAAATATTGGGTGTCACTCACGGACAGTAGAGGTTAAATTTGCAAGCGTAAAATAAATACAATAAAACTGATAAATAATTTCATAAGTAGTGAGATAAAATGAGACTTGGAAATATCCCGATCGAGTTAAACTAACAAATTCAAATAACCGAAAAATAAATTTCTTAATATTTTTAGCAACGATGTAAATAAAAAATACAATTGCAATAAGAGTTTGTAACGCTTCACTGACGACGGTGTTGAATTAAAATATTAATAACAACAATAATAACACCGAATAATTAGATCACGATGATTGATAATTGGGTAAAATGCGGATGAGTTTTACGAAAATAGCTTTATATACCCGTTTAAATGCAGTGCATCAGTAAAATAAGTACTTAGATAATGTCCACTCGGCGCGTGTCCGTTTAGCACTAGTCATTTCACTATTCCACATTCTTGACGCGCGCCATGATCTTGCCGTCCCACAGCGGTAGGAAGTCTGCGTCGTTGAAGATCTCTTCCTGGATCACCGTGTTCTCCAGCTCTTCGCATTCTGTCTTGAAGAAGTATCTGGAATCCACACAAATTATTAGCTATACAGGGTGTCCAGGGGTAAAATGTACTAACTTCGGGAGGCGATTCTACATGATAGTAAAAGTAATAAATAAATAGCTTTTTATCAATTATAAATTATTATCATGGAGTATAAAATGCAAAATAATAATTACACAGTAAAACTTGTTTAGAAATGAACTATTTTTTTATAAATTGAATAATAACACTATTGAACATTCAAGAATTGTTAACTTGCTGTGGCTCAGTCTGTATGTGCAGATGGAGAAACAATAGCGCGTTTTGCTATTACAAAATTTAAGATTGTGAACAAACAAACATTAACATTTTTAACAAATTATTATAAACAATAATTACTCGCCTGAAATATCCACACAAATTGAAAATATCTCCCAAGTAAAATTAAATGCCGCCGACGGGAATCGAACCCACACCTTCTAATGTCCGGTCAGGTGCTCTAGACCACTGAGCTGCTTCCGCTTATTCCCAACCCGCCAAACAATTCAATATCACTAGTACTTCAATTAACAAATAATAAGCAATAATTGTTGATTAAGTACTAGTACATATTGAATTATCTGGCGGGTAGGGAATAAGCCGACGTAGCTCAGTGGTCCAAAGCACCTGACCGGATATCAGAAGGCGAGGGTTCAATTCCCGTTGGCGGCACTTATTTTTACTCAGGAGATATTTTCAATTTGTATGGATATTTCAGGAGAGTAATAATTGTTTATAATAATTTATTATCCTTTCTGCTATGCATAAAAAACCTTGTCTTATAAACCTTAGTTTATCATTTAAAAAATAATTAACATTTTTATTTATATAGATTATTAACAAATTATAAATGAATACATAGATCAAGTTTTAAATAGGCTGAACTGTCATAATACATACATATTTGCTATACATAAGCCAAAATAATGATTGCATAGATAAAATGATCAGACTGACCTGTAGTTCCCCTTCTTAGGCAGGTACTCCTTGAACTGTTTGAGCGTGACGGGGGCCGCGGGTATCTTGGTGCGATAGGGGAATTGTTCCTCTAAGAAAGTGAACACCACAACGGTGGAGGGGGCAGGGGGTGGCGGGGGTGCCATGGGGGGATCTGCAGGCGGGGGCGGTGCGGGGGCCTTGCCTACACCCACACTCGATCTGGAATGGTAAATTTGAGGTCATATTACATTCTAAAAAAATAATTCAATGACGCAACACTTTCAACTAAAGTGAAGAAGTGAAATCCACAAAACCCCATTAACATCAATAGAGATGGGCTAAGCTTAATACTTCTTTGTATCCGGTACTAGCCACACCAAAACTAAACTCCGAAAACCACATTCATTTTCACTAATTATACTGAAGTACCGCCCCTAAGAGGAATGGAGCGCGCAACATGGTATCGCTTCTACATACTACACTTCACCACATTCTACACATCTATACTATACGATGGATACTGTAGCCCTGTCCGAAAAGTTGGGAAAAGACGGAGGAAACATAAAACGGCATAATACACCAAAAATAAATCACAATGGTACTAAAGTGAGTTAAATTCAAATGAAACTATTGAATATCTAAATCAACTCATTACAGTGCAGTGTTTTGGAATTTTCATATTAGATTTTGTGGCGATAATGGCCACACTGCAACATGTTTGAATAATTATTTGAAACAATCTTAGTTTTTGCCCAGTTGTAATGGAACTAGCATAATTATATTTTAGGATTAGTTTTAACCTCTCAGACAAAGACTTTTCTTTACTATGTGTTCCTTTGCGAACTGTCAAAACGTGATAATTTTTGTGTTATTTACGAGTTTTGCTAAAAGCTTCATAACTCACGTTTTGGGAAACGTAGCCTCATTCTAAAAAATGTTATGGAAAGATTATGAAATCTACTATCGCATTGTGTTATTATACGTAAATATTTGCGTTTCTAAATATACATTTTATGAAAACGTCAAAAATATGTAAAAATCGCTTACCATTATTTCAAAGCCGTGAAAAATGTACTTTTTTCTGAGTATCATAAAGAAATAACACTTTATATATTGAAGAAATATAATTAAAAACTATTAGTAACCTCAAAATATTAACCGTCCAAACTAAAATATTTTTAATAAATTATTTAGAAACGCAATAAATTATGAACGAACAAGATGACAGATCCTTAGACAAGGCTTAGATAATGCTCTTCTACGTTCCATAGATATTCTTGAATACAGACGCGTAGCGTTATTCATTATCGATACTCTGTTTTTTAAATCATGGCAATCCGTATACTAGTGATGGAAATAAATCGATTTTTGTAAAATCTCGCGCGTTTACGTGAAAAGACGTTCTAATGTCTTGACCGCTATTATCATATTTACGTCTTTTGACGTTCTAATGTCTTGACCGCTATTATCATATTTACTTCTTTTGACGTTCTAATGTTCTGAGTGGTTAAGTAACTGCCACTGATTTGTAAATATATTTTTGTCATTTTAAGTCACTAGTTTTAAGCCAGTCAGTTACGAGTCTTATTTATAAGTCACTAGCTATAATTAGAAATCTTTGTTGTAAGCCAATTATGTATATTATACAATATTTATTTGTAGTGCCCTTGAGGTGATTTTTCACAAAAATGGCGATATGCAAATCAGCCGAATAGTATTATTATTATTATCTATAGTGCAGTGTTTTAAAAATGATTCAGGAAAATGTGGAGTTTGACTCGGTCTGGGAATGTTACCTCTTGGGGTGACGAGGTAGCTGCTGCTGTTCCAGGCGGCGGCGCGCCTCGTCCAGCTGCGTGGGCGTGTGCGGGGAGGGCAGCGGGGGCATCTGGGGGTCGGTGGCCACGGGCTGGCCGGGGCGCTCTGCTGACCCACTTCGGCTGAAGGAGCGGCGCCCGTATCTGGTGGGAAACAAATTCATAAAAACAAATAAAACACATGTTTGTTTCGTTTAAACATGTACACAGTGCATGGCAGACATGTAACAGGCAGGTAAGACAAAATTAATTGCTTACATTATCTATGAACTTATTCACATATAACGTGATGTGTCCGCCCAGATCCATATCTGTATCCGTGTCGACCCGTGTCGACACCAATCTCTGCTAGAATATTTTTTCTGTGCAAGTGCAAGTACAAAATGGTGCCGCATCCACAGCTGGTTATGACACTTCATGGGCGAAGTCCACGCAAATGCGATGTCAATTATGACAGAATTTGTTTTAATTTGAACATCGAAAGAATTGAAATCGCGTTCGCACGGACTTCGCCTATCCGGTATCATATCAATGTCTGTGCCGTGTCTGCCACGCACAGGGCCGGTATATGTGAATGCTCGCATCTGGGCCGTGTCTGCCACGCACGGTGCCAGTAGGTGTGAATAAACCTCAACTCTATACAATTGTGAAAGACAAAAAACAAATTAATGGCTATGAATGAAGTGTAAATTACACACGCTTATGGCTGGAGCAAGAGTTTTACCTGTCGACGTTGCTGGCGCCCTTCTGGATCCACATGAGGACACGCGAGTGAGGCTGGTGCGCCGGTAGCACGGGCGCCGTGTCGCTTACCACCGACACGCCACTGTCCGTGAGGTCTGTCAGGGTTTTGCGGCTCATGGACCTGGGTAAACAAAAAGATATATTAGTATAGATGTTAACGATACAAGAACTACTAGATACGGCAAGTCACAAATTTTCAAGATGGATACAGTCCACCTTTGAATAATTTCATAACACAATTCCATATCGAATTTTTTCAATAGATACACAGGGTGTGTGTAGATATATTTGGTTTATGATTGGTGTAGGGGGAGATAGGTACATAATTTCTATTCAAACTACAAAAACTGAACAAACAAATTAATAGTGAGTTCAGATTGAAGTGCAGAACTTTCATTTATGTTAATTTTAAATTTAAATCTCCGTGGACACTCAAAAAAATTAACAAAACGCCTTTTGCATTCAATCCCAGGAAACATTTCCTTGCAAATAGAGGAGTGGATGCGTGGAATATGTCATCGATACTACAAATATAAATCATTTTAAAGCTCCATTGGATCCTCATCAACACGTCATCGATACTACAAATATAAATCATTTTAAAGCTCCATTGGATCCTCATCAACACGTCATCGATACTACAAATATAAATCATTTTAAAGCTCCATTGGATCCTCATCAACACGTCATCGATACTACAAATATAAATCATTTTAAAGCTCCATTGGATCCTCATCAACACGTCATCGATACTACAAATATAAATCATTTTAAAGCTCCATTGGATCCTCATCAACACGTCATCGATACTACAAATATAAATCATTTTAAAGCTCCATTGGATCCTCATCAACACGTCATCGATACTACAAATATAAATCATTTTAAAGCTCCATTGGATCCTCATCAACACGTCATCGATACTACAAATATAAATCATTTTAAAGCTCCATTGGATCCTCATCAACACGTCATCGATACTACAAATATAAATCAATTTAAAGCTACATTGGATCCTCATCCACATTTATAGGATTAACCTACATTTCATATTTGATTTTATTTTTATTGGAAAAATTATTCTATCAACTGTAAGTAAAAGAATGTAAAAATGCATTGAATCTTAGTATTTAAGTATATATTTATGTATGTATTTTTGTATGCATTTATGAACCTCCTACGTCTGTCTCGACACAGGTTTCGATGAGAGCCTCATATTTCCTTTAGTGAAAGGCGTAAAAAAACTACAATCAAACTTTAAATAGATAAATAAATAAATAATAATAAAAATTCTTACTTGGAGAGAAGAAATAATAAAATTATTTTTTAACTTAAATCAATTCAATATTTTTATAGTAAAAATAAGTAAAAGCTCAATTTAATTGTAATATTTAATCATTGAAGATAATATTAACAACTATCAAATGAAAAATCAGAAAAAGATTGGGTTGCATTTTCAAATCCTCGGATTTTTTTATTTTATTTTTTTTTATTATTTATTAACCAATAAATTAACATACATTTTTTTTTTGGTATAATCCACCTCACTAGGCTGAGCCTGTTCTGAGGTGGCGGATTCGAATTGAAATTGGTGATTTGAATTCCTAGATGCAACGGAATCTTTTTCTGATTTTTCAGTTTTGCATTTTTCATTTGAGTTGTCAATATTATGTTCAATGATTAAATATTACAATTACTGTTAAACTTATTGTGATATTAGACATGAGCGCCTTTTTTACATTAGTTCCACACAGAAGGCCCTCAGGAAAAACAAATTCCCTCATGGCCTATGTCATCTTTGGGAATACTGTATGGAGGGTCTTTTTAGGGAAAGGAAGGAGAGGAAGTTCTGGGAAGGAAAAGGGTATGAGGGGTGGGTAGGGTAGTCTGGGGGTTAATGTGTCCAGGAGTGACAGACGTATGAATCCACCACCCCACTGCGGTGCAAGGCGATAGGTCGAGAGAGTCCGGCTAGAGAGGTCAAAAGGTCTCCCTCAACCAGTCTCTCCAAATCCGGCCCACCATGCACAGACGAAGTGGCAGACGCATCTACCACCAAGACCGGGACAAACCTCACCCCATGAACGGGCACCCGTGCTAAGTCACCAAACGAAGCGAACCGCTTGGGGTGACTTACGGGAGATGTGTTGGTTAACCAACGAATGGTTCCCGAGGTTGCGGCGGCACCCATATTGCTCATTAAATAATAATAAAATGTATTGCATTTTAAAGACGGATATGAGATACATAGAAACGAAGGTGGCAGCGCTAGTGTCAGGCAATTATTGTTGATAAGCGACAAGTTACATGCACCTCATATTCATGGATAATTAATCATTAACATTAACATTGAGGGAATGAAAAATGCAAATTCCATCAATCCTAAATGTTAGTTTATTGAAAGAAAACTTGACTTATGGAAATCTAATTGATATCTAATAGGAACAAGTTAGTTAGGATCAGACTCATGGTAGAGGGATCTGAATATTTTGCATTATTTTTCAGCATATTATTTTAGAGAAAAGCTGTGGTATTTTGTAATAGAAGTGATGTTTAGTAAACTTTTTGGTATTTTTCAGCCAAAAAAATTGGCCTTAGAAATTTTTTTTTTTTCAAAATCGAAAACAGAATGATAATTTGCGGTGTTTTCGACATGAAGTCAGCTGCGTTCCATTTTAATTGGTATTCAAGCTTGTCAAAAGCATAGTTATACCAAGTAATATTCAGAATGTATAATATTGCATTCTTTTTTTACATACATATATTGCGTGAAAAATATAAAATTTGGCATTATCACAGATGCAAAAATGTCAGGTCTCTAAAGATAGGAAATAAAAGAGATGCATTGCATGCTCGTAGTAACCTTCTGTTTGGGACAGGATAGTCCTTATAGTCCACCGACCTGGTCTTGCCGGAGGAGGCGGCATCCCCGAAGTCGCGCACGTTGCCCGAATCAGCAGACAAGGCGGACTGCGCGGACAGTGTGGAGTGCAGGTCGCGCGGGTGCGGCTCGCGGAGTCGCGCGCGGTGTGGCGGCGGGGTGGGAGGCCGGCCCGGCGAGCGCGCCGGCGTCAGGTCGGACCACACGCGCGACACGTGTTGATCTGAAACACAGATGAAGATATAATCAAGTACAACATTACAGCAAAACAAAGTTATGTGTGCATGCATCATCTGTGCACAACATGACCTACCGACTGCGCCAATAGTATTTAGTGTTTTGTGGGTAGAGGTAGGTAACTTGGATAATACTTCTGTTCTTCTCTAGATATAGTTTATTGATTGATACACCGATTTAAGGAACTTCTATTATGGCGGACTAATGTCTAACTTGGATAATGGTCTGCTATAGAAAGAGGCTGAGTGAGTAAAATAATGTATATGTTGGCAAAGGGTCTATTGATACTGAATGTGTGGTGCATTATAACTGATAACTTACCCAAAATATCTTGATCATTATCATCATCCAGTTGTAACTTCTCCCGAAGCGCCTGAGCCACGAGCCGGGGCTGGACTTGACCTTCATCTTCATTCTGCAAATAAGAAGACATTTAGCATATGGAATAAAAGCTTCAAAAAACAACATATCTATGAAGCAGTGGCAGCATATAGCAACATATTTTAAGTAATATGTTATACCTTTGTTTAACAACTTTTCACATTAGCGGAAGATCAAATCATCGTGACGATCTTTCATGGCAGCAAAATAATCGGTGATCTAATGGCAAAGTAATCCACACGGGCATGTGCATAGTATGGTGGTGGAAAATCAAAAACCATGTAACAAAGTATCAATGGCTGATCGGTGCTACTTTGGAATTGTTGTTGGAGGCGCGCCTCAATCGAAACAATGCGCGACCATGCCAGCTATCATTCGTTTCGATTACATGTGATTTCCCCACCCCCCTTCAACAACATGAAATCAGCAACTATCGGAGGCGGATCCTGCATCTGCCTCACAAGTGAATTTTGTACTGCGATATACTGCAAATGGAAATCCATGTTTGGGCAGCCAGTATGATGAGCTACATAAAGGCAACCAGTCCTATGAAAATACAAATAGGTAATATTTAAATTGAAGTAACTTTTAAAAGACTTATAATATATTTTGGAAGCTTATTTTTCCCCTATTCTCTTCTATTTTTTAGGGGAGGTACAGCCTCCCCTCCCTCATTGCACCAACCGCCACAGCTATGAAGACATTATGAAATGAATAATGTTTTCCTGATAAAGTTACCAATAAAGACTAAACCACTCTTGAAAGCCTCTTTCTAAGCTCAATATTTTTTACCCTTGTTTTTTCTTAAGACTGCAAGGTGGATGCTTGGTGTTCCATGTTTCTATATGACAAATAGTTCCACTAACAGTTACTATGATTTAATCTTTTCAAAATTTTGCATCGGAACTTAATTAGTGAGAGGTCAGGGATTTGCCCATAAACCCAATTGAAATTTACCTCCATGAGTTTCCGGTCCAGCTTCTCCTGGTTGTCCTGGTCCCTCTTCAGCCGCTCCAGCTTCTCAATCAGCAGCGGAGCAAACTCCTCAGGCTTCATCATGCTGCACTGCCCCTTCTGGATCCTGAATGTTCGGGGTATCACCTGGACAGACAGAAATATTTATACACTCACGTGTAAAGCTAAAAGTTTCAATAATCAACGAGAGTGTATGTAATCAAAGAAATAAATAAAGGTTTGTATTTGTAATGCTTTTAGGCAAACTTTGAATAATGCTAGCACTTACAACATTATTCTAATACAGATATATTATGCCCGGGCTATTCATATGATAACCTGAAATCCAACTGTGTCCATGTTAGAGGGGGAATTAGCTAACAAACAAGTGACTTCACAATATTCATATGTGTATTAAATCTTTTTAACCTCAGCCATTTTCCAGTTGTATGTATTGTTTTCCATAAACAGATTTATTTGAATGACAAAAAGATAATCTTGTGAACTTTATTGATTTTGCAATGTTTCCTACGTTTGTCTGTAATATGATACATTAAAATTGCGCCGACAGATGGGCGGATGTATGGCTTTTAGTACAGACTAGGTGTACGCGTCAAAAGATTAACCGGTCAGTGGCTGAGTTGACAAATGCCTCAGGTTCCCACCCAAGCGTAGTGGGTCCGATTCCTCTGCTGGCTAAGTCCTCCATCATTGCACAAACAACACTTTTCGCTTATAATGAGGGTGGTAAATTTTTTTTGTCAGTTTATATACCGTATTCGTAACACGGAAATGTTAGACAGTTAAAGTAACATAGCAGATATTGAGACAACAATGTATGAAGGTAACATTTCCTCACCATGTCGTGCACGCGCGTGTCCCTGTTGTTGTTGGCGCTCTCCATCATGGAGCGCTGCTGTCGCATGTGCTCCCGGCGCGCCCCGTGGGCCCCGCCGCCGCTGCGAGCACCCCGACACACACTCACGCCATCGCTGCACAACACAATTGGCACTTATTACATATACACAAGTCACAAGGATAAAGCTCACTACACTCTCATTGCAGGAAAAGTCACAGGCGCATAAACATAAACACATAGATGCGCCTAGTGCTGGGCTGGAGGCATCATTTATTCATGCATCAAATGATGCAGTTAGTGGTGATTTCTGATGAATAAGCAACAATACCTTCTTTTTGCTGCTAAAATATTTCTTAGGAACATTTGTTTGCATTCAAATTTGCATGGAAGGCACTTCTAGTTTTCTTCCTTATTCTATGGTATTAATACATATTTATAAATCTATCTGTTTTTATTTCTTTTTGCCCTAGACAAATAATGTATTTTCTTTTACATTTTTAAGGACAAGTAGTTTCAGAGAATTTGAACAAATCTTCAAATTTCAAAGTTTTGTGAAAGTTCTTTACAAGTTCTGTTATTATTTCAGTTCTGTAAAGTAACTGGACTATAATTATATTATATGAACAGAACTTGAATAGGCCATTCACAGAACCCAAAAATGAATGAACTTTGATGAACTGTTCAAATTCTACGAAACAATCCAACCCAAGTGTTATGCAACCAAATTAGGTAATTTAATGATAATGATTGATTGTGATTACTCTTACTGAGTCTTATTTCATATTTAGTAAAACTGAGAATTCGGGTGTAATTCTGTCTGCAACTCCGGTTTAATGAACTTTCATTTGCTTTGAATTTAAGTATCATTATGAAAATTGTGGGAATTCAAACAAATAAACTGTAAACTAAAATTATTTTATTTTAATTAATTAATTAATAATTCCATGTTTGAAAAGTGTTTGATTGGTGTTCATTCGAAACATTTGACTGTAAAATTCCTGAGGCAATTTTTTTTTTAAACTTTCAGCTTCACAAATCTTACTATTATAATATCCTGTGATTTTTTACATGTCAATCTTGCTCTAAATACAAACATGAACAAAATAATTTTCTAATGAAGTAACATTACTACATAAAAAATTAACTATTGATCTAAACAATAATAACGTTAACTGATTGGGTAAAATCAAAAGGGAGGTATGGTACTCACATGCTGCTACCAGACATGGACAAGGCGTCGGAGTCAGTCCTTCCGCTGCTCATCGATTGGAGCTCCGAGTCTTGCCGAGATGCAGGACAGTACGCCGTATAGGATAAGTGGGGCTGGGAGTACACCGAGTAGTTCTTCCCAAACACTCCACTGGTTATCCAAAGTTAAGCAACATGCCACGGGTGGAATTAGCCATCCATCAACAGCGATAGATTGATTAACCATCAAACAACAGCGTTAGATTGATTAGCCATCCATCAACAGCGACAGATTGATTAACCATCAAACAGCAGCGTTAGATTGATTAACCATCAACCAACAGCATTAGATTGATTAACGGCATTGGATTGATTAACCATCGGTCAACATCGTTAATTGATTAGCCATCAATTAACAGTGTTAGATTGATTAACCATCAATTTACAGCGTTAAATTGATTAACCATCAATTTACAGCGTTAAATTGATTAACCATCGACCAACAGCGTTAGATTGATTATCATCGATCAATAGCGTTAGATTGATTAACCATCGATCAACGTTATTTATAGCGGCGTTTCCATTGTTAAATTGGGTGGATTTTGTGTGTTGATGCAGGTGTGTTGGTAATTTGGTTTTGTAGTAGAGGTTTTCCAGGTGTATATTGATTGGGCAGGCATTTGGGGGCGGCGGCAAGCAAAACAGCGACATGGAAGGGGGGAAAGAAACAAAAAATAAAACAATCGCAGTCAGGAAGGGGGGGAAATTAAAATTTTTTACAAAGTTAACAGTTAGGCAAAGAGTTGTTAACAATTAACCGGCACAAAATAGCACCATTAGCTTTTAATTTTGTCGTAATAACACAATACATATTTGCTAATTTGCGTGTCAATGTTAACAAATTTAAGCCAAAAAATAATTAGGAACAAATTTAAATGATATCTACTATGTACATATCTATAAATTTTCATGCTTTTCATAAACATTATAGTGGAATTAAAATTTGCTAATTTAAAAAATGGAGTCCTATAAAAATGAACAAACTAGTATTTAAAAGTATTACTAAAGCAAGCAGTAAAATGAGGGGTAAATTCACATGACATCTTTTAGACTAGATAACGAAATAATTAGATTGTTCGATTATGGCCTTAATTCACGATAAAGGTGAATTCAATGCTAGATATATTTCTATTCATTTCTATCTTTTTTTCTCCAACTTCTTCCACCATTCACTACTGTATACCACAATGTTACTGTGAAAAAACTACATTACATTGGTTATGATTTAAGATTTTCACAGCCAAAAGTATTACAGTGATTTGTTTTTGGGGTATTATGCCGTGTTGCGCTACCTCCTTTTATATATACAGTGAAACTCTCTTAAGAAGTTTTCCAAGGGACCGGGGAAAAAAAACTTCTTAAGTGGGAAAACTTCTTAAGTGGGATTCAATTTTAGCCATTTAATAACTCGAGTCCGGGGCATACGTCATTCCTATGTCTACCTACGTTAAATTGTTGTGAAAACAAGCTCATATGATCCAAGCGGTCAAAAAAAAAAAAATATATATATATATATACATCTTCTAGTTATCATGGTAAATAGTATTACATATGTATTTATAAAAAGGTGGGAATGTGAAATAAATGAAAAATGGTAGAACATAGTTGATTATAAAAAGTTTATTTACATACCTACATATAAATTTTTTTTTTTTTCGAAGTATTTATCTATAGTAGATTGCTTAACTCTATTATTGAATTCTTTTGTTGTAAAATTTTGACTAAACATTACAAATCAAAACAAAACCATCCCATGGACAAAGTAAACACAATTTTAAAACTGTTAAAGTACATCCCTCGAAAAAGCCACTCGAATTCGGATAGTAAAAGTTGCAGCATTCCAAAAGGTTCATACTGTTGATCTTATTTTAAATTGGTGTAAAGGCAATGGATTATACATATTTACTTGTTAGTGATTACTCACTCTTAACTTGACAGTTGAAGACAGAGCTGTGGATATACGCCGTCTCTTTTTTACGCTTTCGTTTACTATATGAACTGAGGGAGAAAGAAAGACTTGTTGTGGTTAATTTTACCAAGCGGTTTGATAAAATGACACCGCAAGTAATTTTGTTAACCGCAAACTAATGATAGCGGGCTCTTTGCCTCAGAACCGTTTGCGTACTGCAACCCTGCCATGGCACTGCACAGAAAAATCTCACAAAGTCTACGCGGCAAACTGCTTATTAGTTGGCGGACTTTAACTTTTTTGCACGCTTGCTGCTTGCTCCAATGGCATTTGAGATTTGAGAGACTATTGTTATGATGTATTTTCGCCAGGCACAGTCGACTATCGTATATTTTTAAAGATATTTTAATCCTTTTCTAGAAATTCCTTATGAAAATAATATGCGCAGCTCAATATTATGTACCTGTAGGTTCATTTATAGTCCTACCTAATTAGCAGACATCGAATAGCTACGATTTCGCACATAAATAAATGGCTTGATGCTTGAATCAGAAAGTTATATCGTACAAGCTGTTTGACGCTGGAATTATGTATAATCTGTGAACGCATCCCAAAACTAGAAAAATCATTTGCGAAGTTTCGTTTCAATCTACATTTTAAATTTATGCATATGTATTTCCTAACCTTCAAACTTAATTTACGACAAATGTCAGATGAAACATGATGCACGGCAATTTTTGATGTTTGAATGAAAAAAACGTAATTATAATGCATATTTTACCATCTCCCCCGCCATATAATCATGTTTTTATGTATTTAAAGGTGAAATATTCCGTATTAACCGTGATCCGATAGATTATCAAAAGTTTTTCGTGTTTTACAAATTCGATGGAATAAAAATTTTATACAATAATGTTACGAAACATCTCTATGTTCATTATCAAAGAGAAGATTATTGAAGGAGGCGTCAAATGTATGCAAATGTAGATCTAGCCCACGTTGTCATTAAGGTTGAGTTTAATATAATCTTTCATGTTATTTCGGCCTTAGACGCTTGCATATTTGTTACATAATTCCGCATTGTTTATTCGTTCCATTGCTATTTTACCTAGTTAGGGGATTAGGAGACGGGGTATTTGGTTTATTTATTGGATGTTTATTGGTTACGGCAGGTTACGGCTTACGGCCCGGCGGCCTACAAAGGGTTTTATGGTCTCAGGTACTAGGTATGGGTTTCAGTCAACGTCTTTCAATTTATGACTTGGAAAAAGGTTCATTTTAGATATTTTGCGACACAATATTTCGTTTGTGTTGATTTTACCGCCGGATTTCTAAAACCTCTTAAGCGGGAAGCAGTTTTAGCTCTAAAACTTCTTATGTGGGAAAAAATCGTGTTTTTTGTATGGAATTTTCAAGGGACCAAAAATCAAAACTTCTTAAGCGTGAAAACTTCTTAAGTGGGAACTTCTTAAGCGAGTTTTACTGTATTACACATCTGCCCTGATGATGGACACTGCAATGCTGTCCGAAACGTTGACTAAAGAAGGTGGTAGTGCAACACGGCATAATACCCCAAAAACAAATCACTACACTACATTGACTTCAATTCGACTCCGTATCTCACTCCGGTGCAGAGATATTGCGTCACGTATTTCCCTTTATTTTTTTCTACCATTCAAACCACTCTCTAAACACTCCTGGCACTAATAAGAACAAACTTTGAAATTTTCAGCAATATCGGATGACTACTTTTCGAGTTTTGCGGGCACAAACATAAACAGGCTGAATGAGTTCAATGCTAAAAAAACATTGCAATAACTCGTATTTTGTCCAACACAGATAGCAGTAGAGTATTCTTGTGTACTCTACGGTAAAAACCGATACAGACTCATAAAAGTGGGTACAGTAGAACCCCGTTAATTCAAACCCCAATAATTCTAAAAAACGCATTATTCTAAATTTTCGCCAAAGAATTTTTTTTAATTCGAAATTTGTTGATTTGTAATTCGAAATTTATTTTTGTTTGCGCACGAAAATTGGTTTGTGTAATTTGAAAGAATTTGATTTTTAAATAAATCATAAAATTTCGTAAAATCTGAAAGATGGCCGTGGCGGTAAAACGCTGAAAAATGTATTTTTACGTGGTTATACATCGTTCTAATTAGTATTATTATTTTGTAAATCTGATTCGGTTTTTACTGGAATGACATATTATTTCAAATTTATTTTGAATATCTGAGTTTGAAGGGCCGAGAAAATTCGTTTTATGCGGAAATATGTTGTATTTTTACGAATTTACAACAAATATCTGAATTAAAGAGAAAACCATAGAGTCGGCCCAAAATGTCGATTTACGCGTAAATATATAAAATTTATTTTGAATATCTGAATTTTAAGGCCGGCCGCGACGGAAATCGGCTGCGAAATTTCGAATTCTCGTGGAAATGCGTGATATTTTTTACGATTTTACTTTGAATAACTGAACATGAAGGGCGACCGCGGCGGTAATCGGCTGCGAAAATTCGATTTACACGGGGATAATTCGTATTATTACGAATTTACTTCAAAGATAAGTATCTTCCGAAGTCCCGATTTTCAGCGTTTTTTTTTTTATTTCGTTTTTTCAATGACCGCCATTGCTTTCACGTTGTGAAACGAAAAAAAAATTCATTTACAAGTAACCTTCATAATACGTTTCTGTAATTAAATATGTTTTTTGGTTTTGTATGAAGTGGTACTGTTACAGTTTACAAAAAAAAACCAAATGTGAAAAACCAAAATTTTGATACTTTAAAATTTCATGTGTCCGTTTGTAATATTATAATCTGAAAGAATCTTTCATCTGCTTTCAAAAACAGTATTTTAGTTTGGGATACACTCAAAAACAGCTAAAAAATAATTGAAAATTAATGTTGAACGGGAATATTTCTAAATAAATCATGATTCTGACAATTTGACGACAATATCTCAAAAGACCCCAGGGGTTAATAAAGATATATAATGTCTTATTTATAAGACGAATATTTATTTTTGCCAGCATTTTAACAGTAAACATGTGAATCTCAAGAATACGTGAAAACAAGAGCACAATCGAACAACCAAATGATGAATAATGGAATTCTAACTAGGACTATCTGAACCTCGATTGGATCACTCACCCATGCATGGTCTCCGTGTGTAGTCTCCTCTTCTGGGTGGCCATGAGCAGCTCCTTAGTGAGGCGCTGCGGGGGCAGGCCGGTGCAGGGGGGCCCCGGGGCGGGCATTTCCGAGGGGGGCAGGGGGGGGTGGTGCAGGGACAGCTCTTCCCCCTCGTGGAGGGTGGCCAGAGGGGGGAGGTTTGCGGCACACAACTGCAAATACAAATTATACGTATTAAAATCAAATTTCAGAATACATCATTATTAGAGGCTTTTATGCGAGTACCGCAAGAGTCCCAACTGCTCCCAACCGTCTGGAGCCAATGAGACTATGGCATCCCTAATTGGGGTACGTTGAAAGGCTGAAGATAGTGGGGAGACGAAGGAGGTGGGTAAGAGAAAGGTAGCTATTCAGATCTATTCACCAAACACGAAAAGTAATAAAGTAATTTCAAGCAACTTTTCTGTTCTGAATGATGGTCTTAACAGGACGATACTGAAAGTATCTACCACTCTAAAACGTGCCACAAACATACCATGTAATATTTTTTATGAATAAATTGTGAAATAACACAAATTAATCAAATAAAATTTACTTGCGCATGCCGGAATTTGAAGCCGTGCTCCGGATTCGTAGCCAAGGATCATAACCATTCGACCATAGAGGACGTCAAGTTGAAAAATATATACTTCAGAAACCAACTTTGAGGGATTAGACCGTGTTGCCTGAATGTTAACTATGGGCCACTTTTAAAAAAAAAAGGACATTATTCTTAACTCTGTAACTGTAAAAAAGGGTTCGATGTCCACTTTTTTTATTATAGACAGTGGTGAAAGAATGGTCAATGTTTAAGGAAGTCAGAATAACATAAAAGTTCTGGTGCCCATACATGTTATTTTACTTTTTTTCTCTCACAATCTCTGAACAATTCTAAACTTTCAACAAATACATAAATTTAGGTGATGAATGATTTATAGTTGAAACGAAAACAAAAGACCGTTCCCTAGTGTTATCTGATATGAGTGTGCGGGCGACAAGTGCGGCGTGGCAAGCCACCAATAAGCTCTAACCAACTACTTGTATTGATGCACTACTATAATAATATGAGCCATTCGCAGCGCAAACCTAGAGCATTCGAGACATGCAGTGCGGGATGCGTAGCACATCCTGGAAACTTCGATATTCGCAATGAAAGTGCGCCGATATAACTGCGGTTTCTAGCATTCTCCGGGCGGCCGGGTACTACTAATGCTCAATCAAATACTAGCACCTGACGACAGCTGCTTCGCCCATAGCACCCGCCGTCGGGTTCCACCCTACATCACCACGACCACACTCCAGCACCGTTTATCTCCACTATTCCCCACCATTTATCTCCACCACCATGGTGGTGTCGAGCATCAGCCTGGAGGAGTTCGTCATCAATCATCTACACTAACCACGATATTGAGCATCTCACTGGAGGACCGGGAAGATCCGTGACCTACTCCACCAGCTGACCATCATCAGAAGTCTCCGCCCGCCATGCGTCGAGCACAGATCCCCATCCCGCCATAGTGTGACCTACAAGGTATGCATCCTGTCGTGATGCGTACAAACTACAACACTGTCCACATAATAAAGACACAGTGATTCATCATAACATCTTTCATTGTCTCTACCCACTGTTACCCACACACTTATAAACCATGTACTTTCAGAGTATAGTGAGTATGAAAGGTAACTACCTCTTTAGCGCTGGATGAGCTGGAGAGGCTTCCGCTGGAGGAGGTGTGGGCGGCTTGGGATCCCTGGGCAGCGTGGAGGTAGGCATCCGACTTCAGGAACGACAGATACGTTGTCGCCTTTATCAATGCCTCCGTCTGAAATTAAAAACACACATTCATTTAGCTACAAGTACACAACTACCCTATACATATCATTAAAAAAGTTGAACGAAAAGTTTTTTCAAAAAATTTTTGTAGTTCAATAAAAGTTGATCAACTAAACGTCTGATCCTGTTATAAGAGCAATTGTTCAAGACAAACATGAACAATTCATAAAATTTCAAAATCAATATTCAAGTTCTGTGAAACACTGGCCCTTAGTAATCTTGGCAAATAACAAAGTAGGACTTATTGGAGATTGTTTTCAATTTAAAAACCAGTTTAGTTCAAAATAATATGCAATAGTTTTACACAGCAGACAAAGCAATGAGGAGAGAAGATGTCTGTCATATTATATACGTATACAGTTTCTCACCTCAGCTTGCATAGAATCGAAGATATCGGCATCCAGTTCCTCCTCATCCTTGAGCACCCTCTTGATCCGCCGCCGCACATCCTCCGGTATCGTTAGCTGTGATTTTCTGATGAAGCTGCAAATACAAACATCCTTAAGATTAGTCTCCGAAAGGCTGTAAAGCAGATTAAATAAGACAAGACTGCCCTATATGATGAAACAATACCTAGCTAGCGTAAGAAATCAACTCATTGTGCTATATCCCATGTTTCACATTAGTTCTTTGCTGCTGCTCAGTGCCTTTGATAAGGTTCACGAGGGTTGTCGCAATGTGTCCTGGTTCCACAATGCAACTCCCCAGGTAACTGAGCTTTCAGATAGCTGAGACTTGTTCCCACCAGGGCGGGATGTTGGAAGCATGGGTGAATTGGAGTCTATTGGTGCTCTCTACTCCCAACAGCTATGTGTTTTCTAAGATGGCAGTATCCATTTAATAGTCCTACCAGTTCTCTCAGTGAGTTTCTGTCCATATTGAGTAGTTGCCTGTGCCGTCTAGGGTCTGGTCCTTGGTATGTTTATGAATACTCTGGATTGTCTCATTCCTTCCGGTGCTGGGATTTGACCCACTTTTCAATATATAGTTTGGCGTGGCAAACTGCCTTTCCTACGGCGGGCTAATTCATTAATAGACATGAGTATTAGAATTCATTGCTTTACTCCATTGGTCTGTTAACAAGTGTCATTTGGCTGACCAAATGTAACCAGAACATTGTTCTGTATTTTTTTGACAAACAAGGACATTGAACTTACTTGTAGATGGCCGCCACCATAGACTTGAGGAGTAGGGGGTCCCTCTGCTGCTTGAGACCCTGACATGCAAAGTAGAAGTCCAGGCGGTCAGCGTGTGGAGCTCCGGCCTCGCGCACAAACCACTGGAACAGCCGGACTCCCTCGGCATCCTGGCGCAAAACAAACAACAAACATGTTAAATATAGTCACCAATGTTAATACTCTCTAAAAGTTCTGAAGAGATAATCAGAAGATCTAAATACAACTGCAAGCTACGAATGGGTGATAGCTGCCAACAAGAAGGAAAATTGGACTTATTTGAAGGAGGCCTACATCCAATGCAGGACGCCAGAAGGCTTATCAACGAGAAATGTTGATATGGCATTCCGTACATATGTCAATTCTATAGAGAGTGATATCAAGCACGATCCTAAGTCATTTTGGGACTTTGACAAATCACCACGAAAAGATGGTGGAATAACAGACATCATGATGCATGAGGAGAGAAGCTAGAGGAGGGGATGTAGCCAATGCGTTTGCGGCTCATTTCCAATCCATACTTGTACATGTAGTAATGAGCTTGTCAATGGTCATGCCGGTGGGGAGAACTATCTTGTTGTTAAATGGAATCACTTCGGATATTGATGAATTTAACATCAATGAAGCAAAGTTTAAACGGCAAGCTTTGTTGCTGCTCATAGAAAACCTGCTTATATAAGTTTTTTTTTTTCTTTCCCTAAAACTAATTAAAATTGTAATTGTAATGTTTTTAAAAATTAATAAAATGATTGAATCAAATGAGGGTACTATAGCCAGACGAACTATGGATACCCATATCTAGGTGAGACCTTCTAGACACTGTGGGCCTTGAGCGATAGCTGCCTAAATTTAAGTAATGATTTTAATAAATCAATTATAAAACCTATAAAACAAAGAAATACAGGTCTATTCATTGGCTACTGACCGCAGTAAGCAGTTTATATGCTTCCATATTAATATTCAGAGGAACAATTTTTTGAATGAGCACGGATGAATCCAAAACCGAATGCCCGGTAATCTCCTTCACTTGAGGCATTTTTTTCGTAAATACCCCATCGCTCGAGATATGTGATGTGAGGTGTGAAGTGAAATGTGATGTATGTAATGGGAGGTGTGATGTGAAGTGTGCTATTGTGCTTTATTTTTTTTTAAAGGGCAGAGACGGTTTGCACATAGTTCCCGTGAGCACTTAGGCCCATATGTGCTATCTCCCATTTTACCTCAATCCTTTAACAACAACCCAGTCCCTTTAATAAAGTTCTCCAGGGTTGTTATTGGGTATGTGGCTATGCCTTCTGGTTCTACTGTATGTCTCCCCAGGTATGAGAGCCTAGTTCCCACCAGGGCGGAACATTGACACCATTGGAGTCTCTTCATCCTCTTCACATTTCCTGCATCTATTGGTGTTTTCCACTCCCAATATCTGCATGTTTCTCCTGAGATGGCAGTGTCCCGTTAGTAGTACTACCAGTTCCCTCAGCGAGTTTCTGTCCATATCGAGTAGTTTCTTGGTTCGTATAGGGTCTGGTCTTTATATGAGTACTTTGGATTGTCTCATTCCAGGTGCCCTCTCCCATTATTTGCAGTGCTGGGATTTGACCCACCTATCAATATGTAATTTTGTGTGGCAAGCTGCTACTTTTTTTGGCGCCAGCACCAGGATATTGTAAGATATTAGCGGTATTACCTGCAGCAGATCTCGCAGGCTGCGGGCCCAGCGCAGGTAGGCGGGGGGGGTGGAGGGCGTCTTGGCCCCCGAGCCGCCCGAGTAGCCCGGGGCTGACACGCGGCGGGGCACGGCCGGCGCCTTGCTTCCATGGTACCTGCAACACGACAAGAGGGAGTTTATTCCAAGCATTAGGGCCTAAACTGATCTCCTGAAATGCAAGTACAGTACCTCTATCAGTAATCCGACTACTATAATCTGTTTTTCTTTTATAAGTTAAAAGCACCAAATCAATCTCTATAATTCACTGGTATTCTTATGACTAATTCAGTGGGCCGCTGTGTTCCTATACTCAAGCTTTGTACACCGGCGAGTTGGATTATATACACTCAGTTACTGTAAAGCCATCTAGCTCGCTCTCGCTGACCATTTTACTAATCACTGGGGTTAATTATTGTTGTTTTAGAAAATTCCGGTTTTCGATTAGTCCTCTGTATATTCTAGAAACTGTCACATAAGTTTCTGTTCATTTTGTTCTGCCAAGTTTTTGTTTAAATAAGCTTACAAAATGGAATCTTCTCGCAAGCGTAAATTTAACACCTAAACTTTTTATATCAAAAAATTTTATTAAAGATCGATAGTCGTGTTTCTTTGTTTTTACGAAACTATTTTAATTTTTAGCATATTTGTAGGCATGTCCTTTAATTCGTTTAACTAACTAACTAGCCGTTTCCCCGCAGGGGTAGGCAAAGAGGACGGACCGCCAAACAACTCGGTCTTGGCACATACTCCTTGCCTCATTCACATTCATACATACTCTTCTATTATTCTGACTCTTGACAAGGCCAAACTCAAGTATCTGATTCACTCGACCGTGCCATGTATTCCTCGGGCGTTCCCGACTTCTTCTACCATTCACATTTGCGACATATATTGGTCACTTTCACTAATTGATCGGAAACTTGCCCGGTTAGCAGATTATTGATCAGAGAGATTATTGCGCACTGTGTATGGATTGTGGTGATTGTGAGTGAACTGACCTGTTATGGTGGTGAGAGATGTGCTCGCTGTAGAGTGCGGGGGGTCGCCCCCTCTCCTCCCCGGGCACCGGTGGTAGAGACGACCTGTCAGCAAGTTTGCCTTCCCAACCTGACAACAACACACACAAATACTACATTATCATCTCTCTACATTTTTGCTTGTATTCAATCGGAACATTTTGTTTAACAGTCTGCTAACTCAAGCAATGCTACAAATGATTTATCTGTAAATTCTATACGGATAGTTAGGAAAATGTACAAGGTGACAAAATTACCAAAAATCCTCAAACTGCAATATTTTAATTTTAACTTGCAATAATATTAATTGACTAATTGTACTAATTATATTTGTTAACATTATTGATTATACTCTGTAAATTGATTTGATTTAATAAAATATACATTATATTAAAAAAAAAAACAAAACTAGGTTAAATAGATTACAAAAGTAACTATTTAACCTAGTTTTTATTTAATCACTTTTCATAATTTTTAACACTTTTTATAGGTGTTGAATTGTCATTTTGATGAGTTATCCGGTCACCATACCAAAATGTCTCTAATTAGGTGAAGTTTGAAAACCAGTGAAGGCAATTTCGAACATTTTACCTAAAATTCCAGTACATATTTCACACAGAACTATAAAACTTTCTTGAAACCTTATACATTTTCTTATTTTATTTTATTTTTATTTGAGTACATAAAAGAGGCATGGTGACCAAAAATTTATATACATGGATGTTTAAATACATAGTAATAACAAAAATAGTAACAAAAATTATAGTAATAACAAATTATAATTAATATTCTTATACACCTTATACACACTTCCGGCGGGAAGGGTAGTTCTACCTTTTGCACCAGTCCTACTTAAATGGCGGGAAGGCATTGCTGTCTGAGGGTGGGTTTTTTCATTTACCGAGAATGCTAAATGCAATGCTAATTGTAAAAGTAAACAGTAAAAGTCATAGAAATGAGTTTTTTCATTTGACATTTACCGTTTACTTTTACCTACAATCTTACAGCTAGGCAACCTTGCTGTAAATGCTAATTGTAAAGTAAAAAATGGCTGCCATTGCCGAAGTGACAGTTCAAGAGTTTAGAGGTTATTTTTTGTTGTAGCTATTTGGCGGTATTTGCTATTATATATTACCAATATTACTTAACAAAATGTTTGCAACAAGTGACAGTTCTTCAAGTTCTGATGATGAAGTTGTAATGTATATGACGCGACGTGTTAAGCGACATAATATACGTCGGAACATGTATCTAATGGAAGATCATGATTTTATTTGCCGATTTCGTGTCAATAAGGAAACTGCTCGACTTTTAACTACATTAATCGCAGATATGATATGTACTCCCACCGATATGTAAGTAATGGTTAATAAAATGAAATTACAAACATTTTTACAACAACTTATTCAAATTACATCACGTAAATAGAATGATAATGACTTTCTTTCTCTCCTTAGGAATAATGCTGTCAAACCATCTGAACAGTTGTTACTTGCTTTGCGGTTTTATGCAACTGGTTCAATGCAAAGAGTACTTGGGGACATTGCAAATGTACACAAAAGTACAGTATGTAAAGTAATTTTCAATGTGTCAAAGGCGATAGCGTCACTCAATAAAAACTTTATATCAATGCCCAGAAGTGACGCTGAAATGTTAGAGAATAACAGAAAGTTTCATAGATTGGCCAAATTCCCAAATGTTATAGGAGCCATCGATTGTACCCATGTACCAATAACATCTCCAGGTAAATAAGCTTTTCGTGTTTTTATTTAACTGTAATAAGTAAGATTAAGAAAGGGCCCTCAGATGGTTTGGGCATGCAGAGCGAATGAATGAAGAAAGAAGGAAAAGAAAGGAAAGGAGAACATATGACGCAAATGTGAATGGTGAAAGAAGTCTGGAATGCCCGAGGAAGACGTGGCACGATCAAGTGAATCAGATACTTAAGTCGGGCCATGTCAGGAGTCAGAAAAATAGATGAGTATGTATGAATGTAAATGAGACAAAACAGTAATATTTGGTTTTCGCATATATTTATGCAATTGGAATATACTACAATATTTTATAATTTCAGGTGGAAATACTGCGGAGTTATACAGAAACCGTAAAGGTTATTTCTCATACAATGTCCAAACAATTTGTAATGCTGATCTACTAATTTTGGATATTGTATGTAGATGGCCAGGAGCTAGCCATGACAGCACCATTTTTTAATGCTAGCAACATTAAAGGCAGGTTGGAGAATGGAGATTTTGGAAGCAACGTAATTTTGGGAGATGGGGGTTATGGCGTGCAGCGCTACCTTTTAACACCTCTTAGGAATCCAATTACACCAGGGCAGGAACTATACAATAGATGCCATATTCGCACCAGAAATCCAGTAGAGCGTTCGTATGGTGTCTGGAAGAGACGTTTTCCCTGCATTGCGACCAAATTAAGATTAAATCAAAACAGAATCGAAAGTGTCATACTTGCCACCGCAGTTTTACACAATATTTGTTTAAAAAAGAACATTCCTGAGGTAGATCCGGAAATGTATGTTGATCTCGACAGATTCCGAATGGATAACAATGAAGGCGGTGGCAGCGGTGCGCCGACCACCTCTGGAAGCAATGCTAGGGAAGCACTCATTCATTCCTATTTTGACCAGTAAGTATTTATTCCTTGTATCCTTCATATTTATGAACATAGATAACCACTTTCTTACAGTACTCCATTAATTGACCCTTTGCAGGTTTTCATTGACATAAATTCATTAGAAATTAGAAGGATCCAACTCAATACATAGATGTATGAATGTGGCGGAAGCAGAGGAGGTTTATATACATATTTTAAATATATATTTTTTTTTTTTAGGTTGGCTGTCAGAGACGCAATGTGAAAACCCATTGTACCTCGCACTTGTAACTCACGTGCAGTGTGTACTGTGCACATTATATGGAATAAGAAATAAGAAAACGAGGAATTGAAATGATGCACTCTTTTAAAAATATGATTTATGTATTATTTATTATTTAATTAACAATTAAATTCACTTAATTGTTTTTGTAATATAAGTATTTCTAAACTTTTTTTCTAGTTCTAAGTTTTCCATCTCAATAGCATGTTTTTCTTCTTGTCTTTCATTCTCCCGTTTCATCTTTTTTTCTAGTTCTAAGTTTTCCATCTCAATAGCATGTTTTTCTTCTTGTCTTTCATTCTCCCGTTTCATCTTTTTTTGTAGTTCAAAGTTTTCCATCTCAACAGCATGTTTTTCTTCTTTTCTTTCATTATCCCGCTTCATCATATTTATTTCCATTTGTAATTTCTCTCCCTTCAATTCTATTAAATTAGTAGTGCTGACAGAAAGATTTGTCTGTTTTGGGGAATTTTTTGTATGAAACCTTTTGCGAATGTCTGGAAAAAGATAATAAACACACTTTTTTTATTTATTGGATTCATAAATTAATTTATACACAAATTTTTATTGATAAAAATGTTTCCACTTACTTCTCAAGGGAGTTTCTGCTGGGAAATTATTCTGGTTTTCAATATTTATAAGGTCAACATCTACCACTGATGACTGCTGACATGGAAGTATATCCATTCCAGGATTTTCTTCTGAAATCAAAAAATAGCTATGTACTTAAACTTCTGCTTAAAGAAATGATGACAGTTGTTGGGAGCAAGTCTTTAACGGGCGGTTGCTTTGCAGGTTGAGATTGCAGTTTGTAAATTACATGTTTATCTGCCTGGCCGCAAGGATCTCAAGCATCTATACAACATTATAAAATTAGAGAATTTCTTACCTGAACCCATGAGCTGCTGTACAATTTGTAGTTTGTCAACGCTTAATTTAGAACTGTTTGTGTTTGATGTAGCTGAAAAGATGAATTATATTTATATAAATACCAAACCGGCTTGTTTTTTTTTAGACATCACCTTTTGTTATTATATAAAAATAACTGTAAACTGCATGAAAAATATGATGAAATAATGAGACAACAGTATTCATCACCACACCCCGCGGCAAGAGATAATCGACATTACTGCATCTACACACCACATCACATGATATACATTTATTTCCTTAGGAATATGACGTGTCTATGAGAACTTACAATCTCCATCGTATGTTGAGGAAATCCCCACAATGGATTCCTTCATAATGCCAGAAATCCACTCAGAAGTTTCCGACATTGGCGGAATGGGAGGCCCACCACCTGTTTTTTGCTGTGACTGTTTTTGCTTTCCAGCTTCCTAAAATATACAAAACACACATTTTTTTCAATTATAAACAAGTGAAATTATCACGAATAGATGAGAGATAACATCAAATGAGTAGTGATTGTAATACCTTTCTAGCAACACGCTTTATATATTCCCACTTATATTTTAGCTGCTTCGTTGTCCAGAGCACATTTGTTGATGCATTGTCAAAGAACTCACTTGTCAAAGAGCTCCAGGCTTTTTCCCTGTCACGTGAGCCCAATGCATCAGATCTCTTGCACATAATTATGGCTCCATATTTTTGTAGCAAATCTTTTAAGATGTCGATTTCCCTCGCCGAAAAATTGTTTCCACGTTCGCTGCAAACATGTATACATTGGTTATATATTGAAAAATAACTATTAATATTAATTTAATTGAATTTTTACTTACTTTTCGACGATAAAACTCATTATTATTATTTAAATAACAATATTTACACCAGAAGATACAATCATAAACAACGCAATACGCATAGAATTCATAGAATGTTTGACATTTAATGTGTGAGTTGCCACATGAAAAAAATAAATGAACAGCTCCCAAAACAAAAGTTTGGGAATTAGATTAGTTATCATGCTGTCATCCCTATTTACCTTTACTTTAGCAGTTGGCGTCGTGAAAAAACTCATTTTTCCTTAAATGTCAAATGTATTGCGAAAGTAACTGTAAACTGCACTGCTAAAAGTAAAGGTAAATGAAAAAACCCACCATGATTATTTTATATTATTCTCTTTGGAATGGTTCCAACTAAATGTGAACCAAATCTTCCAGATCTTCAACTTCTCTTCTTTTGGTGGAAGAATATTTTTCAAAAGGAAACTATAAAACCCTTATAAAGGAAAATACATCCTTACACTTATAGAACTGGAGAACACTTATAGTGCGAAAATGAAAACAATTTTTTTTGTAATGTAATAAAACACGTACATTTTTAACGTATTTTATACATTAAAACATCACTAATTGGCCAAACACTGATTTTAACTTCAATTTATGGAGTTTTATTACAAAAGTAGACTTTAATTTCAGACAATAATTTTAAAATTGAGGTGTGGTGCAAACTATGTAAAAATTTCATTAAAATGTATGTATTATTTTCAATAGCTGTTTAAAACAAAAACCATTTTCTCAAACGGAATCCTTGGTTTCGCCAGCACGGAGTGTGTTAAGTACCTGTACATAATTTACAGATAAATTTAATAAGTTGTAGTATTTGTTGCTTGCAGACTACAAAGTGTGTATTTTTGGGTGCTGACCGTAGCAGGGTGCAACAGACTGTCATCACTATAAACTAGGTTAGGTTAGGATAGGTTTATTTTAGTTAAAGATAATCACCATGTTGGCTGTCTGCTTATTGATAATGTACAAAGTTGACTTTTGACATGTCGTCCGGGCTATGTAGACTAAATATTCCTGAATATAAAAACTTATTTTAGGATAGGAAATAATTCATTTTAGAAAGATTAAATACTAACACAAAATTACTGAAAAATTAATGTAATAATGTAATGTTATGTTTATGTCGATTTTTTATCAATATTAAATTTGCTGAAAGAACACAACAAACGCATGCAACTTGAATTTGCTCTACATTGAACTTTTTGGTGGTACATACTAAAACTTATTTTGGTCAAAGAAACTATTTATATCTGGCACCACTTATGTTTAATATTCTTCCAAATCATATTAAGTCTACCAATTCCTTAGTTAAATTTAAAAAGTTAATCAAGATGTTTGTGTCACAGACGATTGTCTTAATATTTTTTCATCCTTGTCCTTTCTTAAATAATGACTTTATATAAGTCCCATTTGCTACAAACTGGATGTCACCCTAGCTGTCTTTATTATCTACTTGTTTCTTCTTGGGAACAATGATTAATAAGTAGTTATGGTTCAAATATTGTTACAATATACTGTGAAATTACCCAACTGGTAACTCATCAAATACCTTTTTTTTCTTCAATATTTTGTGTTGTATTACTTTACGTTTGTGATAACTCTATGTTTGCTTCACTCAAATGTAAATTGTTAACCTCGATACAGGCTTAGCCCTAGTGAGGATGATTTTTATTAGAAAAACATGATTTATGTATAGTGAGATGCAATAAATAAATATACTTTTACTTTTAGGAGGGGAAAAAATCCATTTAATAAAAATTAATTATTTACACAATAATATATTTAGCGCAACAATATTGAAGGCAAATGTAACATAATGATGTCTAATAATATAAGTTGACCATACCTCCAACAAAGTTATATATAAAAAATCAATTACTTGTCAAATAATTATAAAAATTCAATAAAATTGTATTTATGTCACCCAAATTTTTAATAAACAAATAAACTTTGCACATGTAAAGGAAATATCAAAATTGTCATTTTAGGTTTTTCAGTTTTGCCACTATTTGGAAGGTATGGCAAAAATTGGTTGAAATGATCTATGTAAACATCCAGACCGTATAATGCAATAATAGGGGAAGTCAGCTGAATAGTTACCTTGCGGGTGACCTCCGACAGGAGTGTGGCTCATGGCGCAAGGGCCCTCCTCCCACCCGCGGACAGCATGGCGAGACAGACACTGAAACAATTACAATTACAAACCATTACACAGTCGTCCAGACAACTAAACAAAGTCATACATTAGATTGTACCCTACATCTAGTGATGCTGTACACACAAAACAAGCGCGGTCAAATCAATTTTATATATATATATACCTTTATAATATAAAGAAGAGTGTCCCGGTGTGGATTTATTATTTATACAAAATCCACAGTTTTATTGAGAGATTGATGACATTTTGTACACTTGACATTCAAAATAAGAGGAAAATTACTGTCTACATCTGATTTCGAAAAAATACGTAAAGCCCGGGCAATGCCGGGGATTTCAGCCGGCATAAAATATAGGTGCTCAATACAAAGTTTAACCTATATTATAATAAATGCCTTTTGCATAAAAAATATTATTCTGCACGTGTTTAATAACTTCGGCGTACAAACCATTATGTAATAATTCTACAAAAAAACAGCGCTACACAAGTTATTCACCTTTTTGTTATTGTTTATTCCCCTAAATATCATAAATTCCACCAACAAAACCCAAAAATATAGGTTTATTAAAAACACACATTAAAATCAGAACGGCAATTCACAGTAGGCCATTTTTTTTTCATAACCATAAAAGAATGCAAGTCAACAACGGACGCCGATCGATCTTATTTATCCGTCCCTCATTTTTAGTAATATTCAGATAAAACATCCATCATCCCCCACTTCCCACTGGAACGCTTGAATCTTATGAAATCCATGGCGACGGAAAAATCAATACAGTTCCCGTTTAAAAAGGTATAATCACATTACGGAGAGAAAAAAATAGGATTTTTATAATACCGTTTCATATTACAAATAATGATATTAATAAATAGGTTTGATAATCACAAGAATAAAGAAGTGCATAGTTATGATGAAATATTAATAAAAGAATTTGGGTTTAGGGAATTGCATTCATAACATTGAAGAACAGAATACAATGGATAGAAAAAGCCAGGTAGCCAGAATCAATGGAGCATAAACATACAATACTGCCACAACAAATTAAATCATATTTTCACAGATGATTGAACACAGCCACCATAAAAACATTAATAAACTAGCGTACCATCATTATAGTTTTTTACGTACCATCATTTGTCGTGTCGTTTTGTTGAGCAGATAAATAGTGAACAATAAAGTATGCTGCCAAAGATATTTGAATGTAGTTTTTTTAAGGCGGAGAAAAATATTATGACTGTCAAGATCAATGTCAGAATGGCAAGTGGAAGCAGCGTTGGAAGTTCAGGAGAAGAGAGGGGACGTATCACTTCACCCCTCCGAATATTGACTGGGAGGAACACAATGGCATCACGGAGCACGGGACTGTGCAACGCAACCCAAAACTCACAACAAAAATATTCATTATTGATCGTCATACAAATTATTTGATTTTTTTATGAATTGAGTTATAGTCAAAGGGTATACATGTACAATTATTATGTATCGTCCCTTTAAATTGAGGTTGATATATATTTTTTTATGAATTTAATAACATCCGATAGACGTCTATTGAAATGATTTGTATACTTTGAGTGAGTGGTTTTTTGTTAGTAAATTGGGATGTAGAATTGCATTTTTTTAGTTTTTTTTTTCAATATTGAAGATGGATGTTGCAGAAATCTACACATTTATTTGAGGGAGGGTAAATTCAAGTGCCTAATTAAGGGGTGTAGTTAGGCCATTGGACGAGTAGAATTTTTCATATTTATGAAATATTAAAAATAAAAGAAAAGTTATTTTTTAACATTCAAGATGCACAAGTAATTGAAAGTATGTGTAGAAGTTCCTGTTTTTTCTATCCAAAAAATATGTAGAATCATATGTGATAATACAGCCATAAAAATACAAAAGCAAACATCAGTAAAGGACAACAAGTATTTAGGAATGTAATATTATCATGTTAGAATTGAAAAGAATATCACATTATTGTCAGCAACATAATTTGCATCATCAAATAACTTTTAAAAACATGACAAGATATTAGATTTGTTAGTGTCAATGAAAAAAATCATAATTTAAGTTGAGATTATCCGAGAATAAAATATTGTATTAGTTATTACGTATGCAAAAATGAACATCAAAAACTTGAAATAATACAATATGATATTGAGTTTGTTTGTGTTAACAATAAAAAATATATCTCCACCAAAACACTATCCGTGAATGTAATATCATATTAGGGATAATCATTTGAATAATTTTAAGGGTGGGTTGTTTGGGTAGAGCTACACCCGTCGGCTGGCGGCTGAATGGTTGGTTGTCTAACGCAGGGGAGTGGAGAGAAGAGAGATTGCGCGTGGCAGAACTAATCGATGTCCCCCGAGTGCCGTATCAACTCAACTAGCCCACTGACTCTTGTCATATTCTGTGAATGCAATACTTTGATTTGGGATAGGCAATAACTATACACGCCATGAAATATAATCCAATATTAATATCAGCCAACAAAGAAGAATGCTAGAGTTTTTTTCTTCTTCTAATAGATCATAATTTTGAAAGGTTCAATGGTTGTTCATTCATCTTTTTATTTTTTCAAAACAACTGCAATGTATTATAAACCAGAATACCTCACTAAAGCATAAATTCAATAATGAGGTGTGCAAGTAATTTATTTTTTAATGCTTCGTTTCAACTGATTTCTTGTACAAGGAGTCATGCTTGCAATAAGAAACTAAGGTGATAAACACATGTTATCTTCTGGTTTGGGAGTATTTGTTATGCTTACAATAATATTTTATACAATTTATCAGCATTTAAACAGTTAAATGCATACTGTTAAGTCAACCAGAAGAAACTTCCAGTCGAAATTACGAACATGTCCACATGTTATGTTTTTTAGTTAATTTCCCAATGGCCATTATTTCGTGAGTTACTTTAGTTAAAACCAGGAAGATGAAAAAACACGATCCCTGTTTATTCTTTCAAACTGGAGTCAAATAAAGATCGTCGTTGTTAAAAATGATAAATCTAAACATAAAAATGACAGGAACAGTGAGAATAAGGTAGGAGGCGGAATTTGAGAAGGTGGTTGTAAAAGTTTGTGTTATCGGGAATGGAGGTGTTAGGTGTATAAAATTGGTGGAATACAAAAGGTAAAACTTAAAAACAAGTAAAAATAAAGGATATAATACCAAGCATACAAATGAATTCCATCTGAAAATAGAAATATGATATTTTCACGTTCGGACGCGCATCCTTCAGGTACACAAGAGAAGATGCTTTTTGACAGCTCGCCGCCGCCATCTGTCGCGAGGTGCGCGAACTGCTCCGCTCGGAGGGTAAAGCAGTCGAGCGGGAGGACAGTTCCAAAGCTCGACGATGAGCCGCGTATGCAAAAGAGGGCTCTGACGGCGTCCGAGCGCGGGAATATTCAATGCCGTTTCTGAGTTTTGGAACAACAGCTTGTCAAAAATTCAAATCAAGGCGAACTTCAAATCTGCATTCTATATTTTGTATTCTTCGCGCTCACTATTTTCTTTAGAACAATTGATACGTTGGAAAGTACAATTTCAAATCGGCATTCTGTTATATTCCTCGCGCTAACAATTTTCTTTAGAATAGATAATTTTTATAAAGTAATCCCCGAACGTAGATAAAATTGAAGGCAAGGTTGGTTGGTTCGAGTGCTGGGTAAATAAATACGCGCATTGTCTAGCCCGGGATAAGTGCATAGTGGAAACAGTAAGATACGAGACGAACTAAATATTTGATGAATCCGTCAGAGTGCTTTTCCCTGTTCGGGTAGCACGCTATTTGTCTAGCTCTCGACATTGCCGCTTTTTATCCGTTGAATGCGGCTTTTGTTGAAATAATCACGGCAAGACTATCGTCGTCAACAACGAACCTCGGATTATATCAACCAACGAAAATAGGAGCTTAGACTTTTAACGAACAAAAAAAAACAAACATAATTGCTTTTCATAAATCTGATTCAGAACTAACAACCTATTGCTCTGAAACGTGCAATTTCAATAAAGATTTTTTCACGGAAGAGGATCTTCCGATTTATGTTATTTTAACTTTAACCAGCGTATTATTGGCTAACTTATCTATAAAGGTAACTACACATTTTGCTAACTTTTGCAACAAGCTAAATTAGGAATAATAATAAATAAATAAATAAGTCATCAGGGAAATTAATAATCTATCTATCCATACATATATTTATAGAACGCCCGTAGGGCTTTTACAGATATAATTAATACAAGTCGATATTTTATATAATGCAGAAATGTAACAATGAATACCCGTGATACTATATAAATATGGTACAATAAATACTTTTTAGTTGCATTATAGTAGAATTTGCATAAAGGAATACAACAAGTTTACAATTTTTTTTAAATATTTTTACTCCGTTAAATTTATGACTTTTACATATATATTTGTATATTATATACAATATATTCACAAACATTAAGAGAAAAAGAAACGATTTTTGTATTATTCGAGATCGAATTAACAATTTTAAACAAACACATTAAATCGCAAATAATGCTTTATTTTGATTATTTTAATAAATTTAATGAGTAAAGTAGGTAGCCGTAATCTCTATGTAGCATTCTCTGGGAATACCTACTCTAAAATTTACATATCTTAAGAATTTATTTTGGATTCTTTCAATGGTGTGTGAATGAACTTCATAATTTGGAGACCAAACTGTGGAATTTTACTAGATATGACTCCTTACTAGTGACATATATATGATAATGATAATGTTGATATTATGAAAATCATTAGATACTCTTAAAATAAAGCCCAACACTGGTAAAACTTTGTTGGATATGATTTCTACAACTACATTACATGCTTGATGAAATTGAGTTTCCTATGAAACCATTCACATCAAGTCGCTCATTTCCGAAACAGAAACTACAGAAATATTGCTAGATCAAAATAAAATATATATTGTATAAATATTGTATATTGTATAAATATTGTATATTGTATAAATATTTTTTTTATGCTTCCGATTTTGTTGTCCGGGTTAAATCTTCCCCATAGGAAAAACTAAACCCTTCCACTCACTTTTCCACAAATGATCAGATAGTCAATCAACACTATGCAAGTGCATTATATAAGTAAAATAAATACAAAACAATACAAGAACAACACGTCAACTCACCAGAGATCAAATGGGAAAAAAAATTCACCGACTCCAGATATTTTCATATCAGAGGGTTCGGCTCGGTAGAACTTCTAACAGGGCCTATAAATCCTACTGATCCCTCAACATAAATATTTAAAAAATCTTTCGTTATCCTACATGTATTCAAAATGACCGATCTTTGCATATTTATATATAAATTTTTTGATAGATCTAATGCGCCTAAATTTTTAATGAGAGAGCTAGGTATAATGCCAGTAGCCGAAATAACGAATGGTAATATTTTTATAGTCTGAGAATGCCAAATTCTTTTTATTTCGTTTCCTAAATCTGTGTATTTTCTTATTTTTTCATTAAAAGATTTTTGAATGTTACAGGAATTTGGAATAGCGACATCAATGATATAAGATATTTTTTTGATTTTGTCATGTAAAACTATATCGGGTCTATTATGACTAATCGTTCGGTCTGTTAGTATAGTTTTATCATAATATATTTTATAAAATTCGTTTTCTAAAAATGAATTTGGTTCGTATTCATAATATGGTACTATATTACGGCAGTCAATCAAGTTATGTTTAATTACCAAACTTTGGTGAATTATTTTTAAAACTTGATTGTGCCTAAATGTATACTCGGACGGTGCTAATATAGAACATCCCGATATAATATGTTCTATAGTTTCCGGAAAACCCAAACATTTTCTACACAAATCATCAATTTGATTTGTATCTTTGATTATATGCTTTCTATAATTTTTAGTATTAATGACTCTATCCTGAATGGCAAGCATAAATCCTTCTATTTCTGCGCTCAACTCTCCAATACTCAACCATTTGTTTGACGAAAATTTGTCAACATACGTTTGGTTGAGATAATTGAAGTGTTTTGTGTGTAAAATTTTATTTGACCAGGAATCTAATAATTATTATTTTTTGGTAAACAAATGTTTTTAAGACAAGATTTTTTATGCATAGCACAAAGGGTAACAATTATTTTACAAGCAATAATTGTTCGCCTGAAACACTCATCCACATTGAAAAATCTCCTGATAAAAGATACATGACGCCAACGGGACTCGAACCCGTGTCCCTTCGATTTCCGGTCGACAGCTCTGACCACTGAGCTATGGCGGCTTATCTCTTACCCGCGAAATTATTCAATATATACTAGTGTTTCATTCAACAATTACTGCTTGTTACATTTTTCACCTGAAAACAACCAACTTTATTTTATATGAGAAAGGCATTGTAAGTGCTAACTCTCTCACTAGATGGCGTCGAGACAAATTGTCTACATTTTTAGGCGAAATTCTTGAACTTGTCAAATATTAATTATTATTTTTTGGTAAACAAATGTTTTTAAGACAAGATTTTTTATGCATAGCACAAAGGGTAACAATTATTTTACAAGCAATAATTGTTCGCCTGAAACACTCATCCACATTGAAAAATCTCCTGATAAAAGATACATGACGCCAACGGGACTCGAACCCGTGTCCCTTCGATTTCCGGTCGACAGCTCTGACCACTGAGCTATGGCGGCTTATCTCTTACCCGCGAAATTATTCAATATATACTAGTGTTTCATTCAACAATTACTGCTTGTTACATTTTTCACCTGAAAACAACCAACTTTATTTTATATGAGAAAGGCATTGTAAGTGCTAACTCTCTCACTAGATGGCGTCGAGACAAATTGTCTACATTTTTAGGCGAAATTCTTGAACTTGTCAAATATTAATTATTATTTTTTGGTAAACAAATGTTTTTAAGACAAGATTTTTTATGCATAGCACAAAGGGTAACAATTATTTTACAAGCAATAATTGTTCGCCTGAAACACTCATCCACATTGAAAAATCTCCTGATAAAAGATACATGACGCCAACGGGACTCGAACCCGTGTCCCTTCGATTTCCGGTCGACAGCTCTGACCACTGAGCTATGGCGGCTTATCTCTTACCCGCGAAATTATTCAATATATACTAGTGTTTCATTCAACAATTATATTCAATATAACACTAGTATATATTGAATAATTTCGCGGGTAAGAGATAAGCCGCCATAGCTCAGTGGTCAGAGCTGTCGACCGGAAATCGAAGGGACACGGGTTCGAGTCCCGTTGGCGTCATGTATCTTTTATCAGGAGATTTTTCAATGTGGATGAGTGTTTCAGGCGAACAATTATTGCTTGTAAAATAATTGTTACCCTTTGTGCTATGCATAAAAAATCTTGTCTTAAAAACATTTGTTTACCAAAAAATAATAATTAATATTTGACAAGTTCAAGAATTTCGCCTAAAAATGTAGACAATTTGTCTCGACGCCATCTAGTGAGAGAGTTAGCACTTACAATGCCTTTCTCATATAAAATAAAGTTGGTTGTTTTCAGGTGAAAAATGTAACAAGCAGTAATTGTTGAATGAAACACTAGTATATATTGAATAATTTCGCGGGTAAGAGATAAGCCGCCATAGCTCAGTGGTCAGAGCTGTCGACCGGAAATCGAAGGGACACGGGTTCGAGTCCCGTTGGCGTCATGTATCTTTTATCAGGAGATTTTTCAATGTGGATGAGTGTTTCAGGCGAACAATTATTGCTTGTAAAATAATTGTTACCCTTTGTGCTATGCATAAAAAATCTTGTCTTAAAAACATTTGTTTACCAAAAAATAATAATTAATATTTGACAAGTTCAAGAATTTCGCCTAAAAATGTAGACAATTTGTCTCGACGCCATCTAGTGAGAGAGTTAGCACTTACAATGCCTTTCTCATATAAAATAAAGTTGGTTGTTTTCAGGTGAAAAATGTAACAAGCAGTAATTGTTGAATGAAACACTAGTATATATTGAATAATTTCGCGGGTAAGAGATAAGCCGCCATAGCTCAGTGGTCAGAGCTGTCGACCGGAAATCGAAGGGACACGGGTTCGAGTCCCGTTGGCGTCATGTATCTTTTATCAGGAGATTTTTCAATGTGGATGAGTGTTTCAGGCGAACAATTATTGCTTGTAAAATAATTGTTACCCTTTGTGCTATGCATAAAAAATCTTGTCTTAAAAACATTTGTTTACCAAAAAATAATAATTAATATTTGACAAGTTCAAGAATTTCGCCTAAAAATGTAGACAATTTGTCTCGACGCCATCTAGTGAGAGAGTTAGCACTTACAATGCCTTTCTCATATAAAATAAAGTTGGTTGTTTTCAGGTGAAAAATGTAACAAGCAGTAATTGTTGAATGAAACACTAGTATATATTGAATAATTTCGCGGGTAAGAGATAAGCCGCCATAGCTCAGTGGTCAGAGCTGTCGACCGGAAATCGAAGGGACACGGGTTCGAGTCCCGTTGGCGTCATGTATCTTTTATCAGGAGATTTTTCAATGTGGATGAGTGTTTCAGGCGAACAATTATTGCTTGTAAAATAATTGTTACCCTTTGTGCTATGCATAAAAAATCTTGTCTTAAAAACATTTGTTTACCAAAAAATAATAATTAATATTTGACAAGTTCAAGAATTTCGCCTAAAAATGTAGACAATTTGTCTCGACGCCATCTAGTGAGAGAGTTAGCACTTACAATGCCTTTCTCATATAAAATAAAGTTGGTTGTTTTCAGGTGAAAAATGTAACAAGCAGTAATTGTTGAATGAAACACTAGTATATATTGAATAATTTCGCGGGTAAGAGATAAGCCGCCATAGCTCAGTGGTCAGAGCTGTCGACCGGAAATCGAAGGGACACGGGTTCGAGTCCCGTTGGCGTCATGTATCTTTTATCAGGAGATTTTTCAATGTGGATGAGTGTTTCAGGCGAACAATTATTGCTTGTAAAGGAATCTAATAATTCATGGTTGGGATTTATAAAAATGTTGGCATTCTCATCGTATAAATTTAAAGGTGTAATATTTCTATCTGCCTTGCAAATTATTTTGTGCATTTCTGAGCTATGAGCTTTCCTATGGAAAAAAAGTTCTTAGCATTTCTACCTGATTATGTTTCAAAGAAGTTATTTTGACTATACCTCTACCTCCTAAATTTCTAGGTAAATTAACTCGTTCTATAGCTGAATTTGGATGATGGCAATTAAATTTTGTTAGCGGAGTTCTAATTAATCTTTCTAAGTTATCTAAATCTGTATTAGACCATTCAATTATGCCAAATGAGTACGTTAATAGAGGTATTGCCCAAGTATTTATTGCTTTTACTAAATTTTTAGCAGATGGATTGCATTTTAAAATTTCCTGATCCTAGTTTGAAATTTAATCCTAATATCATTTTTAATACTAGTATGGTCTAATCTATTTGATTGTGGGTATCCTAAATACTTATAAACCTCATCCCTTTTCATACTAGTAATTTGGAAATTTCTAAATATACTCTCGTCCCCATCTACAATTTTGCCTTTCTCTATATGGATCGTTCTACATTTATCTAAACCAAAAGTCATTTTGATATCATCTAAAAAGTTTTTAACTACCTCGATCATTTTCTCTAAATTTTGTTCAGAATTCGAAAATAATTTTATATCATCCATAAATAATAAATGCGAAATTGTACTACTCTCCCTTGTATTACCCTTAACTTTTATTCCAAACTTGCTTTTAATTAACATTTTAGATAGAGCATTTTAAATATTCAATGCTAAGCAAAACCAAAGAGGACTCAATGAGTCTCCTTGAAAAATCCCTCTTTTAATTGAAATGCCCGGTATTACTATTTTCTTACCTTTTAAATTGATAAGTAAATTGGTATTCCAAAAGGACATAATATTTTCCAAAAAGCTAATAATAATGGGGTTAATTTTATATATATTTAATACTTTGATCAGCCACGAGTGCGGAACACTATCGAAAGCCTTTTGGTAGTCTATATAGCAAGTATGTAAATTACGTTTTCGAGTTTGAATCTGTTTTAGAATTACAGAATCGATAACTAATTGTTCTTTACATCCCATATGTTTTCTGCGACAACCTTTTTGTTGTTCAGATAAAATATTTTTTTCATCTAAATGAGTATATATTAAATCTGTTAAACAAGAGGTTAAAATTTTGTATATTGTCGGTAAACATGTAATGGGTTTGTACTGAGAAGGATTATTAATATTTTCGCTTTTGGGTAACATATAAGTAATGCCCTTAGTTAAAAAATTTGGAAAATTTTGAGGTTGACTGACAAATTTTGAAAGATTTTTTGCCAAAAGAGGATGTAAAGTAGTCAGACGTTTGTACCAAAAATTATGTATCCAATCGCAACCCGTGGCTTTCCAATTATGAGTATTTTTAATAATTTTGGTTAACAATTCAACCGATATATTAGAAAAACTCATTTGTTCAATACCTGAAAAATTGAGTTCTTCATTTTCTATCCATGGAGTTGAATCGTTATGTTTTATATCTTTACTCCAAATTTTAGTCCAAAAATCGCGCATATCTGATTCAAATGGCAACGGAATATTATTATTCGAAATAATGTTTTGTTTATCATCAAGTTTGGAATAAAATATTTTTTCATTTTTCTGGAATAATCTATTATTTTTTTTTATTAAACGTATAATTATATCTGTTTAATCTACTAACTTTTACGCCTAATTTTTGTTTTAATAAATCCAATAAATCATTGATTATATTTTCATTATTATGACTATCAATGTTATAACCAAATTTTCTACCAATTTCATCTACATGTCTCAAAATTTTCCTACTTCTATTTCCATTTTTATATTCTATTACTATAGCTATGTTACTTCTTAAAAATACTACATCATTTTCTAATCTGATCTGCCATTCTGGTTTACTATAACTATATGATCTATCGTCAGAGGATGATAATTTAATTCCTAACTTATTACAAACAGTAATCGCACTAGCGTATACTATTGTATGAAGATCTAAAAAACTAATTTCGTCAAATATGATTTTTGGTAAAATTATGTTATTTAATTCAAAAATTAATTTAGATAATTTCTTTGACGTATGCAATTTCGGTAATTTTGGTCTAACTGTTGGCTCTACATCTATATATCTGTTTATATTATTATGAAGTAAGTTAGCTAATTCTACTACATTTTCATCAACAAAGTTTAAATTTGCAATGTTGATTTCCCTAAGATTATAAATAACGTCTAAGTTATTTGAATCTACTGTAATATTATTGGACATTTCGACTAGAATATTATCCAAACTATCTACATTCAATGCATCTGATATGACATTATTACTTGTGTTAATTTGTTCTTAATTATTTCCCCTTTGCAATCTATCTGCTACTTCTCTTTTAATCTGTTCTAATGTGACTACAGAAATTAAATTATTTTTGAAAATAGCTCGTTTTTGGTCTGCTAATCTTTGTTCGCTTACTTTGGCAATCGGATAATTTTGTGAGAAAAGTAAATGTAATTTTTTCCTGTATAACAACATATCTGTTTCTACTTTGGTTACATAAAAATATGAACGAACAATGAACATATTGACATCGTTCGCCCATTTCATACGCTGCCTAGGAATACCTGCTTTTGTTTTTTGGGGTCTTAGACTATCCATGTTCATCTGTACAGATGACATAATAATCCCCTGTTCATCTACGTTGGTTGCAAATGACATTGTTGTCATTTTACAAAACAACTTGGAGATGATTGTATCTTTACTACTACATTCCAGTAACCAAATCAATAAATAATTTTCAATGTGACCAAATTAAATATTCTAATCAAACTACCTTTCGACATAACAAATCTATAATTTCCAATTCAACTACCTTTCAACATTACGAATCTATGATATATTATATTCCAGAAAAACGTTATCAACATAAAAATATACCATTAAAAAAATATTTTTATTTTTTTCAAATGAATGTCAAATATTGTTGTTTACCTTGGTTACTGGGGTCCTCAAATAATTTATTTTTTTTAAATCCTATTTATTTACCTAAATATCCTATGGCTTACTGGCAGTTTATTTAATGCGTTATCTGATATAATCTTCTTTAAATATTTATATTTTTTGGGATCAAAGCTAATTCTTTTCTATCTGATATTACAAAAAATAATCAGAGAGCAAATGCAAAGTATATGCCTAAACTAGCGTTGCTAAGCAATTATTGTATAAATATTGTATATTGTATAAATATTGTATATTGTATAAATATTGTATAAATGTTGTATAAATATTGTATAAATAATGGATAAATATTGTATAAATATTGGATAAAACCACATAATTTGACATTTGTTTATGTTGAGTTATTAACTTGACACCATATAAAAAGTTATTGGCAATATAATATGGCAATTTTAACATTTCTTATTGCATTGAATAATTTTAGATCATCTGCAAATATTAGAACCTGAACATCATTGAAAATATACATAACATCAATAACAAACAAGATTGGTTATAAATATGACCCTTGCGGAACGCCACTTTATATGAAGATACGCCAACATTTTAACAGCCAGTAACTCTGTTGATTAAATAACCTTTTAATCACTATGTATTGATCCACCTATACAGTTTATTCAACATTAAATGTAGAAATCAGTATAGACAGAATCAACTTGATGTTGACATTGATTCGGGTAAATAATTTTCATAGTTAGTAAGAGTAGATTTTTCTGCAGTAAAACCATGTTGTTTAGGAGAAATGACTTGTTTTAATCAGAAAATAATTTTATATATATGTATTGTATAAGTTTTGAATCAGCGTGGTTTTGTTTTTTTTTTAATAAAAATCTACATTTTTATTCCGATATTGATGAAATTTTGCACACCTGACCTTCAAACTAAGAAGGTGTGATGAAATTTAGATAAAATACCCTTTTTTTCCACCCCAAAGTAGAATTTTGATACTTTAACTTGACTTTCAAAATAAGAATAAAATTATTGCTTTTTAAATATATTGTTAATAAAATAAATAAAAATATCTGATTTCGAAAAACTTCGCCTGAAGACAGGGCAACGCTGGGGACTTCAGCTAGTAACTGAAAATAATGTTATTATTTGGGTAGGTAATGAACGTTATCTAATAACCAACGCAAAACCTTTCCCTGTGTACCATCCATTTCCTGAAAATGTCTTCATAAAAGTTAATACTGGGAGATTCGACTGTCACACTTTTACTAATAACTACACTTATTAGTAAAAAATATATTTTTATAGTAGATGTGATAGTACATTGTAGAAATATTGTTTAAAATTAAAATTTTGTTTTCATTCCAAAATGGTTAGATAAGTTTTATTTATTATTTGCGCAGACTCGTTAAAACTCACGGGATATTATAATAATTATATGATTGACAATAATTATTGCATGTACGCTAAAAGTACAATTTGAAAAATCACGAAATCTGACTTTACTTGTCAAGATTCACCCGAAGAAATAAAAACAGGTTTCAAATATAGAATTAAAACAATTTTCAGGTAAAACTTATTATATTATGGGTAGATACTTTATCTCTTGTCCGAATTGTTGGCGCATCAATTTCAATTATGAAACTTAAATTCGAGTTCGTTGAACCAGAGTTACATTCACGAACAGACCCACAACCGAAATTAATATTTTTGATGATGACGATAGGAATCCCAAAAAAATCCCATTTAACCGTTCCGGTCCCCACCGAAATTTTTTAATTTATTATATTTGTAAAAGTGTTGGAATTTCCAAGAGTCACAATCACAGGGTAGTTCTTTTGGGTACTGGTAGTTCTTGTGGGTACAATATAATAATTTTAAAAGAGATTCTTGCTTGTGTAATGGTGTACTGTATCGTGGGACTATTGCCGGGTAAGAAGGGACTAAGGGCTGGTGTTCCAAACTATTTTGAACCACTATCAATGTGCACAACTACATTCAAACACGCGTTTCTTAAAATGCTTTAAGGATTCTGCCCACATAACCGGAGCATACCATGACCGTGCTATGACCGAGCCACGAATTACGGGAAAGGAACAAAGCGACCGCAAGCGGCGTTTCGCGCCAAACCTAACGTTCCATTTCGGTGGTAGACAGGTACTAGGTACTTACTCAAAATCTGATGAAAATAAAAAAAAATCACCCTATAAAAGGCAAAAAACAGTTTGGACATCACATCACTGGCCGGCTACTCGTCTAGATGTTTATAGCAGTCGCATTTTGAGTTTGGAGTGGGGCATGTTTACCGTGACGCAATTCTCACTTTTCGCCCTTTGGGGCAAAGAAACCGCCGAAACTGTAGCCATCGACTCGCACCAACTTCAAAGCGGGGGCCGGAAAATCTTCAAACGACAACTTAAATCATCGCGGTACGCAGTACAGTAAAAAAGTCACCATTCGAGCACTGACCATCGAGCAAAAAAGGACAAACATAAACAAGCTGTGATTTATTCCACGCACAAAATCATGATACTTTTTTGGTGAGTTTTCACGTTTTGATAGTCGAAGTATTAATTAAACAATAAATTAATTTCCTTGTGCGTGCGTACAAGTGATACATTTCAAATTGGAACTAGTGTAGGCAATGATGGCAATTACCAAATAAAATACGATGTAAAGAAAATTACTCAAATTTATTTATTAATCTTAAGTTGGCTCACATCGTCGTGTGTGCTAATAATTTTAGAAACATGTATACAGGGTGTTAAGGGACGTCCTAGACTTACTTTAATAGTTATTCCTGGATTCGGAGTAAAAAATTCAAACGAAATTTTAGTATCCTTACTTATTTTAGTACATTTAGTGACTTTTTGATGATAAGAAAAACACCAAAAATATCACCGAAGACCATAATTTCATTTACATATTTTACTCCAAATAATGTCAGGAATCACTGGTGAAAGTAAGTCAATTACGTCCCTTACACATATTATTGTTACTTTGTGTGCCCAATACATTAAAATGATTTGCCTATACCTTTTACAGATGATCGCACTTACGTGAGAACAATCCACTTATAAAGACTACACAAATCTACTCAGACATAGGATACATTAATATCAAACATATAAATAAAGATTAAAATATAAAACAAATAAAAATACAAAAAAAAAATATATATAAATTATATGAAAGCTCACTCAAATGACAAATAGTACATAGTGATTAAAGAGACGCAAGAAATAACGCGTAATATAATCAGCGCAACATATTTTTTAGCAATAGCAGAACATTTTTTCGGAATCCGTATAAATTATCGACGAAAATGTCTACTTCAGCACACTCTATCTTCTTATATAGTCGACCCTTTTGGGTCAGATGGCTAAAATGGGCGATATTATTTATGAATGTATTCAGATGAAACATGCTATGGCGTCTTAAAAACTATGGGAATTGGGAACATTTATTTAAATATTACTAAGACATAATGCAGTGTCAAGATGGCCGTGAATATAAAATATAATTTTTATTTTATATTTGAAATGTGCAATATCTTTTTATTCCATAAAAACAAAATAAAACAAACACAGGTAATGACTAGGTAGTTCAATAACCCTACGCTTGTCGCAATGCAAAGAGAATATTGATTTGTCGCAATGTTTCTGATGAACACATTAACTTTGGTGGCTTTAAACTTACTAATAAAATAATAAGAGTGTGTTTATCTGAAGTGTACGTTATCTGTTTCTGTTACAATAAATTTATCTTTGGAAATCATAATTGACAACGCCCTAGAGGTGATTTTTCACAAAAACCGCGCTATACAAATTATTATTTCTTTTTAAAGAAAGACAAACATTCCCGGGTTACGATTAACCTGACAATATTTGAAAATCTCCTACTACCACCGCACTAAGCGGAAAATGTTGCTTACGTTGTGATGGAGGACTTGGCCAGCCGAGGAATTGAACACACTACGCCTATGTGGGGCCCAAACGCGATGTCAACTCAGCCACCGACCGATCAATTTATTGTTATCGACTGGTTATTTATCAAGTTTAATTTGTAGAATTCCATTTTGATTTTATGCATCTTTTATATTTTCTATTTGGGAGGCGGGTATAGGTGCCGCCGCCCGGGGAATTTATTGGATAAACAACACCTCGGCCATAGGTCGTCCCAAGTGGTTCGCTACGTTTGGTGACTTAGCAGGGGTGGCCGGGTTCATGAGGTGATGTTTGTCCAGGTCTTGACAGCGAATGCTTCTGCCCACCAACGCCTTGCATTGTAGTTAAAGGGACGAATACCCACCCCTCATACCTTTTTTCCTATACAGAACTTCTTATCCTTCCTTTCCTTGAAAAGACCCACCACACAGCATCCCCAAAGATGACAAAGGCCACGAGGGAAATAATTTTCCTCGGGGCCTCAAGTGTTATTCAATTTATAAAAAAAAAATATAAAACGACATATTTATATTAAATAAAATCCTTATGTTCTTGTAATGTAAATAAAATTGATATCATTTTTATTACCTATGCCGTTATTGATTTCCGAGTAAATTGTCAGAAATTATTAATGGTTAAATTACCCCTTTAAAGTTTCCCCGTTTCTTGTATTGTTATTTTTTTTGTGACAAGCGAAGGGTTAAATAAAAATGTAATTATTATTGCTGCAATAGAATGTTGTGCTTATTGATTGGCTATTTTATAAATTGACGAAGGGGGTTTCAATTTGACAGATTTAGGGGTAGTATGTTCGTGCATGGGCGGATCCACCTAAGGGTGGTCGGTTTAGTTGTTTGGTTGTCCGGTTGGTCGGCATGGCAAAGTTCAAAGAGTCGAATGTATTAATGGCGAAAGAGATGAATGGACGAGCAGCTTCTAAAAGGCCCGCTGGCAACCCTTTGAAACAGAGATTTAAAATCGAGCTTAATTGAAAAGATTTCTTATGAAGGCTTCGCCTAGGTTGGAGGTAGCGCCAACCAGCTAACAAACATATACCCACTTTTTTTAATTTTTTTTTTATATTAACTCCACACAGGAGGCCCTGAAGAAAATCATTTCCCTCAGGGCCTATGTCATCTTTGGGGATGCTGTGTGGAGGGTCTTTTTGTGGAGAGGAAGGAGTGAACATGGGTCTTGAAGAGTCCCATGTTGTAGGAGGGAGGAAACACAGAGGCCGGCAGTTCGTTCCACAGCCGAGCTGTTGAACTTAAGAACGAATCGTAGAAGCGACCCGTTCTCATGTGACAAGTGTCAACCGTGTACAAATGTTGGGCACGCGTTTGGCGTGTATCCCGACTACGCACCGGTGCCGAAGGGATCAATGACGCTAGTTCCTCAGAGCATCTTCCATTGTAATACCGATAGAACAAGGACAGCATACCTACCTGACGCCTGTGCTCTAAAGATTGCAGTCCGTTTGTTAAGATTGGGGAATCTATCAAACGGACCGCCCGTTTTTGCACAGAGTCAAGGGTTTTTTTCAGGTATTTAGGGGCTCCGGACCAGAGATGGCTGCCAAATTCGACAGTAGGGCGCACTTGCGATTTGTATAGGGTCAGCAGTTGTGTACTATTAAAGTACAGGGTTTCTAAGATATTTATTTGATTTTAGTATACAATATATAATGTTCATGTGAGTTGAAACAATGATTTTTTTTACATTAAACCCCACACGGGATGCCCTGAGGAAAATAATTTCCCTCAGGGCCTATGTGATCTTTTGGGATGCTGTGCGGATGATCTTTTTTGAGGAAAAGAAGGAGAGGAAGTATGAAGGTAAAAGGAATGATGGTTGGGTTGGAAACTATGGATCAGTGTGTCCAGGATGTCCAGGCGATGGGTCGAGAGACCAGTTGGAGAAGTCAAAGGGTCTCCTCAAACCAGCCTCTCCGGATCTGGCACGCCACGCAGCTGGTGGGTAGAGGCATCTTGAACACACCTCACCCGATGAACCCGGGCACCCCTATTGAATCACCAAACATAGCGAACCACTTGGGGTGACCTATGGCAGAGGTTGAAATTGAAGATATCTGCTACAAAACATTATTGTCTAATCTTAAACTACCGCTACTTTCTTTCTGCCCGGAGAACTATTAATGATATTCCTACTTTTTTATATTAAAGATAGATAGACAAATTAAATTGATAGTGAGTGTATTCTAACAACTTAATTTGTCTATCGATAGATAGAGAGTGCATTCTATCAACTTAATTTGTCTATCGATAGATAGAGAGTGCATTCTATCAACTTAATTTGTCTATCGATAGATAGACAAATTAAGTTGATAGAATGATAGACATAATGATAGACATGATAGATAGACATAACTACTGCCATTGAGTCGGGTAAACTGGCACTTCTTTCAGTCTTGGACATGAGTGCTGCATTTGACACGATTAACCATGACTTTCTTATTAAACGATTAGATGAATCATTTGGTTTAAACTGTGATGTTAAGACCTGGCTGACATCGTACCTGGCCAACCGTTTACAAGCCGTAAAAGTGGGAAAAAACCAATCAAATTATGCAACCCTTTCATCTGGAGTACCCCAAGGGTCCGTTCTGGGCCCACTACTCTTCATCCTCTTCACAAATGATGTCGCTAAAATAATAGAATCATTCGGCCTTCTATCTCACTGCTACGCTGATGACCAGCAAGTTTATTTTTACTGCTTACCAGAAGAAATAAACAGTCTAAAAATTCGTATAACTGAGTGTATAGAAGCAATTACTCGCTGGATGACCTCAAATAGATTGAAACTGAATCCCACAAAGACTGAGTTTCTGTGGACTGCTACAAGCAGACGTCAGCATAACATTGAAAACTCCCCAATAACCATTTCCGGAAGTGACATCACTCCAAAAACGTGCATCAAATTACTGGGTGTCAATCTGGACGCTAATTTTTCCCTTAAAACTCAGGTGAACAGAACTGTTAGCACGGGGTTCTTTCAATTAAGGCAAATTAAAGCAGTGCGGAGAAACCTGCCAACAGAGGCGACTAAATTGCTAGTCAATTCCTATGTTGTTTCACGTCTAGATTATTGCAACGGAAAATATGCAAGTCTCCCTAAATGTCAAATCAACAAATTACAATCCGTTTTCAACGCCGCGGCAAGGCTTATCACCGGAGTATCTAAATACTCCCACATTTCAGAGCATCTCAAAAATCTGCACTGGCTCAAATGTCCTGAAAGAATCCAGTTCAAGGTATGCTGGATGGTATTTAAGTCACTTAACGGAATGGCTCCGGCTTATTTATCAGAATTGTGTATTCCAGAAGATTCCAATTCCCGACAGTCAACCCTTAGGTCAGCAACGTCATCAGCTATCGGAAGGTTGAAGGAACCAAAGCGCACACCAGATACTAAGTTCGGTGAGCGTGCTTTTGCCGTGTCAGGACCTAAAGCCTGGAATGGACTGCCACATGATTTGAGAATGATCGCAGACTCGACAGAATTTAGGTCTAAACTTAAAACGCACCTTTTCAGACAGTCGTATCCATAATTTCAGAAACCTCCACTTTCACAGTTGACGGAAATTTAAATTTAAATTAACAAAATGTAAAAAATACTAAAAATAAAATAAAATAAATAAAAATAATAATTAAAAATAAATAAATAAAAATGATAACAACTAACAATTTGTAGGCTTTTAAGGCAGTTAAAATACATTTAAATTAAAATAAAAACTATAGCAGACTTAAGATCATGCGACGACCAGTGTTTTTTGATATAGTGTCCTCTGCGTGCAGTTTTATCTTTCATAAGCATAAACTTTTTAATATAAGTGTGTTTGTTGGAAGTGACTTGCCAGGTAAGTATGTTTTGGTATCTTTTCTAAATAACAAATGTAGATCCTAGGAAATAAATTGTACAGCGCCCTTGAGGTGATTTTTCACAAAAACGGCGCTCTACAAATTATCCAATTATTATTATTATTATTATTATTATAGAGAGTGCATTCTATCAACTTCATTTGTTGGCAATCACGTACACACACGCGGACATATACGCATATCTCTGAAATCTGATGACATTACGGCAGTTAATAAACCTACGAAAAAAATGTCAGTCCTGCCCGAATTTGGGTTACCGAAGCGGTTCAGAGCGTCTGACGAGACATCAGAAGGCGCGGGTACAATTCCCGTCGGCGGCATTTATTTTTACTCGGGAGATATTTTCAATTTGTATTGATATTACAGGCGACTAATTATTGCTTATAATGATATTTTTTGAGATTGCGAAAAAAAATTTTTTTTTCCTGTCATTATTGAAGGGTTTTAAAAATACATAGTACCAAGAAGGACTAGCGTGTTGTTTTTTCTTGCCGCCTGTAGAGAAGATTTATTTTTTTTAAATAGATATATAAGAATGCATTATGTATATAAATAGCATAGGTATAATTTTTTTATTTAAAAATTCTAGACGACATTTAACTAAAGGGGCTGTCTAGAGGGGTCATACCAAGTCAATTATTTCTGTACCCCGATCCTACTTAAGGGGAAGAAAATTATAATGCCAAGAAAAAATGTAGGATGTTTCCAGTTCGCAAAATAACACAGAGTTTTTAGACACATTCTGAATGACACGAAATAAATGACTGGGTCAAGTGTCCCTGGCTGTACCGCTGTAGAGAGCGGGGGTGGTAGCAGCAGTTGGCACGCGTTAAGGGAGAGATAGGACACGTCCCGAATAAATTGCTACCGTTTTACTGACCAGAGGAAATATTATAATCGAACCTTATTGGAATTTCTACTATACTGGGCACCGAGCCTGTTTTATGTACAAAAATTTACTAGCTGAAGTCCCCGGCGTTGCCCAGGCTTTGCACGAAATGTTGACGGCGACTTTCCTCATGTTTGGAAGTATCTTGTCTTTCTTTTAATAAAACTGATGCCGCCCGCTACAGATACTCTTTGTGGGATTATTATTTTTTTTTTTTTTTTTTATTTGGTACATTATTTTGTTACAATTTATGTTTTCCAGTAATGTAGGCCTCACTGGGTGGCTTGCCCGTGCTGAGGCCTTCATTTTATAATTTGAAAATCTAAGATAGTAAATTTGAAAAGAAAATAATAAATTTAAAATTAAAAATAAAAATACATAATAATACATTTAAAATTAAAAAATAATACAATGAAAATAATCTTGTGTGTTTGTGAGTGATGTGTGTTTATGTTGGTTTTGTGTGTTACGTGTAGGTTTTATTTTTATTTTATGCTATGACATTTTGGTAATATTGTCTTTTTTGTTGTTTAATCCATTTTGTAATTTTGAATGTGAATTTATTTTTATTTTCCTCAATTTTAATTTCAATTTTTAGACTGTTGAAAGCTTTTATTGCATGGTATTGGTAGTGTCTTTGTCCAAAGGTTGAATTTACTGTTGGAGTTTTAATGTTTTCTTTGTACGCTTGTCTAACTGGTCTGTTAGTGTTATTTTGTGTGTGTTGAAATTTATTTTTTTTGTTAAAAATGTAGTTTAGTAGTGTTTTAATGTATAATTGGCGTATATCTAGTACGTCACAGCTGTTGAATATTTGGTCTGTATCGGTCAGTCTATGTTTTTTTAGTATTACCTTTAAGATCGTTTTCTGTGCGGTTTCTATGTAATTGATAGCCGAGTTTGTTGCTCCTCCCCAAGCAATAATTCCATATTCTATTATTGATTGGCAGAGTGCAAAATATATTGTTTTCAATTGTTTTATTTTATATATGTTTCTTATGTTAAGGAAAATGTGTATTGTTTTGAGAAGTTTATTTGTGATTTGTTTGATGTGAGGTATCTATATATTAAAATGCTAACATGACTTGAGCGATGTTAGACTGAGACAGAAAGAGTTTATTGTGCATAAGTAGGTGCACTTGCACGACCGATAATTTTTTTGTCGGTGTACCTTGTATTTTCTGTTTCATGTTTCGTCTAGATTTATTAATATTATCTTCTTCTTCAATGCATATAAATGATATTGTCACATGGCAAAAGACATCATCAAACCGTCATCTTCCCCTCCTCCTCACTTTCTTCAACCTTACAACATACCAAAATTGGGAATGCCACTCACTCACTCACTCCGGCAGTTGGGACTCGTGTGCGGTAATTTCATAAAAAAGGAAGATCGACCTACGGAACTACCAGATTTTGTGTCCATAAATTAAGATAATGAGGTCGCCTTCGAAAATGAAATTTCATGTTTTTTTACAAATGTATCATATTAATAATTAAAAGATGCTGAGGACACGACTTTTGAATTTTCGGAAAATACCGAATAGAACCAAAGATATAAGTCGTCAAAATGTTGGTATTTGCGGCCTGCTGAAGCATTGTGACGTCACGGTACGTACGCGGCGGTACTGCACACTGCCATTCAAATTATGTATTGTACTGAATCGTATCTTGCGTGACGTATGTTTTACCAACGTTTACTTTGAAATCTCATAACTTCGTCATTTTTGGAGATATCGAAATACTAATTTTATTGTAGTTATTAAATCTTTATGTATAACAAATTTCCATCAAAATAAAATAAAATAAAATCAGGAGACGACCATTTTTTAAATCTTGCATCCATAAAAAACACGGTGAAAAACATTCCGGAATTAAAAAATATACGTAATCGAAACTCAATTTATTCAGATCATTCGATAAAATCAGCCCAAACAAGATTTCCGCTTTTCTCGGAGGCTTCCAAAACAATAGACGTATACTCGATGACTGGTTTTTACGGCGAGAGTTTTGTTAAGAAGTAAAGGGAGGGGGGGGGGGACGGCAGCCTTTGGGAGCTGTGCGGGAGAGGGATGGGGGGGATCTAATGGATCCGCTGAATGAGATGTTTTAATAATATTATCAGGACGGGATAATTTGTTTAGCAGACAAAATGCCTACCTTAAATGGCGGAGGCGGTGGGCCGGAGACCATTTATTATTACATCTAATTATGACTACACCGTCTTAGTGCCACTTTATTTAGGACTGGTTGTTTCACACAATTTTAACAATTCATCAAATTTCGTAGTTCATTTGCATGTTCTGTTATTATAATATCATAATTGGCCAGACGTTTCACGTACCTAACATAGTAACAGAACTTAAAAATTAACTTTGAAATTTGATGAATTGTTCAAATTCTGTGAAACAACCGGTCCTTAGATATTCTTGAAAGGTTCTTCAATAGTCATCTAGAGAATTGCACGTAAGCAAGCGCGTTTTTTTTATACAAGAGATTATTTTCATCACAGGAAGAGATTAAGTACCTACTGTGTTCCGTTAATTCTTGACAGGTCAAGATGCCAAAAAAAACGTTTGTAACCAAGTGGGTTCTCCGACGACCCAATGCATTTGTCTGTCTTATGGGGTTATAAACTATAGAAATCCCAATTATTCAGTCAATTAATAATGGTAACTTATGTATTTGCGCAGAAATACGTAAAATAATAATTATGATGTCAAGTATTTAAGCTAATCTAAGGATAATAATTTTAGGTACTACCTACACTTGGCTGCGGGATAGTTAAACTGTGAGAGTGAGAGTACAAAATAATAGTGTACATCGACTTCAGCAAACATTAGCAGATTACCATACGATTTTCCTGTCTGACAGGAAAAGTTGTGCGAATCTCATGAAGCCCAGAGCTCACCGTTCTAAAGTATTGGCTGCTACAGATTAATAGATTTTTGCTGAATTGTTGATATATATATTTTATTTTCTGCGTGTATGACGTTAACCCTTTAAGAGTGTTCTAGGCTATTCTTTTAAATTATGGAGAGAGAGAAGGGAAAATTGATACTAAATTTATTTAAATGGGCAATTTTCATATCTGCACGATTAGAGACGAGTTCAGACATAGAAGAGATGAGATGTTGAACGGAGGATAGGCATTTCTAGATAAAGCTTGATAGAAGAGAGGCCATTTGTTTAGAGTGGGACAATCAAAAAACATGTGATGAAGACCAAAAATGTGCTTAAAAATTGAGTTATTATTAAAAAAAACTAATGGAATCAAAAGATTCGCTGTTAACATAAATATATTTTTTTATTTCCAATTTTATGTCCGGGTTAAATCTTCCCCATGGGAAAAACTAAACCCTTCCACACACTTTTCCACAAATGATCATCTGGTCAATCAACATTATGCAAGTGCATTATATAAGCAAAATAAATACAAAACAATACAAGAACAACACGTCAACTCACCAGAGATCAAATGGGAAAATAATTCACCGACTCCAGATATTTTCATATCAGAGGGTTCGGCTCGGTAGAACTCCTAACAGGGCCTATAAATCCTACTGATCCCTCAACATAAATATTTAAAAAATCTTTCGTTATCCTACATGTAGTAAAAATGACTGATTTTTGCATTTTTATGTATATTTTTATAGATCTAATAGGCCTAAATTTTGAATGAGAGAGCTAGGTATAATGCCAGTAGCCGAAATAACAAATGATAATATTTTTATAGTCTGAGAATGCCAAATCCTTTTTATCTCATTTCCTAAATCTGTGTATTTTTTTATTTTTTCATTAACAGATTTTTGAATATTACAGGAATTTGGAATAGCGACATCAATGATATAAGTTATTTTTTTAATTTTGTCATGTAAAACTATATCGGGTCTATTATGACTAATCGTTCGGTCTGTTAGTATAGTTTTATCATAATATGTTTTATAAAATTCGTTTTCTAAAAATGAATTTGGTTCGTATTCATAATATGGTATTATATTACAGCAGTCAATCAAGTTATGTTTAATTACCACACTTTGGTGAATTATTTTTAAAACTTGATTGCGCCTAAATGTATACTCGGACGGTGCTAATATAGAACATCCCGATACAATATGTTCTATAGTTTCCGGAAAAGCCAAACATTTCAAACATAATATTATTATTTAGTTCTGGAAGTATTTTGGTTTTTATTATTGTTATAGCTGTTTCGTCTTTCGAGACCATTTTCAAACTGTCTATAACAGCTGAAACACCTGTAACAATAATAAAAACCAAAATACTTGCATAAATTGATAATAATATTTGAAGTATATTAAATTTTTAAAAATTGAATGGAGTTCTACGAATTAAAAACAATTAATATAACGTAAAAAATGTTCTCATTTTTTCCTTTTATTGTTGACGGGCTGCACCACAAGAGAGAAAAAGACGAAGAGAGGAAAATTTTTGAAACATTTTGTTTTAGGGTTGTTTTCAGCAGGCAGTGTTTTGAAAATAATAATACCCGCGCCTCACAACTATAAAGCCGCTCGCGAAGAAAAGCTGGTACCGTCTCGCCGCAATACATCAAGCGACCGTGATTAGAGTAACCGGTTCCCCCGCGTAGCAGTCAGTAGCTAACTGTTTAATGTCTCAGTGCGCCCCTGCCTCCCAACAGTTTACAGTGTAGCTTACAAAGCTGCCGGTATTAGCTGCTAGTTGCTACATGGTGGATGATACTCACCCTAAGAATACTGCCTACTCGCTCAAAGCTAAGCAGGATCGACCTGGTGGCTGTGGACTAATAATAATAATATGAATGGTAACCGGACCAAACAGAACAGTGATAAACAGAACACCTTTGAAAAGAAATACATCATAATTATTATAATCCTAGGCGCAGATCCTTAAGAAATCACAGGATAGTCTGAATGAGTTCGTCACCTCAATTTTTATTTATTTTAAAGTTATGAAAAGCGATGAAAAATACTAGATTAAATTAACTAGGTTAGATTATTTATTTTTATTCCGTCTTTCTAAAATTAGATTCTTACGCACCCGTTCAACGTTGGTGTGGTAAAGCCAGCCTCAAGCCTGGTTTAAGACAGTTTTAACCAAACAAAAGCCATAAGTAATAAGTCAAGTTTTTGACCGTTCTGAACTTACGCGCCGCAAATATTTACACCCCGTGTTTTAGTAATGTTTAATTCATAGAACTCCATTTAATACATTAACAGTATTACTTATAAAGATTCCCTAATACGCCGATACAGCGCTGGTATATACGGCGAGAAGGGCCATATACTGCTCGGGTTAAAATATTTACTCATATTATTCATGAAAGATTATTTTAGACATTCATTTTGCGTTAAGTTACTAACTTCACGTTTCTTCAGATGACATTTGCGATGTCATTTACCCGGTCTGCTTTAAATTGCTTCCAAATTTGGCCCATGTTGATTATGCGTTCTGTATTTGCTTTGGTAAATCGATATTGAGATTTAAAATATTCCTCTGATAGTGCTGCCAATGGGTATTCCTGCTTTTTAAGATTTTCATTGTGCGACCGATCGATGTTTGTCAAATCAACAAGATTTTTAACGAAGTTTTTAAGTTTTAACGCGATCTCTGTCCTAATACCATAGAAATACGTCCCTAATGGGGGTCGGGCAGTTTAAAAATCTGTCAGCCACTAATACTGCGGTATTACGGCCGGTATGTTCAGTACGATTGTCCAACATTTGCTACTAACCTGCTTTTACCCCTCCGTATTATCTATTATGTACTCATAGAAGGTAGTGTAGTGTATGTGAGTTTGGAGTTTTTTGGACTTTTGGTTTCTGCGTCTTTGTTTATTTTGTGTTTTCATTGAGAGTTGTCGATATAATTTTCTTAAATAGTATTAAATATTACAAGAGGTTTATAAGCTTCAATAAGTTAATCCTAATAAATTGAATTAAAAAAATATCAAATTTATCACCAGGTAGAAAAATTACACAAGTTATATTTTATTAATTATGTACGTAGTTTGTGAAACTTAAGCCGGTGATTTTCATAATTAAGCAGGGCATTCATTAATTGCCAATCCGCCCCTGCAACTACATCACAAACTAACAGCCAAAAGCCTCAATGGGAGCCCCAACTGTGGTGCTCGTTCGCTGCCGCTGAGATATATGTATAAACACAACTAGCTAACACATATGTGAGTACAGGGAGAGGTATCCTAAAGAGATTAAAGACTCAAAAGTAAAAAAGCTTATCTGTTGGTGAAAGACTTGTAAGAAAATATTGCAATATAAAGAACGAGTGTGCGAGGGCGGGGAGCTACTAGAACTTTAATTTGAGTTACACGTGTC